>OX941097.1:14270000-15520000 GCA_954870635.1 Arctium minus | reverse complement strand
AGGGACCAAAATTGTAATTTACTCAAATAAAAATTTTGAAACAAACTATATGGACGGAAAAGTAGTTTACTCCATTTTTTTAGAGTAAACTACAAATTTGGTCCCTTGTGCTTGTCAAAAATAATATTTTTTGCCTCTACAGTTTTTAAATTACAAGATGATCATCAAAGTTTGTAAAAGCGTTCAGATTTGGTCCCCTCCTTAAACAGCCATTGAAAAATCCCTTTAAATAAAGGGTGGTCTCATCTTTTCATCGATTTTTTAAATCTTTTACGCATTCAATATCTATTTTATGATTTTGGTCTCCGTAATTTTTGATTGAGTAAACAAAAACAAATCAATAAAAGGACAAAAATTCCCCTTACTTAACGAAATTTTGTAATGATTGTTAACTAGAGGATTCATAACTACTTCTCTTACTTACAACACGTTTACCTATCCAACACTTAAAAGAAACTCCACGAGTTACAAATTTGTTCCAATCATCGAGGAACCAAATCCATACTTTTTTATCTTATAAATTTGAAACCACAAGGACTAAAAATATTACGTGTGATAAAATTACGAGGACCAAATTTATAGTTTACACTTTCTTTAAATAATCATGATGTGGAGGAGACCAACTAAAAGTTAATTTTCCAACTTCCAAGAATTTTCTTACCTTCCGACCACCATTTTTCCAACGCCCACCACCACCGTCCACCCTTTTCCGCCTGCCTACACACTCTTCTCCACCCCCTATATATACATACACATTCCATATATCTATAACCCACCATCACACACACTTACCTATTTACCATTATCTAAACAAGAATCTTTCACAAATGGCAGCTACTTCAGCTACTCTTAAATCAATCACTTCCGTCGGGAAGGCATTTCCCGCCGCCACCGTCACCGCCACCGCTCGTGACCGTGTGTCGTTCAAGAACTCCGCCGCCCCGTTACTTTTTAGGAAACTTTCGACTGCCGCTGCTTTTGGTAGATGCGAATCGTTTACTGTCAAGAACCAGATTAACCCGTCGGAATCTTCTAGACCCGGTAAGGAAAATTCTTGTGAAGTTTGATAAAAAAATTTATCGTAAAAATTTTATGGGTTTTTGATATTGATTGAATGATTGATGATGTGTTTTTCAGCGAAAGTGCATGAACTTTGTGTGTATGAGATTAACGAAAGAGATCGTGGAAGTCCGGCTTATCTCCGGTTGGGTCAAAAACCGGTCAATTCGCTCGGTGATCTTGTTCCTTTCACCAACAAAGTAATTTTATTTTAATTTCTTGGATTTTTATTGCATTAAAATTTATGGTGAATGATCGGATGAGAATTTGATTAAAATGGGAAACATGATAAATGAATCTGAACCCTTGATTACTTAGGGGTTGTTTGTTTTTAAAAAAAATCTTTTAATTTGTCTTAAGTCTGCATCGTTCATACTTTTTTACACACAACCTCTTATTAATCATAACTAAATTAAGACTTCAGACTTTAGACCACTTAAAAAACGACACCTTAGAGATTTCCAACACTTATACTATATTTTTTTGTAAAATATAGTATAAAAAATCTCAAAAAAATCGCATTCTAACTTCAATAGCTATTCTATTTAGAGATTGTAGAATTGATTTATAGTGCTCCCCGCGTCCCAAAATAAGTAGACAATAAGTGTCTACAATGAACTTGACACGTAGTTTAAGACATGCAAAATTATTACCTGTATTTGTTACCAATTGATATCTTTAGTCTTAAGTAATTTCTCTCTCTCTCTCTCTTCGTAACTCTTATATATTTGTACATTAATTAAGGATAAATGTGATAAGGTAGTTATATACTTTTTGAAAGAGGACATCTTTTTTGTAACAAATATAAATAGAAATATGGATGCAACCGAGAGTATTAAAGTAATCATTACGTTGATAAAATATACTTATTTATCTCTCCTAAACATTATATTTCAACGTCTCTTCCGTGGAAAGATTAATGGTTTTAGAAATTTATCTAAATTTAAGGATTTTTACCTTTTCTATCTCTATTTTTCCATACAAGATAGTATAGTTGTTGGAGTAAAGAAATTGTAAAACTCTACTCTTTTTTCTATTTTAAGCATATCTATCGGAGATATTCTTATAATCTCAAATTCACCCATAAATTATATTTCATAAAAGAATTGATCCGATGCATCATGGTGAATCACTTCCTAATATGCATCTAACAGTTAATAAACTCAACTTTTCACCGCAACCCAATCCAACCCCTTATATCAATAGAAAACTTTGATTTACAGAGACAAAAATTGACCAAAAATACAGGTGTACAGTGCAGATCTTCAAACAAGATTAGGGATCACCGCCGGAATATGTATTCTGATCAAGAACATGCCGGAGAAGAAAGGTGACAGGTACGAAGCCATTTACAGTTTTCACTTGGGTGATTACGGCCAGATATCGGTGCAAGGAGCTTACCTGACGACGGAGGATACCTACCTTTCGGTCACCGGCGGTACGGGGATATTCGCCGGAGCGTACGGTCAAGTGAAGTTGCAGCAACTGGTTTTCCCATTCAAATTGTTCTACACTTTTTACCTGCAGGGTTTAGCTGCTGATCTGCCGGCGGAGTTGCTTGTGACGCCCATGCTGCCGTCACCGGCGGTGGAGGCGTCGCCGGCCGCCAAGGCTTGTGAAGATGGGGCTGCCGGACCTAACTTTACAGATTAAATGATGATGGTTGAAGTGGAGTAGCCACTTTTTTGTTTTTTGTTTTTTGTTTTTTGTTTTTTGGGTTCATTTTGTTGGAAGGAGTAAGTTCCCATCATTCTGAACCTCCACTTTTTGAGGAATAAAGTTTTAGTTATCATGGGTGTTGCTATTTGACATTATTTGAGTTGTTTGAATAAAAAAATGTAAAACAGAAAATTATATATCTATACTACATTAATTAATAAAGCATTCTAACCAAAACTCTCAAGTGCAACTCTTCAAGCATCATGTACTACTATTTTATACAACAATTCTCTTATTTATAACCTATAGAGCACAAGGTACTTTCTTTTTATGCATAATTTTCAAAACTCTCTTAAACCCACACTTTAATAGTCATCCCGGTGTTACTTTTCTTGAAAAGAAAAAGTCTCCCCCTTTTCTCAGCATTCTTTAAGGTAGCGTTTAGTACGCATACATGATTGGACAGAACTGGACGGAACTGGACAGGACAAGACAAATGTCTGTCTTGTGTTTGGTACAGCTAGGACTGGATAGGACATGAATGAACAAATTTCCCTAAAAGTTGTTTAATGATTTTATACGTCATATAATAGTTATAAATAACACAAATAAAGTATATCTTTAAATAATTTAATGAAAAAACATTTTTATTTTTTTTAAACGATTTTCATACATATAAATACATACAAAAACAATGGTAGGAAATTTGAATGAAGAATCTGAAATAATTGATGGTAGTTCGAAAAAATCCGATTAATATACATAAAATATAATATTTTATTCAATTTGGAAGATCTTAATGAATTGGCGGATGTATAGTTGCAACGACGGGTAAAGATAAATGTGATGGGTGGCCCGTGAAAGACAGTAGTTGTGAAGAACATAAAAGATAGTGGATGGTGGTGGTGCAGGAAGTTGTTATGGTTGATGTGGTGGAGGTATAGGTGGCCGACGATGGTAATGGTGGTGGCGATGGACAGGGGTAATAGAGGTTATTATAGTAGAGGAAAAGGCGGAGATCACCGATGGTGGTTGGCGGTGAGCGTCGGTCGTGGCGGCGGCAATGGATGGCGATGATAGGTAGAGTTGGCGATAGGCGGTTGTGGATGTGGTGGAGGAAGTTGTTGTAGTAGTGGAGGAAGAGGTGGAAGTGGTCGACGATGGTTGGTGGTGGCTGTCGGTGGCCGTTGATGGTGGTGGCGACCAAAGGTGGTGGTGATCGGTGTTAGTGGAGGTGGTCGACGATGGTAGTGGTGGTGGTCATGGTCGATGGTTGTGGAGGTGGTGGAGGAGGTTGTTATGGTGGAGAAATAGGTAGAGGTGGCCGATGGTGGTTGGCGGTGGCTACTGGTGGCCGCCGATGGTGGTAGTGGTGGCGATGGGTAGTGGAGACTCTTAAGACTAATACCATATTAGGATTATACATCAAATGGTGGTAGATCAATGATTTTTAGTTTATGTCTCACTTTTGTCCCATGTTTTTCTACCTATTTTGGTGGAACAAGAAAATACCATTTTTTGTCCCATTTTGTCCCACCTTATCCAACCTTGTCCAGTCTCTGTCCTTGTCCCATGTCGCGCCAAACGTGGGATAGTGAATTTTTGTCCTGTCCCATGTCACGCCAAACATGGGACAATGAGTTTTTGTCTTGTCCAGTCCCATCAAGTCTGCAAACCAAACGCACCCTAAGCTTTCTTCCAGACTTCAACGCTGCCATCACCAAAGTTGCAGGTCAAATACTTTTCTTTCTCAACCATTCTTATTCCTCTTCCCATTTTCATATATCAAATATCATGGTTTCTTGCACCATCTATTTAGGGAGGTTCAGACTTTTACTTTCAAAAGTGACTTGTACTTCTATCCAATTCCATGTCTCAAGTACCTCAGAAAATGATAGATCAACAGGGCTTCATGAAAAATTTGTGTATAAATCTGACTAGAAGGCTTTATATTCTACATTTTCCAAAACCAACTCCTAGAACAAGCTCCCAATCTCTGGTAAGACTTGATTACAAATTATGATTTTCAATTTGATTTTGATTTTGTAACCTAACTTTTCCATGGTTTTTGTTCTTGAATGGTTTTTTTCCTTCAGAGACGTTGATTTTTCTGGCTTTTAGATCTTTAATTTAATTCTAGGTATGCTCCATGTTCTATTTCTTTTTTGCTTTTTCTATGAGTGAATGTGTTTGATATGATTTCTTTGATTATTTTTGTGACCCTTTTTTTATGCCTACCAAGTGTTTGATTAAATTCTTCAATGAGATATAAATGATAATGACAGTTGAACAACTCTGAATCTTCAGTTTGTGTGGATGTTGAGTAACATGAAGAAACAACTCTGAGTCTTCAGTCTGGGTTCGAGTTCATCCACAATCGAGATCGAAATCTGTCTTGCTTCCATCCTAAGTTCAATGCACAAGACCAGAACCCTAAAACTCTACAAGGATAACTGTTAGCCTCCTTACAAGCTAGCTGGGAAGCTATTTTGCTAAAAAGAACTTCAATGGTGTCAACTAAATATCAAGGCAGCCAATAAACTTCTTTGGTTTACTTAGGATGATCCATGAAAATATGGGATTAGAAAACTGCAGATAAAGACAAAAAGAGATAATGTAATAGGGTATAGTATTCGAACAAATAGAAATCTAAATAAAAACTTAGATGTGAATACATCAAACATGTTAAACTCATCAACTTGGAGCATCTACATCAAACATGCTAAACATTTCAATGTATGATCAAAGCTTAAGCATTTGCTAAAACCAAAATAATCAATAGAATTTGCAAGTTCAGAGCATCTCCAAGACTCCGACAGGTTCTCTAAAAATTATTTAAAATGGAATGGACTAAATTTGATGCCCAATAAAGAAACTAATATGTTAAGAACTAATATAAAAGATAAAAAGAAGTAATATTAAGAAACCCAATAAAGAAACTAATAAGGAACCATAAGCATATACTAACCTCATGGACATATTTATTTCCATCCATATTAAGTTTATCAAGGCACATGGCATCATATGTCCATTCATGAATGATAGGAGAAACCTCAACCTCATCCATTGGGCCATGTCCTAATCTTATATATATAGGCGAAGGATCGTGTGAGAAGTCGAGTTAATGGTGAGAAACATCAGAAGTGGATCTGAACCGTTGATCTTTTTTAATCTCAAGCCCTCCCATGAATTGCGACTTAGAAGGGAATTGATCTGGTGCATCTTGGTGCATCTCATCCTAATGTGCGTCCATTTCTCATCCAACGGTTGATAACCACTTTATTACGACCCAAGAATAAATTAAATCTTTGGATTTAATTTAATATTTAATTGTTGTTATAGAGTCAAATGTAACTGATAAATCAACAGCTAGTTTAGCTCCTAAATAGTCTCCTAGTCAAATGTAACTGATAAATCAGTTGCTAGTTTAACTCCTAAATTGTCTCCTTGTCTAATGTACATTTTGGTTATATATAGCCCCTCTCTGTAAATCGATTATACACAGAAATCCTAAAGAGATTATATGGTATCAGAGCTCCAATTGCTCTAGAGAGCCAATCCTCTTTTCTCTGTGTTCTTCTCTCTGCACTTCCAATGGCACCAAACACCACAATCCAGATTACTGCTGCCACTCACTTTCCAATCAGAATCACTGCCAACAATTTCCCAGTGTGGCACCGTCAAGTTGAATCAACCCTGATAGGGCTCGAGCTTCATGTCTTTATCATTGGCAATCAACAGCCTCCAAAAGGAACTCTTGATGCCAAAGACGATCCTAAACCATATCCAGAATATCTCTCCTGGTACCGCCATGATCAAATAATCTTTAGTGCTATTCTAGGATGCTGCTCGGACTTTATTCAGCTTCTAATCTCATCAGCTACCAGCTCACGAGATGCCTAGGAACGACTCAATGCCAGTTTTGCCAGTGAGTCTAGGTCTCGCGTCATCTCTCTCAAATCCAAACTTGTCAAAAATCCAAAAGGTACTCGTTCAATAACTGAATATCTCCAGGACATGCGAACTATTGCTGATGATTTAGCACTAGCACAAAGCCCTGTTGCAGAAGAAGACTTACTAGTTCATATTCTATCACAACTCGGTGATGAATATGGCACTATCGTTGCCGCTATCAAAGTGCGTGAAACACCACTATCTTACTCAGAATTGTTTGAGAAACTGACCGATTTTGATTTAGCCTTTAAGGAACAAACTGCTGCCCCTGAACCTGTGCTAACTACTGCCAATTACACTGCAAGACAGTCCAGCCGACAACCTGGCCGATCAGATAATTTCAACCAGCAACGTGGCAGCAACAATCGCTTCTCCAATCAGCAACGCAGTTCAACCAATCGCACTCAATGGTCTTCTTCAGCCCCTGGAGGTAATCGACAAAACAGATTCAATTATTTTTATCAGTTCTGTAATATTCCAGGCCATATGACTCGTGATTGTCGCAAGCTATCTCGGTTCTTACGAGAAAACAATATCACTATCAACACCTCTCAGTCGAATGCTCATGTGGCCAATGTCACCATGTCTAGCTCACCTTCTGTTTCACCAACCTGGTTATTTGACAGTGGTGCTTCCAATCATGTCACCGGTGATCGTTCCACACTACAAAATGTCTCGGACTATGGCGGACCCGATGAAATCATTCTCTGGAATGGTAATAGATTACAAATTTCACACGTCGGTTCTAAACACATTAACACACCACTCAAGACTCTAAATTTACCTCATGTGTTATGTGTTCCACAATTAACAAGGAACCTTATTTTTGTGGCTAAATTATGCAAGACTAACCGAGTTTCTGTTGAATTTTTTCCCTCTCGTTTTTTTGTGAAGGATCTTCGCACGGGGGTGCGTCTCATGTGGGGGAAGAACCATGAAGATGTTTACTATGCCAACTTACCATCCAAATTGCACCTGAATGTTACCACCAAAGTTTCACTTCTTCAATGGCATCATACCTTGGGCCATCCATCCACAAAAGTTTTCAAGTCTCTTCTTTCCAATCTAGGTTTAGTTCTAAGCTTTCTGATATGCATTGTCCATCTTGTTCAGTTAATAAAAGTCATAAATTGCCTTTTGGTTTCAATTCCTTTTGTTGTTACGAAACCATTGCAATTGATATATTCTGATGTGTGGGGTCCGATCCAGAGCTCTATTGATCATTTCACTTACTATGTCATTTTTGTCGACTATTTTTCAAAATACTTGTGGCTCTATCCAATGAAAAAGAAATTTGATGTTGGGCTTCAACCACTTGTATATATCTTCACTGATAATGGTGGAGAATACCTTGGGCTTCAACCTTTCCTAAAATCAAATGGTATTTTCCACTACACCACTCCACCTCATACACCTGAACAAAATGGTGTCGCTGAACGACGCCATAGACACATAGTTGAAACAGGTCTAGCCCTCATCCATTATGCCAAACTTCCCTTAACCTTCTGGTCCCATGCCTTTCAAACGACAATTTACCTAATCAACAGGCTCCCAACACCTATTCTCAACAACCAAACTCCTTATCAACATCTCTTCGGTCGACCTCCTAACTACACCAAACTTCAACCCTTTGGCTGTTTATGCTATCCATGGCTGCGACCTTACACCACCTCCAAGCTTCAACCACGTTCTACTCCTTGTCTATTCCTTGGATATTCCACCTCCAAATCATCCTTCAAATGTTATGACCCTCCCACTCGTCGGTTGTACCACTCTCGACATGTTCAGTTTGTTGAAAGTCATCTACCTTCCCACAATGACTTCACTAAGCCCTTACCCACCCCTGATGAATTTCTCATGTCCCCTCCCGCCGCGTCCTTTTCCTCTATCACCTTCAAACCCCACCGACACTACTAACACTACTTCCATTCATACCTCGTCCCCAAAGCTCAATCCCATTCCTCTATCACCTTCAACACAACATAAACCTCCGTCTGCATTTCGTTTAACCTATTCCCGACGCCAAACAAGGCCGACACCACCTACTCCACATCCTACCACCCCTTCCCATTCACCTTCACCAGAGCCTTCTACCTCTCCTCCTCTACCATCCCAAAACTCAACCCAACAACCACTCTTCCCCTCCACTACCTCCTCTAATGCCTCACCTATCATACCCAATACTGATTTAAAGTCCTCACCAAATAACTTTCCCACCTTTCCTTCTAATACCACTCTCACTTCCCCTTCATCACCACAGCCCGTACGCACCATAAAACGGAATTCCAAATACTTTAATAACTCATTCATCAACACCACCACTCTTCACCCAGCTCCCACTACCATTGAACCTCACACACATAACCAAGTTCTTAAAGATCCCAAGTGGCGCCATACAATGGACGACGAATTCAATGCTCTCATGCAGAATGGGACTTGGGAACTAGTACCACGTGGCACCCACAATCCCATTGGCTGTAAATGGGTCTTTCGGGTTAAACGACACCCATATGGTACAATCTCCAAATACAAGGCCCGTTTGGTCGCAAAAGGCTTCCTACAACAGTATGGGAAGGATTAATTTGATACTTTCAATCCCGTTGCCAAACCTGTGACTATTCGTGTTATTCTATCTCTAGCTCTTTCCAACAATTGGACTTTATGCCAACTCGATGTGAACAATGCATTTCTTCATGGGACCCTTCATGAGGAGGTTTTCATGTCTCAACCACCGGGATTTACTCACCCTCAATTTCCCAACCATGTTTGTAAACTACATAATCTCTCTATGGCCTGAAACAAGCACCACGAGCATGGTACATGAAATTGACATCTTCCTTCATACTTGTGGTTTTCGAAAATCACAAGCTAATGCATCTATCTTAATCTACAATGATGACAACATCTTATGCCTCTTTATGGTCTATGTTGATGATATCGTTCTCACAAGTAACAACAATGCCTTTCTTCATCAATTCATTAGTACCTTAGCCAATTGTTTTCCATCAAAAGACTTAGGACCCCTACACCATTTTCTTGGCATTGAGGTTATCCCTACCACCAATGGTCTATTCCTATCCTAACACCGTCATATTCATGATCTTCTCACTCAATTTCATATGGATGGTGCTAAAGATGTCGCTACTCCACTAAACTCCTCTATAGTTCTCCACCCCATGGATGGCTCACCAAGTGTCGATCCAACACCATATAGGAAGTTGGTGGGTTCCTTGCAATACCTAGCCTTCACAAGGCCGGATGTATCATTTGCAGTTAATCGACTAGCTCAATTTATGCACTCTCCCTCATAGATCCATTGGCAAGCATTAAAACGAGTGCAACGTTATCTAAAGGGTACAATACACCATGGGCTATATCTTAAACGAGGTTCCTCTCTTGATCTAAAAGCCTTCTCTAATTCTGATTGGGGAGGTATCTCGAATGGAGTGTAACACCCGGAAATTTGTAAGGTAAGTAATTGTTTCCCTTACTTCATTAATTGTGATTATTTGAGAATATGAGGCCTTTATATGCGCATGATCCTCGTTTTAATGTTATAATGCTATCTGAGTTATATAATCATTTTAAATGTCTAAACCCCGCGCTCGTTATCGAACATGGCTAAGTTTTCGGGCCTTCTGGGGTGTGGCGCGACTGTGATAAGCGATTGTGACATGGTGACTGTCGCGGGGTTTGTACCGCGAGTGATAAGAGGGGCGCGATTGTGACATGGTCACTGTCGCGGGGTATGTACCGTAGGTTCCTTGGTTCGCGCGATTGTGACATGCGACAGTGACAATCGACACTGTCACCGATGGGCTATTTGGCTTAAATGAGT
This sequence comes from Arctium minus, assembly GCA_954870635.1. NCBI lineage: Eukaryota > Viridiplantae > Streptophyta > Magnoliopsida > Asterales > Asteraceae > Arctium > Arctium minus. Next base: position 15,509,490 of record OX941097.1, on the reverse strand, counting down.
CCTTTGGCCGATTTTAACCTCATTTATCTCATTCCTCTCTTTTCCTTTGGCGATTTTGGTGCTCTCAAATCTGATTCTCTCCCTCACAAAACCCTAACCCTCATAAATACAAGCCCTTTTTGGTGGTTGGATCTTGATTACTTGCAATAACTCTCCTCAAGGAAGATTTTCTAGGGTTTCTCAAAGTGCAACCTTCTCATCTCCAAGTCTCATCTCTTCAAGCTAGGGTTTCATATTTTCTAGGTTTTGGTCCAAAAACCTAGATTGTGAGTTTACTAAACCTTTGTTAAAACTAGATACATATCATAATCTCCTTCTTGTATTATTGTATATTTACTCAAAGTGTTCATCTCTACATGTTCAAGTATTTGGGGTTTCCTTATGGAAATATGTTGGAAATATGTTTATGTGTAACATGCCATGATTTATTGAATGTATATCTTGGTATTATGATGATCTCTACTTGGGTTATCTTTTTGGTGATATCGTATTTACATGATGAAAATGGTTGATTAAATGAGTCCTATGTTGGACCTTATATGGTTTAGGATGGTGATATTGTACCCATGGTTGGTATCGAAATATGCTTGGTTGAAATATACCTCAAAGACCTCCTATATGTATTATGTTGGACGAACCAAGTCAGTAGACACTAGAAGGATGTAGTCTTGGATGCCACCGTGATGGTATGTGCCTAAACCTCCGCCATTCGGGGTAATGCCATGGTTGTAGTCCTCGGGTGTGCCGGGCCTTTGGGATGTCACTCTTAGTAGTTGGCATCAAGGTATATCGTCTCTTTGGGTGGAACTTGATTGGTGCTATGGGTATCCTCCGTTGACTCCACATTTGATGAAATTTGGTTAACTGCTGATAAGAATTGTAATTGCTCTAATATGCTATTTCTTGTTCAACTTACTAGGCTTTTTGGGCTAACACTTGTTGGTGTCGATGTGTATCTCAGGTTCTAGTGGTGCCGCTTCTAAGCAGGTGTAGTTGCTTGGGTGAGAGCTTGGGGAAAATTGCACTTGGACGTATATTTTTGGAGTAGACGTTGGGATCTATAGATGTCACCCTTTTTGTAATCTATTTTCTAGTTATAGAAATTAGATTAGTTGGTTGTTATTTATTGTTCGTTAAATTACAACTGTAATTAAACAGGTTTGAATATTTCCCCATTTTTGGGAGGCTCTTGCTATGGCAAATTTATATACCACATGTCCGTTTTTCGGATTTTTGTTATCCCTATTTTTAGGGTGTTACATGGAGGTCGTTCAACCACTGCTTACATACTCTATATGGGCTCCAACAATATTTCATGGAAATCGGCTCATCAAAAATCTGTTTCTCGATCCTCCACTGAAGTCGAATACAAGGATTTAGCAAATGCAACATCTGAAGTGACGTGGGTTCAAAACTTGCTCACTGATATGGGTGTCAAACAGTCCCTACCACCTACACTTTTCTGTGATAACACAGGTGCCACTTATCTATGTGCTAATCCGATCTATCACTCTCGCATGAAACACGTGGCCTTGGACTATCACTTTGTACGAGAAAGAGTAGCCGATGGTTCCTTGAAAGTTCTTCACATACACTCAAATGACCAACTTGCGGATGCACTCACCAAACCTCTTAGTTGGAGTTCGTTTCTTCGTCTACGTTCCAAGATTGGAGTCTCCGATGGATCCTCCATCTTGCGGGGGTGTATTACGACCCAAGAATAAATTAAATCTTTGGATTTAATTTAATATTTAGTTGTTGTTATAGAGTCAAATGTAACTGATAAATCAGCAGCTAGTTTAGCTCATAAATAGTCTCCTAGTCAAATGTAACAGATAAATCAGTAGCTAGTTTAGCTCCTAAATTGTCTCCTTGTCTAATGTACATTTTGGCTATATATAGCATTCTCTGTAAATCGATTATACACAGAAATCCTAAAGAGATTATACACTTCTCAAGCTTTTCACCGTTAACTCAACTTCTCACCGGAACCCAACCATATATATAGGGGCTTAATCAAATGAGACCCTATTAGATTGTGGTAACTGTGAGATCCAATCTCAGCCATCCATCTAATATTTTTTTGTTTTTTTTAATTAATAAGGAAGGTTATTTTAGTCATTTGATAAATTACTTAATATTAAAAACAAAATTGTAACTGAAAGAATCAATCAATTATAAATTAAATATTTGGTTTCCTTCATTATCTCAACCAACTAATTATGAGATATTATGTTTTTGAAATTTGATTTGGTCGTATGAAATTTGATGGGTGCTATCTACCGTATTCCAACAAGGTGAACGATGAAACTACAGGCAAGTTCTTCAATTTTTGCATATCGATTGAAATTTATCGAATATGATACGTGTTGCAAATAGATGTCACACAGAGTCACACATTGTGATACATTGTGAAACTTATGGGATATAAGTTTTGTTGCAAATATGATTTGTGATATTCTGTGGTACATCGGGTTTTACATGGTGTTATGTTTCAACTAAAACAATTCCATTGGATGATATTAATGTTTTTTGAATTTGTATTCATATATTAATTTATGTTATCGTTACATAAAGCGACCTATTTTTGTTACATATTTGTATGCAAAATTAGTTGGAAGTTTATTTTTATTTTTAATTGTTAAGACGTGGTACATGGGATGATATAAACTCTTTTTTTGTAAACACATTCTAACAGGGAAATTATATATAGGAGGAGGCTAGAATCCAATTGTGAAGCATATGCTCATAATGTATCACATAACTTAAAGTGATAGTAACTAACACACTTTGGTTCACCGTCAATATGTAACACGTTTTTTGAAATATGATCGTAATGTAACACACGTATAGTGAGTGTCATGTTTCTTGCTTTCAGAGGAGGTTGCTAATTGCTCAGAATGATATGAATTACCTATCACAATCTGTTTTCCAGTTTTTAATGTTATGGATACATAGTGTCTGTGATCATAATGTAACACCCGTTTTTACAAGCACATCATAATGTAACACATAGCAAATAAATAAGTTAAGGTTAGAATCGTTGGTGATTGTTTTGATATACAGTGTAGTCGTATGTTTGTTATTGGATAGATATGTTTCAATTTTTGAAGGTTACCACAATTGAATCCATTCCTAAATTATCGGTTGGCGCCTAAATCAGAAAAAGATAAATTGTAATGTTTTTTTTTGACAATTTTACCCTTTTTTCCTTATTTAGTGGCATAAAATCATTTTTTAAATATTATTTATATTAGTTATTTTAGACCATTGATTAATTAAATGGATGGATGGGATTGGATCTCACAGTTACCACGAAATACTAGGGTCTCCCATGAAAGACCCCCTATATATATATATATATATATATATATATAGAGAGAGAGAGAGAGAGAGAGGGAGGTTCAAGTGAAAACCTCAAAAAAATGGAAAACTGAACTGATAGCCTTTTATCTGAATGGTATATGCAAGTAATTTATAACATGCACACATCCATATGCACACGTGCATAAAAACCAAAAAACAACTTAACCTATCAAGTGATTTTTTTTCAACATATTTATATACTATGATCATTTTCTCCAAATCCCAAAAGACAACACCCAACATAAGAAAAAAGTATGTTCCAGAGATTACAGAACAGAATCAGAACCTTATCAAGCAACTGTTTCAGTGCATGCTTTCACCAACATGTTGTAATATGGAGCGTGTTACCAGTATTTGCTTGTAGTTTAGCATATTTATAGCAGTTAGAGTTCTCTGTCAATGTTCTTATGTAGAATTATCTTATGGGATACATATGCTTTTTTCTTCTTTTTCAGCAGTTAGTTTAACATATGAGAGCATGAACCAATTTGTTTGATGTAATTGTTTTTGTAATCAAAGTTCACGCACCAATATATGAACATGATTGGGTAAGTAATAAACATTATCCATTGCCTTGTTTTTTAATCAATCAAGATCTAATAATCATTCACACAAAACAATAAAAATTATAGAGTAGTAGGATGATGTAGGTGATCAGATTGCAGGTTCTTAGTCGAGAAAATAATGTACTTATGTGGATGCATCTTGCAAAAATAATGTACTTTTGCAGCATCATTTGTGCTCTCACATTCTAGAATTGGAGTATCGTTCTTGCCTATTTGATCCTCGTGTTACTTACCTTTATCACCACATTCCGTTGATTGTAATCATCCAGTATTTGGCTTAAATATCTCATGGTCTCCTGTTCTGTTTTCAAGCAATGATACATTTACAACAACAGTTTTGGTTCCTCTCCATTTAGTAGCTTGCTTACTGTCATGTGTCATCTTTGTGAACCCCACAGAGCATGTCTTCACTGGCCTGGTTCCATGTATCTTTCTTTCCTTTCTCTTACACAATGCAGTACCATAATTGACATATGTTTGTTTAAGTGAATGCGTTCATCTCTATTTTTGTTTAAGTGAATAGGTTCATCACCCCTCCAAAAAAAACCCAATTTCTGCAGCAGCCGACTATCTCTCTACCAACTCTGCCATTTTCTACCAAGATCAAACAAGCCGATAATGGCATCGAATTGACAACGGTTGGAACAAGGAAACACTGGCACAAGCGGATCAGAACCAAACACAAGTTCAATTGATGAGCTTGCATAGGTTTCCAGTTTACCAAGGTAAACAGTTAACATACTCTTCGTTGTTACAGTTTCCACATTCGTAGAACTCTAATCTAGAGAGAGAACAATTAATTTAAGATGATCAAGATGGTTGATCATGATCAGGTCCATAACGCTACAACAGAGTATAAAACAATATCCATTTTATGCAATTTTAAGTTGGTGGGAGGCATGTTTTGAAGAGAAAACTCAGAATCATGTTTTACGGCTCATTTGAGTAGAAATTGTGCTGGGTCTCCTGGACCAACTGCAAAAGAGAATGCGTTCATGTTTAAGTGAGTGTGTTTATTCCTATTGGAACTTGCATCTTTGGTGCAGACTTTCGAGCTTGAGGATTCTTGTAGGTCAAAGATCGAGTAACCGATCTTCATATTTTACAATCCACGCTTCCAGAGTTGGTTTCTCTTGTATGCAAATGTTGCCTATGCATGGCAACAAGACTATCATTTTGTTTGGTTTTGGACTTTGGACTTTGGCTTGTAATTTTCCATTCCAAAAGTCTCAGAGCTGTATTGTTTCTTATGAGGTGAATAAACAGTTCCAAGTAATTCCTGGGCTTTTCTTCTTAATGTTAGGTTGCCACTATTTCCTCCTCCTCTTGTTCTCTTTTATTACTTTCTTTGGCACAAATACTTCCTCTGCAGTTACATAGGAAGGTTTGTATCAAGGTTTGTAACTTTTTTTTATGGATACATCACCTTAGAAAGAAACTGTTTATTTGGCGTTTATTGTTCAATCTATGAAGTAGTTGTTTGGCGTTGCTATGACAATCATTGAAGTTCATAGATTGTAATTGGTATTCTCACTTACATTAGCATTGCGCGGGTACACTTCTAGTATATATATATATATATATATATATATATATATATATATATATTTATAGAGAGAGAGAGGTGAGTTCATATGTAACACCCTGGATTTTCATTATATGTATCGTTGTAAATTTTGTGTATAACTCTTGTCGTTATCACCGGTATTAGTTTATCGTTCGAATGCGTGGTTTTCGGTGAAAATGTGAACTTCCAGTGAGTTTCGCGACTTGCTCGCGACTTGGAGTCGCGGCATAAGTCGCGATGTCCACTGTTGATTATGGGTTTACGAGCTTCGCGACTTGCATGAGAGTGGTAGTCGCGACATTAGTCGCGAAAGCCTCTGTTGGTTTTAGGGTTTGAAGGCACGGGCGAGTTATGCCGCGAGTTGAGGTCGCGGCATAACCCGCGAAAGACCCTGGCCGACTTAAGGGTTTCAGTTTCCAAATATCTCATGGATCTCATTCTCTCAATCTCTAAGTCTCTCTCATCCTCTCTCTAGATATCTCTCTCTCTAAGTATATTTCTCTCTCTAGAGTTTGGTGGTTAATATCTAGTGTTTGATCCGAGGTTTCGGTGTAGAAAGCTTCGTCTTATCAAGAGGGTCTATATCTGGTTCTTCGGGTTTTCGTATAAACCTATTGGGTGAGTTCCTACTATCATTTTAAACTTTATACATATCAAAAGTTACCTTTTGGAACTCCTATATATCTCAATGGTTTCAGATTTAAGTTTTCTACATATTTGATATAACTTGAGTTTTGGGAGATATTAGGGTTCCCGATCATTTGTGTTTACTAAAATGACGGATCTTATCTTATTGAAGTAAAATGATGTTTTACTTGTACATTATGTGGATATGTGAAAAGAATGTTTAAGAACTCATTTTTAATGATTTTCATTCTTACCAGAAGTTGAACTGGAAATGACATTTTGTTTATAAAATGTGTTTATACCATATGTTTATTTATGGTTGGTCACATATGTTGTTGTGACGAGTCTGTACCATTACTAGCGGATCCCTAGGTTTTGAGTCGACTGTATTGTTGGGATGTCATATTCCCCATTTTGTAGCTATGGATGCATATGATCCTCGGGGGCAACTTGGTACGGTTATGTGAGGCCGGATACTAGCCATGGTTCATAGTGATCCTAGTGAAGGAGTATACATTGGTTTTGCTTGGGGCTCGATCTCACGTTGTAGCACGGACCTATGTGTTCGTATCCTTGGATTTAAATTGTTTAGCTCATAACTCGGATTTTGGCTTACTTTGTGTTACGCCACAATCCTTGGTAAAATGTTTTATCGTTGGTCATTTGATGACATGTTTATAACGGAAAAGGCCAGTTGTGGCAAAGGTTTTAAATTGTAAGATTTAACCTCTTTGGAAATATTATCTTATGATACAAATGTTTATATCTTTTGAGCTTTATAAACTGTATGTTCTCACCAGGCTTTATGTCTGACACTTTTTCTCAAATGATATGTATAACAGGTTTCCCTTAGCGGTGGGATGCACTGGGTTTTGAGAGACGAGTTGGGTCTCGAGACATTTTGAGATGACTAAAGTGTTGATAGTTGGGCATTGTTAAGTCCCATTCTTTTGATGAATTTTGGATTGTCAACTGATGTAATCTAGATAGTTATATTTAGATTAGTCTGTTGATGAATTCTAAATTCGTACAGGTTTTTGTAAAGTCTTAAGGACCGATACACTTTTTGAGAAGTTTATAGCAATACAGATGTCATATTGCCTTATTTATGAAGTTTTAAATTACTCTGAATTTTAGGATGTTACATCATACGAGAACAACATCTATTTAAGAAAACACGAAAACAACCGAGTACATATAAAATCATATATGTACTCGAAAACAACCTGCGGACACGAATGCAACTCCGAAATCTCGAGCTCGTGCAACTTGGTTTTTGCTAATTTTATTTTTGATCCAGTGACCCGGACGGGTTGTGCCGCGGGTTAACCCGTACGGCTACCCGCGCCGTGCACTGGAATGTGGAGTCAAAACAGTGGTCCGGGCGGGTTATGTCACGGGTTAACTCGCACGGATACCCGCGCGGTGCACTGGAATGTGGACGAGAAACAGTGGCCCCGACGGGTTGTGCTACGCGGCTACCCGCGCCGTGCACTGTTGTTGATTTCGTTTGTAACTCCCAATGATACACATTGAAGATGGAAATTAGTATGTTTAATGATACGATCAAACGGGCGATTTAGCCCACACTCTTCGAGCGAGTGCCGACTCCAGGAAGATTGAAGAAACGATGGTGAAGAAAGTAAGAATTAATTGGAACTTTTCATAATCAATAATTTACAAAACCTAGATATAAATACTTCTACTCCTACCAAACGATAAACATAAAACAATAAACTAACAATAATCCTATCTCAATACCAATCCTAACCCAATACTACTTCTACCCTTTATTGTTTATCCTAATCTTATTGATTCACCCTATTACATAACTTTTATGCCAACCAGGAGCCACTACAATTCTCTTGGAATGTCTTGGATGCTCATGCTCATTTACACTAGTCACCTGCCCTGTTTCAATAGTCTTCTGGATAGGCTCACTTGGTGTAACACTCCCCCCTTCTTCAAATATCACCTTGTCCTCAAGGTGGTACTGAGGATACGCAGATTTTAACTCTTGCAACCACTCCCATGTTGCATTTTCCGGTTGGCTACCAGACCATTGAACCAAAACCTGCTTCGTCGGTTTCCCATCCCGTAGCACACTTCTCATACCACAAATTACCAGGGGATATTCGACCGGGTGCCCATTTTCTAGCTCTGTAGGTAAATCATTGATGGCAGTCGGTTCTCCTCCTTTGTAAGCCTTAAGGAGAGACACATGAAACACCGAGTGGATACGGCTGGATATCGGCAAATCCAATCGATAAGCTACCGCTCCGATGCGTTCCACGATAGTAAATGGCCCATAAAACCGTTTGGACAACTTATTAGAAAGTCGAGAGGCAACTGTTACTTGCCGATATAGTTGTAGTTTTACCAAGACTTTATCCCCTACTTCAAAGTTGACTTCTCGGCGCCCACGATTAGCGATCATCTCCATCCGGTTTCTAGAAACAACCAAGTTTTCTTTTAATGCCCGCAATAATGCATCTCGCTCAATTAACAAGTCTTCAACTGCAGCTATTTTGGACGTCCCTGGTGTGTACGGAATTAAGGCAGGAGGTCGCTTACCATACAAAGCTTGATATGGGGACATCTTGATGTTGCTGTGGTAGCTAGAGTTATAACAAAATTCAGCCCAACTCAATAATGATTCCCATTTATGTGGCTGCTCGGACACCATTGCTCTTAAATATTGTTCTGAGCCCTTGTTGACCACCTCGGTTTGCCCATCCGTTTGAGGGTGATACGATGTACTATGTTTTAATTTTGTGCCGCTTAATTCAAACAATTGTTTCCAGAACGAACTAAGAAATACCGCATCCCGATCCGACACGATAGACTTTGGAAAACCATGATGTTTGATTACGATCTCAATGAATAACTCCGCGACTTTCTTGGCATTATAATGAGTGGGCAATGCACCAAAATGGGCATATTTGGTCAACCTATCTACCACAACCAGTATGACCGATGCTCCTTTTGAAACGGGTAATCCTGTTATGAAGTCCATAGTCACATCGTCCCAGACTGCCTCGGGTATGGGTAACGGTTGTAAAAGCCCTGTCGGTGCTTGAGTAGAATACTTGGTTTGTTGACAAACCAAACACTGGTCTATAAATTTTTCAACAGATTGTCGCATTCCCTTCCAATAAAATAGTGTTGATAAACTAGCCATCATCTTTTTCACCCCACAATGTCCGGAATACGGGGTTGTGTGAAACTCTTGTAGTAGCCTTTGCTTCAGTTTCGACTCGTCACCCAGGAAGTAACGATTTTTAAAAATTAAAATGCCATCTTGTTGTTGGAAATCAGGTGGTAATTCACCTCGGGATAACCTGTCATTTAGTTTGCATAGTTCTTCCAACGACCTATTTTCGTCTTTCAATTCATCTAACAGGCCTATGATTGGCTTACTCAAAGCCATAAAAGATGCGTAAACCATCTCATCCTCTTCATTGACCCGAGACAAAGCGTCGGCCACTTTGTTTGTTTCACCCGACTTATACTCGATTACGAAATCAAATCCTAAGAGTTTCCTAACGTATTGTTGTTGCACGGGTGTTTGGATTACCTGTTGCATTAGTTCTTTAATGCTTTTGTGGTCTGTTCGTATCACAAACTTCCTTCCGAGGAGGTATTGGCGCCATTTATAAACGGCTTCCACGATCGCAAATAATTCTCTCTGATAAGTTGTTGCTGCTCGCATTCGAGGACCTAACTTTTTGCTAAAATAGCAAATCGGACGACCACCTTGGAGCAAAACGGCTCCAACTCCAACCCCTGACGCATCGGTTTCAACAATAAACTGCTCGTTAAAATTCGGTAGTCTCAACAGCGGGGCGCTGGACAGTTGATGCTTAAGTCTTTCAAATGCCCGTTCTTCTATATCTCCCCATTTAAACCCGTCCTTTTGTAACAGATCGGTCAGAGGTGTGGCTATAGTTGCATACCCTTTGATAAATCTTTTATAATATCCTGCTAGCCCCAAGAACCCACAGACCTGTTTTTGATTTATGGGGCGTGGCCACATCGTTACAGCTTCAATTTTCTGGGGATCCATTGCCACTCCACGGCCTGAAATAATGTGCCCAAGATAGTCCAAGAAATCAACGCCAAACACACATTTTGACAACTTGACAAAAAAATGGTTTTCATGCAGACAATGGAAAACACATTGCAAATGCTCCACATGTGAAGTAATTGAGGCGCTGTAAACTAATATATCATCAAAGAAGACAATAACAAATTTCCGTCAATAAGGTGAGAAAATTCGGTTCATAGTACCCTGGAAAGTTGATGGTGCGTTGGTGAGCCCGAATGGCATAACTAGGAACTCGTAATGCCCTTCATGAGTCCTAAATGCCGTTTTATAGATATCTCTGTCATGAACACGAATCTGGTGGTATCCGGCCCGCAAGTCCAGTTTGTTGAACACACTAGCTCCACCCAATTCATCAAACATCTCGTCTGCTGTCGGTATTGGAAACTTATCCTTGATAGTCACCGCGTTTAAGGCCCTATAGTCCACACAAAATCGATAGGTCCCGTCCTTCTTTTTCACCAACAAGACTGGTGAGGAAAAAGGGATCTGACTAAATCGTATGATCCCTTGTTTTAACATCTCGGAGACCAACTTTTCTATTTCGCCCTTCTGGTAATGGGGGTAACGGTAAGGACGTACGTTGACCGGTTTAGTGTTTGGTAGGATGTGAATCTTGTGGTCGATAAGGCGATGGGATGGTAACGTAGTTGGGTTTTGAAACAAATGCTGGTAACGGTCCAACAACTTACTAATGCCCGGGTGCATTATTAGTGGTTTCGCGGCTGGTCCCTTCTCCGTGTTGGTCTCGGGTTGGATTGAATGCAATTCGTATACTCCATATATGTCATCGGTGTCCATTAATGCTTGCATTTGATTGAAACTAATTTTCTTCATCTTCAAGGCTGCCTCCCCTCTTAGAACCTGATTCTTCCCGTTCAACATGAATTCCATGGACTGTTGAGTGTAATCGTGTGTCACCTTGCCTAACCTTTGCAACCATTGTATCCCCAAGACAACTTCAGCTCCTTTCATTGGCAATACAAAAAGATCGAGGTCGAATTGGAGTCCTTGCATGGTTATCATGACCTTCGGGCAAAAAATTCCGCATAATAAAGTATCACCGCTACCTATATAAACTTTGAAGGCTTTGGTCGTTTTAACTGGTAGCTGCAGTTTCTCGACCACACTTGGTTGAACAAAATTATGGGTGCTGCCACTATCGATTAAAACGTGGACCTCACTATTATCGATCTTCCCCCACAATTGTAATGAACGTGGGCTGCCATGGCTAACCAACGAGTTTAAGACCGACACATCCCCGCTTTCCAGTGCTTCATCATCCTCTGCCATATTGTCTACCTGGTCGAGTTCGTCGCCTCGGTTGTCGTCTTCTTCAGAGGTCATGAGTAGTAAAAACTTCCCTGTACACTTATGTCCCCTTACATATTTTTTATCGCAGTTAAAACATAAACCTTTGTTCATCATCTCTTGTCTTTCAGCAGGGGAAATCCATTTGATCGGTAGCGTCGGGATTGGCTTGGGTGGGGTATTTGGTGTTGGTAGTAGAGGTGGTTTGGTTGGGTTTGATCTTGCGTTATTCGGACGGTTAAAAGTTTGGGTATTACCCCCGGTGTTCTGAGGAAGTATCTTTTGGGCGATGAGTTGGAACATTTGAGTTGTACTTATCATCTTACCCGGGGTATTTACTGGTGCCGTCGGCAAACTATCTTCATACCGAGCTTCAGAAATACGAGCTAAGGGAAACGCTTCACCCAACGTTCGGGGTTTGGCTACCAGCAACTCTCGCTGTAACGATGGTTTAAGGCCCGAAGTATAAAACAAAATCAATAGTGATTCATTGATTCCCGTTACTCGGTTCATCATCCTTTCAAAATCGGCCTGGTATTCAGCAACTGTTCCCTTTTGTAGCAATTTGGAGAGTGCACCTTGTGGATCTTCAAATTTGGATGGACCAAACCTATTTCGAACATTCTCCAGGAAGTCTTCCCATGTGGTGATTAAGTTATTCCGGCGCATCCACCGATACCACTCAGCTGTATCACCGTCCAGATTAAACCCTATGATACGAAGTCTTTGATCGGTTGGCGTTTCATGTAGATCGAAATATTCCTCCATCGCAAAGATCCATGTTTCAGGCTCCGATCCATTGAATCATGGTACTTCTAATCGCATGGACCTGGGAAACGTCCTACCATGTTCCCCTTTTAACTTTGGATCTCCCCGGTTACCGGAAATCTGCAACTTTGCCGCCTGTAGTTCGGTGCTCAGACTGTCGATTTTTTCTGTTAAAGCATCGATCTGCTCTTTCCATAGTAACCGCAAGGCTGTTTCATCCCCCATTGATTTCGATTATGCAAGAAAAAAACTCTCTCAATGAAAGCACGAGTTGATACGATCAAACGGGCGATTTAGCCCACACTCTTCGAGCGAGTACCAACTCCAGGAAGATTGAAGAAACGATGGTGAAGAAAGTAAGAATTAATTGGAACTTTTCATAATCAATAATTAACAAAACCTAGATATAAATACTTCTACTCCTACCAAACGATAAACATAAAACAATAAACTAACAATAATCCTAATCCTAACCCAATACTACTTCTACCCTTTATTGTTTATCCTAATCTTATTGATTCACCCTATTACATAACTTTTATGCCAACCAGGAGCCACTACAATTCTCTTGGAACGTCTTGGATGCTCATGCTCATTTACACTAGCCACCTGCCCTGTTTCAATAGTCTTCTGGATAGGCTCACTTGGTGTAACATTTAATTATAAGATAATTACAATTTATTCTTTCGGTTACAAAGATTATTTCGTTTAATTATTGGTTAATTACATATTAATTATTTCGGTTTCAATCTTCAGTATAAAAGGAGGGGTCTGGTTACATTCCAAACACACTACACAACTCTATCGAAATATATACTGCATACGATTATTCCGGCAACTTTTCCAGGCAAGTGGTCATCTCCGGCAATACTACTTATAATTCTTCTACTTTCTTCTTTGTAATCTGTTTAAGGGAATCGTGTTACACACGAGCCTGTGTAAGGGAATATGTTTAAGGGAACAGACGGCAAATCTGTTTAAGGGAATCGTGTTACACACGAGCCTCAACTTCTTTTAACTCTTCTACTTTCTTCTTTGTAATCGAATTCTTAATCATTAGTTGATTACTTTGTGATATTATATGATTAATATACATACGGAACTAACACATAGAAAACTACATTTACACCTCATCAATTCCAACCAAAACCGATCTTGTACATGACGATGTCTCATGATGGTCACCACTCACCACTATCAATTTGGTAAAAAGAAGTATCACAAACACCTCTTTATTCAAGTGAGCAAAAAACAACCCTCTCCACCTAATAACTGAAAGTTACCATGGCCTGCCGAGTTGCTAAGATTATAAAATGGTCTTTAAAATTTAAGAATAATAAATGTTATGGCATTGAAATCGTGCTATCTAGCAATCCTCTTCCATCAATAGAATATGTTGACCTTGCATTTATATATGAAGCAAGACCATAGATAGAAAATAGAAGAAAACGTGAAACAAAATTGATATTTCGAGTTCTCGACTTTAAATTCGAGATCCTTCGCGCAGCATCACACGCGGATATAAAACTAGTGTATATAACTTATTTTTCACTTTTCTCTAAAGTTTTTATTAATTATAATAAAATGTTTTCAATTATGGTTACAAAAATTTCAAGTTTATTTGCCAAAATTTTAATATTATTTCAAATAAACGTATTATTTAAAGTGTAATTACATATGTTAAGTTTCAAAAATAGAAATTAAAAAAACATTAGTAAATTTTTTGTATAAAAATATTTAAAAACATTTTTTTCCTTAAAAATCGGGCTTGTTCCGGGATCGGATTTGGAACCAGCCCGATGGGACTGAGACCGATTAATCCTTTTGTATTTTTGGCTAGGAATGGAACCGATATACATGATTTTGAAGGAGTTGATTTGGGATCTGGACACATTTGGAACAGGCCATGCGCGATCTGGGACCAACTTTTAGGCATCTCTACTTGGATTTGGTATTGGTAGAAAGGCTCTTTTCATGTGTTTGTGGAGGATTGTAAATCTTAGACCAGATTGAGTAGGCATGTTGTGCATACAAGAATTCATTGCGAAGAAATCAATTCTTAATTAAAACTCAAATTTAAGCTTCTCTCTGAGTTTTTCATCAACAATGATAGCTCTGTTATGGGCCATAAACACGTTTACACCGTGATAGACAAGTTCACTAGTGACACATATCACCATTACCCACCTAGTAGTTAATCGACCCATGGTTTAATGATTTTTTGTTTTTTGTATTTGTGGGTGTGTAGACCATCTTACGTTCTAGGTTTAACAGAAGGAGACCTCGTTTATGTTCTTCAACTTTCCAACAAGCTGGGAGGTCAGTCACCTGTGGAGAATGTTCAAAAAATATGGGAATATTATGGACATATACATGGCAAGGAAAGGACTGAAGAATGGTGATCGATTTGGTTTCGCGCGGTTTACAAGGATAGAGGATGTAAAAGCATTCGAAGGTAAGCTTAATCAGATATGGATTGGGACGTACCGATTAAGGGTTTTCTTAGCTGGAAAAAAGAACCAAACTTCGGAGGATCAGGTTAAGTGTAAAAGGAACAGTGGAATTGATGGAACTAACGCCATGAATGTGGAAGGAAGAAAGTGGCAAAAAATAGAAAGGATGGACAGACCTTCGTACGCCGAGATAGCTGCTGGAACAGGTGGAACTCAGAAAAGGGAGGAGAAGAATGAATATGGACATGCCAAGATGATGGTGGGCACTTGGAACGCGGATATTGTCCGATTGGAGTTCCTTTCAAAGTGTGTTGTAGGAACGATAAATTCGCTAGATAATCTGCAAGCGGTCAAATCGATATGCAAACCGGAACTAGGGGGAGGTATCGGGGCAAGATTAATAGGAGGCAAGAGTATACTACTAGAGTTTGAGTCGAAGAAAGAGATGGATGCGGTGATAAAAAATAAGGTTCACGGGTTACACTATTGGATAAAAGACTTACGAGTTTGGTCGGTAGGATTTAGACCCTCAACAAGGGTGGTTTGGTTGAGAATTGAGGGCGTACCACTTCACGTATGGAGAGAGCAAATATTCATGGAGATAGCAAGTAAATGGGGAAAACCCTTGAAAGCAAAAAATTGTGAGCTTGATGGAAGCAACAATCTCCTATGGGGAAAAGTCATGATTAGTACGGGGGACGTGGAACGTATACATGCAATTTCATGCATCAAGGTGGGGGATTTGTTCTATAGGATTAAGGTAGAAGAGGAAGACTGCAGCCTTCTTGAGGTGCAATTAGATGAGGAAGATGCGGTATGGAGGGAGAGTAGTAGTGATGATGGGATCGAATCAACGGTACCATCACTGTGGTCGGAAGGGGGGGGGGAGGATAGCGGTGAAGATTGAGGGGTTGAAGAAAGCAAAGTTGAGGGAGAGGTTCGAAAAAATGGAGTTATGTCGGAAAAATCACAGACCAAGGAAAGATCCGCCGGAGTGTCGCCGGAATCACAAATTCCGGCAGAAGCAGATGAAGGGACGTATGCATTTAATAAAGAAATTAACAAAGGAAGAAATCCAATAGCAAGTCTTGGGAATGAACACGCACATGGAGGGAATCATGTGGATGAAGTCGGCGCACGTGAACAGTCAGCAGAAAAAGAAAACTCAGGGCGCGTGGAAGGATGCGTGATGGGAGAGATTGGGTCGGCAGAACAATGGGCCCAAAGATCTGGTGGGCCTGGGAAGCATGTGGACCAGTTTCAATCTGAGGAAATAATAAACAAGGCGGATAATCTGATGGGCTTGGGGAATTGGGCTGGAGAGTCACGTGAGAGGGCCCCGAATACGGAAACAGGTTTGGAGAATAAAAAAGAAAACTTCAGGTCTGAGGATGATGTTGCAAGTACGTCGACGAGAAAAATTGAGGGACATCAAGAAACAGAGAACACGTTTACAAAGAAGTCCGAAAAAATTGACCAGTCTCGGCAGAGGAAAATGGCGACCTCAGGAGGTGAAGGGACAAGAAAGAAAAAAATGGAAGGAATTGTATTTGGAAGGAGCAGAATTGGCTTCCATAACCTAAAAAAACTTGCAAGAGAGAGTGCCAAAAACAAAGGTAGAACGTCAAAATCGAAAGGAACTATGAGAACGAAAGATGGAGGGTCAATCTCAACTGCCACAAGAGTTTCGATTGACAACGAATTGAGGAGTGTGGATAGTAGAGCAAGTCTGGAAAGGTTCGGGAACTTGATTGGTGTCAGCTGGAATCGTGAGCAGACCTCACCACAGCGGGAGGGAAGCAAATGAAACAAAAAGGTATGTATCGAATCTTGAACTGCCCATAATGAAGATAGTTTCTTTGAATATTAGGGGGCTGGGGTCGAGTAACAAAAAACAATGGGTGAAAGAAATATGCCAAAAATATAAAGTAGACATGGTCATGGTGCAAGAGACAAAAAAGAAAAAGATAGAATCTAGAGAAATTGAAAGTATGTGGCAATTAAGTGATGTAGATTATGTACAAGAACCGGCAAGGGGTAACTCGGGAGGCCTAGTTATAATGTGGAGCAAGAGCATGTTCCAATGTGAATGGGTTATCCAAGAGGAGAATTTCATAGCGGTAGTGGGGAGGTGGGAAAAAACCGATGGGTTAGTAGGTTGTGTTAACATTTACGGGCCAAGAGATCAGAATGCAAGGGCAATACTATGGTCAAAACTAGAAATTCTATGCGACAAAGAGAAGGTCAAATGGGTCTTGGGCGGGGACTTTAATGAGGTGCGAAATGCGAACGAGAGGGTTAACTCGATGGTAAATCGAAAAGGGTCGGAGGAGTTCAACACATTCATACAAAAGGCTAATCTAATTGACATACCGCTTGGAGGGTCAAAGTTCACTAGGGTGAGAGATGATGGACAAAAGTGGAGTAAATTGGATAGGTTCCTGGTTTCTCAAGAATTTATGAACACTTGAAAGGAAATGGTCAGATCACTTTCCGATCATGCTAAATGATAAGTGGTCCAACTATGGCCCTATACCTTTCAAGTTCTTTGATGTGTGGATACAGGATAAGCGATTAGGGGATATTATAAAGAGTGCATGGGACAAAAGTGTATCATCTAACCTATCGGACTTCATATTTCGGGACAAGCTAAAAAATGTCAAAGGGGCTCTGAAAGATTGGAGCAAAAGCGAATGGGTGGATATAGACGAAGAATTGGAAAAAAAGAAACTAGAAGTCAAAAGATGGGAAGAAGGATGGTTGAAGGGGAACATGGATGAAAATGAACGGCAAATCGGGGTAGCATCGAGAACAAAATGGCTGGAATTAGAGGATAGAGGATCCATCAAGAATAAAGGATTATGTCTTCGAATTTTTTAAAAGCAAGTTCTCGACTCAATTGGGTGAACGACCGGCAATGAAGATGGACAAAGTCAAGAAATTGGGTGAGGATGAAGCGAATCAACTAATCCAGCGTGTTACAGTGGAGGAAGTATGGAACGCGATTTTGGAATGTGTAAATAACAAATCTCCGGGTCCGGATGGCTTCACGATTACTTTCATCAAAGCTTGGTGGGACTTAGTAAAATTGGATCTCTTGGAAGCAATTGTATGGGTCTTGGAAAAGGAGGGTCTAAACCGAGGATGCAATGCCTCCTTCTTAACTTTAATTCCGAAGGTGGAAAATCCTATTGAGCTAAACGATTACCGCCCGATTAGCTTAATTGGAATTTTCTACAAGATCGTGGCAAAAATCCTTGCGGGACGTTTGAAAGCGGTGATAAATACGGTAATTAGTAGTGAGCAAAGTGCATTTGTGAAAGGGAGATACATACTCGATGGGGCTTTAATAGTAAATGAGTCCGTTGCTTATCTAAAGAAATCAAGAAAGAAGGGTTTGATCTTCAAAGTTGACTTCGAAAAAGCATATGATTCGGTGGAGTGGGGGTTTCTTTTGGAAATTATGGAGGCTATGGGTTTTCCGGCGAAGTGGAGAGGATGGATAAAAAGGTGTCTTTGTACATCGAACGTATCCGTGTTAGTAAATGGGTCACCAACTAGACAATTTGTAATGGAAAAGGGCCTTAGACAAGGCGACCCATTGGCACCTTTCTTGTTTCTTCTTGTGGCCGAAAGTTTACACATTTTGATGATGGAAGCGGTGGAAAAAGGAATTTATAAAGGTATTACGGTGGGCCGAGATGGAGTTCATGTTTCACACTTACAATATGCGGACGATGTGATTTTTTTCGGGGAATGGAGGTTGGACAACATCAAAAACCTCCTAAGGATTCTAAAATGCTTTCATCTTGTATCGGGGCTAAAAATAAATATGAGGAAAAGCAATATATATGGAGTCGGAGTCTCGGATGGAGAAGTTCAAGCTTGGGCTAGTTCGATGGGATGTGGATACTCGTCCATACCGTTTAACTATCTCGGAATCCCGGTTGGCGCCTCGATGAGGAAATTAGAGACTTGGCAACCAATAGTTGGGAAGATGGTGAAAAAACTAGCGTCTTGGAAGTCTAAAATGTTGTCTTATGGAGGAAGATTATCGTTGGTGAAATCGGTTCTTGGTAGTACATCACTATGTTTTATGTCCTTGTTTCATGCACCACTTGGAGTGTTAAAATCTTGAGCGAGTGAGAAAAAACTTCTTTTGGGGGGGAGGGGTGAAGGGTATGGGAGGGGGTGAGGCTTCGAGAGAACATAAAAAAACCAATCGCTTGGGTAAGGTGGGAATCGGTGTTGGGGGACTTCAAAAAGGGAGGGTTAAATGTGGGGGGATTAAAAGAAATGAATTAGGCGCTATTAGGTAAATGGTGGTGGAGATTCTTTAGGGAAAGGGAGGCGTTATGGGTCAAAGTCATCCAAAGCGTGTACGGATGGGATGGGGGTCTTGGGACGGGTACAATTAGCGAAGGTGGGGGAGGGGGGTTTGGAAGGATATTGTGAGGGTCAATAGAGAGTTTGAAAGGATTGGGTTAGACTTTGCGGGTTCATTCCGTAAGGAAATTGGGGATGGAGCGGACACGAGATTTTGGGAGGAGAGATGGGTCTCTAATTATGCTCTCAAGGATAAATTTCCAAGATTGTATCAATTGGAGACTCATCGGGAAATATCGGTCATGGAAAGAGGGGAATGGGAAGGGGACGATTGGAAGTGGAAGTGGGAATGGAGAAGGGAACCGAGGGGGAGGGAGATCGGCGAATTAGATAGGTTATTGGAAGAGCTACAAATGACCACCATGAGGAGAGATGTAAAGGATAGTATGAGATGGTCATGGGATGGTCAAGAGGGTTTTTCGGTTAAAAAAGTGAGGGAGATAGTGGAGGAGAGAAGGTCCGATAGGGTACGGGGAGCAATAGAAACCAAGTGGATCCCATGCGTTCCTAAGAAGGTAAACATATTTCTTTGGAGATTGCGGTTAGGAAAGATCCCGACGAGGGGTGTGTTGGATAATATGGGAATGGATCTGAATTCTAGTCTATGTCCTAGATGCGGGAACGAAATCGAGACTATTGATCATGCCATGGTGTCATGTGAAGAGGTAAAGAAGTTTTGGGTGCAAGTAGGATCGTGGTGGAATGAGAACTTGGGAACGGTTAACTCGGTCACGGAATTGTTGGGAAGGGAGGAACATATGAATTTAAGTGGATCGGTTAGGAAAAGGTGGATAGCGATGGTAGGATGCTTTCTATACTATATTTGGTCACATCGGAATAAGGTCGTATTCGAGAAAGAACAAGGTAAACTTCCGAACAATTTCTTCGTGGCGCAACTAAGGGTCTTTGAATGGTTAAAGTGGCAGAGCAAGGATGTGGTGTATGACCTGCCTTCGTGGCTAGCAAACCCCCGAATGTAGCAAGCTGGAGGTGGGCTCGGTTAACAAAGGGTCGTCGTAAAATTCGTGACGTCATAAAGGTGGTCGGCTGGATGTCCGTTAGCTGAATCGAGGGCTGCTGTGTGAAGAAGACCGGAAGCAGTTATCACCGCACTGTCCGGGGCTGTGGTCTGCAACTCGCAAACCCGACCGGGACGATGATTTTTTATGTTTTATGTCGTGCGCTCTTCGTATTTTGGCTTTGGTTTGGGTTCGATTGTATTGATGTTGGATGGGTATTGTTGGGTCTGTTTTGGTTTTCGTTTGGGTCTGTGACCCTTCTGTTTGGTTTTAACTCTGTAAATTTGGTGGTGGTTTTTATAATATTGCTGTTCAAAAAAAAATCTTACGTTCTAGGTGTGTAGACCATCTTACGTTCCCCTCGAGAAATCTAATAGGACCTTAGAACAATCACAAAAATTCATTGTGACTTAGGACATCTCCAACAGATTCTCCAAAATGGAGATTTTGAGGATTTTTATTACAAGAGATTCTCCAAAACCTTTTTTTCAAAATGGAGAGAGAGAAATGCTCCAAATTTGGAAAATCTACAAAATGTTTGATTCTCCAAAAGAAATTATATTTATTGATTTGGAAAATCTCCAAATTTGAAAAATCTACCATTAAGAATCCTTGAAATTAAATTTAGGAGAGATATTAATTGTATTAAATATTTTAGTAATATAATTAATACTGTAATCTTTAAAATGGAGAAACTATTAAATATTAAATTAATTTTTTATTTGAAAATTTTGATTTTAGGTTCTCCAGTTTTAGAAAATTTATTATGAAGAATCTGTTCGAGACACTCGGATGACGAAAGCAAAGGTCATTGATGGTGCGATTCTGTTTGAATTAAGAAGATTAACCACGTTTATTTTTGTAATAAAAATTTAAACACGTTTGAATTAAACAAACGGCAAGCTCTTTTACTTTTCCTTTTAAAGTAAACTATGCTTTTTGTCCCCACGATTTGTTAAAAATATCTATTTCCACCGTTATGATTTTGAAATTATGATTTACATCACCGTTGTTTAACCCAGTCTTAGAGGTTCAAAGGCCAAAATACACCTGATTTAAAGAAGCATTTTTTAATAAAGTTAATTAAAGAAATAAATACCCAAATGAATTGTAAATCATATAGATTGAAATTTGTAATTTCAAAACTACAAAGGAAATAACAATTTTGAAACAAACAATATGGACGGAAAAGTAGTTTACTCCATTTTTAAGAGTAAATTACAAATTTGGTCCCTTTGGTTTGTTAAAAATAACACTTTTTGTCTCTACAGTTTTGAAATTATGAAAAGGTCATCATAGTTTGCAAAAAACATCCGGATTTGATCCATCTCTTTAACGACCATTGAAAAATCCCGTTAAATAAAGGGAACTTTCATCTTTTTACCGATTTTATTTTTGTCTTTTACACATTCAAAATCTATTTTATCATTTTGGTTCTGCAGTTTTTGATCGAGTAAACAAAAAAATCAAATGCCCCTTATTTAACGGAATTTCGTAACCGTTAACTACAGGGTTAATAACTACTTCTCTTACTACAACGTGTTTACCTAGCCAACGTTTAATTGGCCGGCTATAAACTCTACAAGAATATTAGCGGGAGCCACTACGAAGAAACTCCATGAGTTACGAAGTTGTTCCAATCATTGAGGAACCAAATCTAGACATTTTTACAAATCATGCTGACCATCTTATAATTTTGAAACCACAAGGACTAAAAATATTACCTGTGATAAAATTAGGAGGACCATATTTGTAGTTTACTCTTTCTTTAAATAATCATCATGTGTGATGAGTCGAGAAGACCAACTAAAAGTTGATTTTCCAACTACCAAGAATTTTCTTACCTTCCGACCACCATTTTTCCAACGCCCACCACCACCGTCCACCCTTTTCCGCCTGCCTACACACTCTTCTCCACCCCCTATATATACATACACATTCCATATATCTATAACCCACCATCACACACACTTACCTATTTACCATTATCTAAACAAGAATCTTTCACAAATGGCAGCTACTTCAGCTACTCTTAAATCAATCACTTCCGTCGGGAAGGCATTTCCCGCCGCCACCGTCACCGCCACCGCTCGTGACCGTGTGTCGTTCAAGAACTCCGCCGCCCCGTTACTTTTTAGGAAACTTTCGACTGCCGCTGCTTTTGGTAGATGCGAATCGTTTACTGTCAAGAACCAGATTAACCCATCGGAATCTTCTAGACCCGGTAAGGAAAATTCTTGTGAAGTTTGATAAAAAAATTTATCGTAAAAATTTTATGGGTTTTTGATATTGATTGAATGATTGATGATGTGTTTTTCAGCGCAAGTGCATGAACTTTGTGTGTATGAGATTAACGAAAGAGATCGTGGAAGTCCGGCTTATCTCCGGTTGGGTCAAAAACCGGTCAATTCGCTCGGTGATCTTGTTCCTTTCACCAACAAAGTAATTTTATTTTAATTTCTTGCATTTTTATTGCTTTAAAATTTATGGTGAATGATCGGATGAGAAGTTGAGTTAACGTGTGGGTAGTGGATTATTTGGAGCATCTCCAACACCTATTCTATATATTTTTTTTCTAAAATATAGTATCAAAAATCAAAATCTCTATAAAAAAACCACTTTCAACTTCAATAGCTATTTTATTTAGAGATTGTAGAATTGATTTATAGTACTCACTACTTCCCAAAATAAGTATTTACAATTAACTTGACACATAATTTTAGACATGCAAAATTATTACCCGTTTTTTGTTACCAAATGACATCTTTACTCTTAAATAATTTCTATATCTCCTCAGAACTCTTATATATTTGTGCATTAATTAAGGGTAAATGTGATAATGTAGTTATCTACTTTTTGAAAGTAGACATTTGTTTTGGAACAAATATAAATAGAAATGTAGACATTTATTTTGAGGTGGATGAAGTATTAAAGTAATCATTATGTTAATAAACTATATTTCTCTCTTAAACATTTTACTTCAGTGTCTTTTATTGGTGTAAAGATTAAAATATTAATTATCTTTCTTAAATAGTGGATTTTATAGATTTCTCTAAATTTGAAGATTTTTACCTTCTATCACCTCTTTCATATATTTTAGCATGCATAATAGCATAGCTGTTTGGAGAAAAAATAACTAAAATTCCACTTTTTTCTATTTTAACATAATTGTCGCCTGCCTCATATGCTCTTATAATTTCAAACTCACCCATGAATTACGTTTGTTACGAGGATTGAACCGGTGCATTCAATAGTTGATAACCAATTCTTACGTTAAACTCAACTTCTTACCATAATCCAAATTGAAATTTTTTTATTTATAGAGACAAAAATTGACCAAAAATACAGGTGTACAGTGCAGATCTTCAGACAAGATTAGGGATCACCGCCGGAATATGTATTCTGATCAAGAACATGCCGGAGAAGAAAGGTGACAGGTACGAAGCCATTTACAGTTTTCACTTGGGTGATTACGGCCAGATATCGGTGCAAGGGGCTTACCTGACGACGGAGGATACCTACCTTTCGGTTACCGGCGGGACGGGGATATTCGCCGGAGCGTACGGTCAAGTGAAGTTGCAGCAGCTGGTTTTTCCATTCAAATTGTTCTACACTTTTTACTTGCAGGGTTTAGCTGCTGATCTGCCGGCGGAGTTGCTTGTAACGCCCGTGCCACCGTCACCGGCGGTGGAGGCGTCGCCGGCCGCCAAGGCTTGTGAAGATGGGGCTGCCGGACCTAACTTTACAGATTAAATAATGATGGTTGAAGTGGAGTAGCCACTTTTTTGTTTTTTTTTTTTTTTTTTTTTTTGTTCATTTTGTTGGAAGGAGTCAAGTTCCCATCATCCTCATCCTCCACCTTTTGAGGAATAAAGTATTAGTTATCATGGGTGTTGCTATTTGACATTAGAGTGATTAGTGAATTGCAAATTTGATCCCTGTGGTTTGTTTCTTTTCTCACATTTGGTCTCTACAAAAATTTTATTGCAAGAAAATCTCTGTGGTATGCAAAGGTGCTCGGATTTGGTCTCTCAGACTAATCCCGTCAGATTTTATGCCGTTAGAAACCCCCATGTGACTTGCACATGAGGGCATTTTAGTTCTTTTCCTTTTTTTTCACTAAAAACAATAAAACACAGGGACCAAATTTGCAATTACTCTATATCTTAATATATTATTACATTATTATATATATGTATATGTATATAGTATATATATATACGAACCACATAGGTGCCCTTCACCCGACGACATCTTTCCGGCGAACTAATCCCAAAATCATTCTCGATCGATTTCCTCTCTCCCCGATTTCGTCACAAGAACAACCATCACAGGGGCCAAATCACAGCTACAACCATTGATTTAGGGAGCTTGACGGGTGATGCCGAAAAAAGAGGAGGGGCACGGGGGTTACAGGTTTGGTCCAACAACTTTGAACTACATATTTGAACCAAGATCTGTTGCCAACTCTTGTTCGTGTACCTCGTCCAAACTAGGGCTCAAAATCCCGACACTGGAGACCAAAGTTGCAATTTACTCTAAAAAAGGGCTCGAAAACCCTCAGCAAACCCACCCCTGTTCATCGTCTCCTTGGTGGCTGTGTAATCTGGTAAACCCCCTATTTTAATGTTCCCCCCTCAGACGACAACCAAAAACCTAAGAATAAGCCCTGTTTTCTTGCTTCACTGTAGATGGTTAAACTCGTCCCAGCGTTTGTGTTATTTGTTCGATAAGATTGTGTTATTTGACATTTGGTTGTAATCGTCGTCGTGTTTATGTTATTTGTTCATTAAAATACCTTAACTCTTTTGTTGATTTCTTGTGATATAAACCTAGATTTGCTGCAAAATGGGTTTGGTGATTTTCTTGGGATTTATTTCATAGACCCCTTTCATGGATTTGGGTTAGAGTTGGATTTTGATAGATTGGGTTGGGACAGGGGCAGGGGCATGGGCTTGAAAGGGGAGAAGGTATAAAGAAAAGATTGGGTTGGGTTTCTATTTGGGTCTGATTACAAGTTTGAGTTTTGATTTTGATTTTGATTTTACTTTGAGTTTGACTTTGTCGGTCCACCAAACAATAATGTTTATATCAAGTTCTATAGAAACAACACAATAACGATTACCAACCTGTATTGATTATAACAAATGTTACAAGGTTGATCGATTTAAGCATGAAATGTGTTCTCTGTTTTTCTCTCTGATTTACACCTTTAAGTGTGTGTTTTTGTGTGTGAATTATATTCTGATCAATGAGAGAGTTGGTGAGATAACACAATATCTATAACACCCCGAGTTTTGAAAGGTGTCATTTCGAGTTATTACAGAAACCGATATAGTAAGGAAAAATAAGATATTTTATTTTGGGTTTGAATCCTTGATTTTATAGTCTAGATGGATGAAGGATTCAATTACGAGTCCAACGGTTCTTTCCGGAGCGAAAACGGAGCTATAACGAAGAAGTTATGGCCAAAACAGTGATCGGGGAAGTTTACAGCTCGCGGTACAATCTCGGCAAGAGTGCCCCGCGAGAGTGACACTTGTCACTTTCGCTGTCACTCTCGCCAACAGCGTCTGGACGATTAAAATCGCGATTTTCAGCCCCAAACTTCATTTCTTCATATCTTTCTCATCCTAGCTCCGATTTGGGCGATTCAAGTTCCTACAGTTTCGTTTTTGGGAGCTTTTCAAGTATCTAGCAAGATATTGGAGGTCTATTGGAGTATACAAGAGCATTTTGTGGTGGTAAGCTCCTCATCTCTCCCATTTCATCTCCTTCACCAAGTTTTCTAGGGTTTCATCCACCCTTTGTGCTTCCTTTCATAGATTGGAGATTTGTGACCATTTTGGTGAACTAGAAGTGTTTTGGTTGGTGGATTCAAGCTTGGGTTAAGGTAATCTTCTATTCTCTTCGGTTATGGAAGTTAGGGTTTCGGTATTAGTTGAGGTATTCATGCACATGGTTTGGGAAACGATTCTTTGTGGTTGATTATCTTTATGTATGGATTTAGGTTTTGGAAGTTTTGTCTTGAGAATCCAAGTGTTCTTCAAAGGAGCTCTAGTTGGGGGAAAATCTAGATTTAGCCTAAATCTAGCAAGATGAGTTCAAGTTGATTTGTGAAAACGTTGTACATGCCAAAATGTCTATTTTAAAGTGTTTTATGTGTTTTACATGAAATTATCAAATGTTGGGTTATTTGTTAATCTTTGATTATTTGAATTATCTAAACTTTACAAACCTTGTATAACACCCACATTGGAGATTTTTGGGCGTTTGATATATGTGTCACAAATGAATGTGTTTTGAAGTCTTTTTACATGAATGGATCTTTGGTCAAAGAAATACACTTTTTGTCGAGTCTTATGCACCGTCATGAAATGGAGTGTTTTATAAAGTATCACTTGCACATTTATGTGAGGTAACTTGAAAGAGTGTTTATAGTATCATTTTATGGTTTTCATTCTTATCAGCAGTTAAATTTGGAAAATGCATATTTTGTGTTATGCGTTCATTTGGAAAATGGATTGACTCAACTAATGTTGAGTTTTGAACTAATCTCACTTTTGGTTGTGATGTTTGCATATCCGTTGGGTGAGTGCGTTTTATCGTGTTTTTATTTTATTTATCAATGAGTCAATGGGTTGCTAAGTCTGCGGCTTGGCATTGTTATTTTGATGGGGTTTTTGGACAATAGTCCAGTTTTGGTAGCTCGACTTCGAGCCTTGTTGGGCCTTATGCGTATTATTTGGCTTATTTGATGCATTTGGGAGTCATGACCCCGTATTTGGTTTATTATTGTCCGACGTTGGGACGATTAGTTTTCCACGTCGAGGCACGTTAGGCACCGGATGTGGGTATAAGTCCTTCGTGCTGCACGTTAAGGTACCGGATGTGGGTATAAGTCCTTCGTGTTCAAGTATTACGATATTAGATGAGGGGCTCGACATAGGAACCCGACGGGGTTGAACTCGAGTTTCCGTGGGTGTACGTTTAAAGCTACTGAGCCTGACATCTCTTGCGTGTACTTTTGTTTATATGACTAGTCATAACAACATAAAATGGGCTTACTTTGTGGACCGCCACATTTTATGGAATCGGGAATCCCCCGTCACCGAAAGGTGTTGTTTTTGGGTATTGAGTTTTATTATCCAAGTTTTCGGTGACGTTTTGTATAATTGGGTTTTACCCTTGATTTATGGGTTGAGTATCATTCCCCACCCGTGTTTTGGGATGTTTTGGGATATAAGGTTTAACCGTATCTTCATAAATGGAGAGTTCAATTTATACTTACACTTTGTGTGAGTTTTGAGTTAAAAACTAATTTATGAATGGGCGACTTATGTTGGTATCATTATCTTTGAAGTAGTTGGTTTGGAAAACGTTTTAATTGGTGTTCTTTACCTAAAATGCATATTGATGAAAATGAGTCGTTTTCACATGTAAGACGTATCATATTGAAGGACTATAACTTTTAACCGCATTCTTTCTTTTAAACTATTATTTCATATATGTTGAAAACTCTTGAGCTCACTAGGCGTTAAGCCTAACCTTTTTATTTGTCGGCATGTGCATCAGGTTCCAGTTGGGGTTGGTTCTAGCAGCCACGAAGAGTTGAGCCTTAGTCTTGTGCAAAAGTAAGTAGTTGGTGAAGTCTTCCGCAATTTTGGAGATAGTGACTATTATGGGGTTTTAGTAGCACCCGTTCTTATCATAGGCTTTTGTATAGAATGAATGTTTGTATTGAGATTAAATCTTAATTTGGGGTTGTAGATAATTCCTTTATTGATGTATTTAGAAATTTTTAAATAAGTTGCTATTTCCAGATTTGAGGGTGTTACAATATCTAAACTAAAGTGTGTCTAACACACTACCTAAGATAATATCTAGATTTAATATCTAGATATTATTTCTAATATAAACTAGAAACTAACTAATAACTAATATCTAACAAACTAAACTATTACAATACTATAACTTAGATATTTATATCTAAGTAAACTAAAACAATTACATTGACATTTATTACAAACAACATAGACTTTACTATCGAGAGTCGACGTTTCGGCTTTAACTTCAGATTGCGATCTTCAGATTGGATGATCTTGAATCCAATGAGATTGTGGTCTAACAATCTCCCCCTTTGGATCAAGATCATTACGAAAATGATTTTAGCAATTCAGTCTTCTTGTTCAGCTCGGAAGATGCAATCTCTTTCTCTAGCTCTGAAATCAACATGTCTTCAGAATACTTGCTTTTGAAGATTTCAATTTTGGACGTGATTCTTGAAACATGTGATCTTTGCCATTTCTTGTGTAGTCATTCTCCCCCTTTTTGATGTTAAGTGCAACGACTTCATCAAAATTTAGTGTAAGAAATGTCTATCTTGCGGTTAGACCCCCTGATCCGTCAATTCAAAAGCTATTCATCCAGATCTTTTCAAATCCAGACAAAATAGTCGTGTAACACCTGAATCAACTAATGAATCAGTTAACATGTCTGTCAGTAACACTAAGTCACTGTGTGTAACGAATACATATTGGAAAGGAGCTGTTTGATGTTGACTCCCCCAGGGCTTCCATTTAATTATCGAAACACCACAAAGGTTATTTCTATAAACGTTATGACAAAGAAACAAACTCCTTGTGTGTTCGTGCTTGTGATAGAAAGAATTAAGCACGGATGATTGCTTATAGGCTTAAAATTGTGTAAACCACCGAGACAACAGTAAGTTAAACACAGACTCAATGTGCATGATTGAAGTGCGAAGGTGGGGCAGACTTCCTTCTTTTCAATATCCAGATTTTCCAAATGAAAATCAGATAGCATTTGTGCTGCTTCCCCTTTGAAAATGTGAAACACTTTCTTGTTAAGAAGAAAATGAGTAGTTGGTGAGGTTTGATCAAGAGTTAGCATGGGCTAGTTGCCTGTTTCAATAATGATCACCAAAGAATTGTGAAACATTAGAAATGTGGTTGCCCGGCTCAGAAAAAGTTGGTGCAGAGTTGTGATATTCTTTTAACTCTGTTCTCACACGCTTTTTTTTTTTTTAACATTTAGCTCACTCTTAACCAAACTTAGTTCTTTGTTTGGCACACTCATTTCTTTTGACTTCTCACACTCAATCACTATGGATTAACTTCGTGGGTAGAAATCACTGGTTAAAGTGATTCCATAGAAGTTGTGTTAAGTCCTAGCACAATGAAAGTCTTGTTTTCCTATGATGCACGTGATGCTCAGATTGGTTTAACTATTTCAGTTAAAGCACAATTTAGATTATGAAAACATTTAAAATACACTCCCAAAATATAAAATCTGTTGAAAAAATTGGGAAGTGGTTTGAACATTAAAAACAATGTTTTCCAATGATTGAAAGTTGTCCTTCTTTCAACCATATATGAGATGAAGATATAGAATTATACCTTTACGTACGATCTTCTATCTCATGAAGCTAAGCTTTAAGTCATAAACATATGAACTTTGTAAGCTTCTCTCAAAAATTCTGCAAAAGTCTTATGTCAAGTCAAAGTAAAATTTATTCACTTATATTGAAAAGACAAAAAGCAGTAAAACTTTTTAAAGTACGAGTTCTGATCAGTAATAATCAGAAGTCATATCCGTACTCCCCTTTGTCTTGAAGAGCTCCCCCTAAATTCTTGCATTACAAAAAAATTTGGCATTAAAAGGTACATGCAAAATTTTATGAGCTCCCCCTCGAAGTAATATTGACCACTTGTCAATTTCTTCTCATTCTCCCCCTTGGATTATGAACACAATATAGAAGTGCAGATATCAATCAGAGTTAAGAATGAAGAAATGATGAAAAAGTATACAATTTAGAAGACTTTTATAGGTAACTACTGATTAGAGTTTAAGATTTAGCATACCAAGCTTAGAGAATAGAAAGTTGAACCTCTTTTCGTCTAAGAGTTTGGTGAACAAATCGGCAAACTGATAATCAGTTTTTACAAAGAAAAGTTCAATTGTTCATTTTTCAACATGATCTTTAATAAAATGATATCTGACGTCTATGTGTTTGGTCTTGGTGTGCTGAACAGGATTCGCTGTTGTTGCGATGGCGCTCTTGGAGTCACAGTATATCGGGATTTTGTTGAAGTGGAAACCGTAGTCGTGCAATTGAGTTCTCATCCATAAGACCTGAGAACAGCAGCTAGCAGCAGCTACATATTCTGCTTCGGCCGTGGAAGTTGAAACACAAAGTTGCTTCTTCGTTGCCCAACTTACGAGTTTGTCACCGAGGAACTGTACGTGTCCTAACGTGCTCTTCCTGTCTAACATACAACCTGCATGATCTGAATCTGTGTAGGCTGTTAGTTCAAAACTAGTATCTTTAGGATACCACAGACCAAGATCTGCAGTGCCCTTTAGATACCTAAATATGCGCTTCACAGCAGACATATGGATTTCTTTAGGATTGGCCTGATATTGTGCACATAAGCATGTTGAAAACATTATATCTGGACTACTAGAAGTAAGATATATTAAAGAACCTATCATTCCTCGATAAGTCCTAACATCAACAGCCTTTCCCGAAGGATCGGTGCCAATCTTAGTACCTGGTGCCATTGGGGTACCAATCGGTTTTGAATTTTCCATTTTGAACTTCTGAAGAATATCCATAATGTATTTTGATTGATTGATAAAAATACCCGATGAAAATTGTTTTACTTGTAAACCGAGAAAGAAATTCATCTCTCCCATCAAGTTCATCTGAAATCTAGACACCATAAGGTTTGCAAAATTCTTACAGTACTTAGTATTTGTAGAACCAAATATAATATCATCTACATAGATTTGAATTAAAATGATATCGCCTTTTTCCTTTTTGATAAACAAAGTGGTATCTACCGTTCCTTTTGAAAACCCAGACTTGATTAGAAAAGTGGAAAGGACATCATACCAGGCTCGAGGTGCTTGTTTCAGACCGTAGAGTGCTTTGTCGAGAATGTGTTGGGAAATTCAGAAATACACAAGTACAGTTAGTACTGCTAGAAGAACTTGATTACTACTTCTGAGATTAATGCTGCTGAGTGAAGTTAATACTGCTAATCAAGATTAGTACTGCTAAGTCAAGATTAATACTTCTAGAGGAGATTACTACTGCTAAGCAATTTTAGTACTGCTAGTAGTTAGTACTGCTGAACATTAATACTGCTCAAAGTATTAATACTGCTGAAGACTTAGTGCTGCTTATGAGATAATCAAGATTCGTGCAGATCAAGTTTGAAGATTATGGAAACCTTGGAGATAAAGATGGAAGATTATTTTGAAGATCTTTTATTATTTGTAATTATCTTTTATCTTCATTATATATAGAATAGTTTGTAATTGATAGAAAAGAACTTTTAGAATTCTGAATTTTTGTTTTCATAGAGAGAATCAACCTCAAGGTTTGTAATCCTAATTCTAGAGAAGTAGAATTCGTATTGGTGAGCCTGTTCATCAATATTGAGGTTGAGTGTTGAATCTTGTAGCTTTACAATCATTCAATAAAGTTTACAAGTTGTTCTTCTGATTCACTGTTTTCATAGATTATTGAATATTAAAGTGTTATTCCGCAAACTCCTTTAATATTGTTTATGAGTGTTTATTCTTGTTAAGAATTAAGATCCTGACAAGTGGTATCAGAGCAAGTATTCTCAGAAATCTTATTCATCATGGAAACACACAGCTGAATCAAATAGTACACTGGTCTCAAAGGTTCCAATGCTCAGACCCAATGAATTTGACATGTGGAAGATTAGAATCAAGCAATACATTCTCCTCACAGATTACTCTATGTGGGACATCATTGAGAATGGCCCATCTGATGCAGGAAAGATTGGTGAAGATGGAAAGAGAACTCCACCAAAGACGGATGCAGAAAGAAAGACAAGACAGACAGAGATGAAAGCCTTGAGCACACTGCTCTTGGCCATTCCCAATGAATATCAACACCAATTCTGTAATTGCACTGATGCACAGATGCTCTGGAATGCTCTAGAGAAGAGATTCTCTGGTGCCAAAAGTACCAAGAGAAATCAAAAGGCAATCTTGAAGCAACAGTATGAAAACTTTATGTCAACTAAGAATGAGTCCATGACTCAAACTTTTGACAGGTTTAACAAACTGATTCGTGAACTAGCTACTATGGGAGTACAGATTGATCAAGATGATGTAAACAGAAAGTTCTTAAGGTCCCTTGGAGATGAATGGACCATGTACACTGTTTCATTCAGACAGAATGATCAGTTGGAAGAGAAAGAACTTGATGATCTGTACAATGATCTTAGAGTATTTGAAGCTGAGGTAGAGGCAAAGAAGAAGCCTTCTGGATATATTCATAATGCTTCACTCCTATCAGCATCAATTGATTCTACTGCTATTCCTGAATCAGTTAATGCTGCTAATGGAGCAAATCAAGAAAAAGGTACTGATTATGTGTTTGAAGCCTTTCTTGCCAGCCATGGAAATTCCTCCTTAATTAATGATGATTTGGAACAACTTCATCCTGATGATCTGGAAGAGATGGATATTAAATGGCAGATGGCCATGCTTTCCATGAGGGTGAAGAAGTTTATAAAGAGGACTGGGAGGAACAACTTCTCCCAAAGAAGAGAAGATGGAGCAGGGTTTGATAAATCAAAGGTGGAGTGCTACAAATGCCATCTGAAGGGACACTTTGCCAGGGAATGCAGAAGTGGAGTGTCTCAGAACAACAACCACCAACAAGCACAGTTTGGAAACCTCAACCATAACAGAAATTCTGCTCAAGCCCTTGTTTCTCAACAAGGAATGGGGTTTGACTGGAGTGATCAGGCAGAAGAGGCTATCCAAAATCAAGCACTTATGGCTGAAGTATCTGATCTCCCATCTGAGGTAAGTTCTAATCTCTGTTCAAAAACTTGCATAAACACTGTTAAAAGGTACAGGGATCACAACCAGAAGATGAGTGATGACCTTAAGAGATTAGAAAAGGACATAAAGGACTATGTGAGAATTGTTGAGAGGTTTGAGGAACAGATTAAAGGTTTTCAAGCCAATGAACTCCAACACTCATATGACACCAATTACTGGAAGTGGGAGAAAAAGGATCTAGAACTTAAACTGACCAAATCTAAAGAGGAGAGTGAAAAGCTGAGAGAGGAGCTAACCAAGGTTAAGATTGATGTAGAAAAGTTTTCCAATGCTTCTAAAGCAATGGACTCTTTACTACAAACTCAGATTCATGATAAACTGAGAAGAGGAATTGGGTATAATGCCACACCACCACCATATAACAACAATTACATCCCCCTACCTCAGACTTGCTAGAAACCAAAGATAGGAAGGACTTGCCTGAGGGAGCCACTGAAATAGATCCCCTAGATGAAGTAGCTGTTGAGGATAAGACTGAGAAAAAGGTTGGTAAGAGTAAGGAGAACAAAGTGAGTGGTGAGATTACTCTAGAGAATAACATTATCACCAATGAGGATTGTGGAAGGGCTTGGATCAAATCCAAGGACATAGAGAAGACAGAGGGAAAGTCTGGTAAGGTCCATTACAAACAGACCACAGTTGTGAATCCAGGTCCTTGCAAACAGTGTGAATGCAAGAAGAATGAGCCCCAAAAACATGATAAAAAGAGGGGAAATCAAAGAAACTGGAATAATCAGTGGGCACAAAAACAAGGGGTTGATTTGAGTAAAATCAATAGACCAAAACCTTGTTTCATCTGTGGCAAATTGAATCATCTTGCCAAATACTGTTATTTCAATCCTATGAACCAAAGGATGAATTTTCAAAGATCTATGCAAAAACCCTTTGGTTATAGGAAGATTGAAAGGAACCATGTGGCTAAGAAATCTGTTAAACCTAAAAGCCATATGAAGAAAAAGATTATTAAAGAAAGTATCAATATGTGGGTTCCTAAATGCACTAAAACTGTTAGTACTGCTACCCCAAATAGTACTGCTGACAATGATAGTGCTGCTAGAAGCAATACTACTGCTATCAATGTTAGTGCTGCTGACATAGTTAGTACTTCTGCAAATGTTAATACTGCTAACTCTGTTAGTGCTGCTAACAAGGTTAGTACTGCTAACTCTGTTAGTGCTGCTAACAAGGTTAGTACTGCTAAACCTGTTAGTACTGCTAACTCTGTTAGTGCTTCTAAGGTTAGTACTGCTTCTAGTGTTTGTGCTGCTAAGCCAATCATATTGACAAAGTACTCTAATAAAGAGTGTTATGAGTTTAAAAACCTCATCAAAAAGGAATGTAAATACTTTGATGAGAAAGGGAGACCCAAGACCACTCTGGCTTGGGTCCCCAATCAATACTAATTGTTTAATCTTATGTGCAGGGCAACCAGCAGCTCAAGGGGAAGAGCATCTGGCATGTTAATAGTGGTTGCTCTAGGCACATGACAGGGAACATGTCATGCCTCAAGAATTTCAAGAAAATTGATGGTGGTCATGTTTCCTTTGGTAATACTCCAGATGGAGGTAAGATAAGTGGTAAGGGAGATGTAACCAAAGGTAAAATGACCTTTGAAGATGTATTCTATGTTGAGTAGTTAAGGTACAACCTGTTAAGTGTATCACAGGTTTGTGACAAACAACATAGTATATTATTTACAGATTCTGAATGCATTATCCTTGCTCCTGGATTCAAGGTAGTTGATGAAAAGATGATACTACTAAGAACTCCCAGAAAGGATAATGTATATTGCTTAGATATGGAAAGTGTTTCAACTGATTCATCCCTAAATTGTCTTGTTTCAAAAGCTTCTTTGGATGAATCATCACTTTGGTACAGAAGGATGTGTCACATGAACTTTAAAACAATGAATAAACTTGTTAAAAACAACCTTGTAAGAGGTTTACCTTCCAAAGTCTTTTCATGTGATGATCATTGTGTTGCCTGTCTCAAAGGCAAACAACACAAAACTTCTCATAAGCCCAAAGAGTTGAACACAATCTCTAATTCTCTTCAGTTGTTGCATATGGATCTGTTTGGTCCTACAAATGTTATGAGTATTGGTAAGAAATCATTCTGCCTAGTTATTGTTGATGATTACTCTAGATTTACTTGGGTATATTTTCTAAGGACTAAGGATGAGACAAGTGGACTGATCAAATCCTTTATTCTAAGAATTGAAAACCAAACTAATCAAAAGGTAAAAGTCATTAGGTCAGACAATGGTACTGAATTTAAAAATCATGACCTAAACACCTTTTGTGAGGAAAAAGGAATTGAAAGGCAATACAGTGCTCCTAGGACTCCACAACAAAATGGTGTTGCTGAGAGAAGGAATAGGACACTGATTGAAGCTGCTAGATCTCTGTTGGCAGATTCAAAACTACCAATTACTTTCTGGGCTGAAGCAGTTAATACTGCTTGCTATGTCCAAAACAGAGTTCTAGTAGTCAAGCCTAAAAACAAGACACCATATGAGCTTTTAAATAACAGAAAACCTTTTATAGGATTTTTCAAACCTTTTGGGTGTCCTTGTACCATTCTCAATACCAAAACTCACTTAGGAAAGTTTGATAGCAAGGCTGATGATGGTTTTCTTGTTGGTTACTCATCTCAGAGTAAGGCTTACAGAGTTTTTAATACTTCTTCTAGAATAATTGAGGAAAGTGACAATGTCAAGTGCAATGAGAACACACCAAATCCTATTGGATCTGGTCCTCAGTGGTTATTTGACATTGATTCACTAACTAACTCTTTGGGTTTCAGTAGTGATTATCATGCAGGTTCAGGAAGTGGAGGATCAGGGGATGAACAAGTACAAGTACAAGACATTATTCCTCAGTCTGTGATCTTTCCCATACCTACAATAGAGCCTGTTGATGTCTGTGCAAAAGAGACAATGACTGAACCAATTCAGAGTGAAGAAGAAGGAAGAGATGAGGAGAATCAAGTGCATGAAGAGCCAGAAGCAGCTGATGAGATCCCCTCAGCTGATTTAAATGATTCTAATCTGGATGTGGGAATAAATGAAGAACCTAGTCATCAGACTAGAACTCAAAAGAATCATCCTCCAGAGCTGGTCATAGGAGACATCTCTTCTCCTATGATAACAAGGAATCAAAGCAGACTTCAAGAACTGCAGGATCAACAACACACAGTACTCTCATGCTTTCTATCTCAAATTGAGCCTAAGAAGGTTTTTGAGGCAATGAAAGATTCCAGTTGGATAGAAGCTATGCAAGAAGAGTTACTGCAGTTGAAGTTGCAAGAAGTTTGGGACTTGGTGGACCTTCCAAAAGGTCATAGAGCTATAGGCACCAAGTGGATTTTCAGGAACAAAAAGGATGAGAGAGGCATTGTGATAAGAAACAAAGCAAGGCTGGTGGCACAAGGGTACACTCAAGAAGAAGGCATTGACTATGAAGAAGTGTTTGCTCCAGTGGCAAGGGTAGAAGCAATTAGGCTATTTCTAGCCTATGCCTCATACATGAAGTTCAAGGTATACCAAATGGATGTGAAGAGTGCCTTTCTGTATGGCACAATTGATGAAGAAGTATATATCTGTCAGCCCCCTGGATTTGAAAATCCATCATATCCAGACAGAGTATACAAACTGAAGAAAGCACTTTATGGTCTGCATCAAGCCCCAAGAGCATGGTATGATACTCTGTCTACCTACCTATTGGAGAATGGGTTTGAAAGAGGAATAATTGACAAGACCCTCTTCATTAAAATAAGTAAGAAGGACATCCTATTGGTTCAGATTTATATGGATGATATCATCTTTGGGTCCACAAAAGATCAGATGTGTAGAGACTTTGAAAAGTTGATGCACAAGAACTTTAAAATGAGTTCAATGGGTGAACTTACCTTCTTCCTTGGGCTTCAAGTGAAACAGAAGAAAGATGGGATCTTCATAAGCCAATCAAAATATGTGAAAGACATCCTGGAAAAATATGGATTAACAGACTCAAAGCCAGCAAGCACACCTATGGAGACTCATAAACAGATCACTCATGTATCTCACAGCCTCAAGACCAGACATCATGTTTCCAGTGTGTTTGTGTGCCAGATTCCAACTCAAGCCAAAGTAATCACATCTGCAAGCTGTTAAAAGGATTTTAAGATACTTAAGAGGGCAACCTAGATTAGGTCTTTGGTATCCTTATGAATCCAACTTTGACCTGATTGCTTATTCAGATAGTGACTTGGGAGGTGCTAACATGGACAGAAAGTCTACTTCAGGAGGATGTCAACTTTTGGGTGCAAGACTAGTATCTTGGCAGTGTAAGAAACAAACCACAGTGTCCTTATCAACAACAGAAGCTGAGTATATTGCTGCTGCAAGTTGCTGCTCTCAGGTTCTATGGATTCAAAATCAGATGCTGGACTATGGGGTAAC
This sequence comes from Arctium minus, assembly GCA_954870635.1. Classification (NCBI taxonomy): domain Eukaryota; kingdom Viridiplantae; phylum Streptophyta; class Magnoliopsida; order Asterales; family Asteraceae; genus Arctium; species Arctium minus. Next base: position 15,471,966 of record OX941097.1, on the reverse strand, counting down.
CTTTCTTCACACTCCAATCTTCATTGATAATAGCAGTGCTATAAGCATTGTTAACAATCCAGTCAAGCACTCCAAAACAAAGCACATTGAGATCAGGTATCACTTTATCAGAGATTGTAATGAAAAGAAGCTAATTCAAGTTGCTAAAGTTCATACTGATAACCAGTTTGTTGATCTATTCACTAAAGCTTTTGATGTGGGTAGATTCACATTCTTGGTCACAAGTGTGGGCATGATCAACTCTGAATGAGCTCATGTTTTAAAAAGTGTTTTCATACCTGTTATTGGTTTATTCTTTGGTGCTACTAACATCTTTCTCAGGAAGTTATTACCTTGCTCATAGTACCTTAAGCTTCAAAAAGTGTAAGTATAGTTAATGCTGCCAGTGCAGTTTTAATACTGCCAGTGCACAGTTAATACTGCTCTCAGTTAATACTGCTAGTTAGTTAATACTGTTAGTGGTTACTACTGCTCTCAGTTAATACTGCTAGTTAGTTAATACTGTTAGTGGTTACTACTGCTCTCAGTTAATACTGCTCGTGGTTAATACTGCTCTCAGTTAATACTGCTAGGAGTTACTACTGCTCTCAGTTAATACTGCTAGTTAGTTAATACTGCCAGTGGTTAATACTGCTCTCAGTTAATACTGCTAGTTAGTTAATACTGCTAGGAGTTAATACTGCTTATGTCCCGAATCGTATAAATACCCTTTTTCCCCGCCCAAAAGTTCATAACGACTCTTTGCTTTCTATTCATCTGCTCTCTAACCCTTTTTCTCAAGCACCAAGTGTTGCAGTCAAGATTACTCAAGCACAATGGCATCCATGGCATTCATTGATGAGCACACCGAGATTGCGATGCTACAGAAGCCGAAACAAGCTGCTGGATTTCACCAGGTTGTGGATTTTCTCAAGTCCAGCCACATTGCCCATGCTCTTACTGTATCGCCAACTATCTACATAGAGCATCAAAGACAATTCTGGGCAAATGCCACCATAGTCACAGAGAATGGTGTGCAGATAATCAAGACTAGGGTGTGTGACAAACCCTTGTCAGTTTCTGAAGAAGTGATACGCATCTGTCTACGTCTAGACGATGCTGCAGGTATTACTTCTATTCCAAATGAGGACTTGTTCTCAAATTTGTCAAGAATGGGGTATGGAGGCCAATTGGGTGGTTTCAAATTCTCTAAAGCCAAATTTTATACCCAATGGCGTTTTCTTGTTCATACCCTGATGCACTGCATTTCCAAAAAGACTACTGGATGGAGTGAGTTTAGCAGTACCATTGCTTATGCTTTGGTCTGCTTGACCACTGCCAGAAAGTACAATTTCTCTAGAATGATTTTCAGTGATCTTGTATCAAACTTGGGAAGCAAAAAGAGTTTTTATATGTACCCTAGGTTTGTACAGGAAGTTATAACCCATGAATTGACGGCTATGCCTCACTTTGATGAGGTATATGTACCAAAAATTCCCAAAGGTAAGGTCTTTTCAAACATGAAAAGATCTCCATTGGACTCGGAAGGAGTTGACACCCCATTGTTCTCTACAATGATGGTGGTGTCCCATAATGAAGAAGGTATGGCAGCAGGGTCAAGGCCCTCATTAGACCATCCCACTGCTAGCCAATCCCAACCTTCCCCCTCCATATCAATCCCTCAGTCTCTTGTTCAAAAGCCAACTTCTCCAATAACCCAAACTTACATAAGGAAAAAGGTTAAGAAGGCTCCTTCCCTTCTTGTACCTTCACCCACTGAGCCTTTAAGCCCTCTAATGGAGAATTCTCCATTAGAGAATATCTACAGGAAAACCACAGGGGTGTCTCCCAACCCCAAGGAGGTGCTCACTGAGGAGATGTTTGAGCATATGGGTGCTAAGGCTGCCACTACTCCTGCTAGCACAGAGGAGGTCAGTGGTAACATAAATAAAACCTTCCCCATGGCAACTTTGGGTGAGCAATCATCCAAAAGTCCCAGGTGCCAAGAAACCATGGGGGTAGCAGGTGCTTCTGCTAGGCAGAAGACCTCTACTACAAAAAGATCCCATGATCCTTCAAAAGGGGGTCACACTCCTGGAGAAGGCGAGGACAGATATAGCTACTATGAATTGATGGAAACAATGGGCAACATCAACATGGATGTGATCAAGCAGGGGAAAGAAATAGAAGAGCTGAAACTGATAGTTCTGTCTCAACAAGAACAGATTGTCAACTTGAAGCAAATGGTGAAGAAATTGATTCTGCAAAAGAAGAAGAAACATTTTGTGCTAAGAAGGAGGAAACCAGTGACTGATGCTCCCAAAAAGGGGGAGTCAGAAGCTGATGTCAACATGGAAGATGTCAAAGAAAAGGGGGAACAAGAGAAAGCTGATTTTGAGGGGGAGCAAAAAGCAGTGGAAACTGAGTTTGTACAAGAAGCAATAAAAGAGCAAGCAGCAGTAACTGTTAATGTTGCTGGTTCAAGCCAAGCAGCAGAAACTGTTAATACTGCTGAACTGAAAGAAGCAGCAGAAATAGTGCAAGAAGTTCTGACAGATCTTGAGATTGCAGAAACCTTAATCAAAGCCAAGCATGATACTCCCAAGGTCATCTCAAAGGCCAAAGGAGTTGTCATCAAAGAACAAGGTGAAGTGATCAAGAAAGCAAATGTAGAGAAGAAGGCAAGCAAAGATAAAGGCAAAAGCTAAAATGGTGAAATTTGATCAACCAATCAAAAAGCAAAGGTTGGTTGAATCAGATGAAGCTCTGGCCAAGAAGATACAAGCTGATATTGAGAAAGAAGAAAGGGTTCAGGTTGAAAAGGACAGAGAGATGGCTAAGGCTCTAGCTGCTGAACTGAATGAAGCTTATCAACAAAGCCTGGCAACTGAAATTGCACAGAAGAAAGCTGCAAATCTGAAGAAATCTGTGGTGGTCAAAACAGCTGCAAAGAAAAGACAACCCTCAAAGACATTCCTTGGTACTCAAGAGAGAAACAAGATGATTACATTTCTCAAGGGTGCTGTAGGAGTCAGAAAGGAGACGTTCTCAAAGATGTCTTTTGAGAAGATTAAAGAGCTATATGATTCAGAGATGCTAAAGCTTCAAGGGAATGAAACTGCAAGGGTGGAAATGGAAAAGAGAATGAAAGAAAGCAATGATTTTATGATAGAAAAACCTTTTCCAGATGAGCAAGAAACACCACCAAAGAAAGAAGCCACTATTGGTGAAAGTCTAAGGACTTTAAAAAGAACCAAGATGATGGCAAGAAGAAAGTCAACCAAGAAGCCTAGAATAGCTGAAGGAGAAGTTGAGAAGGTTGCTGAAGAAGAAGGGGCACCTAAGTCATCTGAAAAGAATGAACCAGCAAGAACTGATGATGTAAATCTATACATGGTAGTGATGGACAAAGTGCCTGAACCAATTTCAGCAGAACCTGTTGGTGTGAAGCCTCCTGAGGTCATTCTATGGGACACAATGAAGGTTGATGGCAAGGAATACATTAGGCTCAAGAGGAAAGATGAGAAGTATGAGGTGTTCAATACTTGGGCAAAGATTGTTAGAACATGCTCCAGGTCAGATCTTGAAGAAATGTTTGAGATAGGAATGAAGTTGTATGCAGATCAACTGAAAGCTCCAGAGATTTCAATTACAAAATTTGTGATACAGTATCTGTGTATGATGTTCAAACCTGAAGAAGTGGAGCATGTGATCAGAAATGTGTTCAAAACTGTCAACAATTGGACTCTATATGAAACTAGTGGAGTATATGCACTAACTATGGACTTAAATCGCATAGAGTACTACCTAGTGGATAGAGTGTACAATCACAGCAGACTGAAGCTTCATGCAATGTTGAAGAAGAAGCTAGGATGTTTTCCAAATTCAGAGATGGCTAAGTATTTGATTCAAAGAACAATCAATCAGAGTTTGGGGTTGGATGCAAATACTGGTGTATGAGCCATGAAGTTTTGGGAGCATCTAAGAAGACCATCTGAAGAACTTGACTTCTCTTCCTAAAAGTCAAGTTAGGGGGAGATTGTTGGGAAATTCATAAATACACAAGTACAGTTAGTACTGCTAGAAGAACTTGATTACTACTTCTGAGATTAATGCTGCTGAGTGAAGTTAATACTGCTAATCAAGATTAGTACTGCTAAGTCAAGATTAATACTTATAGAGGAGATTATACTGCTAAGCAATTTTAGTACTGCTAGTAGTTAGTACTGCTGAACATTAATACTGCTCAAAGTATTAATACTGCTGAAGACTTAGTGCTGCTTATGAGATAATCAAGATTCGTGCAGATCAAGTTTGAAGATTATGGAAACCTTGGAGATAAAGATGGAAGATTATTTTGAAGATCTTTTATTATTTGTAATTATCTTTTATCTTCATTATATATAGAATAGTTTGTAATTGATAGAAAAGAACTTTTAGAATTCTGAATTTTTGTTTTCATAGAGAGAATCAACCTCAAGGTTTGTAATCCTAATTCTAGAGAAGTAGAATTCGTATTGGTGAGCCTGTTCATCAATATTGAGGTTGAGTGTTGAATCTTGTAGCTTTACAATCATTCAATAAAGTTTACAAGTTGTTCTTCTGATTCACTGTTTTCATAGATTATTGAATATTAAAGTGTTATTCCGCAAACTCCTTTAATATTGTTTCTGAGTGTTTATTCTTGTTAAGAATTAAGATCCTGACAGAATGTAAACGTGATTCGGCTTCTCTTGATTGACAAAACCTTCTGGCTGAGAGACGTAGACTTCCTCCTTCAGAATTCCATTCAGAAATGCTGTTTTCACGTCCATTTGAAAGACCGTGAAGTTCTTGTGGGTTGCGTAGGCTAGAAACATTCTGATTGCCTCTAATCGCGCCACAGGAGCATATGTTTCGTCATAGTCTATTCCTTCCTCTTGTCTGTATCCTTTGGCTACTAGTCTTGCCTTGTTTCGGATAACGGTATCATCTTCGTCTTTCTTTATCTTGAAAACCCATTTCGTACCTATAATGGTTTTACCTTTAGGTTTTGGTACGAGTCTCCAGACATGAAGTGCATCGAATTGATTCAGCTCTTCTTGCATTGAGACCACCCATTCTGGATCAGCAAGTGCCTCTGATACTCTTGTTGGCTCGAACTTGCTCAGAAAGGAGTCATGCAAGCACATGTTCATTGATGCTGACCTAGTTTGCACCTGTTTTGATGGATCGCCAATGATCTGGCTTAGCGGGTGCTCTTTGGTCCATTTATGTTCATGAGGTAGTGGATTAGATGATGGTATGTCAGTTGTATCATCTACAAATCCACTTGTACCTTCTTCTGTTTGTTCAGGAGGATTGATTGTTTCAGTTGAAGTGGCAGGTTCAGAAGGCTCAGCAGGTACAGCTTGATCTGGCTGTAGATTGATCTGAATAGTATCTTCTACTGTTTCAGCTACTTCTGTCTCTTTCTCATTTGTCACTTCTTCAACTGTTGGAGTCGGCATTTGAATTGTAATTTCTTGTTGAATCAGGGCGTTTGATTCAATAGATTCATCTGAACTGGTTGGATGAGTAGTCGTTAAGTCTTCCATCCTGTCAACCATAACAGATTTCTTTACATTAGATCCAAGAAATTCATCATAAAATAATTCAAATAATAAATCTAAATCAGATAAATGGTTAGTAGAAGTTGATGCTTCATCTGATTTATTCTGTTGAGACGTAGGTCCTGGACTGAGTTGCCCAGAAGCTAGTATTCCTGTTATAACGGGTTCTGAACTGTGTTGTTCGGAATCCATTTCTTCATCAAATGAGACGTTGATGCTTTCATTCACCGTCTTTGACTTCTTTAGATAAACACGGAATGCAGTTGATGTCGAGGAATAGCCAATGAAGATTCCTTCATCCGCCTTAGCACTGAACTTATTTAGACTTTCCCTATCGTTTAAAACAAAACACTTACACCCAAATATATGGAAGTATTTGATTGTCGGTGTTCGGTTGTTGATTAACGCATAAGGAGTCTTCTTGAATCTTCGATGTACCATGGAGCGATTCTGTGTGTAGCACGCGGTCGAAACAGCTTATGCCCACAAAAATAGAGGCAAGTCTGATTGACTTAGCATAGTACGAGCAGCCTCGACTAGCGTTCGATTTCTTCTTTCGACCACTCCATTTTGTTGAGGCGTACGAGCAGCAGAGTATTGATGTGAAATCCCGACAGATTCGAGATATTCTTCAACTTTGTTGTTCTTGAACTCTGTGCCGTTATCTGTTCGTAGAAACTTGACCGGTTTCTGCAGATTCACCTGGGTCGTCTTTAGGAATGTGATGAGAATATCTGGTGTCTCATCCTTTGAACGTAGAAACTTGACCCATGTGTATCGCGAGTAATCGTCCACGATCACGAGTATGTACTTCTTTCCGCCTAGACTCTGAGTTCGCATCGGACCGCATAGATCCATATGCAATAACTCTAACGGAGCGCTTGTACTTGGTTCAGGCTTTGGTTTATGAGGTGCCCTCTTCATCTTGCCCTTTTCACAAGCTGCACAAAGATGTTCTCTTTCATATTTGAGCTCTGGAAGTCCTTTGACGAGCTTTCTACTGACCAAATTGTTGATGTACCTAAAGTTGAGGTGAGAGAGCCTTCGATGCCATAACCATCTTTGTTGCATCGAGGCTTTCGTCAGTAGACAAACTTGCTTGTCAGTCTGGACATTTGATAAATTGATTGTGTAGAGGTCTGATTCTCGAGTACCAACCAAGAGTTCTTCGCCTTCTTCATTGCGAACTGAACATCTCTTGGCTTTGAAGTTGACCTCTAAGTGTTTGTCACAAAACTGGCCTATACTGAACAAGTTGTGTCGTAAGCCTTCTACATAGCTCACCTTCTTGATCGTGACATTGTCATTGTGTACATCACCATATCCCATGATTGAAGAAAACTGGTCGTTGCCGAATCTGACTGTTCCACAATATTTGTCTTTAAAATTGGACAGTATCTCTTTTTGTCCTGTCATGTGCTTGGAACATCCGCTGTCCAAGAACCATGTATGACAAGTCTGCATAAGATAAATTACAAATTTAGATATTTATACGACAACATTGGAATATTCACTTTGATTATCGAAGTGCGGGTCTTGAATTGATTTGTTCAAAAGCCTATTTTGACTTTGATGTTCGGGTTTTGAACTGCATTATCCAAAAACCTATTTTGACATTGAAGAACGAGTCCTGATCTGTATATAATCAGAAGTCGAGTTCTCTTTAATCTTTGTGTGCCTGCAACACAGATTTAGCCTTAGGTACCCACTGGAATTTGGGTCCTTCTGTGTTAGCACAAGATTTTGGTACCCATTTCAAATTGGGTCCTCTTTTCTTTTGAAATGCATTTGAAGGATTAGTATGAGATGAATGCACATGGTAATTTCCAAACCAATCTCCAGAATCTTGACAAGAGATAGAAACATGTTTATCATAAATAGAAGACTTTCTAGCAGATAAAGATAACTGAAATAATTGCTTCATTGTATATTGTTTACGAGAAACAGCAAGTTTTGAGTTCAAAAGAGCAACATCAGCAATTAAGACATCTTTACTAAGCGAAGTCTTACTACAATTAACACTACTAAACGATAAAACGGTCTTGTCAAGCTTCCGTTTGGGTTGCCATTGAGAATTTACTTCTGGCCTTTGCTTGCTCAGATCTGAAACATGTGAAACTGGTGAGTTAGACCTTGGAGCAACAAGCGAATGCTTCTTCTTAGAATTACCAGTAATGTTCGGTTTCTGTGAATGCTGAGATATATTCTTACCTTTAGCATTTTTAGATTTCACCGAGACTGAGTTATCAACTTTCGTTGATTTTGCACTATTAACAGGCATACTGGTTTTTCTCAAAGTTTTCTTAACAAAAGATGAATGGTTAGGAAGTTTTGCATTAAAGTCAAATTGTTCAGAACAATCATCTAAACTACCATTAGAGTTCAGAAAATCAAATCCTTTACTTGATGAACCAAACATATCCTTAGAATTTGAAGCCTTAGAGATAACAGAACTTGAAAACACAGTTGAAATAACTTTTTGCTCAATATTCATCAAAAGTCTTTCATCTGATAAAGAATTCTCGAGTTCAGAAATTTTACTTTCTAAAACGAGAGGAGGGACATATAGTTTACCTAGAATAGGCTTCGCCTCCATTTCCTTTTCAGTATAACTTTGAAAGAAATCACTTGAAAGCGTTTTCTTCTTTTGATGTATTGGATTTTCATCATAACTATTATTCAATTTCGCATAATAAAATGGAAGATGAACTTTAGATGATTTCAAACGTTTTTCAGTTTCGTTGGCTTCATCCTTTTCAGATAGTTTAGTCCAGAAAGTTTTAAACTCAGGGATTCTGCGAGCTAATTGCATTGAAAGATGATCATAAAGACCTGGCACTTCAGTCATCCCTTTTTGTAGACAGTGAGGATTCTTATAACCGATTCCCCATCTCTCTATTTCCTCTTTGGGTTTGTTCAGAAAAATAGTCTGTTCAGTTTGACCCATTTTGTATAACTTCTCTTCCAAACTTTTTAATTTTCCAAGTAAAGAAAAGTTTTCTTTGGTACAAGAAGCATGCAAATTTTTGAGCTCATATAAATCAATCCCACCTTTTAGCAGTTGAGACTTGAGTTCAGAATTCTCTTTAAGAATTATTGTCTTTTCTTTTGCGTTGGTGTCATTATCTTTATGTAAAATCTCAATCAATACTTTCTTCTCAGCAAGTTCATTGCTAAGTTTCTGTATCAATTGGTTTTTGTCAGTTATGACACTATATTCTTGCTCAAGATTATATTCTAACTCTTTTTGTTTTAAACTCATGGCATGCATTTTATTCATGAAATCTGAATCTGATAAATTACATACCTCCTCGTCTTCATTATCTGAATCAGCTTCAGCATCTGATTCTATTTGGCCCATCAAACACATGTTGACGGCTTCATCTTTTTCTTCATCCTGTTCTTCATCATCTGAGTGATCAAGCCAGTATTCATTTTCAGCCATCAGTGCTTTGCCAGCCTCCTGTTGCTTTGCAATAAACATCTTGTTCTTGTAATAATCTGAGTTTCTGACTTTTGGTCTTCGGCAGTCTCTGGCATAGTGACCTGTTTTGCCACAGTTGTAGCACGTTGGTGGTTCTTGCTGACTGGATCCTTCAGCTTTGAACTTTCTTTCTTCTGGTTTCCTCTCCTCTAATCTCTTTCCTTCAAATCTCCTTCCTTCAACCCTTTCCTTGTGGATGTAGTTGTTCGGACCAGAAGAATATCTCTGACTATTTGAACTTGGCTTTGTGTAGAACCTTTTCTGAAAAGCACTTGTCAGCATAAGCATTGCTTGCTTCAGTTGGTCATTTTCATCTATGCCAGAGTTTGCATAACCTTCATCTTCTTCTGATTCATATACAATCCCCTTGTTCTTCTTCTTCCTGACTACAAGAGCGACTGTGTCTTCAACCGTCTTTCCTTTCTGTCTCTTATCTTCTAGAATTTCATCCACCTCTTCTTCATTTTGTCAGAGAGTTTCATATACCTCGTGAAGTGGAATCTCATTCAAATCTTTGATTTGATTCATCTGCCTAGCAAATCTTTTCCATTCCGGTTGAAGAATACTCAGGAATTTGACGTTCAACTCAATTTGAGATTTGTGGACTTTGTTCTTGCTAAGTTCGTTCAGCAAAGTCACAAACCTGTCATAGGTTTCTTCTAAAGTTTCTCCCACCCTGTCTCTAAATTCTTCATAATTATTTAGGCAGTTGGAGATTTTCAGCTGATTCCCAACCTTTGAACCCAGCATCATCTTTTCGAGCTGATCCCACATTTCTTTGCCGGAGGCCTTGTAGCTATCAATCTTTACATATATTTCATTTGGAATTCCTTGTAAAATGTATGACTTAGCTAATCTGTCGCCTTTGGCTCTTCTGAGGTTATCATCTCCTAGCTCATGAAACTTAAGTTCAACTTCAGTAGGCACATTTCCAACTACACGAGTTGTCATGACTGGTTTCATAACCCCTTCTTCTATAGATCTCCTGATGAAATCACCCAGCTCATGTTTGTCAATGAAGTTCAGAAACCGATCCTTCCACTGTTCGTATTCTCCTTTAAAGAGAACTGGTGGCTTGGTGTCAGTTCCTATAGCAAGGGCTTCTCTGGATGTCATTTGGAAGAAAATTCCAAGTCTGGATAGGAGCAGAGAGGTTTGCGTGTCTAGCACAGTGCGCAAAGTGAGGTTTGCGTTTCACGTGGGAAGCGCAAAGTTTGAGGTTTGCGGTTCAAGTGGGAAGCGCAAAGTTTGAGGTTTGCGGTTCAAGTGGGAAGCGCAAAGTTGAGGTTTGCGGTTCAAGTTGGGAGCGCAAAGTTGAGGTTTGCGGGTCTAGTTGGAAGCGCAAAGTTGACTTGATCTTTTGAAGAGATGAACAAGATGGCTTGAGGTTTGCGTTTCTGTCTTTTTGCGTATGCTTTTGGAACCGAGAAGTGGACTTTGCGTTTGGCTTGAGAGGCACAAAGTGAGCTTTGCGCTTGACTTGAGAGGCGCAAAGTGAGCTTTGCGTTTCTCTTGAGGAGCGCAAAGTTGAGGTTTGCAGTTGATGTTGGACGCGCAAAGTTTAAACTTTGCGTGTGTTCGTCCTCTGCTTTGCGCTTTGTTCGTCCTGTACTTCTAAAAATCGTCTAAAATCTGTATTGAAACGATTTAGCAATACCAAACTCTACCCTTATGTCTAGAAACACTTCTAGAACTGATTGTAAGCACTCGATCTCAGTAAAACACACTTTTTCAAAAAATAATTTGATAGCACAGTGACTTAAGATTTCGACTGTTTCTTCACTAAAGTCACAAAATGGAACTCGATAAATGCTTAGAAGTGAAATCAAACAACAACAAATCTATCTAGCATGCTAATCGATCACAAACTGATCGATTTTAACACCTAAAACACTTAAACACTCAAAATCGATTTTCAAACAAGAACACAGGGTCGTTTTTCAGAAAAACTTGATTTGATCTTAATCAGGCTCTGATACCAATTGTCGGTCCACCAAACAATAATGTTTATATCAAGTTCTATACAAACAACATAATAACGATTACCAACCTGTATTGATTATAACAAATGTTACAAGGTTGATCGATTTAAGCATGAAATGTGTTCTCTGTTTTTCTCTCTGATTTACACCTTTAAGTGTGTGTTTTTGTGTGTGAATTATATTCTGATCAATGAGAGAGTTGGTGAGATAACACAATATCTAAACTAAAGTGTGTCTAACACACTACCTAAGATAATATCTAGATTTAATATCTAGATATTATTTCTAATATAAACTAGAAACTAACTAATAACTAATATCTAACAAACTAAACTATTACAATACTATAACTTAGATATTTATATCTAAGTAAACTAAAACAATTACATTGACATTTATTACAATCAACATAGACTTTACTATCGAGAGTCGACGTTTCGACTTTAGCTTCAGATTGCGATCTTCAGATTGGATAATCTTGAATCCAATGAGACTGTGGTCTAACAGACTTTCATAGATAGATGAATTTAATTCAATTTTGAGTTATTTGAGTTCATCTGTGGTCGATTGAGTTTGTATGTAGTGGCTGATTTTGGTCCCTATGGTTTGTTCATCTGTGGTTGCCTGGATTTCATAAATGGTCCTTCGTGAATGCCTGGATTTCACTTTTCGTCCCTCAAGTTTTGAAAGTACATTGGTAGTCCCTAAAAGCGAGTTTTGGAGCCCAAATTCGTCCCTAGCACTAACGCCGTCCACTGAGCTGCCGCTAGAGGTCACATGTGCCTCTCACATGAGGGGCATTTTGGTCTTTTTATGCTATTTTAATAATTTTTAGAAAAAAAAATATTTATATTAATATTTATCATAAAATAAATTAAAAAATAAATGGATGCCTTCTTCCCCAAACCCCTTAACCCATCAACCATCTGATTTCCATAAAACCCTTCATCATGTATGCCTTCTTCCCCAAGTTCATTTTCAAAACCCATCCTACATCAAATCGCACCTTCAACCATTCACCACCATCGACCTCCTCTCCATCCTTCACGTTGGCGACCACCTTTACAACTACCATCGGGAACCACCTTCACACCAACAACTTGCTCTCCTTCAAAACCCCTTAACCCATCAACCATCTGATTTCCATAAAACCCTTCACCATGGATGCCTTCTTCCCCAAGATCATCTTCAAAACCCATCCTACATCAAATCGCACCTTCAACCATTCACCACCATCGACCTCCTCTCCATCCTTCACGTTGGCGACCACCTTTACAACTACCATCGGGAACCACCTTCATACCAACAACTTGCTCTCCTTCTCCCCCCACTCTCTTCTTCAAAAGCAACTATCCATTTTCGAGACCCCAAACCGACGCTACCATGGAGACCCCAAACGCTAACCACCACTCCACCGACGCTGTTATCCACCATCTACTAGAAGACGAAATCCAAATTTGTTCAAATCGAGACAGGCGAAATCGAGTAGACCAAATCTTGTGCCTTCAAAATCGAGGACCAAATCCAGATATGTGAACACGTACGAGACGAAGACCAAATCCAGATTGGGTGTTCGAATTTGTGGGTTGTTTTTCTTGCTCAATTGGGAGTTCGAATTTATGGGTTTTTTTTCTGGATTCGATTTGAAGATGGGTAGAGGAATATATGAATTTCCGTTGAATATTTATGGTTTTTTTTTGGGATTTGTGGGGGTTTTCTTTTTCTGGATTTTCGTTGAATTTTCTAGATTTGTGGGTTCTTTTCCCTGGATTTCGATTTGAAGTTGGAATCATTGTTTTCTCCAACAGTGGTCGTCTTTACGATTTCTCAAGTTATAGGTATTATACATTATAAATGAATCTGATTTTTTATGATATTGTTTATTAATTTTTTACTTGAATCTGATATGTTTTGGGATTTGAATCTGATATATATGGAGTTTGAATATGATAAGTTTTGGGGTTTGAATCTGATATATATGGAGTTTGAATCAAAGAAAGAACATGATGATTTTTAACTAATTGTTGTTTATCTTTTATTTATTTTTTGTGATAAATGTTTGAACTTTCTGGATTTAGTATTCAATGAAAGAATTTAGGGTTCTTGATTTGTGGAGAAAATAGTTGGGGAAGAAGATGATAGGTGAAAAGACAAAAATACCCCTCACATGAGGGGCATGTGATGAGGTTAACGAAGCATGCCTTAACGGCGTTAGCACCAGGGACGAATTTGGGCTCCAAAACTCGCTTTTAGGGACCACCAATGTAATTTCAGAACCGGAGGGATGAAAAGTGAAATACAGGCATTCATGAGGGACCATTTATGTAATTCACTCTAAAAAAATGTAGAACAGAAAATTATATATATATATATATATATATATATATATAGGGTCAGGTTTAAGAGAAAACTCTAAATAAATGGAAAACCGAAAAACCACGAAAAAACAAATGAAAAAGTATATGAATATGGATGTCAAATTAACGAGAAAAATATGATCGTTTATTTGGTGTAATTTATTTCGCTCGAATTTTGTTCATTTTTCGTATTTTTTCGAATAAAAAATAGGGGGTGGAGGTTTTTTTAATTTAAAAAATATTGCTGTAACCGCCTGTTTAATATATATAGTCGGGTTCAAACGAGAACAATACCTATTTAAAAGAACACGAGAACTAACAAAATCATTAGTGATTTTACATTAACACACGAAAAAGGACTTTGGCCGTGGCTTCAGATCCTCGTGGTTTTTTTGCGCGTTAATGTAAAATCACCAATGATTTTGTTAGTTCTCGTGTTATTTTAAATAGTTATTGTTCTCGTTTGATCCTCCTTCCATATATATATATATATATATATATATATATATATATATATATATATAAGGAAATTAATTAAAATAGTTATTTTTTATTAATGGTTTTATTTTTTTGTGATTTTTTTCCATGTTTTACCAAAAGAGCCATAGGTCCGCAATTACGGAGATAGTTTTATGCGAGTATAAAGTGTAAATTTTGAAAGTCTAGGGGCTAGGTCTGTAATTACGGAGGTATCTTTTTACGAAAAAGGGTAGAAAATGTATTTTTTTTGTCGTTTAGTTAATTTGCGGACCTATGGCGATTTTGGTAAAAAAAAGGGGAGATAAATGGCTAAGAGGTAAAACCATTTGTGAAAATTGGCTATTTTAATTAATTTCTGTTTTTATATATATGGGAAATTGACCCAAATAGTCATTTATGCATTCACAATTGATCTCCTAGTCATTTCTCTCCCAATTTTATTCAAAATGTCACTACTTCCGCAAGTGACAGGTCCGCAAATTACGGAGGGTGAAAAAGTTTAAAAAAAAGTTTCTGAACAAATCCGCAACTTTGTCTATCTCCGCAAGTCTACATCCGCAATTTGCGGGAATGTTTAAAAAAATTACAACTTGGTCCTTGTATCTGCGGACCTGTCACTTGCGGAAGACGAAGGTAGTAACATTTGGATAAGAGAAATGGTTAAAAGACCAATTGAGAAGATAGAAATGACTATGTGGGTCAATTTTCTTTTATATAATCAGATATTTGTTTGTGTGAGAAAAAATTAATGGAGAGAAAGTTTAATAGAATGTAAAAGAGGTTGATTTTAACTTTTAATTATTCTTTAAGACTTACCTAAAGCTTGGTGGGCTCCTGGGTAGTTGGTAGTGTATTTGTTACTTTGTAATGCTTATAATTAAACTCAATAAAGTACGTAATAGAGGATATTTTACTATTTAATTTAAATAACTCTGGTATGGTATGTTATGACGTTAAGGTTTGACTTTGTTGTTATGTGTGATTCTACATTTCTACTCTAAGGTTTAGCTTGCATTGTAACGTGTTATTTTATAAGGTGTAGTTTTTTTCTTTTAATATCTAACTTGAGGGATAAATGCTAATTACGTACAAGACGTAAGAATTAAATAAACATAAAAAGGAAACTTAAAAACTAAAGTCCTAAATAGGAAAATACTTGCTCACATTTCCTTACAGAAAGAGTTAGAACACGAATTTTTGAAAATTGAAGAAAGTGGTTAGTAGAAATTCAAGATATTTAATCCTGATTTTGCACTTTTAATTTAATTTGTTTTATAGTATTAATCAAAACACTAACACATACAAGTGTATGTGTGTATATGTTGTCTTAACTAGGGCACACATTGAAAAACGTCGTAGCTTTGCTGTAACTCATAAGGCTTGAGGGTTGACCTCGTTACCACACCATGTCCCACGTCATTTAGAATCCTGGTTTTTAATCAAGCTCAATTACTCATATATGGTATCAGAGCCAGCACTTGGGTTTAGAGAAGAAAATAAACAATTTTTGAGTAGGGTGAATACAGGGTGGATTGGACGGTTTGAAGACATGAATAATCCAAACCAATGTTGCGGTTTGAAAAATCTTAATCAAACTCAACCCAACCCAATAAAGAATACAGCCCAACCAAAGTCAGGATGGTTGGGTTGGTTTAATTTAGGTTGGTCTAGTTGAAACTTTGTTACAATACTACATAAGATGGATTAAACCAAAGAGAATATGCCAATCAACGACCATTTTAGATGTCTCCAACTCCAATGTCTTTTGTTTTTGTCTTAATTTTAGTCATTTATTCTCTAACCAAACACAAATGAACTCCACCATTAGACGGACCCAATTCAAATTCCAAGGTATTCATGTTGCTATTCATTGAACAAACACAAATACATACGGTATTTTCATTTATAAATTGTGAATTTTGTTACTAAGAAATTTCTTCAACTACGTACCTGCAACACCCTACAATTTGGAAAGAGCAACTAAACGAAAACCTCGATAAAATAACCAAATAAAAGATAAAATCCTTTATACAAACCCATCCTTGAAAATACTTACAACTTTAAAAATATAAAATTACACCAACATTTAATAACTTAAGTCACATACTAGGACTAAATAAGGTCGAGTGTTACTTAACCCAAAACAAGTTGTTATTCCCAAAAGTAAATGCGGAAGACTTCACCAAGCTATCCATTTCTCGAGCACACAACTAGCACTCATCACAGTGTCACTAGAACTATTTTCAACCGGAGCCTGTTGCACATGCCGACAAATAAAAAGGTTAGGCAAACGCCTAGTAAGTTCAAAAGTTTTCATCAAAAATAAATATTTCATAAAAATAAAAGAATGCAACTTAAATCATAATCTTTCAAAACAATTTACTTTAAAATACGAAAACGACCAATTTCCAATAATACGCATGATTTAAAGATGGACGCCTCAATGCGAAACATACTTTGATGAAGTGATACAACCCAAAACTCACTCAAAACTTGAAAAGAAATCGAACTCCCAATTTATGAAAACGTGGATAAAACTTTAAATCCCGAAACACCCAAAACACGGGTGGGGCATAATACTCAACCCATAAATCATGGATAATAATCCATATATACAAAACGTCACCGAAAACATGGATACTAAAATTCAATACCCAAAACAACACCTTTCGGTGACGGGGGAAACCCGAATTTCATCGAATGTGGCGGCCACACAAAGTTAAGCCACTTATCAATGTTCTCGAGAATCACATAGAGTCATGGATCCCCGTATACGGCTCCCTACCGAGCTACTACCGCAAGATACCCAAATGACCCTAGTGTCTACTCGACCTCTAGATGAGTGTCACCACAAAAGCCACAAGTCTCCGTATCCGGCTCACCATGGGCATCACCACAAGACTTAGCTCCGTATACGGCTCTACAGAGCACCACCGCAAGCTTACATAAAACATGACTTTGGGACCACTCACTAGACTCAAACATGCACATCAAAACTCCATGATGAATAAACAGACTGGATTACATGGGCATCGAGTTCAACCACCCACGATCTATACCTCGAGCCCTTCGCTAACCATAAATATTTCCAGTCCCAAAACAGGGATAAAGTTCCCAATTAAACCAATTGACTGACTCATATGCCTATGGATCCAATGCATTACAGTCTAAAACGTTACATGAATCCAACGAATGAACTAACCCATTCAAAACATGTAACTCTCAAATAGGATGCAACTAAGTACACCATACGTCAAAGGTTCCTTATCGAGCTACTAAAACTGAATAAATACTCCAAAGACTCATCTGAGTATAAATTAATCCCCAGAAGGCATAATAAACGTTGGCTAAAATACATGAGCCAATATGGTTACATAAACCAAATTACATCTTTTGCCAAAATCTTTGTCTCTCAAATCACATTTGCCCTTTGACCCAAAACCAAAAAGGTTTGCAATTTCTAAAATGTTCACAAGGTCGGAAATGACTAAAATCAAATGACTCACACGTTCGTATTTTCAAAACGTCCCATTACATAAACGATGCATATATCCAACAAACACTAAAAGTGCATTTTGACCAAATAATCTCCTTTTATGCAATAAATCATCAAAACACTTTCATTTATGACTTATTTATCAAAATGCCCAAAAATCCCAAATGTGGGTGTTTTACAAGCTTTATAAAGCCAAACACCTCAAATAATCAAAACCCACCAAATAACTCAACAATTGTTAATTTCATGTAAAATACATAAACACTTTAAAATGAACATTTTGGCATGTACAATGTTTTCACAAATCAACTTTAGCTCAACTTGCTAGATTTAGGCTAAATCTAGATTTTACCCCAAATTTTGAGCTTCCTTTGGTGAAGACTTTGGATCCATCAACACCCACCTCTTGAAACTTTATCTGGGTCACAACCAAAGCCTAGAGATGTATCAAAAGTAACCCCCAAACTCATATTCATAAGAAACCTTAGTCAAATCCCCTAATCATCCAAAATACCCAAAATTGGTCAAAACTTTAAAATATGGAAGATACATCAAAAGGGATGTTCTAGTAGGTTAAAATGAAAGGTTTTAACAAGAATAAAGGTTTAGAAGGTTAAGATTGACTTACAATACATTTTTAGGAAAACCCCCAAAAACTAGGTCAATAATGGTGGAAAGCTTGGTGAGGAAGATGAAGAAGATGAAGATGTTGAGCTTCCACCCACAAGGCTTGAATATCTAGCTCCCAATCTTTTAAATGCACTTGAAGATTTTGATTTGGTGAAATAAATGAGTTTGGACCGATTTGGTAGAGATGGGAGAAGGATTGGTGAAGAAACAAATGAAGAAAAATCGGATTTAAAAGGGCTGCAACTTTCTGCCCACTTTTTGCCCAAATCTCACGGCCGCGAGCAAATGGCTGTGCGGGCGCGAGCAGTGAAATTTCCGACCAAAGATTGATTTTTTTTCCAAAAGCGATATCCAACCCAACCAATACTCCTAATATTTACAAAAGACCAATTCAAGGTTAAATTACCTATTAAACTTGAAATTATACTTACCCCAAAAATCCGGGTGTTACAGTACCCTTTGTTTTCTCATCTGAGTATTCAATGTTCTTAGGAAATTCCGACAAAGTTTTAGGGGTTTTGACTTTTTAGGGGTGTGCGGGTGGAAAGCGGGTTAAGTCCCCGTTTCCTTGGACCGTTTACTATCATTGAGCGTATTGGACTACAAGTTAGACTTACCGTCGAAAATGGACGGAATCCACCCTACATTCCATGTATGCTATCTACGGAGGTGCTCAGCGGAGGAAGAAAGTGTCATACCATTATCAGAAATCCGAGTGGACGACAACCGTTGTGTTGAAGAGCCTGAAGCTATTTTGGAAAAAGTGATCAAGAAACTCCGACATAAAGAGGTGGCAATGGTAAAAGTACAATGGAAGCACCATCGCGGTGCTAATGTAACCTGGGAAGCGGAGGAGGACATGAGACATCGATACCCTCGATTGTTTGCATAGTTGGATTTTGGGGACGAAATCATTCCCAAGTTGGGGAGGATTGTAACACCCGTGTTTTCGGGAGATACTTCATCTTTATGCTTACATTTCAATGTTTAGACTTATTCGGGTAAGTGCCTCCTCTCCTATTGTTGGAAAGTGAAAATAGTTAATTGTTCCCTCGTCGAAAACGAATTAGTTTGGGCCAACGGCGCGCGCAAAACGCTTAGGGCGACTATGCCCGGCGACTATGCCTCAGGGCATAGTCGCGTGTCATGATCACTGCTGTTGGAGTGGTTTATGGACAAAACTCAGAAAAGGGGGGCCTGGGTTGCGACATTGCCCAACGACAATGACCAGGGCAATGTCGCCGGTCATAGTCGCTGTCATGGGCTGACAGTATAAAAGTCCCCTCTTGCGAGATTTTATCATTTGGGGCTGAAATTGGGAGCTGATAAGGGTTTTCTCCTGCGATTTTTAGGTAAGGTTCTTGCCCTAACTCCTCAATTTTACCATATATGCTTCCATCTTCCACCATTCCTTAATCATTGATGGTGCCTTAGGTTCATTGAGCATTTATTCAGCAAGACCAAAATCTCCTCAAGATCTCACTTCACCTCACTAGTTACTTAGATTTTAGGGTTTTAAGCTACAACCCTACAAGGTGAGTTCACTCTCTTTTATAAACTTTATACATGTTAAAATCATGGTTTTCAACCTAATAGACACCTCCCTTTTTAACTTCTTTGATTTGGGTGAACTTTCACCAAAACCCTAATTTTTGGAGATTCTAGGGTTTATGTGTTGGGGTATGTTTCAAGAAAAGAAATTGACATCTTGGGTCTACATATGGTTATAGCATTGGCATCATACTTTCTTTATTCTCTAGCTTCATGTTTAAATTAAAATAGGGTTTGAGACACTCATGGATTTACTTGACGAGAAATGGAATAACACAAGTCATTGAATAAAATATTATTCATGGAATACTATTGAAATCTTTTTGGCATTATGTATGAAATTATATGGGATCTTGGTGATGCAATTTGATGGCAACTTATTTGTTAAATAATATGGATTGGCTCCTTATATTAGTATGTGCATAATTGGTTGCATTGGGCGTCATGAACCCACACTTTATTTGTATCATTTTGTCCAATAATGGAATGCTAGATTCCACATTGAGGCGCGTTTAGGCATCATATTGGATTATAAGTCCTACGTGATAGTATACGATATTGGATGAGGATCTCAACGTAAGGACCCTATGTGGTTGAAGTTGACTTTTCGTGGGTGTACGTTTAAAGCCACCGAGCCTAACATCCCTTGCGTGTACTTTATTGTTTGTATTGATTTTACTAACTTGTCAAGTGGCTTACTCTTGTGTTCTGTCACTTGTGTTAGTAAGCAGGTCTCCCCCGTTAACCCAAGAGGTATTTGCTTATGGTGAAGAATTATATCATTATTATTATTATGAATTCACTTTCCTTACTTCTGTTTGCAATTGTTTATTTCTAAATATAAATGTTTGATCTCACTAAGTTTTAGCCTAACACTTTTTCTTAAAATGACATGTATAACAGGTCATTCTAGCGGTGGGACTCCTCGGGCTTGAGTGGAGAGATTGGCGAAGAGTAACATTTTTGGAGAATATAGAGACGTACACCCGACTTAGCCTTGGTATACTTTTGGAGAAGTAGAGTGTCAACACCCAAATTTAATCTAGATCTAATTGTGTCTAGATTAGTAGATTGTTGAGATTAACTTTAATTAATTCTTGGGTTGTAACAGTCATACTCTGTTTCCCCGTTTTCGGGATGGCATGTTTTGTTGAAATATCATTATTGTCTTATTCAGGTTTTACTCCACTTATAGCCGTCATATTGTCGAATTTTTGAATTTTAAATTCCTCTAATTTTTAGGGTGTTATAGTCTTCATTTTCTCTAAATTTAGACGATGATGATGTCATGAATGGTGGTTCTCCATCCCCACGACCAATTGGGGTGAAGAAATCCAAACTGAAAAGAAAAATGGATGAGCAAACTTCAACTATTGTCAACACGATCAAAGAAGAAAATAGACAACTTTTAGAGGAATTAAAAAAGACATCTGAGCAGAGGCAAAGTTACGTTGATGCAAAAACTCGCAAGGAGGAAAACAAAATATTGTTTCGGGACTTGAATGCAATAAAGATCCCAATATACGAGCATATGTTCAAGTCGAACAAGCACGTATTCTACAGAAGAGGACTGAACAACAACAATATCAACAAGCTCCTCATGCATCTACGCCATTAGAGAATATTTTAATGATCTTGGAGGATCTGGATCCATTTTACCCGATTATTAATTAGTATCAATGTTTTAAAAAAACATTTCCCGCTTACGTATGTTTTTATTACGATCGTCGTTATGTACTTTTATCTTTATCATTTGTAATGTTTTTATGTTAAAATATGTGTTAATGGCGTGTTTTAATTAAAAATGTTATGTTGTAAATTGTTAAAGTTTCCTATAGTTTTTAATTTAGTTGGATAAATTTAAATTGAATTTAAAACTTAAAAATAAATATAATTCTAGTTTATTAAAATTGGTATTAGACAACAAATAAAATAAAAGTGCAATAATCTAAAAAGTTGAAGAACTGTTTTGTAGTTATCAAAAGTTTAGAAAAAAATATAGTAGTGAATAGTAACTCTATATATAGAGAGAGTTACTATTCAATTCTCTATTTTAAAGAGTTAAATAGAGAATTCATTTGAGATGATTTAGAGAAAAATAGAGATAAAGAGTAAAATAGAGAAAATATACATTTTCTCCATTTAAAATTTTCTTTTTGGAAATACTCTTAAAAATTATAATCTATAAAAATTATATTGTAATTAAATTACCCTTTTCTATAAACTATTGTTAAAAGTTTGTTGAAATATTAAACGTAAAACCTATACCACCACCTATATATACATTCCATTGTATCTATACCATCACCACATTCAAACACACTCACACACAAAGTTATTCATCATCATCATATAAACAAGGATCTCCATTCTTCAATGGCGGTTGTTTCAGCTACTCTTAAATCATTCACTTCCTTCGTTAAGCCATCGGCCACCGCCGCCTCCGCCACCTCAGCCGCCCCTGACCACCTGTCTTTCAAAAACTCCACCACCCCATTACCTTTTAAGAAACTTTCAACCACCAATGCCTCCGATAAATGCAGATCGTTTACCGTCAAGAACCAGATTAACCCATCGGAATCTTCAAGACCCAGTAAGTAAAACTCTTCTAAATTTCAACACAAAATTTAATTATGGGTTTGAACTTTTGATCTTGATTGAATGATTGTGATGTTGTGTTCTTCAGCAAAAGTGCATAAACTTTGTGTGTATGAGATGAACAAAAGAGACCGTGGAAGTCCGGCTTATCTCCGGTTGGCCCAAAAACCGGTCAATACGCTGGGTGATCTTGTTCCTTTCACCAACAAAGTAATTACTTTTAGGGGGTGTTTGGGATTGATTATTTAAAACAACTTATGCGTTTATTAACTTATGTGGTGACAAAAAAGAGTTTTATAAAAAATGTTTAGATTAGCTTATTATGGTATTAAAACGTAATAAGCTGTTATTTAGGAGTGTTTGTGATTGCTTATACATATATATAAAATAAGCAAAAAAATCATAAGCACTTTTCAAATAAGTTGATAAATTAGAACCAAATGACTTATGAAAAAATGTTTATCTGACACCACTATAAGCAATTTTATTTTTTCTCCATCCAAACACTAAGGCATTGTTTGACAAAAATAAGCTAGTTTATTTTTTTTGGTACATGTTTGGATGGACATAAGCTAGCTTATAAACTAGTTTATAAGATAGATTTTTGATAAGTAGCTTATGAGGAGTTTTTTGTGATTATTCCGATTATACTCTCATTAATATTCATTATTATATACTAACTATTAATTATAAATAAATATTAATTATTAAAATTTATTATTATTAATTAATATTATCTTAAAATTATAACATAATTTTAATTATACATTGATATTAATTTTTAATTATTTAGAATTATTAATAATTATATCATTTTGTTTTAAATATTGATCAATATATTTTAGTTATCAATTATTACTATTTTTGTAATTATTATTTGATTATTTTTTCAATATTATATGTAACACTTATTTATAATCATAAGTTAATGTATATTTTTTTTAAATTTGTTTTAAAATTCAAAATTTATAATATATATAATAATAAATTTTAAATTCTTTTAATTAACATATTATATTATTCACTATTAATTCATATATTATATTATAATATAATTGATTATTTTTTCTACATGTTGTTTTTGGTAATTTTACATTCTTATACGCTAGTTTTTGCCAAACATGACTTTTTCATCAGCAAGCTTATCAGTCACCAGTTAGCTTATCAGCTAGTTGCCAAACATAGCCTAAAAATGTTTATCTCCGATACCACACCGCAATAAACTAAAAAGCCTTTTAAATAAGCAATCCCAAACACACCCTTGTTCAATTTATTAGGGTTTTTTTTAGTTTTAAATCCATTGGGATTTTTAATTTATGGAGACAAAAATTGTCCAAAACTACAGCTGTACACTGCAGACCTTCAAACGAGATTAGGGATCACCGCCGGAATATCTATTTTGATCAGGAACATGCCGGAGAAGAAAGGTGACAGGTACGAAGCCATTTGCAGCTTTCACTTGGGTGATTACGGGATAATAACGGTTCAAGGAGCTTACGTGACGACGGAGGATACCTACCTTTCGGTTACCGGCGGGACGGGGATATTCACCGGAGCGTACGGTCAGGTGAGGTTGCAGCAGCTGGTTTTTCCATTCAAAGTGTTGTACACCTTTCACTTGCAGGGTTTAGCTGCTGATCTGCCGCCGGAGGTGGAGGCGTCGCCGGCCGCCAAGGCTTGCGAACCTGGCGCCACCTGTGCAAACTATACTAATTAAGGAGTGAAGCTCTAGTATTTTCACCTCCACCTTTTGAGGAATAAAGTTCAAAGTGTGTTAAGTGTTGTTTGAATTATGGGTGTTGTTATTTGGAACTTTTGAGTTTATTTAAAATGTTAAAAATGTAAAATGATGAATTTAATGTTGATGTATGTGTGAGAAAATTATATGGTATTCTTCGGTTTGTTGGAAATTCAGAAATTATTATTTGTTATTCGTGTCAACGCCTTTTTAAAGCATCTTTAACGTATTCTTTAAAATCAAAAAATAGAGATTTTCTAGTAGATAATCCGAAACTTTCTCTAAAAATGAGGAAATAAGGAGAGAGATAGTGTCAAAGCATCTCCAACAAATTCTATAAAATGGAGAATCTAAAGATAAAATTTTCCAAGAAAATTTACTTTCATATCCAATAGCTTCTTAATTTTGGAGATTACAATATTAATTATAGAGTAAAATTACGGATTCGCTCCCTGTGGTTTCCAATTATTTTTTGGATTTGGTTCTCAGAGTTTGTATTTTCGTAACATATTGGTCCTTGCTTCTAACCCTTCTTCTCGATTTAGTGATGTTTCATCCCTGATTCATCTCAATTTTGGTCCTCGTTTCAGCTCGATTTGGTCTCTATTTCACTGCAATTTGGTCCTTGTTTCATCTTTGATAAGGTGATGTTTTTTTAACATAGTTTGGTTTTTTCATTTTGAGTTTTAGTGGTTAGAGTTAGGAATGGGAGGAGGGCGTCCGAGAATCAGGAACAAGAGGGGTGGCGGAGTTGTTGGCGGAGGGGAAAGTTCTTCTAGGTTTAGAGATTTGTCAACAAATGAGGTTATTCTAGGTTTAGAGATTTGGTGATAAAGGGTTAGTGTTGACTTTTGTGTGTGTGTGTGTGTGTGTATATATATATATATATATACTAGTTGTGTACCTGCACAATGCAGCGCGGGTGAATTGCAATTTTGAAGCCAATAACTTCGCTCTCAATCAGAAGTTGCAGCTTATAAACTACAAGAAGATGACCTAAAATAAGCATGTCTAACATACTCACAGATATATTATAGTTCTTCACTACATTATAGTTCTTCACTACATTATAGTTCTTCACTACATTTCCACACCAGAGGCTAGGGAACTTATGAACTTTTCTTAGAAGACAACTTTCCATTTGAAAGATACGTTGTTGTTTTTGTTTGAGGTTCTGAACGAGCCACCTTCTCATTCCAATAAGCTAATGGATCCTCGTAAGATATTGTGCCCGGTTCACTGGGAAAAGGGAAAAAACAAAAACCGACAAATGCGTTAGCGACTGCTTCATATATACATAAAACTTGTGGTTTTGATTCAATTATTACCTGTTTGCCATTATTGTATGATAGCCTTCTCTTCAAAAAATCTACCTGCAAGAAAACGGTTGTTCAGTACTTGAACTTGAGAAATCTATTCCTTTTACTTTCTTTTAGCATTCTATAGTTCGAATGTATCAGTACGCATAATTTATCTATAAAGAATGCTTATATGCTAGGATAAGTGAAAGAAAACGGTCATGGTAGCAAAAATGCCTTCTAAAAGAAATGTGTAATACAGAAACTCGTATTCCCTTGTCTCTTTAACTCAAATTGAAGTTGCACTTCATTTTTGACAAGGGAAACTTCAAATGTAAAGAAAACCTTATGTCTATGTCTATGTGTGAGTTGGGGGGGGGGGGGGATTTACTCTGTTCAACATAGACAAGCCTTTTTGGGATTTTGTAGGGTTGTACTCGACTTTCTACTTGACAAAATTAAGACAGGTTAAGTCAAAGAACAACTCTTCAAGCAATATTCACCATCGTTGACAATAAATGAAAGAATTAACCAAGGTGTCATGGTTCAAGAAGATGAATTGACAAAGGCAAGTGTCTCCAACACCTTCTTGTCTACTACACTGCCATTATCTCCATCATTATTCCACCCATCAATAATATATACATATACATGTTAAAACACTTTAATGGTGGTTCTGTGATCCGGTTGTCTTTAGACAAGTATCAATGGTTTCCCATCCAAAGAATATTACCTCTTTGGCCATTTCAGTCTGTAGATTAAAATGGTTCTCGGAGATTCCATCGGCACCCACACTGCCTTTTATGTGTGCTCTTTTAAACCATTACATTCTCACTCTTAAAGTGTGTAATCCTACTGCAAATGACATCAAGGTTGCGAGTCTAAAGACAGAACCGAGTGAATCTAAAGATGATAAGGTCGGTGAAATGGGAAAGGAAGGCAGGAAGACTTCAAATCTAAAGATAAACCATTCCCATTCTCATCATACTTATCAATTCTTATTTTTTTCTCAAAAACCCGTTATTCAAAAACAAAAAAGAGACAACACTAACAAGGCCAAGAAAATGCTTAACGATAAGTAACGACCTAATTCTAAATTAGCTTTTGTCTATGGGGTTAATTTGCATTGCTTGGCCTACTATATGTAATCACTATGATTTGGGTGGTTTCCCAAACCCAAAACTTGCTTTTCTTACTATTAAACAAATTTATTTTTAACAATATCTTTGACTTCCACAAATAAATAGTATAGCAAGAAGGAAAATAGATCTCTCATAATTTGAAGGATAATTAAAGAAAACAAATATGGGTGGTTGTTACATAATATCACAGTACAAGAAATATCCACGACAACTTGATTTCTCTGCTTCTTCATCTACTATTGATGAGTTTTTGTACGGTTTGTCTTTATGTGGTTTTCCTTCATGCAAATTGATAAACACAAACTGTAAGTATCCCTTCTGATTTGGTTAAATAAACGTAAAAGCAATTAATCTGTTCACATAATAATGAAATCTGCATCTTTCAAGCATGAAATTCTTTTAAAAGCCTTGAAGGTAGAACATATTACCTGGATATGAACTTATGAAGAAAGTTAGAGAAAAAACATACTAGTGAAACCATTTTTCATGCTTACTCTTCAAGCACGATGAACACAAATTAAATCCTATATCTTTTACAAAATAACCACTGGGATAATTTAGAAATGAAACCATATGAAAATTAAAAATCAAATGTTTAACAAAAATCCGTGAGATTCAGCTTTCAAGGAGTCAATTCAAGGAGTCAATTGAAGCCCTAAATCCAACAAATTTCTGCAGAAGAACACCTAAAAACATTCTCACAAATCGTGCATAAAAATACCTCAAAAATCCAACAAATTACTGCATAATGCATACATCAGAGAAACTCTGTAGGGTTTTGAATAACCTGTGGATAAATCAAAACTCATGGCTGGATTTATATTGAGGTAGCAGCAGTAGCAACGATACAGGAAGAAATCTTCCATTTCAGATTGACGTAAAAGAAGCAGGTAGAAGGAACGTATGAATCCATCCAAATCGGTATGGGTGAGACATGAAGTAATGAGGCGGGAGGTCAGAAGGCATGGGCTGGAGGTGTAGTTTCTTAAATGGTTCGGTTTTAATATCCTTGTATCAATGAGTTGTACATTATGCATTAAAGGTAGAAATTAAGAGATTTTTGAATTTCATGCTTAAATTTGTTGTACCTTGTGCTTTAAGTGTCAGGATCAAATTCTCAACAAGAATTATGAATACTCAGAAACAATATTAAAGAAGCTGCGGAATAGCACTTTAATATTCAATAAGCAGAAAAACAATGAAACAGTGAATCACAATCAACTTGTAAACTTTATTTAATGATTCAAGTTACAAGCTTTTCATTCACAACCTCAATCTTGAAGAACAGGCTCTTTCAAGACGAATTCTACTTCTCTAGAATTAGGAACTATGCCTTGAGGTTGATTCTCTCTGGAACAAAAACTCAGAATTAATTCTCTATTTCTAACTATTCTAAACAATTCTATATATACTGAAAATAAAGATAATTACAAAACTTAAAAAGATCTTCAAAATAATCTTCATAATTATCTTCAAGCTTTCCATGTTTATCTCCAGACGCTATATCTTCAGCATTATCTTAGAAACAACATTAATCACCTTGATCACCTTAGAAGCATTAACTGAGTCTTGGCAGCATTAACAACTAAGCATCACTAACTACTAGCAGTACTAACTAGCTAAGCAGTACTAACTTTGTTCAAGCAGCACTAACTTTGACTAGCAGTATTAATTCTACTAGAAGTAGTAATACCTAGCAGTATTAACTTTGAGATCCTCTGGCAGTACTAACTCTTAACTAGCAGCATTAATAACTTGTTCACAACTTCAGTTCCCAACAATCTCCCCCTAACTTGACTTTTAGAAAGAGAAGTCAAGTTCTTCAGATGCTTCCAAAACTTTCATTGATTCAGTCCAATGTTAGTATCCAGTCCCATGCTCTGATTGATAGTTCTCTGAATTAGATACTTTGCCATTTCTGAATTTGATGCACAACCCAGCTTCTTCTTTAACATGGCATGAAGCTTTAGACGTGTGTGATTGTAGACCCTGTCCACCAAGTAATATTCCATGTGAAAAGTATCCAAGGCCAATTCATAGACTCCACTCCTTTCATACAGAGT
This sequence comes from Arctium minus, assembly GCA_954870635.1. Classification (NCBI taxonomy): domain Eukaryota; kingdom Viridiplantae; phylum Streptophyta; class Magnoliopsida; order Asterales; family Asteraceae; genus Arctium; species Arctium minus. Next base: position 15,443,577 of record OX941097.1, on the reverse strand, counting down.
CCATCCTCTAACAGTTTTGAACACATCTCTGATTAAATGCTTCACTGCTTCTGGATTGAATAACATGCACAAATACTCCATAACCAGCTTTACAATTGGTAACCCTAGAGCTTTCAGCTGATCTGCATGTAACTTCATACCAACTTCATACATCTCTTCTAAATCAGATCTTGAACATTCTCTGACAATTTTGTTCCATGTTGCAAACACATAGTACTTCTCATCCTTTCTTTTCAATCTGATATACTCCTTACCATCCACCATCATAATATCCCAGTGGATAACTTCAGGAGGTTTGACTCCAACAGGTTCAACTGTGATAGGCTTTGGAATTTTATCCATTACCACCATGTACATATTTACATCTGAACTCTGTGGTACTTCCTGAGATTCAACTCTCTTTTCTTCATTCTTTGGTGCCTCTTCTTCTTCAGCAACCTTTTTCTCTTCTTCTACTCTGGGCTTCTTGTCAGTTTTCTTTCTTTTAGCCATCATCTTGGTTCTCTTCAGAATCCTTTGACTTTGACCTATAGTAGCTTCCTTCTTCTTTTCTTCCTTTATCTCTATCTTTTATTTTGTTGGAGTTCCCTCTTCACTTTCAGGGAAGGGTTGATTAATATTCACATCATGCCTCTCCTTGGCTTTCTTTTCAAACTCCACTCTGTCCTTTTCATTACTTTTCAGTTTTCCCATTTCTTTCTCATATAAGCCTTTGACTTGATCAAAAGTCATTTTCACAAACATTTCTTTCTTCACACCAATTGCACTCCTCAAGAAAGTTATCATCTTGTTTCTTTCCTGAGTTGCAAGGTAAGTTTGTGAAGGCCTTCTCTTCTTTGCATTTGATCTGGCCATCATAGCCTTTCTCAAGCTTATTGCTCTTTGCTTTGCTTTCTCTGTTTCCAGCCCTTTCTGAAATGCTTCATTTAATTCATTTGCTAGTGCTCTGGCTATCTCTCTGTCTTTCTCAACCTGCTCTTTCTCTGCTTGATCTAATTCTTCTTGCATTTTCTTGGCTAATGCTTCATCTGACTCAACCATCTTTTGCTTTTTGGTTGGTTGATCAGATTCTATCATCTTTTCTTTCCCCTTTTTCATTGCATCTGCAGCCTTGTCTTTCTTTTCTGTTCTCTTTGCTCCCCCTTCATTTATGACCACTCCCTTTGCTTTGGGAGTGTCATTCTTTGCTTTTACAAACATCTCAGCTACCTCAACCTCTTCAGGTGTTAACCCTGTTACTGCTGCTTGTATAGTTTCAGCAGCACTAACAATTTCTGCTGCTGGGGTTGTTACTGCTGCTGTTGTTGTTACTACTGCTTTGGCACTTTCTGTTTCTTTTACACCTTCAGCTTTTTCTTCAACAAACTCTCCCCGTGCTTCAACAAACTCTCCTTCAATCTGTTGATCTAACATTTCTTGGCTTGAACTCTCCCCCTTTTTGGAAGCATTCTCATTCTCCTTTTTGGTTGTCCCCTTTCTCCTCCTTAGAACAAACTGACTTCTTCTTTTCTTGGCCATGAGCTTTCCCACTAGTTGCTTGAGTTTTGAAATTTGCTGTTGTTGGGAGATGACCACTTGCTGCAATGCTTTGATTTCCTTTCCTTGATTAACCACATCAACATTGATGTTGGCTATTGTTTCCATCAATTCCAAGTAAGTATAGCTATCCTCACCTTCTTTAGGTGTTTTACCCACCCTTGAAGGATCATTGGAATCTTTTTCCATCAATTCATCAGTTTCAGTTCTGTCCTCACCCTTTTTGGATGTTTTGCCCATCCTTGAGGGATCCTTGGATCTTGTAGTAGTGACCTTCTGCCTAGCAGAAGCATCAACTACCCCCTTGGTTTCTTGGCACCGGGGTCCTTTGGTTGATTTCTCAGCCAAAGTTGCCATGGGGAAGGTCTTAGAGATGTTACCACTGTCCTTCTCTGTGCTAGCAGAAGTAGTGGCAGCCTTCTCACCCATATGCTCATCCATCTCCTTAGAGAGCACCTCCTCAGGGTTGGGAGACACCCTATTGGATTCTTTTTGGATATTCTCTATTGGAGAATGCTCCAATAGAGGGCTTTGAGGCTCTTGGTTAATAGTAGATACAACAAGGGAAGGAGCCTTGTGTACCTTTCTCTTGACATAAGTCTTGGTTATCATAGGAGTGGGTTTAGCAGCAAAGGACTGAGGACAAATTTGAGAGAGGGAAGGTTGGGATTGACTCTCAGTGGGTTGGTCTAATGAGGGCCTTGACCCTGAGGCCATACCTTCTTGTGGTTGGGACACCACCATTATTGTTGAGAACAATGGGGTGTCAACTCCTTCCGAGTCCCTAGCAGACTTCTCATGTTTGAGAAGACCTTGCCTTTAGGGGGTTTAGGTACATATACCCCATCAAAGTGAGGTATATCCGTCAATTCGTTGGTTATAACTGCCTGTACAAACCTGGGATACATGAAGAAACTCTTCTTGTTGTCCAGGTTTGAGACAAGATCATTGAAGATCATCAGTGAAAAATTATATTTTCTAGCAGTAGATAAACATACCAAAGCATAGGCAATGGGACTGCTAAATTGGCTCCAGCCAGTGGTTTTCTTGGAAATACAGTGCATCAGGGTATGAACAAAGAACCTCCATTGGGGTGAAAATTGAGCTTTAAAAAACTTGAAAATCCCCAATTGGCCTTCATACCCCATTCTGGTGAGGTTTGAAAACAAATCCTCATTTGGAATAGAAGATATACCTGAAGCATCGTTTAGACGTAGACAGATGCGAATGGTCTCCTCGGTAACTGTCAAGGGTTTGTCACAAACCCTTGTGTTGATGCACTACACTCCATTTTCAGTGCTAGTAGTGGCGTTGGCCCAGAATTGCCTTTGGTGCTCTATGTAGATGGTAGGAGACACAGTGAGAGCATGAGCGATGTGGCTTGACCTCAAAAAGTCGACTATCTGGTGAAAACCTTCGGCTTGTTTTGGCTTTTGGAGCATAGCTATCTCGTTGTGCTCATCAACAAACACCATTGAAGCCATCTGTACGCAAGGAGTCTTGACTATCGAGCACTGGATACTTGAGAGAAAACAGTGAGAGAGAAGATGAACAGTAGACAAAGAGTCGTTATGATCTTTTAGGCGGGGAAAGGGTATTTATAGCTTGTGGATTATAAGCAGTATTAACCTTAAAAAGATAGTGAAAGCAGTATTAACAGTGAGCAGTATTAACTGAGAGCAGTATTAACCACTAGCGGTATTAACTAACTAGCAATATTAACTGAGAGCAGTATTAACCACTAGCAGTATTAACTAACTAGCAGTATTAACTGAGAGCAGTATTAACCACTAGCAGTATTAACTAACTAGCAGTATGAACTGAGAGCAGTATTAACCACTAGCAGTATTAACTAACTAGCAGTATGAACTGAGAGCAGTATTAACCACTAGCAGTATTAACTAACTAGCAGTATGAACTGAGAGCAGTATTAACTACTAGCAGTATTAACTGAGAGCAGTATTAACCACTAGCAGTATTAACTAACTAGCAGTATTAACTGTGCACTAGCAGTACTAAAATTGTACTGGCAGTACTAAAACTGTACTGGCAGTATTAACCATACTTACACTTTTAAGCTTGTGATGAACTGAGTACTGCTCTACATTTCCTGAGAAAGAACATTAGTAACACCAAGAATAACCAATATACAGGTATTGAACCACTTTTTAAGTAGGATCTTATTCAGAGTTGATCATTCCCACACTTGTTACCAAGAAATTGAATCTACCCACATCAAAGGCTTTGGTGAATAGATCAGCAAACTGGTTATCAGTATGAACTTTTACAACCCGAATAAGCTTCTTTTCATTGCAGTCTCTTATAAAGTGATACCTGATCTCAATGTGCTTTGTCTTTGAGTGCTTGACAGGGTTATTAACAATGCTAATAGCACTGCTATTATCAATAAAGATTGGAGTGTGTAGAAAGGTTACCCCATAGTCCAGCATTTGATTTTGAATCCATAAGACTTGAGAACAGCAACTTGCAGCTGCTATGTACTCTGCTTCTGTTGTAGATGTGGACATTGTGGTTTGTTTCTTGCACTGCCATGATACTAGTCTTGCACCCAAAAACTGGCATCCTCCAGAAGTAGATTTTCTGTCCAAGTTTGCTCCACCTAAGTCACTGTCTGAGTATGCAAGTAGGTCAAATGATGAGTCATAAGGATACCAAAGTCCCAATCTAGGTTGCCCTTTGAGATATCTGAATATCCTCTTAACAGCTTGATAGTGTGATTGCTTTGGCCTAACTTGAAATCTTGCACACACACAGACTGGAAACATTATATCTGGCCTGGAGGCTGTAAGATACATGAGAGATCCAATCATGGATCTATAGTGATGAACATCTATATCCTCCCCCTCAAGATCTGTTGTTATCTGTTTGTGTGTCTCCATAGGTGTGCTGGCAGGCTTTGAGTCTGAGAAACCAAACTTGGTTAGAATGTCCTGCACATACTTGGACTGACAAATAAAAATACCATCTGACTTTTGTTGGACTTGGAGTCCAAGAAAGAAAGTAAGTTCCCCCATAGAACTCATTTTGAACCTTTGATGCATTAGATCCTCAAACTCCTTGCACATATTGTCTCTTGTGGATCCAAAGATGATATCATCCACATAGATTTGGACCAGCAAGATGTCCTTCTGCTTTCTCTTGATGAACAGAGTTTTATCAATGACTCCTCTTTCAAAGCCATTTTCCAGGAGATAGGATGACAGAGTGTCATACCATGCTCTTGGTGCTTGATGCAGTCCATAAAGTGCTTTCTTCAGTTTGTATACTCTGTCTGGATAGTTTGGGTTTTCAAACCCTGGTGGTTGATAGACATATACTTCTTCTTCAATTGAGCCATATATAAATGCACTTTTTACATCCATTTGATAAACTTTGAACTTCATATAAGAAGCATAGGCCAGGAACAATCTGATTGCTTCTATCCTAGCCACTGGTGCAAATACTTCTTCATAATCTATTCCTTCTTCTTATGTATACCCTTGTGCCACCAACCTTGCTTTGTTCTTTACTACTATTCCTCTCTCATCTCTCTTATTCCTGAAGATCCATTTTGTACCTATTGCTCTTTGACCTTTAGGAAGGTCTACCAGATCCCAAACATCTTGCAGCTTGAATTGGAGCAACTCTTCTTGCATGGCTTCTATCCAACTGGAATCTTTCATAGCATCATGAGCCTTCTTAGGCTCAAGCTGGGATAGAAAGCAAGAAAGCACTGTATGCTGTTGGTCTTGCATATCTTGCAGCCTGCTTTGATTTCTAGTCATCATAGGAGAAGAGATATCTCCTATTACCAGCTGAGGAGGATGATTCTTTTGAGTTCTTGTTTGATGAGTAGGTTCTTCATTGAGTCCCACCTCTAGATTAGTGTCATTCAACTCAATTGAAGTGATGTCAGCAGCTACTTCTGGTTCTGTATTTTCTTGACTCTCCTCATCTCTTCTTTCTTCTTCACTCTGATTTGGTTCAGTGGATGGCTCCTTTTCACAGTCTTCAACAAGATCCACTGTAGGTATGGGAAAAATCACAGACTGAGGTATGTTGTCTTGAACTTGTGTAGTCCCTGATCCTCCACTGCTTGAACCTGCATAATCATCACTACTGAAACCAAAAGATTTAGTTAGTGAATCAATGTCAAACAGCCACTGAGGACCAGACCCAATAGGATTTGGTGTGTTCTCATTGCATTTGACATTGTCACTTTTCTCAATTATTCTAGAAGAAGTATTAAAAACTCTGTAGGCCTTACTTTGAGATGAGTAACCCACAAGAAATCCATCATCTGCCTTGCTATCAAACTTTCCTAAGTGAGATTTGGTATTGAGAATTGTACAAGGACACCCAAATGGTTTAAAAAATCCAATAAAGGGTTTTCTTTTATTTAAGAGCTCATAAGGTGTCTTGTTCTTTGGCTTGACCACTAGAACTCTGTTTTGGACATAACAGGCAGTATTAACTGCTTCAGCCCAGAAAGTAATTGGCAGTTTTGAATCAGCTAACAGAGATCTAGCAGCCTCAATTAGTGTCCTATTCCTTCTCTCAGCAACTCCATTTTGTTGTGGAGTCCTAGGAGCACTATATTGTCTCTCAATACCTTTTTCCTCACAAAAGGTGTTTAGATCAAGATTTTTAAATTCAGTACCATTGTCTGATCTAATGACTTTTACTTTTTGATTAGTTTGGTTTTCAATTCTTAGAATAAAGGATTTGATCAGTCCACTTGTCTCATCCTTAGTCCTTAGAAAATATACCCAAGTAAATCTAGAGTAATCATCAACAATAACTAGGCAATATGATTTCTTCCCTATGCTCATCACATTTGTAGGACCAAACAGATCCATATGTAATAACTGGAGACAAGAAGAAATTGTATTTAACTCTTTGGTCTTATGAGAAGTTTTGTATTGTTTGCCTTTAAGGCAAGCGACACAATGATCATCACATGAAAAGACTTTTGATGGTAAACCTCTTACAAGGTTGTTTTTAACAAGTTTGTTCATTGTCTTGAAGTTCATGTGACACATCCTTCTGTGCCAAAGAGAGGATTCATCCACAGAAGCTTTTGAAACAAGACAGTTCAGGGATGAATCACTTGAAACATTGTCCATGTCTAGACAATAAACATTGTCCTTTCTTGGAGTTCTAAGTAGTATCATGCTTTCATCAACTATCTTGAATCCTGGAACAAGGATCATACATTCTGTATTGGTAAATAATATACTATGTTGTTTGTCACAAACCTGTGATACACTTAACAGGTTGTACTTTAACTGATCAACATAGTAGACATCCTCAAATGTCATCTTACCTTTTGTGACATTACCTTTTCCACTTATTTTTCCACCTGCAAGATTGTCTCCAAATGCAACATGTCCTCCATTGATATGCTTGAAATCCTGAAGGCATGACATGTTGCCTGTCATGTGCCTAGAGCAACCACTATCCACATGCCAAATGCTCTTCCCCTTGAGCTGTTGGTTGCCCTGCACATAAGATAAATCAGTTAGTATTGATTAGGAACCCAAGCCAAAGTGGTCTTGGGTACCCCTTTCTCATCAAAATATTTACATTCCTTCTTGACAAGATTTTTAAACTTTGACTCCTCATTGCTGGAGTACTTTGTCACAATAATGGGTTTGGCTGCACATTTGCTAGAAGCAGTACTGGTTTTAGAAGAACTGACTGCATTAGCAGCACTTGCATGCTTAGCAGTACTAACCTTGTTAGAAGTAGTAACTGTGTCAGCAGCAGTAACTATGTTAGCAGTAGTAACCTTTGAAGAAGTACTAACAGTGTTAGAAGCATTAAAATTCTCAGCAGTACTAACACTGGTAGCAGCAGTATTACTTCTGGCAGCACTATCCCTGTCAGCAGTACTATTTGATGTAGCAGTACTAACAGTTTTAGTGCTTCTAGGCACCCACATTTTAATACTCTCTTTTAAAACCTTTTTCTTCATTTGGCCTTTGGTTTCAACAGATTTCTTAGCCACATGTTTCTTTCCAGCCTTCCTATAACCAACAGGTTTTTGCATAAATCTTTGAAAGTTCATCTTTTGGTTAATAGGGTTAAAGAAACAGTGCTTAGCCAAATGATTCAACTTGCCACATATGAAACAAGGTTTTGGTCTGATTATCTTACTCAGATCAACTCCTTGTTTCTGAGCCCATTGATTATTTCAGTTTCTTTGATTACCTCTCTTTTTACCAGAATTTAGGCTCTCAGTTTTATTGCAAGCACACTGTTTACAAGGGCCAGGATTCACAACAGTGGTCTGTTTGTAATGGATCTTGTTGGCCTTTCCTTTGGTCTTCTCTATCTCTTTAGACTTGACCCAAGTTTTTCCACATCCCTCATTGGTGATAATGTTGTTTTCTAAGGGTATCTCTTTACTCACAGCATTGTTCCCATTCTCACTGGCTTCTTTCTCAGTCATATCCTCAACAACCACCTCATCCAAAGGATCTATCTTAAAGGCTTCCTCAGACAAGTTCTTTTTCTCCTTGGTCTCTAACAAGTCTGATGTAGGAGGGATGTAGTTGTTGTTGTAAGGAGGGGGTGTGTTGTTGTATCCAACACCAGGCTTCATTTTATCATGAATCTGAGCCTTTAGAAGAGAATCCATTGCTTTTGAAGCATATGAAAACTTTTCTATATCAAGCTTAACTTTAGCTAGTTCTTCTTTCAACTTATCATTCTCTTCTTTGGACTTAGACAGTTTGGTCTCTAACTCATTCTTTTCCCACTTCCAGTAGTTTGTGTCATAAGAGTGTTGAAGTTCATTGGCTTGGAAGCCTTTGATTTGTTCTTCAAACCTCTCAACTATCAACACATAATCTCTTCTGTCCTTTTCTAATCTTTTGAGGTCATCACACATGTTTTGGTTATGATCCCTGTACCTTTTGACAGTGTCTATGCAAGATTGAGTACAAAGATTAGAAATTACCTCAGAAGGGAGATCAGACACCTCTGCCATAAGAGCTTGATTCTGAATGGCTTCCTCAGCTTGGTCACTCCAGTCAAACCCCATTCCTTGTTGAGAAACAAGGGCTTGAGCAGAGTTCTTGTTTTGATTGTAGCCTCCATTCTGAGCTTGGTGGTGATTGTTATTTGGCACACCACTTCTGCACTCTCTAGCAAAGTGTCCCTTCATGTGGCACTTATAGCATTCCACCTTTGTTTTGTCAAAACCAGCTCCATCTTCTCTTCTTTGAGAGAAGTTGTTCCTCCCAGTTCTTTTAATAAACTTCTTCACCCTCATAGATAACATGGCCATCTGCCATTTAATGTCCATCTCCTCCAGATCATCTAGATCATCTTTGTTGCTATGACTTGATAAAAAGGCTTCAAAGACAGTTTCAGTGCCTTTTTCTGAATTTACTCCACTAGCAGCACTAACTGCTTCAGGGTTGGCAGTAGTATCAGTGGATGCTGATAGAAGTGTTGCATTATGAATATGCCCAGTGGGCTTCTTCTTAGCTTCTACTTCTGATTCAAAAACTCTTAGATCATTATACAGATCATCTAGTTCCTTCTCTTCCAGATTGTCACTCTGTCTATATGAGACAGTGTACATAGTCCATTCATCCCCAAGAGATCTGAGGAACTTCCTGTTGACATCATCTTGCTCCATCTTTACTCCAACAGTAGCCAGTTCACCAATAAGCTTGTTGAACCTGTCAAAAGTTTGAGTCATAGACTCATTCTTTGAAGAAGTGAAGTTCTCATACTGCTGCTTCAGAACATCCCTTTGATTTCTTTTGGTGCTCTTAGTTCCAGCAAATCTTTTCTCTAGAGCATTCCAGAGAATCTGAGCATCAGTGCAGTTGCAGAATTGATGCTGATATTCATTGGGGATGGCCAAGAGCAGAGTGCTCAAGGCCTTCATCTCTGTCTGTCGGATCTTCCTCTCACCATCTGTCTTTGGTGGAGATCTTTTCCCATCTGGTCCAATCTGACCTTCAGTAGAGGGACCATTCTCAATGACATCCCACATTGAGTAGTCAGCAAGGAGAATGTATTGCCTGATTCTGATCTTCCACATGTCAAACTCATTGGGTTTGAGCATTGGAACCTTAGAGCCAAGAATACTGTTTGATTCTGCAAAGTTTTCCATGATGAATGAATGAATGTTTCTGAGAGAACAGGCTTTGATACCACTTGTCAGGATCGAATTCTCAACAAGAATTATGAATACTCAGAAACAATATTAAAGAAACTGCGGAATAGCACTTTAATATTCAATAAGCAGAAAAACAATGAAACAGTGAATCACAATCAACTTGTAAACTTTATTTAATGATTCAAGTTACAAGCTTTTCATTCACAACCTCAATCTTGAAGAACAGGCTCTTTCAAGACGAATTCTACTTCTCTAGAATTAGGAACTATGCCTTGAGGTTGATTCTCTCTAGAACAAAAACTCAGAATTAATTCTCTATGTCTAACTACTCTAAACAATTCTATATATACTGAAAATAAAGATAATTACAAAACTTAAAAAGATCTTCAAAATAATCTTCATAATTATCTTCAAGCTTTCCATGTTTATCTCCAGACGCTATATCTTCAGCATTATCTTAGAAGCAGCATTAATCACCTTGATCACCTTAGAAGCATTAACTGAGTCTTGGCAGCATTAACTACTAAGCAGCACTAACTACTAGCAGTACTAACTAGCTAAGCAGTACTAACTTTGTTCAAGCAGCACTAACTTTGACTAGCAGTATTAATTCTACTAGAAGTAGTAATACCTAGCAGTATTAACTTTGAGATCCTCTGGCAGTACTAACTCTGAACTAGCAGCATTAATAACTTGTTCACAACATCAGTTCCCAACATTAAGATTTGTGTTTAAGACAGTTGGTCTAAATGTATATTAAGGTAGTATATATATATATATACTAGTGGTGTACATAATTTTGAAACATTAGTTTAGCAACCATCAAAGAGAAACTCCAACAAAAAACCGCACGGCAAAGAGAAGTTCCGTTTGCTTGTTTGAGTTTTCACACTACATATATGTTATGTGAAAAATCAAATGGCAAATCATGGGACTCACCAATTTTCTCGTTTACATTATGGTTGGTGTTAAAAAAATAGTGTTGGAGGGTCCACTTTGATGTTTTAGTGTCATGGTTAGAGATGTTCTTATCAAAGCTAAAAAATAAAATGTAATTAACCATGCACGGACCGTAAATGGATTCTCCACCCCATCCTGTGCTAGTAGGATCAACTCCTAGAACCATGAAATCATATTCCAAAAGTAAAAAACTCCAGAACATCTTTGTCAACAAATATCATTACTCTAGACATAAATTTGGTCAAAATAGGGATTTTGGGTTATATACCTTGGTGATTCTATGGAATGGTACACCTTCGTGATAGTTCAACAAAGTTTTGAAAGATCGTAAATCTTACTTCGATGGCGGACAACCTTCCATTAATAGTCAAAATAAAAAGAGCAGAAAACGCCGATAAAGTAATCCACAAATCTATACAATGATTGATACTAAAAGGGAAGACTTAGAAGTCTTGAACGTTTGCACATATCTTATAAACATATTAAGATATATGTGATAGAGGGATCTGCATAAAAGCCAAACAATCGGTCTTAAAAAGGAATTTCATAATCATTGAAAATATATGTACTACGGAAAGTAATGTTTTGGATACGTAGTAAGAAATACAAAGGGGGCGTTTATCCAACATTTAATAGTAAACACTTTCACTTAACTTACCGGGTAATATTCTAGTCCTTTTAGATGACACCATATGCAACTTTTTTATTTGGTAAGCGCTTACGGGGTATGAGTCATCACTCTCACTAACCGGGTAAGACTCTCGATCCTTGTCATCGCTTTTACCGGGTAAGATTTTCAATCTTTCTCATATTCATTTTATAAGGTAAAGTGAGCCGATAAGCATTTTCCGGGTAAGCGTTAGTAAACGTCCCCTAAGTGGTGATGCAACCTAGAGAAGGACAATGCATCGAAACAAAAATATAATGAATGTTAAGATAATCTTCTAAATCATTACAAAAGAAATAGTATGCCATTACAAAGGTTCAGTAGCCAACAAGCAGAGAAGCCAATAAAAGCCAATAAGGACCAAAAAGAAAAGAAAAAGGCAAAAAATGAGAGATCAATGAAAGACCACCCTTATCCCTCCAAAACAGATCAATTCCCTAATACCAAATCAAAATCTGAAATAACATCATATGGCTGAAAGCACAATCAAATCTAAAAACACTATTCCAAATGATCAAATTGACAAAAGCAATTAGACTAGAAGAAGGCTGCTGCAATCTGAAATGGGCATAAATTAACAACAGACCACAGAAACCATTCCCATGTTGATCCATGTTGCTATGAAAAGAAACCAAAGTACTCTCTTCGCAAACCTTCCTCTGATCCGTTGTTGACCACCTACCAACGCTTTTCTACAAGTTTATTAAACAATAAAAAATCTTTTAAAAAATTCCATACAAGTTTGATGAATTTTGAATACTGGTTGGGCATATTCTAGTCCACCTTAAAGTATTAAAAAGATTACTCGGAAATAAAGGGAGAGATGAAAGTACAAATAAAAAAGAACACATGTAGGGTTGCATTTCAACAAATAACAAAAGGTAAAGATAAAAAAGAACGCATGTAGGATTGCATTTCAACAAATAACAAAAAGTAAAGACAAAAAAAGAACACATAGAAGAAGCAAAGATGGAGACCAAAATCAATTAAAAGAGTATGAATTGCGTTGAATTAGGAGCAAATGAAAATTTTAGATCTAAAGATGAGATCAAATCTAAAAAATGGGAAAGTAGACACCAAAATTAGAACACCCTAACATGTTAAAAGATGGTTTACCTCTTTGCTCCAATGGGAAAGTAGACACAAAAATTAGGACAGGTTATCATATTCCCAAAGATGAAATGTGGTAATGGAAATTGAACTATCTTCTCTTGAATGTACTAAAACATGGGATTTCAAAATGTTTTAAACACTCCTTTTAGTCTTAAGAATGCATGAGAACAAATATAACACATTTGGTGACCCAAATTGAGAGACCATTATGCTGCTTGTATTGAAAAAAGACTTGTAAATAGCTAAATCCAGATATTGAACTAACCTTTTTCTCAACATCCTTTCCTTTTCCCATTTGCTTCTGTTGATATGCATAACAAAACAACAACAACAACAACAACGAAGAATACTAAACATCAATAGAATGCATAGCAAAACAACAAGCAAAAGACTATACTAAACAACATCAAAATGCGTTACAATAGACCGTCTTACCAAGTTACCAACATCCTAGCAAATAGAAGAGGTACAGAAGTTGTCATTTCAAGTTTTTTAGGTTTTTCAGGTGTGCCTAACTTAGGTCGATAACGGATACACTTGGGTAGGTTCCTTGATCTAATTCAGTTTATATTGTGTATTTCTTCCCAATTTGGATTTCCTACATGAGAGGTGTATGTTTTGATTTTAAAATAAAGGAAAATGTGAAAGAGGTACGAATGTGAAACTATTCTTTTGTTTTTGTTGTCATTTTAGAAATCAATCACTAACACAAACTCTAATAATCAAATAAACATAACAATATAAATTCAGATGCTAAGAGGTGTCAAGGGCACAAAAAGAAATCACCTGTAGAGTTCTAAGAGATCTTGAACTTCACCGATGAACCCAACTATGGATCCTTAGGATTAGAATAATCTTTTAGATCCTGTAGTTTCCCTGGATAGAGACAGGTATCACAACTCAGATATAGAGTTGCAAAAACAAAATAAAAAACAACAGATTGTTCAACACGTTGTTAAACACAATGGAGTCGTACAAAAATTTACAAGTAATGAAGGCAGCAGATGAAGTTAGGAAGAAGAAGAAGACCAACAGAAGCAGTGCATGGTATTGTGGAGTGTTTGTTTAGAAGGTATACAGAAGGCGGTATGTGTAACACCCTAAAATTTAGAGTAATTTAAAAATTCAAAAATTTGGCAAAATGACGTTTATATTTGGAGTAACCACCCAAAAGGGGTAAATGTATAAAGCATTTACAAAACCTGCGTAAGGAAATGGAAATCAACAACAAACTAATCTAAACATATTTTATCTAGATTACATCGGTTGTCAAACCAAATCACCAAAAATAAGGAACTAATCAAACGCCCAACGTCCAATACTAATCATCTCAAAAATTGCCTCGATTCCGCGCTCGACACTCAAACCCTCAGCACCCCGCCGCTAAAGGAACATGTTATACATATCATTTGAGAAAAAGTGTTAGGCTTAAAGCCTAGTGAGAACATACAGTTTATAATTTCAAGAAATAAAGACAAATGCAACAAAAGGAAGTCTTTTCTAGAAAGTTTGGTTTACAATTGAAAATATTTCTCACATAAGGACAATCGGTCCAAAAGTTCATCTTGCGATGACAGGGGATACCCGATTTACCAAGGATTGTAGCGGAACACAAAAGTAGGCCACAATCCGAGTTGTGAGCTAAATACTTGGTGTTGGTCCCAAGTAAGCAAAAAAAGTATTGTAGAAGGGGGGGTTGAATACAATACACAAAATTTTACTTAACTTTTAATTCTTTATTGATATAAATATCAAGAATTACACATAGAAAACTTTTAAGATTGTTACGGAAAAGAACAGATAAATCTATTCTAACAATCTTTCACTTAGAGACTAGAAAACTAAACACAACTTGAAAATACAAATGTCAAAGCTATGAAGTTCTTGAGAGAGAGAGAGAGAGAGAGAGAGAGGTTGCCAACTTTTCTTGAGCACTTAGTTCTCTTCCAAAAGGTTGGCTTGGAAGGAGACGTTCTTCACCCTTAAATACCATCATGTGCAATAATGCAAAGGACACTTGTCATCTTGGTATTGGATACCAAATATCTTCTTGCAAAAGCAATAAGATCTTGATGTGACTTATCATAAAGCAAAGTAGACTTTTGTACCTTGATAAGACAACACCTCAATAAAGTATATTTGGTACATGTCCTTTTTCTGATCTTTTGGAGAAAGTCTCCATCATTTCAGAACTTGGGTGAATATCTTCTAAGAGAAGGAAGCTTCCATTCTCATTGTCATAAGAACATTGGGAATGATGAAGTATGTCAAATCGAGAGGGTTTGACATAAAGGGGTATTGCCGACACAGAGAGGATCGACAAGAATAGGTTATGCCAAAAGAGTGGCAGAAGGATGCCGAACAGAAGAGAGTTCGGCAGATGAGTAGTCTGCCGAATATGAGTTCGGCAGGCAAGGCTTAGTCTTCTTGAAGTTCATCTCAATCCGCAAAGTAGACTTCCTTCATGTTTATTTCGGTATGTCTTCGACTTACCGATCTGTTTATGCATAACTAAGCTATTGCAAAGAACCATACTAATTCTAAGATGTACAATCATTTATAGAAGAGTAAACACAAACTAAAGGAGAGGTTATCTTCAAATCTTAGATGACCCAACAATCTCCCCTTATTTGATGATGACATCTCATACTTAGAATTTAAAAAGATAAAACATGAGTAATACATTTTGACCCTTGTTTATATTCTTTTGGGTTCTTTTTCACATAGACCATTCTTTTTGTATTTTTTTAAAGTATAAATGACATTTACAAAAGAATAAAAGAATGAGTATAGCTATACAAACGAATAAATAAATACAAAGAATAAAGAATGAGAAACAATATATATATACATATATACAAAAGACAATTGTCGGGAATTGTTTGAACTTGAGTGGGTGGTTGCTCCCCCTCAATTCATACTCTCCCTCAACTAATGTCTGGTGGCTTCGATCACACAGTCCATCGAAAATAAAGTTTCAACAGAGTTTAAGCTTGAGTGGTCAGTTACTCCCCCTCAACTCATACTCCCCCTCAACTAATTCTCGGTGTAAGAATTAAGAAGTCATAAAGTTTTCGAGATCCTCTGAACCTTCTCTTGGAAAGGCAGGTTCATCCTTGGATCGTGTAGAAACATCGGGATTGAAATCCCGGGTGATAGGCTGTGAGGTGGAGAAGAAGCACCTTGGATTGGGGAGGAGTCCAAGTCATCCTTATCAACCAAGGAAAAGGTTGATGAGGGAATAATAGGGGTCCCCGATTTTACAATTGTATCCTTTTGAGATGATACAAGGAGGTGGCTTTAGGTTTAACAGAGTTCCCGGGCCCGGATGGGAAAATTTCAACACCTGCCGATTGTAGAGAATCGGTGGATGGAGTAAGTGGCTTGGCCCTTGAAACCTTCATCGGCCTCTTGAGAGGAGAGGGAGGGGAAGAAAAGTGCCTCCGCTTTTGAGAGTGGGGGGAGACGAGGGCAGCTTGTAACACCCCAAAAATGGAGATAACAAAATCCGAAAAACGGACATAAGGTATACTAAAATTTGCCAAAGCAAGAGCCTCCCAAGAGTGGGGAATTACACAAACCTATTTAAATACAATCGTAATTTAAACGGACAATAAACAACAATCAACAATTCCAAATACTAGGGAATAAAATACACACGGAGTCACTTATAAATCCCAAATCAATCTTCTAAAATAATAAGTTCAAGTTCGATAATTCCCATGCTCACACCCAAGTACTACGCCTTCCTAGAACCGACGCCGCTAAAACCTGAGATACACATCGACACCAAACAAGTGTTAGGCCAAAAAGCCTAGTGAGTTGAACAATAAAATAGCATGGTATAACATGATTGACTCTTATCCGCAATTAATCAATTATTCAACTAATCAATTAATCAAGTAGATGTGGAATCAATGGGAGCGACCCATATCTCCGATCTGGTTCACTCTAAGAGAAATGCACCTTGAAGCCGAACAATGTGGCAACCTAAAGGCCCGACACGCATCGAGGACTACCACTCAAGAAATTCCCCGACGGCGGAGGTCTAGGTTTATATGGAGACTACCACACAAGGGAATTGCCCATACCTCACCTCACCTACATTCCTATAATGAAACACAGACTCGATCCATCCACATTATGCAATTAGGAGGTCCTCAAGTATATGTCCAACCAACATAATTCAATACCCACCATGGATATAACATCACCCTCCTAATATCAAAAGTCTAACATAAGACTTACATATTCACATAACCGCATTGTAGATACAATTTTACCACAATTATATTCCAAATGAAAATCACCATGACATACCAACATATATTCCATATTCATGTCAAATACCCATTGTGGCACACATAATTGTAATCCCCAATTAATTACCCAACATCGAGTAAATCATGGAATAATACCCCATATACCCATATTTCACATAATATTATGAAAATACCATCAATACATAAACCCGTAAAGATGACCATATTGAGCAATTATGTAATAATATCAACAAATAAGCAAATATGATGTGTATCCAGTTTTAACAAAAGTTTAGTAAACTCACCTTGCTAGATTTAAGCTAAATCTAGTATTTACCCACTTATATCCTTCCTTGAAGAAACTTGGTCCTTCAAACCAAATCTTCCAAAAACCTAGATTCACAAGGTTCCAACCATAAATATACATTATCTACCATAAATAATTGATTCCCAAACACTTAATTAACGAGATCTCTATTTTGGGCAAAACCCTAATTTTGACCCAAAACTTCCAACAAAGATCTAAACCGAAATTTAGAGAAATCAAATACTAGAAAACCATCAATGAATCTTTATAACTTATTCCATGGTTTAGAAATGGTTAGAATGACTTACAAGTAGGTTTATTGGAAAACCTCCAAATTTGGTCAACAATGGTGAAGAACACTTGGAGAAGATGAAGATGAGGTTGGTGATGAAGCTTCCAAACCAAACACTTGGATGAAACACCCAACTTCTAGCAACAAATGTTGATGATTTGGTGGTTGAAAGAAGATTAGAAGAAGTAGGTGAAGAGGAAGGGTTTGGGAGAGAATTCTTGAAATGAATAAGATGAGAAATGAGAAATGAGAAATGAGAAATAATTGGGGAAAGAAATGCATAAAAATCGTCCAGCCCTCCACGTGGGTTACTCCGTGAGTTCAGCTTCAGCAACCCACATAACAAGGTACCCTAATTTTCACTCTCGTGGGTTGCTCCGTGGGTTCAGCTTCAGCAACCCACGTAACAAGGTACTTCAGTCACTGATCTTGGCCACCATTCTCGTGGGTTGCTCCGTGGGTTCAGCTTCAGCAACCCACGTAACAAGGTACGTCAGCCACTGATTTTCTTCTTATATGGTCAAATCCCGTTTCGGTCATAACTTCTTCGTTATAGCTCCGTTTTCGCTCCGGAAAGAACCGTTGGACTCGTAATTGAATCCTTCATCTATCAAGACTATAAAACCAAGGATTCAAGCCCAAAATCAAATATCTTATTTTTCCTTAATATATCGGTTTCTGTATAAACTTGAAATGATATCTTTCGAAAATCGGGGTGTTACAATCCTCCCAACCTTAAAAGATATTTCGTCCTCGAAATCTAGCACCAACCAATCACCCAATATCGCCCTTGGCGAGGTCAAATGATTCCCTGTCCAAAAGAAATACCTTCACTAAACCTTACCTCATATACGAACCCGATTACATCCCCGTTGAGGTTATCGCTGCGTTCGTTATAACGAACCATCGCCAACTCAACCTCAACTTTCCATATAACACACCCAAAGCAGGATAAACGTTAAGTTCTAGCTTAATCACATTCTTAACATTAAATCTCGGTCGCCTCCCAACCTTATGTTGTTCATATTACCTCAAGAGTAACTTACGACCTTATTTAGTCATTTCCACCAAGAATACTCCAAAGCAAACATTTCCCTTAGATACTTCTAAATACGACGCATCAAGGTCTCTTCAATAATAGATTTGTACTTAAAGTCTACCTCAACATTCTCACCAAATGTCTCCAAAAAACATTACCACTAAACTCCCACCATGAACTCAAGCATCGATTTCCAAATCAGCGAAAGTCCTGACAATTATCAAAATACCAATGATTGATTTCTTAATTATCGACATCTAATTTCCTTAAGTTTACCGCTCGTCCTGCAGATGCACCAGATCTAACGGAAATACATTGAAGCACACCAACCATCATTGTCCTCAAAATCACTCGCCAACACCTAACCTCGAGACGGCCATTCTGCAAACGTGGGTATACTACCAAATATTTCATTCCCGATTAGTAATATCGATTCAAAGTTGACACCTACTCTTGGAAATAGTCACCCAAATCCAACATCGTTACCAGTCAACCATAACATCATCATTAATCACGAATACCCAACAATATAGTACACCACCGACACATAACATACCGTTGTATCAAAATCCCAAAATTCCAAAACCAACCATACCCAAACAACCGAACACGATTTAATCCGTAGGTTTAACGAAGCATAAAGATCGTTATCTAACTAACTGAGAGAAAACACATGTCTAACGCCTCAAACTCCGAGGACTCTTTTAATCCTTAATATCAACTTCTAACACGAGGGGGCTTACACCTATAGCCCAATGAGTTCAAGGTTTTTCACACTACTATGCCAATTTGAAATTTATAAAACTCTCAAATACATAAGTTTTATAACAATTAAACGCGCGGTAAAAATACATTATCGTGCATTCTACAGGTTTCCAAAATTGATCACCAATGCCACGCATGTAAAACCATTTTCAAAACTCATTTGATCAGTACTTATGTTAATAAAACGGTAACAAAGACGCGTAACAAAATTTTCAAACGGACTACCAGGGTCCTAGTATGCATCAATTTATGCTATGCATATGAAAAATAACTTTCCGTCCTATAACATGTGCAATACAAATTTGTAAAACCCAAGACAACATGCTCATGGTATCGAACTCTTAAAGTTTTCTCTCTTTTAGTCACAATGCAGCATGAAATAAGATTTCAATCTAAAACGTTCTTTCATAAACTTAAATTTAATCCAAAACTTGTTCAAAATGAGAATAGAGAGAGAACTCCCAATCTTTATAAAACGCGGGTAAAAGGTTATATCTCGAAATACCCAACACGGTGGAACATGATACACAACTCATAAAACATAGATAAAATCTATATAAATAAAAATTTGTCGTGAACACGAACATTCGACCCAAACTCACACGACCGTAAAAGTGGACAAACACAAATACCGAAACATGTAAATGACGCATTCCATTCAAACCTTAATATACGTGGGGAAAACCCAATATTAAAGCTATCATTAGCCGTCGACCACATAAAAACCAAAGTTGGTAAAATACGACATTAACATTCAAAATACCACGGTTCTACGACGGAGAGACCCGTATACAATGAGAATAGAGAAACACGCAAGTAGGCCGCCCATACAACTTCCTCACGTGTCATCTAAACATTTCCATCTTGGGTGGCGAGAACACGTGAATGGGGCCACCCGTGATGTTATTGGATTTCACCACACATACCGGTCCTAGTTCCCATGCCATACCAGACATCACAATCCTCAGACCTATTATTGCCCCTTGCCATACTCCGTCGAGTTCCACTCCAGGGTCTTACGAACATGGGTGCCTATTCAATCTAAACGAGTTTCCACTCAGCGGCTCGAGCCACCTATTGCCTACTCGCTAGCATACCCAAGTGGTCACCACAGTAACCAAAAACTTAGGCTTTCCAAAACAGACAGACTTACGTGCCTATGGATCCATTACGACACTGTCTAACATTACATGACTCCCAATGAATGACCAAAGCACCCAAAGCATGTAACTCACCAATGACACGAATTAAGCGTCATCATACTCAAAACCCACGACGGTTATAAATCCAGACAAATGTCCACACGACTCATTTAGTCAAAACCGAGCCAAATGCCCAACACTCTATGTAAATACCCAAATAAAACCGATATAAATATTGGAACCCGTTTGACCGTCTAATATGCAAACACGACCAAAAGTATAAATAATTAAAATCTCATCGCTGGTTAAGACAAACCATTTTTTCAAATGAACTCATCTCTTATGTTTTCAAAATGTCTCATAACACAATAATATGTGTTTTCTGAAAAAGGTTTATAAGATTGAATACACAAAATGACACTTACATCAATTGAACTCCAATTATATATGTAAAATCATCAAGTAACATTTCAATATGATTTATTTACCGGAATACCCAAAGATTCCAAAATGGATGTTTCGGCATGTTCATAAAACTAAACATTCCAAAATACCCAAAACTTCTCATTGGTTGCAGCAAAATGTTTTCCAAATGAACTTTTTCTCTTCATGTTTCCAAAACGACTCCTAGTTCAATGACATGCATTTTCCAACGGTTTATAAAATCATATGCACCAAATGGACAATTAAATATCCCAAATATAGTGGCCGACAACGAGGGTACTCGCATCCGTTGAGAGCGGAAGAGCACGAAATATGCCACTCCTACAACGTTCATCGTATGACACCTAATGACATGAAAGCCCAAGTGTCCCTACGAATCCTTGACAAGTTTCACCCAAATAATGAAATGTCTTTACACAACGTTTATGAAGACACATACTTCAAAGACGAGATTAACCCCAAAACTCAATACATAATGGGACCAAAGAGTTTCAAAAGGGCTTATGAATGCAAATACGCCAAAATGCATATAACATATAATAGACTTCATTTGTACCAAAATTACCAAGATGCATAAGTCATGAAATGGACTATATTTGTACAAAATCCCAAAATGCTATAATCATGCTATTACTTATCAAGATGTCCATATTCCAAATATGGGTATTTTATGGAACTAAAATAAGCCAAGTATATCAAATATGAAAACTCATTAAAATACTCACACTTTGACAAATACCAAGTAAAATACATTTTTACTTCAAAGTACTCAAAACTTATCAGTAGTTAACCATTTCATGTAAAACACTTTAAAATAACCATTTTGGCATGTACACCGTTTTAACAAATCACTTGAACTCACGCTCCTCGATTTCTATAGTTACACTATCGTCATCCAGATGTTCAACGTCTTAAGGCAAAGACCACAGACTTCATAGGTTCACCTCACAATTTCTCCTCGAATACGTCGATTCGAAAAGTCTATGGTTCTAATCCGACCAATTAATCCGACTTGAAACTGTCCACTTAATGCAATCACCATACTTACCGTCACTCCAAGTAACGAATAATAAAATCATAAACCCTTTCTAATAGTTACCCATTCAGAAACTTTCTTACTACCCCACGGTCGACATACCAAGGCAGTTCATACAAGCACGATGATGAATAATAAAGAGACTAACAGAACTAAACACGAAGTAAACGTACTACCACGTCTACCAAATATCATAACATTAGCAAACCGAGCACAAGAGATCGTATTACTACATTATCAATTGTCACATTAACGACATTTCAAGCACCATCACGTATAAATATCCTCATAATAACATTAGCTAGATGAGATTATGAACATACAATACATAAAGGTTCTCGTTACCATCGCCACAACGCTTGATAACCATAGTTTCTGTCGACTCTAAGACTAACCCATATTAGAAATTCTACCCATCTCACAAATCATTGCCTAACGTACTCAGTCTAAGTCTAGACATCTTACATTCATGCCTAGTTCACTTAAACTAGAGCTCTGATACCAACTTGTAACACCCCAAAAATGGAGATAACAAAATCCGAAAAACGGACATGAGGTATACTAAAATTTGCCAAAGCAAGAGCCTCCTAAGAGTGGGGAATTACACAAACCTGTTTAAATACAATCGTAATTTAAACGGACAATAAACAACAATCAACAATTCCAAATACTAGGGAATAAAATACACACGGAGTCACTTATAAATCCCAAATCAATCTTCTAAAATAATAAGTTCAAGTTCGATAATTCCCATGCTCACACCCAAGTACTACGCCTTCCTAGAACCGACGCCGCTAGAACCTGAGATACACATCGACACCAAACAAGTGTTAGGCCAAAAAGCCTAGTGAGTTGAACAATAAAATAGCATGGTATAACATGATTGACTCTTATCCGCAATTAATCAATTATTCAACTAATCAATTAATCAAGTAGATGTGGAATCAATGGGAGCGACCCATATCTCCGATCTGGTTCACTCTAAGAGAAATGCGCCTTGAAGTCGAACAATGTGGCAACCCAAAGGCCCGACACGCATCGAGGACTACCACTCAAGAAATTCCCCGACGGTGGAGGTCTAGGTTTATATGGAGACTACCACACAAGGGAATTGCCCATACCTCTCCTCACCTACATTCCTATAATGAAACACATACTCGATCCATCCACATTATGCAATTAGGAGGTCCTCAAGTATATGTCCAACCAACATAATTCAATACCCACCATGGATATAACATCACCCTCCTAATATCAAAAGTCTAACATAAGACTTACATATTCACATAACCACATTGTAGATACAATTTTACCACAATTATATTCCAAATGAAAATCACCATGACATACCAACATATATTCCATATTCATGTCAAATACCCATTGTGGCACACATAATTGTAATCCCCAATTAATTACCCAACATCGAGTAAATCATGGAATAATACCCCATATACCCATATTTCACATAATATTATGAAAATACCATCAATACATAAACCCGTAAAGATGACCATATTGAGCAATTATGTAATAATATCAACAAATAAGCAAATATGATGTGTATCCAGTTTTAACAAAAGTTTAGTAAACTCACCTTGCTAGATTTAAGCTAAATCTAGTATTTACCCACTTATATCCTTCCTTGAAGAAACTTGGTCCTTCAAACCAAATCTTCCAAAAACCTAGATTCACAAGGTTCCAACCATAAATATACATTATCTACCATAAATAATTGATTCCCAAACACTTAATTAACGAGATCTCTATTTTGGGCAAAACCCTAATTTTGACCCAAAACTTCCAACAAAGATCTAAACCGAAATCTAGAGAAATCAAATACTAGAAAACCATCAATGAAGCTTTATAACTTATTCCATGGTTTAGAAATGGTTAGAATGACTTACAAGTAGGTTTATTGGAAAACCTCCAAATTTGGTCAACAATGGTGAAGAACACTTGGAGAAGATGAAGATGAGGTTGGTGATGAAGCTTCCAAACCAAACACTTGGATGAAACACCCAACTTCTAGCAAATGTTGATGATTTGGTGGTTGAAAGAAGATTAGAAGAAGTAGGTGAAGAGGAAGGGTTTGGGAGAGAATTCTTGAAATGAAGAAGATGAGAAATGAGAAATAATTGGGGAAAGAAATGCATAAAAATCGTCCAGCCCTCCACGTGGGTTACTCCGTGAGTTCAGCTTCAGCAACCCACATAACAAGGTACCCTAATTTTCATTCTCGTGGGTTGCTCCGTGGGTTCAGCTTCAGCAACCCACATAACAAGGTACTTCAGTCACTGATCTTGGCCACCATTCTCGTGGGTTGCTCCGTGGGTTCAGCTTCAGCAACCCACGTAACAAGGTACGTCAGCCACTGATTTTCTTCTTATATGGTCAAATCTCGTTTCGGTCATAACTTCTTCGTTATAGCTCCGTTTTCGCTCCGGAAAGAACCGTTGGACTCGTAATTGAATCCTTCATATATCAAGACTATAAAACCAAGGATTCAAGCCCAAAATCAAATATCTTATTTTTCCTTAATATATCGGTT
Organism: Arctium minus; assembly: GCA_954870635.1. Lineage (NCBI taxonomy): Eukaryota > Viridiplantae > Streptophyta > Magnoliopsida > Asterales > Asteraceae > Arctium > Arctium minus. The sequence goes on along the minus strand of OX941097.1, from coordinate 15,419,323 downwards.
TCTATATAAACTTGAAATTATATCTTTCGAAAATCGGGGTGTAACACAGCTACCGAAGGCTTTTTCGGTGGCATAGTCTCAGAAGAGGTTGCGGAGGTATCGGTGGCTTTTGATTTATTCTTTTTGGCCACCAATTTCACTCAGGTAAAGGAATCAGGGGTCACTGAAGTGAGTGATACGGAGAGAGCCACCGATTTGGAGAATGATGGTTCCTCATTATCTCCTTACTTCAGATTAGGAGAATGAAAGAAATCATACCTGGGGCTGAGAACTCGATTGGTGGAGAGAGAGAGTCATTGTTCAAAGTGGTCTTCATGACTTTCTAAATGTTGGTAGGATAGTCATCACCAAATCAATTAGTGACCCAATAATTTATCTCCCCCTATTTGATGATGACACCAACACTTAGAAAAAAAATAGTACTGATACTCAGAAAAGGGAGAAGAACTAGAACTCATAAATTCAGTGGCCCATTTTTTTAAGGGCTCTTTTTCGTTTTTTTTTTTGGGAAAGGCAAATAAAAACGAGAATAAAGACTCAGAGAACAAAAAAATTGGGAAGAAAAGGAATAAAGAATTGGGAAGAAATGGAAGAAACTTTGGGTAGACATTTCGGATAGAAATTGGGGTGAAATGTTGGGGATTTATAGTGGGAGGGATAAGGGAATTTGAAAAGGTAGGAGTGAGGGGCGCTGAAGTCATTCGGGTAGTGGGAAATAATGGGGGAAAAGGATATTAAGGATATAAGAGGTGACTAACAGAGTATGTGAGAAAGGGTTCGGCTAGTGAAATGAGAGATGGGTTAGTGGGCTTTAAATGGCAACAAAGAGTCACTCATTATCACATAGTTCCAAAATTTTCAAATAAATGAAACACATAGGATTGAAGAAAAATAAGTCATCATAAATTCGGGGAGAAATTATGAGAGATTTTTTTTTTTTGGAAGAATATTTCGGGAAGAAAATTTGGGAAGAAATTTCCGGTAGAAAGAAATTTCGGCTAAAAGGAAATTTTGAAAACTTCGAGGAGAATTTTCGGTAGGAAATTTAGGGGAGAAATTTGCGGCGGAAAATATCGGAGAGAAATTTCGGAGACAAAAGTTGGGGGGAAGGGTCTTCAGCGGGGGTAGGGAGCCGAAGAAAATGAGAAGGGGGTGTTTGGTTCGGCTCAGTGGGCAAGTAGAGGGTTTTGAGTGGGGAAATGTGGGGTATTGTGGGTGGTGAGGGATTAAGGGTATGAGTGAGTGAAAAGAAATAGGGAGGAAGGTAAACATAGGGAAAAATAGATATAAAAGGAAATGTGATTTAAAAAAAATCGGCTAGTTGGGTGTGGTTTTTGATGAGTGATGGTTAAAAGAAAAACAATTTTTTTTAAAGGAAAGTGAACCACGATTAAAACCCAAAAAATTCGGTAACCACAAACTTTAAAAAAAAAATTCTTTGTCAAACCAACGGATTGAAAAAGGTAAGAATCGGTAGGCAAAGCAAAAGAAAAAAAATTATTATTATTATTATTATTTTTTTATTTTTTTTTTTGGAAAACAAATTTGGTTAGTGGGGATTTTATTTATATAAAAAAAACTTTCAAACCCACATAATCCATTCGGCTACCAAACCTACCGAAAAAAATTAGAACTTTTTTTTTTAATTTAAAAACAACATACCTAATTCTTCGATGAGGAATTTGAATTGAGCTTCATCTAAAGGTGTGGCGAATAGATCAGCTAGCTGAAGATCGGTAGGTATGAAGTGTAGCTTTATATCAGTTAGGATAGGTAGAATCTTGACAAGTATAATCTTCAAATCCTGAAGGTTGTTTCACATAGACTTTCTCAGGAACAAGTGTCCATATTTTATTTCTCTCAAAATAAGAGAGCTCTTCTTGCATGGCTGTTATCCAACATGAATCGACCAGAGCTTCTTCAATTCCTTTTGGTTCAAAGATGGATAGAAAATCCACATAGAGACAAATATTTCAATACCTCTTCTAGTTTGGACACCTGCTTGCTGATCACCTATAAGTTGATTAATTGGATGATCTTTGGTCCATTTGAGAGCTGGGGGAAGAGGTGCAGGAAATGTTTTTGGAGAGTATGAAGGTAAAGAATCGGTAGGTATAGGATAAATATGATGAAGAGGAGAAGTATGTAAGGTGGGTTCGGTAGGAGCTATGGATTCGGTAGGAGCTTGTGGGTTCGGCAGTTGGTAAAGGTGTTGCCGAATCATGATGGAGAGAAGTAGAGGGTACTGAGAATGGGACATATGGAGATCCTGAAGACAGAAGATTTGGAGAATCTTCTCCAACATACGAAGTGATCCATTCATGAAGCTCAGTATCATCACAAGATAAGGAAGATGTCTTGTGATCATCGAACTTCACATGTATTGATTCATCAATACATTTTCTCCTTAGATTGTATACTCTGTAGGCTTTAGAAGAGATATAATAGCCCATAAATATACCTTCATCAGCCTTGGGATCAAATTTCCCAAGATGATCTCGATCGTTCAAGATAAAACACAAGCATCCGAAAACATGAAGAAAACCAATGTTTGGTTTTCGGCCATAAAAGACTTCATAGGAAGTCTTATTGTGTCTTTTCACAATAATAGATCGATTTTGAGTAAAACATGTTGTATTGACAGCCTCAGCCCAAAAGTAGGTTGGTAGATTTGATTCACTTAGCATGGATCTTGCAGCTTCACATAGCGTACGATTCTTCCTTTCCACAACACCATTTTGTTGTGGAGTTCTTACTACTGCAAAGTTTTGAGAAATACCTTTGTCACATAGAAAGGCATCCAAGGTAGCATTTCTGAATTCGGTCCCATTGTCACTTCTGATAGATCTGACTAATTGACCATTGAGAACTTCATATTTCTTGATAAAGTTGATGATTTCTTCAGGTGTATCACTTTTGTACCTGAGAAAGAATACCCAAGTGTAACGTGTGTATTCATCAATAATTACAAGAATGTACCTTTTCCCACCTAGGCTGGGTGTACTGACAGGCCCACAAAGATCCATATGTAGCATCTGTAGAGGGGTAGAGATAGAGAAACACTGTTTTGACTTGAAAGAAGATTTTGTCAGTTTGCCTTTCTCACAAGCTACACATAAATTCTCTTTTGAGAAAGAGTTTTTCGGCAAGCCGACATCAAGCTCCTTGTTGGAGAGAGCATTCAACGGATGATCTTTTGATCACTTAGTAGCTGGTGGAAGAGGTGGTGGCAACATTTTATGAGGTTGAGAGGAAGATGGGAATTATGGAGGGAGGAGAAGTGATATGATGAGAAAAGGGATCAGCTGGTGTGAATAGGAATGATGGAGGAAGGTTCAAGTTGAGTGAAATGAGGAAGAATAGGATAGGAGGGATCTTGATCTTCAAAGATGACTATCTGAAGATCAGGGATTGGAGATGAAAAGATAGGTAGGTCACCACTTTGAGGAAAGGTGTCTGGAGAGAATGGAACAAAAGGATTATAGTTGGTTGAAGAATTTTGAGAACCTTCATAACACATGATGAAATCCGCCGATTTAACTCATCACCATCATATGAAAAAGAAAATGATTCGTGATCATCAAACTTCACATTAATAGATTCATCAATGCAATATCTCCGAAGATTGTAGACTCGGTAGGACTTTGAAGAGAGAGAACATCCCATTAAGATTCCTTCATAAGATTTGTTGATGCTCAAACACCTGCAATCACAGAGAAATCATTTCTTTGGTACCCATTTTGAAGTGGGTCCTTTAGGGTTAGAAGAAGAAGAAGAGTTATCAAGATTCTTTCTTTCAATGCGATATTTTGGACAAACCTTTGCTAGATGAAAGGTGTCACCACAATTATAGCATTTTTTTATAAATAAAAGTTTTCTTTGATTTCTGACTCAGATCTTTGTCTTTGACCTTAACATTGACTTTGAAATATTTAGAGGTGAAAGATGAAAGGCAAGGCTTTGGTCCAAGGATTCCTTTTTCAGAGGAAGAGAGAGAAAAGGTAGAGATACCTTGGATTTGGACTTCTTCAAGTGCACAGATCAGGAAATGAACTTTGTAGGAAGAACAAGAGGTTCATTTTTGGAAGAAGAAGGTAGTTTTCTTTTTAAAGGTAGGTCAGTAATTACTGATTTTCCTTTATCAAAAGTTAGAAAACTTCTTTGAGGCAAGTTGAAAAATTTTCTTAGGAAAATTTGAAGGTTTAGGAGAAGAAGAGGTAGCCTCATCAAGATTCAAAGATTTAAAAGGTTATAAATAGGCTTAACAAGATCATTTGATCATTGATCCTCCTCGTTTTTAATATGAGGAGTATAATCTTTGGACTTGATGAACATACCAAATTTTAGAGCTTTGGAGAAATCAGAAGAGTCCAAGAATGGAAGTCACTAGAGTTAGGATCAGTAGACTCATAGAAAGAAATATGTTTTGAAGAAGAAGAAGAAGCTTGAACAACACTTAGAACAAAAGAGGGATCAATATCCATTTTTCAAATCCAAGACCAGAAAATTGATGATTTTCAAATCTTCAAGTTCAACTTTGATTTATCAAAATGTTTCAGTTAAGAAAGACACATTTGAAGTTGAGAGGAGAAATATTTTAAACCATTTTATTAACATCATTTTCACTATAGAAGTAAATGGTTAAGGAGTCAAAGGCCTCAATCTTTTCAGAAACAATAAGAGAATGAAAGGAATGTACCTGAGAGGAAAAAGAGGAGCACTCAGCAGAGACTAAAGCGGTGGACGATGCATGTCCTTCAGGATCTTCCACATAATTTATTTTTGCCATAAGGCAAATGTTGGAGATGTCCTTCTCGCTTTCAAAGGTTGGTTCATCTACCCAGTCATAGGTTTTAGTCATTTGACCTTTTCCCTTTTTGAGCAAGGTTTCATTTTTCTTCTTCTCTCTCTTGTATTTGGCCTTGTATTTTTCAGCACGGTCGGTACTCTCTTTGAAAGAATATGAGGAAAAATTTCGAGAGTGAGACCTGTTGGCAAAGTCAGGTCTCATTCTTCTTAACTTAGAGGAATTTTGGTTGGAAAAGGTAGTTTTAGATCTTCCTGAAGAATTGCTCCCACACTCAGAGGCAAAGTGGCCTTTCTTGCCACAAGCATAACATTCCTCATTTGCTTTATCGGAGGGAGAGAGTTTTGAGATAGAAGAAGATTTTCGGCCAAACTTAGATTTTCTAGAAGAAAAATGAAGGTCACTGGAAGTTTCCTCACCTTCATCACCAACCTCACTAAGATAGGCTTCTGAAGGATCATTAGGTTCCTCTTGACTATTATGGTCAGAATCAGAGGGATAGGTTATTCTAGGAATACACACAGATTTCTTGAAAGAGTCACTGATAAGAGCCATAGATGAGCTTCTTATCTCTTTTATGACAATCTTCCTTTGGATCATAGTTTGTTCATAGTTAAAGAGAGATCCATAGAGAACAGTAAGAGACATATGATCAAGATCCTTGGTTGTCTTGATGCAGGTACAAATGTTTTCCCAAAAGTCAGGAAGACCATCCATAAACTTGCATAAAACTTCCTCATTGTCATACACTCTACCCAAGAGCTTAAGGTCATTAAGAAGGTTGATAAAACGGTTGTAGTAATCAGAAAGATACTCTCCCTTTTCATGAGAAAAGAGCTCGTATTTTCTGACAAGAGCAATCTTTTTGCTCTTTTTAACCTCATTTGTTCCCTCATACAAAATGCATAAGGTAGACCACATTTCCTTGGCAGTAGAAAGATTCACCAAGGATTGATACACCTCATCAGGGAGGGAGAGAGCAATGATAGCTCTAACTCTAGAGTCAAGAGCAAAGAGACACTTGTCATCATCATTGTATTTTCTGGGATTTTTGAGGATGTACCTCCCAGTAGCAAAAGTTCGTTCTTCATCCGAAGAATCATCAGAATTAGGGGTGTCAAAAATAACCGAAACCGAATAACCCACCCGAACCGATTGGCATTTGGGTTAAACGGTTTCGGGTTATTCGGTTTTCGAGTTAAATGGTTTGGTTAACCGAATAAGGATCCTTATTCGGTTCGGTTTTCGGTTATTTTTTTCCTAATTCGGTTAAACCGAATAACCCGAATAACACGTTTTACTAATATTTTATATAATTTATTTTTATAAAAAATAAACCAAATACATGTTATACTATTATTATTTTACTTATTTTATTGTTATATAATGTTTTTTATGATAGTAAATAATGTTTTCTTCTAATTGTATTACGTTTTTTGTTTGATTTACGTCACATGAAGAAAAATAATATCATTTGATAGATATTGGTTTTTGATAGGTGGTGATTTTACTTAGTGTAAGTTAATTGTTGAGATAAATGTATGATACAAATTATATATTAGAAGCAACAAACACTTAATTTGGGAAAGTTATTTGAGCAAGTGTCCAACGTAAATCCTTATTCGGTTTAATCGGTTACCGAACCGAATAAACCAAAAACCGAATACCCAAAACCGATTAAACCGAACCTTATTTGGTTTGGTTATCGATTATGTTTAAAAAATCTTGAAAACCGATTAATCCAAACTGAATAAACCGAAAACCGATTTAACCGACTGAATAACACCCCTAATCAGAATCACCAAAAACAACATCTTTATCTCTTAAGTCAGAACGAGGTTTTTAGGTCTCAAAGCGAGCCCAGACTTTAGGAACAATAGGTCCCTCACGAAGAATAGTCAGATAACGGCTGTCAGCTCCTTCTAGGAAAATCACCATTCTACTTTTCCAGAGAGAAAAGTTGTTAGCATTAAACCAAGGAGGTTTGTGTAACACCCCGATTTTCGAAAGATATCATTTCAAGTTTATACAAAAACCGATATATTAAGGAAAAATAAGATATTTGATTTTGGGCTTGAATCCTTGGTTTTATAGTCTTGATAGATGAAGGATTCAATTACGAGTCCAACGGTTCTTTCCGGAGCGAAAACGGAGCTATAACGAAGAAGTTATGACCGAAACGGGATTTGACCATATAAGAAGAAAATCAGTGGCTGGCGTACCTTGTTACGTGGGTTGTTGAAGCTGAACCCACGGAGCAACCCACGAGAATGGTGGCCAAGATCAGTGACTGAAGTACCTTGTTACGTGGGTTGCTGAAGCTGAACCCACGGAGCAACCCACGAGAATGAAAATTAGGGTACCTTGTTATGTGGGTTGCTGAAGCTGAACTCACGGAGTAACCCACGTGGAGGGCTGGATGATTTTTATGCATTTCTTTCCCCAATTATTTCTCATTTCTCATCTTCTTCATTTCAAGAATTCTCTCCCAAACCCTTCCTCTTCACCTACTTCTTCTAATCTTCTTTCAACCACCAAATCATCAACATTTGTTGCTAGAAGTTGGGTGTTTCATCCAAGTGTTTGGTTTGGAAGCTTCATCACCAACCTCATCTTCATCTTCTCCAAGTGTTCTTCACCATTGTTGACCAAATTTGGAGATTTTCCAATAAACCTACTTGTAAGTCATTCTAACCATTTCTAAACCCTGGAATAAGTTATAAAAGCTTCATTGATGGTTTTCTAGTATTTGATTTCTCTAGATTTCGGTTTAGATCTTTATTGGAAGTTTTGGGTCAAAATTAGGGTTTTGCCCAAAATAGAGATCTCGTTAATTAAGTGTTTGGGAATCAATTATTTATGGTAGATAATGTATATTTATGGTTGGAACCTTGTGAATCTAGGTTTTTGGAAGATTTGGTTTGAAGGACCAAGTTTCTTCAAGGAAGGATATAAGTGGGTAAATACTAGATTTAGCTTAAATCTAGCAAGGTGAGTTTACTAAACTTTTGTTAAAACTGGATACACATCATATTTGCTTATTTGTTGATATTATTACATAATTGCTTAATATGGTCATCTTTACGGGTTTATGTATTGATGGTATTTTCATGAGATTATGTGAAATATGGGTATATGGAGTATTATTCCATGATTTACTCGATGTTGGGTAATTAATTGGGGATTACAATTATGTGTGCCACAATGGGTATTTGACATGAATATGGAATATATGTTGGTATGTCATGGTGATTTTCATTTGGAATATAATTGTGGTAAAATTGTATCTACAATGCGGTTATGTGAATATGTAAGTCTTATGTTAGACTTTTGATATTAGGAGGGTGATGTTATATCCATGGTGGGTATTGAATTATGTTGGTTGGACATATACTTGAGGACCTCCTAATTGCATAATGTGGATGGATCGAGTCTGTGTTTCATTATAGGAATGTAGGTGAGGTGAGGTATGGGCAATTCCCTTGTGTGGTAGTCTCCATATAAACCTAGACCTCCGCCGTCGGGGAATTTCTTGAGTGGTAGTCCTCGATGCGTGTCGGGCCTTTGGGTTGCCACATTGTTCGGCTTCAAGGCGCATTTCTCTTAGAGTGAACCAGATCGGAGATATGGGTCACTCCCATTGATTCCACATCTACTTGATTAACTGATTAGTTGAATAATTGATTAATTGCGGATAAGAGTTAATCATGTTATACCATGCTATTTTATTGTTCAACTCACTAGGCTTTTTGGCCTAACACTTGTTTGGTGTCGATGTGTATCTCAGGTTCTAGCGGCGTCGGTTCTAGGAAGGCGTAGTACTTGGGTGTGAGCATGGGAATTATCGAACTTGAACTTATTATTTTAGAAGATTGATTTGGTATTTATAAGTGACTCTATGTGTATTTTATTCCCTAGTATTTGGAATTGTTGATTGTTGTTTATTGTCCGTTTAAATTACGATTGTATTTAAATAGGTTTGTGTAATTCCCCACTCTTGGGAGGCTCTTGCTTTGGCAAATTTTAGTATACCTCATGTCCGTTTTTCGGATTTTGTTATCTCCATTTTTGGGGTGTTACAAGTTGGTATCAGAGCTCTAGTTTAAGTGAACTAGGCATGAATGTAAGATGTCTAGACTTAGACTGAGTACGTTAGGCAATGATTTGTGAGATGGGTAGAATTTCTAATATGGGTTAGTCTTAGAGTCGACGGAAACTATGGTTATCAAGCGTTGTGGCGATGGTAACGAGAACCTTTATGTATTGTATGTTCATAATCTCATCTAGCTAATGTTATTATGAGGATATTTATACGTGATGGTGCTTGAAGTGTCGTTACTGTGACAATTGATAATGTAGTAATACGATCTCTTGTGCTCGGTTTGCTAATGTTATGATATTTGGTAGACGTGGTAGTACGTTTACTTCGTGTTCAATTCTGTTAGTCTCTTTATTATTCATCATCGTGCTTGTATGAACTGCCTTGGTATGTCGACCGTGGGTTAGTAAGAAAGTTTCTGAATGGGTAACTATTAGAAAGGGTTTATGATTTTATTATTCGTTACTTGGAGTGACGGTAAATATGGTGATTGCATTAAGTGGACAGTTTCAAGTCGGATTAATTGGTCGGATTAGAACCATAGACTTTTCGAATCGACGTATTCGAGGAGAAATTGTGAGGTGAACCTATGAAGTCTGTGGTCTTTGCCTTAAGACGTTGAACATCTGGATGACGATAGTGTAACTATAGAAATCGAGGAGCGTGAGTTCAAGTTGATTTGTTAAAACGGTGTACATGCCAAAATGGTTATTTTAAAATGTTTTACATGAGATGGTTAACTACTGATAAGTTCTGAGTATTTTGAAGTAAAAATGTATTTTACTTGGTATTTGTCAAAGTGTGATTATTTTAATGAGTTTTCATATTTGATATACTTGGCTTATTTTAGTTCAATAAAATACTCATATTTGGAATTTGGACGTCTTGATAAGTAATAGCATGATTATAGCATTTTGGGATTTTGTACAAATAGAGTCCATTTCATGACTTATGCATCTTGGTAATTTTTGGTACAAATAAAGTCTATTACATGTTATATGCATTTTGGCGTATTTGCATTCATAAACCCTTTTGAAATTCTTTGGTCCCATTATGTATTGAGTTTTGGGGTTAATCTCGTCTTTGAAGTTTCTCTCTTCGTAAACGTTGTTTAAAGACATTTCATTATTTAGGGGACCGAGAATTGTTGGTCAAATGGATTTTAAGCATTTTAGCTCTCAGTGTCGACTTAAAGAGTATTGAGGACATTTGTCCGGTTTTAATGGCTCCACTAGTAATGATCTAGACTTGTCACAATTTCATTTGTGACTAACCAAAGCTAAACATATAGCCTTCAACAACATTTATATCCCAAAATGCATTTTCAAGTTTAACTGCTGATAAGAATGATAATCATAAAAATGATATTATATACATTCCTTCAAGTAACTCACATAAAATGTAAGTAAAACTCCCTTTTACCTCATAAAAGATGGAACCATTTATTTTAGTTCAAAATGAGTGAAAAACCCTGGAATCTCCTAAAACTCAAGTTAGGTCAAAATGAAATAAACTTTAATCCAAAACCAAGGAGATATATAGGTGTTCAAAATGTAGCTCCGATATGTATAAGGTTTAGAAAATGATAGTAGGAACTCACCAAGTGGGTTTTTGGAGAAAACCCAAACCATAGATTGAACCTTGTAGAAGACAACAATGGAGGTGGAGACTTCAATGCTCAAACTTGAAACCTTGACTTCTACACTCCACTTCTAACAATAAATGATGCAAACTTAGGTTGGTGAAACCCTAGCTTCGGATGAGGAGAGTTATGAGGGTTTAGAGAGAGAGGGAATAAGGTAGATGAGAAACATAAATGAGAAAATGAGGAAAGAACCCGTATTTGGGCGATCAAGGGGATCTCGCGGGTTATGCTGCAGCATAAGTCGCCCGTGTTCCTGAAATGGAAACGGACAGTGGATTACGCGGCTTGTGCCGCGACTTGCAAGCCGCGGTGTAACCCGCGTAAGTCCCTGTGACTTACCAACTCTACCAAAACCCAAATACTCGAACTTGCTACAAAACGGGGTGCTAACGACAAAAGCTAAACACAAGAATACCAGATTTAACGATAACCAAGGTTAGAAGTCTTAACGCTAGAATTAACGTACCGAAAATTCAGGGTGTTGCAGTATGAGCGGAGATTTGGCTTACAAAAATACCGTTGGGTGTGATATTTAGACCGGGACATGACATAACTGAGTAAAATAGGTAGAACAAAAATCAGAAGGATAACCACAGATCGAGGTGTTGAGGAAGAAAGGACATTCTTATTCTGAGATCATCAATGAAAGTTTAATCGAGTATGTAGATTCATTTAACCCCTTCATGCATTCTCGAGGTGTGTCATTTATGGTGGACAACTGTTCAACAACTACAAGGTTGGGGGTCAAGGAAATGGGCTCCGTGATGCGATTACGTTCTTACCCAACAGACTTTAGTTGCGGTTGACAACGACACCCCACTTAATCAGGACCTTATCAGCAACTTCTTTGAAGATCCGGTGTACGAGGCTGTGAAAGTTTGTATATAGTTGAGACCTACGGTCGGCATCTCATTTTTGTCAGATCATAATGGAAGCTCACCAAGATTCTATTTGATGCTCATTTTGAGTTTTTCTTTGATTGTCCCTAAACAACCCCTAAGTGTTAAAATAGACAACCCTTGAACGTCAAAAAAACAGCCCCTAAGTGTCCCTAAACAGCCCCTGAGTTTTTTCTTTGATTGTCCCTAAACAGCCGCTAAGTGTCCCTAAACATCCCATGAACGTCAGATTTTATTTATGGTTTTGATGTAAGGTATTAAATCGATGGTTCAAAAAACAGATAGCAAATAAACATAATGTAGAAATCGATGGTTCGATGGTTTTATAGTTTAATCGATGGTTTGATGCAGAAGTCATGGGTGGAAATCGTTGGTTTGATGCAGATCATGGGAGGATAACGATGGATTTTACGCTTTAGTGATGTGAATTTTAGAATTACCATTTGGACGTATGAATTTCTTAATGCATTATTTCAAAATGCAAGTCTATTGGACAATTAAAAAACCATGACACCAATACAGATTAATTCATATCATAAAGGAAGGTAACATCCAACCATAAACTAAAAGAGAAAACCAGACTAATATAATATAAGTAGTCGATGATCACCTATTCCTCCCCACTCCAACCCCATGTCCACTGTCCAAACCATCTATTAGCATATATGATAAACAATTTTCAGACTTGATACAGAACCATAGAGTTAAAATCGGGAAAGACGAAGAATAAAAGGAACCGTGAAACAATATAGTTTGTTTTGAGTTCATATCAGCTTCTTTAACAGTGCATAACTCTCAAACCGTAAGTACGAATCAACTTAAACTTTACAGAATCAACTCAAATTTTACAGGTAGAACAATCTAAATGTATACTACATCTCTTATGAAGGGCCTCAAAACCAATTAAGACTCTAAGTGGCTCAAAACTGTGTGTTTTTGGGACTGATCACAATGTACTCGGGATCAGTCCCTGTATTATTGTAAATTTTGTATAAAATCGATGGATAATCCAAATGGGGTGATTCCAATTCGAGTAGAACCATAAGAGCTCGTAGAACAACTTTCATTTAGACATTATAATATGTTTTGGCCTCTAAGTAGGATAAAAACGCTTGAATTGAAGAGGTACAAAAGCTGTCATTTCAAGTTTTTCAGGTGTGCCTAACTTAGGTCGATAAGGGATAGTGGGATACACTTGGGTATGTTCCTTGATCTAATTCAGTTAATATTGTAGTTAAGTTGGGACATATTAAAGTACTGTTTATATCATTTTTTGAAAGGATGTGTTGAGTTCTATAAAGAGAAATGTTCAAGCTTACGTGCCATTTTAGTGTTAACATAACCAACATTCAACTACGTACGTAAGGAATTTTAGAACATCATGTATCTAGAGCTCCTTGAACTGAGTAGACGATGTTTCGAGTTATACAAGGAGTGTGTTAAACCACTTGATGCTTAAGTAAATAAACAAACAATTGTTGTTGAACAATTGCAACAGTGTGTTAAGCGACTTGATGTTTAAGCAAATAAACCAACATTCAACTACTATATAGTCGAAAACAAACACCGGATAAGGAAACCATGTGAGATAAACATCCCTAATTTAAGTCAACTAAACCAACATTCAACTACTATAAAGTCGCACCAGATAAGGAAACCATGTGAGATAAACATCAATAATTCAGTCCAATAATTTAGTCGATAGCAAACACCAGATAAAAAAACCTTAGTGAGATAAACATCAATTCAAGGTTCAACCAAACCATGTACGAAACCACATACGAAATCTAAACATTGAGGAGACACACAAAACCACGTACGAAATAGGAAATCGATTTAACTGAAGAAATAAAACAATCATAACACACACGAAACAAACACCAGATACATGATGTTGAACTTACGGAGATACATGATGTTCTAAAATAACCAACCTTAAATTTTAGTGTTAACATAACCAACATTCTTGTATAAGGAATTTTAGAACATATTCTTGATTAAAACTCCAATAAGGTTTCAACGGAACATTGAGGATAGCACAAAAAAGAAATCAAACTCTGACCAATCATAAGACACACGAAACATCAAGAGCCGATGGATTTTATTTTAAAATATTGTATGTAAGGATGTAAACAGAGTGGAAGCATAGATTGCAAAATTTGTAGCATAATTCAAATCTTAAACCTAGCAACCGCATACTCATCCAAAAATATGAGGAACTTACACATCCTCCTTTGATGGAAATTATCAGGATATCCCAATATCCAAAATAATTTATTCTATATGCAGAAACTTCAGTAGGTAACTATAGAGTTCATATCTATTCCCATCAAACATAACATAAAACCACTTAAATTTAAGCAAATAGTAAGGCTATAGAAAATGTTCGATGAATATCAACTGATAGAAGCTCGAAACTAAACATACCTAAATCGTGAACCCAAATCAACAGATGAACCCAAATCAGATGTGAGGTGTTTAGCTGCAAAAACAAAAGCAAAATAAAAAATAAGCACATCAGATTGATTTATATTAAATGGACGAAATCAAGAGTTAGGGTTTTTTTCATACAATACCTGAAATCAAAATCGGAGAGGAGAATTCTTCAAATCAAAATCAAATTGACAAAGCTTGGGATACGAAGTGTTTGAGAGAGAGAGAGAGAGAGAGAGAGGTAAGAGATTTTATGAGTCTAAAGTAGCAGGTAGTGTGATTTATGTGCTTGAAATCGTTGGAGCCATCAAGTAGCAGGCAGAAGAAATCTTCCATTTCGGTATGGTTGTACTCTTAGTATGGTCTGAGTCTGTGAGACGGGAAAGAAGAAGAAGGGGAAGCGTGTGGTATTCACGCTATGGGCTGAGTAGAAGGGGTTTCACCTGTACATCATGCATAATAAGTTGTAATTAAGAGTATTTTGAAACTATAGCATAAAATGGTTGTAACTTGTGCTTTAAAAATTGTCTTTAAGACTTTTTTCCTAAATGCATATTAAGGTAGTATATATATATATATATATATATATATATATATATATATATACATAGGACGGTAATCAAATGAGAACCGTAAAAAGATTAAGGACTGTGCAAACCAATCTAAGCCTTAAATCAATTTTGATCTTATAATTGTAAATTAAAGGTGTTTTTAATTAAAAATTGGCATAATGGTCATTTGGTGATAAATATGATATTTTTTATTTTTTCTAATTAAATATTTTATTTTTTTATGCAATACCTTCCTTTTATGCAATCAAGTGTTCAAGATTTTTAGGTTCAGATGATTGAGTTCCAATTTTTGAGTTCTAGGTTTTCGTATTCATCCCGATTGAAGTCTCTTCTACTATTCTTCTTATTACATTGATTGAATCAAGCAATTATCACATTTCACCTTATGAACCTGATTCATTTTATGAAACATAAACACATTCACCTTAGGAATCAGATTCACCTTATGAAACAGAAACACATTCACCTTAGGAATCAGATTCACCTTATGAAACATAAACATATTCACCTTATGAATCAGATTCACCTTACGAAACATAAAAAACTTCACCTTATGAAACATAAACAAATTCACCAAATTAAACATAAACAAAATTCATTGTTTCAAAGCCACCTTAAGAAACATAATGTCAGTGTTTCACCTTATGAAACTTCAACTCCTTGTTCAATAACTACTTTTCTTTGATCAAATTGTTTAAATCTGATCAACTGCAGATCAAGAAATCGATTTCAACTCCTATTAAAACCCTAAGTTTTGAATGTTAAAGATTTTAGTAAAAACTGTTACCTTTGGTCCTTATCTTCGGCAGCGAAAGATCTTTATCAGTTGCCATTAGCGATTAAAGATTATGAATCGAACTTCCAGTCGATCATTAATGGAGATGAAAAGGAGACGATGGTGAATTTGAGATGAAGAATAATGAATGAGATGAATGAGAATTAATCAGTTATTAATATTATTTGGAGTCCACCTAATTTTTTATTTGAATTTAATAATATAATATCATTTATACCCCTAAAAATCATTACAAAATGTCAAAAATACCCTTATGTTATCCTTTTATTACAAATAACCTTTTTAATGACCCTTGATTTATTCTAATCAAGGGATTAGATTAGTTCTCAAGTTTGTAACATTTTTTTGGTCCTCACTAGATTTAACCCCTATATATATATAGGGTCAGATTCAAGGGAAAACCTCAAAAAAACGAAAAGTGAAGAACAACTTGGTAGCCCTTCATCTGGACGGTATGCACTTGTGCATACAAGTAATTTGTAACATGCACATGTGCATACCGTCCAGATGAAGGCCTATCAGAGTGTTCTTCAGTTTTCCGTTCTTTTGAGAATTTCCCCTGAACCTCTCTCTATCTCTCTTTATATATATACGAAGGATCGTGTGAGAAGTTGAGTTAATGGTGAGAAGCGTGGGAAGTGGATCTGAACCGTTGATCTCTTTTAATCTCTAGCTCTCTCATCAATTGCAGTTTAGAAGAGAATTGATCTGGTGCATCTCATCCTAATGTGCGTCCATTTCTCATCCAACGGTCGATAACCACTTCTCACGCTTCTCACCATTAACTCAACTTCTCATCGGAACCCAACCACGCACTAAAGGTAAACTACGCATTACAAGTTAGGTCCCTGTGGTTTTATAATTTAATAAGACATGTTGGAAAAAGGTAAACACATCGAAAAGATCAAAATGCCCCTCATTTAATGGATGAAAGTTAACAGTTGTTAGAGGCAGAGAACAATGTGTTACGAAAATACAAACTCTGGGGACTAACTTGGAATAAACAAATTATGGAGACCAAATTCAAAAAAATTGGAAACCACGGGGACAAATCCGTAATTTACTCTAATATATTATTAAAATATTCAATACAACTTAATAAAACCTTATTTCTTTCTTCTAAACATTTAATTTCAAGATTTCTCATTGATGTGAAAAATAAAAAGTAATTTCCCTCATCTCCACCTCAACCACTAAAAATAAACATTAAGAACACAAAAAAACTAATAATGGCGGGTCCATTAAATACTAAAAAAATCAATTCCAACTATGCACTAAAAATATATTTAATATTATAATAATAATAAAATAATATATGTATTTATTATTATACTATTTTATTAAAATATAATAATTATAATATATGATTAATTTTTAAATCAATAAATAAGTATCAGATGCATTTTAAAATAATTTATTTAATGAAACATCGTTAAATTTAAAATAACAAATTTTGATCAATAAATATTACATTACAAAGCAAATTAAATTACAATAATTCAATCCTAGAAGATAACATACATCCAAAAGCAAATTAAATTACACTGTTTTTCCAAGTTTTTTTAGGAAGGGTGTCCTAGGCTATGCCTAGACTAATCCCTTGGCAAATTATGACTGTAAGACATCAACTCTGATTAAACCTCAGTGGCCACAATTGTTGTGTACGCCTGGACGAATAGGATATTCCACCACATCGCTCAGGGCCTTAACCAGTACGCCACAACCCTTTGTGGTTCTATCATGACACAAATATTCTTAACCAATATAGCCAATATTACGTTTTATTTAAATTTTTGCTGATGAAATTTCATTTGTTAAATGCTTTATGATTATACAAATATTCTTTTATTTATGTTTAAGTTTCGTCAACCAAAATTATAATAAAATTAACTTATTTTACTTTTTACAAATTTTCAGTTTTAATAAAATAAATTAATTATTTAAATATAATTTACAATTTGAAAACACAAAATATTACTTAACATATTAAACTATTAATTAATTTTTACACACACATATATATATATACACACACATGGGAAAACCTCAAAAAAATGGAAAATTAAGGAACACTTTGGTAGCCCTACATCTAGATGGTATGCACTTTTGCATACAAGTAATTAAGTTGTTTTTTTGGTTTTTATGCACGTATGCATGTTATAAATTACTTGTATGCACAAGTGCATACCGTCCAAATGAAGGACTACCAGAATGTTCCTCAGTTTTCTATTTTTTTGAGGTTTTCCCCTGAACATGATCATATATATATATATATATATATATATATATATATATATATATATATATATATATATATATATATATATATATATACTACATATATAAACATTTAGAACAAAACTCTTAAAGACAAGTTTTCATGCATGATGTACAACAATTTTATGCATAAAATGTGAAAAACTCTTAATTACAAGTTGTAAAGCATAGTGTACAAGTGATTAAAGCCCTCTTGTTATCCGTGCCAACACCACCAAGTTTGGGCTGAAAACAGGTTTCTTTCTACTACTGCAGAGTTTTCATTCACTTGTTAAGTCCAAGATTTGATTTGATTTGATTCCCTGTAATTCAAATTCAAATTTGAACTTGATACTTGATATTGAAAGTTTTCATTCACCTAAGAGAGTTAAGTCCAAGATGTGCTTAATTCCTTTCAGCTTTCTCCCTCCCCATTTCCAGCTTTCTTCCTTCATTTTGGTATCTTCAAACCTTTCTTTCTTCTATCCAACTCTTATTTAACCTAATTTTAGCTAAAATGTTCAACCTTCTCTTCTCAAAACGCCACTATTTAAGAAATGGAGCAAAACAAAGAAACCTACATCACTCGATCCTCTTTCAATCGTACTGCATCGAAGCTGCTCCTGTTCAATTTTGAGGTACCGTACGAAAACCCTAATTCTTATATTTGAGATTTTGATTTTGGTGCAAAACATCACATTTTGCATCTGATTTCGAATCCAAATACAATGTTTTCAAAACTGAAAGTGTAATGTACATTAAGAGACAATGTTTTCTATTTGTTAAATATAGCAATCGTGTGCATCTTTTATCTTTCTAAGGACTCTAAGTTGGATGTTACTATTTCCTCCATCTTTGCTTATTTCTTCTATACAAGCTAATCCTTTTTTATTCTTTTGAGTTGGCATACAGAAGTCTATTATATTCCTTGTCTTG
Organism: Arctium minus; assembly: GCA_954870635.1. NCBI lineage: Eukaryota > Viridiplantae > Streptophyta > Magnoliopsida > Asterales > Asteraceae > Arctium > Arctium minus. The sequence goes on along the minus strand of OX941097.1, from coordinate 15,400,880 downwards.
TTGCCTTTTAAGTGCCCAAGCAGGCAAATCTATGTTACGTTTTCCAACTTGTTCTTAGCTCTTAGAAATCACGAAGATCAATGCTAATTGTTTTGAAGAAAGTCAATCTGGTATCCTTTTAGATGGTAAATATGAGAACTTTCAAAGAACCCAAAATGTAGGAAAACAGCAGGTGAGAAGATACCATTGGCTGAGAAGATCACAACTCAGCTTATATATATATATATATATATATATATATATATATAGAGAGAGAGAGAGAGAGAGAGAGAGAGAGAGAAGGTCTCCATCTTTGTAGGACTGTAACAGGGAGAAGACTTGGTGACATTTTTAAATTGGGAAAATTGTAATGCTACACTTACACGTCTCTTCTCTTTGTTGAGTCTTTTCCATCTTCACACTTCTCTCTGTAAAACAATTCACAATGCTTTATGATCCTGCAAATTATTGAATCATAACACAAGTTCAATTTGTAGAAAGTCTATGATTAATCTTTGGCGAATCTCCATGACAAATAAACCAATAATTTATGAAGTGGATTATCCCAAAATGTAAGTATGCCCTTGGCTTTCTGTGTTTAAACTTTAGAATTGTAACCACGATGGTGGAGTGTGATGGATAAAGACAAGTGGATGATAAAATCAACCATGTTTTAATCCTGCTATCTACTATGCGTTGGGCAAAGCCTATAGTCGCGACTTGCCATGGAATTAGTCTGGGCGAAGCCTAGGATCACTCATTTCCAAAAAGTTTAGAATTGCATGCATTTCTTGAAAGTTGTTTGGTTTCCTTGTTTCTTTTTCTATTTATAATTTCATGTTGAAATATAGATTTGGAGTTTGATCATCATCCCTTTTTGTATGTGTCATCAAGAAAATGCTAAAAATATTAATTGCTTATTGAGAGCTATATAATATTTTATAGGTCAATGGTTGATGGCATATTCATCCTATCATGCCGGTGTGTTCTGAGTCTTTATTACAACAACTTTTAACCTCTGAATCTTATGGTTTTTGCAGGTTCTGAATTTGATAGTTGATGCTTTGTTCTAAGGGTTTTCCAGCAGTAAAAGAAAAATTCGTTGTTGGGTTGTATTTGGTATCTTGTTTTTGTTGGCAAGCTTCCTCCACTCCTACTTGGTTTCTATCAATTTAGACATAATTTTAGGTTATTTATACTGTGTATATAATATAAAAGAAGTTGAAGATGTAATCACAAACACACATTTTTCATGGATGGAGTTGATCTAAACCAACTAATTTTTCACATTAGACTTGGATGGAGTTGGTCTAAACCAACTAATGTTTCATAGTCAACAAATACCGGTGGATGATTAAATTGGCTTTGGTTTCATCCAATATTTTATCGATCATCGAATCATTTTAATTATATTCGTACTCCAAGATGCAAAATATAAATGTTAAATAGAATAAGTTTTTTTTAATAATTGAGTAGTAATTAGTTTAGATTAGATTGGTTTAAATATATTAGATTTTTAAACTGTCGAATATTTTTTTCGTCGATCGACTCCGGTCGAGAACATGTTAATCGTTGATTATCTATGTACAATTTCAAAAGCACTTCCTTCATCTCACAGTGGAAGCAAAGTTTCTATTTAGTTCTTTTAGTTCTATTCACATATACAACAAATAAGCAAGGGTAAACTTACATATTTGAATTAATAGAATTGTAAGCATCCCTTAATCTAAGGACAATGGCTTTAAAGTTATTATGTGTATGTCATGAAAATAAAGATGCATAATATTAATAAATTAAAGTATTTTAGTAAGAACATAATTCAATTATTATGTTTGAGCTTATGAAAATACGTATTACGTCCAAACCCATATGAACGTGACGTAATGCAAATTAATCGATAGTCTAAAGTTATTGATGGAAGCATCCATTCATGCTGCCCAAAACGACTGTTTACCCATGAGATTTGTAATCCACGTCCTCTTTTAAGAACAAACCAAGGTGCATTCTGACATTGACCGACGTCGATCATTCAACATCACCAAGAGTCCAAAGCCAGGGTTGGATCTAGACGAACAGTGCCATTCACCAAGAGAACTTGTGATGGTTCAATAAATGGAAATCAAGAAGCTAACGTGTCATGACAAATGTTTATTAGTTGACTTGCAAATAATCCATGCAAACACATGAAATAAAATCGAAAGGGATGCAAAATAGAACAAATCAAAAAACATGATTGAGGGTGAAGTTATTGGATGAAAAATGTCCAACCCGCGCTGCATCGTGCGGGTACACAACTACTATATATATATATATATATATATATATATATAGAGAGAGAGAGAGAGAGAGAGGTGGGTTCAAACGAGGACGGTACCTATTTAAGAAAATAAGAGGATAAATCTCAACCACTTGTTAGATCAAATCAATGGTTGAAATTGGTAATGGCAAAATCAGTAATTATTTGCCAAAAAAAACAACTTTCGGCCAGGGTCAAATGCATTTAGGGGTAAAATGGGAATTTATTTTTTGTTAATGAATTGATGATTTATGCGGGCGAAAAAGCAGGTATATGATTATCCCTATCAAATAGCATAACAAATCTTATCCAAAAATATGTCAGTTGACATCCCAATGGGGTTGAAATATTGTAGAAATTTCTCGAAAGCGCTCTCCTCCACCGATTTGACTGCAAAGTGGAAAATGTTTATTTATTTATCACATCTCAGTTTAATCCAAACTCCTTTTCCGTGATATAGAAGCTTAAGGGTTTAGTTATTAATCATATGTGATGTATAAGGACAGTTATATTGTTTAACAATATGATATCTCTTAGTAAATCATATGTGAACTATAAGAACTATTATATTAATATCACTTAGTTATTAATCATATGTGATCATAATCTGATAATATATGATGAAATGTTGTTAGGAACACCTAGTAAATCATATGTGATTAAGAAACAATCTGATATCTTTTAGTAAATCATATGTGATCTATAAGAATTGTTATATTGTTTAACAATCTGATGTCACTTAGTTATTAATCATATGTGATCTTAATCTGATAGTATATGATGAAATGTTGTTAGGAACACCTAGTAAATCATATGTGATTAAGAAACAATCTGATATCTCTTAGTAAATCATATGTAATCTATAAGAACTGTTATATTGTTTAACATTCTGATGTCACTTAGTTATTAATCATATCTGATCTTGTTTTACAATCTGATAGTATATGATGAAATGTTGTTAAGAACACCTAGTAAATCATATGTGATTAAGAAACAATCTAATATCTCTTAGTAAATCATATGTGATCTACAAGAACTGCTATATTGTTTAACAATCTGATGTCACTTAGTTATTAATCATATGTGATCTATAAGGACAGTTATATTGTTTTACATCGCCTCTCTCATAAAATTCATAATGCTTCATCTCCAATCTTCCTCTGTTGATCGACACCCTCCGGTGTTGGGCAAAATAAGATAAAAGCGGCAGCGGCAATGGCAGTTTCGGTGTTGTTCGACACCTTCCTCTCTTCCTGATTCTTCCTCTCTCCACTTATCACCAACATTCGATTTTCAGAGTTTGATCCAGTTTTACATGGAGGTTGTGAATGAACCGATGGTAACCCTCCGGTGTTGGGTGGAATAGGTTTAAAGCGGTGGAGGCAATGGCTGTTCCGGAGTTGATCGAGACACTCCTGGATCGTACAGGGAAGAGAGTCCTTGAGACCCTCCTGGATCTGTTGAAACATGAAGAAATGCACTGGATGACATAAATGCCCTTTTAACTTGATTTTTGGAAATTAGTATTTTTGGAATTATTTTTAAAAAATGATTGGCTGATAATGCTCCTCTTATTTTCTTAAATTGTTAGGATTTTCACATGAACCTTCCTCTCTCTCTCTCTCTCTCTCTCTCTCTCTCTCTATATATATATATATATATATATATATATATATATATATATATGTGTGTGTGTGTGTATGTGTGTGTGTGTGTAATTATAACAGTTGAATAAAATATTAGTATTTGATTATAGAGGCCAACTTTATTGATCTCCAAATATAAAGACCAACATTTTTAGTGTTTTAGTGTTGGGTTGAAGATGAAAACTCCTCCATTTTTGTGTTTTTAATGTTTTTTGTGTTGGGTTGTAAGGGCGTCTATAACCAAACCACTAAAAAAATAACACTAAAAACGGTAGGCCATTGAACAGTAAAAAAAATCAACTCCAACCATACACTAAAAATCATCTTTTAGTATTATAATAATAATAAAAATCTTAATATATTAAATTTTCATCAATATATATGTATATAATTACAAAAGCTTAATATTATATTAATATATATATATATATATATATATTTTTTAAGGAAGGTGTCCTAGGTTATGCCTAAAGTAATCCTTTGGTAAATTATGACAGTAAGACATCAATCCTGATTAAATTTCAGTGGTCACAATTGTTATGTACGCCTGGATTTGAACCCTCCCAGGGTCTTAACCAATACGCCACAACCCTTGTGGTTTATATTAACATCAATATATATTTTAGAGACTTACTTAAAGTGCCTCCAAATATAGGGACCTACTTTATTGACCTCCATTTTTTTAGTGTTGGGTTGGAGATGAAAACACCTCTCTCTCTCTCTCTCTCTCTCTCTCTCTCTCTCTCTCTCTCTCTCTCTCTCTCTCTCTCTCTCCCTCCCTCCCTCTCCAATTTGAAGAATCTTTTGGAACCAAAATCCTCATTTTATAGAATTTGTTAGAGATGCTACGAAATTATCCAAATTTAGAGAACTCCCCAAACATGATTTCCATGACAAAGAAAACATTTTTTTTTTATTCCCACCAATAAGAAACATTGTTGGTAAATGTTTATGAAAGATAACTAATATTTTATTACATGTATAAAATATTTTAATAATATAATTAATTTTGTAATCTTTAAAATAGAGAATCTATTGTAGATAAATGTAATTTCTTTTTTGAAGATTTTTATTCTCCATTTTAAAGAAATTTTGGCGAATATGGTAGAGATTATCAGAGGAATAAAGTTAGTTTACTATATGTACTATTGTTTGAATTATAGTGTTTATATTTGAACTTTTTGCATGAGTTCAAAGCATTGTTCAATGCAAAAATGGAAAATTTGATGCTGATATATGTGAGAGGAAATTAGTAGGAAAAGGGTTCCAATAGAATGTAGGAGTTCATTTAGAATTATTCTTTTTGTTAGAATCACTATTAAGGCATAGTTAAAGCTTAGTAGACTGCTTTGTAGTGTTTAAAGTTCTTACTATTAAGAACGATGAAACAATAACATGCTACTTTATACGAGTAATGGTTGTTGCCAACTAGATGAGGAGCAATGGAGAGATATTGGCGGGCTATAAGATCATGGAGAAGATATTGTGAACCATAACAGTGATTTTCGTTTATGTGGTTGTTTCCGTCATACCTCAAAAACCAAGGGTGTGACATCTATCAATAATGACGTAGATCATCCAAATCAACATAGCACCAAAGTTCAAATACAGGTTCATCAGGCATACAAAAACCTTCAAATCAAATAAGATTAAATACTTAACATAGACGAAGCAAATTCGGGATCCTCCTAAACCTTCTCTTTTCCATTTGAACTATTATAGTATGACGTCTTCTAAAAGATGCATACCAAAATATCAGTTTGCGTATAACGAGGTTACGGTTTTCTTTAATTGGTCAACGTACATAATCAAAACCTTGAAAACATCCTTTGAAAACTCATAATTCCATTTGAAAACTTACAAATATTGAAAATCATAACGCAAAATGATGTATGGGTATTTTTGTAATTTACATATGTTCAATAAAAACTAAAATAAATTAAATTAGTTAATAATATAAAAAAAAGCTAAAACTAATATTGTTACTAATCATTTTTAGAAAGGGTGTTGGGATCCCATTGATGGCCCATGAGAAGCCAGCCCACATTTGATGGACAGCCCACTTGGGGTCGGTTTTTTGACCCTTTTTCTTTATTCTTTTTGCTTTAACCTCACTAACGAGTTATCCTAACTATTGGCACGAGAAGTATTAATTAACTCAAACTAAGGGGCTCTAATTTCACATTTTAGTTTCGGGTTTATACCCTATTTCGTCTTCGTCGACGTATTTGGCCAAATCGGTGGCCTTCGAGCCACTATTTCGGTTTAAGGCTAACTTCAACTTGTTCTACACCATAATCGATTGAAATTAAAGAATTAACGTAATTCTTGGCTTGAATTTCATAGAAAAGTCAAAGAGCCATATAATCTTATTTTATCGGACGAATTCTATCTCGTCTCCCAATCTTTTTCTACATTTCAAGAAAGGGTTTTCTACTCTACATGATGGCGAACCCAGTGGTAAAATTCTCGGAATTTATTGTCGTGTGTAATACGCGAATTTCGCACCTTAACTCCATCCCAAGAAAGGGATTTGTCCTTGAATTATATTTCAAAACTTTTGATATCTCGTAATAAAGCCCCTTTAACTTTGGCCTAATTACACTCTCGCACCTTACTGAATCGAGAACCTAAGAAACAACTTTTTTGTTAAATCTGGCTCCAGCAAGATATGGTGACGCAAAAAAGTCGTGGGAACTAGGGGTGTTCAAAAAGACCGTTGGACCGCTAAAACCGGTCGAACCAAGTCAAACCGGACCGTTTTTGGCGGTTTGAACGGTCTGGCGGTTTGGTCTGGTCTGAAAAATAGCCAAACCGCTCGGCCCGGCCTGGGCTGCGGTTTGACCCCTTTTTTGAGTTGTCTGGACCGAACCGACCCCCAAAAATATGCATGGATTAATCATATATTAGTTTTCATGTTGTAGGCTCAATTTTTACGGAAAATTATAAAAGTTCGTCAAAGAATTATATCTTTAGTTTTCATTTTCTCAATTGATTGTGTTATCTAAATTGACAAAGTTCTAAGATTCGTTAAAAATTCAAATCTAAAATCCAAATCGTCCTTCCACTTTCGCAATATTTGTCTAAAATTCAACCATTGTTGGTGGACTTGTTTAACTTTTTTTCAACTTACTCAATTTTTTTTAATTTCATATATAAACGTTCTTTTATAAGTCGATATACTATTTTTTTAATAATGTTATATTGGTAGAAATTTTATTTTGGATATGAAGTTTATGTTTTTTTAGTTTAAAGCCCAAAAGAGGCTCAAACCGCCTAAACCGGTTAGACCAGACCGCCTTTTTGTGGTCCGGATTGACTGGTTTGGTCACTTGCTACCAAACCGTTTGGTTTAAAATTTTCCTAAACCGCCATTTGTGGTTTGGTTTGTGGTTTGAGGGGTTAAACCGTTCAAACCGGACCGCGAACACCCCTAGTGGGAACGCTTTTCTATGCTAGTAGGAGCTCTGTGCTAAGCAAGCCAGAAAGAAGTTCGGATATCTAAATGTTATTTTCTACCTGCTAGGTTTTATTTTGACTCATTCCAACTTATTTTTCTTATTTAATCATTTATTGCACCATGTAACATATACCCTACTGAAAAATAAATATTCAAATTTTGGAGCGTTATAATTTCTATAGAGGAGGCCAGGGATACTTACAACATGGCGTTACTAGAAAGTAGGTTTGTGGTTCATGAACAAAAGTTCTAGAAGACGAGAATTAAAGATGAGATCAAGTCCTACAGATAGAAGATAGGTTTAGAGTAAAAGGAAGAGGATTAATGGTGGTGCAACTTTGAACAAGAAACTAATGTGTTACAAATGTCATAACCAATGATAATTTCAATAGAAGTGATGTATCTGGAATAAGGAAGGCAACTATACTAACCTAGAAGAAGAAGATTATATGTCATTAATGGTACATGTGGAGATGTCTAAAGTAAGGAGGAGCATTGTTTGGGTTTTTCATTCTATTAATCGTGGAGAGCATATCAGAATGATGAACGGAAAAGGAGTAGTAACGATGGTACTATATGAAATCGGCTATGCCATTGGTCATGTGTATGTGTCTAAGCTTAAAAACAGCCTCCTTAGGTCAATTCCATGAGAAATGTGTAGAGGTACAATTCCAAGATAGTGTATGCAACTTATTTCATCTTACAAAATAAAAAACAGTTGACATTCTGATGAATGCAAATAAAATGTTTAGGTTGTAGGTTAAGACTTCAACAATAGAGAAAAGATAGGAATGTCTTCAAATTACTTGAAGCATTTCAGCTATAAAGGGTTGTGTATGTTACATTCCAATAATAAGATCCTAGATTTACCAAAAATTTTCAGCTCCAAGTGAATTATGTGAAGCGTGTATGAAATAAAACAGATTGCACATCCATCCCCAAAGTAAATCGATAACGAGCACCAGAAAGGTTGCAACTAGTTCATGTGTATATGTATGGTCCTATAACACCGATGTCCAGTTAGGTACTTGTTATGCTTAATTTATTGATGGTGTTTTTCACCTATTAAAATCCTTAAAATAAACATAGGAGTTACTTTAATTATACCGAGTTCAATGACTTATGTAGAAAGCATTGTAAACAGTCTAAGCGAGTATTTATTTGGACAATTTACTTTGAGATACCTAGGGAGTTCAAGTGTTGTATGAAAAATGTGTTTGAAATGATAGATCTAAGAGAACTGAAATTCTTCTTGGTAGTAGAAATTTTACAAGGATGAAAGCAACTTTCATCTATCATGGAAAATATGCAGAAAAAGTACTAGCTCATCAAAGCATGACCAACAACAATATTGTTTGTAACCCACGCTGGTCAAAAATTACATAAATATGTAAATGGAGAAAGAGTGAACGCAACATTATTTAAACATATGTCAGGGATTTTGATGTATCTCACTTCAATTCGCTCTGATTGAAGTTCATTGTGAGGCCCAAATCTACCCTAACCCTCCAAAAGTACACATCGGCTCTCTCTTCAAGACTATGTATGCTTAGGTGTTGTTCGGTTCGTTTTCTGTTAAGACCTGTATAGATATAGTTGTCTGTATGGATATGGTTATCTGGGTTTTAACAGATTAGTTGTTGTTCGGTTGTTGTGTTGAATAAACAGTCTGAATGTCAGAAATGACCATTTTACCTAGTATTTATTTTTGTCTGAATAAAACAACTGTTTGATAAAAATGTTGAATAAATGAATTATAATTATTAAAAAAATATCAATTTAAACGTTTTTAAATAAAAAAACAACTTGATTTAACATAATAATATGCTAAATTTGATAAATAAATAAAAACCAATGATTACAATATCCAAAAAATATTATAAAAAAATTGGATAAAAATTAGGATATTCGATTTTTTTCATACTTATCTAAATTAGTAAAAAAACATTTGAAAATGAAAATTTTAAACCAATGATTAAGATTGGTTCTCCCATTCTTAAATTTTTAGGAATTCTCGTTTAAACCTAACATAATATACATATACATCTATACATATAATAAATAAAAAATTAGAAGGACACGTGTCGCCTTTTGGTGATCTCATTTTTTCATTTTCCAGCCTAAATATGTATCTGGACACATTTTACATTATAAGTTCATTTAGCACATTCACATTCATTTCTCCTTAAATTTTTCCTTAATTCAATTTTTTTAATTTATACCTTATATTTACTACCCTTATAATTAGGTATGTAGTTAATTTTAATCTCTTACTTTTTTATTTTTCATTTTAGACTTTTATCACATAAACATAAATAATATATATGAACTAAAATGCATTAAAAAACCATTTTTATTTTTTACAAATTATACCATTGAAATCGCTTCGTCAATACCTTCGAAATGAGTCCAATATTGAATACTTTTGGATTTAATTATATTATTAAATATCATAAATATATATGAATTAATGTGTCGTGATTAGTATGAGATTTGTTAAAATTAGTATGAGATTTGATACAAATAATCACTAAATTGTCGTGATTTTCTTTTTGCAATTTCATATCAATTTTAACTATGTACTTTTACATAATTTCATTTACGTTCTATTATAAATTTTGTTTTATAAATTCTTAATATTTATTCATATTTTTTATTAATTTTTTACAAAACATCATTTGTGAAAACTGCCTAAAACAAGGACATTTTGTAACCAATTGCAAAAAAATAACTCTGAAGGGCAAAAAAGCTTGGAAAAGTAGCATCTTACTTTCCATGATCATTTATATCTGTAAGATAAGTTTTCTGGCATGATTTAATTTTTTAAATTACCTCGTGTAATATACGGGGTCGAACCTAGTATGTATATATATGTGAAATATCTTGTGAGAAGTTGAGGTTAACATGAGAAACATTAAAATATTATATTATATATATAATTCATATAATATTTTTATGATATATATTATATTATATAAAAATATTATATAATTGTAATCTAGATATATTATACTAAAAATATTATTTATATTACATATACTATTTAAAAAAGAGTGAATTACATAAATGGTCCCTCGTGAATGCCTTGATTTCACTTTTCGTCCCTCCAGTTCTGAAAGTACATTGGTGGTCCCTAAAAACAAGTTTTGGAGTCCAAATTCGTCCCTGTCGCTAACGCCGTTAAGGCATGCTCCATTAAGTAGGTCATGTGCCCCTCACGTGAGGGGCAATTTGGTTTTTTTATGTCTGATCTTTAATGACATTTTTATTGTACATGTTTCAATGCATTTTGTACAAGTACAAACCCAAAGAGATAAAAAAAAACATAAATTATAATTGCTATGTCATTGTTGCTCAAGTCAATTCTTCCGTTAACTTTTTCGACCAACTTTTCTGATCATCTTCTCCGACCAACTTTTCCGGCCATCATGAACACACAAATCTCACATAAACATAAGACAATACAACCCTAACCCATATTTGGACTTTAACCCATATTTGGAAAACAATATCAACAACCCAAATGAAATTTATACGAAGATCAAATTTATACAATCAAATATGTTAACAACTTTTTTTCCAAACAAGTTTATATCAAATTTATGTAATTTATATCAAACCTTATCTGATACAAAACTGAAAAATTTATAACCCAAATCAAAACAGTAAGCTGAAATCCCTAAAATAATAACCCTAAACTAAAATCCCTACAATCAACCTTAAAATCAAAATCCAAAACCAAAAATCCTAAAACCAAACTTGAATTGGGTTTAGGGCTTTAAAAATCATATATGTGTCTTTCTTTGCTCTTTCATATACCAGATCTACATCGCTTCACCATCTTGAACGGGAAAGGGAGGGGTTGCAATGTCGGCGGTGACAAATGACTCACTTTATTCTGCCACATCGGAGACGACGGAGGAGACATAGCCGGAGTAGACCCAAGCGTCAACGGACTCATCGAACCCATTTCAATCGAACTCACAGACCCTGATTTTGGCGACGGCATAGCCGACCCAGTTGACGTGTAAACCGGCCGGAGCTCCTCCACTCTGTGTGTAAAAAAACAAGCTTTTCTCGCACACCCAATTTCACCTTTACACAAACGAGTTCTGTATTGAGTTGGGTGAAGCCAAGATTCAAACACCCTGTGTGCATATTCGCACGAATCACCTTTCACATAGCTACCTTTACGAAACTTCGGGTAACGCAACTATAGTTGAATTTTCTCAGGTCACGGCGGCGGGCGTTCTCGCAGGGATGAACAAACGGGTATTCGATCATTTAGTGGTGGTTGTTGCCGTGGATTTGTGTTGGTGGTGGTTGGTTGTTGGGTTTTGCTGCAATGGTTGATGGGTTTTGCTGAGATGATGAAGTCTTGAAGGGAAAGGAAGAACAAATGCATAGGGGAGAAGGAGAGAGATGTAAGAGAGAAGATGAGAGGGTTTACCTAAATAATCTTAGGAGGGGTATTTATATTGACTAAACTAATTAGTAATTAGTAATTATTAATTATTAATTTAATTTTGTTTTTAAAGAACACTAGTATTGGGCCCGTGCATTGCACGGGATGATAAATTTTTTGTTGGAATATTGAACCGAGTTAAAATGAAACGTAATTTCTCTGTTAACAGTTAATGAAATACAATGTGAAAAACGAATGTATTTTCATAAGTGGTTAACTTGCATATATTCTTAATCGTTTGTTGTTATGAGTTTGTGCAATAATATTGGTAATAGTTTTGTATTATATTATTTAAAATTCAAACGACATGTCTCACAACATATCACTATTATTGAAATAATTATAAATATGAACATACGGTTTTACAGATTTTGCAATTTTTCTGAAACCTCCTCGACAACATTTGACAATCACTTTGAACGTATAAATCTGTAGATTAATTAACAACATTCAACTCACATCAAATATGACAAAGAAAATAAATTATTTATATCTTTTGTAACCGGCAACTCAACTGGTATAGTTCAAATTCACTCAGTACCACTTGAAAATTTATCTGACTATTGACTTCAAGACCTCATAGTATTAGTCGATAAAAATAAAGATATGTATATATATATCTTATTCCCCTACTTCAAAAAATATGATTGTGGGTTTTGAAAAATATAAACAAATCCTCAGTAAATAAAATAAAATATAAAAATGTATTGCGGAATATTTTTATTTTAAAGAATACGATAATTTATTAGTGTATCTCGTTATTTTTTATTTTTAATTAATATCAACCTTCTTTTTTCTTCTTTTAATGCTCGTGAAAAAAAATACGTGTAGATTTTATATTATGCTAATATAAAATACGTGTAGATTTTATATTAGCAAAAAAAAATACGGAAGAAAAAAGAGTTTATATTACATCTCATTATGTAAAAAGATTTTATAAAATAAAATATGGAAAAAGATTTTATAAAATAAAATATAGAAAAATCATTATGAGATGTAATATAAAAAAATACGGAAGAAAAAAGATTTTATATTACATCTCATTAATATAGATTTAAATGTAAAATCTACATTTAAAATAGATTATGCTAATATAAAATCTATTTTATAAAATCTTTCACCAAAAAAAACAAATATTTATATTAATAAATGAGTATCCATTCCACAAATAGATGATTATATGAGATACTGTGTTTGGAAAGGTTGTACCAAAACATTAAGGAATTGTAAATTAAGTAATTGACTTTAATTAGTTGTATCTTGTGCTTAAAATGTTGTAATTAAGAGTTTTTATGTCGTTTTTATAATATAGTATAGATTATAAATAAGGTAAAAAAGACCAAAATGCCCCTCACGTGAGGGGCACATGGTTGCTCTAACGGAACTTTTCAAACGGCGTTAGCGCCAGGGACGAAATTGGGCTCCAAAACTCGCTTTTAGGAACCACTAATGTACTTTCAGAACTGGAGGGATGAAAAGTGAAATTCAGACATTCACGAGGGACCATTTATGTAATTCACTATTTAAAAAATATATTTAAAGAGTAAACTACGATTTTAGTCCCTGTGGTTTGATGATTATAATACTTTTCGTCCCTGGTCTTTTAAAACTGCTTTTTTAGTTCCTATGGTTTCTATTTACTTTCATTTTCATCCCTCCATCCAATTTTATTTATAATTAAATGTTAATTTTTTTAAAAATTGAATAATCAATTTACATATTTGGTCCTTATGGTATATAAAGTTTTATATTTTTATCCTAGTTTACATTTTTTTTACTTTTTCTTTATTTATTGTATTTCATCAAAACATTTATTTTTCTATTAATTATATTGTATATTTTCGTAATTATTATAACTTTAATTATAAAAATAATCAAATAATTTCGTTAAAAATACTGATAAATACATGATAATTTTTTCAAAGCTTTAGGTTTAAATCATTTAAAATTAATATTTTATATCTATTGATTTATTAAAGTTTTTTATTTATTTTAAATTACCATTGGAAAATATTTAATAAAATTCGAGAAAAAAATAGTCTTATTTTATAACAACCGGTTGTTTATTGTTAAATTCACTTTACTCCTATTATTCCATATTTTCATTAAACTTTATTTTTATTAATTAATCAAATTTGTTTAATATTTAAAATAAACACAAACACACACACACACACACACACACACATATATACATATAGGGTCAAGTTCATTTGTTAACCATATTTTTTGTGTTAACTTTATGAACCAATCCAAGCCATTGATCTTGGAAATCAATGGTTGAAATTGAAATTTTTTTAAAAGCCTTATTAAATGTAGAATTGAAGAAAAATGGGGAATGAACCATAGTAATAAGGGTATTTTGGGAAAAAAAATCAATGAAATATTATGACTTTATTATCTTTCAATTAATGTTTCTTTCAATTGAATTGTAACCCCCAATTGAATTTATTTTAAAAATTGTAATTTTGAACAAATAATGAGGTGCTCTTGTGTTTGTATTTTAGTGTTCACATATGTTTATCCGAGGTTTGTTATGTCAACATACGCTAGAATACATCATAACGTACAAGTTGATTTCAAGGGTTCATTAGTGTTCATGTTCATTATTTGAAAAAAAAAATATGGTGCATACTAATGAACACATTCTTCTGAAAAAACTATGGTGTACATTGTGGTTCATTAGAGTTCATTCTTTTGAAAAAACTATGGTGCACACGAATGAACGACTATACGATTAGAGTTCATTCTTTTACGATTTAAGGAAAATAGCGGAAAATTTTCTGGAAAACAACAACTATACGATTTTATCAAACAAATGAACCGGAAAAACTATAATAATAATGATTTGATTTCAAAATTTTGATGAAAATGGACAAAATTCTACAATTGTAACATACAATAAAACTATGGAAACTTGAATCTTGTAACTCCCCAATATAATTAATGAAAATTGGTTATTTAGAAAATGACTTTTGTACCCTTTTACATTAAATATCAAAATAAATTAAACATCACTTAATCTTGCAATTCTATTGGTTGAGCAAGGTTCATAAAGTTAACAAGAAATGCATGGTTAACAAATGATCCTTGCTCTCTCTCTCTCTCTCTCTCTCTCTCTATATATATATATATATATATATATATATATATATATACACATCAATGTTCTAAATAACATGAAATTTAAGCCTTGTGTTTGACGTCACGTTAATTCTGTGGCATGCCATGGTTTATTGCATGATTTTTGTAACACCATATTGAAATATTCTTATCATTTTATTGTCTTATTTTTTGTTTTTAATATATAACCTAATTTAAAATGGTGTGTGTGTGTGTGTGTGTTTATGTGTGTGTATGTTTTATTTAAATACTAAACAAACTTGATTAATTAATATAAAATAAAGATTAAATGAAAATTTAGAATAGTGGGAATAAATTGAATTTAACAAAAAACAATCGGTTGTTATAAAATAATACTATTTTTTTTCGAATTTTATTAAACTTTTTTCGATGGTAATTTAATATAAATAAAAAACTTTAATAAATCAACAGATATAAAATATTAATTTTAAGTGATTTAAACCTAGTAGTTTGAAAAAAAATATCATGTATTTATCAGTATTTTTAACGAAATTATTTGATTCTTTTTATAATTAAAGTTATAATTATTATGAAAATATACAATATAATTAATAGCAAAATAAATGTCTTGATGAAATACAATAAATAAAGAAAAAGTAAAAAAAAATGTAAACTAGGATAAAAATATAAAAATTTATATACCATAAGGACCAAATATGTAATTTACTTATTCCATTTTTAAATTAATTAACATTTAATTTTAATAAAATTGAATGGAGGGACGAAAATGGAAGCAAATAGAAACCACAGGTACTAAAAAAGCAGTTTTGAAAGACCAAGGACGAAAATCGTTATAAACATCAAACCACAGGGACGAAAATCGTAGTTTACTCATATTTAAATTATCAATATCTCAATTGCAGGTTGTGAGCCATGGAGAGAAGCAGTTGTGAGGGAGCAGCGATGGAGAGAATTGAGAAGCAGTTGTGAGAGCGGCAACTTTAATAGTAGGGTTTTTTAATGGTGGGTAGTTGAGAGAAGAAGGGCAGGTTGGGAAAATTAATGGTTGGATCTAAAGGACTTCAATTTTTTAGCTGACCGATTCAGTCATGGGCTGATCGAATAAGCCAGTTCCGAACACCTAAATATGGCTGTACGAATCAGCCATATCTTCCATACAGACTATTAAGCCACAAACGAACAAGCCCTTAATGTACTCGCCCAATATATCTGTATTTTATTTGTTTCTAAAAATTAAAAAATGATTTTGAGACATCTAAAAAACATAAATATCTATAATAATTTGCATTTGATTGTATAATTGACAAACTATAGTATTTGACCAATAAATTTTTTAAACTATAATATATTTTCCATCTTTTGTCATATCTGGTTGTATATTTTCATAATTTGATGACACGATTATATATATTTATTAGGCTTTCAATAATTTGATGGCACGGTTATTTTTTAACACAAAATTGAAAATATTAGTTCGTAAAACAATTTGATTTGTTTCTTAGTTATCAAGACATATGAAATTGTCATGTGTAAATTATTTATTAAAAAAAATATATCTCATACACTTGCACCGACGACAAGTTGCTTCCAAGACGTATGGAGAGGGTGATTTCAATATTATCATGTATTTTTTCCGCACTCAATGAAGACACGTCTCCCCTTCATATCAAAGTATCGTATATTATCAGTTTTGTTTTTCCAAAAAAAAAAAGCATCGACTTAAAATAATTTTTTCAAGTTATTACAATTCACGACCGTTTCACATATTAAAGGGTAAACACATGTTACAAGAACCAAACCACGCTCTTATGACTAATATATATAAATCGGCTTATTAACGTTAAAAACAATATCTAGAATCAAAAAAATTATTTATTTGAGTTTTATTCTACATAACTAATAATAATATAAAAAATAATTTAAAATCAAATAGAAATATATACAGATACATCCAAGAATACGCATAGATATCCCTTATCAACCTACATGTATAATGATTGGATGCAAAAATGATTTATCGATTTCATAGCTGAGGAAATATTAGCAGATTAATTGCAATTTTACAGTTTTTGTAGTTACAACTTAATATATATTGTTATAATAAATGGATCAATTTTTAATCATTAATATTCATTTTTAACATGATTATTTGTTATTTTTATTCTACAACAATGAATTTTTTTACCAATTACTCCACATTTATTAGTCTAAATTTTTTAACACACATTAATGTGCCACGAATAAATTTATAATAATAAATTTTTATTAGAAAATTGAAAAAATAAATAGATTTGTTGTCCATGGTTGAAGAAATTTTTGTCGGACTATACATAAGTTGGGGTTCGAATCCAATGCCATCTGGTCCGACGGGTGGGGGGGTGGTCCGTGGTCCAGTTATTTTGTCCAGCCAGCCACTATGTATTTATGCGATATCTATTTAGGGGTGATTATTTTACAACCCAGTAAAAGATTATAGTATTGTGCAACTCTCATTTAAACCAATCATTTAGTCTATTAATTATGGATTGATTACTGGATTGCATCAATAATTATTTGTTTCATGCTATGATCTTACCTGCAATGCATAGTATATCATTAAATACATACACTAACTTGGAACACATACTGTTTCATGAAAGTACCACATTCATCGGATACGTCGAATGAACCGTAATGTGCATCGACATCTGCTGCATAAATTCTACGAGATTAGATGCAATCCAGTAATCAATCATGTGTCTACATAATGAATGAGCTAAATGAATAGTTTAGATGTTGTATACTTTTATTGGGTTGCAAAATAAGTGTAACCTATCTATTTATTAGGTTATTAACAGGAGATATTTTTGACACGCGAAATTGGCACAAATAGCCATATTACACCTCCAATTTCACCTCCTAGTCATGTCTCTCCTGTATTTGCAGATTTGGCCCTAGGTCCGCAATGGAGGACTTAGGTCTGATTGTGGACTTGCATTAATGTTTGTTATGGGGATGACACATGTCAGGATATTGCGGATTGCAGTCCTGGGTGACCCGACCCATTGCGGACCTACAGCAATCCGCGACTTTTTTTAACTTTTAGTTGTCCTCCATTGCGGACCTAGGGTCAAATCTGTAAATACGGGAGAGAAATGGCTAGGAGGTGAAAATGGAGGTGTAATATGGCTATTTATGCCAATTTCTCTTTTGACACATTTATTAGCAGGTTCTTACAAGAATCTATACTATCGTCACAGGTACTAAACAAAATCTTTCTAGACATATTTCTTGAGTTGGTTATTACAAGAACCTGTATTGTGACAATAGGTACTTAACAAAAAGCTAACTTCTTGTGCAAAGACCCAACTTTTTGTTTTTGTTTTTTATTCCATTCTTGTTTTTAACATTATTCTAGTATATTTTTGTATTAATAAATTAAACATAATTCTAAAATATATAAATTAATATTGATATTAAGTTTGCAAATTAATAGTTTTAAAATATATTTATTAATTTTGAAGTACTCATTATTATTTTTTTGGATAGTTTTTTTAAACGAGTTTTATTTATTTTGTTTTAATGAGTTTATTTTTATAAACAAGTGAAAATAAAAAAAAAATGATATTTTTATTTTCGAGTAAAACATTAGTTTAAGACGTTCATAATAATTATAATATTTTTTTTGTAAAATTATATATTTTGTTGATTATTATTGTTGATCAATAATAAATATATTAAAATGACAGTGTTAAACAATAGTAATAAGAATGCAACATGCATCCTTTGGCCGCTCTGTAAATAATGCACACATAAGCTTTAGCAATCCGAAATGCAACCATGGTTGTGGTGAATAAACGATGTTTTGAAAAATTTGAAGTTCGATACTTTTTGTAGCTTTGATATATCAATATCTTATTTTAATTTTTTTATATGAATTTAAATTATTCAATATCATTCAATAATTTGATGTAACACCCTAAAAATAGGGATAACAAAAATCCGAAAAACGGACATGTGGTATACTAAAATTACCATAACAAAACCCTCCCAAAAATAGGGAAATATTTAAACCTGTTTAATTACAGTTGTAATATAACGGAAAATAGACAACAACCAACTAATTTAGTCCGGGCCCAAAGTGGTCTCGGATACTCCTATACCAAAAGAAAAAAAATAGACAACAACCAACTAATCTAGTTTCTATGCTAGAAATAAGATTACAAAAAGAGTGTCATTTATAGACCCAAAACGCCTTCACAAAGAGTACTCTCAAAAGCACATTCCCCAAGCTCTCACCCAAGCGCATCTATACCTGCTTTGGAACGACACCACTAGAACCTGAGATACATATCGACACCACACAAGTGTTAGGCCAAAAAGCCTATGAATTGCACAAGAATTAGCATATAAAATCAAATACTATTCTTATCAGCAGTTAACCAAATTTCATTAAATGTGGAGTCAATAGGGGAGACCCGTAGCACAAATCAAGCTCCACTAAAAGGGTCGATATACCTTGATTCCAACTACTAAGAGTGACATCCGAAAGGCCCGGCACATCCGAGGACTACAACCATGGCATTACCTCGAATGACGGAGGTCTAGGTACATACCATCACGGTGGCACCCAAGACTACATCCTCCTAGTGTCTACTGACTTGGTTCATCCAACATAATTTATAGGAGGTCTCAAGGCACATATTAACCAAGAATATCTCAATACCAACCATGGGTACAATATAACCATCCCAATCAGTACAAAGTCCAATATAAGACTAGCATGAATACACTTTTAATCATGTAGTGGTGATAACACCAAATGGTGTCTAAAGTAAGAATCATCATAACATCAAGACATGTATTCCATCTATTAATGGCAAGATATATAAACATGTATACATAAAGAAAACCCCAAATACTTAGACATGAAAAATGGACATTTCAAGTTAAGATGCAAGATAATAGCAAGTAGTAGATTATGATGTGTATTTAGTTTTAACAAAAGTTTAGTAAACTCACAATCTAGGTTTTTTATTAAAACCTAGAAAATAGAAAACCCTAGCTTGAAGAGATTGAACTTGAAGAGGAAGGTTGAACTTTGAGAAACCCTAGTAAATCCTCCCTTGAGAAGAATAAATGCAAGACCAAGAATCCAACAACCAAATTGATTGGTATTAATGAAGGTTAGGGTTTAGAGAGGAAGGAATGTGTTTTGGAGTCTTCAAAATGGCCAAAGAAACAAGAGGAATGTGAAAAATGAAGTTAGAAATCGGTCAAGGATCTCATTTAACCCTCAGACCCCGACGGCGATAGTGCCTGGCGACAGTGCCATGGGTACTGTCGCGAGTCACAATTGGGCACTGTCGCGAGTCACAATCGCGCCAGGCTCAATGCCCGCGGTACATCTCCCGCGATAGTGACCAGGGATAGTGACAATGTAACTATCGCGCGGTCAAATTCGTGCCACCCTAAGGACTCGCGGTACATCCGCCGCGATAATGACCGACGATAGTGCCCTTGGCACTATCGTGCCACACCCCAATAGCCCGAAATTTTGAACAAAATCGATAACGAGCGCAAGGTCAAGCATTCCGATAAATCTATAACTCATATAACATTATAAAAATGAACATGCGTATATAAAGAACTACATTTTCTCAAATAGCACAATTAATAGAATGCGATGAGTAAATACTTACCTTAAATTTTCCGGGTGTTACATTTGATCATTCTACATATTTGTCATATCAGCCATTCCTAAGAGCATCTTCAATACATTCTTCAAAATGGAGAATCAAAAATAATATAAAACTCTAAAAAATCACATTTAACTCCAATTTCTTTATTTCGAATATTTTAATATTAATTATATTATTAAAATATTAAATATTATATTTCTCTCATAAATATTTTTTTATTGATAAGAGTAATAAAAAATTATTTTAAGTTGTTCTCCAAATTTAAATAATTTTTAATATTTTTCACTCTCACTTTCTCCATTTTAAAGAATCCGTTTGAATAAAAAGTTTAACACAAAATCCCTTAAATCTCTAAGGTTATGTTGCATTTTTTTAGCATTATACTATAATTTTTTATTTTAATGCTAAATGATATTACAAAAATAAAAATATATTATTTAAATTATGTAGTAAATTAAATATTTGTATATATTTATTTTAATTCAAAATTTCATCCAAAATGTTTTGAAAACAAAATTTTCATACGGTCCCACCGGTTTAAAACAAGATGCAAGACAAATCTGAATTCCATGATTGACTATCCAAATAATTATTAATTCAAATTTAAATATTTTCCAAACCTATTTTAGTTTGATCAATATTTAAAAAAGGGAAAATTGACACAAATAACTAAAGTACACGGTCCATTGCACCTCTTAACCATTTTCCCTCATTTTTTGCATTTTTGGCTCTAGATCCATAATGGTGGACCTGTAGGTCCGCAATCACATCATAAAAAGACAAAAAAAATTATGGATTGCGGCAGGTGTGCAATTGGTCGGGTGACCCACCTCCGCAATCCGCCTTCTAAGCCACGGGTCAAATGCAGATGAAACTCTAGCGCCTTTTTGACAGGTCCGCAATCCGACATCTCCGCAATTGTGGACCTATGGCTAAAACTGCAAAACCCGGGAGAAATGGCTAGAAGGTGCAACGTTAGGAGTACTTAGGCTATTTTTGCCAATTTCCCTTAAAAAATCGACTCAACAACTTGAATATTGGTATTTATCTTATGAAAATTGGTTTAAATCAATTAAAAAAAACCATTTAAAGATGGTTCGAGCGTTTAACATGATAATTTAAACAACAGTTCAATAATTCATCAGTAACATTAACTTTAATAATCGTGCATAAATTTTCATATGGCAAACTTTTTTAATATGTTTTATGTATGTTGTTCTTTATTTTCATTTCAAACTCTTGCAGTAGCGAAACTAGTTATTGTTAGTAATTTCCCACTATATGTATTTTAAAAATACATATAAAATTACACTGAAAAATAAAATAAAACTAAATAATCAACAAATGATTAGAATAACTCAAACGTAAAGGGAATTAACAAAAGAAGTAAACGAATAAACCGTAGTTTAATTCAACGATGCTGAGGCTCGTGTTGGACACGATTCCCTTAAACATATTCGCCGTATGTTCCCAGGGTACAACAGCGTAAGCACAGTGTACTGCCGGATATTACCACTTTGCCTGGAAAAACGCTGGAGAGAAACCGTATGCTTCAGATTTTGAGAGAATATGTATGACTAGAATTCGATGTGTACAAGAATGTACCCAAACTCTCATATTTATACTCAATATTAGAAACGACTGATTAATGTGAGATTTATATGATCATTAATCCTATTAATCATTTCTAATAATGAGTATCAAGGAGTTACAAAACGGATTTTGAACCAGTAAAAATTGCGACTTACCACGCGGGTAAACTCGCGGCACAACCCGCGTGGTGCACTGTTTCTCGTCCTAAGACAGTGGACATCGTGACTTACAGTGCGAGTAAGCCCGCGGCTTAACCCGCGGAACTTACTGTTTCATCGTTCATAAACCAAACATGGTGCGACTTATGGCGCGGCGACCTAACTCACGAACTGCACTGGATCAAAACAAAATTTTCGCAAAAACCAAGTTGCGCAAGATTTCGGAGCGGCATTCGTGTCCGCAGGTCGCGTCCATGCACAAGTTCACCGATTTTAGCCTACGACAGTCGCAATCGGCACCCCCCCTGGGCGCGGGAAGGTGATGGAGTAAAACCAAACAAAGAGCTTGTAAGCTCCTTCCACATCTAAGGTTATAAACCTCATAATTTTTGGTCCTCCTTCCTATGTGGGACAAGTTCCCACACCCACTTGGTTTTGCCAATTTTCATCCCAAACACTCAACTTTGAGCATCGATATCTCATTCACACATATTCCGTTTTGGACATATAATATATCGTTTTGAAGCTCTCATATAGGAGAACACAAACCCACGAAGAGTTAGATATATACTATACATATACATGTATTTATTTGTGTCCAAAGTTAGTAAAAAATCACATTTTTTACTAAAATTTTCCAACAATCCCCCACATGAATGGAGATCGATCTTTGCATACGGAAATCTCCCTACGAAATTTCCAATGGTCGAATCTTGCATAGGATAGGTAGGTGTTATCCTTTGAACATTTCCTTGTGAAACACATTTAGCCTCCTAGCTGTCAGTAGACTCGATGTCCTTGAACTGAACTGCCCTTTATGTAGGCGACAATACATTTCACACAAAATTCTTCCTAACAAGGTCATATTCTCATAGTCGTGTTCGTTATGGTCATGAACACTAGCCTGGTTCAGCGAGAGCTGATAGGAATTGAGCCCCCCCACAATTCCCTTCGAAGCGACCCCACTTCTCTCTCACATAGGTGATTTTCAATAATCATTAAAAGCCATAGGCTTAGCCTAAATATCACTGATTCCAGAATTGGAATTGGAAGTCTATGAACTCCCCCACAGTGACATCCTCTATTCATACAACTAGGTTGTCCTTTTGAACCCAGATCTTGGGATCTCCAGTCTTCTGGGTAAGGTTTCCTTTGCATGAATTACTCATTTAAGGGCTTTAGTCCCATTCCTCTCGACGACTTGTACACCAAATCTCTACTTAGGCCTTTCCTAAGCGGATCCGCAATGTTATCCTTTGACTTCACACAGTCAATTGTGATAACTCCAGTAGAGAGTAATTGTCGAATCGTATTATGTCTACGTCTAATATGTCTAGATTTCTCATCATACATTGTACTTTGAGCTCTACCAATCGCCGATTGGCTATCACAATGTATACATATGGCCGTTACCGGCTTAGGCCATTTGGGAATATCTTCCATGAACTGACGTAGCCATTCTGCCTCTTCACCACATTTATCCAAGGCAATAAATTCAGATTCCATCGTGGATCTGGCTATAACAGTTTGCTTGGATGATTTCCAAGATATAGCCGCACCTCCAAGTGTAAACACGTATCCACTTGTTGATCTGGAATCCTTAATATCAGATATCCAATTTGCATCACTGTAACCTTCGATTACCATTGAATATTTTCCATAATGCAGTCCATATTCACATGTGTATCTTAGATATCTTAACAATCTAGTAATACTCTTCCAATGTTCTAAACTGGGATTACTAGTATACCTACTTAGCCTGCTCACTGTATATGCTAAATCAGGTCTAGTACAACTCATAAGATACATCAAACTGCCAATTATTCTTGAGTATTTTACTTGTTCAACACCTTCCCCTCTATTCTTAGATAGATGTTGACTAGTATCAATTGGAGTTCTAGCTATACTAGTATCTCCTTCATTGAATTTCTCAAGAATCTTGTCCACATAGTGTGTTTGATTTAACACCATACCATTTTGGGTTCTTGTGATTTTTATCCCAAGAATCACATCCGTTAAACCCAAATCTTTCATGTCAATTTTAGATTTCAACATATCCTTTGTGGACTTTATCATTTTGTCATCGCTGCCAATGATAAGCATATTATCAACATATAAACACAAGATGACATATCCATGAGTGGTGTCTTTCATGTAAACACATTTATCACACTCATTTATCTTAAAACCGCTTTCTAACATGGCTTGATCAAACTTTTGATGCCATTGCTTTGGAGCTTGCTTTAGGCCATACAAGGATTTAATAAGTTTACAAACCTTATTCTCTTATCCCGGGGCAACAAATCCCTCGGGCTGCTCCATATAGATTTCTTCTTCTAAATCTCCGTTTAGAAAAGCAGTTTTTACATCCATTTGGTGAATTTGCAGATTTCTAATGGCTGCAATCGCTAACACCAATCTAATGGATGTTATTCTTGTCACCGGCGAATAAGTATCAAAATAATCTAGACATTCCTTTTGTTTATATCCTTTGATAACTAATCTCGCCTTGTATTTGTCAATACTGCCATCAGCTTTCATCTTTCTTTTAAAGATCCAACAGTAACCTAGTGGCTTACAACCCGGTGGTAGGTCCACTAGTTCCCATGTATGGTTTTGTAAGATAGATTCTATCTCACTATTGATGGCTTCTTTCCATTAAGGTCCCTCTGAAGACGTGACCGCCTCACGATAGGTTTTAGGTTCACTTTCCACCACGTAGGTGAGAAAATCGGGACCAAATGATTTTTCAACCCGAGCTCGTTTACTTCTTCTAGGTTCCACATCTTCTTCATCAGATAGAATTTGTTCATCCTCTTGAACAATTTCTTTACCTTTAGAAGATGACGCTTGATCTTCCTTGTTCAAACAAGGAAACACGTCTTCAAAGAATGAAGCATTTCTTGACTCCATAATTGTATTCTTGTGTATCTCGGGATTTTTAGATTCATACACAAGAAACCGATAAGCACTACTATTTTGTGCATATCCAATGAATACAAAATCCACTGTTTTAGGTCCTAACTTTTGTACCTTAGGAGGAGGTACAACCACTTTAGCTAGGCACCCCCACACTCGTAAGTACTTGTAAGATGGTTTTCTACCCATCCAAAGTTCATACGGGGTCTTATCTTTTTTCTTGCGGGGTATCTTATTTAAAAGATAATTAGCCGACAAAATAGATTCCCCTCACATGTTCTGACTTAGGCCAGAACTGATCAACATGGCATTCACCATTTCTTTCAAGGTGCGATTCTTTCTTTCAGCAATACCGTTTTGCTGTGGTGAATAGGGTGTTGTGAATTCATGTCAAATTCCATTGCTAGAAGAAAATTCAGCAAACGGTGAAACATATTCACCTCCCCTATCGCTTCTCACGACCTTGATTTTCTTGTTAAGTTGATTTTCAACTTCATTTTTATACAAGACAAACTTGTCTATTGCTTCATCTTTACTCTTAAGTAAATACACATAGCAATATTTCGTACTATTATCGATAAACGTGATGAAGTATTTGTTCCCACCTCTAGTAGAAATCGATTTTAAATCACACACATCGGTGTGAATTAAATCAAGGGGTTCGGTTTTTCTTTCAATCGATTTGAAAGACGTTCTAGTAAGTTTGGATTCTACACATGTGGGGCACTTGTGATTTGAGTCAAAAACAAATTTTGGTATGCAGTTTAATTTAATTAAACGTCGATTGGAATTATAATTTACATGTCCTAAACGTCCATGCCAAACATTTGGAGATTCAAGCAAATAAACAGAACTTGAAATAGTTTTATTCATTTCATTGAAAATTATTGTATTTAACTTGAACATACCATTCAAAGCATTTCCATTACCCACATGCATACCACTTTTGGACAAAACAAATTCGTCCGACTCAAACACTAGTTTGAAACCAAACTTGTTTAACAAACAACCCGAAACGAGATTCTTTCGAAGTTCCGGGACGTACAAAACATCCTTAAGCTTAAGCTCTTTCCCAGAAGTCATCTTCAAAATGACGTCTCCAATACCCTTGACATCGGCGGTAGCGACATTTCCCATATAGAGCTTTTGCCCAACATCAACATCCTTAAAAATGTTGAAGTTTCTCCTGTCATGACACACATGACGGGTCGCTCCGGTATCAATCCAACATTCTCTAGAGTTTGCACCAAACGTATTCAACTCCGAGACCATGGCCGTGGGATCCGTGATCATTCCCACCACATACTCGTTCACCATCGTGAAAAACAAATTTCACTTGAACGCAATCTCTATCTGTTTACACAAAACAGAAATGGAATTAAATCAAATCCAAATTTGATTGATAATCCTTTTATACAAACAATAAAGGTCTTAAATCAAAACAAACTCGTTGTAGAATTTGTTTACACGAAATCGAAACAAATTCGATTTAGAACCTTTTTCACAAAATCGAAACAAACTCGATTTTAAATTTCGTTTTCACAAAACGAGTCAAACTCAACGTAGAATCTCTTTCCACAAATTGAAATAAGCCCAATTTAAATCGATACAAAAACCGATTTAGATTCTATTTACACATAATCGATACAAAATCGATTTAGAATCTTTCGAGACAAACTCGATTTTACAAACTGTTTACAAACAATAATTTAAATCGTCAAATACGATTTATAATATGTTTACACAAAACCTAAAAAGAATTAAATCGAACCAACGTTGATAGAAATTATTTTTCACATAAACGAATTAATCGAAACAAACTCGATTATCAATCCGTTCATACCCTTAAATCGAGACACAACTCGATTCTTATCAAATCGAATTAAATTCGATATAACCAATTGAATCAAGCTAAACTCGATTCAATTTCTGTTTACACAAAACAGAATAGATACCAAAGGAATTAATCTGTTTAAAAAACAGAAAACCAAAATATCGAGACAAACCCGATACGTCAAAAAATCTGTTTAAGATTGTTAGTAATTTCCCACTATATGTATTTTAAAAATACATATAAAATTACACTGAAGATAAAATAAAACTAAATAATCAACAAATGATTAGAATAACTCAAACGTAAAGGGAATTAGCAAAAGAATTAAACGAATAAACCGTAGTTTAATTCAACGATGTTGAGGCTCGTGTTGGACACGATTCCCTTAAACAGATTCACCGTCTGTTCCCAGGGTACAACAGCGTAAGCACAGTGTACTGCAGGATATTACCACTTTGCCTGGAAAAACGCTGGAGAGAAACCGTATGCTTCAGATTTTGAGAGAATATGTATGACTAGAATTCGATGTGTACAAGAATGTACCCAAACTCTCATATTTATACTCAATATTAGAAACCGACTGATTAATGTGAGATTTATATGATCATTAATCCTATTAATCATTTCTAATAATGAGTATCAAGGAGTTACAAAACGGATTTTGAACCAGTAAAAATCGCGACTTACCACGCGGGTAAACTCGCGGCACAACCCGCGTGGTGCACTGTTTCTCGTCCTAAGACAGTGGACATCGCGACTTACAGTGCGAGTAAGCCCGCGGCTTAACCCGCGAACTGCACTGGATCAAAACAAAATTTTCGTAAAAACCAAGTTGCGCAAGATTTCGTGTCCACAGGTCGCGCCCATGCACAAGTTCGCCGATTTTAGCCTACGACAGTCGCAATCGACACCCCCCCTGCGCGTGGGTAGGTGATGGAATAAAACCAAACAAAGAGCTTGTAAGCTCCTTCCACATCTAAGGTTATAAACCTCATAAATTTTGGTCCTCCTTCCTATGTGGGACAAGTTCCCACACCCACTTGGTTTTGCCAATTTTCATCCCAAACACTCAACTTTGAGAATCGATATCTCATTCACATATATTCCGTTTTGGACATATAATATATCGTTTTGAAACTCTCATATAGGAGAACACAAACCCACGAAGAGTTAGATATATACTATACATATACATGTATTTATTTGTGTCCAAAGTTAGTAAAAAATCACATTTTTTACTAAAATTTTCCAATAGTTATCTCCCGGGCACCTTAATGGAGATTCCACGTTCGAATTTCTAAAATGAGTCACATTTGCCCTAGAAAAGAAAGAGATTATTTTCACTTCATGTGAATATGACACTTTATATAAAGCTCGTCTCCTTGTGGATTATAGGGATACAAGATTTTGATACTATGATACATAAATTTTTCTCGGTTTTTCTAATCGATGATTATTTTTAATACTTATGTTTGTTACATTTAAATGTGAATAAATTAATAGTTTATTAGTAAATAAAATGATTATTTTGAATGTTTCATTCCAATACTATTATTTATTTATTTTCTATTAACTTTGTCGTTTCTATAATAAATGTAACAACTTTCATTTGAATTGTTATAAAATAAATAAAGGTGAATGATCGTGTGAGAAATTGAGGTTAACATGAGAATGGATCTGTATTGTTGATCACTTTTAATAAATGTCCTCCCATTGGCTCAATGAGGCTTGTACTAAAGCCAACAACGGTTAAGATTTTAAGACCAAGGTTGATTAGTTCGTTTATGCATCTATATATGTAACAATATAGCTAGCAAGTTGCATGCTTCCATCATATACTTAATTAAATTAAAACCTTTTTCTTTTCTCGCGAAAAACTCGGATGAACACAACACCAGATTAAGAAATACACAATATATGTTGAGCAAAATAAAGAAACCAAGTAACTTGTAATACATATAAGCTATGTGACCCTCATTGATATCGCTTGATACCCAACTTATGTTATTTGGAAAAAAAAACTCTTCAAATAACGGTGTGAGTGTATGCATCAAGAGGTTGTACTTTGTGCACCCATCCGCTTCAAATAACAATGTTATAATGACACTTTGTTGGTATGCATCATGAAGCTGTACATTTCATCATATCACAGTTAGTTTGATTTACGAGCATCATCATATATATATAGCTTGAAGTAGAAAAGACGGAGGATGTCTTGTTGACCTCTCTTAAATTAAATCATGAGAAAGATGGAGGATTTGGTTGGTACCTTTTGGATCCCGACCATGGAAATTAACGGAGATAAAGAGGGGGACCAAGAAACAGAGATGTTTCATCTCGGGTTTAAACAATAATGAAGAAAAAGTTGCAGCATTGGATGCACCGAGAAAGTGTGTCCGTCACTATGGTCAAACCCTTGATTCAATATATAAGAAAATATATTATTAAATAAAGAATAAAATACATAAAAAGAGAAAATGACCATATAACCCCCAACTAAACGAACATTTTCTAGAGGAGATAGTCAGATGGATCAAAATAGAAATAAATTACAAAGCATATGGATGAAAACCGTGATTTTAAATGCACAAGGACGAACATAGGAATCTCTATCAAACCGTAGGGACTAAAAACGTAACTTGCTGTAAATTTAAAGAATCGCAGGGAAGAAAGAGATAGAAATAGGAGGGAAGACATGCATGCAATTTCCAAAAGGATCCATGTAAAATATGGTTTTTAGAGATAACAAACAAAATAAATAATCATGAATTTTTGTTAGTATATTTTATTTTAATCATTGGACTTAAAAAACATTAGCAAAACCATTCAATTTAAAATTTTGTTGGAGCACCCCATTATTTATTGAATTTTTTTTATAAGATAATAACAACCTTATATACTTTGAGTTATTGTAAAATAACTTTGTTTTTTATCTTAAACTTGGTGTGAATTGATATCTTATTAGTTATATATATATATATATATATTATTGTCTTATAGTTATTTATGGATCAGGTTAAATGTACTCTTTTATATTGTTAATTGTATATATACCTACTAATTTTCTTTTTACACACATCAACATCAGAAACTACTTTTTACATTTTGAAGATATAATTTAACCCGATTTTGACATTAATTGAGGTGCATATAACAACATCCTTAGAACATCTTTAATGAAGGTTGTTATAAAAACCTATTTTTTTGTACTTTTCTTACCACATCATTTCCAACTCACCAAATTAAGAACTTATATAAAAGTTCACTATTGTAGTTCTTATAAGAGTTACCATTGTGAACTTTTATATAGGTTCTTAATTTGGTGAGTTGGAAGTGAACTTTTATTTTGTCAGCATGTTATGGTGTTTTATTAATTATTAAATATATCGATTTGATAAAACACATATTTTGCTTCGATTCCTATTTTGTGTAATATACTTATGTAACCTTGATTTTGGTATCTCGAATGTGATACATTTAAACCAAATTATGTTACACAATAGAAATAGAAAAGAAAAACACGTATTTTCATGAATTATTGTATATAAATCAGGTACTTAAATGTTTGTGATATTATATCTGAAATACCACAAAAATAAAATTCAAATACGTTACATGAAATAGGAATAGAATCAAAAATACAATTTGGAAAAGTTCAAAAAAACACCCAATAAATTATCTCATTTTGAATGATTAAGTCCATAAACATTTATTTTGAATAAATAAACCATCGAACTTCTAAAAATTGGTTACCTTTACTTGGAACTGACTATGAAGGTTTTAAAGTAAAAACAAATCTAAATCAATTTTAACGTTCTCAAACTCTAAGCTATTAAAACCCCTCACAAACAATCGTATCACTCCGCCTCGCCACTCCCCGTTGTTCGATCTCCATATCTGTAACACCCGTAATTTTCGGTAAGTATAGGAGCACCCAGGCGTTTTTGTACCTTGTGTTTGGTGGGATTCATGTTGGGAAAACACTATTAGAAGTTCCAAAGAATGTCGAGGGCCTTATTGTCGGAAAAGATCGGATTTTCGGGCTTCGGGGAGTCTGGCGAAAGTGACAGCGAAAGTGACATGTGTCACAATCGCATGTCACTATCGCAGAGGGCCTTATGGCCGCGGTACACTCCCAGCGAGAGTGCCTCGCGAGAGTGACCATGTCACTTTCGCTTGGCACAATCGCATTCGGGGTCCAGCAGGTTAAAAACGTGATTTTCAGCCTCTTTTCATTATCCACTTCAACCATACCCTCTCCTCTTCTCTCTAAACCGAACCCTTTACCCCCATTGTTGATTTTGAGCATTTGAAACACCAAACCTAGAGTGTTTCAAGTGATTCTCCCTCATCTAGCAAAATGTGGAAGCTTGAGCTAAGATATCTTCACCCTCTCCACCTTCTTCATCATATTTATCTAATTTCTAGGGTTTCCACCTAACCTTTTCATCATTTGGAAGTTTGGGAGTTTATGGCTCGTGTTGGTAACCTAGAAGCATTTTGGGTGGTGGATTGAAGCTATGGATAAGGTAATCTCCCCTTTTCTTCACTTTTGGAAATTAAGGTTTTGTCATAAGTTGAGATCTTTATGTAAAATGTTTGGGGATCGATTCTAAATGGTTGAATTAGTATATTCATGGTTGGAAACTTGTAATGGTAGGTTTTTTGGAAGGTTTTGCTTGTGGATTCGGAATTCTTCAAGGAAGCTCAAGTTGGGGTAAAATCTAGATTTAGCTTAATCTAGCAAGGTGAGTTCAAGTTGATTTGTGAAAACGGTGTACATGCCAAAATGTTCATTTTAAAATGTTTTATGTTTTACATGAAATTGTTAACTGCTGATCACCTAATAAGTTTTGGTTATTTTGAAATGTTTAGTTTTATAAACATGGTGAAATACCCATTTTGGGA
Source organism: Arctium minus (assembly GCA_954870635.1). Lineage (NCBI taxonomy): Eukaryota > Viridiplantae > Streptophyta > Magnoliopsida > Asterales > Asteraceae > Arctium > Arctium minus. The sequence continues at coordinate 15,368,836 of OX941097.1, read as the reverse complement.
TTTTTGGGAATTTTGGTAAACAAATCATGTTGAAATGTTTCATCGATGATTTTACATATGTAATTGGAGTTCATTTGACGTAAGTGTCATTTTGTGTATTTAACCTTATAAACCTTTTCGGAAAATGCATATTATTATGTTATGAGGCATTTTGGAAATACAGGGGTACGAGTTCATTTAGAAAATGGGTTGCTTCATCCAATGAGGAGATTTGAGTTAATCATACTTTTGGTCGTTGTGTTTGCATGATAGTTGGTCAATCGTGTTACAATATTTATACCGGCTTTCTTTTGGGGGTTTACGTAAGTTGTTGAGCCTCTGGCTCGGTTTTGACTAAATTGAGTCTTGAGGACATTTGTCCGGTTTTAATAACTTAAAGTGGAGTCTTGGGTGTGAGTTGCATTTACTGTACTTTATTTTGGAGAATACATGTTTTGAGTGTGTGTGTGTGTCATCCAATAGGGGTCATGTGTTTTAGACTGTAATGCATTGGATCCATAGGCATGTAAGTCAGTCGTGTTTAATGGTGAGGACTCTTGGGATTCTCACTTTGGGAAAATAATGTCGTGTTGGCATTGGTGTCGTCCCGGTTGTTTGGCGAAGAGGAACATTTATGGGTTGTACTTCGGGACCAAGGGTCTTATGTTTGGATGTCTAATTCTTCTGCACGAGTATTAGTCATCATGAGTTATCAAGTAAGGAGTTGAGACTCCTACCTTGAATGCTAGTGAGTAGACACTAAAGGTCGAACGGGGACCTTGAGGTTGGAACTCTACTAGAGAGCGAATGGGCACTAAGATCGGGTATCCTTGAGCTGACTCCCGCTAAGTGGTGTTCACTAAAGGTACCGTGTCCTTGAGATGACGGCCGCTAAGTGGTGTGCACTAAAGGTTTTGGGGACTTGAGGTGACACTTAAGTTAGTGTGCACTAAATTCAATGATCTGAGGTGCAGTTCGATAACATAGATACGTGGCATACTTTTGTGTTCCCGCTACGTTCAATGGAAACGGGCCTCCCCCGTCACCGAAAGGTGTTGTTTTGGGTATTGTATTTTTACTATCCATGTTTTCGGTGACGTTTTATATGTACGAGTTTTATCCATGAGTTATGTGGAGTATTAGTGTTCCACCCGTGTTTTGGTGTTTCGGGAAATAAAGGCGTATACGTGTTTTTATAAATTGGGAGTTCAATCCCTGTTAAATGCTTCAAGTGAGTTTCGGGTTAAAATCTATTTTGCGAAGGATTATTTTTATGCTAGAATTGTCATCGTTAAATGTGCATATTTGGAAAATGAGTCGTCTCATGTTAAAGTAAACCATTCAGGGAGATCAATGATTTAAATGACATTCTTTATCAATAACATTATATATCCACTCATGTTGAAAACTCTTGAACTCACTAGGCGTTAGCCTAACCTTTTTATTTGTCGGCATGTGCATCAGGTTCTGGTTGGGGGAAATTGTAACACCCGTAATTTTCGGTAAGTAATTGTCACCCGGACGTTTCTGTGACTTGTAAACAGTGGGGTTTTGTTGGGAAATGTTTTGTTTAAAGTCCCTTAGAGTATCGGGGTTGTTAGCATTGGAAAAGTCGGGTTTCGGGGCTCCGAAAAGGTCCTGCGACACACTGTCACAGTCGCATGAAATGTACCGTGGTCTGAGGGGAGTTGACGACATTGCCATGCGACAATGCCCTGGGCGTTGTCGTTGGTCAATGTCGCACCAGGGCACCCAGCTGCTGTTAAGTCGCAAAAATTCAGCCTTTTCTCAATCACTTTCATCCAAACTCCTTCTATTCTCTCCCAAAATCGTTTTCCTTCTTCTCCCTTCAAACCCTAACTCATATTTGACCCAAACCCTTGTATTTTATGAAGATAAAACATCACCAAGTGGTAGAATTGAAAAGTTATGGTCAAGGTTTCACCATCTCCATCTTCATCTTCCTCATCAAGTTCAACGTATGGGAGCTCGGGTTGAAGAGTTGGAATGGGTGTCCTCGGAAAGTCTCATCACTCAAAATGGTAAGCTTTCTTGTAGTAAAGTTATAAATGCTCCATTGATGGTTTCTTAGTGTTTGATTTCTCAAATCTCGGATTTGATAGTTTTGGAGAAACTAGGGTTTTGATCTCGTTGGGGATTTTAGTAAATAATGTTTAGGGAATGTTTCTAAATGGTTAAATATGAGTATTTATGGTTTGGAATGTATGGATCTAGGTTTTGGAGGTTTCGGCTTGAGGATTCAAGTGCCCTTCAAAGGAGCTCAAGTTGGGTGAAATCTAGATTTAGCCTAAATCTAGCGAGGTGAGTTCAAGTTGATTTGTGAAAACAGTGTACATGCCAAAATGTTTATTTTAAAGTGTTTTGTGTTTTACATGCAATGGTTAACTGCTGATAAGTTTTGTGTATTTTGAAGTAAAAATATATTTTACTTGGTTGTATGTCAAAGAGTGAGTATTTTGATAAGTATTCATATTTAGTAAACTTGGGTTGTGTTAACCTCTTAAAATGCTTATATAGGGTTTTGAACATTTCAACAACTAAATAGCATGATTTACGTATTCTTGGTGATGTTGTACGAGTAAGATCTATTTTATGATTTATGCATCTTTGATGATTTTGTACAAATGAAGTCTATTCCATGTTATATGCATGTTGGTGTATTTGTATTCATAAACCTTTTGGAAAACCTTTGATCCCATTAAGTGTTGAGTTTTGGGTTAAGCTCATCTTTGAGGTATGTATATTCGTAAACGTTGTTTAAAGACATTTCATTATTTGGGGGACCGGTAATTGTTGGTCGAATGGATTTTGAGCATTTTAGCTCGGTGTTGGCTTAAAAGAGTCTTGAGGACATTTGTCCGGTTTTAATGGCTCGATGTAGAGTCCAATTTATGATTTACATCTTAATGCATTTTATTGCATATTTATAATCATTACAGGCTCGAGTGCTTTTGTCATTCATGTGTAGTCGTGTATTTTTAGACTGTGTTGCATTGGATCCATGGGCACGTAAGTCAGTCTTATTTGATGGTGAAATGGGTGGTACGGGGTTGGACTCCGGGACTCATGTTTTATGACCAAAACTTGACAAGTAGGCACTAGGAGGATGTAGTCTTGGGAGCCACTGTGTGGGTGTGTGCCTAGACCTCCGCCGTCGGGGAATTTCCTCAGTTGTAGTCCCCGGGTGTGTCGGGCCTTTCGGGTGTCGTTTTTGGCATCAAGGTACCGCGTCTCTTTGGGTGAAACTTGTCAAGGATTCGCAGGGACACTTGGACTTTCATGTCGTTAGGTGTCATGCGATGAACGTTGTAGGAGTGGCATACTTTGTGTTCTTCCGCTCTCAACGGATACGGGTATCCCCCGTTGTCGGCCGCTGTATTTTGGATATCTAATTGTCCATGCTTTAATATTTGGATTTCATTCCATTTTATGGTCGCGTGAGTATTAAGTTTCAGTTCCATGTTTTAATGGCGTATCATATTTATATGGTTGGTTTTTCGTTATTTAAGGGTCGAGTATGATGTTCCACCCGCGTTTTGGTTGTTTTGGGATATGAAGTATTATCTACATCTTCACAAATTTGAGTGTCGAACTATGATCTCGATTTGGGTGAGTTACGGGTTGCATCGTTTTATAAGAAATGTGTGTTTGAGAACATTGTCTTTAATGGTGCATATTATGAGAAAACATGTCGTTTCATTTTGAAGTATATTATTTCAAAAGATCTTGCTTTAATTTGAATTCCTTTATTTAAAAGATATATTCATTCATGTTAAAACTCTTGAGCTCACTAGGCGTTAAGCCTAACCTTTTTATTTGTCGGCATGTGCATCAGGTTCCCGTCGGGGGTCGGTTCTAGCAAGTGCTATAAGGAGTTGAGCCTTAGCTTTATGCAAAAGTGAGTAGTTGGTGAAGTCTTCCGCAGGTTGGAGATAGTAATCGTTATTCGGATTTAGTAACACCCGTCCTTTCCATAGATTGTATGTATAGGATGAATGTGTGTATTGAGGTTAATTCTTAAATTGTGTTTGTAGTCGAAGTAATTATTGTTGTACTTAGAAAATTTTTAATAAGTTGTTATCTTCATATTTGAGGGTGTTACAGAAATGGTGCTAGCGTTTCTATGAAGTGTTGTGTGCTAGTTATAGGCACGAAGGTGAGTAGCTTGGTGAAGTCTTCCGCATCTTGGGGATATCGGCTATCATTGAGTTTTAATAACACCTGTCCCTATTGTAGACCTTGTATAAGGCTGGAATTGTATTTATTGAAGTTAAACCTTAAATTGTTATGGTAGGTGAGGCAATTATTGATGTATTAAAATTTTAAATTAGTTGCTATATTCAGATTTGAGGGTGTTACAAGTTGGTATCAGAGCTTAAGTTTAAGAGATTTAGGTGTTGATTTCGGATACCTAGACTCAAACTAGTGTTCTTCTAAGTATGAGAAAGTGAGATTGCACTACTATACACTCTAAGATAAGATATTTTGAAGTCGATAGAGTCACAAGAATCGGGAATCATGACGAGGGTAGCAAGGATAATCGTGTATGGTACGTTCATAATTACATCTGGCTAGTATCGTGGTGAGCTTACATGTTCATGTGTGTGCTTGAACCGCCCTCATGTGAGGACCGATGGGGTAGTGGATGAGTTTCCGAGGAGTAATGGCTTGAAGAGGTTAATGTTTATAGCATTGTCACTTGTAGTGATGATTAAGAATGGTGATTGCATTAAGTGAACCCTTTCGGGTCGGAATGATTGGTTGAATTAGAACGATAGGCTTATTGAATATGTCTTGCTTCAAGAAGAAATTGTAAGGTGAACTGATGAAACAATTGATTATTGCCTTAAAATGTATAAGCATCTGGATGACAATAGTATGACTGGGAAATTGAGGAGCGTGATTTCGAGATGTTGACTGCCGACCAAACTCATGCACGAAATTTATTTCTAAAATGTATTGCATCAATTATTTCTCATGTTTCCAAAAGCATCGTGTGGATTATGTTACAAAGTCTTGGAAAAATGTTTAGCACACACAAGATTTTAAACCACGATTTTAAACATGCATAAAATCGTTTAATTGCACGTGGTTGCAAACTTGTCCGGGACTTTCTTTATTCTCGTTGTTGTCCAACACTATTTTCGGATATTGTGATGTCCGTATTTTGATGTTGTTTAGGGTCTTGGACAAGTAACTGTAACCTATGACTCCAACATTGGATCTCCTCCACATATGTTAAGGTTTTGGACAGAAAGTTATTTCCATGTTTTGGTGTTTGAGTTATGTTGGGAATTTTATTCCGTATGAGTTTCTTTGAGTATTTATGGAGTCCTTTTTTTGCGAAGTTTTGCGACGCGTGAGTGAACCTTGAATTACGTAGACTAAGTTCTTTGTGTGTGTTGGGTTATGGGTTGTTGAGAAATTTATTTCATAAGAGTTTTGTTGGTAGATGCCATCCCATATGCTATTTTGGGAAGATCAATGTCGTGTGGGTTCACTTTTGAGTTTTATACGAGCATATTTCGCTGCACACTACTTAGTACTACAAATGATTTATGCTTTTGGTGTGAGTAAGCATATGGATGATTTATGATGGTTTGTGTTAAACTTTTGCTTTTAACATCCTTGGGTTATTGATTTTACTGTTGTGGTCTCACGCAATGCATTGTATTGATTTACTCGTATGCATGGCATTATAGCCACCATTTTGGGTCAAAGAACGTTTTATCCGTACGACTAAAAGTTTGAAGTCGATTTAAATTATTTCACGTTTGACAAAATCTCAAACTCTTATCGTTTTACTAAGTTTGGGAAATAAACTGATGTATGTGGGTCTTGAGGGAAATTCTATTTCATGTCATTATATGGTTAAATGAGAGATTTCCGGAACTTGATTATGTGAATTTTCCCTTTGGGAGTCTTGTGCAAACGCCTTGTTATGCCCTGTTTTAGTACGTAAAATTAATTCTCAGCTATGGTGTAAATTGATGCATGTTAGGACCATAGTGGTCCATTCCAAAAAGTTTGTTGTGTATCTTTATGTATTGTCATTATTAGTTTGAGTAATGACCAAACGATTTTCAAAATGGTTTTATGTGTGTGGCATTTGAGACCACTTTGTACACCTACCGAGTAAACGGTAGTAGATTTTTACACGTACGATTAATTGTTGTAAAGTTGTTGCATTTGAGAATTTTATAAAATTTCAAATTGACATATTAGTTGAAAAACCTTGAACTCATTAGGGTTATAGATTTAAAACCCTATCGTGAAAGGAGTTGTAATTCGGGACTAGAAAAGTCCTTGGGAATTGAAGCGTCGGATGATCCGACTTGTGGTCGGTTTTGAATTTTGGGGTTTTAGTTATGAATCGATGCACGCATAAATAATTGAGGTGTTAGAATTGTGCATCCTCCCAGTTATTTAAGTGATAATCTTTCCCTTCGGTAAAAACTTCAGGTTAAAACACTGTAAGGTTGTTTACGTATGGTTGGATTTGAATTGATGGGTTAACTATGCGACAGCATGCCATTTGTCGGTGGTGCACTATCCTAATGAGTATTCATGAATGATGGTGATGTATGGTTTGTCTGTAAAGCTAAATGATTTGGGGTTTAGTTCCATATTAAGTGTCAATTGTAAGTCATTTGGGGATCGGCTCGGTGCAAGCCGACTTAGTCTTTTTGGGTCAATGAACTTTGAAATATTTGGAAGTATCCACGTTAGATCATGGGAAATAATTAACCTCACGGTGGTGGAATTTATAGGAAGATTAGATGTTGGTAGATAAGCATTGATGTGTATGATTTTCTGGATGAGGTAAGGATCTCATTGATGGAATGTTTGAGGTTTGAGAATAGGTCGGAGTGTTCGATAGCCTGATCCGAACTAACCAGCTCCCCGGAAAGAGTATTGGTATATCCTTGGAAGGACGACCTTACCAATATCAAGAGAGAATTACAAAGGAATTTTGGGAATTCTTTAGGTTTGTGTTGACTATTGGGATACAGATTCAGAATCGGGTTGAACTGGAATGACCTAGTCAATGGAAAGTTGAGGTCACGAACTACTCTTGAGGTAGTAAGTGTCACCCAAGGTTGGGATACAACCGTAGCCTTATGATTAAAGACTACTTTAGAGATTTAAGTGTTCACTCGGACATAAGTGTAACGTGCCCAAGGGGACGGCTGTCGTGAGTATTGGCATAAGGATCATGGTAGTGGTTCTAGAATATGGATTAAGGACAATTTATCCTGCGGGCAACGTTTTGTTGAAATCTAGATTTCGAGGACGAAATCTCTTTTAAGGTTGGGAGGATTGTAACACCCGTAATTTTCGGTAAGTATAGGAGCACCCAGGCGTTTTTGTACCTTGTGTTTGGTGGGATTCATGTTGGGAAAACACTATTAGAAGTTCCAAAGAATGTCGAGGGCCTTATTGTCGGAAAAGATCGGATTTTCGGGCTTCGGGGAGTCTGGCGAAAGTGACAGCGAAAGTGACATGTGTCACAATCGCGTGTCACTATCGCAGAGGGCCTTATGGCCGCGGTACACTCCCAGCGAGAGTGCCTCGCGAGAGTGACCATGTCACTTTCGCTTGGCACAATCGCATTCGGGGTCCAGCAGGTTAAAAACGTGATTTTCAGCCTCTTTTCATTATCCACTTCAACCATACCCTCTCCTCTTCTCTCTAAACCGAACCCTTTACCCCCATTGTTGATTTTGAGCATTTGAAACACCAAACCTAGAGTGTTTCAAGTGATTCTCCCTCATCTAGCAAAATGTGGAAGCTTGAGCTAAGATATCTTCACCCTCTCCACCTTCTTCATCATATTTATCTAATTTCTAGGGTTTCCACCTAACCTTTTCATCATTTGGAAGTTTGGGAGTTTATGGCTCGTGTTGGTAACCTAGAAGCATTTTGGGTGGTGGATTGAAGCTATGGATAAGGTAATCTCCCCTTTTCTTCACTTTTGGAAATTAAGGTTTTGTCATAAGTTGAGATCTTTATGTAAAATGTTTGGGGATCGATTCTAAATGGTTGAATTAGTATATTCATGGTTGGAAACTTGTAATGGTAGGTTTTTTGGAAGGTTTTGCTTGTGGATTCGGAATTCTTCAAGGAAGCTCAAGTTGGGGTAAAATCTAGATTTAGCTTAATCTAGCAAGGTGAGTTCAAGATGATTTGTGAAAACGGTGTACATGCCAAAATGTTCATTTTAAAGTGTTTTGTGTTTTACATGAAATTGTTAACTGCTGATCACCTGATAAGTTTTGGTTATTTTGAAATGTTTAGTTTTATAAACATGGTGAAATACCCATTTTGGGATTTTTGGGAATTTTGGTAAATAAATCATGTTGAAATGTTTCATCGATGATTTTACATATATAATTGGAGTTCATTTGACGTAAGTGTCATTTTGTGTATTTGACCTTATAAACCTTTTCAGAAAATCCATACTATTGTGTTATGAGGCATTTTGGAAATATAGGGATACGAGTTCATTTAGAAAATGGGTTGCTTCATCCAATGAGGAGATTTGAGTTAATCATACTTTTGGTCGTTGTGTTTGCATGATAGTTGGTCAATCGTGTTTCAATGTTTATACCGGCTTTCTTTTGGGGGTTTACGTAAGTTGTTGGGCCTCTGGCTAGGTTTTGACTAATTTCAGTCTTGAGGACATTTGTCCAGTTTTAATAACTTAAAGTGGAGCCTTGGGTGTGAGTTGCATTTACTGTACTTTATTTTGGAGAATACATGTTTTGAGTGCGTGTGTCATCCAATAGGGATCATGTGTTTTAGACTTTAATGCATTGGATCCATAGCCATGTAAGTCAGTCATGTTTAATGGTGAGGACTCTTGGGATTCTCACTTTGGGAAAATAATGTCGTGTTGGCATTGGTGTCGTCCCGGTTGTTTGGCGAAGGGGAGCCTTTATGGGTTGTACTTCGGGACCATGGGTCTTGTGTTTGGATGTCTAATTCTTGTGCACGAGTGTTAGTCATCATGGGTTATCAAGTAAGGAGTTGAGACTCCTACCTTGAATGCTAGTGAGTAGACACTAAAGGTCGAACGGGGACCTTGAGGTTGGAACTCTACTAGAGAGCGAATGGGCACTAAGATCGGGTATCCTTGAGCTGACGCCCGCTAAGTGGTGTGCACTAAAGGTACTGTGTCCTTAAGGTGACGGCCGCTAAGTGGTGTGCACTAAAGGTGTTGGGGACTTGAGGTGACACTTAAGTTAGTGTGCACTAAATTCAATGATCTGAGGTGCAGTTCGATAACATGGATACGTGACATACTTTTGTGTTCCCGCCACGTTCAATGGAAACGGGACTCCCCCGTCACCGAAAGGTGTTGTTTTGGGTATTGTATTTTTACTATCCATGTTTTCGGTGACGTTTTATATGTACGAGTTTTATCCATGAGTTATGTGGAGTATTAGTGTTTCACCCGTGTTTTGGTGTTTCGGGAAATAAAGGTGTATACGTGTTTTTATAAATTGGGAGTTCAATCCCTGTTAAATGTTTCAAGTGAGTTTCGGGTTAAAATCTATTTTGCGAAGGATTATTTTTATGCTATAATTGTCATCGTTAAATGTGCATATTTGGAAAATAAGTCGTCTCATGTTAAAGTAAACCATTCAGGGAGATCAATGATTTAAATGACATTCTTTATCAATAACATTATATATCCACTCATGTTGAAAACTCTTGAACTCACTAGGCGTTAGCCTAACCTTTTTATTTGTCGGCATGTGCATCAGGTTCTGGTTGGGGGGAAATGGTGCTATCGTTTCTATGAAGTGTTGTGTGCTAGTTATAGACACGAAGGTGAGTAGCTTGGTGAAGTCTTCCACATCTTGGGGATATTGGCTATCATTGGGTTTTTATAACACATGTCCCTATTGTAGACCTTGTATAAGGCTTGAATTGCATTTATTGAAGTTAAATCTTAAATTGTTATGGTAGATGAGACAATTATTGATGTATTTAAAAAATTTTAAATTAATTATTATATTCAGATTTGAGGGTGTTACAATATCGCCTAACACGCTGTTGCCCCTGCCATGAATCTCACTTTTTTGATTTATTTTTATCTATCAAAAAAGAAGAATTAAAGCATAACCGATTATAGGTATTTTTATGGATTAAAATGATGTAAGTAACCAATTTTTAGAAGTTGGATGATTTAATTTATTGAAGAAAAAAAATGTTCAAGAACTAAATCATTCAAAATAAGAAAATTTTATCGTTTTTTCATTTAAAATAAGAAAATTTAATGATTTTTTCTTTAAAAAAAACAATACAAGGATTCAATAATTCAAAAGTAAGAAAGTTTCATTCAAAAAATTAGTTTCGGTTTAATCGATCGAATAAAGTAAAGACAATAGTTTTTATAGTAACGTAAGACAAAATTGACGGCCATGATTTCCCAAGTTGGTCCCAGCCCTACGATCGATCCCATTATACATACATACATGGTCCCACATGTGATGAGACTCAACATAGATGTGCACATGCTCTTCATGATGTTATGGACTTATGGCTCGCATTTCAAAAATTCATTTTCATTTTTACAAGATCAACCCCTCGATTATGTCATAATGACAAGTACCCCCTTGTAGTATCCAAAAGCATCACACAGGTCCCTGGGTAGTTGTTGGTTTTCTTCATCGATATTTTATAGTTCAATATACTTAAATTCTTATTATCATATTATATATATATATATATATTTTATGATAGTTAATAAAAATATATAACTGGTAATTTGGTATAATAATAGTAATTTTTAAGTATAAGCTGATTAAATAAATTGTATTTGGTCTTGAAATACGAAAAAATTATATAGAATGTTTTATCTGTTTTATTATTTTCTTTTAAAATATAAAAGTGTAATTTATAAGATAGTATTTTTCAAAAGTTCTCTAAAATGGAGAATTAAAATCTAAAATCTCTAAAAAATGTTGTATTTAACTCTAACAGATTTTCCATTTTTGTAATTACGTCATTAAAAAATATTATCAAAATATTCCATATATTTGATAAAATATTATTTTTGTCTCCTAAACATGTCATTTCAATGTTTCTTATTGGTGGAATACAATAAAAAATCATTTTCTTTTATGGTAATCATTTTGGAGTCTCTCTCCTACTTTCTCCATTTTAGAGAATTATGGAGAAAAAAATTCCTCAAAATCCATATTTTTCTCCATTTTAGAGAAACTATTGTAGATGAGAGCATCTCCATCAGCTATGTTATTTTAGAAAATTTGAAGATTTGAGATAAAAGTTTGCTCCAAGAGTCATGTTAAACTCTCTTTAAATAGAGAGAATGGAGAAATCTCTAAATTTGGAAAAAAAGATAAATATAACATACATGTTGGAGATGCTCTTAGAAAATAAAACTTAAATCAGATAATGTCCTATATGATATATGTTTATTTATTTAATTTTAAATAGTATATGTAACTCAAAACTCCACCAATCCAACTTAGATTATGTTTGCAACCATAAACTAAGGGGCAATTTGACAGTTACTGAATGGTTTGGTGAAAAATGGTTAAGATGTTCTTATGACATATTGCAAGATAAAACACAATTGTTTGGTAATTGTTTAGAATGAAATTAGAGGCTGAATGGTTAAAGGAGACCCAAGATACAAAATCATTCAGAGGGTTTTGGAACCATTAAAAGACAGTCTTTTTTTGTCAAACAAGATTCATCTCTTAGCGATTCATATGTTGTCTTTTAATTGAACTATTAAAGGGTAAACAAACATCCCCTAATTTATTTTTTGGATTTATTAAAAAATACTTTGTTTGTTTAGCCATAAGCAAGTTGTCAAGTGATTTGTTGTAATTATATTATGTAATTTATAAGTATATAAATATACAACATGTCAGATTATGTTATTTCGTTTTTATCATATGGTCTAACAGTTAGTTTTTATCAAACATGATTAATTTATCAGCTAATAATCAATTTATAACTAGTTTGTTGTTTGCCAAATATAGTCTTGATAAAACATAAATGTATACAAACAATGTTGATCTAAATGTGGTAATTGATTGTTTCTGTTCTATTATCTCAAAATAGATACATTTTTTTTTGTAATTGTGGGTTTTCATGTTAACTTATGTTGGAAAATTGTAGTAAAAATATGGTTTTTTACTAACTTTGGACACATTTAAATACATGTATATGTATTGTATATATCTAACTCTTCGTGGGTTGGTGTTCTCCTATATGAGAGCTTCGAATCGATATATTATGTGTCCAAAACGGAATATGTATGAATGAGATATCGATGCTTAAAGTTGAGTGTTTGGGATGAAATTGGCAAAATCAAGTGGGTGTTAAAATCTTGTCCCACATAGGAAGGAGGAACAAATTCCTTGTGGTTTATAACCTTGAATGTGGGAGGAGCTTACAAACTCTTTGTTTGGTTTTACTCCAACACCTACCTGCGAGCAGGGGGAGTGCCGATTGAGACTTTCGTAGGTGAACTTGTGCGTGGACGCGATCTGCAGACACGAATGTCGCTCTGAAATCTTGTACTCGCGCAGAGTGGTTTTTGCGAATTTTTACCGCGCCAAACACTGGAATGGTTACGAAACAGTGTCCCGCGCGGGTGAACCCCCGAAATCAAATATATTGATTACAGAAATTAATATTTTAATTATCAATTAATTAAAATATTAAGTGTGGTGGTTTTGTTTTCAATATAAAAAGGAGAGACGAGTTGCTATTCCAATACATCGATATGTCTACACAATTCTTTGATATTACTATTGCATACGCTCTTGGTTTCCTGCTCAGGCAAGTGGTCATTTCCGGCAGTACATTCTGCTTACGCTGTTGTACCCTGGGAACTGACAGCGAATCTGTTTAAGAGAATCGTGTCATACACGAGCCTCAGCGTCGTTTGAATCTTATACGGTTTATTCGTTTATATTTCATCCGTTGATTCCGTCTATTTCTTTTGTAATCGTGTTATTACTAATCATTTGTTGATTTTGTAATTTATTACATACGTTGTAATATTATATGTATTATTAAAATACATATCGAAATTACTAACAATTTTAAACAGATTCTAATCGAGTTTAGCTCGATTCATTTGGTTGTCTGTTTTGTGTAAACAGATTTTATCGAGTTTATCTCGATTGATTTCGAATCGAGTTTTGTCTCGATTTAAGGGTATAAACGGATTGATAATCGAGTTTGTTTCGATTTAATTCGTTTTATATGGAAAAGAATTTCTATCGACTTTGGTTCGATTTAATTCTTTTTATGTTTTGTGTAAACATATTTTAAATCGTATTTGTTGATTTAAATAATTACTGTTTGTAAAATCGAGTTTGTTTCGATTTTTGTGGAGAAAGATTCTAAATCGATATTGTTGAAAAGAATCTAAAATCGAGTTTGTTTCGATTTTGTGGAGAAAGATTCCAAATCTATTGTGTTTCGATTTTGTGGAAATAAAATATAAATCGAGTTTGCTTCGATTTGTAGGAAAAAGAATACTAAAAATTGAGTTCGTTCCGATTTTGTGGAAACGGAATCTAAAATCAAGTTTGTTTCGATTTTGTGGAAAAGGTTCTAAATCGAATTTGTTTCGATTTTGTGTAAACAAATTTTAAAATGAGTTTGTTTTGATTTAAGACATTTTCTGTTTGTATAAAAGGAGTCTCAATCAAGTTTATATTTGATTCAATTCCTTTTCTGTTTTGTGTAAACAGGTTGAGATTGTGGTACTAAATTGTTCACTTGAAATTTGTTTTCACGATGGTGAACGAGTATGTGGTGGGAATGATCACGGATCTCACGGCTATGGTCTCGGAGTTGAATGTGATTGGTGCAAACTCTAGAGAATGGTGGTTTGATACCAGAACGACCCGTCATGTGTGTCATGACAAGAGAAACTTCAACACCTACAAGGATGTTAATGATGGACAAAAGCTTTTTATGGGAAATGTCGCCACCGCTGATGTAAAGGGTATTGGAGATGTCATTTGAAAGATGACTTCTGGGAAATAGCTCAAGCTTAAGGATGTTTTGTATGTCCCGGAGCTTCGAAAGAACCTCGTTTCGGGTTGGTTGTTAACCAAGTTTGGTTTCAAACTAGTGTTTGAGTCGGACGAATTTGTTTTGTCCAAAAGTGGTATGCATGTGGGTGAAGGATATGCCTTGAATGGAATGTTCAAGTTGAATGTGATTGTTGTTAATGGAATGGATAAAGATACTTCAAGTTATGTATATTTTCTTGAATCTCAAAATGTTTGGCATGGCCGTTTAGGACATTGTAACACCCCGATTTTCGAAAGTCATCATTTCAAGTTAATACCGAAACCGATATATTAGGGAAAAATAAGATAAAGGATTTTGGACTTGAATCCTAGATTTTATAGTCTAGATGGATGAAGGATTCAATTACGAGTCCAACGGTTCTTTCCGGAGCAAAATCGAAGCTATAACGAAGAAGTTACGGCCAAAACAGTGAATAATGAAGAAACCGGACAAACAGTGCACGGGGCGAGTTGTGGCGAGACTTAGGTCGCCCCGTAACCTGACCGGAGCCCTGTTCAAGCATAAAACCCATTTGGGCGACTTGTGGTGCGACCTCGGCCGCCCGGTAACCTGCGCGGAGCCCTGTTCGAGCTTAAAACCCGATTTTTCAGCCACCAAACTTCATTTCTTCATATCTTTTGCATCACAACTCCGATTTTGGTGATTCAAGTTGCCATGGTTTCATTTTTAAGAGCTCTTCAAGGATTAACCGTGCTAACATTGGTATGGAAGTTATGCATGAACGTAATGCTCATAATTTCCGTCTAGACTTAGCTGCTATCGAAGCTACATCTACAAATGGATAAGACTTTGGTCGGATGAAATGCAAATTGGATTCATGGAACAACCGTCCGGGATCATTCATAGTAATTTATATTTTTTCTTATCTACATAGATAATAAATATTTTTCTGAAAAAATCTTAGCAAGTGATTGGAAGTCTATTGGAAGATCCAAGGGTATTTGGTGGTGGTAAGTTCCTCATCTCTCTCAATGTTAATCTAGGGTTAGATGGTTTCACCCTTTTCCTTTCATCCTTCAACTTAGGTGTGTTTTTTGTTACTTGTATGTTGAAGGAACCTTGTAGATGTGTTGGATCTATGATCTAGAGAAGTTCCTTGGAGATTCAAGCCTTCATTTTTGGAGATTCAAGCCTTCATCTTTGGAGATTCAAGTTTTGGGGGTAAAATTTAGATTTAGCCTAAATCTAGCAAGGTGGGTTCAAGTTGATTTGTGAAAATGTTGTACATGCCAAAATGTCTATTTTAAAGTGTTTATGTGTTTTACATGAAATTATCAAATGTGGGGTTATTTGGTAATCTTTGATTATTTGAAGTATTTAACCTTGTAAACTTGGTAAAACACCCACATTTGGGGTTTTTGGGCATTTTGATAAAGATGTCACAAATGAATATGTTTTGATGATTTATTGCATAAATAGATCTTTGGTTAAATAAATACACTTTTAAATGTTTGTCGGGTTTTATGCATCATTCATGAAAAGGGATGTTTCGAAAAGTACGAAAGTGTGAGTCTTTTGGTTTTGGGTCATTCCCAACTTTTGAGAATATTTTAGAAATGGAAAACCCTTTTTGGTTTGGGCCGAAGGCCAATTGTGTTTTGAGAAATCAAAGTTTGGGGGAAAGATGTAAATTGGTTTATGTAACCATATTGGCTCTCGTATTTTAGCCAAACGTTCATTATGCCTTTTGGGGCTTGGTGTAACTCAAATGAGTCTTTGGAACATTTGTTCAGTTTTGCTAGCTCGTTAAGGAGCCTTAGGCGTATAGTGTACTTAGTTGCATCTTATTTGAGAGTTACATGTTTTGAATGCGTTAGTTCATTCTTTTGAGTCATGTAACGTTTTTTACTGTAATGCATTGGATCCATAGGCATATGAGTTAGTTGGTTAGTGGGGACTTTATCCCCGTTTTGGGACTGGATGTTGTTATGGCTAGCGGGAGGACTCGAGGTAGATATCGTGGGTGGTTGAACTCGACGACCGCGTAACCTTTATTGAGGGCTCGAGGTAGATATCGTGGGTGGTTGAACTCGATGCCCGTTTGTAATCCAGTCTGGTTACTCATCGTGGAATTTAGTGTCCGCGTTTGAATTCTAGTGAGTAGTCCCCAAGTCATGTTTTTATGTAAGCTTGCGGTGGTAGCTCGGTTTGGGAGCCGTATACGGAGCTAAGTCTTGCGGTGGTGCTCTTGGAGAGCCAGATACGAGGACTTGTGGCTTTGGTTGTGACACTCATTAGAGGTCGAGTAGACACTAGGATCAGTGGTGTCTTGCGGTGGTAGCTCAGAGGAGCCGGATACGGGGAACCATGGTCTTATGTGAAGCTCGAGAACATTGATACGTGGCTTAACTTTGTGTGCCCGCCACATTCGATGGAATTCGGGTATCCCCCATCACCGAAAGGTGTTGTTTTGGGGTATTGAGTTTTATTATCCAAGTTTTACGTGGCGTCTTGTGTAAATGAATTTTATCCTTGATTTATGGGTTGACTATTATGCCCCACCCGTGTTTTGGGTGTTTTGAGATACAAGTTTTAACCGCATTTTCATAAATGGAGAGTTCGATTTATATTCACGTTTTGAGTAAGTGTTGGATTGCATTACTTCATGAAATAACGTTTGGCGTTGAGGCGTCCATTTATAAATTGCATAGTATTGGAAACGGGTCGTTCTCATATTTAAAGTAATTCATTTTTAAAGGATCATGATTTAGGTTGCATTGCTTCCGTTTAATGTTTTTATAATCATGATGAAAACTCTTGAACTCACTAGGCGTTAGCCTAACCCTTTTTATTTGTCGGCATGTGCAACAGGTTAAGGTTAGGAATAGTGTTAGTGACACTGTGAAGCGATGAGTGCTAGTTGTGTGCTCGAAGAGGTGATTAGCTTGTCGAAGTCTTCTACATTTATATTTGGAGATAGCGATTGTTATTGGGTATTAGTAACACTCGACTTTAGTTAGTCTTTATGTAAGACTTTAATTTTGTTGTTGATTCAATTTAGAAATTGTATTTCAATTATGAACTATTAGTAAGAGATTTTATTACCCTTTATGGTATTTTTGAAAGTTTTTAATTAGTCGCTCTTTCCAAAATTTGAGGGTGTTACAAGTTGGTATCAGAGCTTAAGTTTGAGAGAATTAGGTACTGAATTTTGATGCCTAGACTCAAGCTAGCGTACTTTTGAATGATTGAAAGCGAAATTACATCAATAAGCACTATAAGATTGGATGTTTTGAGGATATTGGAGTCACTAGGAGCGGGAATCACGTCAAGAGTTACAAGGATGATCATGTACAGTACGTTCATAATTGCACCTGACCAGTGTTATGGTGAACCTACGAGCTACATGTGTATACTTTGACTACTTTGATGTGATGACCGTTGGGGTAGTGAAGAAGTTCTAAGTGAATAATCGTTATGAGAGGTTGATGACTTTAGTGTTCGTCACTTGGAGTGACGGTAAGCCTGGTGATTGCATTAAGTGGACCGTTTCTGGTCGGATTGATTGGTTGGATTAGAACCATAAACTCTTGGAACCGATGTTATTTCGAGGAGAAATTGTGAGGTAAACCTATGAAATCCTTGATCTTCGCCTTAAGATGTTGAGCATCTGGATGACGATAGTGTAACTAATAAATTAAGGAGCGTGGTTTCGAGATGTTGAGCGTCGATCAACTGCACGCACATAACTTATTTCTAAATTAAATTGCATCAATTATTTCTCATATTTCCAAATCGCCATGTGAATTAAATTGCAAATCTTGAAGCAATGTTTTAGCACACACAAGGTTTTGAACCATGATTTCGTGCATCTACAAAATTGTTTTATGACATGAGGTTTCAAATCGTTGTTGAAGATTTTCTTTATTCATATTGTTGTCCAGCGTTATTTCGAGTTTTGCGATATGTGTATTTTGTTGTTGTTTGGGGACTTGGATAAGTAACTGCGGTTTACGACTTTAACATTGGATCTCCTCCACGTATGTTAAGGTTTTGGACGAAAAGTTATCTACCATTATCTTGGTGTTTGAATTTTATTGAGAATTTTAATTCTTGCTATTTTGTGGATTTAATGGGGTGGCTTTAATGGCGTCAAGTGGTATCGTTTTCCTTGAGCTTTGTGTGAGTTGCATATAGCATGCATACATGTCCATTTGGAACTTCCGTCTTTGTGTTTTAGCTAACACTTTAACCCAATGAGAGCATATTATTATTGGTCTTTGAACTTGAAACCGACATAAATTATTTTATGTTTTAAACAAAGTGCATGCACATGTCACCTTACTCGTTTTGTGGAATAGCTGCCGCATGCAAGTTTTGTTGCGGAATCTTTGAGAGTTTAATATCATGAAAATTCTATCTTGAGTTTTGCAAGCATATTATTTGTACGGCCTAAAGTTCGGTATCAAACTAGACTACTCTTACGTTGATCAAATTGCATGTATATGTCTTTACTAAGTTTTGGGAAACTTTTATTTCATGACGTTGCATGGTTAAATGTGAAATCTTGGGATTTGATTTAGTAAATATCCCCGTATGCAGTTTTGCACAAGCGTTTTGTTATACACTGTTTCAGTACAAAAAACTACTTTTCATACGTGACACAACTTTATACATGTTGGGAACACAACGGTTCCTTTGAAAAAGATTGTTGCAATATCTTTCGTTGGTGTCAGTATTAGTTTGATTATTGACCAAATATTTTTTTCCGAAATGGTTTTATATGTGTGGCGGTTGTGACCACTTTGTACATCTACCGAGAAAAAGGTAGTGGATTTTATTCGTATGATTAATCATTATAAAGCTTTTACATTTAGGGGTTTTATAAAATTTTAAATTGGCATAGTAGTTTGAAAAACCTTGAACTCAGTAGAGCCGTAGATGTAAGCCCTCTTGTGATAGAGGTCGAGATTAAAGACTAAAGGAGTCCTCGGGGTTTGAAGCGTCAGAGGACCTGACTTATGGTTAATTTTGAATCTTTGGACTTCAACTCATGAACTAGTTCACGCAGAAGAATTTGAGGCGTTAGACTTATACTCTCTCCCAGTTAATTAAGTGATGATCTCTATGCTTCGATAAACCTTCGGGTTAAAACTGTGTACGGTCGGTTGGGTATGGTTGGTTTTGAATTTGTGGGTTATTGGTACGACGGTATACTAATTATCAGTGGTGTGTCACCTTATTAGGTATTGGTGAATAATGATGATATTTTGGTTGGCTAATAAAGCGGTATGATTTGGGGTTTAAATTCTATGAGTAGGTGTCAACTTTATTCGATATTGCAACTTAGGAGCGAAATGTTTGGTGATATACCCACGTTGCAAAATGGCCATTCCGAGGATAGGTGTCGACAATCTATTTTGAGGACAATAACTGTTGGTGTGCTTCAGTGTACTTCCGTTAGATCTGGTGTGTCTACAGGACAAGCGGTAACCTTAAGGAAATTAGATGTTGATAATTAAGAATCAATCATTGGTGTTTTGATAATTGTCAAGACTTTCGCTGATTTGGCAATCGATGCTTGAGTGCATGGTGGAAGTTGTGTAACCTTAGAGTTTGGGATAAGAGAATATTTGTAGAGTGTGTTGGTACGTTTCTAGGGGAAACATCAAACCAATGTTGGGATCTATGGAAGTTTGGGAGCCCTTGCAGACATCGTGTCTGTGTCAGCTTTGAGGAATGGATTTAAGGTTGTGTCGGTTCAGACCAAGCTAGTCGTTAGAAAATTTCGTCGAAGGACGACAACTCTTTGGTGGTAATGTTTATTGGTTACATTTGGTGAGAATGTCGAGGTGGACTTTAAGTACAAATCGATTATCGAGTAGACCTTGATGCGTCGTATTTAGAGGTATCTAAGGTAAAGGTTTGCTTTGGGGTATTCTTGGTGGAAATGACTGAATAAGGTCGTAAGTTACTCTTGAGGTAATATGAGCAACATAAGGTTGGGAGGCAACCGGGATTGAATGATTAAGAAAATGATTAATCAAGGACTCAACGTTCATCCTGACGTCGGTGAAATATATCGAACGTTGAGATTGAGTTTGTAACGACACGTTATGAGAAACTCAGCGACGACCTCAACCAGAATGTAATCGGGTCCGTATATGAGGTGAGGTTTCATGAAGGCATTCCTTTTGGATAGGAAATCAATCGATCTTTCCAAGTGTGATGTTGGGTGCTTGGTGGTTCCAGATTTCGAAGACGAAAACTCTTTTAAGGTTGGGAGGATTGTAACACCCCGATTTTCGAAAGTCATCATTTCAAGTTAATACCGAAACCGATATATTAGGGAAAAATAAGATAAAGGATTTTGGACTTGAATCCTAGATTTTATAGTCTAGATGGATCAAGGATTCAATTACGAGTCCAACAGTTTTTTCCGAAGCAAAATCGGAGCTATAACGAAGAAGTTACGGCCAAAATAGTGAATAATGAAGAAACCGGAAAAACATTGCACGAGGCGAGTTGTGGCGCGACTTAGGTCGCCCCGTAACCCTCCCGGAGCCCTGTTCAAGCATAAAACCCATTCGGGCGACTTGTGATGCGACCTAGGCCGCCCGGTAACCCGCGCGGAGCCCTGTTCGAGCTTAAAACCCGATTTTTCAGCCACCAAACTTCATTTCTTCATATCTTTTGCATCACAACTTCGATTTTGGTGATTCAAGTTGCCATGGTTTCGTTTTTGAGAGATCTTCAAGGATTTAGCAAGTGATTGGAAGTCTATTGGAAGATACAAGGGTATTTGGTGGTGGTAAGTTCCCCATCTCTCTCAATGTTAAGCTAGGGTTAGATGGTTTCACCCTTTTTCCTTTCATCCTTCAACTTAGGTTTGTTTTTGGTGACTTGTATGTTGAAGGAACCTTGTAGATGTGTTGGATCTATTATCTAGATAAGTTCCTTGGAGATTCAAGCCTTCATCTTTGGAGATTCAAGTTTTGGGGGTAAAATCTAGATTTAGCCTAAATCTAGCAAGGTGAGTTAAAGTTGATTTGTTAAAACGTTGTACATGCCAAAATGTCTATTTTAAAGTGTTTATGTGTTTTACATGAAATTATCAAATGTGGGATTATTTGGTAATCTTTGATTATTTGAAGTAGTTAACCTTGTAAACTTGGTAAAACACCCACATTTGGGGTTTTTGGGTATTTTGATAAAGATTTCACAAATGAATATGTTTTGATGATTTATTGCATAAATAGATCTTTGGTTAAAGAAATACACTTTTAAATGTTTGTCGGGTTTTATGCATCATTCATGAAAAGGGATGTTTCGAAAAGTACGAAAGTGTGAGTCTTTTGGTTTTGGGTCATTCCCAACTTTGGAGAATATTTTAGAAATGGAAAACCCTTTTTGGTTTGGGCCGAAGGCCAATTGTGTTTTGAGAAATCAAAGTTTGGGGGAAAGATGTAAATTGGTTTATGTAACCATATTGGCTCTCGTATTTTAGCCAAACGTTCATTATGACTTTTGGGGCTTGGTTTACACTCAAATGAGTCGTTGGAACATTTGTTCAGTTTTGGTAGCTCGTTAAGGAGCCTTGTGCGTATGGTGTACTTAGTTGCATCTTATTTGAGAGTTACATGTTTTGAATGTGTTAGTTCATTCTTTTGAGTCATGTAACGTTTTTTACTGTAATGCATTGGATCCATAGGCATATGAGTCAGTTGGTTAGTGGGGACTTTATCCCCGTTTTGGGACTGGATGTTGTTATGGCTAACGGGAGGACTCGAGGTAGATATCGTGGGTGGTTGAACTCGACGACCGCGTAACCTTTATTGAGGGCTCGAGGTAGATATCGTGGGTGGTTGAACTCGATGCCTGTTTGTAATCCAGTCTGGTTACTCATCGTGGAATTTAGTGTGGGAAAAGTCTGAAAAAACCCAATAAACTATCTTATTTTGAATGATTAAGTCTCTAAACTATTTTTTTGAATGATAAAACCCTTAAACTTTATAAAACCGGTTAAATACATCCTTGTAACCTGTAAAAACAGATTAATGTAATAAAAATTTGGGAAAACTCTAAAGAAACCCAACAAACTATCTGATTTTGAATATTTAAGTCCCTGAATTTTTTTTAACAAATAAATCTCTAAATTTTTTCCTAATTTTTTTACCAAATAAATTATTGAACTTTTTTAAACAAATAAATCCTAAACTTTTCTTGAAAAACAAAATCATGAACTTAAATTTGAACAAATAAATCTTTTTTTGTTTTTGCATGAACAAAAATAATATATATTTCCTCTCACCGAAAATATAGCAAAATGAATCAACTAAAGAGAGAAAAAAAATATACATTTTTATTACTAATTCCGAATCATTCAAAATTTACGCCTAAAAGTCTAAAACATAAATAGATACGTATAATTGTACAAAAATTATTTTCATCCTTTCACAAAATATACAACAAAAAAAGTCAATTTGTTTACAAAAAAAAACTCTGCTTAATGGCTCGTTTACCTTACCGGATGAACATCACAAGTGCCGAGAATCATACCCGGTAAGAACGATATAAGGATGGAGAGTCTTACACAGTAAGTGAAGGTGACGACTCTTACCCGGTAAGCGCTTACCGAGTAAATTGTTGCAAGCGATAACTTTTTGATAGACTACAATCTTACCCGGTAAAATAAGTTAGGGTGTCGATTTTTATCGGTAAACACTTACTGGGTAAATGTTTGGGTAAACAACCCCTTAGTTAATGGTATACATTAAAGTCAAACGGTTGATTAGACTCCTACTTTAAATTAAATTTTACTTTGTTATTACAAATGAGATAATTTTAATATATTTTTGTTAGAAGGATAAACATATAGGGCATTTTTTTATATATTTGTGAAGGGATGAGCGTTTTTTGGTATATTTCGTGAAAAGATATGTGTTTTTTGGTACATTTTATGAAATGATTGACGGTTTTTTGGTATATTTAGTGAAATGATGAACATAATTTTTGTATGTATCTATTTATATTTTAGGCATAATTTTTGAATTATTTGGAATTAGTAATAAAAATGATATACATTTTCTATCTTTAATTGTTCATGGCTTTATTGTCGGTAAGTGAATTTGTATATATTTTTCTGTTCATGCAGGAAAAAAAATTGGGTTTATTGGTTTAAAATTAAGTTCATGGTTTTGTTTCTTAAAAAAAAGTTTGGAATTTGTTTCTTCAAAAAAAGTGCAATGATTTATTTGGTAATAAGATTTATTTGCTAAAAAAAATTCAGGAACTTAATCATTCAAAATCAAATAGTTTGTTGGGTTTTTATAAACTTTTCCTAAATTTTTATCATATTAACTTGTTTTTACAGGTTACAAGGATGTATTTAACCGGTTTTAGAAAGTTTAAGGGTTTAATCATTCAAAAAAATAGTTTAAGGACTTAACCATTCAAAATCAGATAGTTTGTTGGGTTTTTTCAGACTTTTCCCATTTAGTGTCCGCGTTTGAATTCTAGTAAGTGATCCCCAAGTCATGGTTTTATGTAAGCTTGCGGTGGTAGCTCGGTTTGGGAGCCGTATACGGAGCTAAGTCTTGCGGTGGTGCTCTTGGAGAGCCGGATACGGGGACTTGTGGCTTTGGTTGTGACACTCATTAGAGGTCGAGTAGACACTAGGATCAGTGGTGTCTTACGGTGGTAGCTCAGAGGAGTCGGATACGGGGAACCATGGTCTTATGTGAAGCTCGAGAACATTGATATGTGGCTTAACTTTGTGTGCCTGCCACATTCGATGGAATTCGGGTATCCCCCATCACCGAAAGGTGTTGTTTTTGGGTATTGAGTTTTATTATCCAAGTTTTCGGTGGCGTCTTGTGTAAATGGATTTTATCCTTGATTTATGGGTTGACTATTATGCTCCATCCGTGTTTTGGGTGTTTTGAGATACAAGTTTTAACCGCATTTTCATAAATGGAGAGTTCGATTTATATTCACGTTTTGAGTAAATGTTGGATTGCATTACTTCATGAAATAAAGTTT
Organism: Arctium minus; assembly: GCA_954870635.1. Lineage (NCBI taxonomy): Eukaryota > Viridiplantae > Streptophyta > Magnoliopsida > Asterales > Asteraceae > Arctium > Arctium minus. The sequence goes on along the minus strand of OX941097.1, from coordinate 15,344,755 downwards.
GGCGTTGAGGCGTCCATTTATAAATTGCATAGTATTGGAAACGGGTCGTTCTCATATTTAAAGTAATTCATTTTTAAAGGATCATGATTTAGGTTGCATTGCTTCCGTTTAATGTTTTTATAATCATGATGAAAACTCTTGAACTCACTAGGCGTTAGCCTAACCCTTTTTATTTGTCGGCATGTGCAACATGTTAAGGTTGGGAATAGTGCTAGTGACACTGTGAAGCGATGAGTACTAGTTGTGTGCTCGCAGAGGTGATTAGCTTGTCGAAGTCTTCCGCATTTATATTTGGAGATAGCGATTGTTATTGGGTATTAGTAACACTCGACTTTAGTTAGTCTTTATGTAATACTTTAATTTTGTTGCTGATTCAATTTAGAAATTGTATTTCAATTATGAACTATTAGTAAGAGATTTTATTAACCTTTAAGGTATTTTTGAAAGTTTTTAATTAGTCGCTCTTTCCAAAATTTGAGAGTGTTACAGACATGTAAACTTTAATTCCATTCAACGTTTAAGTAAGCTAAATTAAATACCTAAATTTGATATTGACTCAAATTACAAGTGCCCCACATGTGTAGAAGCCAAACTTACTAGAACATCTTTCCAATCGATTGAAAGGAAAACCGAACCCCTTGATTTAAATCACACTGACGTGTGTAATTTAAAATCGGTTCCTACTAGAGGTGGGAATAAATATTTCACGTTTATCGATGATATCACGAAATATTGCAATGTATATTTACTTAAGAGTAAAGATGAAGCAATAGACAAGTTTGTCTTGTATAAAAATGAAGTTGAAAATCAACTTAACAAGAAAATCAAGGTTGTTATAAGCGATAGGGGAGGTGAATATGTTTCACAGTTTGCTGAATTTTGTTCTAAAAATGGAATTCGACATGAATTCACAGCACCCTACTCACCTCAGGAAAACGGTATTACTGAGAGAAAGAATCGCACCTTGAAAGAGATGGTGAATGACATGTTGATTAGTTCTGGCTTAAGTCAGAACATGTGGGGGGAAGCTATTTTGTCGGCTAATTATCTTTTGAATAAGATACCTCGCAAGAAACAAGATGAAACACCGTATGAACTTTGGATGGGTAGAAAACCATCTTATAAGTACTTACGAGTGTGGGGGTGCCTAGCTAAAGTGGTTGTACATCCGCCTAAGGTACAAAAGTTAGGACCTAAAACAGTGGATTGTGTATTCATTGGATATGCACAAAATAGTAGTGCTTATCGGTTTCTTGTGTATGAATCTAAAAATCCCGAGATACACAAAAATACAATTATGGAGTCAAGAAATGCTTCATTCTTCGAAAACATGTTTCCTTGTTTGAACAAGGAAGATCAAACCTCATCTTCTAAATATAAAGAAATTGTTTGAGAGGATGAACAAGTTCTATCTGAGGAAGAAGAAGTGGAACTTAGAAGAAGTAAACGGGCTCGGGTTGAAAAATCATTTGGTCCCGATTTTCTCACCTACGTGGTGGAAAGTTAACCCAAAACTTATCGTGAGGCGGTTACGTCTTCGGAAGGACCTCAATGGAAAGAATCCATCAAGAGTGAGATAGAATCTATCTTACAAAACCATACATGGGAACTAGTGGATCTACCTCCGGGTAGTAACCCACTAGGTTACCGTTGGATCTTTAAAAGAAAGATGAAAGTTGGTGGCAGTATTGACAAATACAAGGTGAGATTAGTGATCAAATGATATAGACAAAAGGAAGGTCTAGATTATTTTGATACTTATTCGCCGGTGACAAGAATAACATCCATTAGATTGGTGTTAGATATTGCAGCCATTAGAAATCTGCAAATTCACCAAATGGATGTGAAAACTGTTTTTCTAAATGGAGATTTAGAAGAAGAAATCTATATGGAGCAGCCTGAGGGATTCGTTGCCCCGGGACAAGAGAACAAGGTTTGTAAACTTATTAAATCCTTGTATGGCCTAAAGCAAGCTCCAAAGCAATGACATCAAAAGTTTGATCAAGCCATGTTAGAAAGCGGTTTTAAGATAAATGAGTGTGATAAGTGTGTTTATATGAAAGACACCACTCATGGATATGCCATATTGTGTTTATATGTTGATGATATACTTATCATCGGCAGTGATGACAAAATGATAAGGTCCACGAAGGATAGGTTGAAGTCTAAGTTTGACATGAAAGATTTGGGTCTAGCGGATGTGATTCTTGGGGTCAAGATCACAATAACCCAAAATGGTCTGGTGTTAAATCAGACACATTACGTGGACAAGATTCTTGAGAAATTCAATGAAGGAGATACTAGTATAGCTAGAACTCTGATTGACACTAGTCAACATCTATCAAAGAATAGAGGGAAAGGTGTTGCACAAGTGGAATACTCAAGAATAATTGGCAGTCTGATGTATCTTATGAGTTGTACTAGACCTAACTTAGCATATGCAGTGAGCAGGCTAAGTAGGTATATTAGTAATCCCAGTTTAGAACACTGGAAGAGTATTGCTAGATTGTTAAGATATTTAAGATACACACGTGACTATGGACTGCATTATGGAAAATATCCAATGGTGATCGAAGGATACAGTGATGCAAATTGGATATCTGATATAAAGGATTCCACATCGATAAGTGGATATGTGTTTACACTTGGAGGTGCGGTTATATCTTAGAAATCGTCCAAGCAAACTGTTATAGCCAGATCCACGATGGAATCTGAATTTATTGCCTTGGACAAATGTGGTGAAGAGGCAGAATGGCTATGTCAGTTCATGGAAGATATTCCCAAATGGCCTAAGCCGGTAACGGCCATATGTATACATTGTGATAGCCAATCAGCAATTGGTAGAGCTCAAAGTACAATGTATAATGGGAAATCTAGACATATTAGACGTAGACATAATACGATTCAACAATTACTCTCTACTGGAGTTATCACAATTGACTATGTGAAGTCAAAGGATAACATTGTGGATCCGCTTACGAAAGGCCTAAGTAGAGATTTGGTGTATAAGTCGTCGAGAGGAATGGGACTAAAGCCCTTGAATGAGTAATTCATACAAAGGAAACCTTACCCAGAAGACTAGAGATCCCAAGATTTGTGTTCAAAAGGACAACCTAGTTGTATGAATAAGAGAGGTCACTATGGGGGAGGTAATAAACTTCCTAGTCCAATTCTGGAATCAGTGACAATGAGGCTAAGCCTATGGCTTTTAATGATTATTGAAGATCACCTATGTGAGAGAGAAGTGGGGTCGCTTCGAAGGGAATTATGGGGGCTCAATTCCTAACAGCTCTCGCTGAACTAGGCTAGTGTTCATGACCATAACGAACACAACTATGAGGATATGACCTTGTTAGGAAGAGTTCTGTGTGAAATGTATTATCGCCTACATAAATGGCAGTTCAGTTCAAGGACATCGGGTCTACTGACAGCTAGGAAGCTAAGTGTGTTTCACAAGGGAAGGTTCAAAGGATAACACCTACCTATCTTATGCAGGATTCGACCATTGAACTTTTGTAAGGAAATTTTCGTATGCAAAGATCGATCTCCATTCATGTGGAGGATTGTTGGAAAATTGTAGTAAAAATATGGTTTTTTACTAACTTTGGACACATTTAAAAACATGTATATGTATTGTATATATCTAACTCTTCATGGGTTTGTGTTCTCTTATATGAGAGCTTCGAATCGATATATTATGTGTCCAAAACGGAATATGTGTGAATGAGATATCGATGCTCAAAGTTGAGTGTTTGGGATGAAATTGGCAAAATCAAGTGGGTGTGAAATCTTGTCCCACATAGAAAGGAGGTGTAACACCTTAGGCATATCCCATATCGGTTGTGGACAGGAGTGATGTTGGGTGTTATAAGTAATATCTTGGCCTTCCTAACAACAACGCGTTCTGGGGCCACAAGCACGTCAGGTTCTGGGGACTCTGAGGTTAAGCGTGCTTGGGTGGGAGTAGTCCCAGGATGGGTGACCCCCTGGGAAGTTTCTCACCAGGTCGCCAGAAACAAATCCGTGCGCTACACGTTGGTTAAATCCAGGGGCAAAGCGGACAATATTGTTGTCGAGGCAGGCGGGATGTTACAGATCGTATCAGAGCCACTCCTGTGCCGTTCGGGATATGGGGAAAACCTCATCGAGGACGATGAGTCCCAAGGGGGGGTGTTTGTAACACCTTAGGCATATCCCATATCGGCCGTGGACAGGAGTGATGCTGGGTGTTATAAGTAATATCTTGGCCTTCCTAACAACAACGCGTTTTGGGGCCACAAGCACGTCAGGTTCTGGGAACTCTGAGGTTAAGCGTGCTTGGGTGGGAGTAGTCCCAGGATGGGTGACCCCCTGGGAAGTTTCTCACCAGGTCGCCAGAAACAAATCCGTGCGCTACACGTTGGTTAAATCCAGGGGCAAAGCGGACAATATTGTTGTCGAGGCAGGCGGGATGTTACAGAAGGAACAAATTCCTTGTGGTTTATAACATTGAATGTGGGAGGAGCTTATAAGCTCTTTGTTTGGTTTTACTCCAACACCTACCCGCGCGCAGGGGGGTGCCGATTGAGACTTTCGTAGGCTAAAATCGGCGAACTTGTGCGTGGGCGCGACCTGCAGACACGAATGTCGCTTCGAAATCTTGTACTCGTGCAGTGTGGTTTTTGCGAATTTTTTGTTTTGATCCAGTGTTGTTTGCGGGTGAACCCGCGCGGCTAACCGCCCCAAACACTGGAATGAGAACTCAAACAGTGTCCCGCGCGGGTCGTGGCGCGGATAAACCCGCGCCGAGCACTGTAATTAGGGGTGTTCGTGGTCCGGTTTGGGCGGTTTAACCCCTCAGACCACAAACCAAACCGCAAGTGGCGGTTTATTGATTTTTCAAACCGAGCGGTTTGACATCAAGTGCCCAGACCGGTCAAGTCGGACCGCGGTTTAGGCGGTTTGGTCGACCGATTTAGGCGGTTTGGGCCTTTTAGTGGACTTTTAAGTTTAAACATAAAAACATATAAAACTTTGAATTTTAAAGTCTCGTTGGCTTGATTCCATTTGAAATAAAGAACAAAGTCCACAAAATTTAACTAAATATCCGAAGACAAAACACTAAAAAAAAGGAATATGCAAAGTGCAAATAAAATCAACGGCTTCACTTCATTTTTCCATTATTTGTATTCCACAATCCATAAAAGATTTCAATATTTTAAAATACCTTGGGCCTTTTTGTATATATTTAGACATTTGGGTTTTATATCATTTATTCTTTATAATAAAGATATATATAAAAAAAATAAAAAAAATATATTTATATATTTGGCGGTCGGTTTGGTCCAAACCGCCCAAAAAAACCTCCAAACCGCAGACCGGACCGGACCGCCCGATTTGGCAATTTTCCAGACCAGACCGGACCGCCAAACCGCTCAAACCGCCAAAAACGGTCCGGTTTGACTTGGTTCGACCGGTTTGAGCGGTCCAACGGTTTTTTTGAACACCCCTAACTGTAATGGTTACGAAACAGTGTCCCGCGCGGGTTGAGGCGCGGGTGAACCCCCGAAATCAAATATATTGATTACAGAAGTTAATATTTTAATTATCAATTAATTAAAATATTAAGTGTGGTGGTTTCGTTTTCAATATAAAAAGGAGAGACGAGTTGCTATTCCAATACATCGATACGTCTACACAATTCTTTGATATTACTATTGCATACACTCTTGGTTTCATGCTCAGGCAAGTGGTCATCTCCGGCAGTACATTCTGATTACGCTGTTGTACCCTGGGAACAGACGGTGAATCTGTTTAAGGGAATCGTGTCATACACGAGCCTCAGCGTTGTTTGAATCTTATACAGTTTATTCGTTTATATTTCATCCGTTAATTCCGTCTATTTCTTTTGTATTCGTGTTATTACTAATCATTTGTTGATTTTGTAGTTTATTACATATGTTGTAATATTATATGTATTATTAAAATACATATCGAAATTACTAACAACTTACGTGCATCGACTAATCTTCCAGGAACCACACGAATAACCTGGACTTATCACAAGTCAACTTCCATGACTACAGGGACTTTGACAGAGTCTAGATTCAAACCCAAAAAATATAAGATTCCACTACAACCCCTTGGCTTTACTAGTACGTCACAAAAAAAATATACAAAGGTTAATTGTTGTTTTTGTTATTTGTTAAATAACATAAAATACATATAATTTATAATATAATTCAAATTTTAAATAATTTTTTTTAAAATAAATAAATATTATAGACAACAAAACCATATCATTAATTGTGAATTTTACTTCCATTTATGAAACTTTGTACGGACACTGCACACATAATACTTTTATCATTTATTTTTGAAACTGAATAATCACCCTTTCCATATCACATCGAATATTTGTTCCATGACAAGTCATTTCTTTCACTCAATTTTCAAATTTTAAATCCACCTTAATATATAATTATTTATAAAAAAAACTTGTTCATATACATATAAAATATATTGTTTTCGGTTGATCGGATTAGAAGGTTATAAAACATCTGATACCAACCTAACCGTTAAATTGCTTTATTAAGCAATCAACCTAATATACTAACATTGCAAATTAACTAATCGAAACATTTTCTTTTTCGTGATAATAAAATGAGTGTGCCACAAAATTGGGTTGAACCGACCCACCAATACTTTTCTTGTCTACGAAGGTCGTAATAAACTTAGTTATGGGGAGATATACAAACAACTAGGTAACGATTCGAGTTTGACAATCGTTATTTGCAAGTTAAAATTCATTTTGGGGTTTGGCTTCTTATGAACCCTGAACTCTTAAACCAACCACCTAATTAGTTGTTGTGTACCTGATTTCTCTCATATGATACTATAGAAACAATGCAGTGTAGTTGGTTAGAAACCTTTTTAAACAAACGCTTCTTTGTCTTTTGTTTTTTTAGTCAATAGAAAACCATATAAAAAAATAAATTTCTTCTTTTAAATAAAATATTTTAAAGATTGTAAACATTTAAATACAAAATTTAATCAATTCAACTCGTTTTTTTTTTAATATTTATTTTAAGGGTGGGTTATATACACTCCTATATATTGCTAAATGCACATTTACCTATTAATTTCTTCTTTACATACATCAAGACTTACTTTTTACATTTTGAATACATGATTTGTTCTGATTCTGACATTATTCTTGCAAAACTCAAAAGTGCATACGGCAGATCAGCCTCCTCTGCACGGGTCCAAGCTTTTCTTTTTTTACATAAAAGAAAGTGCATACTGCATTACCCTTATTTTATCTGTTAAATTTAAAATAGTAATGAATTAAAATGATATTTATGGGGATGAATGAATGAATGATTTTGGGAATCATATGCCATCCCAATCTAACCAACATTCAAATAGATATCATCACCTGGTCCACACTTATAAAAGAAGTCCCATTTTCCATTTGAAGCACATAATAAAAATCTTCCATTATTGCAAACCCTTTTCTTTCTCCAACTCTTCCCATGGCCATGGATGCCCAATCTCAACAACAAGATTTCAAAGAATTTGGTGTCAAAGCCCGAATCATTAGCCGCGATAACACGATTTCTCGACGCTTCTCGTCTTCCCGCGTTACGAGCTTCCGAGAAGACGCCTGTAAGATGTTTCCGCCCACCGCCACCATTTCAAGCACCGCCTCCTCCCCAGGCTACTCCATCAAAGGTATAAATAATACCTACTTTTCATAGCCAGCAGTTGCAATGAACAATCATTGCAACTGATGGCTAATTCCAGTAGTTGTTGGGATCATGTATGTTTTATTGATTAACGAGTGGATTTTTTTCTTTTGCAGAGGAAATCGACCCGACTACGTACTCGTTCACCAATGCGCTCAAAGGTGGACACTTATTTTTTATTTTTATTTTTTGTGCTTTCGGAAACTTGATTTCGGACAATGGGATTGGACTAATTTTGATTCGAAAATTTTTGTAGCATTGCAATTGAGGTCAATAAACACATGGGAGTATTTATCACCAGAAGGGTTTGCTCTAAACTCCAAATGGAATGAAGCTGAGAGATACATATGCAATCCGTTATCCGGCGAAGTCCCGATGGAGTGTTTATCGTCGAAAACGCTCATGAATGGTCGATCGTTCAGAAACATAACGAACCGAATCACCATGTCGGCACCTTTAATCCATCATTCTTCAAGAATCCAACCTCATAAACTTGCCAATATTCACCCAATTCAAGGTTCCACACAACACCCTGTTTCTGTTTCTGTTTCTGTTTCTGTTACTGATACTGATTTGATTGGTCGATAACGGTTTTTGATGATTGCACAGACGAAAACGAGGCGAAGGAGAATAAGATCGATGGAAGGTCGATAATGATGATGATGATGAAACGAGACGTGGGGATTCAAAGTTCGTTAAGCGAAAGCAGTACTCCGATCAGCCCGACTTCTACTCCTTCGATTCAAGAACGGTCGATCAAGTTCAATTCGAACTTGGATTCTTCGAATTCGAGCTCGAAATCGGAATCAATTTTGAAACTGGATTTCAAGGTAAAATTACCCTTCTTTATTGCCTTGTTCTTTCATCTATATGCCAATTTTCAATTTGTATGTTTTGAATCAATATTGCGGTTTGAATTTCAAAAATTACAATTTTTATAAAAATTTAATGGTTTTTGAACCTATATGGGTTTGATAGCAACGTGTAGAGTTTTAAAACTTTGGATTTTTTTTTTAATTTTTAAAGGGTTTAGAATCAGAGACGGACCCAGAAATTTTTTCATACGGTGAAACCATATAACACAGACAAAAAATAATTACAAAAAACACGGTTTTTAGTGACGTGTCTTCATCTTTTTACCGACGTTCAACATTGTCCGATGTGTTTTTAGTTTAATTCCACAATTTCAAGTGATTTTTAAAGTTGTTTGCTTGATTCGAGGAATTTTAAGTTTTTTTTTATCGATTTTGAGAGATTTTTTCGGTTTTTTTGGTTGGTTTCGATAGTTTCTTTGGGGTTTTTTGGTTGATTATGAGGAACGATTGCACTTTCTTGAAATTTCCAAAATAATACGGTAGCACCTTTCAAAACAATACGGTTGCACCTTTCACGAACTTTAAAAAATTTACCATTCGTCGAAGAAATAATACGGTTGCACGTGCCACCATATTCAATACACTAAATCCGTCCCTGTTTGGAATATGTAGGAATGTTAACTGGTTATCGTACTTTTGGATGTTATATTTTTACGTCATAAGATTCGTTATCCTGCTTTATTTTACTAGACCGTAAAATATTTGAATACGGGTTTTCGGTATTTATTTAAAATAATAACTTTTAGCGGGAATAGATAATACAATTAAATGGCATTTTCAAAATAATTATTATGATAATAAATGTCATAAATTTATTAGTTAGTTAGAATAAAATAATAAAATTATTGGTAGTTAAAAAAACCCATATAAAAAGTTTAAAACGTTACGATTGATACTTATTATTAAAATTAAAATACTTGTTTTTATCCCCAAAAGAATTAAATTGTAAAATAAAATAATAAAATACACAGAAGAAAACAAAATAAAAATTTTGTAGAGCCCATGAAGGTAAACCCAACCCAAGGGTCACGTGCATGGTGGGGTTCTTACTTCTTACCCAACATGTAATAAATGATAGGATTTTTTTTGTTATAAAAATGTTAATTCTATGTTTAAAAATATTTATTAATTGATTTTCTTTATAAATAGATCACAATAACATATAAGAAACATGATATTTTATGAAAATAAACTATTTTAGATGTAAATAAATCAAATATTATGTTTTCTTATTCATATTTTTATCATTTATAATAAGAAAAAGTCCATATATGATAGCTAAAATAAGAATTACTTATTTTTCATGTCAATTTAAAGATAAATTACAAAATAATAACTTAATTTAAAAGTCCTTAAAAACTATTTAATTTTCAAAATATGTTATAAATATTGTTTAACTTGGTTTAGGGTCTATTTGTAATCAACTACTAATTTGGTCAATTATATATGATTATTTGGTAGTGACTTAATGATATAGAAAGTAACTTATTAAGTAAGCTTTTAGGAGGAGTTTTATGCAGAAAGTCAAGTATTTTTCAAACATGTCCCATCCCATGAAAAAAAAATACACTCCTTCCATCTATTGAAAAAACCATCCCAAACAAAAATCTTCCAGATTTATAGACACAAATTAATTCAAACATAAAACTTTATCCATACATGACTTAATATAAAATCAACCAAACTACCCTTAATATTACTAACTTCTTTGATCAAAATTACCCAAAACTATCAATCCTGAAATATAAAATATTGGTTTTAATTAAGATTTTTAAGAAAACCCTAAAACTCATTTTCAAATAGATGAAGTTTTCATTGTTTTTTTATTGATACCTCAACCGATACATCTAAGGCTATGTTTGGCAAACTAGCTGATAAGTTGCGCTTTTTAAAACGCTACTATAAGTAGTTTTTCAATAAGCTAGTTTATAAGCTAGTTTATGGTCATTCAAACATGTACTAAAAAAAACTAGCTTATAAGCTAGTTTTTTTTTTTTTTTGCCAAACAATAATCATAAACTATTTTGAACAAATTATGGTCGTCATTTTTTATGGTTTTATAAATGGTGGGATTAAATAAACCTCTTCTTATGAGCTAATTAAACACCCTCATCAATTTCATACTTATAGACACTAACATTAAAATCTTAACCACACACCGAACACTCGGTGTTCAAATCCAAACGCTATGAAATCCCCTTATGGCTTTAGAGATTCACCTGTGCTGACTATTTTTGGTCATCCCAGAATTAGTCAGTGTACATAAGTTGTCCCGGGTACTTACAATTACTCAAAAGCAAACCCATTAAAACCTTAATTTTATACAATTTTATATGTTATAATTTGATTCAAATGATTTCAAAAAATAATAAAGGAAGACTAATTAGTAATTACACCCTTATATATTGCTTTATATAGCTTGAAAGCAGCTTTTCCAAAAAGACACCTAGAAATGACATGCTTTGGGGAAGAAGAACAACACATGAAACAAAAAGGTTCAATCAATACACAGAAGATAATTTAAAATAATGGCATCTTTTTCTCTCTCTTTTCACCATCATCCATTTACCAATTTGCCCTTTTTTATTTTATTTTTTTTAAACTTTTTTTTTTGTATATATCTCTCAATCATTGTTTTCTTGAGTTACATCACTTTTACCCTTTTCTTTTTTAACTTGTTATATGGAAATATGTGTTCTTCTAGATGGCGCTGATTGTTTACCTCTAAATGGTTCCATTAAAAGGTAATATTTAAATCGTTAAGACGTAAATATTGTTTGGCAAAAAAAAATCTGCCTATTAATGATTTCAAAACCCTCTGAATGATTTTGTATCTTGACTCTGCCCTAACCATTCAAAGCCCTGATTTCATTCTGAACAATTATCAAACAAATTTCTTAATCATTCTGATCACTTAATCATTCAGCAACAAACCATTCAGCAACCGCCAAACAGCCCTTGCTAAATAAAACATAGCTCTTTAAGGTTCAAAAAAGATATTATTTTGAATGGTGTTATAAGTTTTTAATTTATGAGTAATGTATATGTTCTTTGTGTATGTAAGACTATGATAGGAATTGTGGTTTTACAAAATATATATAACGTGAAATTTGTGTACAAGACTTCTAAAATGTGTGTTTAACGTATGATTTAGAATCTTGATTGATTATTAATAATTTCAATCTTAAGATTTTTCGCAATCACATAATTTAATACTAAAATGAATGGGTCGGTTTATTAATTTTGAAAGTGAAAACAAGATGGTCCTCAAAAGTATATAAATTTTCAAATAGAATGTTGGTACTTTCTTACCGTTTGTATGAAAAAAGGGGTTAAATTTTTTGAAACGACCTCAAAAGAAGTTACTTTAGTACCTGGGTAATAAATATATATCTACTTTCACTTACTAGACGTAGACGAGTCATAGAAACTTTTTCGCCAAAGAAATTTTCTATCTTCCAAAAAAAAAGTCAGTATTTTTATAACGAGAACGGCAAATCATGTACAAAATCATATGTGATTTTACATCAGCGGGAAAGTTATGGAAAATTAATGTACAAGGGCGACTTTTGCCACGACTTCAAGTCACGAGAAAATCGCGGAATCACATGTAAAATCACATGTGATTTTGCACGTCATTTATCATTCTCATGTTCTTTTAAATAAGTATCGTTCTCGTTTAATCCTTCGTCTATATATGTGTGTGTGTATATATACAGGGAGGTTCAGGGGAAAACCTCAAAAAAATGTAAAACTAAGGCACATCCTGGTACACTTCATTTAGACAGTATGCACTTGTGCATACAAGTAAATTAAGTTGTTTTTTGGTTTTTATGCACGTGTGCATTATGCATTTGTGCATATGAACATGTGCATGTTACAAATTACTTGTATGCACAAGTGTACACTGTTCAGATGAAGGGCTATCAGGGTGTTCCTTAGTTTTCTGTTTTTTTTAAAATTTTCTCTTGAACCTGACCCTATATATATATTTTGAAATTTTGAATTATGGTAAAGTGAAAAGCATGTGAATGTAATATGAGTTGTACCTTTCATGTACAGGATGAAGATGTGGGGGGAAAAGAAGAAACAAAAGAAGATGATGAGGATAAAAGAAAGAGATATGGTTGCATGTGCTACCAAAGGAGTGGGTGTTTCTCCTTCAAGAATTTGTGGTCAAGAAAAATTAATAATTAAATTAATTTTAAAATTAAATTATTAATAAAATTAATTAGTGTTTATTATTATTAATAATAATTAATGTATGAAAAAAAAATTATGGTATTGTGTTTTTAAATTTTGTTAGGGCTTTGTTTTTTCTAATGTTTTGGTGAACTGTATGGCGTGATCACCTGACAATGCGTTTTATTGTGTTACATTATTTTGTAACGTTTCCTATGTTTTATGAAAATTAAAACATTTTTTTTTTATTGAATTAAAAATCTTTGTTAGGGGTGTCTTAAAAAAACCAAATTAAAATTCATAGAGAATTCATAATGAATTTTTTTGAAAAGGCTAATAGAGTTTTTTGATCATATAATAACAAAAGAAATAAACTCTTAATTAAAAAATGATTTCTTAGCTACAAGATCATTTTTTTGCATTTGTGTCTTTTCTTTTTTATGAATTTAATGAAAAAAAAATCATCATTATGAAAACTTTTGGATTCAAAATCAAATCTTACTCCCACCATCTTCAAATAAGTACCAATATTTGTATTTAGTTTGTTCTAAAATAAGTGACTATTTTTAAAATATAAATATTTGTTTTCTTATTCTACTCTATTATTAGAGAAATTACAATTTAGTTAATTAAAAAAGTATCATAATTATACATTTTTTAAATTATGTGTCTTTTTTTATTATAAAGAGGACCAAGGAAGTATTTGATTTTATTATATATAATTTCTTTTGCATTTATATAAATTAAAAAAAAAATTGCACGTGCCTTCCCCTAACTTTTGCACTATTTGACGAAAAAGTCCCTCATCACCTTTCCCTCTCACACACCCAATTTGCGTTTTTGACAATGACCAACTAGATTTGAGAATATGTGACATGGTCCATGTCACTAATATATGGTGCCTACGTGGACCCGATCGCCAGGTCCCACGTGTTGGAGTATGGTGATTGATCTTGACGATTGGTTTTAATTGGATCACAAAATATACGGATGCTATCCATACAGGATTTCAAGCGTAATATTGAGACGTTGATGTAACGCATATGTGGATCATGATTCTCTGTTTTAAAAAGAGGTGTATATTTTATTTGTGTAAATTGCAATTTTGGTGCATGTGGTTTGTTACTTTTCTTGGATTGGATCCCTATAAAATTTTTATTACAAGAAAACATTTGTTGTATACAAAAAATGATTGGTTTGGGTCCCTACCACTAACTTCGGTTAGTCTCTTCCGTTAAGAATAAGGGCAAAGTTAACTTGTTATAATAAAAAAAAATATACAAACCCTAGATTTTCTTATTTGTAGCCTCACTAACACTGCCTCATATGTCTCGCTCTTGCTAACCCTCTCACTTTCACATACACCAAAAGAGTATACCACCCTTCCCTCCCCCCCCCCCCCCCCCCCAATCTCCAGTTCGGCTACTTTGGCCTTCAAGATTTGCGATGGAGTAGAGTAGAAGATGATGAAGGTCGAAGATCTACGAGAGAGGAAGACGACGATAGGAGGTTGAAGATTTGCTAGAGAGGCGACAATGGAATGATTTTGATTTTGTACACCTGGTTCTCGATCTTGTTATTTAGATTTAAGGCTTTCGATTTTGTGATGCTATTCTCGATCTGGTTCTTGATATATTGTAAAACAATATGGTGATAGTAAACTAAGATTTGTTTGTAAAATGATTTCTTGATCTAGCTCCTTTCTCCCCCTCACAAACTCCTTCCCTCTTGTTTGTTCATCTGGTTCTCTATTGGTGCATACACATATGCATTTGGTTTCAATGTGTTTATGCATCTAATGTGTGTATGTGTTTGATATGTATATGGCACACTTTTTGTGTTGGCATTGACGAATAGTGATGTGTGGAGGTTGATTTAGGGTTTAACATGGGTGGTGGTGGTGGTGGTGTTTGATCATAAAAAAATATTATGTGTGTGTGTGTATATATATATATATGTATTATTAGTTTATTATTCCTTTTATAAGGATAATAATATATTGATTATAATCAATTAAAGAAAATGAGAGTAACAATAAAAAAGAAGACCAAAATACCCTAATTTATGACTTAAACGGATGAAAACTAACGACCATTACTGTGTGAGTGACACAAATCAAGCATTTTTACATACAATAGGGATTTTCTTGCAATAAGAATTTTGTAGGGATCAAATCCAAAAAAAATAACAAACTATAGGGATCAAAAATTGTAAATTACTCATCTTATTATAAAGAATTTAAATTTTTTAAAAGAAACTTTTACTTTTTTAATATATATAACAACATCAATTCTAAATTATTACAAAATAAATTATAATTTATTAATAGAAAGAAAATTTATCAATTTCCAAATTTTTTTTTATGTTATTCTTTTTTAAAAAGTCAAGAACATGGACTACCTTTCCCAAATATAAGATCAATCAACTAAATAAAACAAGAGAATGTTTAAGATTTTTAAAAACTTTATCTCATAATTAATTCATTTTCTTAAACAAAAAAAAGCAGAAAATCATAAAAGTAAATTTAAAATAATTTAATTTTCGATTAACAATTAACTATTATATTATGTTGTATTATACATATACACTTTTAGTTCCCTAAAAGAATAATTCGTCACAACTTATACAAGTATTCTATTATTAACAAGTGTTATCAAGTTCTTGAAAACATGTCTATCAATTGAAAGACTTAATTTTCTTTGAAAATAATGTTTTACATAAATCATGTAACTGGTAAAATTCCGTAACATGTTGGAAAATAAGGGATGGGGAAGGTTTAGGTTAGATTTTTTTTTTAAATTAAATGACTTATACACTACTTTTGTTTTAAGTAAAAATAGCAAAAAGAACCAAAATACCCCTCAATTGAACAAATGGATTCAACACTTGTTCAAGGCAAGGACAAATGTTGTAAACAAATTGAAACAATGAAAGATATGGTATAATTTCAATACTACTATATCAATTGCCAAATTTTGAGCAAACCATAGGGACAATTGGTGTAATTTACTCAAACACAAAAGAAACAAGAGAGCAAGCATATGGGCAAATACATAACAAAAAACAATAATAGTAACAAGAAATGCAACAAAGATACAAATATTAGAAAAATAGGTTAAAACAAAAAAGGAAACACAAAATACAATACCATCAAATAGATACAATAGTAGAGACATAAACAAAAATATCTAATAGTATGTGTTATGGAGCTATCATGCTAGAGGTCTAAATCTTCCTTCTCTGCAATAAACAAAAAAGGGATATAAACATATCAACCAAAGATGTAGGAACTCAAAACTCAAGTTACATAATTTAATGGGTATATATTAAAAGCATTGGATTCACACTCAAGACCTAACTTGACTGAATAAACATGTCTAAGGGGTTGTTTTACTTTTTCTCCATTAAGCTTTCTATGGATTAAATTATCTATTTAAATAAATTTGTTTGTCTAAGAGACGGAACCAATAAGTTTGGACGGCATTTCTGGCATTAATTTGTTTGAGATGGCTTAATGGGGACAAGTGAGTAGTCTTGGCTTATTCCATATAACCATTTTCGTGTAATGGCTTAACGATTAAGACGTAAAGAAACACTTCTATGTCTAAACGAATAAGCCATCCAAACCATTAAGCTCATTAAGTTGTAAGAGGCCACCCTTAAATCTTTTAAGTCATTATCTCAATGTTTAAACATGGTTTATCATGCAATATTTTTATGAATTATGTTGTTATATATATAAATTCAAAATCAATTAGTTGCAAAATGAATGTGATTCAACATCATATCAGTCTCAAAAGTGCAAAAAGAGTACTACCATGTTTTAATGGACTCAAGAAACTGCTATATGCATTCCAAGAATATGGATCAAACACATGTCCAATAGTAACTTTGTTGCACATTTGGTATGCAAACTAGACAAATGACAGAAGTAGGTGAGCGAGAGAGAAGTAGGCAGGTGAAGAAATTATATAAAATTTTATTTTGACATGGATTGTTTAGTAATTTACCGATCTTGTCCCATCTTATTCTTGTTCCACGTATTTGGTGAAACAGACAAAATGGAATTTTGTACCAATCAGGTTCTATCATGTCCAAGTCTAATGTCGTGCCAAATATGGACAACATATTTTCTTAATATCATGTCGAGTTCTGTTCCTCGTACCAAACGCACCATCAATTGGATCAAAACTTGGTGATTGTTGCATAGATTTATGAACGATTAGAACAAAGGCCTTGTGGTGCTAATTCATATATGAATAAATGGCCTCAACTCATACACAAGAAGTAAACTTTTTTCTAATAATAATTGCATTTACCAGGTATTACCTCAAAGCATTTATGTGCTTGTTGATCAGAGTCATCTGTTCTGCATCAAATTGGAACCAACTTTCACCTGATACAACAGTAACATCACCCATTCCTATATCTGCACGTTGAGAAGGATGAAGTGTATACATTAAACCAAAGCAAAACAAACCAAACGAGCCCAATATATCCTACTCAGAGATGTGTCTAAGAAGGGTAGGAAGTACACACAGACCTGACCCAGGCCTCTACCCTACCCCGGAGAATAAAATAGTTGTTTTCATAAACACCCCGACTTGCAAAAAGTGTGTATAAAAAGAAGGAAAAACAAAAAGCAAACCTGAAAAAGCTGAATCAAATGGAAAGAAAAGGAGCTCACCTTGAAAAAGAATATCAGATTTGTCAGAATAACCTTTTAATCTCCAGTAGACATTCCCTTTGTTGTCTCTGAAAATTGGCTCAGTTCTGACAGCATCAGGCCCTTGTTTATCTACATATAAGGGGGAAAAAAGCAAGAAAGAAACTCAGTGATGTCAGGATATAGAGGTGTCTTCTGAGCGGTGTGAGAACATGTGAAATCTCGAGATTAATCTTTAAAGAGCCATTAAGAAAAGAAATGAGGTTTCAACTTTCAATATATACTTAGGAGAAATCATCCAAGTCTAGCTGATATGGAACTCTAACATCCCTCCTCTAACGGAGGCTAGATGGGCACAGATTGTCCTAGAGTGTCGAGAGGGGCCTAGAAAGGTGAGGGGGCTAGACAAGTACTAATTGCTAAGGGACTTCGGATCTAATACCATGTGAGAATATATAAACCCCATTAAATTACTCTCCGAAGTAGCCCTTGAGGGGAAAAAAGAAGAAGATTCCAACATATTGAGGCACGGGTGAAAAATTGGGTTAGGCCATTGGTAAGCAGGTGGGACTCGACAGGATTGGATAGACAAGAGTGAGGTAGGAGGTGAAAATTTGTAGAAGGTTTCGAGGTTTTAGGGTTTTAATTTGAGATGGTCATTTAGTAATTTACCAATCTTATCTCATCTCATTGATTTTTGTTCCACCTATTCTTGTGAAAGAAAAGATGCAATTCCGTCAGACTCGGCGCCTGTCATGTCCTAGTCTAATGTCGTGGCAAACGTGAGACAACAAGTTTTTCTACTGTCTCGTTCTATCCTATCCCACATACCAAATGCACCCTAAACAAGTAATCAAGAAAGAGGATTACCCATTTTTAAAATTTCAAAAATTAGTAAATTTGTGTTGATTGAAGATCTCAGAAATGATTATTAGATCATTTTAAAAAAATCAAAGTTGGCTCCTTTTTTAGAGGAACTTGAGACCATACCAATGGGAACCATTCTTTTGAATTCAAGCATCTCCGCATGAGCTTGAGCTACTTTTTTCTTGATTTCAGAAACAACAGCTTCATGCTCCGAGATAGTAAGAGGTACACCATTTCTTGCAATAACTGCTTCAGCAACATCATCTACCATCTTCTGCTTCAAGCATTTCTCCTACAGACATTTAACAAAAAATGCACATTAGCAGACTGAAATTAAGATTTTCTGCAGGTAGCCATTATTGCTCCAGATACCTTATCTTTTGCAGCAACAAGTTTTTCCTTTGCTTCCTTTGTTTGTTCAGCAAACTTGATATTTTAATCACCAATCCAATTTCTTATTTTCCTATTCAATATTTCCAAGCATTAGGAAACCTTCAGTTGACCCGATATATTGAAGAGAAAATGTCCAAGTCTAACCGAAAACTCCCCTTCCAAAGAAGGTTAGATGGGCAAAGATGTCTATTGCCTCTGATACCATGTGAGAATATGTGGAAGTGTAGAACCTTATTAAATTACTCTCTAAAATAGCCTTTGAGAGAAGCGGGGTTCCAACATACTCCCTTCGTCCCAAAATAAAGTCTACTTTCAAAAGGAAGTGTCATTCTACCCTTAATTATGAGATGGAGAAATTATCTCTATTATTATGGGTAAAAGTGTCATTTAGTTAATTAAAATGTGTAAGAATTACACATTTCTAAAACTGTGACATGTTTATTGTAGACATTTTTTTGGGACGGAGGGAGTATATTGAAGAGAGCGTACGAAGCTAGCCAATGTGGGCCTCTAACAAAACCCATTATCAATTCCCTATAAAAGAGTTTATGTTAATCTTACTCGGTCCCAAGAACCTCGTCACACAGAAAATTTAAGAGTTTAAGCTTCATCGATGAGTTTAAACGATCATATCCACCACCTTCTTTATCTATACAATCAAAAGCCTCCAACAGATGTTTGGATTTGGGAATGCAACTTTTAAGAGCTTTCAACCATGTGTCGTCGCCATGAGTTGGATCGAACAATGGAGACCTGAAAGATGATGATGATAATGATCACGATGTGAAAATAAATCTACTTCAGAAAATATTCAATAAGACTAGGACTAGTTGACATACTCTGATCCCATGTCTTCTTGTATAACAGAAAGCAGTTGGATATGAAACTGGATTATCAAAGAATATTTCCCTCGGCGTGCACTTCGCCCTTTTATTAGTTCCCTGAGAACTACTTCAGCCTGTCCTCTTTTAACATTTAGAATCTGCAAATGGATAATCAAAGTAAGGCAGATGCAAATTGACGCAGCGTAGGTTTGCGGAAGGATCGACAAGCGTCTAAACCCTTTTACGGTTGAGAATTACGACACGTAAAACTCAAAAACTCAAGAGAATACTCTCTAAAATATAAACTTTATTGAATAATTGAACTTGATTAACAAAGAAAGCTAACTATCCTATTTATAACTAAAACTAGGGAAAAGATAAATACCGAAATTAAATTAAAACTAAAGATAATTAAAAGAAATTAAATGAACTTAATCCTAATTTAACTAGGAAAGATAATTAAAAAGGTAAAAAGATAATAAAGATAATTATCAAAAACAAAATATGGCATGAATGGCATAAGGAGTATGTATGCATAAGGAGTCTTCATGCTATGGATGGCCTTCTCACGTCCAAACAGTGTCCCGCGTGAGTTTCATGTGGGTTAGACCACATGCAACTCACTTGCAAGTCACTTTGGTTTATGTGGTGAGTTCCATGTGGGTTAGACCACATGTAACTAGCACCAAACTCGCTTCGACTGTTGTTTGCAATTCTCAATTTGTTACTCTTTCGATGCCAAATTCCGAGTCTCTTGCGAGCTCGTTTTTTCTTTCGATCCCGTTTCCCTCTTTTCCAATTACTTTCGAAAATTCTTATTAACTCCCAAATTCTCCCTGTATCACAAATATGTTTAGAATCTTGTTATGAAGACAAAGCTGTAAACAATAACAGCAAGTGCAGCTATAGGGTCAATGGCCAAGCAGCAGCCAGGTTAACGATCCCAACCTCCATGTAGGTTAAAGGGTTCAAGCCTCAACAAAGGTGAGAAGTGTATACTTCAAAAACAACAGTAAGTGCATGAGTGAAATTTCCACACCACATTAACAAAAGGCTACTAGATGAATTCATAAAATGGGGCCAAGGGAGAAGTAGGAAGGTTGATTGAAACAACAGTGTTATGTTCTTTATGATGTAGCCCGGATCCGGGATTTGACAAATTCTGACACGGATCAATGGGAGAAAGAAAAACAAGCTCGAAGGAAGCCTGATTTGTCTTCAAAATCTTGCATCAAAAGCTGGAATATTGGCCTATAGACCCCCGACTGGGGTCGCATGCCCAGTCATCTAACTCTGGAATATGGAAACAGTGTCTCACACGACTAACCATGCATCAAATCGTTTCTACTATTAGATTTTCCTTAACCATTATTCATTATTTGCTTCCTAAATAGATTAGGATTATTATTTTACTTTACTTTTTATTAATTATTTAAATACCTTCCTAGGTGGTTTTAAGTTTAGTTTTCTTTTCCTTTTTAGCATGTAAATAGGGTTCATTGTTCTATTGACTATGAATTAAATATTTTAGAGTTTTATCTCTATTTTTAAGAGATTTCTCTTATTTTCTGAGTTCTACGCTTGTAAACTCATTACTCTTTGAGGATTTAAACTGCATCACTTTAATGCTAGTGTTTTGAGATCAGTATCGGAGTGCAGGCACACTGCTTATTCCTATTATGAAAACAGTCAACGAACAACACGACCTGGTGTGCGATAGCTCCCCCAACTTTAAGAGGGCTGGAGAGGAAGTCTAGTTATGCAGCATTTTCCTTTATTTTAGGTTACTTCCTTAAACCATCTCCAATGAACACAGTAAATCTTGCACTATACCCTATTATTCGCACCAAGTTGTCTTCAATGTATGCTATCAGTGGTTGCATATTTTAGTGTTCTGAACAGTTGAACACCAAATTTTGTAACACTGTTTTTTAAAGTTGACATTGACAAAATGGTCTTTTATGTAATTTTACTTTATTTCGTTGTCTAATAACATTTTAATAAATTGAAAACTATATTAACTTTGAAATTTTAATAAAGTTAATTTTAATGTATTCAACTAATTTTAAAAAAGTATTAATTTGTAATTAGAATATTGGAAAATAACTAAATATAATGGGTATTATTTAGAGTTAATAAATATAATGGTAATATTGAAAATTTGTATAATTAAAATAAAAATATATATTTGTAATATTCTCTTTTTATGTACAAAATAGTTTAATGCGTTGGAGAAGATTTACTATTTGTACTATTTTTTGCACCAAAATAATTCAAAATTTGGTGTTTTACAATGGAAATGTCATTAGTCAACCAATGGAAAATCATAAAAAACAAACATACCCCACAAAATCAGATGGCAAGCATAAAAATAAATAGATAATCAAATAAAGCACATTAGAAGTTTTACCAACAAAACAAGATATGCAACACTTAAACATGATAGGTGAGTTCAAGAAGCAATGCAAGTACCAATACCAAGAGAGCTTTTATTGAAGTTACCTTTCCAAACGCGGCACAGAACTCTAAGAATTGCAAAGCATTACCAGCATCTTCTTTTGGAATGTCAACACCGGCTATAGTCACCAACTCGCTCCCTGTTGGCAGAGGCATAACAGCCTCCAAATATTTACCATCCAAGTTGGAAGCATCATTTTTAGCTTGGTGACATTTTTTGGCATTTACACACTTCTTTGTGTTTTGATCACTCCTGCTATCTAAGACTTTGGTATCTTTATGAACTTTATTCATCTTGAAAGCTTTTTCCTCTTGTTGGACACCATCAATCTTTTCATTACTTATACCATGTTTAGGGTACCCTTTTGAAACTTGAGACTTTGCAGGACTACCTTCCTTCGACCCTTCTGTCTTTATTTTCTTTAGTTTCTTTTTGTCAGAATGACAACTAGTCTCTTGTAACACCATGGCATTATGTGTTTGAGTCAGCCCTTCATGTTTTAGATCATGATGGGTAGTACTAGTCTTGTTTGGTGAAGCACCATTAACCCCATTGACATCCTGCAGAACTTTCAAGACTTTTCGCTTCTTTTTATTGGGTTTCTCCTCAACCGGGGGCAGGACTGGAGGAATGACATTTGAATATGTCTTGCCATCAAATATATTTTCCTTCCCCAGTTTATTAGGTGAAGTAATCATGGTTCCCTGGGAACACGCAGAAAGGTAATGTATCTCCCAAATAACAGATAATGCAAACAGTCTTCGAGAACTTTACATAATTTCTGCGTAAAAACGAATAGAAATAGAATATTGGGATAGGACATATAGATTGTGGATGACAACACAGCAGTAGACAGTAGTCACTAAATTGTTCCATAGAATAGTTGTCCTTCTGTATGAGCAACTAAACCTAAACCAAATGAACCCAAAATATCCCACTAGGAACTAGGGTCAGGATTAATGTAGATGTGTTCTCTACCCAGTACCCACAAGAGTAAAGTTGTTGTTTGACTTGTTCCCATAAAAACCCACAGCTTGCAAAGAACATGTATGCGAAAAAAAGTTTTGACCTTGAGAGTTTCAGAAAGCTTGCCAAAAAGTTTGACGAATTTGAAAGCGAAGAGCTTGAGACCAAAAAGAAAAAAACGATGATGGTTGAAAACTTATGGAGCAGTCATTGACCATAAGTTTTCTAATTTTCTTCATGGAAATATACAATTATATACAAAGAATTGCAATCACACCTCTTCCGCAGCCGGTTGCTTTCTTGTCGATCCACCTATTTGTTTTGCATTCTTGCAATGACCAACAATTTGAGCACCTTTGACGTGGAGCAAGTCTGAAACAGAAGAAAATCCACCGGCCTTTGCCATTTGCACAAGCATGCCAGTGGGCTTGCCACCACGTTTCTTCCTATAAAATTTCATAGGCTATAAGATTTCATACGGATAACAAAGCCTTTCAGTAGTCAATAGTACAAAAATCAATGGACTTACATGCATATGCTACAATTGCATATGCCTCTACATCTAGGACAACTCCAATCCTCCAAAGACGCTACATCTTCTGCTTTCTCCCCATACCTAACAAAGAAGTGAAGAACATGTGCATCAGTAATGGAGTCTAAAACATCCTGCATAGGCGTATATAACTTCTATGGCCACTGGGATTTTTCTGACTGTTATTTTCAGGGCGATAGAAATAGTACGCACAAGCAGGCCCTGACATCCAAGGTTACCAAAGAAAAAGCTTTTATCGAAGTGCTAATAAAATGCAACAAGGTTAACCTGTTCATGAGGCATGTGAAACAGTATTTGAGGGTACATCGCTTCTCGTTTACATGATTCTTGCAGTCAGCTGAGAAGTCCAAGGTCTTTTGACGGCACTTCGGAGTTAAGAGAAATAGAGAATCATGAAATTTGAGATGTATTAGGTAACCAAATTGAATATAAAGCATGGAATTGAAGCATATTAGGTTAAGGAATATAATGATAACATAAGAATAAATAACATAGAACACTAGGATCAAGAGACTTCATTTTAATGTGATTCAAACAGCCATGTGTTAGCTGGTACAGTTACCTCTTGGTTTCAACTTTTTAGAGACAAGAACAGAGTATGAATCATAATACAATTGGGCTAATACATTACATCCATTATAATACTATTCTTACTTCCTTGCTTTCCTATTTACTTTTCTTCTACATCCACCGTGTTGAATATCAGTCAAATGGCTAAATAACATTCTTAACTCCATATCAACAGCTTATCATCATCTTGCGAGTAATAAAATTCCAGACACATAGAAAAACAATCGATCATGTTCTGCAACAAAACTGTACTAATGAACCATCAGGGCAAACGATCCTTTATCAATTTCAGCATAAGCATCAGCACTTTGGTTTCAAGTGACAAGTTTGGGTTTGAAATGGACTTTGAGCAATAATGAACAACCTTCAGTGAAACAAGATAAAATAAAAAAATTGGATTTCTTACTGAAACTTGTCAACTCTTATAAAGAGTTAATGGACCCTAACAATATTAAATCAATATCAAACTTCTCAAATGAGTTTGGAGTAAAACTAAACTGAGTTTCTTAGTGAAAATTTCACGGGGAACACCTAGTCTCCAGCCGCTGAATGAATGCTAATTCACAGGATCTTCTCAAAGAGTTGATAAACCCTAACAATATTTAAATCAATGTCAAGCTTTGTGCAAAAATTCACATTATGTCCAAGTATGGTATCTTTACATCCTATTTCTATGTTTATCATTTGTTTATCCATCAAGTTAAAACTAACAACTGACAACGAACGTCTTCAATAAGTGCATAAACAAATCTATATAAAAACCTCCATATACGTTTCAAAACATGTAAACCAAAAACCTAACTCTAAAACTACAATGTAACGAAAGCTACTGTTCATATGAATAAATCAGACATACTTGATGGCAAGTTTTCCCATTTTCAGGATCATAAATTCTACCGCCAACAACACGAACTCCAGGAGTCTTGTTCCGTTTCGGTCGTTGCAAAACCTCATGATTACAAATTTCGGAAGACGAATTCATTTCCGCCACCTCGCCACGGCCACCTAGCATATTCTTCTTCTTCTTCACCTGAGCAGATACCGTAGGTTCAGAATTAGGATTCGCAACTATCGCCATTACCAAAAAGCTCTCGATCTAATCTTTGTCGGAACAAATCTGTAACGTAATTTTGGGTTGAGTTTTGGCGGGGATCGTAATAGCCTTTTGAATGTATTGTAATGTGGGGGCGCCAAACTGAAAATTATCGGATTTATGGGCCCATACATATTTGATTGGTTTGATATAATATAAGTGGTACATTACTCCAAATCCATTAATTTTCATTCCGGACCAAATTTGGAGGAATGGAAATTTTATTCCCGCTTAGTTATCTTTTCTCATGTGTTTCTTTATTTGTCGATGTTGAATGTAAAATATTTCTTTTTATTTTCATGTTGGATGTCATATATTTGTATTAAAAATATTATATAAAATATTTTTTTATTAATTTTATTGGTTTAACCAACCAGTATCAATGCAATGTTCATTCCTATTTTCATTTTCATTTTCATTCCTTATAATAAAACCAAAAGCCTCCTAAATCTAATGGATCATACCTTCTGTAAACAAATAAGTTCAATGGTAAATTAATTTGAGACATTGATAGCATTAGGAACGGATTTGTGTCTCATTTGGTTTTTATATTAACAATATAAAAATGTCAAATGATCAATTAAATCACTTTTTCAGCATCACATATTAAGCAGAAATAGTTTAGTATTTTTCAAACCATTGTATTTTCTTTAATTTAAATAAATAATTGTAATTTTAATCTAAAAGTTATTTTTATTTTGGTTATATTAAAAATATCTTAAATAAAAATACTTTTCTTAATTTATATGTCAAGAGGAAGGTTTAAGGGAAATCTAAAAAAAATGGAAAACTGAGGAACATCTTAGTAACCATTGATTTGGACGTTATGCAATTGTGTATACAAGTAAAATAAGTTGTTTTTTGGTTTTTATAATGGTTACCAGAGTGTTCTCAGTTTTTTTTTATTTATTAAATTTTCCTATTAACCTGACCCTATATGTCAAATCGAAATATATACTTTTCTAATAAAAACATCATATAATTGAAACATTGCACTTTTTTTATTAAAGGAAACATCTCGACACAAAAAGTAAACAATCGAATGACTTAGTCACAAGCTACAACTACAACTTGTTTTCCAACATTTCTACCAGAAAACAGGCCAACAAGGGCGGCAGAACCCTTTTCGAGGCCTCCGACAATGTCCTCAATATATTCAATCTTCCCTTCTCGAATAAGAGGCAAAATCATGTCATAAAACTTAGGATAAAGATGAAGGTAATGGTAAAATGTAAACCCTAAAATTTTAATACTTTTGAAGATGACAAGAGAGAGGTTGTACACGGGTTCGGGTTCTTGAAGCCTGTTGTATTGAGAAAACATCCCGCAAGAAGCAATGCGTCCTTGAACCCTCATGTTGGAAAGTACTGCATCGAGCATCTTTCCTCCAACGTTGTCAAAGTATACGTCAATGCCATTAGGAAAATACCTAAAACGATGACAAAGAAAAAATTTAGCAGTTTCTAGGTGTGTTAGTGCGTTCAAACAAATGAAAATTTTGGAGTTTTTTTTTTCTTTTTTTCTCCAACAGATCCTCTAAAATGGAGAAACAATTTAAGATTTTGAAAATTTAGAAAACTTTCTAAAAATAAACAATAGATACAGAAAAGTTTTGTTATTGTTCTCAACAATTAAGTTGAATGTATTATCAATTTATATGAGGTTTACATGAGAATTTGTTGGGATATTAAATGTATTAAATTTTCTAATATATAATTAAATTTGAAATATCCAAAATGAAGAAACTGCCTGAGTTGGAAGTAATTTTTTTTAAGGATTTTAACTTTTACTTCTCAATTTTGTAGAAATCATGGAGAAATTGTTGGGAATGCTATCACACAGTTAATCGGTATTGCCTGTTATGAAAGTATACAAGGTTTCATCATATATGATATCTCATTTATCGTTTTATTCCCATTGAGAAACATGAATGAAAGCCGAACCTCTTCAATGTCGCATTGAGATCTTGTTCTTCTTTGTAGTTAAAAGCCTCATCAAACCCGAATTTGTTCTTAAGTAGATCAACCTGGTAGTAGTACGGATGAAATCATTTCACCAACACGAAAAAACTGTCAAAAAACTGTACAATTGGTTTCGACATACTCACATCCACTAACCTTTTCCTTGGATCCGACACTTCCAACAACATAACAACCAGCACGTTTCGCAAATTGCCCAACAAGCTGACCAATTGCTCCTGATGCCGCTGACACAAAGAAATACTCTACTTTCTTTGCAGAACAAAATTCGTAAAAACCAACATAAGCATTCATGGCGGGCATACCTAAAACATGTATGAATTTAGGAAACAAATGAGACTTTAACATAAATACTTAGATCAACACTTAAAACAAGATAGACCGGTTTACCTAAAATTCCTGTATAGTATGAAAGAGGAACATCAGTATGTTGAATCTTTGTCACTTGTGGATCTCGAACCACACTGTATTCTTCCCAGTTCACGTATCCCGTAACATAGTAGCCTTTTTTTGAAGTTGGGGTGAGTCGAATCCACGACTTTTGATACTCCGACTCCAACTAGAGGCTACATAAAACAAAAGAGTTACGCACGCTCTACGTTATATAATAGCATGAGACTATGTCGCAATGTGTATTTTCAAAGTAATTGCTATAAATATGAAAAAGTCAGGACAAGAATCATATAACTATTTTCTTAAAGTTATAGATAATCAAGTAAGTTTACATATATTTACAACAATATTACCATGTAAGGAAAGTTAAAATTAAAACAATAAAAGAAGGTTAAGAATGTGAGAATAGATCTCAACCATTAAATGAATTGGTTTAAAAGAATGCGGTTCACTTACTTTTAAAATTTGTATTTGTACCTACTTTTTAAATGAACATATGTATTAAATATAATCGAAATTGAAGCCAAACAAATAATTAAAAAAAAACGAGTATTTTATAATGTTTAATTTGACATGCCTATAACCTATTGTTATTAATGTTACATCTTTTCATCCATTTTTTTTTCATTTTCTGGCATTGTTTACCTTTTTTTGTCGCCGCAGTGATCTCCACAATCCAATCTTTTAATTATTTTCTTTTCATCCACCTATACAACCTTCAACTCTAATTTAACCTGTTTTTGGGAATTTAATTAAAGTATCCGTATTTCAAAAGTGTATTACCGAAATACCCAAAATCTCTTATTTTTTACCGAAATACCATTAACGTCGGGATCTTGGGCCGGGATTTGATATATCCCGGGGTTAGCAATCTTTTTTTAAGATAGTAGGGTTACCCCTGGATTTAGGGTGATATCCCGGGGTTAGGCCGATTTTTTGGCTAACCCCGGGATGGGTCAAATCCCAACCCGAGATACTGGACTAAATGGGTATTTTGGCAAAAAAAAAGGAGATTTTGAGCATATCCGTAATACATGTTTGAAATACGGGTAGTTTTATTAAATTCCCTTTTTTTATCATTCATTAATAATTCAACCCAGTTAATTTGTTTTTTGAAGTTATTTTTTTTGTTTTATTACCTATAATTAATTTTTATTTTACCTTTTTATTACAAAAAGTATATAAAAAATTATATCATTTTCTAAAATAAGTTTTTAGAAAAATGTGTTAAAATAGAAAAAAGAGTGATGTTAATAATTTTTTTGCTTCAATAACTATACTATCTTGTATGTTAAAAAAAAAGATGAGATATAAGATAAACATTTTCAAATTTGAAGAAATCTTTAAAACCCACTTTTTAAGAAGGAGAATAATATTGTAAATTTTCCACCAATAAGACTATAAGAGGAATTGAAGTAAAAACTTTAGAAGAGAAATAATATTTTATTATTTTATTGATTAATTTAATAATATAATCAATAATACAATCTTTAAAATAGAATAGTTGTTGGAGTTAGAAGTGATTTTTTTTAAAGATTTTGACTTTTGATACCATGTTCTAGAAAAATATATCATAACTTTAGGAGATGCTCTAACTACCCCTAACCAGTAATCAGGATTCAGGGGAGGATTGAATAGGTCCAAATATGGGAATAGACCCATTAAAGCATCTCCAATGCAAGGTTCATATAAGCAAAAAGTGTAGTGGTTAGTAAGAACTAGCATTGTGGAAAATTTTTATAAGAACCAAAATCCCTCTAGGTTCTTAAATAAAAACTTTGATTCTTACCATGAAATGTGTGAGATGTGACATTATCTTTATTTTTTTATTTTTTTCTTGACTTTATAATAATTATTAATATTATATATATTTAACTTATATATATATATATATGGGACCCAAAAAAATATGTTATTATAAGAACTACCATTATAGAATTTTATGTGAATTTTTAATTTGATAAGGTGTTACCAAAAAGTACAAAAAAAGATTCTTATAAGAATTTGCATTTGAGATGCTCTTAAAATTTTTCCATCTTTTAACTTTTTTTTTACTTTCTACTTTAGTTTTTCTCATTAATTTCTCGTTAGTGTCCCTACCAACCACAAAAAGTACTTAGAAATTGAAAAAAAAAAAGCCAAAAAAGTCTCTCAAAAATTAACCAAAACGTATCTTGGAATCGACCCAAAAAAAACTTAAAAATTACTCGGAATCAACCAAAAAACATTGAAATCTCTTAAAATGGTGGAATCATACTAAAAACACATCAGACGACTTTGCAGACTTCTAATCTACCTTTAGGGTGCGTTTGGTACACTGAACAAGATATGACACAACAGAAAGAGATCACTGTCTATGTTTGACAGGACTGTTAGGTGAAACAGACAGGAACAAGGTAGAACAAAAGTGGAACATGTCTGTTCCACCTCCATCCCCATGGAACAAACTCAAACAAGGTGTAACAGACTTATGTTTTACAAATATAACCTCAAAATAAAATATAACTATCTTCTAAAACATTAAATATGCGTTCTTTTTTATATTTTATTCATTCTTTAAATTTTATTTTTTTAATTTTATGTTCTTTAAAATTTCATTTTATTGTCCTCAAATATTATTTTTAGAGTAAATTACATTTTTGATCCTTGTGGTTACCATTCATTATCAATTATAGTCCCTCTTTTAAACTAATTACAGTTTTGGCCACTGTGGTTGTCAATCTATTTCACTTTTGGTCCTTCTGACTAACTTCTTTTAAAAAAGAGAAGAAGTAAACTACAAATTTAGTCCCTATGGTTTGTCAAAATAAACACTTTTTGTCCTTACAGTTTTAAAATACGAGATGACCATCATAGTTTGCAAAAACGTCCAGATTTGGTCCATCCTTCTAATGACCGTTAAAAAATTCCGTTAAATGAAGAACATTTTAATATATCATAATATATAAATATATATAATCTATTTAAGTATTAATGCTTTAAAAAATTATTTATTTGTATTGATACTATATCTATTATAATACATACTTTTTTTGTTTTGTTTTATTACATAGTAGTTCTTAAAAGAAAATGAATTATAATGAGAAAGAATTTTGTTTCTTTTGTAGTTTGATTTAATTTAGAAAATATATATACCTTTTGTGAACAGAAATGAAGACGTATTGTAATTTTTTAAACATTTTTTTCTTCTTCATAATATTAACTTTTTTTTGTTTGAGACGTTTACGTACAAGCGAAAGTACGTAGAGATTTTAAATGTAGATTCATGAAGTAAGAATTGGAATAAAATATGTTTCAATTTTGATGTAATATCTAATAATATAATAATAAATACACATAAAAATGGAACCCACAGGTCTCACCACAACCACCACAAGAAAATTGTTTATATATATATATAATATTAATATAATATAATTTTAATAGCTTTTATTTGATAGTTTTCATCTTTATATATTTATTATAATTATATTGTAGATATTACATCAAAAATGAAATGTATTATGTTTCGATTCTTCTTTTAAGAATCTGCTTTTAAAATCTTTCATTTCGTCTATACGTAAAATATTTCGAACAAAAAAAATGTTATTTTTTTGAAAAAAAAAAGTTGTTTAAAAAAGTATAATACATTACGATTTCCATTCATAAAAGGTATAGTATAGTTCCCATATCAAACTAGAAACGAAACATTTTTTTTCTTTGTAATTCAATTTCTTTTAAAAACTACTACTTAATAAACATAGTAAATTACGTTTTTAGTTCTTGTGGTTTGTTACAAGTTTCTATTTTCGTCTTTATGGTTTTGAAATGATAATTTTCTATTTAAATAATTTATAATTGAGTAAACTACGATTTTCGTCCCTATGGTTTGTTATTTATAATGATTTTTGTCCCTGGTCTTTAAAAACTGCTTTTCTCATCCTTGTGGTTTCTATTTCATTTCCTTTATCGTCCCTAAAGCTAACAGTGTGAGAAAAAGTTAGTTACCGTGAGGATAATATGGTCAACTTACTCTTTTCTTACTTTTCATTAAATTATAGGGCATTATTATCATAAATGGGCACACATTTTTAGGGCATTTGTTTAAGAAAAAAAAAACTTAAAACCTAATCTATCATATTCTAGCCCCCAACCCACGAAGCCACCCCCTTCCTCCCCACCACCCATCTTCTTCCTCCCTCCTCCCATATCAGCGTTGCAAGTTATTTCTCCCCTCCCTTTTTTTTCCAAGCAACCGCCTTAAAAAAACACCATTTCTCAGGCAGCCCCTCTAAAACAACCCATCTCTTCTCCCATCTGAAGCCCTAACATCAAAATAATAATGTAAAAACAAAAGCAGAACCCCTAAATCAATTGTAACAAACAAAACCCCATCAAACACAAATTATCAAGGAAGGAGACCTATCCATTATCTATCTACGTAACTTCGATATTTTTTTTCTTACTAAAACACACCAATGTTTATGACGTGGTGGGTGGTTGTGAGAGTGGTGGGTGTGGGGAGAATAAGATAATTTGAGTTATAGAGAGAGAGAGAGAGAGAGAGAGAGAGAGAGAGAGAGAGAGAGAGAGAGAAGACATTGATAGGCGGGTTTACACCCCCTAATCTAACCGCAAGTGTACGGGTCGAATCAAGTAATATATACTTAGAATACGAGTATTGAACCAAGGGAACTAGGAACTGAGTATCACAATGACTATATTCACTATTAACTGAACGGTCCAAAAGGTTGAATTTTTAGGAATAATTAACTAAATACTAATAAAAATAAATCAAATAAACACACTATTCAAATAACGACTTTGGAAACTTTTATGGAGACAAATAGTTGAGGGTTGGAAATCCTATGGTTTTCACTAATGAACAATATTCTTGAAAGCAATTATCAGTTAAACCCTTTAATGAAAATCTAATCTGTGAAATCACCTTTGTTCTTTCTCAAGCAACAACGGATTTTATTTTGAAAGCACAAGTCTCATCTCTCGATCTTAACACATGAATTCAAAACACATTAAGTTCCAGATTATTATGATACTAAGGTTTAGTTGGTATATCTCTATCCAATTTCTCACCTTAGGCATATAATTCTAGTTCTTGTTAACAATTAATTCTCTCGAACTTAATTTATAACGAACAAATCAGATGAAAGTTGATCAGACTCACAAAAGCATTAAAACCCAAATCATATGCTTCATTAGTTAGGAAAAACTGATAAAAACTCCCAATCACATGTTCACAAGCTTAAACCATAATCAAACCAACCCCCAACATCTAAAGATTAGTTCATGTTGGGGGTATTAAACAAGAAAATACTAGAAGAATTCATAGATCTAAGAAAAGTTATCTCAAACATCAAAGATTGAAAAACTCCCTTTTGAATGTGTAATACCGACGAAGAATTGGAAGAATTCGTGTAAGAATCGTGACCAAAGATGTTTCCAAGCTTCAATCTTGTGTTCTCCTCTTGCAAAAATCGCCCAAAGTGTTCTCCTTGCTTCCTCCCGTCGCCAAGTTGATAATGGTATGATAAGTGCCTTCAAAACCCTAAGAGATATGTATAAAAAACGTCCAGCACCATTCTCGTGGGTTGATCCGTGAGTTCAGCTTCAGCAACCCACATAACAAGGTACCCTAATTTTCATTCTGGTAGGTTGCTCCGTGGGTTCAGCTTCAGCAACCCACATAACAAGGTACTTCAGCCACTGATTTTGGCCCACTTTTGAAATTGATTTTTCTTCTTAACTTCACTTTTTCACCGGCCATTTCTTGGGCTTGGAACTTGACGTACGTTATGCTCGATTATCGTTCTGAAAAGTACTTTTCACCTTCATTCTTGGCTATCTCATAACATGATGCATAATCCTGAAACACTTGATTTAAATTATAAAACTCCGCTAATTTCACTTGGAATTAATTACTTTTACCCGGTTAATGATATAAAAATAACACCATAAATTAGTGTTATCAACAACCCCAAACCGAGCGTTGCTTGTCCCCAAGCAAATTAGCGTCAATAAAAACACAAACTTAAACCAAACATGCAATTATAAATGAACCGGACCACGGGTATATCTATCGGTTAGCAATCATGGGTGTCAAGCAATAAAAATTTAGGTGGATGAAACAACCGGTATTCATCATTCAACAAAGGTATTAGAGTCATGAACATTGAAAATCGAACTAAGAACAGTGACACCATACCTAATCACAACCAAGTCCTCACACTTTCGGGGAGGATTTCGCCTCGACCCTACCTCACGGGATACTCTCTTTACGCTCGAACCCTAGGTTATTGCACATGTTGTTAATGACTTTGGAGTTTATGTACAAAATTTCACAAGATATTAGCATGAACAACTAAACAAGAAAAACGCACAAATGTCCAAAGAAGTGATCTCAGAAGGAATCAAGTAACAAGACTAGGACTATTAGTGTTATTCCGTCTATCCTCCTACACTTTCCAAAAGATCATCCAGGTCTTCGTAAAGGTTGTAATAGGGCTAGGCTTATGGCTAGGAAACGAAGGTAAACGGATCAAAATCCTCAATGTGGCATTGAATGACCAACTAGTTTCAACCCATTCTTCCCGGCTAGTTTCCTTCTTTTCACTTTAATTCCTACTTTGTTCCTTTGCATTGGTGTTCCTTTTCACACCATTTTCTCCTCTCTTTTTTTCATAGCCTTTATTCCTTTGCATTGGTGTTCCTTTTCACACCATTTTGGTCTTTTCGCTCTTTCTAGAACTGGATTTCAGTATCACTTTTGCCTTTTGTTACCCCTTTCCGTTGTTCCCTACCAGTTGTTCATTCATGACACACGTTCGGATGCGGGTAGGCTGACAATCAGGCTGGGGTTAGATAAATGGGTTACAACTGAATTTGATCGTTGTATGGCTGCAAAAGGGCTTAGGTGCACACAATAGAAAGGAACGTAAGATAAAGGAATTCAATATTTATTTCACACACAGTGCCTGGAATCATCTCTTAAGGTTTGTAATTCAGATAGAACAGAATTTGACACTTAATATCCTTATGGTCGTCTTTGCTACTCAATGCAATATTATAGTGAGATCAAACTATAATCACGACGAAGAATCCGAGTGAGTGTATAAGATTTAAGTGCATGATTCTCTCGCAATAAATTGTACGCTATTGGGTTCAAATTTCTCTCGGGTGGTCTCCACTAATGTCCCCTATTCGTGCAATTTCCTGATTATTTTTAGGACTATATCTCCGCACCTATATTCTCAGAACAATGTAAAGTTATCTAAATGCCTAGGTGCTTCATAAGTTCCGGTGTTCACTATCCTAAGAAAATAAGATTTATGATATGCTTGACAAACTTGTGATAATTACGCAATTAACATGCAATACCATAGAATACCCGATAGTATGCCCAGTTCTACAACCCCAAACCTTACCGGCACATTGTCCCCAATGTGCAAGCTCGGTTTGAGTTTGTGAAAAAAAAACACATGCAATAAGATGACATAAAATTTATGCACTATATAAGAGATAGCAGAAGCCTTACCCGTGTCCGTGCTAAGTGATGTGAATAGTACGTCTACACGATTACAGTTATCCGAATTCAAAATAACAGATGATACAAGTACCAAGTTCACATAAATACTGAAGTCAAGAATGGGCTTCAAATGGTACAGCGTGAGTCCGAACTTCTGTTATTTCGGCGATGACGTGGTCTAGCTTTGTTTCCGACCTCGAGAAGTATGGCGGTGAGGTGTGATATGGGTGATCAACTAGCTGTTGTGGCGGTGTGGATGGTGGCTCCTCCTTGTCTGCGGCCTCTACCTCATAGACCATGTGCTCGTACTCTAGCATCTTCTTCCTCTCCATCTTGAGGGTGTGGTGGTAGTGGGTCGAGTTTTCGGGTATTTCCTTAGATTGAGAATTGAATGATGGTAGTTGCGATTGAGAGTGAACCAAGAGATTGAGAGAACCCTAGGTTTTGTGCCTTGAATTCGATGAGAGAGTGAGAATTGAATTTTAATCGGCTCAAGGGTTTTAGGCCCAAACTAATTAGGGTGGGTTGTGATGTGGGTTGGTGATGGTAACTCACGGAAAAAGGGACGGGGAGGGCTGTTGGGTTTTGGTCGACGAGGGAAAAAAAGGGTGGAGGGGGTTCGCGTTAGTTGAGAGGTGAGATGGAAGGGTGTAACTCACGGAACAAGGCACGACAGGGGCTGTTGGTTTATGATTGATCGAAGGAGGGGGCAGAGGTTAACGTGGGTTAACCCGTGAGATGGAGGGGCTAACTCACGAAAAACCCACGCTAAGGGATGTTTGGTTTGGTTGATCAAATGGGGAAGGGCAGAGGTGAGCGAGGGTTAGGCCGTGGGTTGGGATGGGTAACTCACGAAGCAAGCCACAGTAGAGGCTGTTTGGTTTTATGGAAAATCACCACCCAAAAAATTTTAAACACGATTTTAAACCCACTTTAACACCAATTTAAACACCATTTTAACCACTATTTTAAACCCCTTTAAATACCATTTTAAACCCCTTTTTAAACACCATTTTAAACCCTTTTTAAACACCAATTTTAACCCATCATGAACCTCTTCACTATTCTCTCAATCCCTTACCTCGACTTCAATCACATGGAACCAAAGGCTTTTACCTCAACCTTTTACTCCACTTGATCACCACTTTTTCTCCTCAACTTTAATCCAAAACCGAAATAACTTACCTTATTGCGTGGGAACTTCTCCGAATCACGAGAAACCTACAACGAAACAAAACACAACTCCTACGAACACCAATTAAAATTGAACTAGCAAAACAAATAATAAAAAAAATAAGAAGAAAAAATAACTAAAATGAAAGTAAGAAGGGAAAACATACCGGGTGGGTTGCCTCCCACCTAGCGCCTTATTTAGGGTTGTGGCACGACTGTGTAGCTCTCAATTTGGCTCGGTATCGCTTGCGGAATTGAATCGCCCACACATACGACTTTTCCTGATTTTTCCCACATAGGTTTTCCCATCATAACCAGTTTCTGATCCAATCGATCGCCCTTCCGGTTCAACTCTATCTTCTACGCTTTTGAGAACATGGAAAGTTACCTTTTCATTACCAACTCTAAAAATCATCGCACCTTCTTCCATGTCTATCAAAGCCTTGCTTGTGGCTAAGAACGGTCTTCCCAAAATTAATGGCACCTCGACATCTTCTTCCACATCTAGAACTACGAAATCAACTGGAAAGTAAAACTTTCCGACCTTTATCAACACGTCT
The DNA here is from genome assembly GCA_954870635.1 of Arctium minus. Classification (NCBI taxonomy): domain Eukaryota; kingdom Viridiplantae; phylum Streptophyta; class Magnoliopsida; order Asterales; family Asteraceae; genus Arctium; species Arctium minus. The sequence continues at coordinate 15,307,954 of OX941097.1, read as the reverse complement.
TCCAAGATTCCGTACGGATACTTCACTGATCTATCTGTAAGTTGGAGTGTCATGTTTGTTGGCTTCACTTCCCCCAAGCCAAGTTTCCTGAAAATGGATAAAGGTAACAAATTAATACTTGCTCCTAAGTCACATAACACTTTATTGAAATGAACAACTCCAATTTGCACAGGTATAGAGAAACTCCCTGGATCTTGAAGCTTCGGAGGAAGCTTATTTTGAATGATTGCACTACACTCCTCAATAAGTGCAATTGTTGCATGATCTTCAATCTTCCTCTTCTTGGACAAGATGTCTTTCATGAACTTGAGATATGTTGGCGTTTGTGCAAGTGCCTCTGCAAATGGAATATTGATGTGTAGCTTCTTGAAAATGTCAAGAAATTTCTTGAACTGTTCCTTATCCTCGTGTGCCTTCAACCGATTCGGAAAAGGTAGCGGTGGCACATACGGGTTGACTATCGGCTTTGATGGAGGTGTCACACCTTTTTCCTTTGGCTCATTTGGATCAGTAATATCAGTAGTCATCTCACATTTCATCCCAACATCTTCAGCCTCTACTTTTTCGGTCACCACATGCTCTCGGGTAGGGTCCTTTATCAATTCCTTGTCACTCCTAATATGAATGGCATTGCAATGTTCTCTCGGTTTTCTTTCAGTCTGACTAGGGAATTGACCCTGAGTACGGGATTGTAGAGCTTCAGCTATCTGGCCGATCTGTCTCTCTAAGATTTGGATGGAAGTTGTATTCTGCTCAGTTGCCGCTTTTACTGTGCCCACGGTGGTTGTCAAATTGCTTACGGATGAAATAATCTCCTCGACAGTATTGTCCATCTTCGAGATGAACTTCATCAAAACATCTTCTAATCCCGGCTTCTTCTCTCCAGATTGTCCTTCATCAAGCCTTCTCTGATTATAACCTGGGGGACGATAAACATTATTAGCATGAGAAGAAGAATTAAAATTAGAACTGTTACCATATTGTTGTTGTTGTTGTCCCATAGTCTCTCTCGGTTGATTTTGAGGTTGATTCCATGAGAGGTTGGGATGCCTCTTCCACCCTTCATTGTAGGTATTAGAGAATGGATCATTCCGAGGGCGATTGTTCCGATTTTGTAAGAATTGAACCTGTTTAGGTTCATGAGAAGCAGGGAACACATCGGGAATGTCTCCCTCATAGTGATGAGCAGGTTGGATGGAAGCTCCATTCAACTGATTTGTGATGGCGGCCAGTTGGGCTTTTATCGCCTTTAGCTCATCAGATTCCTGAACATTAGCTACACGTCTGGTATCGGATCGTGGAGTGACATAGCTATGTTCAGCTAAATTCTCTATCAATTCAACCGCCTCTTCATATGTTTTGTTCATTAAGGCACCACCCGCTGCTGCAGTAATATCATTTTTATACTGCGGGTGAAGTCCACCAAAGAAAGTCTGGATTATAACCCAGCCGTGTAACCCATGATGTGGACACTTTTTGAGCATGTACTTATATCTTTCCCATGCCTCGTAGAGTGTCTCTTGGTCCCATTGAGCAAAGTGGGTTATTTCAGCCATTAACTGAGCTGTTCTACCCGGTGGAAAGAATTTTTGTAAGAATGCGGCAGTCATGTCGGCCCAAGTGGTAATCTGACCATTGGGTAGGCTCTCTTACCAAATTTTTGCCCTTCCCTTCAGTGAGAAGTTGAACAACCTCAGTTTAACAGCATCGTCTGACACTCCGTTGATCTTAAATGTGTTACAGATCTTTTCGAATGAAAGGAGATGTGCATGGGGGTCTTCTGTTGGTGCTCCACCAAACTGATTTTGTTGTAACATCTGGATCGTGCCATACCTTATCTCAAAGTTGTTTGCTGCTACTGCAGGGGCTTGAATACCTCTGTTAATAGCTGCCATGTTAGGATTGGCAAACGATCTCATCGACACTCTTGTTGGTGCTTCCTCTCCCATTATATGATTTTTTTTATCTGAAACAGGGAAAAGAGGGATCACGGAATGTGCGGAAAATAGAATAAAAAAATGTCCAATGTAATAGCGCTTATAGCTGGTAGTGCTATCAGTGCAAACTAGTTCCCCGGCAACGGCGCCAAAAACTTGATAGGCGGGTTTACACCCCCTAATCTAACCGCAAGTGTACGGGTCGAATCAAGTAATATATACTTAGAAGTACGAGTATCGAACCAAGGGAACTAGGAACTGAATATCACAATGACTATATTCACTATTAATTGAACGGTCCAAAAGGTTGAATTTTTAGGAATAATTAACTAAATACTAATAAAAATAAATCAAATAAACACACTATTCAAATAACGACTTTGGAAACTTTTATGGAGACAAATAGTTGAGGGTTGGAAATCCTATTGTTTTCACTAATGAACAATATTCTTGAAAGCAATTATCAGTTAAACCCTTTAATGAAAATCTAATATGTGAAATCACCTTTGTTCTTTCTCAAGCAACAACGGATTTTATTTTGAAAGTACAAGTCTCATCTCTCGATCTTAACACATGAATTCAAAACACATTAAGTTCCAGATTATTATGATACTAAGGTTTAGTTGGTATATCTCTATCCAATTTCTCACCTTAGGCATATAATTCTAGTTCTTGTTAACAATTAATTCTCTCGAACTTAATTTATAACGAACAAATCAGATGAAAGTTGATCAGACTCACAAAAGCATTAAAACCCAAATCATATGCTTCATTAGTTAGGAAAAACTGATAAAAACTCCCAATCACATGTTCACAAGCTTAAACCATAATCAAACCAACCCCCAACATCTAAAGATTAGTTCATGTTGAGGGTATTAAACAAGAAAATACTAGAAGAATTCATAGATCTAAGAAAAATTATCTCAAACATCAAAGATTGAAAAACTCCCTTTTGAATGTGTAATACCAAAGAAGAATTGGAAGAATCCGTGTAAGAATCGTGACCAAAGATGTTTCCAAGCTTCAATCTTGTGTTCTCCTCTTGCAAAAATCGCCCAAAGTGTTCTCCTTGCTTCCTCCCGTCGCCAAGTTGATAATGGTATGATAAGTGCCTTCAAAACCCTAAGAGATATGTATAAAAAACGTCCAGCACCATTCTCGTGGGTTGATCCGTGAGTTCAGCTTCAGCAACCCACATAACAAGGTACCCTAATTTTCATTCTGGTAGGTTGCTCCGTGGGTTCAGCTTCAGCAACCCACATAACAAGGTACTTCAGCCACTGATTTTGGCCAACTTTTGAAATTGATTTTTCTTCTTAACTTCACTTTTTCACCGGCCATTTCTCGGGCTTGGAACTTGACGTACGTTATGCTCGATTATCGTTCGGAAAAGTACTTTTCACCTTCATTCTTGGCTATCTCATAACATGATGCATAATCCTGAAACACTTGATTTAAATTATAAAACTCCGCTAATTTCACTTGGAATTAAGCACTTTTACCCGGTTAATGATATAAAAATAACACCATAAATTAGTGTTATCAGACATCGTGTGGGGGAAGAAGTTCGGTGATAGACGCAAATGGAGGGGAGAAGGGGTATCCTTGTCTGGTGGTTGCTCGGCGATGATGGTTGTCAGAGGGGAAATAACCATAGATGGTAATGAAACCGATGGGTTAGGACTGTGTTTATATATATATATACATATTACTCTCTCTTACACACACACACACACACACACATATATATAATATTAAAATAATGTAAGATATTATATTGTTATTAATTTTTTATGGAAATTAGATAAAATGATTAAAAGACCCAAATATCCTTTATTTAACGGCCTTTTTGACAGAATTATTCTCAGGGACGAAAAAAGCAATTATTTGAAAACCATAAGGATGAAAAAAGCAATTTTGAAAGACCAGGGACGAAAATCGTTATAAGCATCAAACCATAGGGACGAAAATCGTAGTTTACTCTTTATAATTTATTATCTTTTTTGTCCTTATGATTTAAATTTAATTGTTTTTGTCATCCCTAAGTTTTATAATTCATTTCTATTTTAGACCTTCATGCTTAAAAGTAGTGTTTTGACCTCAAGGACGAAAATTGTAATGAATTACAAACCATAAGGATGAAAACCAAAATTTCGAAACCACAGGGACAAAATCATAAACTTTAACAAACTATAGAGACTAAAAATGTAATTTACTCTAATAATTAAAAACAAAACAAAAAAATTGTGTATCTCAATGGATATAGTTGTTAATAAAATTGATAAATTTATAAATGACTTTATATAAAGCATTAATATTTAAAAAATAATATATATATATACAAATGATCGTATGAGAAGTTAAGTTAACAGTGAGAAGTGGATTTGAACCATTGATCTATTTTAATCTTAAGTCTTCTCATGAATTGCGGGTTTTGTGTATCTCAATAGATATAGTTGTTAATAAAATTGAAAATTTTATAAATGACTTTATTTAAAGCATTAATATTTAAAAAATAATATATATATATATATATATATATATGCAAATGATCGTATGAGAAGTTGAGTTAACGATGAGAAATGGATTTGAACCGTTGATCTCTTTTAATCTTAAGTCCTCTCATGAATTGCGGGTTAGAAGAAAATTGATCTGCTGCATCTCGGTGCATCTCATCTTAATATGCGTCAATTTCTCATCCAACGGTCGATAACCACTTCTCACGTTTATTATGTATATTTTGTTTGTGATTATACAAATATATTATGTAAAAATGTCCATTTAATGGAATTTTTAATGGTCGTTATAGGGATGGATCAAGTTCGAATGTTTTTGTAAACCATGATGTTCATCTTATATTTCAAAACCGCAAGGACAAAAAGTGTTTAGTTTGACAAACCACAAGAACTAACTTTGTAGTTTACTTCTTTCTTAATAAAAGTCAGTCAAAAGGTCCGGAACTGAATCAGATTGACAACCATTGTGACTACAATTGTAATTAGTTTAAAATAGAGACTAGAATTGATAGTGAGTAAAAACCACAAGAACAAAAAATGTAATTTACTCTTATTTTTATATAGTTACTATGTTTTGATTAATTTATCTAAATTATTAAATATTAATAGTAAAAAATATATAAAAAGTAAAAAAAAAAGGAAACTATATGAATTTTTTATCTTGGTGTCACTTTAATCTATTTTAAAAAGAATTTTCTAATACTATATTTTGTTATAAAAAATATTTATTTCGTTATAATTTAATAAATTACATAATTAATCAATATATATATATGGTCCCTTTCATTTGCTAACCGTGACATTTGTGCTAACCGTGTTAACCAAATTTCGACAAATCAGAAGCTTTCTATAGTTTTTGTTATCCATGAATGTTATTAAATATGAAAGGGTAATATGAGAATTTGCTAAATATCGTCCATTTAATCTGTTACCATATTTAAAGAAGTTTTTTATTTTGGTAGTTATCCTGATATTAAATATATTAATTAATTAAAATTTTTATTTTGATTTTCATCTTATTAATTTTGGAAGTTATCTTTTACCTTTTTTTAAGCATTTTATCTATTTTAGTAATTTTTTTTGACGTTTTGAAACTGTTGTTGAAGAAAGTTGTTCGTTCATAGTGATTAGCACTATGCATATATGCATTTGGGAAATATGTCCGTACCTTATCCGATAGTTGTGCACATGCATGTATGATTATAGTACATGTATGAATTTCCACAAAAGTGCACATATGCATTTTTAATTATAGTGCATATATGCATGTATATATGCCAACATGTGCACTTCATTCTCATTATGTAATTTCCAAATATGAGAAATGTGCACATAATAATCACATGTGATTGAAAATTATGTATGGATATACCAAAATATGCACATATGTATATGTACAATGTGTATATGGTAATTATATATAGACAAACACAATCATATACCATATAACCACATATGCAGTGAGGACAACCACATGTTTTTGTTTTCCCTTTGTGTTTTGATGGTTACCTAATGATTATAGGGGAATAAATCCCTAAATGTTAGGGATTTTACGATTTTAAAACGTGTTTCCGTAAATAAAGTTGGATCGTTATTTTACCAAATTAACCATGTGTACTTGTGCATTGTTTTAAATCAATCCTTATGTATAATAGTTAATTAAATGAAAATTCAATTAAATATGGGTCGTTGATCATCGCAATGGATGGTTGAGATTGGTTAGCACGGTTAGCAAATGAATGGGCCTATATATATATATATATATATAATATAAACAACTTATTAGGATAAATTGGTCATGTTATCTGTTATGTTCTGTCCAATTTTGTCAGTTTTACCAAACGCTGAACAATTGTTCTGTCATGTCTCGTCGTGTTCTATCTTGTCTGCATACCAAACACACCCTTAAGGTGTCCGACAAGCAAAAATCCTGCATCCACTGATGCCCTGAGCCCTACCTCAAGTGACATGATTTATTAATAAATATTAGACAATCTTAAATCATATACTCCCTCCGTCCCAAAATAAATGTCCACAATGAAAAAGACACACAGTTTTAGCCTTTTAGGAGTGTGTAATTATTACACTTTTTAATTAACTAAAGTACAATTTTATCCTTAATTATAGAGAGATAAATTTTCTCCGTCACATAATTAATGGTAGAATTGAAAAGTGTGACATTTACTTTTTGAAGTAGACACTTATTTTAGGATAAACTAAAGGGAAAAGTTTGAAAAAACCCAATAAACTATCTGATTTTGAATGATTAAGTCCCTAAACTATTTTTTTGAATGATAAAACCCTTAAATTTTCTAAAACCGGTTAAATACATTCTTGTAACCTGTTTTTACAGGTTAATATGATAAAAATTTAGGAAAAATCTATAAAACCCAACAAAATATCTGGTTTTAAATGATTAAGTCCCTGAATTTTTTTAGCAAATAAATCTCTAAATTTTTTCCTAAATCTTATTACCAAATAAATTATTGAACTTTTTTAAACAAATAAATCCCAAACTTTCTTGAAGAAACAATATCATGAACTTAAATTTGAACAAATAAATCTATTTTTTTTGCATGAACAAAAATAATATATATAATTCCTCTCACCGACAATATAGCAAAATGAACCAATTAAAGAGAGAAAAAAATATACATTTTTATTACTAATTCCGAATCATTCAAAATTTATGCCTAAAAGTCTAAAACATAAATCGATACATATAATTGTACAAAAAATATGCTCATCCTTTCACAAAATATATAACAAAAAAACGTCAATCCGTTCACAAATATACCAAAAAAAAACTCCAGTAGGTGCTTACTGACTCGTTTACCTTACCGGATGAACATCGCAAGGGCCGAGAATCATACCCGGTAAGAACGATATAAGGATGAAGAGCTTTACCCAATAAGTGGAGGTGACAACTCTTACACGGTAAGCGCTTACTGGGTAAATTGTTGCATGCGATAGTTTTTTGATAGACTACAATCTTACCCGGTAAAATAAGTTAGGCTGTCGATTTTTACCGGTAACGGGTAAATGTTTGGGTAAACGACCCTTTAGTTAATGGTATACATTAATGTCAAACGGTTGATTAGACTCTTACTTTAAATTAAACATTACTTTATTATTACAAATGAGATAACTTTTAATATATTCCTGTTGATAAACATATAGAGCATTTTTTTTATATATTTGTGAAGGGATGAACGTTTTTTGGTATATTTTGTGAAAAAATATGTGCTTTTTGGTACATTTTATGAAATGATTGACGGTTTTTTGGTATATTTAGTGAAATGATAAATATAAGTTTTGTATGTATCTATTTATATTTTAGGCATAACTTTTGAATTATTCGGAATTAGTAATAAAAATGATATACGTTTTCTCTCTTTAATTGTTCATGGCTTTATTGTCGGTGAGTGGATTTATATATATTTTTTTGTTCATGCAGAAAATTTTTTTGGATTTATTGGTTTAAAATTAAGTTCATGATTTTGTTTCTTAAAAAAAAGTTTGGAATTTATTTTCTTCAAAAGAAGTTCAAGAATTTATTTGCTAATAAGATTTAGGAACAAAATTAGAGATTTATTTGCTAAAAAAAAATTAAGGGGCTTAATCATTCAAAATCAGATAGTTTGTTGGGTTTTTATAGACTTTTCCTAAATTTTTATCATATTAACCTGTAAAAACAAAACAGGTTACAAGAATGTATTTAACCGGTTTTAAAAAGTTTAAAGGTTTAATCATTCAAAAAAATAGTTTAAGGACTTAACAATTCAAAATCAGATAGTTTGTTGGGTTTTTTCAAACTTTTTCTTAAACTAAAATAGTAATGTAGACACTTAAATTAGGACGGGAGTAATAATCAAATCGTTAAGGATTGCTCGAAATAATTACCTTTTATTTTTAATTTCCATATATTTTGTTTTGTTTCAGATCACTACTAAAAGTAGTCTCGTAATATCATCATAACCCTGTTGAAACTCGTTTACTAGATTCATCCAACTGCTTAACAAATTCACCAAAACTCGATCCAATCGAATTCGAACTACTTTGCCTTCATCGCATCAAACTAAACACCAAATTGGATCATCACCTTCCATGACACAAAACCCTAATTCCCCTAGTTTACCAATTCAAAAAACAAGTAGAATCATACTAAAAAATCGATAACAACATACCGATCCAGGAGTGAAGGAATCCATATAAGCTCCTAAGTAGGACTCACTCATGCGATTCCTCATCATCGGATCACACGATAAATACAAATTCTTCGTTAAAATCACACCAGATTCGTTCTTCGGCAGCTCCAGAGAGATGGTAGCATCACAACTCACCTCCATATCGGATTCTTTCGGGAATCTATCGACGTAGTTCTTCAATAACACCTACTTGTTTCTCACAATCGCTGCCATTTTTTTGATGTATGTATCCAATTAGGTTTTGATCTTCGGTGAAGACGACGATGATTCGATTTATAGCAACTTGGGTCTGTTGTGCGAGTTTGACGTTTTTATTCATTTAATTGCATTTTGTCTGCAATCCGTTTCTGGAAAAACAAATGGAAAAAACTAGGAAAACTTACAAATATAACCCTTGTATAAAGTACAAGGTTCGGTTCGTTTATCAAATGTTTACCTAGGTAAGCACTTACCAAGTCATATTATTTTATCGGATGAATATGATGCTAAGGCAATGACCGAGAGTCTTACCTTGTAAGTGAGGGCGATCTTATAGTGTAAGTAAGTGAAAGTGTTGAATTTTACCGGTAAACGCTTACCTAAGTAAGCGATTGGTAAACGACCCCTTATATAACAAACGGGTATAGGATATGAATAGGGTAACAGTTATTCTGTTATCCTATTAATTTAAAATAATGGGGTAATAAAATGGATAATTATCAAACTCTTATTCATACTCATTAAATTAGCGGATAACGAAACAGGTAATGGATAAATGGTAAAACAGAATTTCATTTATAGATATAACTATAGATATAATTATAATATAATATTTTAAAAACTATATAAAAATTGTAAAACAATATATTTCGTTGTATTTATTTTCCCGATCCCGTTTTGCATTCTCATTTAATCATTATGAACTTTTTTACTCGATAAATAAAAAAACAAATTAGGTTACACATTAATATACGATATATATAACATTATAAAGAAAATAGTAATACTTAACTTAATAGAGTTATGTGGGGTCGGGTTCCGATGAGAATGAAAACTATTGTGAGAAGGGTAAGAAGAGAATTCCACTTTTGGATGTACATTAGGATGAGATGTATCGAGATGCATCAGATCAATGTCCGTATCAAGCACGATTCATTGGTGAGTTTGAGATTAAAAGTGATCAAAGGTCCAGAGCATTTCTTACCTTCTTATTTTCTCACCTTCTCACCTTAACTCGTTTTCTAACACGATCCTTCATCTAGTTATATATGAGTGTGTGTGTATATATATTATATATAGGGTCAGGTTCAAGGAAAATCTCAAAAAACGGAAAACTGAGGAACAACATGGTAACTCTTCATCTGGCGGCATGCACTTGTGCATACAAGTAATTTGTAACATGCACATGTGCATATGCACTAAATTAGCCCCCAATTTAATTGAATGTTTTATAAAGAATTGTATTTTGGGCTTTTTATTTAGTTGTATGGGCTTGAGTCTTTTTATTGTAAATGAGCCCTATATAAAGGTGCCCATGGCTCATTTTCTAAAAAGATTGTTGGAGAAGACACTTTTTACACACACAGACTAGGTGAATTTCATGAGAGTCGATTAATGTTTAGTGTGGTGTTCTTCCCAATTTTCTCCTCCATTGTTAATCAATCTAAGCATATGGGATGTGATTTTGATGAATATTGTTCTTCATTTCTCTCTTGTATCTTCTATTTTATGGAGTTCTTCATTTGTTGTCTGTATTGGGATCTAACAATTGGTATCAGAGCGTGTTACCACATAGTGCCTATAGATGATCTTGTTGAATGCAAAAGTCTTCTCAGAGATTTTATTGCTTTTGATGATTGGATCATCAGAGAGGACCTGTGCTCTTGGTGTGGTTTTATCTCTGATGAATCTTCGCTCATAGTCAGGCATGTTCTCTCTGATCCTTGGATTCAGAGGAATGACTAGAGTATCTGCCAAATTAAACTCACAGTAGATGTATCTGAAGTGATATTTTATGGAGGCTTCGGGATTGGATGCTAGGAATGTAGGAGGTTGAGTAAAAACTTTGGCTGGTAAACCAATGCTTGCTTTCTGAATAGGATTCTCTGGAGGAGCCTGTTCATCAACAACCATGGTTTCTGGTTCCTTGGCCTGTGATTGAGGTTCTTCTGTAGTAGGTTCAGAGATATAGCCATCAATCTCTGGTGATTCTCTCAACTCTGTTGTTGTTGAAGTATGATGCGGTTGAGCATTTTTGAAGACATATTCTTCAACATCAACTACTTCAATTTGTTCTTCAGCTTCTTCTTCTTCTTCTTCTCCAGAATCTGATTTTTCTTCTTTTTCAGATTCTGGTTCTGCTCTTTCAGATTCGAAAACGTCTCTCATCACATAAGTTGGTCTTTCTGGTGATGAGAATGCATCTGATGTAGAGAAGTCTATCAGCTGTTCGTCTTCATCTTCTTCCAGAGCCCTAATAGTTTCTGGAGTTGCATCTATGATTGGTATTATTGGATCTCCCGAAGTAGATGGTGCTAGGAAGACGACAGGTACTGGAGACTTGAGAGTTGCTTGATTGTCTTCAGCAGAGGTTGAGTGCCTCTCTGGTTCTTCTTGACCTGTTTCAGAGGGAGTAGACTCTTTCTGAGTTTTAGCAGTTCTGGGTGATCGAGTCTTCTCCCCCTTATGAAGGCCTGATGACCCCTGAGGTTGGTCATCCTGGTCATCAAAGTCTTCATACCTTGCCTTCTTCCTTGCTTCTTTAGAGCATGCCACCTCTGGTTCCTTTCTCTTCAGTGATCCCTCTGAAGTTATGACATTCTTCAGAAGGTCTTCAATGGTCTTGTTCTGCTTAGTTGTCTTGGAGACAAACTTGCCGGAGATGTTCATTACATTGCTGGTGATGCGTTTAGAGAAGTTGTTGAGGTCAGCTTTTGTAACGAATTCTGATGTGGCAGGAGCAGCAGCAGAGGAAGTAGGGATCTTTGCAATCACCTCTGCCAAAGTCCACAAGACTTCCTCTTTGAATTGAGAAAAGTCTGCAGAGGTTGGAATTGGGGCAAAGGGAGGTGGAATCGCATGTAGGAGCTGTGTTCTTGTGTTCTGAATTTCTCTGGAAAGGACCGAGTCATTCTTGATAACCAGGTTTTCCAGATCATTCAGTTTAGCGTTCTGAGAGAGAAGGGTTGTGCGCAACTCAGAGACCTCTGAAGTGATCTTTGCAACTTTAGATTGAGAGGTAGAGGCCTCTGAGGTATTCTTCAGTTGAAGTTTAATCTCCTTCAGAGATTCTCTGATTTCATCACCAAAGGTTCTGAACTCTTCTTTGGTGATTTAATCATAGGGGGTGACCTTAGGATCAACACATGATTCTAAGTTTCCCTCGAGTTCAGAGGGGCCTTCTTTCGGAGTTGGTTTGGTTTTGACTCTGGAAGGACTTCCCATTAATCCTTGGGGACCCTTTTTCAATGATTTCCCTATAATGGTTCCGATTGGTCTGTTATCATCAGAGTCAGAATCTGATGATGACGAGAACCTAATGTGTGTGGACACCTTGCTGTCCAGGCTAAGGAGTCCATGTGCAAGAAGGTCGTGCCATTCTTTCTCTGACAGGCAGTCCTTACGAGAAAATTTTAATTTCTCCTGATCTAAGGGACGGTCAGTTGTAGCATGAGCCACAGAGGCATCATGTGTGTGAGGATGTGACGTACTCTAGGGCGAATGAGTACTTATGTTTTGGTCTAAGTCCTTTTGGGAGGACTTATCCTTATCAGAGGTTTCCCCAGTTGTGCTTGCATCAGAGGCTGAAGAATATGCCTCTGAGCGGTCGGCTTGGGTAGGGTTCGAGGTGTGTACCTCTGTTTCAATGTCCACTGGTGCTGGACCACCTTGGACAGTAGATGTGTGAGCATGGGGATTTGGGTTTTGGAATCGCTCAGATGTGCCAACAAGGGCATCTTTTTCTACCTCACATCCCTCAGATGCTAAGTTCAGAAACTCTCCCTCTGGTATTCTCTCTTCCTCACCTACCTCTGCTCTGACAGAGCTAAGCTTTTCGTCAGAGGGAGGGTTCTCTTGTCTTCTCTCCCTCACTCTCTCAGAGCCACCCTCTGGTTGCGCTCTGTTAATGTTTTGAGTGGTATCAGAGATGTCACTCTCTGATTCTAACTCAGGCTCAGAACCTAAGTGTGTTGGGGATCCCATCATCGGTTCTGATGATTGGGCAACACGACTAAGTAGAAGATGGGTGTCAGAGTCAGCAGGAGTGATCTCAAGCATGGTGTGTGGAAAACGTCACTCATTCGAGTAAGGAGGAACCTCCGTTGCTTTGAATGAGTTCATTATGAACAATGGCGTCCTCAGGCCTTCCTCAGTGAGAGAGAATTTCTCCATTGCTCGTTGGATGATAACAAAAATGAATCTTGGAAACAGGACTGAAATTGGTTGTTTTCCTTTGGCCAGATCTTTGTTCTTCTTGTCCACTGCAGTCAGCATCTCACAGAAGAGTATATGAGCCATATTTATGCTTCTGTTGAAGAAGAGAGCATACATTATGGCAAGGATTGCTGGATGTGTCTGATCCTGACTTCCAATTTTGCAGGTAAGTGTGCGATTTAACACACTAAACATGAAGTTCCACTTGGGAGGCAGGAACTGACGTCTGAACTGACTTAGGCGTGTAATCTCCCTGTTGTAGCCTAAGTGCTGGAGGAACTGAAGAAGAATTTCTTGAGTGGGCGGTTTCTCAAATTTCTCGATTTGAAGATCTTCTGTCGTGAGCAAGTTGAATCTGCGAGTTAGGGTTTGTGGGGTGATTCTTATGTTCATGCCTTGGTTACCTAGGTCAATATACCCAACTAGTCCTTCCTTTTGATCATCGTATTCACTTGAATACCACCATTGTTGGACAAATCGTAGAGGAACATCGTTAGCATATTTGGTGAAGACATCGTTGAGTTCGTAGTTGCTCAAAAAGTCCAGTATTGGACGAAACTACTCGTCGTACTTGGTAAGGGTGACATCCAGAAAGTAATTGTTACCTTTCACTGGTACTTCAAATTGTGCCATGTTCAAGCTTGGAACAAGTCTGCTCGAGTTGTCTGAGTTTTGAGAATGAGCCGCCATTATTGCAGGTTTTGAGAAGGATGAGAACTTAGAGAGAGAGAGAGAGAATTTGGGATTTTGGATTCTGAGAGCGTAAAGAATAAAGAGAGTAGGAAAAGGGTTTTTATGGACAAAGGTTGAGTGAGAGGTTATGGAAACGGCGATTGAGTGTTCCAATGTCAGAAAGGACGTTCCATCATCCCCTAAAAAATAGGTGACACGTTGAGGTGTGTAGGGGAGAGACGCTTGGTGTCAGAAAACCGCTAGTAGGGTTTTTGAAAAGAAACCGAATGGTTATCCAAAAGAGCTTTTATATTAAATTAATTTTCTTTTCAAAAGAATTTCCTGGAATATTCTCAAAATGAGAAAAGATCAGAGTCTCTGATATGAGTATCAGAAACAAGATCAGAGGCTCTGATATGTGTATCAGAGACAAGATCGGAGGCTCTGATATTAGTATCAGAGACAAGATCTGACTTTCTTGCTCCCCCTTGAAAGATGAAAGGTTCTTTTTCTCCCCCTTGACCAAAGAATGGTTTCTTTTTATCTTCTCCCCCTTGACAGATGCTTAGAGATACAAAAGAATGATTTTGACTTGTGAAAAATGTTCAGAGATGCTGAGATTAATTTCAGAAGCTCTTGAGAACATGCTACACATGTCAGAGGCTCTGATGAGAGGATCAGAGACTCTGATGTTTTCCTATTTTAGGTAGACATGTTCAACATTCCCAACTTGCTGATTAAAAAATTGAACCTTCGTTCATCCAATGCTTTTGTGAAAATATCAGGAAGTTGAAGTTCAGTTGGTACAAAATACATTTCGATAGTTCCCTTGTCCACATGGTCTTTTAGAAAATGGTACCTTACATCAATATGCTTTGTTTTGGAATGCTGCACTGGATTGGCAGAGATGACTATTGCACTCTTTGAATCACACAGAATTGGAATTCTGTCATACTGTAATCCATAGTCTCTGAGCTGAGTCTTCATCCAGATGACTTGAGAGCAACAACTAGCAGCAACAACATATTCTGTCTCTGCTGTAGAAGTTGAAACACAGTTTTGCTTCTTGGATGTCCAACTTACCATCTTATTTCCCAATAATTGACAGCATCATGAGGTACTCTTTCTGTCTAGTTTGCATCCTGCATGATCTGCATCAGTGTATGCTGTTAAATCAAAGCTAGACAATTTAGGATACCAAAGACCTAAAGAAGGTGTGCCTCTGAGGTATCTAAAAATTCTTTTGACGACAGACAAATGAGATTCCTTTGGATTTGCTTGATATCGAGCACAGAGACATGTTGCGAACATTATATCAGGCCTGCTTGCAGTTAAGTATAGAAGTGATCCTATCATGCCTCTGTAGGTTTTGACATCTACAGATTTTTCCGAAGGATCAGAGTCAAGTTTGACTCCTGTTGCAATAGGTGTGTTCATAGAAGTTGAATCATTGAGTTTGTATTTTTTCAAAATGTCAGAGACATACTTAGATTGACTTATAAAAGTACCCTCTGATGTTTGCTTTATTTGTAAGCCTAAAAAGAATGTTAATTCTCCCATAAGACTCATCTCAAATTCACTTTTCATCAACTTTGAAAACTTATCACAATACTTTTGATTTGTAGAGCCAAATATAATGTCATCAACATATATCTGTACTAACAACATCTCATTGTTGTACCTTTTTATGAACAAGGTTGTATCAATTGTACCCTTTTCAAAACCATTATTTATCAGAAATGTGGATAAAGTAGCATACCATGCTCTTGGAGCTTGTTTAAGTTCGTATAGAGCTTTATCAAGATAATAAACATGGTTAGGAAACTCGGTATTTTCAAATCCAGGTGGTTGCTGGACATAAACTTCTTCGTTTAATTTACCATTCAGAAAGGCAGATTTAACATTCATCTGATATACTTTGAACCCTTTGTGTGCAGCATAGGCTAAGAAGATTCTAATTGCTTCTAGCCTAGCCACAAGTGCAAAGGTTTCATCATAATCAATACCCTCTTCTTGGCAATATCCCTTAGCAACCAACCTAGCTTTGTTTCTGATTATAATGCCATCCTCATCCCTTTTATTTCTGAAGACCTATTTAGTTCCAATTGCAAATTTTCCTTTAGGAAGGGGAACTAATGTCCAGACTTTGTTTCTTTCAAACTCTTGAAGCTCATTCAACATTGCAGAGATCCAATGAGGATCTTCAAGAGCTCCATTTACCTTCTTTGGTTCAATGATGCTTAAAAAGTTTACAAAATAACATTCATTGATTGTGGCTGATCTGGTTTTGACACCCTCTGAAGGTGATCCAATGATCTGATCATGGGGATGATCCTTTGTCCATCTTGTGAGTGGAGCACGAATATGAGGTGGAGTTTGTGCTTCAGAGATGATTGTAGGAGACCTCTCTGTTGTGCTGTTCAGAGGCTCTGAAGTGGGTTCCAGAGGCTCTGAAGTCTCTTCAAGAGATATCTATGGAAATTCTTCAGATGTTTCTTGTTCATCTTCTGCTTTTGAAGATAATTGTCCTCCAGGTTGTCTTGTTTCATATCTTGGACCTGTATTCAAGGAAGCAAAAGTTGTAACTTCAGAAGGACCAGAAAGAGTTGTACCTGTATTTTGAGGTTCCTCTGAAGTTGATATGTGAATATCTCTGAATAGAAACTCTGAGTTTTCATCATTGAAGAAGTCTTCGAATATTTTGTTAAGTTCAGATTCTCATATCTTTGATGATTCAGAGACATTCTTGGCAGTTTAATTGACATTATTAGTGGCAAGATTTCTGTCATCATCAAAAGACACATTGATGCTCTCTTGGATTGTTCTTGTTCTTTGATTGAACACTCTGAAAGCTTTTGAGGCTAATGAATATCCAATGAATTTGCCTTCATCTGCTTTCTTGTCAAACTTTCCAAGAGACTCTCTATCATTTAGAATATAACATCTGCATCCAAAAACATGGAAATATTTAACATTTGGTTTCCTATTGTTAATGAGTTCATAAGATGTTTTCTTGAATCCTTTGACAATGGTAGCCCTGTTTTGAGTGAAACAGGCTGTAGTCACTGCCTGTGCCCAAAAGTTTGTGAGGAGATCAGATCCTGCAAGCATAGTTCTTGCAGCTTCAACAAGTGTTCTGTTTTTCCTCTCAACAACACCATTTTGTTGAGGGGTTCTTGCTGCAGAGAAGTTTGGAGTTATGCCTTCTTCTGAAAGATATGAGTTTATTTTGGCATTTCTGAACTCTGTTCCATTTTCACTTCTCAGCTTCTGAACTTTGCTATCAAACAAAACCTGCAATCTTTTTAACAATCTTATTAAAATATCAGGGACATCAGACTTGGCTCTGATGAATTCTATCCAAGTATATCTAGAGTATTCGTCAATTAAAACTAGAATATACTTTTTACATGATAAACTATGTACAGAGATAGGATCACAGAGGTCCACATGAAGCATGTGCAGAGGTTTTGGACAATTATTATCACTTTTGGTCTTGTGGGAAGATCTTTTCATTTTTCCCATTTCACAAGCAGAACAAATATGATATTTGTTAAACATCAGAGATGGTAAACCCTTAACCAGATTTAGTTTGACCAATTTATCAAGTGAAGAAAAGTTCAGATGAGAGAATTTTTTATGCCTGAGCCAGACATCTTCACTGTTCAGAGATACTAGACAGAGTTTCTCTGAGTCAGTTTTTATGTGTTTGGAAAAGTTCATTCTATATAGATTACCCTTTCTGTCAGCTCTGAGCATTTCTTGACCTGTTTTTGAGTGAAGTAATGAACAATGTTTTTCTTGAAATTTCACATCAAAACCATGGTCACAAAGTTGACTTATGCTGATTGAGTTGGGTTTTAACCCATCAACATAAGCAACCTTTGATACAAAAACATTACCTCTTGTAAGCTCACCATAACCCTTAATCTGCCCTTGCATATTGTCTCCAAAAGTTACTGCTCCTCCAGATTTAGCTTTGAAAGAGGATAGTAACTCTTTATCTCCAGTCATATGCCTTGAATATCCAGAATCTAAGTACCAAATTGGCATAGACTGTTTCTGCAAGACATATTAGAGTTTCTTAGGTACCCATCTCATTATGGGTCCTGTTTTGTTAGACTTCTGATTATCTCTTTGAAATTTTGCCTTCTCATCTTTTGATGTTTTGGCAGGGTTGTCCTTTTTCTTTTGAGTTCTTGTCTCTGAATTTTTATTCAGAGACTGGTTTAGAAAACAATGAGTTCCTCTGAAGTGGTTTTTCAGTTTCATCAATAATTGAATGCAATTACACTTTGCAGAACAAGAAGAAGTAGAAGCAAAAGTTTTCATTTCATTAAATGCATTCGTTACATTTTGATTCTTTTTCAAATTAGTACTAGGAATATTACAAGTATTCCTAACTACTTCCTTTCTTCTAGCTTGAAAGACAACATTCTTTTCAAGTTGTCTTTTCTTGTTCAAAAACATCATCTTCTCTTTGTTGCTCACTGCACAAACTGGATCAGAATGGTTAATTTCTTGCCATTTTCCTTTTTGTTCAGGAGTAAACTTGATTGGTTTATAAGTGTAAAGTTGAGAAGTGATAGTTTTATTCTTTGCCTTTTCTTTTGATTCTTTTTCAAGATCCAGAGAAGTTTTTGCTTGAAGACACATGTCTGCAAAATCAGGACATATTGGTATTCTGGTTTTATTTTTTAAAACATGAACAGTAAAGTTCAAAATTTCAGAGCCAACAGTCTCTATCTTTTTATGAATTACTTCCTCTGGTCTGTAAAATATCTGTTCATCTATCTCCGGATCAGTTTCAGAATCAGAGTCAAGAAAGTCTCTTTCAATCGTACCAGAGATAGCTACCTCTGATGGTTTCTCAATTTTTTTTGGTCTTGAGACTTTAATGATTCTTTTCATGCTTTCTTTCTTCTTCAAATCAGCTATGATATTTTCTTTACTTATGCTTTTGATGTCATCCTCAAATGTAGTTCTGATGCATTCATCTGAGATTGGTGAGTACAGAGGAGCATCTGGATTAAGTGAACCTTGAGGTTCATTTTCAGAAGTACTTGTTTCAGAGGTACTTTGTTCAGATGTCTCTGATTCATTTGTCATAAATGCATCGAACTTGAAAATCTCTCTGGGATCATTGCTCTGAGGTTTTGTGAAAAGTACCTCTGAAGTTTCTTTTTGTATTTTTAAGATAGATTTTGGAAAGTTTTGCACTTCAGAGTATGCTACGTTTTTAAAGTTCATAGCTCTTACTTTTGATCCCTCTGAGGTTTTTATTCTCTTGAATTTGTTCAGAGATGGATAGTCAGAGCTCTGGACCTTTCCTATACAGAAAGTGGAAGAAAGTGAAGTTTTCTTCAATCCAGTGAATGGATCCAATTCATTGAATCCTAGCCCTTGAGTATCCATTTGAGAGTTTATTTTTATATGCACATCTTGAGCATCAAGATAGCTTTTGATTTGAAGTTCTTTCCTTTCCAGAGATTGATGTAGGATTTCTCTTTCTTTTTGAAAAAAATTGGTTAAGGCAACATAATTGAGTCTTTCATACTCAGATCTTTTTACTTCTTCTTCTTTAACTTTTAAAACTTTGTCAAGTTCTTTGAATTTTTCTGAAAAAGATTTTTCTTTTTGTTTCTGAGCTTTTTCAAGTTTAGATTTCTCAACAAAAATATCCTTCTTTTCTGACTCAAGAAGATCTTTTTCCCTTTTGTAAAAACTAAGATCTTTTGTCATTTGTTTTCTTTTCTCTTTTTCCTCAACAAGTTTTTGCTTTAAGATTTGAAATTCATCTGTTAGCTTAATAACATCCAATTCAAGTTCACTGTTAGAGGTGGAAGGAGAGTTTACCTTTTTAGAGTAGTCCTCTGATGATCCATCATTCTGATTATTTGTAAAAGCCATATCACAGAGATTGGTAGGTTCTTCCTCTCCATCGCTTGTTGAGTCTGACAGCTAGTCTTCCATCTCTGCAACAAGTACTCTTTCTTTGACATTGTACTTGAATTTGTTTTTGTAGTAGTCTTCATCTTTGATGAGCCTACCTCTGCAGTTTGCAGAGTAATGGTCTGGCTTTCAACATCTAAAACATCTTCCATCGTTTTGGTTTGATGGAAGAGCAACAGCTGATTTTGTCTTCTGAGCTTGTGGTTGTGGCTTGAAGTACCTCTGAGGTTGAGGATACCTTGGCTGAAATGATTGTTGAGATCTTGTTTGTTGAGTAGTATCAAGATTGGTGAAATGGACACCCTTTTGATCACTATGCAGAGTAGATCTGGGCTCTTGTTAATAGTCATCTTTCTGAAATCTCCTTTCTGGATTTCCTCTCCTTTCTTCATTCTCTCTTCTTCCTTAAAAAAATTTCTTGCCAAATTTCTTGTTAAATTGATGGGTGATTAATGCAAGAGATTTGGCAAAAAGCATTAATGTCATCATCTGAGTCTGAATCTGAGTGTTCAACTTCTTCAGACATCAGAACCTTCTTGGATTTACTTTTAGATTCCCTTTTTGAACAGTTGTCTGTTTCTGCATTTCTGCATTCTTGTGATACACCTTTTTGTTTTGACATGAGTGCAAGTGGTCCACCTAAAGAGGTTTTTGATTTTTGTTTAACAACTTCTTTTTCCTGTGCAACCAAGGTGCCATAAATGTCAGTCAATGACCATGATTCAAGATTTTGATTGGCTTGTATTGACATGGACAATTGTGACCATTCTTCATTTAGAATTTTAAGAAAAAGAACATTATTTTCTTCTTTTGTCCTTATGACCCCAAATTTTCTGCATTTGTTGATGAGAATGTTGAACCTTGAGTATGTTTGGTGCAAAGTTTCTTCATATAATGCATGAAAATCATGATATTCATTAATACAAAGATTTCTCCTGTTCTTTTGAGTTTGTAGGCCACCTTCAAGTTGATTTAACAACTGATCCCATATCTCTTTTGCAGTTACACAAGAATCAAGTTCTTGGAAGATATCATTGGGAATGACCATTATAAGTAATCTAACATCTTTTGAATCATTTTCCATCATGTTAGTTTCTTCATCCGTAAAGTTTGAAGTTTTCTTTTCATAGTAAGCAGGGATTTCAGCTGTATCAGTTGTTGCAGGAACTCTTGGTACCAACACCATTGGTTGGTGAGGTCCATCGTTCACTGATCTTAACAGATCCCTGTCCATACCTTCTAAGAAGTTTACCATCCTTATCTTCCATTGAGGATATTCATGCCTTAGAAGTGTAGGAGGCTTGGTTAATGATCCAACTGTATAAATGACACTTATGCTTGAGTTTGCCATTTTGTGATGTAACTGTGATTTAGTTTCAAATCTGGAGCATATGAAGTTTAATAAACCAGGGTTTATATAAACATGCACAAATTTTAAAAGCTTGAATCAGTAAGAATTAAATCTATCCGAGTATGCAGATATGATCTTTCTTTGTTTAGAAAACAAAGGAAGGCTCTGATACCAATTGTTGGATCACGGATTTAATCTTACAATAATAATGATATAAACAACAAGAGTATTAACAGTGGAAGCAATATAGTTTAATATCAAAAGCAGATTCAAATATCACAGTTCATATAAAAAGCAAGTAGAAAGAACAAGATCTTCGTGAGATATATTCAGTTGATTCTTCGAATACAAGATATCAAAAAGCACACTTTTGTCAAAGGAGTGATGGTCCTATTTATAGGACCATAAAGTAAACAGTGTACTATTCTGACAATAGAATCATGCTTGAACAGTGACCTACTCTAGAAAGTAAATCTTATCACTAAGTGACGTGTCATCTGTTAAGTTCAATGTATCTTGATCTTGAACTTCAGAGAGAACACCTTCAGAGCTCTGAGGAAGTCTTCAGAGCCTCTGATGAAACCATCTCTGATGTCTTCTGCTGAGAAGTCCCTATCTTTGGAATGTGCTTCAGAGGCAGTCTCGTCCTCTGAAGCCTGTCTCTGGAAGTCCTCTAAAGTAGGACTTGGATATTTTCAACACTTTTACATATTGAGATTTGGGTCTAACAATCTCCCCCTAAGTGTTGAAAATAAAAAATGTAAGAGTAGCAGAGAACATAAAATTTAAACTAGAAAGCATAGAGGAGAAAATCATCCTCTTAAATATTACTTCTCAAACATTTGGAAATTCAATACAGAGAAAGTAACATTCAAAAATAAAGAAACTAAACTAACATTTGTCACTAGAACAGATTCCATGAAACTTCATGATAAGCGCTCTGAAGTTAATCATCGAGCCAATCTCTAAGTCTAGTTTCGCCAATAGATCTGCTCTGTGCCATTCTTTCTTCACATGGATCATTTTCTGTATTCCTCTCAAGGTTTCATCAGATTACTTCGAAACTTCTGAAGCTTGAAATATTTTCTTCACTTGGTTTACTCTGTAGACGAAACCCAGAGGTTATGCTATGATTGATCCTGTCTTCTGTTTGTCAAGATTATCGATTGATTCTACAGGTTCAGTCACTTTCAGCTTTTCTTCTCCCAGGTTCAGAGCAATCTATAAGTCACGTTATGCTCTGAGTTTGACATAGGCCTCCATTGCTCGTCTGACTTCAACCATGCCCATTCTGATTTCCCTTCTTCCATGATCATATCTAGCAGAGCAATAGGCATATAAATGAGGTAGATCATATGGATTAAGATTTACGAGATCATTCGCATGGTATATTAATCAAGAATTCGACCAGAGATATTCTGTCCAGAGGCTCTGGACACACAAACAGAGGCTCTGATCATTGATATTGTGATTAGAGGCTATCTGCAACAGATTAATCAAGTTAATCGCAGAGATACTCATATTCATGCTCAGAGGCACGTGCAGAAGTTCAGAGGTAGAAAGTTAACATCAGAGGTTGATGCACAGAGCCTCTGTGACTGTCAAGTAGAAGATGTGCACATCAGAAGTTGCACAGAGTCTTTGTAAGGCTGTCCAGAGCGTGCATGGTTGATATTCAGAGATGCTCTTAAAAGGCACAGGGGCTCTTAAGCTGTTCACAGAGTCTCTGGGGACCAAAACCTCTGATGAGCAGCGACCAGAAGGGGAGGACCAGAGGTAGACCCAAGAACGCATATCAGAGGTCGATGGTCCAGAGATCGAAATGAGCCAAGTGCCCGAAGCCCGAATTTTTCGAATTTTCTGACAGCATTGCGCTGTTTCAGAAACACGCGCACAACTTTTTACTCGAAGCTCCAAATGACACGAGTCCAGTTGCGTTGGATTTCTAAAACACATACGTACGGCTTTGATGTTTTGATTTTTCTCAAATTCCATGATATGATATGCAAGAATCAGTGTCAAAGTCTGCGTTAGGATGCTGGACCAAAAGCATTGCATTTCACTCATGCTCTTTCCGCTTTCAAGAACGGTGTTCTCTCGTCGGTTCTTCATGGTTTCAAGCTACATATGTGACAAATTTATTGTCACTCCCTCCTCTGTTATTCAAGTTTAAGGCTCGGTGCTGAACGCTTACTCAACAGGATCTTAAGAGTCAAATTTTCTGTTTTAACGACCGTTATGCGCAGCTGTGGGAAAACTTGCACAACTCACTCTTTTTTCATCCAAAATGGATGAATCAAAGCTCGTTGGAAATCTAAGAGGCTGAAGTTCAATGTGCATGTTTTATGTTTTCTCTCAATCAGAGTCCTTGATGGTAAAAAACAACGGTGAAGTTGAGACATGAAAGTTGGACAAATTGGGATAATTCGTCTAAGTCTTTCAAGAATATGAGCCTACATTTGAGGGAGATCTTATGATGCTTTGAAGACTCGAAGAATGGCACACGAAAGCTTCTAAAGAAAGAAAGGGGGAGACTATATGATGATGCTTTTTGATTATAAAACATTAGGGGGAGATTGTTAGATTAAATTAGCCCCAATTTAATTGAATTTTTATAAAGAATTGTATTTTGGGCTTTTTAACTAGTTGTATGGGCTTGAGACTTTTTATTGTAAATGGGCCCTATATAAAGGTGCACATGGCTCATTTTCTAAAAAGATTGTTCGAGAAGACACTTTTTACCCACACAAACTAGGTGAATTTCATGAGAGTCGATTAATGTTTAGTGTGGTGTTCTTCCCAATTTTCTTCTCAATTGTTAATCAATCTAAGCATATGAGATGTGATTTTGATGAATATTGTTCTTCATTTCTCTCTTGTATCTTCTATTTTATGGAGTTCTTCATTTGTTGTCTGTATTGGGATCTAACAACAACAACTTAATTT
Organism: Arctium minus; assembly: GCA_954870635.1. Taxonomy (NCBI): domain Eukaryota; kingdom Viridiplantae; phylum Streptophyta; class Magnoliopsida; order Asterales; family Asteraceae; genus Arctium; species Arctium minus. The sequence continues at coordinate 15,283,959 of OX941097.1, read as the reverse complement.
ACTTGTATGCACAAGTGCATACCGTCCAGATCAAGGGCTATAAGGATGTTCCTCAATTTTCTTTTTTCTTTTGAGGTTTTTCCCTTGAACCTCCCTGTATATATATATTTAAATTATATAATGATATATATATATATATATATATATTGTAACGGGTAATGAATAACGAAAAGCCGTTTATCTATACCGCACCGATTAAAATGTTTGGTAAACAGGTAATAGGTAAGTAGATAAATGCATAATTTTTTTTGTCCATATCCTTATTCAACGGGTCAAAGCATAGCGAATAACAGATTTACCTTACCCATCGTCAACCCTACATTTTTCCACCTTTAATTTTAAATGTTGCATATACGGCCCTTACAAAATTTCATTCATGTCCTTTCACTTCCTTACTTTTTTTTCTTTAATTTCATTTTATACATTTATTATATTAATTAACCAATAATATTTTAATTAAAATACAATAAAAAATACACATTTTGTTTTACAAAACTAAAGCATTATAAAAAAGTCTTGTTAATACCTTTAGAATAAGTCTATTATTAAATATATTTTTAAAATTGTAATATCAATTTATTGTATATTTTATAAGTTTTTATTGCATAATTATATTATCTTATTTATTTTTTTAGTTCTTTAAAAATGCAAAAGTTTTATGTATTAATGATCACATATTCAAGAATCCACAGTGATATTAAATAATATTGTTGATCCAAACTATCTCAGTGATTTGATAAAGACCCTCTTCTACATTTAGTGAAAATTACGTTTAATAATATGTATTAATGTTTGATCATTAGCGATCAGACTGAGTCTGTTCAGTTATCACTGATGATCTTTCTTGTAAGCATTCATATGTATTAGTGTTTCATCATCAACGCTTAAATACTGAGTATGTTCAGTATCACTGATAGTTTCTGATGTAAACGACGTAATCCCTGAAGATAAGTTTCGCATCAACAGATGTTCATAGCTGAATCGAAGACGAAGCTGCTGAACAAAGACAAGTCTACTAGTGACCTGATGCGGATATCAGTGAAGCAAGACAAATCTACACACACGAAGAAACCTGAGGAAAAGCTTCAGCGATAGCTGAACTCCTTTGTATCTCTGAAGGAAGAGATATTCAGCGATCGATGATCACTTAGCTTATGCCTCAAGTCTCTTTTGTCTTTCCCTTGCACACCCAGTACGATGTGTCAGGACGGACATACCTCTGCCACAAATCGTACAACAACTCTGTCAACTACACTGTTCATGATACGGCCGAAAGCATGTATCCCAAAGTCAGACCCTCTCTGCCAATCAATGAAGGACACGTGTAAAGTGCCATGCCATGCATTTAATGCATAGGGTATAAATAGAAAGATCTTCTCTTCATCTAGAGAAGAGCCCTAAGCCTTCATCTTTCTAAAATATAGAAACTCTTGTTTTCTATACTTCTAAAATCTCCCATTCTCTATATTCTTGTGCAACCATCTTAGTGTTTTCTTAAGTTTGTTTAGATTGAGTTCTACTTAATCTTATTCCGCAACAGACTTGTAAATTGTGTTTGATTTATCAATAAACAATTTATTAAACTTTAAATTCTGTGTTTGTATTCAACCCCCCCTTCTACAAACTTGTTAAGCACCTTCTGGACCAACAAGTGGTATCATAGCAGATTGTTTAATCTAATAGACAAGATCTTGCTTTACCCTCTTCCTTGCTTAATCATTGATCTAAGAACCGTTGGTAGGACCTATTCTAATTCTGAGGTCTTAACCAAATTCCTAGAATGTCTTCCTGAAAGCTGGGACAGTTATTCAATATGTCTCAAGCTGACAAAAGACTTAAATTCTCTTTCTTTCAGCACCTTGTATGGAATATTGCTCAACTATGAGCAATCAAATCTCCTGAAGAAGAATCTTGTAAAAGATTCTAAAGACTCCAAAAACACTCCTGTTGCTTTAGTCTCTTCAGAGATAATTCCATCTCAGCGATCTACTCTCACTATCACTGAGTTAGATTCTGAATCTGAGGAACTATCAGACACCGATCTTTCAGAGTTTGATGAGTCTTTAGCACTCTTGACAAACTCTTTTAAGAGATTTGCAAGAAAGAGCAATTTCCGAAGAAATAAGCCTCTATCTCTCACTGACAAGCCAAAATCAACCCCTGTTGATAAGGCTACTGCTACTTGCTTTAATTGCGAAAAGATGAGACACTTTGCAAGTGAGTGCAGGTCGAAGAAAGTCTTCAAACCCTCTACCTCCAAAAGAACCAGCGATAGCAAATACCTAAAGCTCAAAGAAAAATATCAAAAGTTGAAAAACTATAAGCGAAATGGTAAAGGTCTCATCGCTGAAGAACACAACTGGGATGAATCAGAAGAATCAAGTTCTGATGAAGAAGAAGTCGCTAATCTCTGCCTCATGGCTGAGATTAAAGAAGAAGTGGAAGAACCAACTGGGACTTCTATGAGCTATATATCATATCAGGGATCAAAGGGCATATGGTATCTTGATAGTGGATGCTCTCGACATATGACAGGACAAAAAGATCTGCTCACTGAATATAAGGAAGAGAAAGGTCCCTCAGTGACCTTTGGTGGAAATGGAAAAGGATATACCCGAGGGTTTGGTGTCCTCAACAATGGGACAACTACCTTCAGAAGAGTCGCATACGTAGATGGACTGAAGCACAATCTTCTGAGCATCAGTCAGCTATGTGACAAAGACTATGAAGTACGCTTTACCAAGAAAGCATGTTCAGTGGTCAATGAGAAAGGGAAACTTGCTCTCAGTGGTTATCGTAAGGAAAATGTCTATGTAATAGATATGGACTCTACTACCACTGAAAACATATGTTTTCTTTCAAAATCCTCTTCTGATGTCAACTGGCTTTGGCACAAAAGGCTCTCTCATCTAAACTTTTGTTGGGAACTGAAGATTTGATTAAGTATTATTAATGCTGCCAGTACAACATGATTACTACTGCTGAGACAAGTTACTACTTTTTATTCCCAATATTCAAGTTCTAATCGCTACCAAACAATCAAGATGAGAATCACAAATCATATGTCATTGATTCAAACAACAAAGATTACAATTTCACTACTTTCTCTCACTACTCTCTCTCTAGAATAATAAAACAGTATGCTCTTCTCTAATCTGCTCTCTCTCTCATTCGTGTACATCTGATTTCAACAACAAGAAAACAAGGTATTTATACCCTTGACAATTACAGAGGAAAAAACAAAATACAATTACATTAACTTTGACTTTTATTAAAAAATGACTTTGACTTTCAGTAAGAGTTGACTTTTCCAGCTTTGACTTCTTGAACTTTGGTCTTCAATCTTTATGATCTTGAATCCAACAAATATGTGCTCTAACAATCTCCCCCTTTGGATCAAGATCATTACTAAAAGATTTAGCAATGCGATCTTCTCTAATTAAGCTCGATTGAAGTAACTCCCCCTTTTAACACAATGAAATTTCTTCTTTGATAAGCTTTGTCTTCAAAAACATTCATCAAACTTCTAAACGTCTGATCTCTAAGAATATCAACATTCTCCCCCAAGATTATAAACAAACCTCTTTCAGACATTGAAAGAAATTATCTTCATTTCCAGCTCAGAATGATTTATCCAACTTTCTTCAAATAAAATTTCAATTCTGAAATATCTCTCTCCATATCCAATACAAATACTTCTTTCCGGACAATTCTTTCAACTTTAACATTTCTTTGAAATACACATTTCTTGATCTTCTCCCCCTTTTTGATGATTAGAGCATCTATATCATCAAAACTTTTATTCCAAGAAATGTCTTTGACCATTCTGATCTGTCAAACTGAGCCTCTGATTCTGTGATCCATAACCAAGTATTCATCTAGATCTTTGCAAATCCAGACAAAATAAGAACAGGTAACTCCTGAATCAACAGATGAATCAGTTAAAATGCCTGTCAGTAACACGAAGTCACTGTGTGTAACGAATACACAATATAAAGGAGCTTTTTGATGTTCACTCCCCCAGGGCTTCCATCCAATCATCGAAATACCACAAAGGCAATTTCTATGAATGTTATGACAAAGAAACAAATTCCTTGTGTGTTCGTGCATGTGTAGAAAGAATTAAGCACGATGATGACTTTTCAATAAGGCTCAAAGTTGTGTAAACCACTGAGACAACATTAGATAAACACAGACTCAATGTGCATGATTGAAGTGCGAAGGTGGGGCAGACTTCCTTCTTTTTCAATATCCAAATTTTCCAAATGAAAACCAGATAGATAATATGCTGCGTCCCCAAAAAAATATGAAACATTTTCTTTTTGAGAAGAAAATGAGTGGTTGGTGGGGTTTAGACAAAAGTTGGCATGGGCTAGTTGCCTGTTTCAATAACGTTCACCAAAGAGTTGTGAAACGCTAGTAATGTGGCTGCCCGACTCAGAAAGTAGTTGGTGCAGAGTTTGATATTCTTTTACTTTGATCTCACACCCTCTTTATTTTAATCATTAAACACACATCTAACCAAACTCTCTTTTACATTTTACCTCATCACACATCCCACACTCATTTCTTTTAGACTCTTCATACTCAATCACTAAAGGATTAACTTCTTGGGTAGGAAATACTGGTTAACGTGAATCCATAGAAGTTCAGTTAATTCCTAGCACAAAAAACCCATATTTCCTATAAAAGCATAATGTTGCTCAGATGATTTAACTTTATCAGTAAAAGCTCATATACAAATGTCAGATGAATGTATGCTCAGAATATAATCATGAAGATATGAGCATTTTAAAACATGGAAGTATTTTCAAACAAGTATATTGAATGAATGAATATAAATGCAAAAGACTTGTTTGAAAATCTGACATTGTATGAAAATGATCAGAAATGAATGATATAGCAATCAAGGCTTATGGTTAAAAACAACGAATATTGTCCATACGAAACAAAATATAGACATTCTTGAAATGACGTTTCGAAATGAAATATCGCTCAAAATTCTTTGAAGTACAAGCGGGGTGTCTTACCATCGAAGAAAAATTGTTTCAATGTAGAGACATGGTAAGAACATGTTGAACAAAGTCAAACCGGTGTGTGTGAATACTTGAAAGTATATAGAAAAGACAATACGCAAGTATTTATCTTTGGAAACACACGGTTTGTTTATCAATTAAGCAAAAAAAAAAAAAAATGAAAACATTTAAAATCACACTTCCAAATTATAAAATATGTTTAAGAATCGAGAAGTGGTTTGAACATTTCAGAACATGTTTTCTATATCTGAAAGTTGTCCTTCTTTCAGATATATTTGAGATTAAGATAAGAAATTTACCTTTTCGCGCAATCTTAAATCTCATGAAGTCAAGCTGAAGTCATTAAGATATGATCTTGTCAGCTTCTCTCATCCTGCAAAAATCTCAAAGTCTAGTCAAAGCAACTTTATTCACAAATTTATTCAAATGAAAAAGACATAAAGTAGTAAAACGATTAAAGTACGAGTTCTGATTTGAAATAATCAGAAATCATAGTCTTACTCCCCCTGAAAATATGCATCTGAAATTTATCAGTGAAAAAGCACATGATAGAGATCTACAACTCCTGTTGAAGTGTAGTTCGTCATATCTTCCGAATACATATTTCCAGAAAAATTTATGTACTCCCCCTTGAAGGTTGATTTCCTCTTCTGAGTATCTGAGTACACTCTCTTATCAGCCCGGGAGTGTCATTTCTTTTTCATCATTGAAGTACGAGTCCTAAACTGTTATGTTTAGAAGTCAAACTTCGTTAAAGTACGGGTCCTGAACTGTAGTATTCAGAAGCCACAATTCTCTTACTCCCCCTTGACTTGTGGTGCCTGCAACATAGAATCAATCTTCGGTTTTGGTACCCACTGGTATTTGGGTCCATGTGTGTTAGTTGTAGTTCGTATGGGAGTAACTGAATAAGAACCATACCAGTAATGATCACTTGCTTTATGTACAAAATCATATGTATGACAGTAAGAACAATACCTCTTTTTAGATAACCTGATCATTTGATCTCTCGAGTAAGCAAGATCAGGTTTTCCTGTCAGCACTTTGTTCTTCTTAGCTGTTGATGCATGTACAAATGATTTGTTACTTGTCTTCTCTTCCTTCTTTCCTTTCTTTTCTTCCTTCTTCTCATCATTCTTCTCATCTTCAACTGGTTTTACTCTCCCTACCAGCTTTTCTTCTTCATATATTTTTCTTCTCCTTCTATGTGTACCTGAACCATCTATTTTCCAATCATAGAAAATGTTAGTTGTACGAATCTGATCAAATGAATTAACTAACCTTCTTGAAGAAACAGTTTTCTGATGTGAGCTTGCAGCTGTCTTGAAAGAACCAACTGAACTATTTCTAGGTGAGACTCTGGAGTCGTATGCTCAGTCACCACCACCTTTGAAACAATCTTTTCAAGCTCTTTTATCTTTAAAGATAAATTGTCTATTTCTTCAATGAGTAGGTCAATCTTCTTCTTGAATTCAGACTTCGTTATCTGCTCTTTCAATGCATTTGTAGATAGCTCAGATAGCTTTGCAGTTAATTTCCTTATCTCCTCCTCAAAAATATTCCTTTCTTCCTCAAAGTCCTTCTCAGCACTCTTTCTTCCATCAGATATCTCTTTAAAGAATCCAACATTCTTCTGTTCAATTTCCTTTTTATCCTTTGCAAACTTTTCTCTTTTAATAATGATCACTTTCTCAAAATCAGAAACTTGTTGAGAAAGTTTAATGCATTTAAGCTCAATTGTCTTCTTCTCTTCAGCACTTTTTCTAGAAAACTCGGAGAATTTCTTAGCAAACTCTTTCTTTTCTTTCTCAAAAACTGATCTTTCTTCAACAATTTGCACTTCTAATTCAAATATTTTCTTTTCATTAGCACACCCTGTTTGCTGAAACTTGACAATGTGATCTTCTAATTCTGAGATCTTGTTCTTTAACTCAGTGTTTTCAGCTTCCAAAAACAAGACCTTTTCTTCATCAATCCCAGAAGTCTGTTTCAGAAGATCTTCATTAATAGTCTTTAAAGCACTAACTTCTTCTCTCAGTATCTTCCTTTCATCATTGTATCTCTTTGATCTCTTTGAGTAATAGTCAACAGATGAAGCAAGATTTTTGTTTTCTAATTTGAGCTTTTCAATCTTCTTTTCATCATCATCAGAAGAATATCCCATCTTGAATTATCTGTTACAAAAAGAACTTGATAAAAATGATCGTTAATCCAAAATATGAAATCTCAAGAAATACAGAAAAACTTGAAATAAAAATTCAGAAATTTTGATCACAAACAGAACTATGTCCCCCTCCGCAGACTTACCACGGGGGTCCCGCTACCCGATTAGCGGGTGGAGTCAAGGGGCAACGCCCTGCGGGGTCGAGGGGCAGCGCCCCTAGAGAATTTTTTTTACTATTGAAGGCCATATTACTATTTTGAAAATTTCTCAGAGAAAAAAAAAATTCTAAGTATGAAACACTTGTAGCGCAGGATGATACTTTGCGTGCCGAACTGGTTACGCAAACCTTCCTTGTGATGAATAGCTTTACGTGCTGAGAAGATTACACAGACCTGCCTTTGAGTATCGAGAAGTATACGCAAACCTTACTTTGCGTTTCAAGTGGGAAGCGCAACCCTTTACTTTGCGTTTCAAGTGGGAAGCGCAAACCTTTACTTTGCGTTTCAAGTTACTAACGCAAACCACAACTTGTCTCTGAACTCAATCACTTCTATTTTGCGTTTGTCATTAAAAACACAAATCACACTTCTCGTTTCTTGTTGAAGACGTAAACATCATTTTGCGTTTCTCATTGAATACGCGAACCTCTGTTTGATTTACACAAAACTTGATGAATGAAACGCAAACTTTGATGAACACGCGCAAACCTCTAAAATCGATCAAAATCACACCAAAAACTCATCTAGACCTAGAAATCTAACTCGAACTTCAACAATTTGATCGTTTAAACAACTAGAACACAATCTTAACAACTAATATCGATCAAATACACAAAAAATGTATAAATCGACTCAATTACAGTGCACAAGACTCGTGAACTTAGAACTCAACTAAAATCAAAATTAACGATCGATTACAGTGCAAATTGATCTAAAACTTATACAGACTCAATCGATAACACTTTTCTAACAAAACCTAATCATTTACAACTCTAAAAACACACTAAAACTCAAAAATTTGATTCTCGGCTGAAGAACAGTGAAGAACCAAAAATTTCTTGAATTTCTTGATCTGATTTCGATTTGGATCTGCTCTGATACAAATTTTTATTCCCAATATTCAAGTTCTAATCGCTACCAAACAATCAAGATGAGAATCACAAATCATATGTCATTGATTCAAACAACAAAGATTACAATTTCACAACTTTCTCTCACTACTCTCTCTCTAGAATAATAAAACAGTATGCTCTTCTCTAATCTGCTCTCTCTCTCATTCGTGTACATCTGATTTCAACAACAAGAAAACAAGGTATTTATACCCTTGACAATTACAGAGGAAAAAACAAAATACAATTACATTGACTTTGACTTTTATTAACAAATGACTTTGACTTTCAATAAGAGTTGTTCAAGAGGTATTAACTGACCTCATTTGCAGAAATTTGGAAGAAATTGAGATAGCTGAAGCTCTAATCAAGGCTAAACATGATACTCCCAAGGTCACTTCAAAGGCCAAAGGAGTTGTCATCAAAGAAAAGGGTGAGGTGATCAAGAAAGCAAGTGTTGAGAAGGTAACAAGCAAGGACAAAGGCAAAGCTAAGATAGTGGAATCTGACTAACCACTTAAAAAGCAAAAGTTGATTGAGTCAGATGAAGCTTTAGCTAAGAAGATTCAAGCAGAACTTGAGCAAGCAGAAACAGTTCAAGTGGAGAAAGATAGGGAGATGACAAAAGCTCTAGCTGCAGAACTGAATGAAGTTTATCAAAAGAGTTTGGCAATAGAGATGGCACAGAAGAGATCTGCAATTCCAAAGAAGACTGTGATGATCAAAATGACTGCAAAGAAGAGGAAACCTTCAAAGACCTACCTTGGCACTCAAGAGAGAAAGAAGATGATCACTTTCCTCAAAGGTGCTGTGGGAGTCAAAAAGGAGATGTTCACAAAGATGTCATTTGAACAAATCAAAGGGTTGTATGATGCAGAGATGACTAAGCTACAAGGGAATGACCAAGCAAGAGTAGAAGTGGAAAAGAGGATGAAAGAGAGGCATGACCTTCTAATAGAAAAACCTTTTCCTGATGATCAAGAAACTCCAAAGAAGGAAGCTACTCTAGGTGAAAGTTTGAAGACTTTGAAAAGAACTAAAATGATGGCAAGAAGAAAACTTGTTAAGAAACCTAGAGTGGCTGAGGAAGAAGCTGACCAAAAGGTAGCTGAAGAAGAAGGGGCACCTAAATCTGATGAAAAGAAAGCTCAATCTCAGGAAGAACCATCAAGTACTTATGGTGCTTCTGCTAGGCAGACGACCTCCACTACTAAATGTTTCAATGATCCCTCAAAAGGGGGTAACACTCCTGGAGAAGGTGAGGATAGATATGACTACCATGAATTGATTTCTGCCATGTCCAAAATGGCAACTGAACTGGATGCTAAAAAGAAGGTTGTCAATGAACTTAAGAAAGTCATCATCAACCAACAAGAAGAGATCAGCAGCTTAAAGAAGTTGGTTCAGAAGGTGGTTCAAAAGAAGAAGAAGCAAAGGTTTGTGCTCAGAAGAAGGAACCCAGTGGATGATGCTCCCAAAAAGGGGGAGTCAGAAGCTGAGGTCAACTTGGAAAGGGAGATACATGGAGTTGAGGGGGAGTTTAATGTACAAACAGAAACAGGGTTTGTGTTTGAAGAAGCAACAGTAACAGAGCAAGCAAGCAAAGCAACAGAAACAGTTAATGCTGCTGAATCAAATGAAGCAGCAGAAATTGTTCAAGAGGTATTAACTGACCTCATTAGCAGAAATTTGGAAGAAATTGAGATAGCTGAAGCTCTAATCAAGGCTAAACATGACACTCCCAATGTCACTTCAAAGGCCAAAGAAGTTGTCATCAAAGAAAAGGGTGAGGTGATCAAGAAAGCAAGTGTTGAGATGGTAACAAGCAAGGACAAAGGCAAAGCCAAGATAGTGGAATCTGACCAACCACTTAAAAAGAAAAAGTTGATTGAGTCAGATGAAGCTTTAACTAAGAAGATTCAAGCAGAACTTGAGCAAGCAGAAACAGTTCAAGTGGAGAAAGATAGGGAGATGGCAAAAGCTCTAGCTGCAGAACTGAATGAAGTTTATCAAAAGAGTTTGGCAATAGAGATGGCACAGAAGAGATCTGCAATTCCAAAGAAGACTGTGATGATCAAAATGACTGCAAAGAAGAGGCAACCTTCAAAGACCTACCTTAGCACTCAAGAGAGAAAGAAGATGATCACTTTCCTCAAAGGTGCTGTGGGAGTCAAAAAGGAGATGTTCACAAAGATGTCATTTGAACAAATCAAAGGGTTGTATGATGCAGAGATGACTAAGCTACAAGGGAATGACCAAGCAAGAGTAGAAGTGGAAAAGAGGATGAAAGAGAGGCATGACCTTCTAATAGAAAAACCTTTTCCTGATGATCAAGAAACTCCAAAGAAGGAAGCTACTCTAGGTGAAAGTTTGAAGACTTTGAAAAGAACTAAAATGATGGCAAGAAGAAAACTTGTTAAGAAACCTAGAGTGGCTGAGGAAGAAGCTGACCAAAAGGTAGCTGAAGAAGAAGGGGCACCTAAATCTGATGAAAAGAAAGCTCAATCTCAGGAAGAACCATCAAGTACTTATGATGTAAATATGTACATGGTGGTGATGGAGAAAGTGCCTGAGCCTATAACAGCTGAACCAATTGGTGTCAAGCCTCCTGAAATTATTCACTGGGATACTATGGAAGTAGATGGAAAGGAGTATATCAGGATAAAGAGGAAAGATGACAAATTTGAAGTGTATCCTACTTGGGCCAAGATAGTAAGAGTATGCTCCAGATCTGACTTAGAGGAAATGTTTGAAGTGGGGATGAAACTATATGCTGATCAACTGAAAGCTCCAGGGATACCTGTTACAAAACTTGTGATGGAGTATCTATGCATGTTGTTCAAACTAGAGGAAGTTCAACATATTATCAGAAATGTTTTCAAAACCATCAACAACTGGACTCTGTATGAAAGAAGTGGAGTATATGCACTGGTTATGGATACAAGTCATTTTGAATACTTCCTAGTGGATAGAGTTTACAACCATAGCAGGTTAAAGCTGCATGCTATGTTGAAGAAGAAGCTTGGTTGTGCACATGATTCTGAAATGGCAAGATATTTGATTCAGAGAATTATTAATCAAAGTTTGGGGATGAATCCTGATATAGGTGTATGAAAAATAGAGTTTTGGGAGCATCTGAAGAACTTGACTTCTCTTCTCTAAAAGTCAAGTTAGGGGGAGATTGTTGGGAACTGAAGATTTGATTAAGTATTATTAATGCTGCCAGTACAACATGATTACTACTGCTGAGACAAGTTACTACTGCTGAGCCAGATTAATACTGCTGAGCATAGTTAGTACTGCTGGTGAAGATTAATACTGTTCAGAGTGTTAATGCTGCTGTGACTTAATACTGCTTATGTGGTAATCAAGATATGCGAAGATCAAGGCTTGAATATAATCATGGAAGGTTGAAGATAACTATGGAAGAATATACTGAAGATCTTTTAAGTTTTGTAATTATCTTTTATTTTCAGTATATGTATAGATGTTTTCAGAATAGTTTTGATATACGAAATTTCTAAGTTTTTGTTTAGAGAGAGAATTAACCTCAAGGTTTACAATCCTAATTCTAGAGAAGTAGAATTCGTCTTGGTGAGCCTGTTCATCAAGATTGAGGTTTTGTTTGAAAGCTTGTAACTTTAATCATTCAATAAAGTTTACAAGTTGTGATTCATATTTTACTGTTACATTGATATTTTGAATATTAAAGTGTTATTCCGCAACTTCTTTAATATTGTTTTTGAGTTTTATTATTCTTGTTAAGAATCAGATCCTGACAACTTTAAAACCCTGAATTCTCTCTCATCTAAGGAACTGGTTTTCGGTCTTCCTCAGCAATCATATGCTAAGGAATCTCTCTGCTCAGCATGTGAAAAAGGAAAACAGACAAAAGCTAGTTTCAAATCTAAACAAGTTTCCTCAGTGACAAGTACTCTTCAACTCTTGCATATGGATCTATTTGGCCCTGTCAATATCCAATCCATAGCTGGAAAGAAATATACATTTGTCATTGTAGATGAATACTCTCGCTACACCTGGGTTATCTTTCTTCGTTGCAAGAGTGATACTCCAGAAGAACTAATATCTTTTGTTAAAAAGATGGAAGTGTTGAATAATCTTACTGTTCGTTCAATAAGAAGTGATCATGGAACTGAATTCAAAAACAGTTATCTGAACAATTTCTTTGAGAACAATGGAATTTCTCACAACTTTTCTTCAGTAAGAACGCCTCAGCAAAACGGAGTCGCTGAAAGAAGAAACAAAACGATCATTGAAGCTGCTAGATCAATGTGTTAGTGCATTAATTGTATACAAGATTTAATTAGGAAGTCTTGTAAAAAGCCTTGTAATTGAATAGTCAAAGGAAGTCAATGAAAGTCAAATAGTGAGATGTCAACATTAGTTTTAGAGGTTTTTAAGGACTTGTGTGTAGAAGTACTTGAGAGTTTGTTCAAGTACTTGAGAGTTTAGTTGGATTAGCATGTGGTATAAATAGTTTGTATTCTTTGTAATCATGTAACACCACTAAGAGCTTTACACCGTCAGATTTATGAATACGAAGAATATTTCTCTCTCTACTCTCTCTTTACAATATACATTGTTAAACATTGATTGAGTTTGTAGAATAGCTTTATTGTAATCTGGGAAATTCACTTTCAATTGGTATCAGAGCGAACCAAACTGATTCAGAAAGATTTGCACAGAAAATTGGGATTAATTTCTGAAATTTTCTTGAAATTTTCAAGAACACAGATCGTTTTTCTGAAAAATGGACTTTGATCGAATTCTCATTGTTTTGTTGATGTTAGATCATAAGATTGATCTTGTTGTGATCGAAATCTGATTTAGAACGCATTATATTCACAATGATTCACGAATCAATCACAATTTCAGTTTGAATTTTCAGATTTTCTTGGATCTTCCTGTCAAAATGTCGAGCACTATAATGATGAAATCGGCACTGCAATCTGTTGATTTTAGCATGATTGGATTAATAAGATTGTTTTCAGAGTTATATTTTGATTGTGTTAATACAATTTTGAAAATCAATTTTGTAGATTCGAATTGATTCAAATCAATTCTGTAGATTTGATCAAGAACACGCACGAGGCTATCAAGAACACGCAAACAACTTTGGAGAAATAGATCCTTTGATCTGCGAGTTTGAGAAAACACGCCGATAAGCTTCTGCGCGTTCTGCAAACACGCAAGGCTTTACTAGGGAGTTCCAGTGTTCAATTTGAATCGACTTGCGAGTTTCTTCGACTTGCGCATTTTAATTTCGAATCGACTTGCGAGTTTCAGGCATATGCACGTTTGAGATCATTCGATTTGCGCGTTTTATAAGTCAATTCGACTTGCGCGTTTCATTCTGATTCAACTTGCCCGTTTCTTAAATCAAACGATCTGAGCATTTCAGTTCAATTCAATCTACACGATTCAAATTGCAGATTCAAATTGATGATTCGATTGATTTCAATTAAATGATTTGTTCAATTCTAATTGATTTGTTCAATTCTAATTGATTTCAATTACTTGATTTGCAGGTTGCGTGTTCTGATAAATTGCATCTGCAAATTCGATTCATAAGTCATTTGCAAGTCTTTGGTTCATGGTTTGATTTGTGCATTCTAAACTCAATTGATTTGCGCGTTCTGATAAACACGCAAACTTTAACTTGAGAGTTTCTCAGTTCAAAATTGATTTGCGCGTTTTACCTAATTTGGTCTGCGCGTTTGATTACAGTCTTCCACAAGTTCAAATTGATTTGCAATTTCAATTAAAATGAACCTGTTCAATTTCGATTAACTTGAAATTTCAGATTCAATCTTCAATTCATATAGTCTGTGAATTCATAGTCTGAGATTTCACAAAGGAACTTGTTTTGCACATTTCAATTCGATTTGCAATTCAACTAGGTTCTGATTGAGTCTCAATTGCAAGTAATCTGTGATTGGTGAAAGATTACACAGTCTGCATATTTGGTACAAGTAATCTGTGAATTTTCAAACAGTGCACAGTTCACAAGTTGAAAGATAAACTCAGTCTGCATCTGTGTGTTTTTTAGTTTTTATGGTTTGCAAGTTCATGGGTTATTCAATCTGTGAGTTTGATTTTAATTGAAGTTCCAATTGTTTTTGCAGGTTCAAGTTTCTGATCACACAACCTGAGAGTTTTGATTCTTTGGATTGAAATTTGTTTTCAAAATCACTCTCTTCAAAATCAGTTTGATCTATGAGTTTTCAAATCAATGAAATTTGTGAGGTCATGTGATCAATTCATGTGAGGTTATGAGTTTTGTTTGTAGATAATCTTCAAATTCAAATTCTTATTTGATCTGCAGTCTGCAAATTACAATTCTTGTGAGTTTCAATTGGTTTGCAGTTAATAACACATAACCTACAAGTTTAAAGGATCTGTGTTTTTCAGTTTGTATGCATTGTTTGGATCTGTGTTTCAGCTTCAGTTTGATTTGTGTGGTTTATGATCTGTTTTAAACACAGTTTGTGTTTTAAGATAACAAGCTTCTGCAAGTTTGAATTAAAACAGATCAAAGACTCTGCGAAGTTCCATGTTCAAATATCTGCAAGCTTGAGTTCATAGTTGTTGGGTTTGTGAGCTCTAATCCAAACTGTCTGCAAATTGTTTCATACAGTCTGTGTTTTCACTTAAAAATCTGTGTGTTTTCACTTAAAAAGGTCAAGTGTTGATGAGTTTCTTGAACACAGTCTGCTGATTTCTTGATCACACAACCATTTTGTGTAATTCGTGATCTGCACAGTTTGTGGTTTGAATTTTCAAGTAAACACAGTTAGTAATCTGCAAGTTTCAAGATTACAAACAGTTTGCGAGTTTAAGATCAAGTGATCTGCGCATTTCACTTGAAAAGTTTCAATCAAAGTTTCAACAATTGTTTTACAGGTTGCGTGTTCTGCTCAATTGAATTTGGGAGTTCAGATTCATACAAGTTGCAAGTCACTGTTTGAACACAGCTTGTAATTGATTGAAATACAGTTTGAACACAGATTGGTCTGTGTGTTTAAAGGATCTGTGAAACACAGTTTTATGTGATCAAAGTTTGCATATTCACACATTCAACAAGTTCACACACTCTTCAACAGGTTTTCTAGTGTAAATACATATTCACACAGTCTGTGTAAACAGTTTGCATTGTGAGTTTTAGCTTATGTGTAAACAGTTTGCAACCTGTGTGTCAGTTCTAAAACAGATTCAATGCAGCTTGTGTAACCATGTGTTTTAATTGTTTGTGTGTTTTAAAGTTTGTAATTGGTCTGCACATAAATTGATCTGCACAGTTTACATAGTCTGCACACTCAAATTAATTTGATCTTCAAGTTTCAATTTTTTGAAGCATCTGTGTAGTTCTAATCTGAAAAATTCACATGGTCTGAAAGTTTTAATTCAAAAAGTTTGTGAGTTTAATTCATACAGCATCTGTAGGTTCTTAAATCAACATATAATCTGTGTTACAATCAGCTTTAACTCAAGAGATCTGGAAGTTCCAAAATCAGTGTGGTTTGTTTCAGTTCAAACATGCACACTTGACTTGCAGTGATTTGTGAGTTTCAATTCAAACTGTCTGCTAATCATTTGGTTTGCACAACATGCAAGTTTTATTTGTTAAAGCAGGATTTGCAGGTTGAATTTCAAGAAGTCTGTGAAGTTTGAGTTTTATAATTCTACAGTTTGAGAGTTAATTGTTGTTTAGAGTTAATTGTTGTTTTGACTGTAATCTGTGTTTTAACAGTCTGCACAGTCTGCAAGTTTGTGATTAATCAGTCTGCGAGTACTAGTCTTGAGAAAATTTTCAAGTGCAAGTTTCAAGTGATTTGAGAGTCTTGAGAAAAATTTCAAGTCTAATTTTGACTTTCAGTCAAATATTCTGAACTGTTTGGGAACGATCTTTCATAATCAAGCTAATCATTCAAGATGTCTTTTACAGGCAAACATTCTACAGAGAGAAAGCGGATGGTCAACAACAAAGATTTGGAGCCTATCGTTATAATTCCACGTATAATTGAGACGTATGGTGAGACAGAGACTACTTCAAAGACATCAGGAAATGAGACTAAAACTACATCACTCGTTTCTGATTCATCTAAAATAATAATTACATGTCCAATTATAGTGGATGGAAATGAAATTGTGCCGGAGATACCAAGAAAAGAAGTTGAGTGGGATAGACTGAAAGATCAGAATTCAGAGCTTCTTAAGCAAATACAGGAGTTGAAATTTAAATTGTCAAATTCTGATAAAACTTCTGTTTGTACAAAATGTACTGATCATGCTAAATCTGATTGTGCAGGTATCATCAGTGCAAGAGAGAAGGAGATTAAAGAAAGAGAGAAAATGATTGATTTAAAAGAAAACACAATTGTCACATGTGAAAAGGAATTAAAATTAAAAGAGAGAAAGATTGAAAAACTTCAAAGCCAACTGAAGACAACTGAACAAACGTCATCTGCATTACAAGCTGAATCAATTGAACTTCAAACCAAGTTTAAGGCTTTCAAAGAGAAGATATCTGCATTGGAGAAGAAGAATGCGGAACTGACAAAAAGTCTCCAAGCAGATAATGAAAAAGCTAATCTGGAGAAGGATTCCACTCAAAAGATGTCTGATTTTCAAAGAAAACACTACAAGAGAAAAATGATTTAGAGCTTAGATGCATAAAACTTTCTAAACAAGTGTCGGAATTCGAAAAGATAATAATCACTGAAAGAGACACTTTTGTGAAAGAAAGACAAGTTCTTGAAAACAAAATAACTGAACCTCCCAAACAGATTTCTACTTTACAAGACTTGCTTGAAAAAGAAAGACAAATTTTCAAAGAAAAGAAGTAGTCTTATGAGCTTGAAAAGAGAAATGCTAAAAAACAATACTGGGATTTTCAAGGAAATATCTGAAAAGACCAAGAACTTGGAAAAAGATTTTGAGCAAGAACGTATACATTTTGAATCTGAAATATCTAAACTCACATCCAAAATAACTGTTCTATCTTCAGATGTCCAAAAAGAACAGAAGGCCAAATCTGATTTGAAACAAAAGTTTGACACACTTTCTGATGAAAGAAACATTCTAAGTAAAAAGATAAATGACTTAGAAGCTGCAAACATTGAATTATCAGATAAAGTAACAGCTGATGTGATTAGCCAATCACCTATTGATAACTCAATTGAATTAGTCTGTTCTTTCAAAACAGCTTCAAGTTCTATTCATGACAAAAATGTTTTCAAAAAGAAAAGTGTCAAATCAATCATTGTCAAATCAAGTCAGATCAGACCATCAAATCTGTTTTATGATAAATCTGTTGATGGTTCAACAAATTTTTATATAAAATCTCTTGGAAAGCATTCTAAGAAAAATTAGATGGTCTGGAGAGTGAAGAGTTCTTCAGATGATGAGAAGAAGAATGACAAAGCATTCGCATCCACATCCAAAGCGAAAGAGAACAGAGCTTATAAAGGTAAATCTTTTGGTAATTCTGATATATATTACTCGACTAATCATTTGATCAGGGTTGCTCAAAAGAAGATTTGTTGTTCTTACTGTGGAACGAATGACTTTGTAAGTAATAACTTTGTTAATTACTAGTATGGTTCTTATTATGTTACCCCCACAAGAACTGCAACTAACACTTCAGAACCCAAATACCAGTGGGTACCAAAAGCTAAAACTGTGTTGAAGGCACCCAAAGTTTAAGGGGGAGCATGATGTTTGACTTCTAGACAAATCAGTCTAGGACTCGTTCTTAAAAGTTTAAAGAACAATGGCTTTTGAACAAAACAGTTCAAAACCTGAATTTTAATGTAAAGACTGTGGCTTCTGATCATATGACAGATCAGGACCCCTTCTTTAATGTTTAAAGATATGGATATTGTGCAAATATCCAGGGGGAGCTTAATAGGCCTAAATCATTCTATAATGATTTGAGGGGGAGCCTTAAAGGTAAATATTTTCTGATCTTAGATCTTTGATTGTTTGGAAGAAGAACAACCTTCAAACATGAAAAACGCTTTCTGAAATGTTCAAACTACTTCTCTATTCTCAAAAGATTTCATGAATTAAGAAGTGTGATTTTCAAATGTTTTTCATATTGAGCTTTAATGTTTAACTGACCGTGTGTTTCTAAAGATCAATACATGCGTATTATCTTGTCTATATACTGTAAAGTATTCATACACATCGGTTTAGTACTTCATTTTAATCTGTTATTACCATGTCTCTAAACGAACCTATTTTTCGATGGTAATACCCCCGTTTGCTTTCAATTATTGTTGAGCATCAATTATCATTTCCAAATTTGTGCTTTCATTGCAAAATTGTTTATATTCGTTCATATAAACAAAATATCCAATTCTTTGATACCCTATCCATTTCATTTGATCTGATTGATACATTGTCAGATTCTCAAAACAATTCTCTTGATTTTATTTCATTCATTCAATATCTTTGTTTTGAGAGATCTTCAAAGTTCAAATGCTCAAATTTCATTCATATTTTTCATGAGCATACATTTTGACAATGTCATCATACATTTTTGAGCTTAACTGCTAAAGTTAAATTGTTGAGCAACCATTTTTTATAGGACTTACATGGGATTCATGTGTGAGCTTAAACAGAACTTCCATGGATTCACGTTAACCAGTGTTTCCTACCCAGGAAGTTATCCTAGAGTGATTGAGGGGCGAGGGGTCATAAATCAAAGAGTGGGGGAGATAACTCATCCAGTTGAGTTTTTCTCATTGTGTGGAGTGGAAAAATGTAAATGAGAGTTTGGTTAGAAGTGAGCTTTAATGTTAAAAATAAAGAGGGTGTGAGAATAGAGTTAAAAGAATATCAAAACTCTGCACCAACCACTTTCTGAGCCGGGCAGCCACAAAATCTGACTGGTTCACATTTTTTGATGACCATCATTGAAAAAGGCAGTGAGCCCATGCCAACTCTTGCATTAACCCCACCAACCACTCGTTTCTTTCTTAACAAAGAAATGTTTCATTTTCTTTGGGGACGCAACATGTATGCTATCTAATCTTCACTCGGAAGATTTAGATATTGAAAAAGAAGGAACGTTGCCCCACCTTCGCACCTCTTTCATGCACATTGAGTCCGTGTAATACTTGTTGCTGTCTCAACAGTTTACACATTTTGAACCTTATGAAACACAATCATTGTGCTAAATTCTTTCATACACAAGCACGAGCACACGAAAAATTTGTTTTTTTGTCAGAACATTTATAGATAAACCTTGTGTTTTTCAATGATTGAATGGAAGTCCTTGGGAGTCATCATCAAACCAACTCCTTAAATTATACATTCGTTGTACACAGTAACTCCGTGTTACTGACAGGCATTTCTAACTGTTTCATTTGTTGAATCAGGATTACCAAGTTCATTATATCTGAATTTGAAAAGATTCGGGTATATACAGTTCATGATTCAACTATTCAGATCAAAGGGTAGAAAATGTCAAATGTACCTCAAAGGGGGGAGAATATTTGAAAAAGGGGGAGATTCAAAGAAAGTGCTGAAATTGAGAAAGTTTTGATGATAATGATGCTCACAATCATCAAAAAGGGGGAGACATTTACAAAGATCAATTTCAAAATCATCAAAGTTTTTGTCAAAGAATTCAGAAGATTCTGAAGATGATTTCTGAAGAAAGATGATTCTGAAAGTCCAAGCCAGATGAAAAGAAATAATTCTGAGATTATTCAAATTCAAATTAGAAGATTCATGAAAGTTCGTTTTTCCAAAGACGATCAAGAGATCAGAGTGATGAAGATAAAGTTTTTGAAAGATTCCTCGAAGTTTCTCAAAGGCAAAAGATTTCAAAGAAGTTTAACGAAGTTTCAAAGATGAAGTTTTCATAGTATTGTTTCAAGACTTTAAATGATTCGTTTTCAAGACTTGTTGACTTTCCAAAGCTGCAAAGTGTTAAAGACTTTTCAAGATTCTTCAACAACTTCAGAAAGAGCTTCAAAGATCAAAGCCGTCAGAGTTAAAGGTTGAAGAATCAAAGCGCTGAAGACTAATGTCAAATTTTTATTAAATCTTGAATACAAAGGGGGAGAATGTTAGTGCATTAATTGTATACAAGATTTAATTAGGAAAGTCTTGTAAAAAGCCTTGTAATTGAATAGTCAAAGGAAGTCAATGAAAGTCAAATAGTGAGATGTCAACATTAGTTTTAGAGGTTTTTAAGTACTTGTGTGTAGAAGTACTTGAGAGTTTGTTCAAGTACTTGAGAGTTTAGTTGGACTATTTGAGTGTTTTAGCATGTGGTATAAATAGTTTGTATTCTTTGTAATCATGTAACACCACTAAGAGCTTTACACTGTCAGATTTATGAATACGAAGAATATTTCTCTCTCTACTCTCCCTCTACAATATACATTGTTAAACATTGACTGAGTTTGTAGAATAGCTTGATTGTAATATGGGAAATTCACTTTCACAATGCTCAACAATTCTCACCTCCCTACTCAATTTTGGGCTGAAGCTGTGAATACTGCATGCTTTACTCAGAACAGATCGTTGATAGTAAAGCGATTTGGAAAGACAACTTATGAACCGTTTCATGGAAGAAAACCCTCTATCAGTTTTCTTCATATTTTTGGTTGTCAGAGCTTCATTCTAAACAACAAAGATCAACTTGGAAAGTTCGATCCAAAAGCTGATGACGGAATATTTCTTGGATATTCCTCTATCTCCAAATCCTACAGAGTCTTCAACAAAAGAAGACAAACTGTGGAAGAAACTATTCATGTCACCTTTGATGAAACTCGCTCAACGAACTCTAAACCAATCGCTGACAATGAAGAACTAAATGCTTGGATGTTTTCTCATTACAGAGAAACATAACCCTTCTTCTCAAACCATCAGCACACAGATCCTCCAGTTGCTGATGATGATCCAAACATCATACCTCCTAACCCTGAATCCACTTCATGGGTTTTATCTGAGCCTCTAAACACACTCCCTCCATCAGATCCATCTTCGTCTGAAAATCTCTCTGAAAACAATGGTCTGTCTGACACTCAACAATTAATAGCTGATGAACCTCAGGCTTCTTCATCAGTGAACATTCCTATTGTTGATCCAACTCCTGAAGTGAGCGATCATGCTCCTGCTCAGCGATGGACAAGAGATCACCCCATATATCAAATTCTTGGTGATCCCGATGCAGGTATTTAGACTCGAAGAATTTCAGGTAATATCTGTCTCTTTGTCAACTTTATTTCTCTAATAGAGCCTGATATGCCTTGAGAAATCAATGCATATTCACTCTTTTTCTCTCTTTTAGATAGCTATTTTATTTTCAATATCCCTAATTTGAGTCTTTTTCTATGTTACTTTCTAAATCTTTTTATGAGGCTTAATGTGGTAGTGAAACTTATCTTTATGTTAAATAGTTGTTTATTTTATCTTTAATGTTTAAATATTGCAGCAATTATTCACAGCATCCCCGTAGCATTGAGGGGCAGCAGACTGATGGATGGGCTTCATGGATCCAGCTATAACAGTTAATGGGCCAGGATTTATTTGAAGATGTGGGATGCTACTTTTGAAGAAAATAATCAGATTTCTTTTTATTGTACTTTTGAAGAAATAGGTGGGAAGGAAGTTGGAAAAGCCTTGTGTGATTTAGGAGCCAGTATAAATCTCATGCCATTATCTGTCTTTAACAACTTAGGAATAGGAGAGGCCAGACCCACCACAGTCACTCTCCAATTGGCTGATAAGACCATTGCCTACCCAAAGGGAAAAATTGAGGACGTCTTAGTTCAGGTTGACAAGTTCATCTTTCCGACAGATTTTATTATCTTAGATTTTGAGGCTGATAAGGATACTCCCATCCTTTTGGGAAGACCCTTTATAGCCACCGGAAGAACTTTGATAGACGTCCAAAAGGGAGAGTTGACCATGAGAATCCAGGACCAAAAAGTCACATTTAATGTTTTCAATTCCTTAAAATACCCTGATGATGTAGAGGATTGTTCAACATTGAGTGTGATTGAATCAATGTGTCATGAGGAGGGAGTGAGAAAATTCTGTGAGTTGGAGGAAGAAAATGATGAAAGCTTGACCATAGAAGAAGAAATTAATGTTGAGGAGTTTGCCTTAAGAAAAGAGGAAGGTGTCCCTGTGAATGTTGTAGCAATTGAACAATTGGAAAATAATGAGCAAAATCCTTTCAGACCATCTATTGTTTCACCACCTGACTCGGAGTTAAAACAACTCCCATCTCATCTTAAAAATGATTTTCTAGGAGAAGAAGGCAAATTGCCTGTCATAATCTCATCTACCCTAGATCTGCATCAAGAAAAGAAATTGGTGAACACATTGAAATGGCATACAAAACCCTTAGGACAAACCATTGCTGACCAATTTGTGATGACTATGACACAAGACTTGTTTGCACAAAACAACAGGTACATGAATGGGTTGATTGATTAAAGAAGGAAGTTCATGGACAAAGTAAAGATGAGGAAGGCGAAGTTGGTGGACAAAGGGCAAAAGAAAGTCAGAACAGAAGTAAAAGAACTCAAAGTTGATTTGGAAGCCAACACACGAAGCAAGGTAAGGATTCTAGGAGCAAAGTTAAAGAAGCTGAAGGAGGAAAACTAGAGGATAACCGAGGAGAATGCACGATTGAGAGAAGAGTACATCAAGATCAAGGTTGATGCTGCAGTTGTGAATGCTGCAACATCCGATGGCAGTTCTGAGGATACGGAGCCTACTCCTTCGGAGTAAGGCAGGTTTCTTCTACTACTTTAAGCCTTATTATTTTTTTCTTTTTTGAGTCTAGGGATAGTTTTTATAACTTTTTTAGGTTTGTTTTTAATCAAGATTGCATGTGTTAGAATGTTCCACTTTTGTGTCTATAGCCCAAATAATTCCTTGGTTTAAACACAAACTCACTAGCTGCATGTTTTTGGGACACATATGATCACACATCACCACAAGTTCTAGGGGATGAGATAGGCCATCACTTCCTTTCTCATTTGTTGCCACTTGACATCTTCATACACTATATCCTTAGAAACACATCCAATGAGGACATTGGACATTCCAAGTTTGGGGATGTGAGGGTTACCCCTCATTTAAAAAGCAAAAAGATCAAAACAAAAAGAGCAAAGATCTAATATGATACTTTGTTGTGATTGTGTCAAGATGCACCAAAAATGTCCCATAGGGGCAAGGTGCACACTTTCAATTAAAAGAGCACAAAAGTGCCAAAATTTTGAACAAAGTTCAAAATGACAGCTATGTTGAGAGGAAAAGGCAAAGTGAGGAAAAGATGTGCCAAAATGAGTGAACCCAAATGTTAAAGTCCTATTGACCTTAGAAGTGGTATGTGTTTGAGCAAACAAAGATAATGTGTAGCTAGCTTATGGTTCATACACTTCTAGGAAATGAGTTTGTCACTAAAGATTTATGAAAGGCTATGGATTACAATTGTTGGTTGATTCTTCATGTGTGTGCACTTAATGCCATAATCTTGAAATTTTCAAAATTGAGTCATTTTAGTTGTTTCTTTTAGTTGCTTGGGGACAAGCAACATTTTAAGTTTGGGGATGTGATATGCCTTGAGAAATCAATGCATATTCACTCTTTTTCTCTCTTTTAGATAGCTATTTTATTTTCAATATCCCTAATTTGAGTCTTTTTCTATGTTACTTTCTAAATCTTTTTATGAGGCTTAATGTGGTAGTGAAACTTATCTTTATGTTAAATAGTTGTTTATTTTATCTTTAATGTTTAAATATTGCAGCAGTTATTCACAGCATCCCCGTAGCATTGAGGGGCAGCAGGCTGATGGATGGGCTTCATGGATCCAGCTGTCACAGTTAATGGGCCAGGCTTTATTTGAAGATGTGGGCTGCTACTTTTGAAGAAAATAATCAGATTTCTTTTTATTATTAAAAAGATGACAATGTTACTTGCTTTATTGTACTTTTATTTGACTTTTGTGTAATCTTGGGCTCCAAGTTTTTCTTTACCCATTGGACATTACCCAATTTCTTTTGTATAAATAGGTGGGTTTAGGTGCTTGTTTAGGACATATTTTAAGTCTAATTTTTAGTTGTAGTAGTAGAGCTAGCTAATCTTTTGAATCTCCAAGTATCTAGATTGCAATCTTTTGGGCATCAAGATCCAATCGGTTTCACAACCGATTGTTACATTTTCGTTAGTCATTTTAATACAAGTCTTGCATTTACTTTACTTCTCGCTTTCTCGTATTTATTTATTTACGCTTATCGCATTTACATTCCGTTAATTTATTATCGTTATTTACTTTACACAATTTACTTTATGTCTTTAATTTTCGCTCTTTACATTTCTCGCAATTTAATTTCCGTCATGAGTAGCTAATTTCATTAGCTTGGGTGTGAGGCAAATTGTGAGTTTTTAAACCAAAAGAAAGTGGACGTCGTTTCTCAATAACGATGTTCCACTGCTTCATTCTAAGTTTTATAAATCCAAACGCACTTCCTGACGAATTGATCGCTTTGAAAGTGGTAAAGTGTAGTGGAATCAGAGATGAGCCACATTAATACACGTCAATTCGAATGACATAGAAAGTATACTTGGAAAAGTTGTTTACCAAGAAATTTGGCAACTATGTTTTTTTTAATCGATATATTCTCGACGAGTTGATCACGAGTCAAAGTGTTAAAGTGTAGTGGACTCAGAGATGAGCCACTTGGAACACGTCAACTTGGATGATATGGGAATTAACTCGAGAGAGTGATTTTTAATAAACTTGTTTGTTTATCCATATACTTTGAGAGCACCGTTCGACACTATCACTTGTTCTGATACTGCACAAAGATGTGCCTGGTAGAAGCTAAATACAAGTGTTACGGTAGAATCCGAGAGGATCGTTCTCAAAGTAGGTGGTGGAACTAGTTGTTGAGAGACACGATGTTGTAGCATCCCTACAGCATTGGTCCACAGAAACTTGCGTTTGATACTCACCACAAGTCTTACACCCTTGCTATCTTTATTCTCTATTATCTTAATTTAACTGTCAACCAAACCAAACAAAGTCTTCAAATTCGCCATCTGAAATCATATCTTTCATTACACTCTTATTGCATTTTTACAACAATCTTTGTGCGACGATATTCGGTATTTTACCACTTTATTACTTGAAAGACGATATTGGGTCTCATTGTATACTTGCCTTGAGATTCAATTATCACATGTCTTAGTGGTGTGCAAACATCCGCATCAAGTTTTTGGCGCCGTTGCCGGGGATTGGCTCGCTAAAAGTCTGTAAAGGTTTTCTAAAAGATTTGATTTTTCTAACACCGTTTGAATCACCTTCTCTTGGTGTATGCCAAGAATACCGCGTAGGGAGTTATTTGAGTTCGACCCGGACATAGAAAGAACATTCCGAAATAGAAGGACTCAAAGAATTTCATTGATCATAAGATCTCCAATCATGGAACCACCCCCACCAGGTTTTCGAAAATAGGGTGCCTAGGCTAAAAAATCAGCAAAGACAACAACCGATATTTCACGATGCACCACCCATTTTTGGAAATCCACCCGAATTCCCTTTTCAGCAAATGCCAAATCAAGGGAACAATAATCATAACCATAACTGAAATCAACACCCTAATGATGATGCAGAATCCAATGGTAATAATGAAAATAGGGATGAAGCTCCGAACATCATAAATCTTGCAAATTCTAAAGAGGGAAAAATTATGGACTACGCTTCACGGATTTTGAACAATTGAACTCGGGAATAGTTAGACCCCATATGGCCACCCTCCATTTTGAGCTAAAACCCATCATGTTCCACATGTTACAAACAAACGGACAATTTACCGGAATGCCATCGGAAGATCCTCATTCTCATTTAAAATCTTTTATGGAGATCACCGATGCATTCCTGATCCCTGGGGTATCTAACGATGCCTTGAGACTCACTCTATTTCCATTCTCTCTAAGGGATCGGGCAAAGTCATGGTTTAATTCATTGGCACCTGGTTCTGTACCATCATGGAGCAATATGGCTGAAAAGTTTTTGCGAAAGTATTTTCCACCTACCCGTAATGCTAAGTCTAGAAACGAAATTTGCATGTTTAAACAAATGGACGATGAAGCAATTCCCGATGCATGGGAAAGGTTTAAGGAGTTGTTAAGGAAATGCCCTCACCATGGCATTCCTTACTGTATTCAATTCGAGACGTTTTACAATGGGTTAAACCCCATGGCTAAACAAATGCTCGATGCGACATCAGGAGGGGCCTTTACAGATATTACCTATAATAGCGGTGTAGATCCCAGTACAGTGCAATCAATAGTAAATATTCAATGTAGAACAATAATCAAGCCACAACTGCTAGTCATATGATTAATATGAAATCAAAGGGTTTAGGTTTACAGAGAGAATATCTGATCAGAATATGTAAACCTATAGACTAGCAATCTAACAAATGACTTGTGTCACTTGAAATATGAACTAATAATGCCTTTATATACTTAGGCTTACAGGCCTAATGGGCTTATGGGCTTGGGCCCATCTAAATAATCAACTATTAATGAATTACATTATGCACCCTTATAAATACTTTATTCCACTTTCAACACATAGGACTTTCAGTCCTAACAATCTCCCCCTAAAGTTGAATAAAGCATTTATCTTCTTGAATACTTCAGGCCTTGATCTTCTTTCCCTCTTGAATCTTTGAAGAACTTTGGTGTTGCATGTCTTCATGTCTTTCCACGCTCCCCCTTGAATAAAGCTCTTGGTCTTCATTGTATCAACTTTGTAACCAGATTCAATGTACAGTAGCCTCGACTGAATGCACTATCACACAACTTTTAACTGTAGAAACTCAATCACATCGGATCAGCACACAAGAAAGATAATGTGAGAGTTACGTGATATTCCACGGTGCAACTTCAGTTTAAAACAAAGAATCTGTCTTTGAACCGCGAGTTGAATAGACTTTCATCTCAAGAACTTGTTTCAATCAGCGCATAGGAGGAATGATAAACAAACTTGTAGCAGGCACCACATGAATGAAACATCATCTTCATCTCTTTGATCTCTAGACAGTCTTCAGAAAATAACTTTCTTTCTTTAAGACTTTGAAATTGAACTTATTCTCCCCCTTTTTTATGATTGTGACCATCATGATCATCAAAACTTATTCAATTTCAGCACTTTCTTTGATCTCCCCTTTATGATAATTTGACATTCTCCCACCTGTGATCTGAGTATCCGTCAATTCATGAAATGTATATATCCGAAGCTTTTCAAATTCAGATATAATAGGAATGGTAAACCTGAATCAACAAATGATACAGTTAGAATGCCTGTAAGTAGCACGGAGCCACTTTGTACATTGGAAAGGAGTTTTTGTGATGTTCACTCCCCCAGGGCTTCCATTCAATCATCGAAAAAACCACAAAGGAATTTTCTATGAATGTTATGACAAGAAAACTCATTCCTTGTGTGCTCGTGAAAGTGTAGAAATGATTGAAGCTTATTAGCTACATCAGCCTCAAATTGTGTAAACTGTTGAGACAATGATAGATATTACACAGACTCAATGTGCATGAAAGAGGTGCGAAGGTGAGGCAACTTTCCTTCTTTTTCAATATCTAAATCTTCCGATTGAAGACTAGATAGAAGATATGCTGCGTCCCCAAAGAAAATGAAACATTTCTTTGTTAAGAAAGAAACGAGTGGTTGGTGGGGTTATAGCAAAAGTTGGCATGGGCTCACTGCCTGTTTCAATGATGGTTACCAAAGAATGTGAACCAATCGGAATATGTGCCTGCCCGACTCAGAAAGTGGTTGGTGCAGAGTTTTCATATTCTTTTAACTCTGCTCTCACACCCTCTTTCTTTTTATCATTGAAGCTCACTTCTAACCAAACTCTCTTTTTCATTTTTTTCCCGCTCCACACAATGAGAAAAGCTCATCCCGATGAGTTATCTCCTCCACTCTTTGACTTATGACCCCTCACCCCTCTAATCACTCTAGGATAAGTTCCGAGGTAGGAAACACTGGTTAACGTGAATCCATGGAAGTTCTGTTTAATCTCTCACACAAATCCCATGTAATTCCTATAAAGAAAGTATGCTCAACAGTTTAACTTGAACATTTAAGCACATAATGTATGATACCACTGTCAAAATGTATGCTCATAAGATTTGAGCAATTGAACTTTGAAGATTTCTCAAAACAGATATATTGAATGAATGAAATGAAATCAAGAGAATTGTTTTGAGAATCTGACAGTGTATCAATCAGATCACATAAAATGGATAAGGTATCAAAGAATTGGATATTTTGTTTATATGAACGAATATAAACAATTTTGAAATGAAAGCACAAGATTAGAAATAATGATTTATGCTCAACAATATTGAATTTCAAACGGGGGTATTACCATCGAAAAATTGGTTCATTATGAGACATGGTAATAACAAATACAAATGAAGTACTGAACTTGTGTGTGTGAATACGTTACAGTATAAAGACAAGATAATACACAAGTATTTATCTTTAGAAACACACAGTCAGATAAACATTAAAGCTCAAAAAATGAAAAACATTTAAACTCACACTTCTGAATTCATAAAATCTTTTGAGAACCAGAAGTGGTTTGAACATTTCAGAACACGTTTTTCATGTTCGAAAGTTGTTCTTCTTTTAAACAATCAGAGATCTAGATAAGAAAATATTTACCTTTAAGCTCCCCCTCAAATCATGATATAATGATTTAGATCTTTTAAGCTCCCCTTGGATATTTGCAAAATATCCAAGTCTGAACATTGAAGAACGGGTCCTGATCTGTCATGTGATCAGAAGCCAAACTTCGTTGAAGTCCGGGTTCTAAGCTGATTAACTTAGAAACCATCGTTCTTTTACTCCCCCTTGACAGTAGGTGCCTGCAACAAAGAATCAATTTTCGGCTTTGGTACCCACTGGTATTTGGGTCCTCGAATGTTAGTTGCAGTTCTTGTGGGGGATATAGAATAAGAACCATACCAGAAATGATCACTGGTTTTGTGAATGTGATCATGTGTACGACAATAAGAACAGTGGTATTTCTTACCTGACAACTTGCGTAATTGATCTCTTGAGTAGATGTGATCAGGTTTACCTTTACTCGCATTGTTCTTCTTTGCATTAAACGCATGTACACACGATTCTCTTTCTTTCAGCTCATCTTTAACTGGTTTCTTCTTCCAGACCAGTTCCTCTTCTTTGTATCTTCGTCTTCGTTGATGTGTACCTGAACCATCTATATTGCTATCATAGAAAAAGTTATTTTTACGAATCCGATCAAACGATTTAACTGACCTTTGTGGAGAGACCGATTTCTGATTTGAACTTGATGCAGTCTGTTCAAGCACTTTAATCGTCGAAGCAAAGTTGTCTCTTTCTTTAACAAGCAGATCAATCTTCTTCGTGAACTCAGACTTCGTTTTCTGCTCTTTCAGCACACTTTCAGATAGTTCAGATAACTACTTAGTAAGCTTTTTGATCTCAGCCTCAAACATACTTCTCTCTTCTTCAAATCCCTTCTCAGCATCATTTCTTTGGCCGGATATTTCTTTGAAGAATCCCACATTCTTCTGTTCAATGGCCTTCTTTTCTTTTTCAAACTTTTCTCTTTCAAGGATGATTACTTTCTCGAAAGTAGAAACTTGCTGAGAAAGTTTTATGCATTTCAGCTCAACTTCTTTCTTCTCATCAACACAACTTCTGGAAAAATCTGAGAACTTATTTGCAAAAGATTTCTCTTTATTCTCAAAATCGGATTTGTCTTTTGCAATCTTTTGCTCCAAATCAGAGATTTTTCTTTTTAGCTCAGAGTTCTCAGATTCCAGTCTCAGTATATTCTCATCATTCAGCCCAAAAGTCTTTGTCAGAAGATCTTCATTAATTGTCTTTAATGCACTAACTTCCTCTTTCAGTGTGTTGTTCTCATCAGCATATTGGTTTGCCCTCTTTACGTAAAAAGTTAAAGATGATTGGAGATTTGTGTTCTCCAATTTGAGTTCTTGAACTTCAGACAAAAATCCCATTTTTTCAATAGATGAAACTTGAAAGTTCAGGGACCAAAAGTGACAGAGTGTGAAACTTGAAAGTTTAGGGTCACAAATGACAAACTTTGAGACTTTGAACTATGGGGGGCTAAAAGCGACACAAACAGAAACTTAACACTAGAAGGACTGAAAATGACGCAAACTGAAACTTAAAACTAGAAGGACTAAAAATGACAAATACTAAAACTACTAACTAAAAAGTGTAAAATTGAAACTTCTAACGGACTTAACTGAAAACTAACGAAAATGGACCAAAAATGAAATAAAACTAACCAAACTAACAAACTAACCGAACTAATCGGAGACTTAACGGAAAAGGACCAAAAAGTAAGAAAAATTAACCGTCACTTAACGGAAACACTATTCATCGTCTTCCTCGTTGAGCCAACCTGCAAAGCTTCGAAACGGTTAGAAATTTTCAATGCAAAACGATCGTTAAAGCTCCCTGATCAGTCCTTAACAGATTAAAACTCAACCGGTCAACCCACAATCACAAACGAACCAACCGAAAACTTTTCAGAAAACGATCGAAACTTTAAATATCAGTATGAGTTAAAACTTTTCGATCAAAATTGATCGTTTATGTTCCCTTAAGCACCCTCAACTGATTAAATCTCGAAAAAATCTCTCAAACTATCGAACGAAGCAACCGAAGATTTTTCGTAAACTGAACGAGAATTTAAAAACTCAATATGGGTGAAAATTTTACGATAAAAAATGATCGTTTAAGCTTTGTAAACAACCCTTAATGATTTAAAAACGAAAAAAAATCGTTCACGATCACTACCGAATCAACCGAAAAGTTTTCGAAAAACCAATCGAAAACCTCAAAACTTGTTCGATGTTGGTTCGCTGGACACCGGGAGCCGCAAGGGACCGGTCGGGGAGACACCGGTCGATGAGAGGCTGGGGTTTGGGAGACACCGGTCGAGATATATGGTCCGGTCGATGCACCGGTCGAATGATAGTACCGGTCGAAATATATGAACCGGTCGATTGATACCGGGCGATGATGATACCGGTCAATATATAGAGATGGTACCGGTCGAGAATTGAAGTACCGGTCGATAGATACCGGGCGTGGAGCTTGACACCGGGGGTTCACAAGACCCGTATGTACCCGGGGGACCGGTGCAGAAACCAAACAGAGACCGGCGAAGATGTAGCCGCAAACTTTCAAGATAACACAAAAGCTATAGAAAACTAATTAATTCCTGAAACCAACGCTAAATTCACGGATGTGTGGCGATGATGCCGAAACAACATCAAAATCCGGCGAATCAGTGAATAACATGAATCAATGCTTAAACAGAGAATCACTGAGTGGGAAGAAAGAGAAAATTGCAGAGAAATCTATGCAACATTTTTTTTTATCGTTAACAATATGCAGAAAAACAATTGACCAAAAAATCAAACTTTAATCAAGAATTTATAGATCGAACTTCACCCAGATGTATGCAGAATACCACTAATCCAGGAATCGACCAAAAAATTTAATATGCAGACTTATCTCAGTAACAAAAATCGATTTGCAGATACGTTTCTTAAAAAAACGATTTGCAGCACAGAAACATCAGATCTTAAGCAGTTCAATAACGCAGATATGAATAATCTTTAACCCAGAAAAACAATCGATCAATTGATTTTTTTTCCAGATAATCAGATAAACACATTAAAATTAAATAAGCGATTAAAGGGTTTTAGACAAACCTTTTTGATCGTATCGAATAAAATTAATTCGATTCTGCTCTGATACCAATTGTAGATCCCAGTACAGTTCAATCAATAGTAAATATTCAATGTAGAACAATAATCAAGCCACAACTGCTAGTCATATGATTAATATGAAATCAAAGGGTTTAGGTTTACAGAGAGAATATCTGATCAGAATATGTAAACCTATAGACTAGCAATCTAACAAATGACTTGTGTCACTTGAAATATGAACTAATAATGCCTTTATATACTTAGGCTTACAGGCCTAATGGGCTTATGGGCTTGGGCCCATCTAAATAATCAACTATTAATGAATTACATTATGCACCCTTATAAATACTTTATTCCACTTTCAACACATAGGACTTTCAGTCCTAACAGGCCGGTATGAAATTCTTGAAAAGATTTCAACAAACCATGGACATTGGGCTGATCCACGTGCCCAAACGCAGAAGAGGACTATTGGAATTCATGATATTGACGCATACACCGCATTGACAAGTCAGCTTGCTTCCATGACAAATATGCTCAAAAATATAACTTCTGGTCAAGGAGCATAGCCGACTGTAACTACACCTATTCCAACAGTACTCTCGGTACAATGTGTTTGTTGTGGTGGGGAACACTCTTATGAACATTGTCTTCATAATTCTGAATCTAAAAACTATGTTCATAATAGATCTGGTCCCTACAACAACACTTACAATGCCAGTTGGAAACAACACCCAAACTTTTCTTGGAACAATCCATGTTTAAATCCACCCACGCAAAAACAACAAGGAATTTCAAATTTTCAACCACAACATCAAACAAGTAGCTCTCAACATCATCACCAAGGTTTTCAAGCCACTCAACCATCTTTTCAAAACAACCCACCTCCACAAGCTGATTCATCATCTTCTTTGGAAGCAATGATGAAAGGGTTTATGACCCAAACACAAGCTTTCTTAACGTAACAACAAACCCAAAATCAAGTCCAACAACAACAAAATCAATTCATGTTTAATCAGCACAATGCAATACTTAGGAATTTGGAAACCCAAATAAGTCAACTCGCACTAAACCAGACCAATAGGGCCATGGGCACTTTGCCTAGTAACACGGAAGTCCCAAGATCCCTAGGAAAGGAACATGTGAAAGCAGTGACCCTTAGAAGTGGTAAGAAACTGACAGAGGTTGTGCAAAAAGAATCTGGACCTATAACCAAAACTGAATTTGAAAAAACAATTTTGTCAGAATCTGATGCTACAACATTGCTTCCTGTTGATGAAATACCACCCAAGCCACTAGGATACCAAGAGTCAGATGAAGCCAGTCCTATACCTCAAAGGTCTGACTACCCTGTGTTATTCCAAGAAGAAACTTTGAAGAAAAAGACAGTAGAAAGTAGTGTTCCAACCACACCACAAGAGAGTGCACCAAAAGGCATAAAGGATCCATCTTGCTCAACACATTCAAGCAAAGCTGTCATAAAACCAATTCCTCCCTATGTACCTTTTCCCCAAAGGTTAAGGAATCAAAAGGAAGAATTGCAATTTAAAAAATTATTGGATGTGTTTAAAGAGTTGCATATCAACATACCCCTTGTTGAAGCAATTGAGCAGATGCCCAGTTATGCCAAATTCCTCAAAGACATCTTAAGTAAGAAAAAGAAGTTAACTGAATATGAGACTGTTGCCCTTACTGAATTGTAGTGCTCTCTTGACCAACAGAATACCCCCTAAGCTGAAAGACCCAGGGAGTTTCACCATTCCCTGTTCAATAGGTGGGAAGGAAGTTGGAAAAGCGTTGTGTGATTTAGGAGCCAGTATAAATCTCATGCCATTATCTGTCTTTAACAACTTAGGAATAGGAGAGTCCAGACCCACCACAGTCACTCTCCAATTGGCTGATAAGACCATTGCCTACCCAAAGGGAAAAATTGAGGACGTCTTAGTTCAGGTTGACAAGTTCATCTTTCCGGCAGTTTTTATTATCTTAGATTTTGAGGCTGATAAGGATACTCCCATCCTTTTGGGAAGACCCTTTATAGCTACCGGAAGAACTTTGATAGACGTCTAAAAGGGAGAGTTGACCATGAGACTCCAGGACCAAAAAGCCACATTTAATGTTTTCAATTCCTTAAAATACCCTGATGATGTAGAGGATTGTTCAACATTGAGTGTGATTGAATCAATGTGTCATGAGGAGGGAGTGAGAAAATTCTGTGAGTTGGAGGAAGAGAATGATGAAAGCTTGACCATAGAAGAAGAAATTAATGTTGAGGAGTTTGCCTTAAGAAAAGAGGAAGTTGTCCCTGTGAATGTTGTAGCAATTGAACAACTGGAAAATAATGAGCAAAATCCTTTCAGACCATCTATTGTTTCACCACCTGACTCAGAGTTAAAACAACTCCCATCTCATCTTAAAAATGATTTTCTAGGAGAAGAAGGCAAATTGCATGCTTTACTCAGAACAGATCGTTGATAGTAAAGCGATTTAGAAAGACAACTTATGAACCGTTTCATGGAAGAAAACCCTCTATCAGTTTTCTTCATATTTTTGGTTGTCAGTGCTTCATTCTAAACAACAAAGATCAACTTGGAAAGTTCGATCCAAAAGCTGATGACGGAATATTTCTTGGATATTCCTCTATCTCCAAATCCTACAGAGTCTTCAACAAGAGAAGACAAACTGTGGAAGAAACTATTCATGTCACCTTTGATGAAACTCGCTCAACGAACTCTAAACCAATCGCTGACAATGAAGAGCTAAATGCTTGGATGTTTTCTCATTACAGAGAAACATAACCCTTCTTCTCAAACCATCAGCACACAGATCCTCCAGTTGCTGATGATGATTCAAACATCATACCTCCTAACGCTGAATCCACTTCATGGGTTTTAGCTGAGCCTCTAAACACACTCCCTCCATCAGATCCATCTTCGTCTGAAAATCTCTCTGAAAACAATGGTCTGTCTAACACTCAACAATTAATAGCTGATGAACCTAGGCTTCTTCATCAGTGAACATTCCTATTGTTGATCCAACTCCTGAAGTGAGCGATCATGCTCCTGCTCAGCGATGGACAAAAGATCACCCCATAGATCAAATTATTGGTGATCCCGATGCAGGTATTTAGACTCGACGAATTTCAGGTAATATCTGTCTCTTTGTCAACTTTATTTATCTAATAGATCCAAAGAAGACTGATGATGCCCTCAGAGATCCAAACTGGGTCAGTGCTATGCAAGAAGAGCTGACTGAGTTTACTCGAAACAAAGTTTGGAATCTCGTTCCTAGACCATCTGATAAAACTGTTATAGGCACCAAATGGGTGTTCAAAAACAAATTAGATGAACATGGAACTGTAACCCATAACAAGGCTAGACTTGTTGCTCAGGGATACAAACAAGAGGAAGGCATAGACTATGATGAAACCTTTACCCTTGTGGCTAGGCTCGAAGCAATTCGACTCTTCTCAGCTTATGCAGTTTACAAAGACTTCATTGTATATCAAATGGATGTAAAATTAGCATTCCTAAATAGAAAGTTGAATGAAGAAGTCTATGTAGAACAAACTCCAGGGTTCTATGACCCTAAGCATCCAAATTATGTTTATAAATTGGATAAGACTCTCTATGGTCTAAAACAAGCCCCTCGTGCTTGGTATGACACTCTCTCATCTTTTCTTATCTCTGAAAATTTTGAACGTGGTAAGATTTATAATACCTTGTTTTTCAGAAAGATAAAAGGTCATATTATTCTTGTGCAAATATATGTCGATGACATAATATTTGGTTCTACTAACCCATCTCTATGTACTCGTTTCGCTGAAAGAATGAAGAATGAATATAAGATGAGTATGACGAGCGAACTAACGTACTTTCTTGGTCTTCATATTAAACAATATGAAAAAGGTACTTTTATCAACCAAGGTAAGTATGTTAAGGATATGCTAAAGAAGTTTGATTTAACTCAAACTTCAGCGATGAAAACTCCTATGGCACCTCCTCTGACATTAAACAAGGATCCATCTAGAAAACCTATAAATGTCACTGCCTATAGAGGAATGATAGGCTCCCTGCTGTATCTTACAGTGAGCCGACCTGACATCATGTACTCTACCTGTTTATGTGCACGCTATCAATCTGAACCCAAGGAATCCCATCTGATTGTTGTCAAGCGAATTTTCAGATATCTGAAAGGAACTCCTAACCTCGGTCTTTGGTATCCCAAAGACTCAGGGTTCGATCTAATTGGATATTCAGATAGTGATTTTGCAGGTTGTAAACTTGATAGAAAGAGCACCACTGGTGGATGTCAACTTCTAGGAGGAAAGCTGGTAAGCTGGACAAGCAAAAAGCAAAATTCAGTGTCCACTTCCACCCCTGAAGTTGAATACGTAGCCGCTGGAAGTTGTTGTGCTCAAGTCTTATGGATGAGAAATCAACTATTAGACTATGACCTTCAACTATCAAAAATTCCAATCTATTGCGACAGCAATAGTGCTATCGCTATAGCAAATAATCCAGTGCTACATTCAAAGACAAAACACATAGAGATCAGATATCATTTTATCAGAGATCATGTGATGAATGGTGATATTGAACTTCACTTTATCCCCACTGACTATCAGCTAGCTGATTTATTCACCAAACCTCTTGATGAGATAAGGTTCAACTTTCTCATCAATGAGCTTGGAATGTTGAATCTTGAAGAGTGATTCTTCATCTTTCACGCATTATGTTAGTGATTCCAAGTTCCCCTTTATTACTTAATCTCTGAACAAATCTCTGACTCTCAGGTATGTTCTCTCACTCTCAATCACTGAATGTCCATTCAGTAAGATGTTTTTCAAAATCAAAACTTTTATCACTGATTGTTTTTCAAATGATTAAAAGCTTTTTGATAAACAAAATCTATCACTGACATTTCTCATCAGTGATCCTTTTGAAAAGAAAACCAATCTCTGAATTTTATTAGAGGTTCTTTCAATAAGAAGAAAACATATCTCTGGCTTTTCTTCAGAGATAATTTCAAAAAGGACAAATGAAACATTTTTTTCTCTCTCCTATGACGTCATTTGAACCGACAATCCACGACATGCCTTATTCTCTGACACGTTCGTCCATTGCCCTTCTATCCAATCAACTTTGTAAAACGTGTCCATGTCATGATGAGCATTTGTTTTCCCGCCTCACTTATTCTCTTTCATTCTCTCTCTCTCTCTCCTCATATAAAAAGAATGCCTTTTTCATTCTTATCTTTTTACGCTTTCTGAAACACTTCTCAAGCAAGAAAAATTCTCTCAAGGCTTTCAAGCAAACAAAAACCCGTTTCAGTCTTTGCATCTTCACATCTTTAAGATCAAACAGATTTTTGTTCATCTCATTCTTAAAATTTTGTTACAAAATCCTACATATTTCATTATTATGGGTTTTACAAGATGTCTCAAAAATCATTTTTTTTCTACTCTAAAACTTTTGGTTTTCTACATGTTCTTTCTTCTTCACAAAGAACATTGTTTTACTCTGAAAATACCTTTTTTTTCTTTGTTTCTTTCTCAATACAGAAACTGGTAAAAAATTCTTTTATTTTTGGACTCTAAACCTTTCCTTCTATTCTACTTATTTCTATATTCAGAAATGGCCCATGTCTCGCTCATTGCTTCCAAAAACGTCAAATTCGCGATCACTGAGTCTGAGGTCCCAAAGAACAACCATCTTGCAAGGTTGGACTTTGAAGCTGAAAAATACCCCCAACTGGTGGATTCAACTGCATTTCTGAAGTAGTCTTGCTTGGCCTACGCTCTAAATGTGGACCCAAAACCTTCCAAGACTCTTTTGCAACAGTTTTGGTTCACTGCTGATGAAGCCACCATCACCAACAAGAGGGTGAAGTGGTTCCAGCTATCTCCTTTTCCACTGAACTAGTATCAGGCATACTCACTGCCTATGGCCTCAGGAAGGCACTTCGTCTCCCCGAGAAGACGAAAAATGGTTTCGATGCTTTCCCCACTGACGCTGAAATCATCCAGTTCTTGGATGACATGGAGTACTGCTGGGACAACAAGCCTCGCTCCACCATCCCCAACAAGCGCTTGACAAAGATCCAGAAGGCAAACATGCCTTCTCAACTGAACTACATATTCTCACATATCATTCAAAGCATGAGTGGGAAGATTGGCTCCCTAGATCAAGCGAGCAAAGTTCAGCTCCAGATGGGCTATTCAGTCATCACTGGCAAGCATTTCGACTACACTGGTTCTATATTTTATGACCTTAAGTCAAAGATAGAGGGATCCCAAGATCTCATATGTACCCTTTATCTGTGCGTACCTACGGTTTCTCTACGCTGACAAGTACCCAATTTCTCAAGATGGTACTTTTTCAAAAGTTGGTCAGCGATCTCTGGAGATCAAGCCGGTCGCCAACGAGGTAAGTCTCTCAATTCTACGTCCCGTCTCTCTCTCCACTCTTAGACTTCAACGGCCACGCAGGGGGTTCCTTCTCCTGCTATCCCTGCTGCTACCACCTCTCACAAACGACCATCAACTAGTTTTCATGGTCCTTCTAAGAAGGCCAAAAAGACTAAGGAGACCGCCACTACTGGTTCAATACCTGAAGTAGTTTCTCAACAAACTACTTTGGATGCTTTTGTGGGTATCTCCTCCACAACTTCAGCAACCACCACATCATCCGTGTCAGCGATGACAATCGCTGCCACAACAACAGTGACGCCACCCATCACCTCAGTTCTTCAACAACCTCCTGAGGTAACTTCCACTATCCAAATTTCTTCTATACCCATTACTCATCCTTCTATCTCTTTGGTCTCTAATCCTCCATCTCTTTCACAACAACCTCAGTTTGCACCAATAGGACCTGACAATCAAACGTTTGAAGAATCTATGCACTTCTACAACATGTTTGAAAACTCAGGTACTCCTATAACCCTAAACACCACTCCCATCTCACCATATAAGCCTGAGCATCGTTGTGGTCATCCGCTAACTTTACTTGCATGTCCTACTTTGGCTACTGTTGACGCTCACGTCAACACACTTGCTGAAAAGGTGGAGTCTCTCACCACCTCTGTCAAAGAATCCACT
Organism: Arctium minus; assembly: GCA_954870635.1. NCBI lineage: Eukaryota > Viridiplantae > Streptophyta > Magnoliopsida > Asterales > Asteraceae > Arctium > Arctium minus. The sequence goes on along the minus strand of OX941097.1, from coordinate 15,244,726 downwards.
GGCGCTGTCAATCTCGCTGATGAAGAGCTAAAGAAGTTGACTGATGCCTCCCCCTCCAAAGATGACTCTTCTCAGCTCACACCTGTTCAGGAGGACATCGTCAAAATCAAAGAAGACCTTGTCGGGACTCAACAACAGGTCTATCTTATTCAGGGATTGCAGAACACCCTTAGAAATGACTTGAAGGACCTTTCTCTTAAGGTTGACTCCTGCACATCCATGCTTCAGCAAGTACTTCTCAAGCTGACTGAACCAGCTCCAATGACTACGCCTTCCTTTACAGAGAATGATCGTACATCTCTGAATATAGCTGTTGAATTTATTCATCAGGCTACTTCAGACATTCCTGTCATCGAGGGCCGTCTCGAACGTTTGGAGGTTGAAGTCTGATCTCTGGCAACTGCAAAAGCTACACCTTCAACCGCTAAACTCCCTCATGCTCATAATGACAAAGAGGGGGAGAAAGAGTTTAATGAAGAAAATATTGAGGAAGCTGCTGCCAAAGTCCAGACGGAAGAACCTCCCTCTCATGTTGAGGGGGAGAAGGTTGCTGAAAAAACTCCTCCTCTTCTACACTCGCTCAAATTCTGGATGAAGAAGAGGAGGAAGAGGATGAAGAAGATGATGAAGAACTTGATCTTCAAGATCAATAGAAAGAGCAACAAGTTGATGACGATGACGACGATGAAGAGGAATAATCTCTTTGGTTCTCAGCGGCGAACGTCTCTTCAACGATAACTTCGAAAGAAGTTGTCACAGCAGGGGGGAGAGGTGAAACTTCTTCAGGTGCTCCTTCCCAAGGCAAGCAGAAGGGTATAGCTGCCGAGGGAAACCTGAACATAGTCTCACAATCTGAGGGGGAGAATCTTTCTCAGGTATGTCTTTCTATTGTACCCATATCTTTCTATACCTACCACACCCCTGTCTCTTTCTAAGCCTTTATCTTTCTCTTTCTTAAATAAACATTAACTCCTTTTTACTTCTTGACCATAAAGTTCTCTCCCCTGCTTAAGGGAACAGAACTCCAAATAATCCCAGCCTCTAGAGCTGAAGAACAAATAATCCCAATCTCATTCAGTGAGATTGATGAACAACAAGAAGAAGAAGAATCCCTGCTCCACCCAGGAAGGCCCTCCAGACCAGCTCATTAGTCAGAGGAAGAACTTAACAGAAGAACATAGATGATCTCTCATCTGGAGAGTCAACGACTAAAGATACCTCTTCAAACTCCATCTACAGAGCTTGATTTCCTGACTGAAACTGATCGCTGAATGTCAAAAAGATGCAAATCTAGCTCTCAAGATTCAGTCCTCTCAGTTCAAAGACAAGAAACTAGAGAAAAATCTAGTGGAAGTTCAGGCTGCTCTACTCAAAGAAATTGAAGAGGAGCGCTCAAAAGAACAAGCGGTCAGTGATAACACTGTCGAATGGTGTAAGAATAAAGTTGACTGTCGCTCCGACCCATTGAAGATAACGGCCATTGTCATCTCTGGAAGAAAGAAGAAGGACCGAATTTCTGTCACCATGGAGGTAATCAGAGAGGATGCAAGCTCAAAGGCTATGTTCGTTTCAAAGCTTGAAAATTTGGCTACATGGAATGGCTAGAGTTCAAAGATGCGTTGAAAAAATCCAAGTCAACCTACAGAGGCTATGTCGAAGGCATCCTAGAATCCCTCATCAACAGAGTCTCTGCAGTCTTAAACGTGCCATCTGCTCTTCCTTCTAAACTAATACAAATCAAAAGAAAGCCTGCTTATTCCTCCTCTGAAAACGTCGCTACCATCAGAAACGACACCTCCATCAAATTCTCAAAGGAAGCATTGTTTGGTCCTTCTCCTGATCTCTCAGTTCTAGATCTATCCTTGCCTTCTGGTGGACCATATATTCCTGGGCAAGTACTTAAAGATCCTTTTGGAATTTTCTTCAGAGATGATGTGGAACAACTTAGATTTCAAAGAGTCTCTGAGACTCCTATCTGTCCTCTTAATCATCTCAAAGATCTCTTGTGCTTATGGTGTACCTACTCTCCTCTAGCTAAACTGTAACACCCCGATTCTTCGAAAGGTATAATTTCAAGTTAATGCCGAAACCGATATATTAAGGAAAAGTAAGGTATATGATTTTGGACTTGAATCTTATATTTTATAGTCTTGATGGATAAATGATTCAATTACGAGTCCAACGGTCCTTTCCGGAGCGGAAACGGAGCTATAACGAAGAAGTTACGGCCAAAACAGTGAGCGGGAAGGAAGTTGGGAGAACCAGCGACAATGACCAGCGAGGCAGCGATCGCATGGCAAAGTCGCCCAAACTGGGCAGGCTGCTGTTAAGTCGAGATTTCAGCCCTTTTCCTCATTTTCTCTCATCCAAACTTTCCCTATCCTCTCCCAAATCGTTTTCTCTCTTCTCCCTTCAAACCCTAACTCATTTTTTGGCTCAAATCCTTGTGTTTTATTGAAGAGGAAACATCATCAAGTGGTAGGATTGAAAGCTATGGTCAAGGATTCACCATCTCCATCTTCATCTTCAATCTCAAGTTTATTTTTGGGTTTTCTAGGTTTTCATCAAAACCTAAGTGGTAAGTGTATCCTTTCCATTTCTGAACCTCATTAAGTGATGTTAATGTTCCATTGATGTTTTCCTAGTGTTTGGTTTCTCTAATTTCGGTTTTGAAGATTTTGAGAAAGTTAGGTCAAAATTAGGGTTTTGGGTATAAGTTGAGGTTTTGATATAAAATGTTTGGGGAATGTTCCTATATGGTTGAATAAGGTTATTGATGGTTGAAAATGTTTGGATCTAGGTTTTGGAGGTTTGGATTGGAAGATTCAAGTTTCGTCAAGGAAGCTCAAATGGGGTAAAATCTAGATTTAGTCTAAATCTAGCAAGGTGAGTTCAAGTTGATTTGTGAAAACGGTGTACATGCCAAAATGTTTATTTTAATGTGTTTTATGTCTTACATGAAATTGTTAACTGCTGATAAGTTTGGTTATTTTGAAAGTGTTTAACTTTATAAACTTATATAGCACACATCTTTGGGATTTTGGGCATGTTGGATAAATAAATCATATATTTTGGTATCTTAATGATTTATTTTATGGAAGTAGATTTTGAGTATAAATGTATTTCATTTTGTGTTTTGGAGAAATGCATGGTTTTGTGTTATGGGACGTTTTGAAAGGATAAATGTTATACACTTACTTGGAAAACGATTTGTCCCAATCTACACTACGTTGGAGTCATTTATACAAATTGGAGTATGGGTTTACATACATGCGGGTTGTTTACATTAGGTTTCACTTTATGATTTTCAACGTTGGGTCTTTGGGTTTGTTGAGCTTATGGCTCGATTTGGATTTTGTTGGGTTTTGAGGACACTTGTCCGTTTTAATAGCTCATGGAAGGGCGTTTGGTTATGATTTGCATTATTGCATCTTATTTGAGAATTACATGTTTTGAATGCATTAGTTCATTCGTTTTGAGTCATGTAGTGGTTTAGTTAGTGCAATGGATCCATAGCATGGTGTTCCTATGTCCCTGTTTGGGCATTTGGTTCACCATTTGGCACGGAATAGGCATCGGGTCACCATGATAAGTAAGGTGTGGGCCTATACGGTCGGGCAACATCTCATGGGCAGTAAGGTGTAATTCCCTTGTGCTTAAGTTCCCCTATTTTGGAACTTTCAGGAATAGACTCAGAGGAGTTGACTTGACGCTTTCGAGTGATAGACTCAGAGGAGTTGAGCTCGGTGGGTTTTTATTTGTGTAACCCACATGTTTTGATTTCATGCTTTCGAGTGATAGACTCAGAGGAGTTGAGCTCGGTGGGTTTTTATTTGTGTAACCCACATGTTTTGATTTCATGCTTTTGAGTGATAGACTTAGAGGAGTTGAGCTAGGTGGGTTTTTATTTGTGTAACCCATATGTTTTGATTTCTTACATAATTATGTGACCTACGTTTGTGTTCCGTCACGTACAATGTAATCGGGTCTTCCCCGTCACCAATAGGTGTGGTTTTGGTTATGGAGTTTTATAATCCATGTTTTCGGAGACGTTTAAGTATGAGTATTTATTTATGTTTTAAGGTTTTGATTATTGAAACTCATTCGAGTTATTGGGATGTTTTGGAAGTTGGGGTTATCTACGTTTTCAGTGTTTGATCATTATAATGTCGGTTATGTTTTACGTACGTTTTGGGTTTTGGCTTTATTTGAAGAGGCGTTTTCAGTGCAACCATCTTAGTGTTTTCTTAAGTTTGTTTAGATTGAGTTATACTTAATCTTATTCCGCAATAGACTTGTAAATTGTGTTTGATTTATCAATAAACAATTTATTAAACTTTAAATTATGTGTTTGTATTCAACCCCCCCCCCCCCCCCCCCTTCTACAAACTTGTTAAGCACCTTCGGGACCAACGAATATTTTAGATGTAATATAACACCCTGAAATCTGGAAATATCAACTAATTTAAAATTTTCTAAATACATCAATAAATGATTCATATACAAACACAATTTAATCTCTACATACAGTCTATAACAAGGACGGGTGCTACTAAAACCCAATGATAGTCACTATCTCAAAACTGCGGAAGACTTCACCAAATACTTACACTTGTGAAAAACTAAAGAACTACTCTTCATAGTACTGCTAGAACCAAACCCCCAACTGGAACCTGATGCACATGCCGACAAATAAAAAGGTTAGGCTTAACGCCTAGTGAGCTCAAGAGTTTTCAACATATGAAAATTAATTGTTTAAAAAGAAAGAATGCAATTAAAATCATAATCTTTCAAAATGATATATTTCACTTATGAAAATGACTCATTTATCAATAATTATGCATTTTAAACGAAAGAGACATCGAGTTAATCATTAACCAAACCAAACTGTTTTAAAGACTAAGATCCCAATATAAATCGTTCTTTCGTAAACTTAGATTTAACCCAAAACTTGCTCAACATGAGAATATAAATCGACTCCCAATTTGTGATAATGTAAATAACACCTCATATCCCAAAACACCCCAAAACACGGGCGGAGATTAAATACTCAACCCATAAAACATGGAGTAAATTCATGTATGCAAAATGTCACCGAAAACAAATATATAACAGACTCAGCCCGAAGACAACACCTTTCGGTGACGGGGGAGACCCGATTCCGTATAATGTGACGTACACAAAGTAAGCCACACATTACGTTAAATTGGTATTAAGTATCGGGCTATACGTCTTTCAGTATACACCCATAGATACTTGCACGGAGGACTTACACCATACCGAAGATGCCTAACCGCGCCGCAATGGGGAAAACTAGCGTTCCACCATTGGACAAATAATAAAAGTATCGAGCTCAGCATCTTTCAGCATACACCCATAGATACTTGCACGAAGGACTTATAACCCAATCTGATGCCTAACGTGCCACACAAAGGACTTACAACCCAATCTGATGCCTAACGTGTCGCGATGTGGAAACCAAGTCGTTCCATCATCGGACAAAGTGATAAAAGTGCTCATGGATCCATAGCAGATGGGCTAAAACATTACATGACTTCAAAACGAATGAACTAACGCATTCAAAACATGTAATTCTCAAATAAGATGCAGTAAATGCAAATCATAACCAAGCGCTCTACATTGAGCTATTAAAACCGGACAAGTACCCCCAAGACCCAACAAAATCTAAACCGAGTCGTAAGCCCAACAAATCCAAAGACCCAACGTTGAAAATCATAAAATGAAATCAAACGTAAACGACCCGCAATAATGCAACCCATGCTTTAAAACACACAATTAACTCCAATATAGTTTAGATTGGGGCAAAACATTTTCCAAGTGGGTTTATACCTTTTATCCTTTCAAATCATCACATAACACCCAATAAAATGCATTTATACTAAAAAATATACTCCAAGAAATAAATCATTAAGATACCCAAAATATATGATTTATTTATCAAAATGCCCAAAATCCCAAATGTGGGTGTTTTATAAGTTTATAAAGTTAAATACTTCCAAATAACCAAAACTTATCAAGTGATCAACAGTTAACAATTTCATGTAAAACACAAAATACTTTTTAAATAAACATTTTGGCATATACACCGTTTTCACAAATCAACTTGAACTCACCTTGCTAGATTTAGGCTAAATCTAGATTTTACCCACGTAGAGCTCCCTTGAAGAAACTTGAATCCTCAAAGCCAAAACCTCCAAAAACCTAGATTCACAAGATTCCAACCATAAACATAGATATTCAACGAATAGAATCGTTCCCCAAGACTCTACATGAAGATCTCATCTATACCCTAAACCCTAATTTCCAAAGATGAAGAATTAAAAGTTTACCTTAACCAATAGCTTGAATCCTCCACCAACACACCTCTAGGTTACCAAAATACACCACAAACTCCAAATCTACAAAAGGGAGAACAAGGGTGGATGAAACCCTAGGTATCTTGATGAAGAAGATGAAGATGAGAGATTATGATTCTAACCTCCAAGCTTGCTAGATGAAGAAGGATCACTTGATCTTAGGAGAAGGACACCCAACAATGAGTTAGGGTTTGATTTTGGGGTTTGGGGGTCGGTTTGGGAGAGAAATAGGGGCAGGATTTGAGGTTAGGGTGAAAAATGGGGTTTGGGGCTGAATTTTCTCGTTTTTGTGCACACAGCGGCTCCGCGCGAGTCCATCCGCGCGGAGCACTACCGCCCGAATTTCTTGCCCGAGCACCGTTTTGGTCATAACTTCTTCGTTTTAGCTCCAATTTCGCTCTGGAAAGAACCGTTGGACTTGTAATTGAATCCTTCACCTATCTAGACTATAAAATCTAGGATTCAAGTCCAAAATCCTTTATCTTATTTTTCCTTAATATATCGGTTTCAGTATTAACTTGAAATGATACATTTCGAAAATCGGGGTGTTACATGTAAGCAAATTATTGAGATAAAAATGATTTTTTCATGTCTTTTTTTTTTCTTGTTTATTGATATTGATATTGTTATTCAATATTTCAATTCAATCTTCTACAAAATCTTTCTTTTCAACCATCCTATTACTTAGTTTATTTTATGGAAAATTAAATAATATTTTTGTTTATTTAAAACAAACCATATTAAAACAAAATACATAAATGATAATTTGTTTTGTTTAGCAAAGAATTGTTTTGTTCTATTTACAGGGTTGTTTCATTTTGGTTTTGATGGTGGTCATTAGATGATGTATCTAATTTCAAATCTTTTATTTAAACGAAAAAAATACAAAGTTTATATACGACAAAACTCATGATTTTCTTCATCTTTATTGAGACTTAAACCTTTGACTTCCAAGGAGGTTAGGATCTACCTCTGGATCCTTTTGGTATATTTAAGTAGCATAGATTGTTATCATGAAGTTGGTCCTTAACATAGGTTTCTTGCATGAGCTTATTGTTTATATTGATTATATTTGTTTTTCATTTCGTGGGCACGAGTACTTTTTGGCATGCCTAATAATTTGTTTATATGCTTCTTCTCTCTTGTAGTTGAAGAGGCTCTATTATGGGTGATTTCATTATGGAAAATTGAATTAAATAGTTCTTTCATACCCACAAATTGGTCTTCTAGCAATTTCTATTTCACTTTTACTAAAATGTCACTACCTCTACAACTTACGAAGGTAACTAAAAGACAAAAAAAAGGGAAATTGACTCAAATAGTCATTTTACACCTCTAAATTGATCTGCTAGTTATTTCTTTCCCATTTTTATCAAAATATCACCACGTCCGCAAAAACTAGGTCCGCAATTACGGACCTAGCTAAAAAAACAAGAAGTTTGGAGACCTATTTAATTTTTTGTAGACATTTAAAAATGTTACGGACCTAGATCCATCTATGGAGGGTCTCACCTCACCAAACCTTTTTGTGTGAAAGATTTTTTTTTCAAGAAATGAGATGGTCAAAATAATCTCACCATTTCCAAGACACTTTTTCTTTTTCATTATCTCTTGAGTGAACTCCAATTTTGGTCATTGAGGTATGTTGATTTCTTTGAAAGCAGGACTTGTGGTTATATAATTCAAGTTTTGGTTGAATTTTATTCTGAAAGAGGGACCAAACCACTAACGCTGTTAAAAAACTCCATTAGAGTTAGGGGTATTTTCGTCCAACAATATTTTATCCCTCTTGTTGAATTCTTTTTCTTGGTAACTAACTAACACATAACACTTAAATCATTCTTTTTGGTTACCTTCTCTATTTTTTTCTACCCCCACAAAAAAATTAGGTAGGTACGCAATTTTTTTTTGTCTTTTTTATTTCGATCAAAATGAGAGAGAAATAGCTAGGAGACCAATTTAAAATTCTAAAATAGCTATTTGAGTCAATTTTTGCCTAGGTCCGCAAGTGTCAAAACACATACCCCCTCTCTTATGGAAAAGACACATAGCCTATCGTGGTGTACTTTTTGTGGAGGTGTACTCTTTGCTTTCTCTCAAAAAGTTAGGTCCGCCATTTTTTTTCCGAATAAATTTTGTGGACGACTTTCAAATTGTTTTTTTTGTCTTTTAGTTAGGTCCACATTTTTATTTCTTTTAAGGACCTAGATGTTACGGAAGTAGTGATATTTGTGCAAATATGATAGATGAATGGTTAGGAGACCAATTTAGAGGTGTGAAATAGCTATTTGAGTCAATTTCCCTTTCATCATGTTATGGTAATGATGCAAGTATTGGAACATTGGTTTATATTGTTTCCAACAGTAATAAAGATCTAAGATCGCAACTTAATGTGTAATCAAGAAACAATATTTCTTGTACTTGAATGAGTGAGACTGATTGGTTTTTGTTTTAAATTGTTCTTAAAGGTTTCATCAGAAATGTGGACATTTAGGTGACGTTTGTTTTTTAAGAGGTGCTGAAGTTTGAAATTTGAATCAATAAGACTGTTTGTTTTTGTAAACTAACAAACGTCTGAATATGTGTAATTGTCTATTTATAATACCATCCATTTTTAACACATTCAAAAAATACACATGAGATACGTCAATTGATTCAAATACAATAGAAAACATGAACACAATTACCATTTTTAACATATTCAAAAGTTTGCTTCTTTGATCAAGCTTCACAGATTTTGATCAAGTTTCGGAGTTCATCCATGAGGATATGGCAGCAACATAAATCACAAGGACGAATATGTGTACCAAACATTAACATCAACATTTATCCATGGCTGCTACCTTTTAAGAATGAATCAAGGAAAGAAAGATTTTTTTTATCAAACACATTACTAAACAAATTACTAAATAACCTCTATTCTACCCAGAAATCTTTGGAATTGACAAACTGAGGAACAATCCCCCCCCTCGGCGCGGAAATCTTTGGAATGGACTGAAAGCAAAACATAACAGATTGACTCCATTTGGAATCAATAGAAATCCAAACCACAAACCACATGGCAAAATCAAAACGAAAAACTATTGGGAAGGTCGACATACCTTCGAATTGATTGGCTTTGCACTCGAGTTGGGTCGAGAAGATTTGGAGATCAACTCGTTTTCTAGATTTGGGTTCTGAGATCATCTTCAGAAAAAGGGAGGCGAGAGAACTGGAGGGGTTGAGCGAATAAGAAAGAAATAAGTGGTTAGGCTACCACTTTTTTCTACGGATGATTTTAAGTGATAGGTGGGTCTCAAGAAATAAAAAATACAAACAGTCTGAATTCAAAAATGTCTAACCGAATAAGTGATAAGTGGTCATTAAGAACTGAAATTGAAAAAACAAACAACGCCCAAGTAAACTTTTCGACAAAAAAGTAAAATAAAACATAGATCTATGCGACCATCTACCAATTATTTGAGTTTGTAAACTAAAAAACAGAAGGGATAGACTTGAAAGACCGAATTTGCAAAAGGCCAAAACCAATTAAAAAGATAAGACTTTAATCAATACTAGTGTTGAGCCTGCGCATTTGCGCGATGACGGTAATTTTTTTAAAGTAGAATTGAATCGAGTTAAAATGAAAGGTAATTAGTCAGTTAACAGTTATTGAAATACAATATAAAAAATGAATGTATTTTCATAAGTGGTTAACTTGCATATATTCATTATCGTCTATTGTTACAATAAGTTTGTGATACAATGATAATAATTTTGTTATTATGTTATTTAAAACTCAAACGACATGTCTTACAACTGTTGGGTCATCTGAAGATTTGAAGATGACCTCCCGATCTTCCATTTTGTATCATCATACTTAGAATATTTTGAGGTTCTTTTAGCAGCTTGGTTTCTATACAAATGTTCGGTGAAGTCGAAGATCAGCCGAAGAAGACAAAGAAGGAGAATATCTCTCAAAGCGGATTGAAGATAGACTCCTCAGCCTAAATCCAAGTATGCCTACTTGATCAACACCATTGGCCAGGATGGTGCCGATCTCAATCTTCAGTAGCCGAAGACCTCTCAGTCTTCAGTAGCCGAAGACCTCTCAGTCTTCAGGAGCCGAAGACCTCTTGGGTCAAAGACCTCTTCGGAAGCTGAAGATTTCTCAATCTTCGGAAGCCGAAGACTTCTTAGTCTTAGGAGCCGAAGACCTCGGAGCCGAAGACCTCTCAGTCTTCAGGAGCCGAATAACTCTTCGGCAACTGAAGACTTGTTAATCTTCAAGGCCTGAAGATTTCTCCAACACATTGTACTTTTCTGACAAAGTATATTTGTGATATCTTGCATTGACGTGGACCTCATCCGAAGATCAGAAAAAGTATGTTTTGTATTTTACACTCTTTTAAGGAAAGGTCTCCAGCATCCTTTGCAGGTCAACACTTCAAGCCAAAACACCTCAAGACAAAAGATACATCCTGTACCTTGCTGAAGACCTGTGTCCATCCCTTGCTCAACAGGTGTCCCATGCATTTAATGCATGAGGCACTATAAATATGGAGGATGGTTCAACATGCAAGATCACCAGTTCTACAACCTTCAAGCTCTCTTAGTGCACTAGCTTTTTCTCTCTACAAAGTTCTTTTTGTTTTCTAAGTGTTTTACAATTGTTCTTCATTTCTCTTAGTGTTAGATTGTTTGAGCAAATTCATTTGTTCTCTTCCGCAACAATCAAAACTTTTCTATGTGTAATTCTTGATTTCAAATCAATAAGAATTAAATTAAGTGGAAATCTGTGTGTATTGTATTCAACCCCCCTTCTACAATACTTTTCTTGTTTATTTACTGCTATTTGGGACCAACAAGTGGTATCAGAGCGGTTTAGTTTAACTCAATAAACTAGATCCGCAATGACAGCCTCTTCTTCTTCTTCTTTGAAAAATGATTCTTCTCAAAACTTCACTGCTGTTTCATACGACAATGGCTCTATAGCCAAACCACCAAGGTTTAACCCCAATAACTTCTTCTTGTGGAAAAGTCGTATGATACTCTTTCTAGAAGGAGTTGACAGCAGATATCCAACTATCTTACATGAAGGTCCTTTTATTCCTAGAGTTTGGGACCGGTACAATGCAGATAAGGCAAAGGCTGATGAGGACTCTTCTGAGGAAGAAAGAACTCCAGCCACTGGGAGATACATTGTAAAGGACCCCAGTAAATACAATGATGAAGACAGACGTCTTATAGCTCTTGGTACTAAAGTCAGAGCCATCATTGCCCTCTCTCTGCCTGATGAGGTTTACCATTCTCTTGTTAACTTTACTACCGCAAAAGAAATGTGGTCCACTCTGTGTGTTCTCTATGAAGGTACGTCTGAGGTGAAAAAGAGCAGAAAGATTGCTCTTGTAAGAAAGTATGAACTCTTTTCTCATGAAAAGGGTGAATCTCTCTCAGACTATTACAATCGTTTTAACAGTCTTCTTAACGATCTAAAACTTGTGGGTCGAATATATGACAATGAGGAAGTCTTGTGCAAGTTTATGGACTGTCTTCCTGAGTTTTGGGAAAATATCTGTACTTGTATCAAGTCTACGAAGGATCTTGATTCAATGCCTCTCACTGCCTTGTATGGCACTCTCTTCAACTATAAGCAGACTAAACTGCTTAGGAAGTCTATCACAAAAGACATTAAAAGCTCTTCTCTAGCTCTTGTCAGTGATTCTTCTAAAAATACTGTGTGTGTTCCTCGAATCACCTATCCTTCTGATTCTGACAATAATAGTCAAGAGGACCCCAATGACCCTTCAGAAACCTATCTTAGTGAGGATGATGATGAAGGAGAAGAGACCTCTGTGGCTCAACTGTCAGATGGTGTTGCCATGCCTGCAGGTTTTTCAAAAGGCAAACCTCGTTTCTCTTCTAGAAAACCCAAGTTTTCTAGAAAATCATCTTCTACTCTTTCTAAAAACACTCCCTCTGACAAATCAAATGAGGAATGTTACAGGTGTGGGAGGAAGGGACACTTTGCTTCTAAATGCAGAAGTAGGTCCTCTGATAAATCTAGACTGCCCTCCTTTAACCATACATCCTCTAGGTCTGTCAGAACCAAGTATGATTCCTACCAACCTTCTTTCCAAAAGTCAAACTCGTCTGTTCCTTCAAACTCTGACCGTGCTAAAAAGTACAAGGCCAAATACAAGAGAGAGAAGGAAAGAAATGCTTTTCTGTCCAACAAAGGAAAAGGTCTTCTTGCTGAATCTCATGATTGGGCAGATGCACCAACTTCCGAAAGTAACAAGGAAATGGCCAACCTTTGTTTTATGGCTAAACTAGATGATGTTGATGACTGTGAAGCCTCTTCCACCTCTATGGCTCTTGTTACTGCTGAGAGCTCCACCTCTTCTACTCAGGTACATCCATTCTTTTCTCTATCTGATGCTGAGAAAATTGAAGCTTTTGACTCTTTGACCATTGACTTCTATGAAGCTAAAGACGCAAAGGAAAAGGCAAATGCTCAGATAAAATCTCTTTCTTCTCAACTGCAAATTTGTCTTTCTCAGCTAAAACACTTTGACAAAATCAAGGCTAAGCTTGAAGATTTGAAAACCATAAATTTCACTCTTGCCAAAGAGAAAAATAAACTTCTCAAAAGATTCAAAAAGGAGCAAGAAATTGTGAAAAGGTGGACTAGTTCCTCCAAAAATTTAGAAAGGATTTTTCAAGATCAAATACCTTGTGATGACAAGTCTGGACTAGGCTTTGGAAAATCTGACCTTGAACCTCCATCTGACACCCATGCTCCTTTCTCTCTTCCCTCATTCTATGAATCTTCTGAAGAGAACTATGACAACTCTGAACCTTTGGACTCTTCTGACCTCTCTAAAGATCTCAAGTTTGGAATGTTCATCAAAGCCAAGAGCATTGATTCTCCTCATGAAAATAAGGAAGCCCAAGACTCAAAAGACTCTCCTAAACCCATTCTTGAGTCTATGTCCTCCTTAAAAATAAATGAGTCTTCCTTCTCTAAACCCAAACCTTCCAAAGTTCCTCAGCCTTCTTCAAATAAATTCTCTTCCTCTGAAAAAGGAAAATCAGTTGCCAATCTTCCTCCCAAAAAGAAATTTCCCAAGAAAAACTCAAAGAAATCTTCTTCTCTTCCTATCCCAAGACCAGTGATGTTAAAAAGGCTGAATTCCAAGACACCCTCTCCTAATTCTTCAGCTGACTATGGTAAAGGTATCTTGGGTCCTAAGCCTCTTGACACTTCTCTATCCTCAAAGGTCATGAAAGTCAATGTGACCGGTCATCACAAGGAAGCTGATCAAAGCTCCAAAAAGGTTTTTACCTATAGAAAATGTTATAACTGTGGTAATACCTTTCACCTTGCTAAGGATTGTCCTATGGAAAGAATTGATAAAAATGTTTCCAATGATTCTTCCTCTTCTTCTAACTCAAAAGGACCCATTTCCAAATGGGTACCAAAGAACTGATTTCCTTGTGATTGCAGGGTCTAGGGCACCAACAAATCTGGTATCTCGACAGCGGGTGCTCAAGACATATGACCGGCAACAAATCTCTTCTTGTTGACTTCGTGCCTATCAAAGGTCCTTCTGTCACCTTTGGTGATAACTCTAAAGGAAGTACTAAAGGTTATGGAACACTTTCAAATGGTTCCATCACCTTTAATAAAGTAGCTTATGTTGAAGGCTTGATGCACAATCTCCTAATCATAAGTCAACTGTGTGATCTGGGCTTAAAAGTGATGTTTGAATTATCTTCATGCATCATTTTCAACGAAAAGATGGAAACCGTACTCTCTGGTTACCGTAAAGAAAATTTCTATGTCATAGACATGGGACATAGCTCATCCTTCGGAACAAACATCTGTTTTGTCTCTGAAAACTCTGCAAAAAGATGCTGGCTTTGGCACAAGCGTCTCTGTCACCTCAACTTCAAGACTTTGAATGTACTTTCAAACCAGGAGCTTGTTACGGGCATGCCAAAGTTATCCTTCGTGAAAGAAAAGTTGTGTGCTGCTTGTGAGAAAGGGAAACTCACAAAATCTTCCTTCAAGTCCAAGCAATGCTTCTCCATCTCTCAGCCTCTTCAGATGCTCCACATGGATCTGTGTGGACTAGTCAGTACCCCAAGCCTTGGTGGTAGAAGGTACATTCTCGTAATTATTGATGAATTCACTCGTTACACTTGGGTATTTTTTCTCAGGTATAAAAGTGACACCACTGAAGAAATCATAAAGTTCATCAAGAAGTCTGAAGTGCTGAATGGGCAGTTGGTAAGATCTGTAAGAAGTGACAATGGAACAGAATTCAAGAACAATACGTTGGATGACTTTTTCAATGAAAAAGGCATCTCTCAGAACTTCTCTGCCGTCAGAACTCCACAACAGAATGGTGTAGTGGAGAGAAAGAACAGAACGCTATGTGAAGCTGCCCGATCCATGCTAAGTGAATCTCACCTTCCTACCTATTTTTGGGCCGAAGCAATCAATACTGTATGCTTTACCCAAAATAGGTCCATCATTGTGTAAAGACATAATAAAACTCCTTATGAAGTCTTTTATGGTAGAAAACCTAACATAGTCTTCCTTCATGTCTTTGGGTGTGTGTGTTACATTCTCAACGACAGAGAAAATTTGATCCCAAAGCTGATGAAGGAATCTTCGTGGGATATTCTCTCACTTCCAAAGCTTTCAGAGTCTACAACCTCAGAAGGAAGTGCATTGATGAATCCATCCATGTCAAGTTTGATTACCTCAAGACTTCATCATTCTCTTGTGATTATGAAGAATTGAACAGTTGAATATCTTCTTGTGTTGGTGATGGTCCTCTTCCAACATCATCAGACATTCCCTACACAATTCCCACTTCTCTCTACCAAAACAATGATCCCTCTACATCTCACAACCCCTCCTCTCATCAAGAGGATGATCCTCAGCCTACCCAACCTCAAAATACACTTCAAATCATCCCAGTCTCTCAATCTGACATTCATTCCTCACCTGCCGATCTTTCATCCATCTCTCCTGAAAATATCCCTTCCAACTCTCCTCCAAAAATTCTTACCCTCCTCCTTTACCTCCTGCCTTAAAGTGGACAAAAGATCACCCCATTGAACCAGCAAGCTGGTGTTCAGACCAGAAGAGGTATTGGAAACATATGTCTCTATGTGAACTTCCTTTCCCTCATTGAACCAAAGAAAGTTGACGAAGCTCTAGCTGATCCATGTTGGATCACTGCCATGCAATAAGAACTTTCTCAGTTCGAAAGGAACAAAGTCTGGAGATTGGTTCCTCGTCCTTCCAGAAAAACCATCATAGGAACCAAGTGGGTCTTTCGGAACAAAATGGATGAAGAAGGCACGGTGATTAGAAACAAGGCCCATCTGGTTGCAAAAGGCTATAGGCAAGAGGAAGGAATTCACTATGATGAAACATTTGCTCCAGTTGCAAGACTTGAAGCCATCAGAATCTTCCTTGCTCATACTTCCTACAAGAACTTCAGAGTCTTCCAGATGGATGTCAAGAATGCCTTTCTGAATGGGGAGCTAGCTGAAGAAGTCTATGTGAAACAGCCCCCTGGCTTTGAAGATCCAGTCCATCCTGACTATGTGTACAGGTTAGACAAAGCTCTCTATGGTCTAAAGCAGGCTCCTCGTGCCTGGTATGACACTCTTGCTGACTTTCTCCTGAAGAACAAGTATTCAAGAGGTAAAATTGAAAACACTCTGTTCATCAAGCAAACCTCAGGTAATCTTATTCTTGTTCAAATTTATGTGGATGATATCATTTTTGGTGCCACTGATGAGTCACTATGTGATGAGTTTTCCTCTCTCGTGAAAAGCCAATATGAGATGAGTATGATGGGGGAGCTCACCTTTTTCTTAGGACTTCAAGTTAAACAATCCTCAGAAGGAATCTTTATAAATCAAAGTAAATACATACGTGATCTTCTGAAAAAGTTCAATTTTGAAAACTCCTCCCCCATGAAAACTCCTATGGCACCACCTTTGAAACTCCATGCTGATCTGGATGGTGTATCTGTGGATATCACCAGCTACCGAGGCATGATCGGATCCCTTTTCTATCTTACTGCTAGTAGACCAGACATTATGTTTGCTACTTGCTTGTGTGCGCGTTACCAAGCCAATCCGAAAGAATCTCATTTGGCTGCGGTTAAACGCATTTTTCGGTATCTCAAAGGTACCATGAATCTGGGTCTTTGGTATCCCAAAGACTCAGGTTTTGATCTAATGGGGTATTCAGATTCTGATTTTGCAAGCTCTAAGATTGATAGGAAGAGCACCACCGGCAGTTGTCAACTCCTTGGTGGCAAGCTTGTTAGCTGGTCCAGCAAGAAGCATAACTCAGTCTCCACCTCTACTGCTGAGGCTGAGTATGTAGCTGCTGGAAGCTGTTGTGCTCAAATTCTTTGGATGAAGAATCAGCTTAGAGACTACAATCAGATGTTCTCTCACATCCCGATTCTGTGTGATAACTCATGCGCGATCGCCATCGCAAACAATCCGGTGCTGCACTCTCGTTCCAAGCACATCGATATCCGATATCATTTCATCCGAGACCACATGTCCAAAGGTGACGTCGAACTTCATTTCATCCCTACCGACCTCCAACTGGCGGATCTCTTCACCAAGCCTCTTGACGAAGCTCGGTTCAAGTTTCTCATCGGAGAACTCGGTATGTTAAATGTCGACGTTTAATTTTTTTTTCTTTTTATTAAAAAAAATGAGAGAAAGAAAAGAAAAGAAATAAAATAAAATAAAATAAAAGAGAGAGAGAGAGAGAAAGAAAAGAAAAGAAAAGAAATCAAAAAAAAATGAGAGAAAGAAAAGAAAAGAAAAGAAAAAAGAGAGAGAGAAAGAAAAGAAAAGAAATTAAAAAAAAAATGAAAAAAATAATGTTTTTTTTCTCTCTCTCTCTCTCTCTCTCTCTCTTTCGGTAGCTCTCTCTCTCTACCATATCTCTCTCTCCTCCCTCACCTCTCCTCTCCTCTTTCGGTCTCTCTCTCTCCAACCCTCTCTCCTTCGGCTCTCTCTCTCTTCCTTCCTCTCTCCCTTCGGCCCCTCTCTCTCTACCATCCCTCTTCGGATCTCTCTCCCTCTCCATCACATCCCCTTCCTTCGGCCCTCCCTTCTCCTTGCCACCGAAACAGCCAACCCAACACACCCCCTTATATCTCCCTAGCCGAACCCCTCCCCTACCCACCGAACTCCCCCCCCCCCTTCGGCCCCTTCTTCGGCCTCCCCTACCCACCGAACCCCCCCCCCCCCCACCGAACACCTCCCTAGCCGAACCCCTCCCCACTCCCACCGAAGCCACACACCACCGACCCCCTCCCTTCCCTTCTTCGGCCGACACCTCCCCCCCTAAACAAGCCTTCGTCGACAGCCCCCCCTCCTCCCCTCACTTCATTCGGCCGAACCCCCCTCCCCCAACCCCATTCTTTTTTAAAAAAAAATTCTCACTTTTCCCCTTCCCAAGACTTCCCCTACTACCTATTCCCTCTCCTTTTTTCCACATCCTACCAAATTTTCCCTTTTCCTTCCATAATCTTTTTCAAACTCTTTTTCTTCCATTTTATTTCCTCCATCAATCCCATCACTCCCTACCATATCCTCCATATCTTCCCCTTCCCCATCTTTTCCTCTTTTATCCCATCAAATCCCTTCCTTTCTTCCTCTCCCTATTATCTATACCATTATTACCTCTCTTTTTCAAATTCAAATTTCCCTCCTTCCATCTATAAATACTAACCCATTTTCATATTTTTTACCATCCCCAACTTTCATACTACTTCTCTTCTCTTTTCTCTTATTTTCTCATGGCATCTTCTACCTCACCCTCTTCCAAGGATCCCAAGAAAAATATGCCCCCTCCTCCTCCCACTTCTCTTACGGATCTAGTCTTCAATCCATGCAACCATGTTGCACGATTGAAGTGTGATCCCAATTATAAGGAATTCAATCCTATTTCTTCATTTCTTCAAAAATCACCTCTTCGGTTTGCGTTGACAAAAAACCCGCCAAAAATGAGCAAAATGCTCATTGGTAATTTTTGGCTCACATGTGTTTACGATGCAACAACCAACAGCGTCTCCGCTTCAATTCTATCGGACCCAACATCACCGGACATCACTTTCGGTGTCGAAGATGTTAGGCGGGCCCTTGATCTTCCATCCTACGATTGTTATGACGCATTTCCTCTTGGCACCGAACATGATGAGGTGGTTGCGGTCTTGAACTATATTCATGGCGAAAATGATCGGGGTTGTGGCACACTTCTCCGCAGGCATATGGGAGGTATCTGGAACTTCTTCTTCTCTCATATTATTTTCTGCCCGAGTATAAAGACTGGTGGACATGATCAATGTCCATCCTACCTTACTCAACTAGCCCATGCTATCATGTTCCAGTGAAAAATCGATTATGCTCAGTATTTTTTTCACGAGTTGATTTCTATCATCACACCGCCTAAGCGACCGCATTTTGCTTACCCGCGGTTCATTTGGCTTATAATCAACAATTTACTTGCTGATGCAATTGAGGCGGACCATCGGGTCATCTATGACTATCATGCCCCGCTTGTGGCAAGACCCCTTCTCAAACGGGGTCCCTTGGCGATTGATAATCCTCTCCTTCCAGGTATGGTCTCCTTCATCAACTCTCACGATCTACAGTGGCGACATGCCAAGGACACTCCGGTGTCCAAAGGTCCCTCCTCTATAGTGGACCCTTCTTCCCTCTTCCTAGTGACGCCTGCTAGCACTCACTCCTCAAAGGCTACAGGCACCGCCGCACTTGCCCAAATGGCCATACCACCGAAAGGACCTTCGGTGGTTACCCAGGTCACACCCCACACCTCAAAGCGGCGACACTCTACCTTTTCCCTTCCCTCTTCTCCCAAAAGAAAGAGGAAGGTTTCTAGGGCCACCCCACATACTTCACCTACCGATTCTTCACAATCGGCAGGTGTTGAAATTGTCCCATCCAGGCCTGGGGAATGTGCTACACCTATTGCCACCTCCTCTGTATCCTCTCCAAAGGATGCATGCACGATTTTAGGGGACCCTCATCTTCCCTCCCCCCCTCCTCCTTAGGGGATGAGGATGACTTGGTCTTCTCCCCGGACCAAGGCTCTGATTTCTCACTGCACGACCTGTCACCCGACCAATTCATGGTCGACACTTTTGCACCGCCCGGTGAGACACTGGTTTTACCCAAAGCCAGTGTTGAGGGTATTTCACGGTATTTGGCTTATTTGCAACAGGGTCAAGACAATGTGACAACTCAAGCAGACCCTTCTACCTCCGCTTATCGCTCTCCTCCACATTCTCCAGAGAGCTCTTCTTCTCCTATGTCTACCTCTGACGATAGCTCCTCCGATGACTCATCTTCATCACCACGATCGCTGGCCACCAATGCTCTCCTCCAGAGCAATGCATCCTACGAAGAACCATCTCGGATTCTTCCTCTTCCTCATCCACCGACGCCTTCACGATGTCAGGCCTCAGCTGCAGCGCGAGACACTACTCTTCCTGTTCCTGTTATTCCCCTAGAAATTCTAGCGGATATTCAGGAAGCCAACAAACAACATCGTCTCATTGGTGCTCAGTTTCGCGAACATCAGAAAGTTCTGGGCTCTCTCGTCAAGGTCACTTGCGACAAGTTGTTATCTCTTGAGACCTCCCATCATCATCTCACTGCCTCAGTCGTTGCTCTTCAAGCAGCCTCTGATGCTCGTGATGAGGAGGTCCGACGTCTTCAGGCGGCTTCGGAGGCTCAAAGTGCCATTTCCACTCAAATTCTTCAGTCTCTTCTGTCTCTTCATCAGAAGTTGGATTCTTTCTTGGTTGCTCCCCCGACTGCCGCTGAGGGGGAGAAATAGCTGGTTCAAGTCTCTTCAGACAGCAGCCGTCAGGGTCCCACTCCCGTTGTTTCTACTGATGCTCCAACTGAGGGGGAGCTGCTTCCAAGACAAGGGATAGACAAAGGAAAGAAAAAGCTATCAGCTGATGGAGAGGCCTTGCTTTCCCAACAACAAAAGGCTAATGATCTAAAAGCCTTTGTTTGTGAAGCTGATCGGCTAAAGCTTCAACCTCCTCCTAAAGTTGACATCCAGCAGACAGATGAGCTTGATTCTGATGAAATTCTATGGTACCGAAAATCTTTGATGGAACGAAAGTTGAAATCTAAAATTGTTGAAGTAAAGTTTGGCACCTCCAAACGATCAGAGATAGATATCCGAATGGTCATCCGCAGAGAAGACGACTCTCAGCAGGCTACCAAGTTGGACGACTACGGACTTTCTGAATGGTATGAAATCTCTGAACTTTTATCCAAGTCCCTTAGTCGGCACAAGCCTTCGTTAAAAAAGTCTCTGAACAGTCTTCTAGAGAGAATGAAGAACAT
Source organism: Arctium minus (assembly GCA_954870635.1). Classification (NCBI taxonomy): domain Eukaryota; kingdom Viridiplantae; phylum Streptophyta; class Magnoliopsida; order Asterales; family Asteraceae; genus Arctium; species Arctium minus. The sequence continues at coordinate 15,223,922 of OX941097.1, read as the reverse complement.
TGACAAGAAGTACAAGCATTCACATGATGAAGAATTTCAAGTTGAGGTTCTAAAGAAGATGTGTCTCTCCTCCCCTCCACAAATCTCTCATTCTGACAAACAACACATCTTCAAGGATCTGGCTGCCAAAGGTATAACTCCTAATACTCTAAATCTGAATCTGAAGGTATCAGGTGGTCCGCCCTTGCGTCCAGGCACTGTGATAGGGCGTCCATACAAAGGAGTTTATTTCCTAGATGAGATGGAAACTAAGAGATTCTTCAGACATGAAGAAATATCTATTGTTCACACCGAGTTTCTGGTAGCCATTCTCTCTCTTATCCCCGTTAATTCTCAAGTTGCATTTCTTCGACATGACATTATGGGTGAACTTCATAAAAGACAGAAGAAGGAATGAAGCAATGCTCTATCTTATCTATGTACTTGTAACTTTTGCTTTGTTAAGTCATATTTAATACAAGTGCATTTCTTTTATTTAGTTTGTACATATATACTTCATTCTTTTATTCTTTTGTAAATGTCGGATATACTTATAAATCCTTATACAAAAAAAAAACTATGAGAAAAGAACCCAAAAAGAGTAAATATGGGTCAAAATGAATTATTCAGTGTACTCTTAGTTTTATTCTTTAGTATGGATGTCATCATCAAATAGGGGGAGATTGTTGGATCATCTGAAGATTTGAAGATGACCTCCCGATCTTCCATTTTGTATCATCATACTTAGAATATTTTGAGGTTCTTTTAGCAGTTTGGTTTCTATACAAATGTTCGGTGAAGTCGAAGATCAGCCGAAGAAGACAAATAAGGAGAATATCTCTCAAAGCGTATTGAAGATAGACTCCTCAGCCTAAAGCCAAGTATGCCTACTTGATCAACACCATTGGCCAGGATGGTGCCGATCTCAGTCTTCAGTAGCCGAAGACCTCTCAGTCTTCAGGAGCCGAAGACCTTGGAGCCGAAGACCTCTCAGTCTTCAGGAGCCGAAAAACTCTTCGGCAACCGAAGACTTCTTAATCTTCAAGGCCTGAAGATTTCTCCAACACATTGTACTTTTCTGACAAAGTATATTTGTGATATCTTGCATTTACGTGGACCTCATCCGAAGATCAGAAAAAGTATGTTTTGTATTTTACACTCTTTTAAGGAAAGGTCTCCACCATCCTCTGTAGGTCAACACTTTAAGCCAAAACACCTCAAGACAAAAGGTACATCCTATACCTTGCTGAAGACCTGTGTCCATCCCTTGCTCAACAGGTGTCCCATGCATTTAATGCATGAGGCACTATAAATATGGAGGTTGGTTCAACATGCAAGATCACCAGTTCTACAACCTTCAAGCTCTCTTAGTGCACTAGCTTTTTCTCTCTACGAAGTTCTTTTTGTTTTCTAAGTGTTTTACAATTGTTCTTCATTTCTCTTAGTGTTAGATTGTTTGAGCAGATTCATCTGTTCTCTTCCGCAACAATCAAAACTTTTCTATGTGTAATTCTTGATTTCAAATCAATAAGAATTAAATTAAGTGAAAATCTGTGTGTATTGTATTCAACCCCCCCCCCCCCTCCTACAATACTTTGCTTGTTTATTTACTGCTATTTGGGACCAACAACAACCATATCACTATTATTAAAAATATTATAAATATGCAAATTATTTTATCAATTTGCAAGCATGGATCGCATTAAGAATCCCAATAGCAAGTTATTATAGTAACTTTTTTCACCATAAAAATAAGATTAATATCAAACTGTATGATTTTGTCACGAATACATCCCCTCTTCTTTAGCTATTATAACAACTCTTTTACCAGCTTCATCGTTCTCCATTGTTGTTGCTTCTTTTTCATGCTTGCTTGTGTTTTTACGTTCATCCTGTTGATCACCAGTTCTGTTCCGATGTTCTCCAACTCCATGGTTTTCATGATCTACATTCCATGAATGTTGAAACCTCGAAGAACAATGGATATCGTTGATCCCTTCTTAAGACCATATCTTATTAGATATCCAGAACCTTCCATTTCAATTTAATGAATTTAGTGTATGGTTCATCAAAGTTACATAAATAACTTTATAATAGAATCTATATGACTTTGGCACACAAAAAAAAAATCAAGATACAATGGACATGAGTCAAACAATTGTTAATGAACATGATATGCATATAAGATCAATTAAGTGCACCTATTAACTGTTGAAAAAAACTTAAATCAGATAAGTTTTTTATTGTTGTTGTGCAATTCACCAAGCACTATGTACAAGTGCTTGATTCATGGATATGTGGATTAATTTAAGCCACACATTCTTTGGAAGACTTCTTTGATCTTTGTCTTATTAGAAGACATTTGTTGGAGACTTTGGGAATACCATATGCCTGCCATCCGTATTGTTTCTTTTCTCTTTTTTCTTCCAACCTAGCCTTTATGAAAGTCAACCTCTATACACTTTGTCATCTTTCTCTTTTCATCCATATAAATATGGATGCATGCCATTGAATTTGAATCACCCCAAATCCATCAGTAAAGAAAAGAGCCATTTTAGCCTTCTTCTTTTCTTTGTTCCCTTTGCCATATATATATATATATATATATATATATTTATATATTTTGTTTTTGGAGGAACATTTGGGTGGTTGATTTGTTGATCCAAGGATCTCGTAAACACGTTGTAATTTTCTCCCGGTTGGTAATATAAAGATCTTTCTCTCCCTGTGGATGTACACTATCACATTGATAGTGGAACCACGTTAAATATTGCTGTCACGATTTATTTGTTGTTTCATTATATTTTATCGTATATTCGATAACTGCTATATTTATGTTTGTGGATCGGTATGAATCAATAGACCAAAATATACAATATTTAGATCTCGTTATTCCGCATTTGTTGTAACGGGTTAGTTGCACGTGATTTATTGTTATCACTTTTTGGGACCGTAAATCACTTGAAATACGATATTGTAACTACCACCGACCCTTACATTAACATCATGATATTGACATTTGCACAATAACCATTTTAAAAATAATATGCAATTATTAACATTATTTTTTCTAAAATATTGTATTATCTATAATAAGTATGTAAAATTTGGATTAATGGATTTACATGCCCAAAGGCTTCATCAAGGTTATAAGCATTGAACATTGAAGGGTTGGTTACGAAAACGAAAATCCTTTACGGTTGCCCAAAGCATTGTACATTGAAGGGTTAGTTTACGAAAACCACAACGCTTTTTACGGTTGCCCAACTCTTGCTCCCACCTTGTATTGGGCTTAAACAACATATGGACATCATAACCTACAGTCAGATTACATCAAGCCAATTTCCTACGTGGATCCGAAACAACCCAAGCTCATTTGCAAAATACATTTGGAAGAACTCCCAAGGCCTCAAAACGATTCATAGAAACAAAAAAGTCAAGTGTTTGCCATAAATATTAGCACTTATGTTTACTCAAGAACGTGTTACATGATACATTGTTGAAAGCATATCCATGTAGGAATCTAGCTCACGACTATTTTACAAGCTCAATCATTATTATATACAATCTCACGCTTATTTGGCTATAAATGTTTAAACTCATATAATAGTAAATATTATATGAACTTTATATTACACCCTTCAGAGATTGGGTTGTACTCTAAATATGTCTCCCTAGTTTATGTATTTTTTAGTAATTTGGTCATATGGTCATATTCATAACAAATAATGAACATGGTATATTAGCAATCTTCAAGTTGTTGAAGTCGTTTTTTTATCATAGTTGATAGCTTAACTTAATATGTATATACATTTGTATGATGGGAGAAAATAATAGTCGTCTCGAGCATTTGAAAAAAATGATATAATAATTAGAACTTACATGAATGTGATATGCTTCTACTGATAACAACTTGTTCCCTTATCATTTGCATCCGTGTTGACATCTCTCCCAAATATCTGCATATGCTCTAAATTATAAGTGAAGCAGCATGCCTTCGAAAAGGTAAAAGATAATCCCAAGAAATAGTATACAAATGTTTTATTAGGAACCGAGCTATAATGCCCCCGACCCATAAGCTTCAAGTCTTAAGGGCCGTTAACCAAACGCTGACCGGGTAAAAGCCTACTCCCTAACTTACCGGGTAAAAGTCTTCTCCCTCACTTACCAGGTAAGGTCTCAGTCCTTGCTATGTCTCTTATTGTGTGTCATGCTCCCCCGAAAGATAAGTGACACTCGGTAAGCACTTACTCGGTAAGAATTTGGTAAACGACCCCTTAGTCAAGGCTATTGAATATCCTAAGATCCCATCTCATCCAAATACATGTGTTTCTAGTTGCAATTAGGATCATTGACCTTAAAATGTGAATTGCTAAGGATTAAAGTCCTTTTTACAAATACCAACAATCTCATCAAATTCAAAGTTTGCCGTATATCCACCGCCATTAACCTGCTAGTACTTAACCCCTATAAATGACTTTCAAAATGTGAGGTTTTGGTCATTTAAGATGGTTCATTAGAAGTTGTATTTGGTTTTATGTGCATATGTAATTAGACCTCTTAATCGTATTTAATTTACCATATATTATTATCGATAGCAAAGGAGTACATAGAATGAAAAGTTATAGTACTATCATCACACCAAAACGAAATTATTTTCCCACAATGCATTATGTACAATTAAACCGGATAATAGCAATCGAAAACATGGAGTGGATTCAAGAGAACTTACCAAATCATGCTTCAAGTATGTGTCAAACTATATTAAGGCCTGCAAATTCAACCAAAATATGTGCATTTAGTTTCTAACACTCAAAAGCCCAATCAAAAATCCAATTTAACAGTGAGAATCCCACAAATTTAACTTGTATTTACCTCGATATGATCTCAATTACTTGAATTAAATCGAAAGAAAAAGGTACCACCTCTTCATTCCAAACAATCAAACATCTGTCACATTAACTCTATAATAATATCTCAATATTTGCAGATTGCAACCCTCGATCAAGAAGCATGTCGGTAAAAAAAAATAGATAAATAAAAGTATCAATTTGAAAATCTTACTATGTAACTTCTTCCCAAAACCCGCGATCAAGAAGCATGTTCGATGTAGCATATGGATCATTGAGCGAGCTAGAGAACGTAAATGTCCAGATAAAGTAAACAACCTAAAATAAAGAGAAGTTTCAAAAGCAAATTGATAGCTTTTTATACAACAATTTGAGAAAATTGCAAAGGCATTTTCATTTCATTTTCCTTCATTTGTGTGTGTATATATGAAGGTATCAAAACTAACACTTTAATTGATGAGATGAAAACTCAGCAAGTTGAAAGATCCCAGTTTAAGCATGCACAACTAATAGCTATTTCCCAATGTATCCCATATCCTTTAGGGTGCGTTTGGTACACAGAACATGGTGGAACATGATAGAACATAACAGACTTGTCCGATGTTTGGCGTGATCATATGTGGGACACGCTAGAACTATGTGGAACAAGCATGGGACACACTTATCCCACTCCAACCCCCTGGAACTAAGTAGAACAACAACATTTTGACTAATATGCCCTTTGTTAAAAACTAAAACCTAAAACATGTCTTCTCATCATCCACGCCTCCAAGCTAGGGGTATACAAAACCCGAATAGTCCGAAATCCGAATCCAAATCCGAACCGAAAATAAGACGTTTTTGCAAAACCCGAATACCCCGAAATCCAATAATCCGAAACCTGACATTTGGGAGGATATCTGGGTTCGGATTGGGTTTGATCGTTGGCCACCTGACCCGTCCGAAAACCCGAAATAACATACATCTATATTTTAAATATTATATATATATATATAATTATCTTTTGAAAATCGTAAATTATAGTATGTTGATTTTTTTTAATTTTAAACTTGCTATTGATTTCTTCAGTCTTTCAATCGATTGTATTCATCCTAAAAAACTGTTGAATTTAAATATATCTTTTGTATTATATAATACCTGAACCCGACCAACATCAATCCAAAACCTGACCAACATCAATCCAAAACCCGACCAACCCAAACCCGAAACAACATAAAATCCGAAACTTAAAATTTGGGTTTTGATTTCCATATCCAAAATCCAATCATGATAAATTAGTTTTATGTTTTTGATAATCCATTGCATGATGTATTAGTGATGTAAATTAATTTTATGTGATATAATCGATGATTTTTCATTAGGGGTAAATTCGTTATTTAACCAGTCTAGTCCTATTCTGTCCAATTCTATCATGTCTTGCCAAACGCTGGACAGTTGTCCTGTTCTGTCATGTCATGTCCTGTATGCGTACCAAACGCACCCTTAATAGGTGGATTAATCAGATGGTTCATTCAAAATTGAAAAGTACAAAACTCTAATGTAAGATATGAATAAGAGAAACAACTAACCTTGACTATCAATAACAGAACCAGTTATTTCACCAAATGATAACCTGTAGGAACCAAAATGCCGAAGTTGTGATGGCTGAAATCATGATTGATTCGGTGGTCGCAGAGTTAGGCAGTGAAGGGTATTCCTCAGGCGGAGGAAGCTTGCATTCTTCCCCATTGAAGTAAACTTTTCGAATCATAGATTAGGGCTCAATTGGTTCTGTCAAAGCTCAAACACTGGTTTTGTCAATGGCTGAAATCATGATTGATCTGTTCAAGTGCTTCCCCTTTCCAACCCCATCTAGGTATGAAGATTTGAGAGAAACCCCTGGCTTTGGACCTTAGTCGGTCTGAATGAGAGGGAGTCAGAAGAGACGATAATGGAGGGAAAATGAAGAGGTTCAGAAGGAGAGAAACGGACAGTCATCGGTTTTGGAGGAGAGAACAAATTTTATTGAGAAAAATAAATATTGAGACCGAGAAGCTTGAGAGAAGGAGAAAAAAGATAGGTCCTTTTCTAGCTTTGAGAAGAAGCCACGTCATTGCACGTGGTTTCTTCTTTAATATATAAATAAATAGATAGATAGATTATAATCATTATATTCCAAATAATCAAACTTTTAAGGCTAAACAATTTATAGGATTAGAGGAATCAAATCCCACAAACTTAAACAAATTACGTGTTACATTTCGGAAACTCTAATGGAATCATTACATTTCCAGCAAGATAGATGTTGTAGTAAATCTCAACTGAGTAATACAAAATAACTCATTTGAATATTTATCAAAAAACCAACAAATATTTATTAGAAATTAATAAGCATAACAATGTACATTGTAATTTGGCAAAAAAAAACCCATGGTGGGATTTTACGGTTATTGGCTCGTGATAACTCTCAAATTTTGAGAGTTAATTCCTCTCTTGTTATATTTATTTTACCACATTTTCACCCAATTTGATCCTCATCTCCTTCATTTGGTCTTAATTGTTCAAACATTGTGATGAAGTCCCAAAAATGCAAAAAATCCGGTTTTACTAACTTTTGTGCAGAACGTGGCCACGTTGCACCCCCGTTATCACCACGTTGGGGCACTGGCCAAAAATTGCTTGGATAAGATTTTACCAATTCGGGAAGTCTGCCTTCTGAAGAAAGTGAAAGACCATTCTGCTCATTCATAAGAATAAACAAGGAAGAGGACAAGAGATGTAAGTCAAAGGAAGGTGCTATACTCTTCCTAAAAGGCTACTTTTATGTTTGGTCACATCAACATTTTCTTCTTCCTTGGGCTATAAATTGGAGCTTGGATGAACCATTTCAGATCATCATTGGCAGGAGCATTAAACACCATCTGGAGCAGCAACATTTAGTTTTTATTCCTTGTAGTTTATTTGCATTTAATTGTTGTAAGTTTAAATTTCTTGTAATAGCTGTCACCAAAGTGGCCACCTTGTCACCACTTTGGCAACAGCTATCTCCTTCTTCCATCATGCCTTTTACTTTTATTATGAGCTAAACACCCCTTTGGGTGTGGGTATGAGCCAAGGCTAAGACTAGTAGGCAACACTTGGGTGTTGCCATCGTTGCTAACTCTTAGACTTGGTCACTCGAGTCGGGACTTCAACTCAACGCGGACAAGCCGATCACTTGTTAGTGTTAATATTAGATCTTAGACCTCGAGAGGGGCAGATCCGAAATACGACTTGAGTGATGCAAGAAGATTTGAGAAAGTCTTTTATAACCACGTAGAGATACGGGTTTTTGCATGATTTTAACTAAGGTTCAAATGTCGGTCGATATGGATGTCACAAAGAGATTTGGGCGTCTATATCTATACTGGTGGAACTGAAATCCTTAGAGGTTTACTTAGTTAAGTCGGCAAGTCTTGAGTTGGCCAACGTGGTGACAAAGTGGGTGAAACGTGGCCACGTTCCGAGGAAACTTATTTTCGAAAGAAAAAGGTTTTTAAGGTTATCGTGTGTCATTTTGTTTCCGACCAAGTTGTTACTACATCAGTCTTCGTTAATGCCTGTACCCACATCCTGCCTTTAATACTGTTAATTCCGTTTAATCGTTGTTTAATTCGCTTAAAACCCACAAATATTGATTTTATTCTCAAAACTTAACCAAGCACTAGAAGTTCATGAAAACGTCTCTGATTCTTAGTTGACTAGTCCCTGTGGAAACGATCTCGATACTCTACCACTTTATTACTTGTAGCGATCATAGTGTCCGGTGTGCACTTGCACCGCCACTGTGGCAACATAGTGGCCACTTTGTGGACCTATACGATTTTCCGCTACCAAGTTTTTGGCGCCGTTTCCGGGGACTAGCGCGATTTTAAATTCTAAGATATTGACTTTTCATTCGAGCCTGAGTTGCTTGTGTTTTTTATTTTTAGTATTTTCCGTGTTGTATGCCAAGGCTACAACACGGTGAACTTGTACCTCTTGACCCCGAAATTGAAAGAACCGTTAGAAGACGAAGAAGAGGTAGAAGAGGTCGGCAAAATCAAAACATGGCTGGAAATGGTGGACCACCTAATGAAACAACCATAAGAATTGCCGACGATAAAGAACGGGGAATACGGGACTATGCAACACCCGAATTTGATCAATTAAAATCGGGTATTCTTAGGCCCAACATTGCGGCACAAACTTTTGAACTAAAACCGGTAATGTTTCAAATGATCCAAGCAATGGGTCAATTTGGAGGGTTACCGTCGGAAGATCCGCACTCACATTTAAAATCATTTTTAGAAATGACGGATCATTTTCGCATTCAAGGTGTTATGACAGAAGCCTTACGGCTTACGCTCTTCTCTTATACATTGAGAGATAGAGCAAAAGCTTGGCTAAATTCTCAACCTCCTCATTCCATTGATAGTTGGACAAGTTTGGCCGAAAATTTTCTAAAAAAATATTTTCCTCCGACTAGAAATGTGAAATTTAGAAATGAAATCTTGATGTTTCGACAAGAGGAGGAAGAAGTTGTTTCGTATGCATGAGAGAGATTCAAAGACTTAATTAGAAAATGTCCTCATCATGGAATCCCTCATTGCATCCAATTAGAGACATTTTATAATGGCCTCACTAATTCCGCTAAAATTATTCTTGATGCTACGGCCGGTGGCGCTTTCACCTCTAAAACTTATAACGAATGATATGACATTTTGGAGAAAGTGGCCAACAACAACACCGATTGGTCAAACCCACGCGCTCTTGCTCCTAAGAATGCATCGGGTGTTCACGAAATTGATGCTATCACCGCCTTAAACGCACAAATTGTAGCTTTAACTAACTTGGTAAAAAATAACATGAACTTAAATGGAGAAAAGAACCAAGTTCAAGCCATAAATGAATCTTGTGTGTTTTGTGGTGAGAATCATGCTTTTGAGTGTTGTCCCGGTAATCCCGCTTCGGTTAACTATGTAGGAAATCATTCTAGGAATAGTCCATTTTCTCCAACTTATAACCCAAATTGGAGAAATCACCCGAACTTCTCATGGTCGGGAAACCATGGACTTCAACCCCCCGGGGTTCATCAAGTTCCAAACCGACCACCAAATCCCCCGAGATTTCAACAAGGACCGTCTCATACGTACCAAAGTGGGCAACCCTCACAACAGGCCCGTTCCTTAGGGTGTGCCAAGGTGTTCTACCGCACAGGGCCTCCGATCGTCTGGGGCCTCCGAATAATTTTTAATTTTTTTATATATAATATTATTGCTATATAAATTAGTTAATATAAACATTTAACAAAAGTAACTCATAGCGCAGTGGCACTGGCAAGATATTAAGATGTTGGTGGCTTTTCAGTATCCTCGGTTCGAATCCCTGGGTAGAAAATTTTTGTTTGAAATTAGCTTTGTTTTGTTACAAATTTTTCTTGGAACTAATTAAATATATGAATTTTAAATGGTTTTTTTAATTTTTTTTTAAGGATAAGTTAAATATATAAACATTTTTAATTTGTTCCCTAGTTTTTATTAATTAGATAATTAAACTATATAATTCTTTTTATAATTTATTTTTCATGTTCAAATTCTAAAATTATTAATTCTAATTTTTATTCTTTAATTTTGTTTTTATTGATCTTTATTGGGTTTTTCTTTTTAGAAAGTTCTAGTTTTAAGGATTTAGACCATCTTTAATTTTCAGTATATGTTAAAAAAAAAAGAAGAAAAAAAAAGTGTAGACTTTTAAAACTTATTTTTTAACAGAAAGATATTTTGTTTTAATTGTTTCCACTAGTAAGGTTAATTGTGTTATGATTTTAATAATATAGTGTTTTTTAATGACAACAGATAAATGAAAGGTTCTTGTTGATATTCGTTTTCGTAATTACCATAATGATTGATCATTTTTATATAAAGAGGATTGTTATTCATATACCCTCTCACTCACATGTTATTTCTTACAATCTACCTCTCTTACGGACACCTTGTAGGAGTGGTTACGAAATTTAAAAAACGCTAACATTTAAAAAAAACTATAAATTTTGAATCCATACTGACATAATAACAATAAAAAATTAAAATTTAGTATCGAGACGAAGAAAAAAAGATAAACAATTTGTTCAAAGTCAAATATGAGTTATATAATTTGTTGATTTATTATCAAATAAACGTTGACATGTAGTAAAAATAATTTAAATAAAAAATTAAGAACTCATCTAGTTTTTCGTACAGGGCCTCCAAAATATCAGGAACGGCCCTGCCTCACAGCCGTATGTACCGAGACAACAAAATGCATCGGAGAGTAATAGTTCGCTGGAATCTTTACTCAAAGGTTTTATAAACCAAACCAATGCAATGTTGAGAGGTTTTGAGACTCAATTGGGGCAATTTGCCGCCGAGTTGAAAGGAAGACAAGTGGGCACCTTACCAAGTGACACCGAAACCCCTAAGGGTAATCACAAGGAACACGTTAAGGCCGTGACTTTAAGAAGTGAGACTAGCGCATCTAAACCTAACGACGAAGTCTTAATTGATGCCATTGTGCAAGATGAGACCACGCATGCTTTTGATAAAGAAAACTTTTCGCCACTTTTTCCATCCAACGTGGCTGGAACGTGCCCACCTTCGGGACAGAATGCAGCAGCCCCTTCACGGACTGTTTTGCCATCGGATCAGCCTCACCAAAGTGGTGAGACAGTGCCCACTTCACAGCACAAAAAGACAAGTCCTAGCCAACCGGATCTAGACTTAAGAGACCTCCCTTTTCCCGGTAGGATGAAGAATAAAAATGTCGATAATCATTTCAAAAAGTTTTTGGACATTTTTAAACAACTACATATTAACATACCTTTGGTTGAAGCTCTCGAGCAAATGCCAAGCTATGTTAAATTTTTGAAACACATCCTTAACAAAAAGAAAAGGTTGAGTGAATTTGAAACGGTAGCTTTGACAAAAGAGAGTAGTGCCCTCCTCACTTGTAAAATTCCACCTAAGCTAAAGGACCCGGGTAGTTTCATCATCCCTTGTTCGATAGGAGGTAAGGAAGTTGGTCATGCCTTGTGTGACTTAGGAGCAAGCATAAACCTCATGCTGTTGCCCATCTTCAAGAAGTTAGGAATAGGAGAAGTTCGACCCACCACCGTGACCTTGCAATTAGCGGATAGATCTTTGGCACATCCCAAGGGTAAGATTGAGGATATTTTGGTCCAAGTTGACAAATTCATTTTCCCGGCCGACTTTTTAGTCTTAGACTATGAAGCCGATAAGAACGTCCCCATCATTTTAGGACGACCATTCCTTGCCACGGGTAGAACTTTGATCGACGTCCAAAATGGTGAGTTAACTATGAGGGTAAATGATCAACAAGTGACATTTAACGTTTTCAAGTCCCTTAAGTTCCATGATGAAGTGGAAGATTGTTCGGCCATTAATCTGTTGAGTGAAGACCTAGGTATAGATATTGAAATATGTGGTGAGAAGTTTGAAGAAGAGAGCGAAAATGAGCTTCAGTTTGAGAGTCCAAAGAAAATCCAACCACCAATAAGAGGGAAACCGTGTTTGAAAGATGTAAGATTGAGCCACCATAAACACAAGAAAAAACATTTTTTGTCTAATGGTGTGTCGTCATCCTCCAAAACCTCTTGTTGAGTATCGAGAAGGCTAGAAATAGCCTTTTAATAAAATGTTTTTTTTCCCAGTCCTTTTTAGTTTTAACCATTTCAATTTTTGTTGCAAAAAAAATTTGAAAATTTTCGGAGTTATGCAAAGTGGCCACCTTCTTGCCACGTTGGGGACTGAGCTGTTGGAAAAATATGTGAAATTTAATTTCCAGATCTGTTTTAAAATTTCTTTTTTGCATGGCTTAAAATATTCCTTTTTGACCACTGGTTTTTCCATGCATATCTCAGCCATCACAGTCAATTTTCAGAATTAAGATATTGCCAAAATCTGGAGGATAAAAGAGGTCTTGATTTAAAAAGGTGGTTTTTGTGAAAGTAAACATCCTTTCAATTTTCAAAAACCAAGAAATTCATCATTACCTTTCAAACCACTCAAACCCTCAACTCCCATCTCTCTCTCCAAACCTCTTGTCATACCTTCAGGCTTGATCCTGACATTTTTTAGGCCCTGGGCGAGATGTAAAAATGGGCCCTCGATAACTACGAAATTATTTTCAATATATTGTTTATATCATCAAAAATAACATTGAATTCAAATAACACTAATAATTCATATAAAACCGATTTCCCCGGTCTTCCTAGCGCAAGATCAATCAATAATCATTTCTAAATTAATATTATCTACCATATCATTTTTACATAACATCGTCAATCAGTTCCACCATCAAAGACATCTTATGATATACCTTTAACATATAGATTGAAATCATTTGACGTCACTATGTTGACCATTCAGAATAACAGTGTAAGTAAATCATCATAAATCAGTAGATATTCCACATGTTACTTGATGTTAATCATCATTTTAATCTTTTAGGGATGAAACAAACTTTTTAAGAACCATCAATTTTAGAATCAAAAGTCCATGTTGATTATAGTTTGAAATCTTATTCTTATTTTTGAGATAAGAGAGTACTTAAGATTCATGCACCCAATATTAGATAATAAAGAGTCAATAATGTATGAAAAAGAAGTATCTTTGAAATCCTAAATATATCTATATTGGATCGTCTCATATAGTTTGGTAATTGTTTTTAAAATGTAAGAGTTTTCTTAGTTAGTAACAAGAAATCTACTATATTCTAACACAATAATAAAATTCATGCGGATGGAATAATGAAAAGATTATATAGAAGATGAGTAATGGAGTATATATCAAAGATTATAGACAAAAATAGTTTTTAGATATTAGTACTAGATCAAAAACATAAGAGAAACAATAAGCAATACTATAAATGAAAGACTAAATAACTTTTTTACAAATTCTATGTCCAATGTTATTAATTAATACATGTTTGGACCCTTAATATAATGTTAAATTCTTTTTGGGTTCTATTATATACTAATTTATTTGTCTTTTTTATTTACAATTTTTTTAACTACTAATATATAGTATATACTAAAAAAATTGGGCCCCTATTTCGTTTGGGCCCTAGGCGTACGCCCGGCCCGCCCTCCCCCAGGGACGGCCCTGCATACCTTTTCTCCATCACCTTTTTCAACCCATCACACCACATCCCTTCACTTCTTTTTCTCTAATATATACCATTTCATTTTTTTTTGCCGCCCAAAACCGTAGGTACCTCCATCACCATTAGCCAAAAAAAATAAAAAAAATAAAAATTCTCATCCTATCTTTTTAGCCATCATCACCCTCTCACCCTCTCTAATCCCATCAATCCTTTTATCTTTCTTTTTTCTCATCACTACCTTCTTCCACACTTCTATTTTATTTTATTTTTTTAGATGTAACTTGAAGCCTTGAAAAAAAAACAAAGAAAAGAAGAAAAGAAGAAAAAAAGAAAAAAAAGAAATTGGTCTGCACCCATTTATGAATACACGGAGGAGTCACCGACAGTCGGCGGTGGAAGCTTCGACCACCACACCATCGATTTTCGCCATCGATTTCTACCATAAGCACCACCGCCCCTTCATCTAGTTGTTCCGCTGCCGACGCCGAAAATGCCGAAGATGCGGCTGGCCCTTCTGCCGAAGTGGGTAAGCCGTGACCATTTTCGGTATTTCATCACGCATGTTTGAACTCGTTTGCTTTCGTTTATCTTTGGGACTTGTGGTGTTTTTATGTTTCGGACTCGTATCTTTTTGATTAGACGTTACGCTCATTCATGTACCTCTGGTTGGTCCACTAATGATAGTTCCTTGTTTCTTGCATTTCTTGTTGTTGATTATCTGTTTTGCAGGCCGCGTACTGGATTGTTACCATTTGTTTTCTGACTTTAAAATGATTTAGGCCTTCTTCTCGTTTTTTGTAGCCCAAACACTTTTCCACTTGAAACCTCGCCTATCTACGTCCAAATGGCCACATATCTTGCGATTTTCAATGGGGACATTGAAGGTTTAAGTTTGGGGGGTGAGGACTGTTGAAAAACAAAAACAACATTTTTGATAACCCAAGAGCCAAAGTGGCCACGTTATCATTACTTTGGCAGCAATAAACGAAAACTCCAAATGGGATTAGTCAAAAGAAAAAAGGTGAAGACAATACAAAGAATAAACAGTCAAACACCAAAGAGAATGGGAGCCGCACAAAAAGTCAAGTTTGGGGGTCATTACGAAAAATACAAATCGAAAACCCAAATATACAAACTCAAAGCAAGCCCTACTGATTAAAGTCGAATTCATGGGAAACATGAAAGGAAGCGGTATTTTTTTCCAAACAAGAAGAGTTCGCTTCACTCAAAACAAGGAGCGACGGATTTTTTTCGGCATGAGTTTTCCTTTCTAAAGCAAGTTCGTCAGCCTTGTTTGGTCATCGCTCGAGTTCCGTGTTCATTTTGTTTTCTTTTCTTCTTTTACTTGAGGACAAGTAATTACTCAAGTTTGGGGGTGTGATAACTCTCAAATTTTGAGAGTTAATTCCTCTCTTGTTATATTTATTTTACCACATTTTCACTCAATTTGCTCCTCATCTCCATCATTTGGTCTTAATTGTTCAAACATTGTGATGAAATCCAAAAAATGCAAAAAATCCGGTTTTACTAACTTTTGTGCAGAACGTGGCCACGTTGCACCCACGTTGTCACCACGTTGGGGCGCTGGCCAAAAATTGCTTGGATAAGATTTTACCAATTCGGGAAGTCTGCCTTCTGAAGAAAGTGAAAGACCATTCTGCTCATTCATAAGAATAAACAAGGAAGAGGACAAGAGATGTAAGTCAAAGGAAGGTGCTATACTCTTCCTAAAAGGCTACTTTTATGTTTGGTCACATCAACATTTTCTTCTTCCTTGGGCTATAAATTGGAGCTTGGAGGAACCATTTCAGATCATCATTGGCAGGAGCATTAAACACCATCTGGAGCAGCAACATTTAGTTTTTATTCCTTGTAGTTTATTTGCATTTAATTGTTGTAAGTTTAAATTTCTTGTAATAGCTGTCACCAAAGTGGCCACCTTGTCACCACTTTGGCATCAACTCTTTAGTTTCTTTTATGCAATTTAAGTTATGTTATCTCCTTCTTCCATCATGCCTTTTACTTTTATTATGAGCTAAACACCCCTTTGGGTGTGGGTATGAGCCAAGTCTAAGACTAGTATGCAACACTTGGGTGTTGCCATCTTTGCTAACTCTTAGACTTGGTCACTCGAGTCGGCACTTCAACTCAACGCGGACAAGCCGATTACTTGTTAGTGTTAATATTAGATCTTAGACCTCGAGAGGGGCAGATCCGAAATACGGCTTGAGTGATACAAGAAGATTTGAGAAAGTCTTTTATAACCATGTAGAGATACGGGTTTTTGCATGATTTTAACTAAGGTTCAAATGTCGGTCGATATGGATGTCACAAAGAGATTTGGGCGTCTATATCTATACTGGTGGAACTGAAATCCTTAGAGGTTTACTTAGTTAAGTCGGCAAGTCTTGAGTTGGCCAACGTGGTGACAAAGTGGGTGAAACGTGGCCACGTTCCGAGGAAACTTATTTTCGAAAGAAAAAGGTTTTTAAGGCTGTCGTGTGTCATTTTGTTTCCGACCAAGTTGTTACTACATCAGTCTTAGTTAATGCTTGTACCCACATCCTGCCTTTAATACTGTTAATTCCGTTTAATCGTTGTTTAATTCGCTTAAAACCCACAAATATTGATTTTATTTTCAAAACTCAACCAAGCACTAGAAGTTCATGAAAACGTCTCTGATTCTTAGTTGACTAGTCCCTGTGGAAACGATCTCAGTACTCTACCACTTTATTACTTGTAGCGATCATAGTGTCCGGTGTGCACTTGCACCGCCACTGTGGCAACATAGTGGCCATTTTGTGGACCTATACGATTTTCCGCTACCAGCTCGGAAGAGCTATGGAGTGTTTCCAGATGGGGTCATTTTGTGTGACACATCTGATTCATGGAATAGAAAATAGATGAACGAACATTGATATACTTTTTCATCTGTTTTTTCGTGGTTTTTCGGTTTTCCATTAATTTAGTATTTTCCCCTTAATCTAACCCCTAATCGGTATAGTTAACAATGTTCAAAGTACTTGAATTTCAATGGTATCCCATATTTATGGCAATAATATTTTTTTGCTTCAAATTTTATAATTAATTTTACCTCCCGCCACATTGTGTGGGTAAACAACTAATTTTCTAATAAAAATATATAAAAACATCATAACAATGAAAAATTGCAACTTTTTTTATTAAAGGAAACATCTCGACACAAAAACTAAACATTCGAATGACCTAGTCACGAGCTACAGCTACAACTTGTTTTCCAACATTCCTACCGGAAAACAGGCCAACGAGGGCGGCGGGACCCTTTTCAAGGCCTTCGGCAATGTCCTCGAGATATTCAATCTTCCCTTCTCGAATAAAAGGCAAAATCAAGTCATAAAACTTAGGATACAGATGAAGGAAATCGTAAAATGTAAACCCTAAAATTTTAATCCGTTTGAAGATGACAAGAGAGAGGTTGTACACGGCTTCGGGTTCTTGAAGCCTGTTGTATTGCGAAATCATCCCGCAAGAAGCTATGCGTCCGTGAACCCTCATGTTGGGAAGCACTGCATCAAGCATCTTTCCTCCAACGTTGTCAAAGTATACGTCAATGCCATCAGGAAAATACCTGAAAAAGACGATGAAGAAAAAATGTATTATCAATTTATATAAGGTTTAATTGAAAGATTGACGGGATATTAAATGTATTAATTTTTTTGATATATAATTAATTTTGAAATCTCCAAAATGGAGAAATTCGTTGAGTTGAATGTAACTTTCAAATATTTTAACTTTTTTGCTTCTTTAGAGAAATTATGGAAAATCTGTTGGGAATGTGGTCACACAGTTAATAGTTTCAAAAAATACGCCATCCAGTATTGCCTCGTTTTATGAAAGTTTATCGGGCTGTCATTTTTTTTTTCTATTAAGAAACACAAATGAAAGTCGAACCTCTTCAATGCCGCATTGAGGTCTTGTTCTTCTTTGTAGTTAAAAGCCTCATCAAACCCGAATTTGTTCTTAAGTAGATCAACCTGGCAATACAATGTAAAAAAAACGTTTAAAAAACAGTACAATTTGGCAAAAAATCGATGGATAATCCATTGGTTTTGCTATGCTCGCATCCTCTAACCTTTTCCTTGGATCCGGCACTCCCGACAACATAACAACCGGCGCGTTTCGCAAATTGCCCAACAAGTTGACCGATTGCTCCTGATGCCGCTGACACAAAGAAATACTCTCCTTTCTTTGCAGAACAAAACTCGTAAAAACCAACATAAGCGGTCATGCCGGCCATACCTAAAACATGTATGAATTTAGGAAACAAACGAGACTCGAACATAAATACTTAGATCAACACTTAAAACAATATAGACCGGTTTACCTAAAATTCCTGTATAGTATGAAAGAGGAACATCAGTATGTTGAATCTTTGTCACTTGTGGATTTCGAACCACACTGTATTCTTCCCAATTCACGAACCCCGTAACATAGTCGCCTTTTTTGAAGTCGGGGTGAGTCGAATCCATGACTTTTGATACTCCTACTCCAACTAGAGGCTACATAAAGCAAAGGTGTTAGGCATGTTCCACGATATATCATAGCATCAGACCATGTTGCGGTGTGTATTATCAAAGAGATGGGCTGAATGCATCCTTGTATATTGCTAAACGTAACTTTATCTACTAATTTTCTACTCACATGCATCAATATCAATATTTACTTTTTACATTTTTAATGCATGATTTGACCTGATTCTGACATTAACGATGTATTCTCGAACTTTGGAAGGAAAGAAAAGAAAAGAAAAGGGAAAGGAAAGAAAAAAAGAAAAGAAAAGAAAAGAAAGGAAGGGAAATTAAAGAAAGATTTTTTTTTAAAAATTTGTGTTCTTGAGAGTGAAGGGAAATAACCGAAAGAGAAAGAAAGAAAATAAATTTTCATGTTCTTGAGTAAGAGAGAAGGGAAAAGAAAGATTTCATCAAATATGCCCTTATTTATTTCACAGTAGAGTGTATTTGATAGGTATATGCTTAATTTTATAAATATTTTTAATTTTTTATAAAAAGAAATTCGTTCCTTTTTTCCACTTTCCTCCCACATTTGGGAGAAAAGTTTTGGGAGGAAAATCAACAATATTTTCCTTCTTTTTTCTTCCTTAAAAAACTCGAGAACACAACATTTTTCTTTCCCTCCTACTTTCCTTTCATTTCCCTTGCTGTCATTGGAAAAAAAAAAACCTCGAGAATACAACGTAAAAAGGGTGCATATATATAACAACACCCTATTCAGTCCATTAAGCCACAACCGAACAGCCCCTAAGTGTAATTACTTACACTTTTAATGATCTAATGACAGTTTTGCCCCTAAATACAGAGAGCAACTAATTTTTCCATCTCATAATTAAGGATAGACCGAGAAAGTAAGCATTTATTTTTCAAAATTGACACTTATTTCTAAATAAACTAAAATAGAAACACTGACACTCATTTTCGCCTTTTCGGGACAACAACTATTTTTTTAAACAAGTAGAATCATACTGAAATCGATAACAACATACCGATCCAAGAGCGAAGGAATCCATATAAGCTCCCAAGTAGGACTCGCTCATGCGATTCCTCATCATCGGATCACACGATAAATACAAATTCTTCGTTAAAATCACACCAGATTCGTTCTTCGGCAGCTCCAGAGAGATGGTAGCATCACAACTCACCTCCATATCGGATTCTTTCGGGAATCCATCGACGTACTTCTTCAATAACACCTGCTTGTTTCTCACAATCGCTGCCATTTTTTTTGATGTATGTATTCAATTAGGTTTTGATCTTTGGTGAAGATGACAATGATTTGATTTATAGCAACTTGGTCTATTGTGGACTGTTTGACATACATTTTTAATTGCATTTGTCTGCAATCCATTTCGGAAAATGGAAAAAAAAAAGCTGACTTTAACGTGTAAACATCAAGTTGGTAGTTTCTAGATGAAAGTTTAGAGTAATTTGTGTTTAAAAATTGTGATTTTCGTCCCAATAGTTTGGAAATCATGGTTTTCATCTCTATATATTGTTAATTTTGTACTTATGGTTTATAATTTATGGAAATTAATTAAAATAGTCATTTTATGTAGATGGATTAACCTCTTAGTCATTTTCTCCCTAAAATTATTAAAATAACCCGTATCCTCATCAAACCCCTTGTGAATAGGAACTCCTCCTTAAAAACACTGCTATTTTACAAAATAAATATTTAAGTTTCATTTTTAAAGTCTGGCAAATACGAATCTTGGATTTAAATAAGGGAGAATCTCCCATTAAAGTAAACGATGTAATATTGCATTTATAGGTCAGGTTCAGAAGAAAACTTTAAATAAATGGAAAACCAAAAAATCACGAAAAAACAAATAAAAAAGTATATGAATATGGATGCCAAATTAACGAGAAAAATATGATCGTTTATTTGGTGTAATTTATTTCGCTCGAATTTTGTTCATTTTTCGTATTTTTTCGAATAAAAAATAGGGGGTGGAGGTTTTTTTAATTTAAAAAATATTGTTGTAACCGCTTGTTTAATCATATCCATCAGATTATCTAATCTAACGGTCGATAAAGTGTTTTTTAGTTTTTTATTTATTTGAGGTTTTCCCTTAAACCTCCGTGTATATATATATATATATATATATATATATATATATATATATTATCAGGTAATATACATGTTTGGATGACCATAAGCTAGCTTATTGAAACGCTACTCAAAGTAGCGTTTTGAAAAGCTAGCTTATCAGCTACAAGCTAGCTTATAAGTTAGTTTGCCAAACAAAGCCTAAGAGGTTAAACCATCAACACAAAATAGCTATTTTAATTAACATCCCTATAATTTATTGTTGTTTCGGTCCATGTGGTTTACATTTTTTTTATTGTTTGTCCTGTATACTTAAGGTAGAAATTAGTCCAAAGATGAAAATAGCAATAAATTGCAAATCATGGTAGTCATTTTGAATCTGAAAATAAATAATGGATAATGTAAATGACATATAGTCATTTTATTTATATTGGTTTATTGTATTTTGTTATTGATCTGTTGATACATTGATAGTGAAACGGTATATTCTTTTCGTTTTACAAGTATAAAATTCATTCTTTCGAAAAAGTTGTATGATAACTGAATCGTTCAAAATATGAAAGTCGGTTGGGTTTTTTGGGTTTTAGTAAATTCAAATTTACTAGTTCAATTTTAGTAAGTTCAAATGATTTATTTGTTAAAAAAAATTCAAAAACTTAAATGACTCAATGTGTGAAAGTACATAGAGTCTTTTTGGACTTCTCCCTTACTTTTATTTGGTATAACCAATTTTTATCCTAAATCAATGTAATAAAGTTTCAAAATTTCTTATTTATTGTAATAGAGTTTCAAAATTTTCATATTTAACCTAACATTTGGTGACTTGAATGCCAGATTTATCGTCCACTTTGATTAACTTTACGTAAACTTTTTTGTAAATACGGTCCACATTACCAAATTTTAAAAAATCAATAAGTTACCGGTCAAAAACGACACAAACTAGAAAATTTTGAACCTTTGTTACCGTAATTGAGTAAAAGAATTTCGTTACACTATATACAAATTAAACCAATTAGTAAAAAATATTTTTACTAATTAGTAAAAAATATTACATGTAAAAATTTATTTATATAATAGAAAAATTGAAGTTTATTGATCATTGTTGTATAACACTTCGGGAGATTCAATATAAAACCAGTGATAATTCAAAAATAATTGTCGTTAATTTCATTTATGTTTTTCTTTTTACGACAGAAAACTTTAAGAAAAATGTAATGTTACAATCATTGGAATGTAAGATTACAATAAATGGCCAATAAAAACATTATCAAAGAAATGTGAGAAAATGTCCTATACATTATATGATAATGGCATTGTTCGGCAAAAAAAAAAATTAGTTTTTTTTTGTACATGTTTGGATGACCATAAATTAGCTTATAAGCTAGCTTATTGAAAAGTTACTCATAGTAGCGTTTTGAAAAACTAGCTTATCACATAACCTATATAGATTCTTATATTCATCGTTGAGGATCACATTATTCTAATGAAAAGACCTTCTAGAAGTAAAATAACTTTGATATATTAGTGAATCTAAAACATATAGGGGGTGTTTGGGATTTGCTTATTTAAAGGGCTTATTAACTTACTCCGTTTTGTTCAGGGGCGGAACACAAGTTTTCCAACCGCAGGGGTCGGACCTAATATACTATATAATTTCTAGTCCTTACTAACAGGGACGGATCCATGAATTTTTTCATAGGGTGACACCATATTTTCAAGTACGGTTTTTATTAACGTATCTTCATTTTTTTACCAACGTTCAATATCGATCGTTGTGTTTTCAGCCCAATTCCGCCGTTTCAAGGGATTTTTAAAGTTTTTTTTGCTTGATTTCGAGAGATTTTTAAGTTTTGTTTTTTATCGATTCCGAGAGACCTTTTCGGTATTTTTTATGGATTTCAAGAGATTTTTTCGGTTTTTTTTATTGATTTCAAAAGTTTTTTTTTTCTTTTTTTGGTTGATTACGAGGTACAGTTGCAATTCTAAAATAATACGGTTGCACCTTATAAAACCTTCTTGGACTCATCTTAAAAACTTTGGTGGACTGTGTTCTATCAACAATTCAAATAAGTGAACAACCTAAAGAATTTCAAATAAAGTTAAACCTAGCTAATCAAATAATCAAATAATTTCAAATAAAATTAAACAAGTAATGAGATTATGAGCAAATAGCAATGACACTCTAAAAATAAAACTTGAATAAAATGGAAAAAACCTGTGATTTAGGGGTTGTTGGAAAATTGTTTGATGAAGATGAAGTTAAAAAACTTGGGATTTCATTTGGATTGGGAGGATTTTGCCCCTGATTTGGTTCCTCTTCCATTGAATACTGCAATTGCAAATCTGCAATAACAGAGTTAGAGTCTTCTGTAACACTGTTAGTTAGAGAAGCAAATCAAGAAAATCAGATTATTTGAAAATCATTTACTACCGTTACAACTTGAATAAACCCATCAATGAAAAACATTCAAACAACTTCAAGAAACCCATCAATGAAAAACAAATCAAGAAAATCATTTACAGTTACAATTTCAAGAAACCCAACAACGAAAAACATTCAAACAATTGATTTCAATGGATTTGCACAGATAAATCATTCAAGATCATGAATCTTTTCCAATGGATTTGCACAGAAAAAACATTCAAACAACTTACTGATTTCAACTTCAAGAAACCCTAAACATTCAAACAACCCATCATTTACAGTTACAAGATCATGAATCTTTTCCAAGAAAGAAATCAATGGATTTGCACAAAAAAATGTGATGATTTCAAGACTCAAGAGGGTTTTTTATAGAAAACAAATGGAGTACTGCTTACCGATGGCCGCTGAGACAGGAGGAGAAGCAGGGGATTCGACTGAGTGGTCGCCGGCTGATGAATCGATGGACTAGTTTCGGTTCGATGAATCGAAGTACGGTACCTGAGTTTGAATCGATTTTTGAACGTAGATCGGTAGATGGACTTCTCAAATCTCACTTCTGGATTGGACTTTTACTTTCCCATAACCTATAATGTGGACTTTCCCATAACCTATAATGTGGACTGGACTGACATTGGGGGTGCCCAAATAAAAAAAAACTCTATTACAGAAATATATCAGTACCTCTTGCAAGGGGCAGGCCCTGGTAGCCCTGCTTGTCCTCTGCCACGGCGCCACTGGTTTTGTGATAAGCAGTTTTTAGTGTTTGGATGGGAGAAAAAAAACTGTTTATACCGTTTTGTCATCGCAAGTAAGGAGTTTTTAATAAGTCATTTCATTCTAACTTATTAACTTATTTGAAACAACTTATGAGTTTTTTGGTTATTTTACATGTATAAGCAATCTCAAACACCCCTAAATAACAACTTATTAGCTTATTACGTTTTGGTACCAACATAAGTTAATTTGAACACTTTTTATAAAAGTCCGGTATGACACCACATAAGTTAATAAGCACTTTTATATAAAAGTATAAGTTGTTTTAAATAAGCAATCCCAAACAACCCTATAGTAAACAATGAATTTAATCTCTTTGTTGAATTTCAATTGGTTTTGAGAATTTTTAGTTTTGGCAAGATCAATTACCTAATAATGTGTCATCATTTGGATTATGATATTTTTCGTACTTGCTGGAATTTGAAACTGAGTTTCATTTCAATCATACGCTTGGTTTAAAGAAAATTCGGAATTGAAATCTCGGGATTTTTTTTTGAAATCCTACAAATACTGGATTTAGAAATTCCATGGGGGTAGTTGATATTTCAACGGATTTCATAAGATGAAATTTAGTTCTATTCAAAATTCTACAAAATACAAAGCAAACACATAAAGATTACAAATTCTTCCGGTTCCAAATTCTTTTACGAAATCCAAATCCCTAAAAAATATTGCATCAAACCAAATGTCCGGTAAGAGTATAATGTAAGTTTTTTTTATTCTTAATAAAGAAATATTTAAACACAAATAAAAATAAATTGTTTACTCATGAGCTATGGCAACAACCTGTTTCCCGATATTTTTGCCAGTAAACAAGCCAACGAGGGCAGCTGGAGCGTTCTCTAGGCCTTTTACTATGTCCTCAACGTACATTATCTTTCTTTCTTGAATAAGAGGCAAAATCATTTCCAAGAACTTAGGATACAAGTTATAGTGATCAATAACTATAAATCCTTGCATTCGAACGCGTTTCATGAGAAGGAAAATGAGGTTGTATATGCCTTCAGGTTGATCAAGGTTATATTGCGAGATCATCCCACAAACCACAATGCGACCCTGAAGTCTCATGTTGGGTAGAACTTCATCAAGCATCTTTCCCCCAACGTTATCGAAGTAAATGTCAATACCATCAGGGAAATACCTGAATTAACAATAATTAAGAAGAAATTTAATAGTTTTTTGTGCTACAAACGACTTCAAATATTTTTTGTGATCATGCTTTCACTTATAGTAAATTAATATAATTTTTCATATAGTAGAAATCACAACCTTTTTAAAGTAGCACCGGTGTTTTGTTCTTCTTTGTAGTTGAATGCTTCATCAAAGCTGAATTTGTTCTTAAGTAGATCAACCTTGTCAAATGAAGGAATTATAACAAAACCAAATAAAAAATATTGACAAGTCGTCACAAATAAAAAACTCAAATAATATAGGGTGTTAGTGACACAATTTAATCGATTTTGCTTGATTTTCACCTTTTCTTTAGATCCGGCACTTCCAACAACGTAACAACCGTAGAGTTTTGCAAATTGCCCAACAAGTTGACCAACAGCTCCAGATGCCGCTGACACGAACACAACGTCTCCTTTCTTTGGTGAACAAATCTCGTAAAAACCAACGTAAGCAGTCATGCCAACCATACCTATACCATGCTCATATCCAATATTTGATCTTAATATGTGAAATTTGAATCTTTTTTAATATAGCCCTTATAGAAAGAGGGGACACACACAAACACACACACACATACATACATACATACATACATACATACATACATACATACATACATACATACATACATGTTTCATTTTTTATGTCTAACTGATGTGGGACACTAACACAAGAAACATAGAAAATTTGAACAAGAAAATGTAAAAAGAATTTACATAAATCAACTTACCGAGGATTCCAGTGTGATAGGAAAGAGGAACATCTGTATGTTGAATCTTTATTAAAGACTCGGGATTCGTGATCAAGCTATATTCTTCCCAATTAGTGGATCCTGATATGAAGTCGCCTTTCTTGAAGTCAGGGTGAGTCGACTCCAAAACTTTTGCGACTCCATATCCAGATATTACCTATTGAAAATAAGGGTCCAGTTTGAAAATCTCATTTCCTTTTCATTAATCTACCAAAAATTAATCGAAGGTAAAAAAAGCTCGCATCTCTTATTATAGCAAGTGATATAGACATACCGAACCAGGGATAAAAGAATCGACATAAGCTCCTTCAATAGGCTTGCTCATGCGACCCCCCATGTAGGGGTCGCATGACAGATAAAGATTCTTCAATAAAATTAGACCACCATCACTCTTTGGTAGCTCCAAATGAATGGTGGCATCAGAAGTTACTACCATGTCGGATTCTTTCGGATATCCGTTCACGTAGTCTTTGAATATCACCCGTTTGTTTCTCACCACCACCACCTCTGACGACCCTTTTACCAACTCTGTCATTTTATGTTCTATTTGTTTTTTTGTACGAAGATGATTCATATATACATACATATATATATATATATATATATTAAAGGTTTATTGTTAGAAATGTAGTATATGGTTAGGTAAACCTTCCAACATTCGTTGCATCCAAGAACATATATTTCTTTAATATTTGTGTCCCTTTGTTGTAGTTGATTTTATTTATTTATAATACGTAGTTTTCATTTGGTTATTATGAGTTACAATTAAAATAATTATTACTATTCTCAACAATGCTAGTGATAATAATAACAATAATAATTAAGTTAAGAAATTAATAGTTATTTTATATATTGTTTGAGGTGGTCAATTACTCTACACACGTTTTTATTTTTATGTAGTTAGTTTAGTTATAAAAAATAACGTAATATGAAGGCCTAAACAAATATTTAGGAAAATGTCATATTACACTCGGGACCAGTCTTAGGGTTTTTGATACTTTGTACGAAAATACTAAAAAAATACCCCTAAGCCGATTTTTAAGCAAACAAAATGTACAATTTTTTAAAGGGTCTCGTACATAGTCAAACTAGGCGACTCATCACATACCTAAGGTGTAACACCCCTAAAATTTGAAAATAGCAGACATATTAAAACTTACAAAAATCCTTAAATACATAACTTGAAATAACAAATATCTAAAGTTTACAAGGGAAGAAACACTACAACATGTATCAGAACTATCTAGTCCCACAAATGGGGACAAAGTCAATCGGATGTTACTAACACCACCAAATATGCTATCTTCTCAAAATCGGATGACATCTCTAACGCCGTCCTACCGGAACTTCTATCAAGCTCCACTCACCACTCAGATCCATCTAAAACTTGATATACATGTCGAGAAAAAAAAAATGTTAGGCTTAACGCCTAGTGAGTTAAAACAGTTTTCATCATATAAATCATAGAACATTTAAAACGGATATTTTACTCCCAAAAAGGCTTGATTTATAAATCATGTTGCTTCCAATATTATACACCCTTTTTAAATAATTATTCAACATCCAAATTTCCCAAAACGCACGCACGAGGTATTTCACCAAAATACTAATTGTATAAATAAAGCGATACGTTTCAACACCGAAAGTATGAGTAAGGGAATACTCGAGAAATAACACTTTTCGGTGACGGGGGAGACCCGGTTCCATCGAATCTGCCGGGAACACAAAGTTAAGCCACTTATCAACGTTTACGAGATTCATTTCGGGTCATAGATCCCCGTATACGGCTCCATTGAGCAACCACCGCAAGATACTCAAATGACCCTAATGTCTACTCGACCTCTAGATGAGTGTCACCACAAAAGTCACAAGTCCCCGTATCCGGCTCACCATGGGCACCACCGGAAGACTCAACTCCGTATATGACTCTCCAAGAGCACAACCACAAGCTTACATAAAAACATGACTTGGGGACCACTCACTAGACTCAAACATGGACATTAAAATTCCATGATGAACAAACCGACTTATATGGCTATGTGTAACATCCTCAAATCTGGAAATAACAACTAATTTAAAATTTTCTAAATACAACGATAAATGATACATCTCCAATCACAAATTATTAATTTGCCTCAATACACACATTTCATTCTATACATACAGTCTATAACAAAGACGAGTGCTACTAAAACCCCATAACAGTCGCTACCTCTAACTGCGGAAGAATTCACCAACTACTTACCCTTGTGAAAACTAAAGCACATCTCTTCGGTACTGCTAGAAAACAAACTCCCAACTGGAACCTGATGCACATGCCGACAAATAAAAAGGTTAGACTTGACGCCTAGTGAGCTCAAGAGTTTTCAACATATATAAAGTAATCGTTTAAAAGGAAGAATGCAATTAAATCATAATATTTCAAAATGATATGCTTCACTTATGAAAACGACTCGTTTAACAATAATCATGTATTTTGACGAAAGAAACACCGAGTTAATCGTTAGCCAAACCAAAGTGTTTATAGAAGCGAAGATCCCGATATAAAACGTTCTTTCGTAAATTTAAGTTCAACCCAAAACTTGCTAAAAAGGAAGCTAGAGAGAGGACTCCCAATTTTTATAAGACGCGGGTGAAATGTTATACTTCGAAATACCCAACACGGGTGGAACATAATACACAACTCTTAAACCATAGATGAAAAATCTATATAAATGAATATTGCCGTGAACACGGACATTAGACCCAAAACTCACACGAAACGGGAATAGAAATAAAACTCCGAATTAAATAAAGTGCGGACAAACCTTTATTTCCCGAAACACCGGTGGAACATAAAACTCAACCCATAAAATCATGGATAAAACTCATATACTTAAAACGTCACCGAAAACATGGATACTAAAATACAATACCTAAATGACACCTCTCGGTGACGGGGGAGACCCGATTCCATTGAATGTGACGGAACACGAAAGTAGGTCACATATACATGTTCAAGAGCCCCACTACGGATCAATGGTCATTCCATTAACTCTAGATTTCACTAATTCACAAGAAATTACAATTAATGGTCGTTGGCCGCTGCCCGACTTTGAAGTCCACAACTATTACCCATTTTGACCCCATGCCTATTTCTTGGTACATTTTGGAAATTACAATTATTGGTCATTGGCCGTTGCCCGACTTTAATGTCCACAACTATTACCCATTCAGACCCATGCTTATTCCACGTGTCAAACAGGGATGCTCATCCCTCACAAACTGACTCATATGCCTATGGATCCAATGCATTACAGTCTAAACATTACATGACTCAAAAGAATGACGACACACTCAAAACATGTAATCCCCAAATAAGATGCAATAAATGCAAATCATAACCAAACGCTCTACATTAAGCTATCAAAACCGGACAAGCGTCCTCAAAACCCGACAAAATCCAAACGAGCCATAAGCTCAACAAACCCAAAGACCCAACGTTGAAAATCATAAAATGAAATCAAACGTAAACGACCCGAAATAATGCAACCCATGCTTCAACACACCCAAATAACTTGAACACGATTTAGGTCGGGACGAAACATTTTCCAAGTGAGTTTATACCATTTATCCTTTCAAATCATCCCATGACACCCAATAAAATGCATTTATACTCGAAATTATACTCCATGAAATAAATCATTTAGATGCCTAAAATATATGATTATTTATCAAAATGCACAAAATCCCAAAATGGGTGTCTCAACATGTTTATAAAACTAAACATTTCAAAATAACTAAAACTTATCAGCAATTAACAATTTGAGGTAAAACACAAACATTTTAAAATAAACACTTTGGCATGTACACCGTTTTCACAAATCAACTTGAACTCACCTTGCTAGATTTATGCTAAATCTAGATTTTACCCCGCTTTGAGCTTTCTTGAAGAAACTTGAATCTTCAAGACAAAACCTAAATCCATAAATTTCCAACCATAAATATACATGTTCAACCACATAGAATTGTTTCCCCAAACATTTTACATGAAGATCTCATCTTACCTAAAAACCCTAATTTTCCATAGTTGAAGAGAAGGGAAGATTACCTTTACCAAGACTTGAATCCATCAACAATACACTTCTAGGTCACCAATACGCCATCAAACTTAGATTCTTCAAAAAGGATGGAAGAGGGTTTGATGAAACCCTAAAACTTAGAAATTCTTGAAATGAGATGAAATGAAGAGCTTCACACCTTGCTTCCAAATCTTCACTAAAATGTGAAGGATCTCTTTACATACCATGGAAATGCACCTTAAAGGCTCTAAAATCCGACTTTTAGGGTGAGGGGTCGATTCTTGGGAGAGAAGAGTGAAGTGGGTGAAGTAACAAGTGAAAAAGGCTGAAAATTCGAGATTTAAAACAGTCTGAGGCCGACCGCGATTGTGCCCGACGACTGTGACAGTGGGCAATGTCGCGAGGGCACTATCGCCTGGAATATACCGTGGGCACTCCCCCACCAACGACTGTGCCCCGCGATAGTGCCCACTGTCACTGTCGCGGGCACTATCGCCTGAAGCTTTCCGAACCCGAAATTTGACCCTTTTCTCATCTGAAGGTTCCCGATCCGTTAGGCGTCTCCATGAAGCATTAACCCACCATTATCCACTGACGAAGACTTGTTAAGGGTTAAGATAACATTTTGTTTATCTTGATAAAATCCCGGGTGTTACACTATGGATCATTTGCATTACAGTCTAAACATTACATGACTCCAAATAAATGAATTAATGCATTCAAAACATGTAATAACCAGCATTTATGCAATAATTGCATTTTTATAAAATGCTCATGTGTATCCCACAATCAGTATAAATCAAGATTATATCACTCAATTTCCAATTCAAATTCTTTATTGATCTTGATTAAACGATTACAACTTTCTCTCTCTAAAATCTCTTTCTCTCTCTACAAAACTCTCTCTGGATCACCTATAATATTTCAACTCATCTATCTGTTAAACAACAAAAACAACTATTTATACAAGCAACAAATACAAAGGAAACAAACAAACACAACTAGACTTTGAATTTTATTACAAAATAAATTTGACTTTTAATGAGAGTTGACTTTCAGCCTTGACTTCTTGAACTTTGACCTTCAGTATTCTTGATCTTGTATCCAACATATTTCTGCTCTAACAATCTCCCCCTTTGGATTCAAGATCATCTTTGAAAGATTTAGCAGATCAATCTCCCCCTTTGGTTCAATCTGGACAATCTCTTCCTTTTGCAACAAATTTTCTTCAATAAGCATAAATATTGCAATCTTCTCTTTCTTTGACTGTATTCTTTCCAAGTCTGTCTTTGAACAATATTAACAATCTCCCCCAAATATGGTAGAAACAGTCTTCAATAATCTCATAAAATTATCACAAGACTCTTTCTGACTTCGGAAAGAAATTATCTTCAGATTTAGCTCGAATTGCTTCAGCAAATAATCTTCAAAGAAAATTTCAGAAAATCAGCACATCTTCAAACATCTTTGACTTTTCTTGAACAATCTTTCAAACTTTCAAACTTTGAACTTTGTCTTCTTCAAATCTTTAACTTTGAAATTTCTGAATCTAACATTTCTTTAAATCATCTCCCCCTTTTTGATGAAACGAGCATCGATATCATCAAAAATATCATCAAGAAATGTCTCTGAAATTCTTTTCGGACCACTGATCTATCCAAGAGCCTCTGATTCGTTGCCAATTCGAACAAAGTATTCATCTAGATCTTTTCAAATCTGGACAAAATAGGAATGTAACACTTGAATCAACAAATGAATCAGTTAATATGCCTGTCAGTAACACGAAGTTACTGTGTGTAACGGATACACATAGGAAAGGAGCTTTTTGATGTTCACTCCCCCAGGGCTTCCATCCAATCATCGAAACACCACAAAGGAAATTTATATGAATGTTATGACAAGAAAACAAATTCCTTGTGTGTTCGTGCTAGTGTAGAAAGAATTAAGCATATGATGATTGCTTTTAATAAGGCTCAACATTGTATAAACCACTGAGACAACAGTAGATAAACACATACTCAATGTGCATGATTGAAGTGCGAAGGTGGGGCAGACTTCCTTCTTTTTAAATATACAGATTTTCCAAATGAAAACCATATAGATAATGTGCTGTGTCCCCATAAAATATGAAACATTTTCTTTTTAAGAAGAAAATGAGTGGCTGGTGGGGTTTTAACAAGAGTTGGCATGGGCTAGTTGCCTGTTTCAATAACGTTCACGAAGAAATGTGAAACATTAGTAATGTGGCTGCTCGGCTCAGAAAGTAGTTGGTGTAGAGTTTGATATTCTTTTACTCTGATCTCACACCCTCTTTCTTTTAATCATTAAGCTCACATCTTACCAAACTCTCATTTCCATTTTACCTCAACGCACAACCCACACTCATTTCTTTTTGACTCCTCACACTCAATCACTATGGATTAACTTCTTGGGTAGGAGACATTGGTAATCGTGAATCCATAGAAGTTCATTTAAGTCCTAGAACAAAGAACCCATATTCCTATGAAGCATATGTTGCTCAAAAATGGTTTAACTATATCAGTTAAAGCTCAAATACAAGTCAGATATGTGTATGCTCAGAATATAATCATGAAGATATGAGCATTTTTAAAACATTAAAGTATTTTCAAACAAGTGAATTGAATGAATAGATAAGAATGCAAGAGACTTGTTTGAAAATCTGACATTGTATGAAAAATGATCAAAAATGAATGATATAACAATCAAAGCTTATGGTCAAGAATAATGGATATTGTCTATATAAAACAAAATATAGACATTCTTGAAAGAACGTTTCGAAATGAAATAACGCTCAAAATTCTTTGAAATACAAGCGGGGTGTCTTACCATCAAAAAAATATGTTTCAAATTTGAGACATGGTAAGAACATATTGAATAAAAATTCAAACCGATATGTGTGAATACTTGAAAGTATATAGAAAAGACAATACACAAGTATTTATCTTTGGAAACACACGGTTTGTAATCACGTAAGCACAAATAAATCTTGAAAAAACATTTAAAAAATCATACTTCCAATTCATGAAATCTGTTTAAGAATCGGGAAGTGGTTTGAACATTTAAGAACATGTTTTCTATGATTGAAAGTTGTCCTTCTTTCAACCATATATGAGATTTAAGATAAGAAATTAATCTTTTCGTGTAGACTTAAATCTCATGAATTCAGCTGAAGTCATAAAGATATGATCTTGATAGCTTCTCTCATTCTGCACAAGTCTCAAAGTCATGTCAAAACAACTTTATTCACAAAATTTATTGAAAGATTAAAAGACATAAAGCAGTAAAACGATTAAAGTACGAGTTCTGATATGAAATAATCAGAAATCTTATCCTTACTCCTTTTGTTGTACGCATAAACTCCCCCTAAAATCATGCATCACAAAAAATGTAACAGTTAAGTAAATGAAACAAGTCTATAAACTCCCCCTCAAAATAATATTGATCATCTTAATGTCTTGTCTCACTCCCCCTGAGATCATGAACAACACGTTAACGTGCAGATATCCTTTTAGAAATAATAATAAAGAAATGATGAAAAATTACAATAAAAGAAACTTTAATAGGTAATTACTGATTAGATTTTGAGATTTAGCATACCAAGCTTAGACGCAAGGAAATTAAATCTCTTTTCATCTAAAGCTTTGGTAAACAAATCTGCAAGTTGATAATCAGTTTCTATTGTACCTTTTTCTACATTATCTTTTATAAAATGATACTTGACATCAATATGCTTTGTTTTAGTATGTTGCACAGGATTAGATGATATTGCGATAGCGCTCTTTGAGTCACAATAGATCGGTATTTTGTCAAACTTGAATCCATAGTCTCGCAGCTATGTTCTCATCCACAAAACTTGAGAGCAGCAACTAGCAGCAACTACATACTCTGCTTCAGCAGTCGAAGTGGAAAAACAAAGTTGTTTCTTTGACGCCCAGCTAACGAGCTTGTCTCCAAGAAATTGAATATGACCTGAAGTGTTCTTCCTGTCCAACATGCATCCAACATGATCTGCGTCTGAATAAGCAGTCAGTTCAAACCCAGTATCTTTAGGATACCACAGACCAAGATCTGCAGTCCCCTTCAGATATCTAAAAATCCGTTTGACAACAGCCAAATGGGATTCTTTAGGGACAACCTGATATCTTGCACACAAGCATGTTGAAAACATTATATCTGGTCTACTTGAAATAAGATACATTAAAGACCCTATCATACCTCTATAAGTCCTAACATTAACAGCTTTTCTCGAAGGATCAGTGTTAATCTTAGTACCTGGTGCCATTGGGGTTCCATTGATTTGCAATTTTCCATTTTGAATTTCCGAAGAATATCAAAAATATACTTAGATTGATTAATGAAAATCCCCGTTGAAAACTGTTTGACTTGTAATCCGAGAAAGAAATTCATCTCTCACATCATACTCATCTGAAAACGTGACACCATGAGATTTGAAAAGTTCTTACAATATTTAGGATTTGTAGAACCAAATATAATATCATCTACATATATTTGAATAAGAATGATATCGAATTTTTCCTTTTTAATAAACAAAGTGGTATCAACTTTACCTTTTGAAAAACCTGACTTGACCAAGAATTGATATAGAACATCATACCAGGCGCGAGTGACTTGTTTCAGACCATACAAGGCTTTATCCAAGATGTAGACGTGATTTGGCTTATCTGGATTAACAAACCCTTCTGGCTGAGAGACGTAGACTTCCTCCTTAAGGATGCCATTCAGAAAGGCAGTCTTCACGTCCATTTGATAGACAATGAAGTTCTTGTGAGCTGCGTAGGCTAGAAACATGCGGATTGCCTCTATACGCGCTACTGGAGCATACGTCTCGTCGTAGTCTATGCCTTCCTCTTGCCTATATCCCTTGGCAACAAGTCTTGCTTTGTTCCTTATAACAATACCATCTTCGTCCTTTTTATTTTTGAATACCCATTTAGTGCCGATAACGGTCTTTCCTTCTGGTTTTGGCACTAGTCTCCAGACCTTCAGGGCTTCGAACTGGTTTAACTCTTCTTGCATAGCAGATACCCAATCCGAATCAGATAGAGCCTCTGATACACGAGTGGGCTCTATCTTGCTGAGGAATGAGTCATGCATACATTGATTCAAAGTTGCTGACCTAGTTTGCACCGGTTTGTCTAAATCTCCAATAATTTGGTGAAGAGGGTGCTCTTTGGTCCAGCGATGTTCATGAGGGAGTGGAGTAGATGAAGATTGATTATGATTATCATCTAAAAATCTACTATCAACTTCTTCAGTTTGTACATCATGAGGGAGGGATTCAGTTGAAGTAATTGGTGCAGAAGCTTCAATAGGTACAACTTGTTAGTCTGTTGATCTGTCCTTACATCACATCATATTGTCTCAGCAACTTATGGCTCATCATTAGTAGATACAACTTCAACTATTGGAGTAGGCATTTGAACTGGAATATCTTGTTGAATCGGGGAATTTGATTTAGTGGAAACATCTGAAGTGGTTGGGTGATTAGCCGTTGAATCTTCCATCCTGTCAACCATAACAGGTTTATTCACATTAGATCCAAGATATTCATCATAAAACAGTTCAAATAAAAGATCTAAATAAGATAAATGATTAGTAGACGTTGATGCTTCATTTGATTTGTTCTTTTCAGGTACAGGTTCTGAACGGAATTGCCCAGAAGTTAACACTCCAGTTATCACGGGTTCTGAATTGACTTGTTCAGAAGTCATTTCCTCATTGAATGTGACGTTTACGCTCTCGGTAACAGTCTTCGACTTCTTCAAATAAACTCGATATGCAGCAGATGTAGAAGAATATCCAATAAAGATGCCCTCATCTGCCTTAGCACTGAACTTGTTCAAACTCTCTCTGTCGTTTAGCACAAAACACTTACACCCAAAAATATGAAAATATTTGATGGTTGGTGTTCGGTTGTTGATCAAAGTATACGGAGTCTTTTGAAATATGTGGTGTATCATGGAACGGTTTTGAGTGTAGCACGCAGTCGAAATAGATTTTGCCCACAAAAATAGAGGTAAGTCTGATTGGCTAAGCATAGTGCGAGCGGCCTCGACTAGCGTTCGATTTCGCCTTTCGACTACTCCATTCTGTTCGGGCGTACGAGCAGCAGAGTATTGATGTGATATCCCGAACGATTCGAGATACTCTTCAACAATTTTGTTTTTGAACTTTGTGCCGTTATCAGTTCTAAGAAGCTTGACTGGTTTCTGCAAATTCACCTGGGTTGTCTTCAGAAATGTAATGAGTACTTCGGGCGTCTCATCTTTTGACCGTAGAAATTTGACCCACGTGTATCGCGAATAATCGTCCATGATAACAAGAACATATTTCTTTCCGCCTAAGCTCTGCGTTCGCATCGGACCACAAAGATCCATATGCAACAACTCTAATGGATAACTGGTACTAGGTTCAGACTTCGGTTTATGTGGAGCTCTCTTCATCTTCCCTTTTTCACAAGTTGCACACAAGTGTTCTTTCTCGTATCTCAGTTCAGGAAGTCCATTCACCAATCTGCCTTTAACCAATTTGTTGATATAACGAAAACTCAGATGTGACAGCCGTCGGTGCCATAGCCAACTTTGTTGCATCGAAGCTTTTGTCAATAAACAAACCTGATTGTCAGTCTGGACCTTTGCAAGATTGATGGTGTAGAGGTTTGACTTGCGAGTACCAACTAAGAGTTCTTTGCCATCTTCAGTACACACTGAGCAACTCTTAGCCTTAAAATGGACCTCTAATCCTTTGTCGCAGAACTGACCAATACTAAATAGGTTGTGCCCTAAGCCTTCGACATAGCTCACCTTCGTAATCGTTATGTTGTCTTGAATGATGTCACCAAATCCTAAGATCGGTGAAAACTGGTCGTTCCCAAATCGTACATTGCCACTGAATTTCTCTGTATAATTAGACAATACAACTTTCTGCCCGGTCATATGCTTGGAACAACCACTATCCAAGTACCACATATGTCGGGTCTGCAAGAGAAATCAGGAAACAACAGATTTAGGTACCCATTTAAAAACGGGTCCTAACAGATTAGCACAAGATTTTGGTATCCATTTGAATATGGATCCTCTTTTCTTTTGAAAACCTTTGAAAACATTTTGTTTAGAAGAATAAACATGATAAGATCCAAACTAATCATTAGAATTATGATGATAAGAAAAATCATTCCACTGATAAGAATAAGATTTAGTAGTAGTAGGAGATAATCGGAACAATTGCTTTATAGAATATCTCTTGTAAGAATTTACAAGGTTTTTATTAGTAGAAGCAACAGAACCAACTACATCATTCAAACTACTATTTGATCTATCAGTAACTACATCAGGAAGTGATTATGCCTTTTCATCATTCTTCTTTTTAGGTCGCCATTCAGTTCTCTCTTTAGACCTTTTCTTTCTTATATCTGAAACAAAAAATTTAGATTTATTAGGAAAATCAGATTTCTGAAATTGATTTTTCTTGTGTTTACCAGTGTTGTTCTATTTCTGTGAGCGCTGTTTCTTATGTTTCTTACCCTTTGCATAGTAATCAACATTCACAGAAACTGATTCACAAACCTTAGTTGATGATTCACCTTTTTCATAAACACTTGGTAAAACTTGTCCATTTATCACAAAAGTAGAATGATTTGGAAGTAGAGCATTAAAGTCAAACATATCAATTTCTTCTATACACCCGTCATCAGAATTTAGGAAATCATTTGCAGACTCAAATAAATCATCAAAATCAGTCTTAGAAGTTTGAAGTACTTTAGAAGATGGAGAACACACTTTAGATTTAAAATGAAAATCTGTGTTCTTCAATACTGTAGAAAATACATCTAGTGTTAGATCACCCAAAATTCTTTCATCAGATAAAATATTTTCTAATTCAATTATTTTGCTTTCTAGGACGAGTGGAGGTACATAAATTTTAGCTTGAGCAGGTTTTGCCTCCATCTCAGTAGAAGAATAACTAGAAAAATAATAATTTGAAAGAAATTTTGATGTTTGATAGTTGCATTTTCTTTAAATTCATTCTTTTCTCATCTTCTTTTTCCTCAACTTCTTTTGATGATTTGGTAATAAATTTGGGTTTCAAATGAGGATATTTATCAGCAACATACATATAATTTGCATTATATATAGCTGGCTGTTTTCTGATAACTTTTTCTAGGTAATGAGGATTATCATAACCTAGTCCCCATTTTTCTTTAAAATCAGCTTCTTCATTAGGTGTATTCAAGAAAATCGTTTGATCTGTTTGGCCTCGAACATATAATTTTGCTTCCAGACCATTTACCTTTTGCTCTAAAGTCTTGTTCTCAACCTGCAGTTTAAACACTTTTAGAACACATTCTTGTTTTTCAGAATCAGACTTAGACAATTGTTTTTCAATATCAGAAATCTTACTTTCAAAAAAATCCTTTTCATTTTTAAAATCAGAAGCAGATTTGCGTAGAGAATCAATTAAATCTTTGTTCCCAATAACTGATTTATTAAGTTCAAAGATCTGTTGATTTCTCCTAGCAACTCTGTCTTTTTCCTTTTTCAGTTTGGATTGAAGGTCTTGAAGTTCGACCATCATGGCTTCCATTTTGGTCATGAAATCATTTTCAGTTAAGTTCATTACCTCGTCAGCAGTCTCATCATCAGAATCATCATCTTTCACCTCTTTTCCCATCAAGCATAAATGGGCTGACTCTTCTTGTTCTTCCTCCACATCAGAATGATCCAACCAGGATTCGTCTTATGCCATTAATGCCTTGCCAGCTTCCTGTTGCTTGGCCAAGAGCATTTTGTTTTTGTAGTACTCCGAGTTGCGAACCTTTGGCTTCCAACAATCTTTTGCGTAATGTCCGAGCTTGCCACAGTTGTAGCACTTGATCAGATCATCACCTTTCTTTTCAGTACTGGTATAGTCATTCACATACTTTTTCTTTTTCTTCCGGCTTCTTCTCAACAAATCTACTTCCTTTCACTCTTTCTCTATGCTCGTGGTTCTTTGAGCTTGATGAAGAATATCTCTGAGAATTAGAACCTAGTTTCTTGTAGAATTTCTTTTGAAAAGCACGGGTCAGTAAAAACATTGCTTGCTTAAGATTCTCTCCATCATCTCTATCAGATTCAGATTCTGATTCAGAACTGGACATCACTATCTTTTTCTTTTTCTTCTTCTCTTTCTTTTCCTTCTCCTTCTCTCCAGCCACCAATGCTATGGGATCAACAACCTTCTCAACTTTCTTTTTCTCAGATCTTTTCTCCTCAACCTCTTCCTCATTCTGTCGTAGAGTCTCGTAGACTTCATGTAGTGGAATCTCACTCAAATCTTTCATCTGCTTCATTCGACGAGTGTGCTTTTTCCACTCAGGTTGCAATATGCTAAGAAACTTCACGTTGTTCTCAATCTATTGCTTCTTAACCTTGTTCTTGGAAAGCTCATTTAGAAGCAGTACAAATCTTTCATAAGTATCCTCCAAACTTTCATTCTCTTTAGCCTTGAATTCTTCATAATTGTTGATACAGTTGGCCACTTTCATTTGATTCCCAACTTTAGAACCCAACATCATCTTTCTTAGCTGATCCCACATAGATTTTGCAGATGCATTGTAACTGTCTATTTTCACATAGATCTCATTGGTCATACTTTGTAAAAGCAAAGATCTGGCCTTTTTATCAGCACCAAACCGATTCTTTTGTTCATCAGAGAATTTTGCATAATCTTTCTCAACTCTCTTTGTTTTCGGAGCTCCATCTGAATCATAATCATAATCTTTGTTTGCAGGAATCTCCTCAGTAATTTTTGGCATTGGACCATCTTATATTGATTCTATAATGTTCTTTCCATTCGTTTTTCGATCAATAAAATCGAGAAATCTGTCTTTTCATTGCTCATATTCCCTTTTAAACAATACTGGGGGTTTGACATCTGTGCCAATTGAGAGAGCGTCTCTG
Source organism: Arctium minus (assembly GCA_954870635.1). Lineage (NCBI taxonomy): Eukaryota > Viridiplantae > Streptophyta > Magnoliopsida > Asterales > Asteraceae > Arctium > Arctium minus. Next base: position 15,184,164 of record OX941097.1, on the reverse strand, counting down.
GAAGTCATCTTGATCTACACTGTTTACTTGATCATCAAAATTCAGAAAGTAAACCTGGATCTACAAAAATCAAACTTAGTTAAATTTCAAAAAAAAATCAGAAAAAATTTCTAAGTATAAAACTCGCAAACCAAATAAACCTAAACAAAACGCGCAAATGCCTGTATGCGAGTTTAAGAAACACGCAAGAGCCTACCTGCGAGTTTGAGAAACACGCAAGAGCTTATCTGTGAGTTTGAGAAACACGCAAGACCCTATTTGCGAGTTTGAGAAACGCGCACAATGCACTCTACGAGTTTTGACACTTAGAATATTTTCGAAATTCAACTTCGCGCTAAATGTAAACGCGCAAGATTCAAAACATGCAAGTTCTAGACTTAAAAAAAATAATAATCCAAGGATACGTCACTAAACGCGCAAACACCAAACGCGCAAACACTTCTTCGCGCACAACAAGGAAGTTGAACAGTAGAAACTCACAACTAGTTATGTGCGAGTTTTTAGCTTCTCGCACGACTCGATTAGCGAGTTCCTCACTTCAAATTCAAAATAGTTCTTTGCGAGTTCTTCGAAGTTTGCAAGTTCTTCGAAGTTTGCGAGTTCTACCTTCTGCGAGTTCTTGACTTAGCGAGTTCTTTCTTCTGCGAGTTCTTCCTTAGCGAGTTTTGTGGATCTTGAGAGTTCTTCACTTTTCGAACTCGAAACTTGATTTTTCCATTGAAATCGATTGAAACCTTTATCAATTGACTTGAAACTTTGCAGGGATCTTCAAAATAAATATTCAAAAAGGTTACAATACAAGAATTACAATTACAAACACAAATTGATACATTTTAATCCTATCACAATGCTTACAGACTCGAGTTAAAAAATTTGAACAAAAATCCAAAATTCACCCTCAAGCTGTGTGAATTAGCCTAAGTAACCTGAATCAAACTTGTTCTATACATCAATTCGATTCTATTACCAACAAGTTTGCATTCAAAACAACTGAAAATCAATGAAACCAAATCCAACAGTACATCTTGCGAGTTCGTCCATTTTCGATCTGAAATTCACAAAATCGATCCAATCTTTTTGAATTTTGATAAGCTCTGATACCAATTGTGTGTCCCACAATCAGTACAAATCAAGATTATATCACTCAATTTCCAATTCAAATTCTTTATTGATCTTGATTAAATGATTACAACTTTCTCTCTCTAAAATTTCTTTCTCTCTCTACAAAACTCTCTCTGGATCACCTATAATATTTCAACTCATCTATCTGTTAAACAGCAAAAACAACTATTTATACAAGCAACAAATACAAAGGAAACAAACAAACACAACTAGACTTTGAATTTTATTACAAAATAACTTTGACTTTTAATGAGAGTTGACTTTCAGCCTTGACTTCTTGAATCTTTGACCTTCAGTATTCTTGATCTTGTATCCAACATATTTCTGCTCTAACAGCTCCATATTGAGCCATTTAAATCGGACAACGTCCAAAAACTTCTTAGAGTATAAGTTAATCCATAAAGAACCATAAGACGTTTGGCAATTAAATAAAGCCAATATGGCTACATACGTCGATGTACAACTTTCCCAAAATGAGTATTTTCTCTAAAAATAATTGGCCAAAGGCCCAATTCCCATTTTCTAAAATATAATTAAGGTCAAAGGGTGACTGTTTCCAATAACTTACACTTTCAAAGTCAAAAGGGCTTAAAGTCCCAACACCCAAAACTCGTAAGTTGGACAAAGTCCCCGAAAAAAAACCATACCCAAACATTTGTCCATAAGATTCCGACTCTTAGAATCTTTCCATTAAAAACCACTTGTACCCATTTTTTGCACATATTAGAAAACAAATGGAATGAGTTGCTCAATCTTTCAAACATCCAATAAAATACTTACTAGTGGATCAACATCTTTTTTGGTGGCCAAAACGCCTAATATCATATTGTGAAACATTTATAAACATTTAACACCCCATATGCTCAAGAATACCAAAATCACCAAAACTCATTAAACATAAAGTGAGCACATAAGCGTATTTTTAAAACCCAAAACAATTATATTTTGACATGTATATAGTTTTGTAAAGCAACTAGAACTCACCTTGTTAGATTTAGACTAAATCTAGGTTTTACCCACAAACTTAAGTTCCTTAGATGAGATATTGAATCCTCCCACTAGCTCCAAGTTTTCCACTACAATCATTTGCTACAAACATTTACAGGTTAAACCGTGTTCCAATAAATGGAAAGGAAATGAGAACTATAAAACTCTATTTTTTTGGTGAAGGAAAAGAAGAGATTACTTTAACCACAACTTTTGAATCCACTAAAAATACACTTCTAAGGCTACAAGTTTGGACCTCAAACTCTAAATTACCAAAAGAATGGAAAATGGTTTGGAGAGGGTTTGATGAAATCCTAGAAGTTAGAAATCCTTGAAGTTAGGATGAGATGATGAGCTCCAAACCCTTGCATCCAATCCCTAGCTTGGTGATGAAAAACATCCTTAAGATTTCAAGGAATGGGATCTTAAATGATCAAGAACCCTAGATAGACTTAAGGGTTTCGTTTTGAGAGAGAGGTGAAATGGTTTGGTGAAGTAACAAATGAGAAAAAGGCTAAAAGGCTCGATTTAAGCTATCAGACCCGAATGCGATTATGCCAAGAGATAATGACATGGTCACTATCGCGAGGCACTCTCACCAGTATTGTACCGTGAGCTCCCAGCTCCCCGCGATTGTGCCAAGCGATAATGACCAATGTCACAATTGCGAGGCACTCTCGCTGAAGGTGTACCGAGAGGCTTTGGCCCTCGGTGATTATGACATGGCGATAGTGACCCTGTCACTATCGCGGGGCACTATCGCCCAACTCGTACCGAAGTCCAAACCCACTTTTCTTGCCCGAAATGTTTCCAACAATTTTATAGATCCAAGGAAAATCCTCTCGTACGCAAGGTTTACCCTTATAAACTTCTACGTTGGCTCGGGGCCACTTTTACTGACTGCAGAAATTTACAAGTGTTACAAAAGGAATCAGGGCACTCGAACGAGAAGAGATGAGGAACAAAAGGAATGAGCTTCGTTGATCACTTGTTTAATGATTGTATTCATGTTGCCTTTCTTTAATTAGATTAACCGCTTAGTTAATGCCCTGGGCAATTTGGGATTGAGCCTGTTGTATATAGCCCATATGATTAAACCAAAGCTAATAACACATAAAAATTTGATACCGTTTGGGATTGTGATGTCCTGTGCGGTCGCACGAGTTGCACGTGACCAGGGCTGGTCCTAATTAAAATTTTAAAAGGATAGACTAATATGTGAATTTAGGTGGAGTTCGACATATAAAATGATAGATATTGGCATTTTATAACTATAAAATGCAAGAACATGACATTGACAACAAGGGTTAACGGTTGTTCTTGATTTTGTTCTTTTTAGAACCGGACCCAAGGAATATCGGTTAAGTCGAGTCCTTAATTTTCCATACTCAGTTATGGCACTATAATAAACACGATTATATCTGATAAACAAGTTTATTGAAAAGCGTTATACTTGTTATAATATGAAAACTATAGTTTCTTTTAATCTAACATCGAATATTGTAACTTTTATTTGCCATTTTTATTCATAATATGGAAAGGTAAACAAAACAGTCTTTTATTCATGAGTTATGACAACAACTTGTTTTCCAACATTTTTGCCAGTAAATAAGCCAGCCAAGGCAGTCGGAGCATTCTTGAGACCTTCGACCGTGTCCTCAATGTACGCAATCTTTCCTTCTTGAATGAAAGGCACAATCATATCTAAGAACTTAGGGTACAAGTGATAGTGATCGAAAATGAGAAACCCTTGCATTCAAATACGTTAAAGATAAGTAAATGGAGGTTGTATAAGCCTTCGAGTCGATCAAGGTTGTACTGTGAGATCATCCCGTAAACTGCAATGCGACCGTGAAGTCTCATATTGCTTAGTACTTCATCGAGCATCTTTCCCCCCACGTTCTCAAAGTAAATATCAATACCGTTTGGGAAATACCTGATATAAAAACGATTAAGCATGAATAACAATTATTTTTATTATATTGTAGACAATAAAATAAATAGTATCAGAAAGTATAAATTTTGACTTTTTTAAAGCGACATCCAGGTCTTGCTCTTCTTTGTAGTTAAATGCCTCATTAAATCCAAATTTGTTCATTAGTAGATCAACCTTATCAAACGAGGGAAATCATACAAAATCCGGATTACAATTATAAGCTAAAATGATGTTTTTAACACCACAACATGTGTTTAGACAGTTCCCAACCAAAGCAGATACTCACCTTTCTTTCCCGCTTATTGAATTTTAATTAAACCTAACAAGAACAAAATGATGCTACTTCCATGGACGAATTGTTAGTGAATGCCCAAAAGCTAATCACGATGATTGTAATTTTGAGTTTTGTTTCATGAAATTAATAAATAAATAAAAGGCATTGCCCAATTTATTATGTCTATGTTATATTATGTGTTTTAATTATTCATAATAAATAACCTTAAAATAATGTATTCTAAATGTCCTAGTTAAATATTATTTTGAGTTTTAAGGTTGAAGTAATATGATAATGACTAGCATATGTAGGGATTCATATAGAGATATTGAATCTGCATATGGGTACAAAATGGAGATTTTGTGTATCGGACGTGACTCGCTATGAGATGAGAACACTTCATTAGATGTCATGTGAGTGTCATAAGTGTTTCTCATGTGGTCAATATACATGTAATTCTTTGACTTGAGAAATATGGAGTTTGTTATGTGTGAGTAATATATTTTGACATTTGTTCTAATCATTCCGTAACTGGGTGACATAATTATTGTTGGGTATGTTATAAATCACATGGTAGAACTATCATGTATCGAGATATGATTTGTCCCTCCTTTATGACGGGAGTGATGTCTCTAGGCCCCTTGATAAATATATACTAAGGAAATGCATGCATGCTCAGATAAATGATATGAGATATCAATTTCTGTTTTTTTTTTGTATATTCGGGAATCAAGAAACTAGAGATTGGACATAACGAGAATGACACATTCAATGTCTCGTGTTCAATCTAGACATCAAGGACAAATGAATTAAATTTGTAAACTAAAATTGACTACAAACCGATAATTTGTTGTATCACCAATTCTCGTCATTTGGGTGACGGTGATGTATTGCTAGATACCGCTCATTGTTTATAAATATAAATACGAGATTTATAATTATTACCAACATGTCGAAAACCCATTGGGTCACACGCTTTGGACATATTCGAATAAGGAGTTTAAATAATTAAAACGTTTAATTATTATATCTGATTTGTATTGATTTAATCTGATTAAATAAAACCAGATATTATTTATGTTGGATATAAATAAAGTTGACTAGGGATGACCTTTGTAAAGGAGTGATGGTGTATGGAAAGTCTTACACTCAATCATGGATACTTCTACACTCAAGTAAGGTGTAGAGATGGTGATACTTTCATGCCATGCCTCTCATATCCATATAAATGTATGACATTTTATACAAGAGTTGGTCTTGCAATTCTCTTTAAAAAATCACGTACAACTATATGCTCTCTTTCCTTTCTAAGTTTTGAAACCGTGACTAGCATCACGAGAAGGCAAAAGATTCGGATTGTTCGCGTGGATACCGTGGAGGCATCAATCTTTGTTGGTTTCTGTGATTCAAAGTCTCGTTAATTGTGAGGTATAATTTCGAAACACCCAGTTTATTCCGGTTCGTATGGGTCCTTGGAGGGTTACGGTTTTATTTTCCGTTGTGCTTGAGATCCCGTAACCCAACACGAATATCCTAAATAAACCACTTGCAAAAAACAGATCTTTCAGTAATAGGCGGCATCCCCTCTTAGTTTTAAGTAAGGGGACATCGAATGTTGGAGGTCCCCGTAATGTTATGATCAAACACTTATGCATTCTATATAAAAGTGTTATAATAAGTTTTTAAGACGTTTTTAAATGTCTTAAGTTTTTATGACATATTTAAAATAAAACATCATATTAATTTTTTTATGACATTATTGAAAAAAAATGTTCTATAAAAATATGTGTTTATAGAACACTTTTCAATAGTATCATATAAAAACACTAATATGACACTTTATTTCAAAACTGTCATGAAAAACTTGATAAAACGCTAAAAAAATGTGCTATAATCTTATTGTGACGCTTGTACATATGACGTGTAATAATTGTTTGGCTATATAAACTTATGTCTTTTAAAAGCAGTCTATTAGAACATTTAATCATTTTTTAAGTTTTATAAACCTGATTTTTTTCTCGCATGCGGATTAGTTGGTGTATATAAGTTTTATAAACTCAAGGTTACCCAAAAACAAAAAATAAAAAGATTTTGTTGTAGTGTAAGTTGCATTTATGATGAATAATTTTCCTCCATTTCACCTTTTTCTTTCAATCCAGCACTTCCGACAACATAACAACCGAAGAGTTTCGCAAATTGACCAACCGCTCCAGATGTTGCTGACACAAACACAAAATCTCCTTTCTTTGGCGAACAAATATCGTGAAAACCAACATAAGCAGTCAAACCAGCCATACCTAAACAATGCCCAGATTCATGTAACATATAATATTCGTATAACAATTATAAAATATATGTGGAACCCCATCATATAACCCTCCAAAAATCCTTGAAGATAGAAAGAAAGTTCCAACATGTGCTAAAAAGAAATCTAACAATTGTCATGGTAAAATTTAGGCTAAATCTAGATTTAACCCCAACTTGAGCTCCTTTGAAGAACACTTGAATCCACAAGCAAAACCTTCCAAAACCTATATTCACAAGTTTCTAACCATGAATATACTCATTCAACCGTTAATAATCAATCCCCAAACATTTTACATCAAAATCCCAACTTGACCTAATTTCACCAAAACTATCAAATCCGAAATTTGAGAAACCAAATCACTATGAAATCATCAAGAGAACATTTATATCTTATATTAGGGTTTAGAAATGGAATGGATGCACTTACCACTTAGGTTTTGATGAAAACCTAGAAAACCCTAAGTTAGAGCTTGAGGTTGAAGATGAAGATCCTTGATAGCTAGCTTCCATCATTGCACTTGGTAGAGTATTGATACTTCATAACTTGGGGATTTAAGGGTTTAGAACCCCAAAACACCATAGATGGAGAGGATGGGTCTTGGGAGAGTTGGGGAGGAAATGAGAAGTGAAGAATGAGAGAAAAGAGGCTGAAACCCGTATTTACAGCAGGCTGCCCCCACCATGCGACATTGCCAGGCGACTATGCCCAGGGCAATGTCGCTTGGCATTGTCGCCAGCTTGCCCCAGGCTGCTGTTTCCCTTCTGCGACTGTGCCATGTGCGACTGTGACTTGTCATAGTCGTCGGGCATTGTCGCGGGACATTTTCGGAGCCCCGAAACTCGACTTTTTCACTATCAATACTCCCGATACTCCAAGGGACTTTAAACAATACAATTCTCAACAAAACCCCACTATTTACAAGTCACGGAAATGTTCTGGTGACATTTACTTACCGAAAATTACGGGTGTTACAATCCTCCCAACCTTAGAATGATTTCATCCTCGAAATCCACTCTTCTCAATGGAACGTTACCTGCATGATAGATTGTCCTTAATCCACTTGCCATAATCACTAACATAACCCTCATGATGATACTCACGCCAGTCGCCCCTCTTGGGCACATAACACTTATGTCCGAGTGAACACTTAACTCGCTAAAGTAGTCTTTACCCTCAAGACTACGGTTGTCTCCCAACCTTGGGTGACACTTACTACTTCAAGAGTAGTTTGTGACCTCAACTTCACACCGGATAATTCACCTCAGCTCAACATACTTCTGGACCCAAACCAAAGTTCAACAACAACCTCCAAGGAATCCTCTAAATTTTAATGCTCCAAGGTCATCCTTCCGAGGCGTACCAATACGCTTTCCAGGTAACTGGTTAAAGTAGATCCGACTATCAATCAACTCCATTCTACTCCCAACCTCAAAACATTCCCTTAATAAAAGCTTTACCACAACGAAAAAACTTATACGCATCGATACTTAATCACCATCATCTAATCTTCTTTTAAATTCCACCATCGAGAGGTCAACATTCACTTGACCCAACGGGGATACTTCCAAACCTTCCAACGATTTGTTGACTTCAAAAAGGGCGAGTCGACGCCTAACCCAAATGGTAGTACCGAACACATGGATATCCCGCCCAAAATTTCCATCTCAGACGCATTGTCATGGTAAAATTAACACTTAACAAGGTACTAAGATTCCAAATCTTACACTACTAACAAAAGAACCACAACATTCCCTTTAATCCTGGAGACTTGCCCCGTTGGCACATCCCCCAACACATGCATGATGTCGAACGATCAACCCAATAACCCATATCCAATCATAAGCAATTAACCACACGAAGCCTTAACCCGAAGATTTATCGAAGCAGAAATATCACCTCTTAATTAACTGGGAGAAAGCATAAATCTAATACCTCAATTATTCATGCATAACCCGATTCCAAATCTGAAACCCAAATTCAAGGTTGACCATAAGTCGGATCATCCGACGCTTCAAATTCCAAGGATTCCTCTAGTCCCTTAATTGAAACTCCTTTCACGATAGAGGTTTTAAATCTATAGTCCTAATGAGTTCAAGGTTTTTCAACCGGTATGCCAATTTGAAATTTATAAAACTTTCAAATACATAAGTTTTATAACAATTAATCGTGTGGTAAAAATACACTACCGTTCATTCGATAGGTTTCAAAATTGATCACCAGCACTACGCATATAAAGTCATTTCCAAAACTCATTTGATCAGTACTTATGTTAATAAAAACGGTAACAAAAGATGCACAACAAAATTTTCAAACGGACTACCATGGTCCTAGTATACATCAATTTATACTATGTATATGAAAAATAATTTTCCGCACTATAACCTGTGCAACAAATTGTTTGTCCATTCCAAAACAGAAATTCACAATTTCAACTTTAAAATCTTCTCCTTTAAAACGCAAAACGTCGGAGGATAAAATCCCCAACAAGGCCCATTTACGTCCGTTTATTTCCCAAATTTAGCAACACGATAGGAACATAAATAAATTTTAAATCGAGTTTAAAACTTTGAGCCGCACAGATAAAACACACTTGACCAAAATAGTAACTACGACGACATGAATACCGATAATTCATTTAATGCATTGCGGAAAATTTCTAACAGTAAAATCAGCAACTGAAACATGTTCTTAGCAAAAGTTCTATCTGAAACAATATAAATCTTTTATGTGCTTACTCACACTAACAGTAAAATTTAAACCCAATACGAATAGTATGCAACGATCAACACTTGTATAAAACTCAAAAGAGAGATCGAATGTTAAACGGAAATTCATAGGTTAACGTACACAGTAATGCGATTATCGCGTTCCAAAATTTATCTACACGACGCAAAATGTCGTAAAACTCGACTGAATTTTCATAAAACTCATTAACGCTAAAATCAAGTGGTGTCAAAATTTTCATTTCTCAACATAAAAAGCATAAGACAACAATAAGTCAAAATGTTAAAATTCTAAAACCATAACGTACGATAAGGTAATCCCTTTCAACAAAACTTTCATGAGACGCGACGCCAAAAGACCGTAAATTTATACGCAATAAAATTAAAACCCACGCATTTTGAAGTACACTCACGCGCCCAAAACGTCGTAAAACAATATTCCATAAAATTTCAACACGACTCGTACAGATTAAAATTCCCAAGAAAATTCCGACTAAAAAACATGGGAACAACTCTTCCTTTAAAACCTTAACATACATGGAGGAGATCCAATATCAAGGTCAAAATTCCACAGTTACTTGCCCAATACTCCAAATAATATCAAAACACGGATATTACAACGGAGATAAAAGATTTTCAATGAAAACATTTGCAACCACGTGCCACAAAACAATTTCATGCACGCTTAAACTCACGATTTAAAATCTAATGAGTGCTAAATGCTTTACCAAGACTTCGTAACATAACTCACTTTATACTTTGAAAACATGAGAAACAATTTATGCAAACTTTTCTAGAAATAAATTTTGTGCATGAATTTGGTCGGTACTCAACATCTTAGGTCTACGCATCTCAATTTCCCGTCATACTATTGTCATCCGGATGCATTAAACATCTAAAAGTCATAATCGCACCAATGATTAACTTACAATCTCTTCTTGAAATAGAGTCTCTTTATCAAGCCTATGGTTCTAATTTCAACCAATAACTCTGACACCAAAATGGTCAACTTAATGCATTCATCGCGCTTAACTATCACTCCAAAGTGACAATGTTATAAACATCGACTCTTCCTTGGACTACTCGCTTAGAAACTTCTTTACTACCCCAACGGTCATCCCACCAAGGTAGTACAAGTATACACATGTAGCATGTAGGTTCACCATGACACTGGCCAGGTGCCATTATGAACGTGCCATACATGATCATCCTTGCTATCCTCGACAAGTTTCCCGTTCCTAGCAACTCAATCAACTCCTAAATGTCTTATCTTAAGGTACCAAATGGTGCAATTCTCTTTCTCAATCACCTAACCAATGCTAGTTTGAGTCTAGGTATCCAAAATCAACACCTAATTCTCTCAAACTTATGCTCTGATACCAACTTGTAACACCCTCAAATTTGGACAGAACGACTAATTTAAATTTTCCAAGAATACCTTAAAGGAATATAAATTCTCTTACTACAAGACCATTATTGAAATATATTTCTAGGTTAGTCTATCATCGAATAATTAAAGTCTTACACAAAAACTAATTAAAGTCGGGTGTCACTAACAAAACCACTAACTGTCGCTATCTCCAATATAAATGCGGAATTCTTCAATAAGCTAATCACCTTCTTGAGCATACAACTAGCACTCGTCCCTTCACAATAACGCTAGAACTAATCCCGAGATGGAACCTGCTGCACATGACGACAAATAAAAAGGTTAGGCTAACGCCTAGTGAGCTCAAGAGTTTTTAACATAAATATAAAAATCGTTAAATGATAATAATGCAATTTAAATCATGATCCTTTAAAATGAATGGCTTTAAATATGAGAAAGACCCGTTTTCCAAGAATACACATTTTATAAATGGACGCCTCAACGCCAAAGCTTTCTTTCATGAGGTAATGCAACCCAACACTTTTCAAAAACGTGAATAATGGTAAATACTCAAATATTGGAATTTAAATAAAACTTTATAAAACAAACGACCAAAATATGAGTAAACTCAAGTCTCCAAAATTAGAGTATATGGAGGAAAACCCAACTCAACACGTCACCGAAAACAAGGATAAAACTAAATACCCCAAAACAACACCTCTCGGTGACGGGGGAGACCCGAATTCCAAGGCTAGTGGTGGAACACAAAAGTAGGCCACATTCCAAGTTACTGAGCTCACCATGCTAGGATCAAGTCCACGAACACGCCGGCTTGTACTAAAATGTGGGGGAGGGCACCCAATGATTCCTAGTCATGCTCATTCGCTAGGATTACATTTACGGTCCATGGCTAGTAACCGGTCCCACATAACCGTACCAATTTGCCCCCGAGGACCCAATGTCTCAACTAGCTACAAATAGGAAGTGACTATCCCATAAAAACAGGCTCAGAAATTAACTCGCGGATGCAGGTCCGGTTATTGGACTCCAAGAGCCCTCACCGACAAGTCCTCGAAATCCCAAGACTAATTCTGACACCAACATATAAATAATAGCCCATTTTCTTTTTACAAAATAAAGACCGACTCCTATGCCTATGGATCCACTACATTACAGTCTAAAACATTACATGACTCCAATCGAATGACTAACGCACTCAAAACATATAATTCTCAAATAATGTGCATTAACCACCATCATACTCAAATCTCCACAACGGGCAATTAAACCAGACAATGTCCTCAAGACTCATTTTAGTCAAAATCGAGCCAAAAGCTCAACGATTTACTTAAATCCCCAATGAAAGCCAGTGTAAACATTAAAACACGTTTGACCAACGGATATGCCAACACAACGACCAAAAGTAAGATTAACTCAAAAATCGTCAATAGTTGAAACAAAGCTTTTTCCCAAAGGACTAATTCCCTTATTTTTTCCAAAATGACTCATAACACAAATGATATGCATTTTCCAAACAATTTATGAAATCAGTTGCACCAAAAGGACAATTACTTAAAATGACCTCCAATTAAGTATTAAATCATCAAATAAACATATTAAAATGATTTATGTATCAAAATGTCCAAATTCCCAAAGATGGGTGTTATATAAGTTTATTAAGTTAACCACTTCCAAAATAACCAAACTTATCAGCAGTTAACAGTTTCATGTAAAACACAAAACACTTTAAAATAAACATTTTGGCATGTACACCGTTTTCACAAATCAACTTGAACTCACCTTGCTAGATTTAGGCTAAATCTAGATTTTACCCCAACTTGAGCTCCGTTGAAGAACACTTGAATTCACAAGCAAAACCTTCCAAAACATATATTCACAAGTTTCCAACCATGAATATACTCATTTAACCATTAATAATCAATCCCCAAACATTTTACATCAAAATCCCAACTTGACCTAATTTCACCAAAACTATCAAATCCGAAATTTGAGAAACCAAATCACTAGGAAATCATCAAGAGAACATTTATATCTTATATTAGGGTTTAGAAATGGAATGGATGCACTTACCACTTAGGTTTTGATGAAAACTTAGAAAACCCTAAGTTAGAGCTTGAGGTTGAAGATGAAGATCCTTGATAGCTAGCTTCCATCATTGCACTTGGTAGAGTATTGATACTTTATAACTTGGGGATTTAAGGGTTTAGAACCCCAAAACACCATAGATGGAGAGGATGGGTCTTGGGAGAGTTTTGGGAGAGTTGGGAGGAAATGAGAAGTGAAGAATGAGAGAAAAGAGGCTGAAACCACTACAAGAAAATGTACTTTTGCCGGCGGGTTTGGGAAATCCGTCGGTAAAAGTAACATTTGCCGACGTCTTTCATGTCTATAAGCAATAAAGTTGTATTGGGCCTTATTGTTTTGATGGTTGAAAGCTCACCTTAATCAAAGGTATATTTCTTATTTTTCTAGTATGAATCTTTTATGTTCATCAAGAAAGAGATGTTCTCATTTGCATTTGTCATGCCTTTATTTGAGGCGCCACTAGCATTTAGGACTTTATCTTTAATTTGTAATGTTTAAATAATTCTCCAAAGTGCTCTAATTGATGAAAAGGAGGTTTCATCAATTATGAATCTCTTAGGAGCGGAAACAGAAAACATTTTCAATTTCAGAAAGATTTTTCATTAGTTGTTAACATTGGAACCAATTCAATCGTAGATTAAGCACAACTTCATGGATCCAACTGTTGGAAAGAAGTTGATTTTTCTGTCTGATTCCTTTTTTGTATAGATTCTTACTGGAAAAGGAAATACACTGCTTCATTTTCATGTAATAAGCCACAAGATATATATAATTCTAACAATGTCCCGGAATGTTGAACCATGTAAATATTGTCTTCAATTTATTATTTCCTGCAATAGCTACTATAAAAGGTCTGGTTTGCAATCTAAACATATATACTTAAATATATATGTGTGTATGTAATTTTCCATGTGATTCATCTTATTCATCAAACTACTGTCATTTGTTATTTCTATTGTCATTTTTATTGTTATTTTATGCTGGTAACTCTATCTGTTCTACAGTTTTATTTTGATGACTCAGGGTAACAAAATGGAGACACTGTTGTTGGGCATTTTGTCTTTTGTACATAATATGTAATACAATATGGAAGGTGCTTTTTGGGAAGGTTTGTGCTATAGACTATAGTCATCCTGAGGTACTATTTCCTATGTTATTGCTAAACTTTATTTTAATTTTTTCTAGATATACCCTTATGTGATACATAGGTATTACATGCATTATGTACCCTAAAACACAACCAACCAAACATATTTTAATTATTTTCATGTGTTCATGCTTGTTGGATCACCCTTGAAGTGGTCATTAGTAATTTTCATTTTGTGCAACAAGTTGCATCATCCATGGATGTATTTAGCTTACTGTTTTCATCATTTATTTCTAGTTGGAATGGTATCTCTTTATATAGAATTGCATTTGCTTAATTGGTCCATGAACTAGGTTTGAAGAAGAAGGTTGTCAAGCATTGAAGTATTCTAACCTGGACCTGGACCTGGACTTTTGAAGACACAAGTTAACATCAACAATGGTTCTTCAAAATTAGACCTACTTGGACTACAATGGTACCTTCATCAAAGAAGAGGTAATCTGCAACTTTCATGGTAAAAATGATTACTTTCATTTTTGAAAATGACAACAGTTTGAAGTAGCAAGGGAAGAAAAGATTGCACATGTACTATAGGCTTTGTTCTTGTACTCTTGCTTGATACGTGTACTTTGGTCTCCATCTCTAGTATGCAACAAGAGCACATTGATAGAATTGCAGAGAAACATGGCAATTCAGACAATATACGGCTACTCAACATGATGTTTTGATGCAACAAATGCAAGATATGTATAAGATGAAGAAAATGTTTCAACAAATTCAAGACCGTATACCCAGATTAAGTGTGCCACAACATTTGTTATCTATGGTTATCTTTGGAGATACATCTACTAGTAAACCATTTGAGTTAGTCAAAGAGGATGATGATGATTTATTTATCTTTATTTTTTTATATATGTCCAAAAGATATTTTCATTTGGTTGGATTTCTGTTTTTAAGATATTTTTGTAATGTTTTTTTTTATTAATTAGCCAATTTATGTTTAAGTCGTTTATACTTGCTTATCTGTTATTTTTGTTGACAAAAGTATGTCGAAACACACCGACAAATGTTCTATTATAAAGTCAACAACTTTTGCCATCAAGATTTGGCAATAGTACAAAGGTTAACCAAAAGAGTCAAACCTAACTTTTGCCGATGAGTTTATACGTCGGTAAAGGTTATGCGTAAAAAATTAAAAAACACTTTTGCCAACGGATTGTTGGGCCGGTAAATGTTTGACCAAAAAGTCAAAGAAAACTTTTCCTGACGGAAAAAACTACACCGGAAAAAGTATTTAGTCGTCGGTAAAAAGATTTTATACGATTACTTGAGAAAAGTTTTTGCCGACAACTTTAGTTTTTACTGACGACTATCTTTCATCGGTGAAGGTATCATTACCGACGGACCATGTTGTTAGCTGGTAAAAACCTTTTTAGCGGCCAACTTTTCACGACAACTTTTGCCGACGGAAAAGTCCGCCGGCAAAAGGTTTTGAACTTTTGTCGGCGACTTTCGAGCCTTTTGTCGGCGTATTTTCCTCCGGCAAAAGTAGTTTTTTTTTGTAGTAAACCCGTATTTACAGCAAGC
The DNA here is from genome assembly GCA_954870635.1 of Arctium minus. Lineage (NCBI taxonomy): Eukaryota > Viridiplantae > Streptophyta > Magnoliopsida > Asterales > Asteraceae > Arctium > Arctium minus. The sequence goes on along the minus strand of OX941097.1, from coordinate 15,168,665 downwards.
TGCCCCCACCATGCGACATTGCCAGGCGACTATGCCCAGGGAAATGTCGCCTGGCATTGTCGCCAGCTTGCCCCAGGCTGCTGTTTCCCTTCTGCGACTGTGCGATGTGCGACTGTGACTTGTCATAGTCGCCGGGAATTGTCGCGGGACCTTTCCGGAGCCCTGAAACTCGACTTTTTCACTGTCAATACTCCCGATAATCCAAGAGATTTAAACAATACAATTCCCAACAAAACCCCACTGTTTACAAGTCACAGAAATGTCCGGGTGACATTTACTTATCGAAAATTACGGGTGTTATATCTTAGTACGGACCGACGTTGTTCGTGGCATGGATTCCAAGTATTTAGCTCATAACTCGGATTGTGGCTTACTTGGTGTTCCGCTACAATTCTTGGTAAATCGGGCATCCCCTGTCATCGCAAGATGAATTTTTGGACCGAAAAGTCCTTATTTGACAAATATTTCAATTGTAAACTCAACTTTCTTGAAAAGATGTCCTTTCATTACATTTATCTAAACTTCTTTAAATTATAAACTGTATGTTCTCACTAGGATTTAAGCCTAACACTTTTTCTCAAATGATGTGTATAACAGGTTCCTTTAACAGTGGGTTGCCAAAGGTTTGAGCGACGAGCATGGGCTTGAGACATTTTTTAGATGATTAGTATTTGGCGTTGGACATTTAATTAAGTCCCTTATTTTGGTGATGACAACCGATGTAATCTAGATAGTTTATGTTTAGATTAGTTTGTTGTTGATTTCCATATCCGTTCACAGGTTTTTTTGTAAATGATTTATACATTTACCCTTTTGGGGTGGTTTATTCCAAATACAAACGTCATATTGCCAAATTTTCAAATTTTAAATTACTCTAAATTTTAGGGTGTTACAAGTTGGTATCAGAGCTCTAGTTTAAGTGAACTAGGCATGAATGTAAGATGTCTAGACTTAGACTGAGTATGTTAAGTATTGATTGTGAGTTTGGGTAGAACTTCTAAGATGGGTTAGTCTTAGAGTCGACGGAAATTATGTTTATCAAACATTGTGGCGATGGTAACGAAAACCTTTATGTAATATATGTTAATTATCCCACTTAGCTAATGTTATTGTGAGGATGTTTTACGTGAGTGTGCTTGAAGTGCCGTTAATATGACAATTGGTAATATAGTAGTATGTTCTTTTTGTGCTTATTCTGTTGACCCCTCTCTTACTCTTTCTCGTGCTTGTGTGGCAGCCATTACTCCATTATGGTGAACACTCGTAGTCGGCTGTTAGGCGACGGAGACCTTCGTGATGTTAGTTTGCCCGAACGAAACCCGGTGGTTAGGGCGCCGACTATCGTTCCTCCTGGTATGCCGCTGATATTCACTGGGGAGGTAGAGCAAGTGCCTAGGGTGGAATTGGCATCCACAAACCCGGTTGTTCAAGAGGCAAACCCTCAAGCTGACATGATGGACAGCGTCATACAAATGGTGACGTCGGCTATGGAGAAGCAGCAAGAGGCATTTCTGAAGATGGTGCAGGACCGTGATGTAAGCCTCAGAAGGCACGAAGCAGTGGAAGATAACGTGTTAGTTGGTTCTGGAGGCACTGGGAACAGAATCAGAACTGAAGAGCACATGATTGTTGGTGCTCCGAGAAGTGGGAATATTTGATCCTATAAATCTTTTATGGGTTGTGGACCACTAGAGTTCTCGAGTTCCGAAGACCCGGTTGCGTGCATAAAATGGATCCAAGCGATCGAACAGGCTTTCAGCTCCTTTGAGTGTGGTGACGATCAGAAAGTGAGATTTGGTTCTCAGTTACTTAGAGATACGACACTCTCATGGTGGAGTGTCACCCATTCCACCCTCTCTTCTACTGTGTTAGCCCAACTATCTTGGGTCGAGTTCAAGAAGAAACTCTTGGAAGAGTATTGCAGCGAGAGAGCCATGGATCGAATCGAAGCTGTGTTTCGGTCGCTTGAGAAAGGAAACTTGATGGTGAGGGAGTACACCCGTCAATTTATGGAGAAGCTGGGGTTAGTGGGGCATGTGGCCTCAACAGAAAAGAAGAAGATAAAGGCTTATCTAATGGGTCTGCCGGCGGACATGATGTCCATGGTCCGCAACTCGAAGGCTTCTAACCTTCGTGAGACGATTGAGGAAGCGCAATTTATGGAAGAGGTTTATGCGAGGGGTAAACCGGAGAAAGCTATGGTGGTCGTATACAAGAGAATGTGGGAAAACAGTTCCATACCTCCCAAGAGAACTCGACCTTTTGTCGGGAATCGAGGCTTCAACAATTTTCAAGAAGCTAGATGGTGCCAAAAGTGTCGAATCAGGCACCATGGTAACTGTAACTCCACTTCTCAACCTTGTGGCAAGTGTGGAAAGCCTGATCACATCACCAGAGATTGCTCGATGAGAGGGCTTACTTGTTTCGAGTGCAAGGCACCGGGGCATATGAAGAGGGATTGCCCGAAACTCAAGACGGGTAGTGTACCGGAGAAGAGAGAGAACCCATCTAGGGTTCCGGGTCGAGCTTTCCAGATGACGGTCGAGGAGGCCAAGGCATCAACCGATGTGGTATCGGGTATGTTTCTTCTAAACTCTGTACCTGCTTGTGTACTGTTCGATTCGGGTGCCAGATTCTCTTTTATATCTGCGTTGTTTCGTCAAAAGCTTGCTATGCCATAGTCTAGAGAATGCGTTAGTGGTAGAAATAGCGAATGGTAGTCAAGTTCTAATCCGCGATGTTCTGAGGAAGTGTGCTCTCGGAATCGAAGGGAGAGAATTCCCGATCGATTTGATGTCGATGATTATTGGAAGTTTTGATGTGATGGTCGGCATGGATTGGTTAGCAAACAATCATGCCGAGATCGTATGTTCCAAGAAATTGATCCGACTTCCCAATCCTAGTGGTGAAGTTGTCATGATCGTTGGTGAGAAAAGTAAAGGTGATGTAGCAATTATCACCATGGCTAAAGCACGTAAATGCTTGGTGAAAGGAAGCACGCCAAGCTAGAGAAGTCAAAGATTGAAGATGTGAAGATAGTAAGGAGTTTCCCGATGTCTTTCCGGACGACTTGCCCGGGTTACCACCCGATCATCAAGTGGAGTTTCGGATTGATCTCGTGCCGGGAGCGGCTCCTATTGCTAGAGCCCCTTACCGGTTGGCGCCATCGGAGATGCAAGAGATGATGGCTCAACTCCAAGAGCTTTTGGAGAAGGGTTTCATAAGACCAAGCTCGTCGCCTTGGGGAGCTTCGGTCTTGTTTGTCAAGAAGAAGGATGGCACGATGAGAATATGCATCGATTATCGTGAGTTGAACAAGGCAACGGTGAAGAACAAGTACCCTCTTCCGAGGATAGACGACTTGTTTGATCAACTCCAAGGAGCGGGGTGTTTTTCCAAGATCGACCTATGTTCAGGATACCACCAAGTGAAGGTGAGGGGAGAAGACATCTCGAAGACGACCTTTAGAACACGTTACGGTCATTACGAATTCCTTGTAATGTCGTTTGGCCTAACGAACGCACCGACGGTGTTTATGGATTTGATGAATAGGGTGTGCCGACCATTCCTCGACAAGTCGGTCATCGTATTCATTGATGACATACTCGTATACTCCAAGAGTGAGTTGGAACACGAGCAACATCTTCGTGAAGTTCTAGAAGTGTTGAGAAAAGAGAGATTGTACGCCAAATTTTCCAAGTGTGATTTTTGGCTTGAAGATGTGCAATTCTTGGGTCACGTTGTCACTCGAGACGGAGTGAAAGTGGACCCCTCCAAAATTGAAGCCATGATGAATTGGGAGCCTCCCAAGAGTCCGTCCGAAATCCGAAGTTTCTTGGGTTTGGCGGGATATTACCGGAGATTTATTCAAGACTTTTCGAAAATCGCTTCTTCCTTGACGACGTTGACTCGGAAGAATGTGAAGTTCGTTTGGACCGAAGCGCAAGAGAAGGCGTTCCGGACTTTACAAAAGAAGTTGTGTGAAGCTCCGATCTTGTCGCTACACGAAGGGTTGGAAGACTTTGTGGTCTATAGCGATGCTTCGAAAATGGGATTGGATGCGTGTTGATGCAAAGAGGCAAGGTGATCACCTACGCCTCTAGGCAACTCAAAATTCACGAGAAGAGTTTTCCTACCCACGATTTGGAGTTAGCGGCGGTGGTGTTCGCCATGAAGCTATGGCGGCATTACCTCTATGGCACGAAATGTACACTCTACATGGATCATAAGAGCCTAAAATATGTCTTTGATCAAAAGGAGTTAAACATGAGGCAAAGGCGGTGGCTCGAGTTGCTCAAGGATTACGATTGTGAGTTGCTTTACCATCCCGGTAAAGCGAACGTAGTGGCCGATGCGTTAAGTTGGAAGAACTATAGCGGAAGCATTCGGGCCACCCTTTTGATAATCGAGTTAGTGTCAAGTCTTGTTGAAAAAATCAAGACATCTCAAGTGGAAGACTTATTGGAAAAAAATCTCAAGGATGAAGTCATGGTAAAGCAACGTTTGCTCTTAACTAAAGATAGTCGTGGGGTAAAACTGTTTAACGGTCGTGTGTGGGTGCCCAAAGTTGGGGGTAATCATGAATTACTTCTTGAGGATGCCCACAAGTCCAAGTATTCCATTCATCCGGGGTGTACAAAGATGTACCGAGACTTGAAGTTACATTATTGGTGGCCGGTAATGAAACTTTATGTGGCGCGTTACGTGGCGCGTTGTGTGACGTGCTTACAAGTGAAGGTCGAACATCAACGACTGTATGGGAGTCTTCAGTCCTTAGAGATTCCCGAGTGGAAGTGGGAACATATTACCATGGACTTCGTGACGAAGTTGCCTAAAACTCTTCGAGGTCACGATACCATATGGGTAATAGTCGATGGTTGACTAAGAGCGCTCACTTTTTAGCTATGCGCGAGACCTTACCGATGGACAAGTTAGCAAAACTCTACATTGATGAGGTGGTCTCGAGGCATGGAGTACCCTTGTCGATCATGTCAGATCGCGATAGTCGGTTCACTTCGAATTTTTGGGATGGTTTTCAGAAGGAGCTTGGTACACGAGTAAAGTTGGGTACGACTTACCATCCACAAACCGACGGTCAGAGCAAGAGAACAATCCAAACGCTTGAATACATGCTAAGGTCTTGTGTTATCAACTTTGGGGGTAGTTGGGACTCTCACCTATCTTTGGTGGAGTTTGCTTACAACAATAGCTATCACTCGAGTATTGGAATGGCACCGTTTGAGGCCTTATACTGGCGGAAGTGCAGAACTCCCGTGTGTTGGCTAGAGGCGGGAGAGAAACAATTCGTCGGACCCGAAATTGTGCAAGAGACAACCGATAAAGTTAAATGCATTCGGGAACGGTTGAAGGCAGCTCAGGATCGGTAGAAGAGTTACGCTGATAAGAAAAGACGGCCGATGGAGTTTCAAGTGGGCGACCGTGTGATGCTTAAAGTGTCGCCATGGAAGGGCATTATCCGGTTTGGAAAACGTGGGAAGTTGATTCCTCGTTTCCTTGGCCCATTCAGGGTGCTAAAGCGTGTGGGTTTGCAGGACTACCAATTGGAACTTCCATCGGAAATGAACGGGATCCATAACACGTTCCATATTTGTTATCTCCAGAAGTGTTTGGTGGAAGAGGAAAGCGTCATTCCCCTTTCCGAGATAAGAGTGGACGAAGGTAATCATTGTGTCGAAGAACCCGAAGCTATTTTGGATCGGAAGTCAAAGAAGCTTCGTCATAAGGAGGTCACGATGGTCAAAGTGCAATGGAAGCATCATCGGCGAGCCAATGTGACGTGGGAAGCCGAGGAGGATATGAAGCGTAGATATCCTAATCTTTTCAAGTAGTTGGGATTTCGGGGACGAAATCATCTCCAAGTTGGGGAGGATTGTAACACCCCGAATTTTGAGTTTGGCCAGATTTGGAGAAGGTTTGAAGTTAGTGGGCTGGCGTGAGTTACCACGCGGCTTGGCCCGCTCCATAACCCGCGTGGTGTTCTGTCTGTCGCGGATTCCAGTGAGTGGTGCGAGTTTGCCCACGCCATAACCAGGGCATAACCGCGCGGTTTTTTTGAGGTTTTCCCTTGAATATGACCCTGTATATACATATACATTTAATTTAGATAATCAAGGGTGTGGATTAAATCACTTCCTAAATTTACTCTCAACCGCATTTTATAACCACCTCAATATTTGAAAATAAACAAAATCAACGATTGAGATTTGGTTTGTAGAGTTTGTAAGAATTATATAGTTTGCAAATGAAACGCACCCTATATATATATATATATATATACTTTTGACCCCCCCCCCCCAAACTTATAAATTTGAATTCCAACCCCCGTTACAAAAATTTTGGGGTCCAACATCCGTTAGTGGTTATAAGTTATAACCGAAGAAATTGCCAAAGACTAAAAAAGAACTTGTATATTTTAAAGTGAGTAACCGAGACATACCAAACCGGGAGTGAAAGAAGTTACGTAACTTCCTTCAACGGCTTCGATTCCTCATATAAGGATCGTATGACAATTAGAGATTTTTTGATAAAATTAAACCGCCATCGTTTTTCGGTAGTTCCAAACGGATGGTGGTATCAGAAGCAACCACCATGTCGGATGGTTTCATATACCCATTCACAGGCCCGGCCCTGGCCCATGGCAGCCATGGCTTAGGCCATGGGCAGCAGGGCCCATGAGGGCATCAAATTTATAATAGGCTTTTAACTATACTATGTTCAGTTCTAAAGGCCCATTTATTTTTTTAGCGTTGAAGATTAGAATCATTCGATAGCAGGGTGAGACCGCTTAATCCAATAGACCAACCATCGATTAGAACTCTCCCTGTCAAGATCGAAAATTCTAAACAAGAATTTAACACAAACTCAGAAACAATGTTAAAGAAGTCGCGGAATAACACTTTAACAAATAATCAAAAACACAGAATATGAACTCAAATCATAAGTTTATATTGCATAAAACTTAATGATTACAAACACAACCTCAATCTGTTGAACAGACTCAACAGACGTTCTATACTTCTCTATAGAAAGGATCAATACTAGTCTTGAGGTTAATTCTATCAAAGACTTCTATACACTATATACAGAGTTGATTACAAGATAATTATCAAAATAAGATTGATCTTCAACATCAATACCATAATTATCTTCAGCATTATTTCCAACTCCTATTCTTTCATTCCAAGTCATTATCTTCAACATGAGCAGCATTAATCTTCATCCTTATCCAGCAGCATTAATCATTCTCAGCAGTATTAATCTTTGAGCAGTACTAACCATGCTTACAGTATTAAATCCTCACTTGCACTAGCAATCATTTAGCAGTACTAACTACTATCAGTATTAATTCTACTAGCAGTAGTAATCACTTAGCAGCATGAATCATGAAGACTGAGCAACATAAACCATACTTAGCACATTCAAACCCAACAATCTCCCCCTAACTTAACTTTTCATAATGAGAAGTTAAGTTCTTCAGCCTGAGGTCTTCATGATGCTTTCAAAACTTCAGCTTAGATTCCCAAATCAGGATTCAGACCTAGACTTTGATTGGTGGCTCTCTTGACTACTATCCTTGCCATTTCTGAGTTCTTTGGACATACCAACTTTGCTTTCAACATTGCTTGCAGTTTAGCCTTGCTATGATCATACACCTTGTCCACCAAATAATACTCATTGTAACTTTTATCAATTGTTAGGACATAGACTCCACATCCTTCATACAACATCCAATGATCAATCTTTTTAAAACCATATTCATGATGTAGATTTTAGATCCTGTACTTCACTCTTTCTGGCTCAAACATCATACATAAGTATTCCATGGCTATCTTGGTTAGACTAATCCCAACTTCTTCCAACACTTTACCATATAAGCTCATTCCATCTTTATGCATTTCTTCCAAATCAGACCTGAAGCAGCTTCTGATAATTTTACCCCATGTAGCATACACTTCATAGTAATCTCCCAATCTCTTGATCCTGAAATATTCTTTGCCTTGGTCTTTCAGAATATCCCAAACAATAATTTCTGGTGCTTTCATAGAGATAGGATCAACTTGTACTGGGTCTTCATCTGTCAAAGTCATGTACAAATGGAATTGCTCATTGGATTGTTGATTGGACTGCTCTGGATTCTGTGCTGGCTCTGCTAAAGATGCAACAGTAGGTTCTGATTCTGCTTCTTCTCTTTCATTTTCATTCTCCTCTTCTTCAGTTCTTGCCCTTTTTGCCTTTGGCTTGGTGGCAATGGACTTCTTTCTTTTCATTGCACCAATCTGTTGAGCTAAGGTATCCTCTTTCTTCACTTCTGCCTTGTCTTTGATAGGAGTACCTTCTTCATTTTCAGGGAAAGGTTGTTGAATGTTGAGGTCATGCCTCTCTTTCATTTTTCTTTCAAACTCAACCCTTTGTGTGAAGTCCCCTTTCAGCTTGGCCATCTCCTTCTTGTATAGCTCTTCTATCCTTCCAAATGACATACTGGAAAACATTCCTTCAGGAACTCCAATAGCTCCTTTGAGGAAGTTTATCATTTTCCTTCTTTGTTGATTGGCCAGGAAGGTCTTTGAAGGCTTTCTTTGCTTTATCTTGAATGGCAGTCTTTGCCTTGAGGCCTTCTTTGTAACTTTAGCAGCAGCAGCAGTCTTTAAGCTCCTTTGATATTCCTCATTAAGCTTAGTAGACAACTCCAAAGCAATCTCTCTGTCTTTTATTGATTGGATTTCTTCCTCCTTTTCCATTTCTTCTTGCAGCCTCTTAGCTAACTCTTCATCCAGAGATATTTGAGACGATTTCTTTGATGGCTTCACAGATTCAACCACTTTTTCTTTCCCTTTCCTCTTGATCTCTGCCTCACTGATCTTCTTCTTTTTCTGTTCTGATCCTGCTTCTTTGATTACCACTCCTTTAGCCTTTTGAGTTGCTTTAGGAGTATCATGTTTTGCTTTAACTAGAGTTTCTGCAATTTCTAGTTCTTCTACTGTCAGATCAGTTTCTGCTGCTGGTTGTTCTGTTTCTGCTTCTGGTGTAGTTACTGCTGCTTTTACAAAAGTTTCTGCTTCTGCACCAATCTCCCCCTCAAACTGTGATTCCATGTCAACAGGGCTTTGCTTTTCTGCTTTAGCTTTACTCTCCCCCTTTTTGAAAGCATCTTTTACATCTCCCCTTTTCTTCAAGACATACTGCCTTTTCTTCTTTTTGTGCACCAACTTGAGCACCAGCTTCTTGAGATGAGCTATTTGCTCTTGCTGGAACAGAATCACCTTTTGCATATCCTTTATCTCCAAGTTTTGATTGTGAACTTCCAGACTCAATGTACCAAGAGTATCCATCAATTCATTATACGTATATCTGTCCTCACCTCCTTTAGGTGTTTTTACCACCCTTGGAGGATCCTTGGAACTTTTAGTAGAGGTCTTCTGCCTAGCAGAAGCACCTGCTACCCCCATGGTTTCTTGGCACTTGGGACCTTTAGATGATTGCTCATCTAAAGTTGCCGTGGGGAAGGTCTTAGGTATGTTCACACTGTCCTGTCCTACACCTTGTGCAGAAACAGTAGTGTGAGTCTCACTGCCCACATGCTCTTCCTTCTCCTTATTGAGGACCTTCTTGGGGTAGGGAAACACCCCTGTGGTTTCCCTTTGGAGATTCTCTAATGGAGAATGCTCCATTAGAGGGCTTGAATGCTTTGGGGGTGAAGGTACAAGAAGGGAAGGAACCTTCTGTACCTTTTTCCTTATATAAGTTTTGGTGATGGGGGATGTGGGCTTTACAATAGGAATCTGAGGAAGATTACTAGAAATGAGTGGTGTGGGTAGGTCATTAGTTGGGTGGTCAGATGTGGGCTGTGACCCTGATGCCTCACCATGGGAAGGAGACACACCCATCATTGTAGAGAACAATGGAGTGTCTATACCTGAGAAGTCCTTACTGGGCCTCTTCATATTTGAGAACACCTTCCCCTTTGGGGGTTTTGGTACATATACCTCATTGAAATGAGGTAAATCCGTCAATTCTTGATTTAGTACTTCTTGTACAAACCTTGGATACATATAAAAGCTTTTGGATTTGGTATCCAGGTTTGACATTAAATCATTGAAAATCATTTGAGCAAAATTAAACTTTCTAGAGGTAGCTAAGCAGACCAACGCATAGGCTATGGTACTGCTAAACTCACTCTATCCGGTTGTTTTTCGTGAAATGCAGTGTTGTAGGGTATGAACAAAGAATCTCCACTGAGGTGAAAATCTGTTCTTGAAAAATTTATATATGTCAGTGGGACCTTCATACCCCATACGATGAAGAGCTTGGAAGAGATCTTCCTTAGGTAAAGAGGTTATACCTGAGGCATCATCTAGTCGTAGATGAATGCGAATACAGCCTTCTGAGATGGTTAGAGGTTTATCACAAACCCTTGCTTTGATGACCTGAGTGCCATCTTCAGTTTGAATAGCAGCATTGGCCCAGAACTGTCGTTGATATTCCACATAGATAGTGGGATTGACAGTTAATGCGTGGACGATGTGTGAGGATTTTAGAAAATCCACAATCTGATGAAAACCTTCAGCCTGTTTGGGTTTTTGCAGCATAGCAACCTCATTGTGTTCATCAAAGAATTATAGTCCTGCCATCGTTTTGATTGATTCGAGGGTTTGGATCACCACTAGGGTTTACACTGATACGCAAGAAATCGAGAGAGAGAGAAAAAGAGAAGTTATGGAAGTTCAAAGAGCCGTTTGTATTTTGGCGGTCACAAAGGGTATTTATAGGTGGAGGGTTTCAGTTAGAAGCAGTACTAAGTACCCTAGCAGTATTAACCAATTCGCAGTATTAACTCATATTAGCAGCAGTAACACATACTGGCAGTACTAACACGGACTAGCAATATTAACACAGACCAGCAGTAGTAACACTGATTAGCAGTATAAATAAGGCAAGCAGTAGTAAATTTGCACTGGCAGTATAAACCACCTAGCAGTATTAACCATACTTAACCATATTTGAAATGTTGTCATGAGTAATATAGCGAGCAGCATTAACTGAATTAGAAGTACCAAGTATCCCTTTGAAGCAATCTAAAACACTTAAACACACAAGGTTAGCAGCACCATGCACAATACAGTATGAGAAAGTAGACAGGAAGGAAAATATACAGGTACTTGAGACAAAAGATAATAGGCTTATTCAGAGTTTATCATGCCCACACTTGTGACCAAAAATGTGAACCTACCCACATCAAAAGCATTAGTGAATAGATCAGCAAATTGGTTACTTGTATGGACTTTCACAACCTGAATTAGCTTCTTTTAATTGCAGTCTCTGATAAAATGATACCTGATTTCTATATGCTTTGTTTTGGAGTGCTTGACTGGATTATTAACAATGCTAATAGCACTGTTGTTGTCTATGAAGATTGGAGTGTGAAGAAAAGTCATACCATAGTCCAGCATTTGATTCTGAATCCAGAGTACTTGTGAACAACAGCTTGCAACAGCTATATACTCTGCTTCTGTTGTAGAGGTGGACACTGTGGTTTGTTTCTTGCACTGCCATGACACTAGTCTTGCACCCAAAAACTGACATCCCCCTGAAGTTGACTTTCTATCCAAATTTGCACCACCCAAGTCACTGTCTGAATAAGCAAGTAGGTTAAATGGTGAGTCATGAGGATACCAAAGACCTAATCTAGGTTGGCCTTTGAGATATCTGAATATCCTCTTGACTGCTTGAAAGTGTGATTGCTTAGGCCTTACTTGAAATCTTGCACACACACAAACAGGAAACATGATATCTGGTCTTGAAGCAGTGAGATACATGAGGGAGCCAATCATGGATCTATAGTGATGAACATCCACATCCTCCCCCTCAAGATCTGTAGTGATCTGTTTGTGTGTCTCCATGGGTGTGCTTGCAGGCTTTGATTATGAGAATCCAAACTTAGTAAGAATGTCCTGCACATACTTGGATTGGCTTATGAATATCCCATCTTTCTTCTGCTTAACTTTCAGCCCAAAGAAGAAGGTAAGTTCACCCATAGAACTCATCTTGAATCTCTTGTGCATCAGTTCTTCAAAATCTCTGCACAATTGATCTTTTGTGGATCCAAAGATGATGTCATCTACATAGATCTGCACAAGTAGAATGTCCTTCTTCCTTTTGATGAACATAGTCTTGTCTATTATTCCTCTTTCAAAACCATTTTCCAAGAGGTATGTAGACAGAGTGTCATACCATGCCCTTGGTGCTTGATGTAGCCCATAGAGTGTCTTCTTTAATTTGTATACTCTGTCAGGATAATTTGGATTCTCAAACCCTGGAGGCGGACAGACATACACTTCTTCTTCAATTTTCCCATACAGGAAATCACTCTTTACATCCATTTGGTAGACCCTGAACTTCATGAAAGAAGCATAGGCTAAAAATAGCCTAATTGCCTCAATCCTGGCCATAGGTGCAAATACCTCTTCATAATCAATTCTTTCTTCTTGAGTATACCCTTGTGCCACTAATCTGGCCTTGTTCTTTATTACTATTCCTCTCTCATCTTTCTTGTTCCTGAAGATTCATCTTCTGCCAATTGCTCTGTGTCCTTTTGGAAGATCCACCATATCCCATACATCTTGCAGTACAATCTGCAGTAGCTCCTCTTGCATTGCTTCTATCCAGCTTGGATCTTTCATTGCATCATATGCCTTTTTGGGTTCAACCTGTGATAGAAAACAAGATAATAAACCTGATCGTAGGTCTTTCAATCCCCCTATCTTGGTTTGTTGCCTTGTGGTCATTGGGGAATTGATGTCACCAATCACTAATTGAGGAGGATGATTCTTCTGAGTTCTTGTAGCATTGACAGCCTCTTCATTAAGATTGACTTCAAGATTGGTGTCATTCTTTTCTGGAGTGCTTCCACCATACACTGAAGAATCATCATCTGTGTCATCCTCTTCCAAAAATGGCATCTCAGGACCTTTGATTCCTGAATCTGAGGGTTGATCTTCCTTTTCACCCCTGTCCTCTTCATTTTGAACTGGTTCAGTGTCCTTTGAATCTGAAGTATCTTTCTTATCTTGGTCACAAAATTCAACAGGATCAGCAGTAGGTGTTGGGAACAGCACAAACTCTTGTCTTTGTACTTGTACCTGTTCTGTCCCTGTTTCTGCATTATGCTCATTACTGAAACCCAAAGAATTAGACAGTGAATCAATGTCAAATAGCCAATCATGACCTGACCCAAGTTGATTTGGTGTGTTCTCATTGCATTTGACATTGTCACTTTCCTCAATAATCCTAGAAGAGGTGTTAAAAACTCTGTAGGCCTTACTTTGAGATGAATAACCAACAAGAAACCCATCCTCAGCTTTGCTATCAAACTTGCGTAGGTGAGTTTTGGTATTGAGAATTGTGCAAGGACACCCAAATGGTTTGAAAAATCCAATAAAAGGTTTCTTCTTTTTAAAAAGCTCATAAGGTGTCTTGTCTTGAGATTTTACTACTAGAACTCTGTTTTGAACATAGCAGGCAGTATTAACTGCTTCTGCCCAAAAAGTGATTAGAAGTTTTGAATCTGCCAACAGAGATCTAGCAACTTCTATCAAAGTCCTATTTCTCCTTTCAGCAACACCATTCTGTTGAGGAGTCCTGGGAGTACTGTATTGTCTCTCAATGCCCTTTTCCTCACAAAAGTTGTTTAGGTCATTGTTTTTAAATTCAGTTCCATTATCAGACCTAATGACTTTAACTCTTAGATTTTTTTGGTTTTCAACTCTAAGAACAAAGGATTTGATCAGTTCACTTGTCTCATCCTTTGTCCTCAGAAAGTAGACCCAAGTGAATCTAGAGAAATCATCAACAATAACCAAGCAGTAGGATTTCTTACCAATACTCATCACATTTGTAGGGCCAAACAGATCCATATGCAGTAAATTAAGAGGTGAAGAGATTGTATTTATCTCTTTGGACTTATGAGAAGTTTTGTCCTGTTTGCCTTTAAGACATGCAACACAATGATCATCACATGAAAATACCTTTTGTGGCAAACCTCTTACAAGGTTGTTTTTCATAAGTTTGTTCATTGTTTTAAAGTTCATGTGACACATCCTTCTGTGCCAAAGAGATGATTCATTCAATGAAGCTTTTGAAAATAAACAATTTAGAGATGAATCAGAAACTACACTCTCCAAGTCTAAGAAATAAACATTGTCCTTTCTAGGAGTTCTAAGTAGTATCATGCTTTCATCAACTACCTTGAACCCTGGAGCAAGGATAATACATTCAGTATCATTGAATAATATGCTATGTTTCTTGTCACAGACCTGTGATACACTTAACAGGTTGTATCTCAATTGCTCAACATAGTATACATCCTCAAAGGTCATCTTACCTTTTGACACATTACCTTTTCCACTTATCTTTCCACCTGCTGGATTATCACCAAAAGCAACATGTCCTCCATCGATTCTTTTGAAGTTTTGAAGGCAGGCCATGTTACCTGTCATGTGCCTGGAACAACCACTATCAACATGCCAAATGCTTCTCCCCTTGAGCTGTTGGTTGCCCTGCACATATAATAAAGCAGTTAGTTTTTAATAGGAACCCAAGCCAAAGTGGTATTGGGTTTCCCATTCTCATCAACATATTCATATTCAGAATGGATGAGATTATCAAACTGAGAAATCTTATTGCTTGAATACTTTATCACAATAATGGGCCTGTCACTGGAAGCAGTACTAACTTGATTGGCAGTACTAACTTTGTTAGCAGTACTAACATCATTAGCAGTACTAATTGGGTTAGCATTACTAACTTTGTTAGCAGTAATAACTGGGTTAGCAGTAGTATTGCTTGCAACAACATTATTTCTGTCAGCAGTACTATTTGAAGTAGCAGTACTAACAGATTTCTTTACTTTTGGAACCCAAACCTGGACAAAGTTATTTGCTTTCTTTGTCTTTAAGTTACTCCTAGACTTATTTGGAGTGTTTTTCTTAGAATTTGCAAACTTATTCTGAGCATGAGATTTTATAGGTGCCCTTCTCACATTCTCAGCCATATGATTCCTTATTTGCTTCCTATAACCAACATGATTTTGTATATTTCTTTGAAAAGTGATCCTTTGGTTAATAGGATTGAAATAACAGTGTTTGGCTAGATGATTTAACTTGCCACAGATAAAACAAGGTTTTGGTCTGTTAGTT
This sequence comes from Arctium minus, assembly GCA_954870635.1. Classification (NCBI taxonomy): domain Eukaryota; kingdom Viridiplantae; phylum Streptophyta; class Magnoliopsida; order Asterales; family Asteraceae; genus Arctium; species Arctium minus. The sequence continues at coordinate 15,153,453 of OX941097.1, read as the reverse complement.
TTTCTCAGATCAATTCCTTGTTTTAAAGCCCACTGATTATTTCTATTTCTTTGATTTCCCCTTGTTTTATCATGTTGCTGGGGTTGATTTTGTTTACATGTACAGGGATTAACAACAGTGGTTTGCATGTAATGGACTCCCTGTGCCTTTCCCTTCCCTTTCTCAAAGGTCTCATCTTTTTCATTCTTAACAGTCTCTTCACCAGACTTTACTTTCTCACTCTTGACAAAAGGTTTACCCCCCCCCCCCTTTCATTTGTCAGTATGTGGTTTTCTAAGGGAATATCTTTGTGGTCTTCCTCATTCTTACTCTCAGAGTCCTCTTCTTCAGAATCTGCCTCAACTACTACTTTGTCTAAAGGATCTACTTCAGTGGCTCCTTCAGGTAATTCCTTCTTGTCCTGTCTTTCTAAGAGATCTGATGTGGGAGGGATATAGTTATTGTTGTATGGTGTAGGGGTGGTGTTATAGCCTATTCCTCTTCTCAGCTTGTCATGAACTTGAATTTTTAGAAGTGAGTCCATTGCTTTAGAAGCATTGGAATATTTCTCAATATCTAGCTTGGCTTTCTCAAAATCACTCTTTATCTTCTCACATTCCTCTTCAGATTTTTTAAGCTTAACCTCTAACTGATTCTTCTCCCACTTTCAGTAGTTTGTATCATAAGAATGTTGAAGTTCATTAGCCTGGTATGACTTAATTTGTTCTTCAAACCTCTCAACAATCAAAACATACTCTCTTCTATCTTTCTCTAACCTTTTAAGGTCATTACACATACTCTGATTGTGATCCCTGTACTTTTTAACAGTTTCAATACAGGTTTTAGAGAAAAGATTAGATGTTACCTCTGTGGGAATATCAGTGCTTGTTGACTCTGAAACTTTAGCCATTAAAGCTTGATTCTGAACTGCTTCTTCTGCTTGATCACTCCAATCAAATCCCATTCCTTCTTGGGAAACAAGAGCTTGAGAAGAGTTCCTGTTGTTGAAGCTAGTGGACTGTGATGATTGATGGTTGCTAGTTTGCTGTTAAGGCATTCCACTTCTGCATTCTCTTGCAAAGTGTCCTAGCTTGTGACACTTGTAACATTCAACCTTGGATTTATCAAATCCAACCCCATCTTCTCTTTTCTGAGCAAAGTTGTTCCTTCCAGTCCTTTTGATGAATCTTTTTACCTCATAGTCAGCATAGCCATCTGCCACTTGATATCCATCTCTTCCAGATCATCAACATTTATCTGTTCTAATTCATCATTAATTAGAGTGGAATTAGCATGACTGGCTAGAAAAGCTTCTAAAACAGAGTCATTGGGTCCATCTTGCTTTGATCCATGGGCAACACTAACTGATTCTGTATTAGCAGCAGAATCAGTAGAGGATGATAAAATAGCAGCATTGTATGAGTATCCAGATGGCCTCTTCTTTGATTCTACCTCTGCTTCAAACACCCTAAGATCATTATAGAGGTCCTCCAGTTCCTTGTCCTCCAGTTGATCATTCTGTCTAAAGGAGACAGTGTACATAGTCCATTCATCACCAAGAGATCTTAAAAATTTTCTGTTGACATCATCTTGATCTATTTGGACACCCACAGTAGCCAATTCACCAATTAGCTTATTAAATCTATCAAAAGTTTGAGTCATGGACTCATTCTTTGTAGACATGAAGCTTTCATATTGCTGCTTCAGGATGGCCTTCTGATTTCTCTTGGTACTTTTGGTACCAGAAAATCTTTTCTCCAGTGCATTCCATAGAATTTGTGCATCAGAACAGTTACATAATTGATGTTGATACTCATTAGGAATAGCCAAAAGCAGAGTGCTCAAGGCTTTCATCTCTGTCCGCCTCAACTTCCTCTCTCCATCAGTCTTTGGTGGAGGTCTCTTGCCATCTGCGTCCATCTTTCCTCCATCTGAGGGACCATTCTCAATGATGTCCCACATTGAGAAGTCTGTGAGAAGAATATATTGCTTGATTCTGATCTTCCACATGTCAAACTCATTGGGTTTGAGCATGGGAACTTTTGATACCAAAACGCTGTCACTTGAACTGTCCATGATTATAGATTTCTGAGTTTTCTAGCTCTGATACCACTTGTCAAGATCGAAAATTCTAAACAAGAATTTAATACAAACTCAGAAACAATGTTAAAGAAGTCGCGAAATAACACTTTAACAAATAATCAAAAATACAGAATATGAACTCAAATCATAAGTTTATATTGCATAAAACTTAATGATTACAAACACAACCTCAATCTGTTGAACAGACTCAACAGACGTTCTATACTTCTCTATAGAAAGGATCAATACTAGTCTTGAGGTTAATTCTCTCTAAACAAAACGTATGAATAATAATTCTATCAAAGACTTCTATACACTATATACAGAGTTGATTACAAGATAATTATCAAAATAAGATTGATCTTCAACATCAATACCATAATTATCTTCAGCATTATTTCCAACTCCTATTCTTTCGTTCCAAGTCATTATCTTCAACATGAGTAGCATTAATCTTCATCCTTATCCAGCAACATTAATCATTCTCAGCAGTATTAATCTTTGAGCAGTATTAACCATGCTTACAGTATTAAATCCACACTTGCAGTAATAATCATTTAGCAGTACTAACTACTAGCAGTATTAATTCTACTAGCAGTAGTAATCACTTAGCAGCATGAATCATGAAGACTGAGCAGCATAAACCATACTTAGCACATTCAAACCCAACACTCCCCCTTGCAATTCACTCACAACGAACACTACAGCCAAACAATCTTTCGACTCTCGCTCTCGCATCTCAATTCTCAGCTCTCGTTATAGTTTTGTGACTATCTCTTTCAAATTCTCCATCGATGGATGCCCTAATCGACTACTGGATCAGTTGATTGCTGCCCTAAATTGAGCACTGGAAGTCTGGCCTTCTGGAGTCGTGGTTGCTGCCCTAAAAGAGGACAAGAGTTCTTCCTTAAATCGATTAATCAGATTAAGTGGTGGCTTGTTGATCTCTTGCTAACTTTCTGCCCCAAATCGACCACAAGTCCTGCCCTAATCGACTACAGGTTTCATTCTTCGATTCTTTCTTGGATAGATGATAAAGAAGTAGAGATATCTTGCTTTCATTGATTCTTTCTTGCTCAAATGATAATTAAAAAAAGACTAGAGTCGATGCTCAAAGAATGTTTTATCTAGGTTTGTGTTTATTTTCTTCATCTCTTTGATTCCTTCAAATACTCATGTTTATATATTGGAATTTAGTGTTTTCTTCAACGTATTGGATTTCTTAGCTGTTTGATTATAAAGTTGTTAATATGAGATTGTTGTTATGAATGAATATGGAATGGATGTCAATCCCCTTTTTATTTGGTAAAGATATGTACCATATATGTATTGTGTTTCTTGGTAGTTAAGCAATATGTATCTATATATATGTATCATCTATTGAATAAGAGAAATAGCTTTTGGCTCTCATATCTCCATCTCTCTCAATCTCGCCATCTCTCTCTCTACTCTCAGTTATTCATAACACGTTATCAGCACGAGACTCTTGACGAAGGAGACTAGGCGACACCAAGGAGAAGCAAACGACGAAACAAGAACGCTCAAATCCCCTAGGGTTTCACCTTTAAAGGTCAGTTTTAATTTTGCCCCGCAATCTTTTTTCGGTCAATCTGATTCTACCCTATTCTTCTTACCACCCTATCACAAAAGATAAAACCACGTTTAGGTTTATTTTTCCACGTTCATCAAATATAAAAATCTGTCTTTAAACATCAAAACAATTAATTTTATAAATAAAGTTTGCAACTTTAGGCATAAATTTTGATATTTTAGCGCACAAAGATTTTTGATAACAACCAAACTTGTTTTTTTTACAATCAATTGTATCGTTTTTTTTTTCTCGAAAAATAATCAAAGCTTTATATTCCTAATTCATGTATCCAATTCAAATAAATTGTTTATGGAATCGGAATTTTGTTTTAAACAATTGAATCGTTATAAAACCATAAAAAAATTATTATTAAAGTTATTAACTTTTATATTTTATGATAGTTAAACATGGCAAATCTTGCAAAACTTGAATTTTTGGCTTTGGATATCACCGGGAAAAACTACTTGCCTTGGGTATTGGATGCTGAAATACATCTGGATGCTAAGGGCCTCGGAAAAACAATCAAAGAGGGAAACCAGGAAAATACCCAGGATAGGGCAAAGGCGATGATTTTCTTACGCCATCATCTACACGAAGCCCTAAAAACTGAATACCTCACTATAAAAGATCCACTCATCCTCTGGAAAAATCTAAGAGACCGCTACGATCACCAAAGAACTGTGATATTGCCAAAGGCACGTTATGAATGGGTTCATCTAAGATTTCAAGACTTCAAGTCAGTAAGCGAGTATAACTCAGCTATGTTTAGAATTACCTCTCAATTAACCCTATGTGGGGAAAAGATCAATGATGAGGAGATGTTAGAAAAAACATTCTCCACCTTTCACACCTCTAATATGCTATTGCAACAACAATACCGTGAAAGGGGATTTAAGAAATACTGTGATTTGATCTCAGGCTTACTAGTAGTTGAGCAAAACAATGAGCTCCTTATGAAAAACCATGAGACCCGTCCTACAGGCACCACCCCATTCCCAGAAGCGAATGCGGCAACATATAATGATCAAAATAGAATTAGAGGACGCGGTCGGGGTCATGGTCGTGGTCGTGGTAGAGACTGTGGTCACGGTCGCGGTCGAGGAAGTGGTCGTGGAGGATATCCTGGTGTCCAATTTAATACTCCAAAGCTACATACCCATGAAAAGAAAAACTCATATGAGAAGAAAGAAAAACCGACAAGTAGTACATGCAATCGCTGTGGCATGGAAAATCATTGGGCCCGGACATGTCGAACAGCAAAGCATCTGGTTGAACTTTATCAGAAATCCCTCAAGAATGAGAAGAAAGGGGAAGAAGTGAATTACACTTATGAGCAAAACGAAAGCCCTGATGGTCCTGAAGACCACAACAAAGCAACTCACTTGGATGTTGGAGATTTTATTATCAATGAAAGAGCACTATCCCAAAATTAAGAAATATGTCAAGTTTTTTTTTCTTCTTTTGTTTTCATGTATTTCCTATTTTAGTAAACGAGCAAGATATTTATGGAATTTAGTGATTAACATCATATTGTATGAATTTCTAAAACAATATTCTCATCTTATACAAACTTGAAAAAAATAATCAAACAGTAAGTTGCACGACTCATACCGTGGGCAAAGCCGCGGGTATACCCCGCGCAACTCACTGTTTCACCTTGACATTATAGTCATTTATTATACAATCCAACAAAACCTACTCTATTTTACTTGCTGGAAATTTATGAAATTTTAATGTTTCCTTTTAGAAAATATGGATTGCTTAAAACAACTGGATATAGATCACGAGGACATATGTCTGGTGGATAGTGCATCAACACACACAATCCTCAAGAAAAAGAGTTATTTTTCTCATTTATCTATGCAAAAGGCAAATATCAACACAATATCCGGAAGTACAAATATAATTGAAGGTTTTGGAAAAGCACATGTGCTATTACCAGGCGGTACTAATTTGGAAATTGAAAGTGCACTTTATTCCCCTAAGTCTCACAGAAATTTACTGAATTTCAAAGATATCCGTAAGAATGGATACCATATTGAGACTACAACAGAAGAACATACTGAATATATTCACATTACAAGTATGATGACAGGAAAGAAACAAGTGTTGGAAAAATTGCCTATGTTTTCTTCCGGTTTATACTACACTAAAATAAGTTCAACCGAATCAAATGTGGTCATAAACCAGAAGTTTATGGACCGAGAAAGATTTATCCTTTGGCATGACCGGTTGGGCCATCCCGGGTCAGTAATGATGCGAAAAATAATAGAACAATCATGTGGGCATACTTTGAAGAACCAGAAAATCCTTCAAGCTAATAATATCACTTGTGTTGCTTGTTCACAAGGAAAACTAATCACTCGCCCATCACCAGCCAAAGTAGGGTTTGAATCCCTTAATTTTCTGGAAAGGATACAGGAGGATATATGTGGACCAATACACCCTTCTTGTGGACCATTTAGGTATTTTATGGTTTTAATTGATGCATCAACCAAATGGTCACATGTGTGCTTATTATCAAGTCGCAATCTGGCGTTTGCGCGATTACTTGCCCAATTAATACGATTGAGAGCACATTTTCCAGATTACCCTATCAAAGCAATTCGTTTAGACAATGCTGGTGAATTCACATCCCAAGTATTTAATGACTATTGTATGTCTATTGGGATAAAAGTCGAGCACCCTGTAGCTTACGTTCATACGCAAAATGGGCTTGCTAAATCGCTTATCAAGAGACTACAAATGATAGTCAGGCCAATGATTATGAAAGCTAAATTACCAGTTTCCGCCTGGGGCCATGCTATCTTGCACGCAGCAATACTGATTCGCATCAGGCCAACAAGTTATAACGCCTCCTCCCCTTTAAAAATGGGTTTTGGTCAGGAACCTAATATTTCCCATCTAAGGATTTTTGGATGTGCGGTTTATGTTCCAATTGCTCCACCACAACGCACAAAGATGGGACCTCAAAGGAGGTTAGGAATATATGTCGGATACGAATCAGTATCTATAATCAAATATTTAGATCCATCAACGGGGGACTTATTTACGGCTCGATTTGCTGATTGTCACTTTAATGAATCAGAATTCCCAGCATTAAGGGGAGGGACTAAACAGCTGGAAAATCAAAGTAAAATAAGCTGGAGTGAATTATCATTATCTCATCTTGATCCTCGAACTAAAAAATGTGAACTAGAAGTTCAAAAGATAATTCACTTGCAAGGACTTGAAAATCAATTACCAGACGCATTCACTGACCCAAAGAAAGTGACAAAGTCACATGTGCCAGCCGCTAAATCTCCCGTTAAAATTGATATCCCAAAGGGGCAAGACAACTTAAGCAATGAGTCTAGAGCACGCCAGAAGCGTGGTAGACCAATCAGTTCCAAAGATAAAAATCCTCGAAAGAAAAGGGGAGCTAATAGCCAAGATGGTCAAAACGAGGTAAGAGAAACGCCAGAAGAGTCTCCCGAAGAGACACTAGACATGATGGTTCCAGAAAAACCTCAGGTACCTGAAAATGAAGAGATCTCAATAAATTATATCATGTCTAGAAAAGTATGGAATCGAAACAAAACCGACGTCGATGATATTTTTGCATATAATATAGCGTTGAATATGATTGAAAATGAGGAGGATCAAGAACCAAAATCTGTCAATGAATGCATGCATAGAAAAGATTGGCCAAAATGGAAAGACACAATGCAGGCAGAACTGAATTCACTAATGAAACGGGAAGTTTTTGGACCTGTCGTCCGTACACTTGAAGGTATAAAACCTGTCGGGCATAAATGGGTCTTCATAAGAAAACGTAATGAGAAAAATGAAATTGTGAGATATAAAGCACGGCTAGTAGCACAAGGATTCTCACAAAGACCCGTAATCGATTGTGAGGAGACTTATTCTCCCGTGGTGGATGCAACTACTTTCCGATATCTTATAAGTATGGTAGTACAAGAAGGGATTGATATGCGTCTAATGGATGTCGTGATAGCTTATTTATATGGGTCACTTGACACTGATATTTACATGAAACTCCCCGAATGATTGAAATTGCCTGAATCATGTAAAGTAAGTTCTCGAGAACAATGATCAATCAAGCTAAATAAATCATTATATGGTTTGAAACAGGCAGGGCGTATGTGGTACAATCGCCTTAGTGAATATTTACTAAAGGGAGGTTATAAGAATGATTCGATTTGCCCATGTATCTTTATAAAGAGATCTGGACCCGAGTATGTCATAATTGTCGTGTATGTGGATGATTTAAATATAATAGGGACTCCTGGTGAGCTTCCTCGGGCAATAGAATACTTGAAAAAGGGTTTCGAAATGAAAGATCTTGGAAAGACAAAGTTTTGTTTAGGGCTACAAATCGAACACCTTAAAGGTGGAATTCTTGTGCATCAAGAAACTTATATAAAGAAGGTGTTGAAAAGGTTTTATATGGATAAATCACATCCAATGAGCACCCCTATGGTTGTGAGGTCGCTTGATGTTGAGAAGGACCCTTTCCGACCTCCAACAGATAATGAAGATATCCTTGATCCTGAAGTACCATACCTAAGTGCTATTGGGGCACTTATGTTTCTCGCTGGTCATACCAGACCGGACATATCATTCTCTTTGAATCTACTAGCGAGATATAGTTTGTGTCCAACGAAGAGGCACTGGAATGGAATAAAGCAAATACTTCGATATCTTCAGGGTACTAAAGATTTGGGTTTATATTTCGCTAACCCATCAAAAACAGGTTTAATTGGTTTTGCAGATGCTAGATACTTGTCAGATCCTCATACTGGTCGATCACAAACCGGGTATGTGTTTACCGTTGGTGGAACAGCGATTTCCTGGCGCTCCACAAAACAGACTATAGCAGCCACTTCATCCAATCATGCTGAGATCTTAGCTATCCACGAAGCCAGTAGGGAATGTGTTTGGTTAAGAAATATAATACAACACATTCGTGGATCTTGAGGTATTATTCTTGATAAGGAGTTACCAACAGTCTTGTATAAAGACAATGCGACTTGTATCGCTCAACTCAAGGAAGGGTACATTAAAGGAGACAGAACCAAGCATATACTTCCACAGTTCTTCTTCACACATGATTTGCAGAAAAGCGGCGACATCAGTGTTCTACGAGTTCGTTCGTGTGAGAACCTAGCTGACCTATTCACCAAGTCACTTCCGAACTCAACGTTTCAAAGGTTGGTTCGTGATATTGGGATGCGTCGACTGAAAGAGCTCAAGTGATGTGATTTTCATGGGGAGAAAATACGCGTTGCACTCTTTTTCCCTTGATCATGGTTTTGTCCCACTGGGTTTTCCTGACAAGGTTTTTAACGAGGCAACAACCCCAAGCGTATTTGGAGTAATTATGTACTTTTTTCCTTCACTAAGTTTTCCCACAGGGTTTTACTTGGTAAGGTTTTTAACGAGGCATAGTACTCTTGATAGACATCCAAGGGGGAGTGTTATGAATGAATATGGAATGGATGTCAATCCCCTTTTTATTTGGTAAAGATATGTACCATATATGTATTGTGTTTTTGGTAGCTAAGCAATATGTATCTATATATATGTATCATCTATTGAATAAGAGAATTAGCTTTTGGCTCTCATATCTCCATCTCTCTCAATCTCGCCATCTCTCTCTCTCTACTCTCAGTTATTCATAACAATTGTAAAATACTAATTAGACAACGATAGAGAACCGATAATACTAGTCTCCAAAGTAAGATGAATCCATTAAGATTAAGAGGAAAGAGAACTCTTCACACCACAAAGATTTAAAAACTTCTAAAAGAAGATGAAGATTTCAAGAAAACAAATACCGCTTTGTACTGAAGTTCCATATTTTAGAAACTGACTATAACAATACATGAAACTGACTACAGGTTTAAATAGTTTATTTTGTTGTGTATGCATATAGGGGGCACTTTTTTTTGGCTTTCCGCCATGGGCATCCAAAATCTCCGGACCGGCCCTGCCCATTCACGTAGTTTTTCAATATCACTTGTTTGTTTCTCACCACCATCACCTCTCCCATTTTGTCATCTATCAATTGTTACTCATTAATTGGTTTCTATATGAAGATGATGAATATATATATATATATATATAATATTATAGGGGCAAGTTCAAATGAGAAGGTAGTCAATTTGCGAGAAGGCGAGAATGAATAAGAGCCACATAATTTACTAATTAAAAAATAACATAAATAAATTACTTTTTTAAAAATTAGGATAATTAAAATTTGAATTGGATAAATCCTTAAAAATATCATAATATCTTTTAAATTTATTTATTTTTTAATTTTAATAAATTCATAATTTTTTTATCAAATTTATATTATTATTTTCTAGATAAAATCATAATTTTTATCAAATATCACATGTGATATCCATAACTAATTCATTATTTATTTCACCATTTTTTTCTCTATTTTTTAGATTTACGTTTTCAATCACATGTGATTAACTTCGTTTAACATGTGATATATTATTATGTATCACATATGATCCCACTAAATGGATTTTTGTAAATATCACATATGATAATATATGTCTGAATATAAATGACGCATAATCACATGTGATTAACTTCGTTTAACATGTGATATATTATTATGTATCACATATAATCCCACTAAGTGGATTTTTGTAAATATCACATATGATAATATATGTCTGAATATAAATAACGCATAATCACATGTGATAATATTTACATTACAAAAAGATCTATAAATATAAATATACATAATCACATATGATTAACTAAAATATATACAATTATCACATGTGATAATATTTACATCACAAAAAGAAATATAAATAGAAGTATACATAATCAAATATGATTAACTAAAATATATACAATTATCACATGTGATAATATTTATATCACAAAAAAGATCTATAAATAGAAGTATACATAATCACATATGATGAACTAAAATATATACAATTATCACATGTAAAAATATGATATGTGATATGCATAAATATTCATATAATGATATCACGTGTGATATTTGGTTAAAATTGTGATTTTTTTTATTAAAAGTATATTTAGAAAAAAAATTAATAAAAAATTGAAATTACCAAAATAAATAAATCTAAAAGATATAATGAGAATTTTAAGGATTTATCCAATTTAAAATAATAATTATCCTAATTTCTAAAACTATTTTTTGTTTTTTATTTATGATTTTTTAATTAATAAATTATGTGGCCCACATTCCTTCTTGTCTTCTTGCAAATTAGTTTGCTTCTCGCATGATCATTCTTCTAATATTATATATAATATAATATTATATATATGCACGTGTTTCTAACCGTGTATTTAATCTAACAAATAACTAGGGGCATATATTATATGGGCAATGGCTCTATTTGCACCAAAATTGAATGTGTGTTGAATGTCTTGTTTTCCGTCCCAATTATCCATATGTCATTTCACTTGACATATATATATATATAATTATTATTTTTGTATATGTGTATATATATATATATGTGTGTATGTGTGTGTGTCTAACTATCCATGAATTTAATTGCTCAAAATCGGGGATAGCATAGTCCATAATCTTTCCTTCTTTGGAATTTGCAAGTTTAATTATGTTCGTAACTTCATTTCTTTGCTCATTGTTACCTTGAGATTCTACATCATCATCAACATGGTTATTGTTATGATTGTTCCCTTGATTTGGTGCATTTTGTTGAAAAAGGTGCTCCGGTGGGTTTCCAAAAATTGGAGGTGCATCATGAAAAATTGGTTGTGGTCTTTGTCGGTTTTCTAAAAGTGGTGGTTGTCTAGGTCCCATATTTTCAAAACCTGGTGGGGGTAGTTCCATGATTGGAGGATCTAAAGTCAATGAAATTCTTTGTGCTCTCCTTCTAATTCGAAATGTTCTTTCAATGTTCGGGTCAAATTCGAACAACTCTCCACGTGGTATTCTTGGCATACACCAAAAATTTGTGATTCAAACGGTGTCAGAAAAATCAAATCTTTAACTTTACTTTTAAAAAAATCTTTTAGCTTGCCTAATTCCCCGGCAACGGCGCCAAAAACTTGTTGCAAGATTTATATAGAATAAACCTCTCAGACTTTACACAAATGGAGAGTAATGCAAGTATACATTTCTCAATCCATTGTCGTCTTTTACAAGTAATAAAACGGTAAAATACCGAGTATCGATCCACAGGGAAAAAGGAGTAAAAGATTTAAATCAAAGTCCAGAAAAAGAAATGATTTCAGATGGCGATTTTGAAGAAATATTGTTGGTTGGGTTGATTACAAACTATTGCGATAACAATTTATTAAAAAGGAAGCAATGGTGTAGGGATTCGTTAAGATTTTAAAACGAATAAATCGGATACAAATTCGTGACAAACAATTCTTCTTATCTAACCATCAACTTGTATAAGGCACTCTTTCGAGGTTGAGAAAGGCACGCATCCATGGACTAACTTTAATGTTTCCAAAATAAAGTAGTCTTGGCAATTTTGTAAGTTGTATGGAATGAAACAAGTTTCCTTGGTTCTAAGTAACCCTCTCGAATCTACCTCCATATCGTTCAAGTTGATGTGGTCAAGATGGCTCATCTCTGAGTTCATCAAACTTTAACATTTTAACAATATAACCTTGAACGAATGGTTGGGACGATTTATTATTATTCAACAAATTCCTACAATCAAAATAGGTTTTTTATCTTAATTTCACCCCACACTCGAGCTAAGGTTGTCAGCCTATCATTGCTCGGTTTCCTTGCATTTTTTTATTTTTAAGAAAAACGAAAGACATGTATCAAATATTTAAATAACGACGAAATAAAAGTTTACGAGAACTAAACTTGTCTTACGATACGAAAGTCAACAAAAAAGTGAAAAATCTAAGTTACGAAAGCGAAGTACGATAAAGTAAAATAGATAAAGAAGGCTAAAATTTAGAACGTGAACGAAATTTTACGATAACAAATTTACGCTAGACGGAGTTAATAAATATGCGACTAAAAATAAAGATTTACGATAACATAAAAGCGTAAACTAAAAATGCATAAGATTTAGATGACAAGAAAAATTACTAGAAGATTGTTGCATTAATTGTAAAGAGGAATCAAAAGCTCTTGGGAGAAACTTCATCTTTTCACAAAGATGAAGTAACAATACTTGAATACATCATAGGAGAGAAATAGGATGAAGGGAATTGTAAAGTGGTGAGGTAGTCATATGAGTTTGGATGACATTGGATGATTTTAAAACAAGCAATACACCCTCCTATTTATAAAGCCTTGGAGAAGAAAAGAAAATCTTCCAAAAATCTTTGTCCAAAGGTCCATAGCATCCCAACTTTAGCAACAAAAATTACTTGGAAGATTTCAAGTAAATCACCAAATCTTTAAAGTTTCTAATTAATCATCATATCTTTGAAGATTCCAAGTAAATCACCAAATCTTTGAAGTTTTGTCTTCATTCCAAAAGCACAAGTCTTCCTTCATTTCTGTAACACCCTAAAAATGGGGAAAATTTAAAACTTGAAATTTTGGCAATATAACGGCTGTAAACATAACAAAACTTGGTTAAGCATAAACCTGTCAAAATGATTCCAAGGTATCATCCCAAACGGGGAATATAGGATAGCATTTACAATTTCAATAAATGAAGAATAATATACGACAACCTAATAATCTAAACTATTCCAATAGATTACGGTCGGGTGTCGCTATTCTCCCAAAATGGTTAACCACCAAAAGCATAAACCGGTCTCTAGACTTCTAAAAATGACCGCTATCGATCACGCGATCGACCACTCATTCCCGATGATTCCCGCCACTAGGACGCCCTGTCATCCAAGACAACCAAATAAACCAAATGTTAGACTTAAGTCTAGTGAGAAGAAATATTCGTAAAGTATTTAGTGAAATAGAGTTATAATACACGAAATCGTCCACGTTGATGTGGTATCAACACCAAGTTACTTCACCTGCCATCAAATATTAGTTTTCCATATAATTTCACCATCAATGATCATAAGTCCACAAACCATCTACTTGATAGCATCAACCCAAACGAGATCTTTAGCTATTAGAGACATCAACTCAAACCGAGTCTTTAGTCTATTAGGGACATCAACTCAAACCAAGTCTTTAGTCTATTAGGGACATCAACTCAAACCGAGTCTTTAGTCGATTTGGGACATCAACTCAAACCGAGTCTTTAGTCTAATTGGGACATCAACTCAAACCGAGTCTTTAGTCTAATTGGGACATCAACTCAAACCGAGTCTTTAGTCTATTAAATAATAAGCCACCAACAAACTATCAATGAGACCAATACATGTTGTGGTAGTTCACACAACCCATATTACATACTACAATCAATTTTCTCTTCAAATGATTTTCTTTAAGACATTACCCAAAAATAAGATTTTTAGGTTAACTTTACTTGAAACACTCCAAGGACAAGTAAGGTTGAAATAATCATTAGTACATAAATGAACATGTAAATGAGTAGGAAGGTCAAGAAACACCCTCACCTTAGTGATTTCTTACAAGAAATCAAACCCTAGAAATGGTAAATGGAGAGTTGAAGACTTGAGAAGTTGTTACAAGCTAGGGTCCTTCCAAGACCGCACCTAAGGATGCATTTACTTCACCATTAATACTCATCCAAGACCATTAAATGTGGTTGGTGGAAATTAGGGCAAGAAGGCTTACCAAAAACGCAGGAGCAAACCTTCCAAAAAGCTTCCAAAATCAGTTCTAAATGAAAAAGTCTCGAAATGGGGTTTATAAACCCACAGTGCCCGTCGGCGACTATGACACGGTGACTATGCCCATGTCATAGTCGCAGGACAATGTCACCCGCGTTGAAACCCTCACGGTACGCTTCTCGCGATAATGACCATGCGATAGTGACCATGGCATAGTCGTCGGGCACTATCGCCGAACCTGTACCGAGAGCCCTTCCCTCTCCGCGATTATGCCCTGCGACCTTGACAGATGTCATAGTCGCCGGGCACTGTCGCCGGGTGAGTGTGTTACCCGAAAAACTCTCTTTCGATTACACACTGATCAGATAACGATGCAAGAAGTTGTCCCCTAGCCCAGAACTTAATAACATACACATACACTAAGTTCCAAAGTTAATTTATGTAACGGTACAAGAAAGGGATACTCCATACAAAATTTTGGGGTGTTACAATTTCCATCTTATAGCATCACAACATGCTCTTTCCAATCAACACTATAATCCAAAAGATTAACCACAAATTAGCATCAAAAGACAAGTGAATTTGGTCATTGGCTCACCTAAACTCCATAAACGTGAAAATCGAAAATATACATAAAAATGACTTAATCTAACGACTTTTGACAAATTAAATTAACGAAAAGAAACTAAAAAAAAGTGTAATGCGTCAATTAAGTTGCCGCATATCACAACCCCAAACTAGAATCGTTGTTTGTCCCCAAGCAACACAAAAGACAACTAAAAATGACTCAAAGATGAAATTAGAACTTGCCGTACCATGGATTTGTCATGCATGCATACCTCTCTATACAAGACCATTAAATGTGGTTGGTGGAAATTAGGGCAAGAAGGCTTACCAAAAACGCAGGAGCAAACCTTCCAAAAAGCTTCCAAAATCAGTTCTAAATGAAAAAGTATCGAAATGGGGTTTTTAAACCCACGGTGCCCGTCGGCGACTATGCCCATGTCATAGTCGCAGGGCAATGTCGCCCGCGTTGAGACCCTCGTGGTACGCTTCTCGCGATAATGACCATGCAATAGTGACCATGGCATAGTCGTCGGGCACTATCGCCGAACCTGTACCGAGAGCCCTTCCCTCTCCGCGATTATGCCCTGCGACCTTGACAGATGTCATAGTCGCCGGGCACTGTTGCCGGGTGAGTGTGTTGCCCGAAAAACTCTCTTTCGATTACACACTGATCAGATAACGACGCAAGAAGTTGTCCCCTAGCCTAGAACTTAATATCATACACATACACTAAGTTCCAAAGTTAATTTATGTAACGGTACAAGAAAGGGATAATCCATACAAAATTTTGGGGTGTTACAATCCTCCCCTTTCATTTCTGATGGAGCTAGTCGGTACGGGGCTCTAGCTATCGGGGCCGCTCCCGGCGTTAGGCCAATCTTGAACTCCACTTGACGATTGGGTGGTAGTCCCGGCAAGTCATTCGGAAATACGTCGGGAAATTCTTTTACTACCACAACATCTTCAAGTTTCCTCTTCCCGAGCTTCGCATCCATAACGTATGCCAAGAAGGACGAACATCCCTTTGATAAACACTTTCGCGCCTTCACCAAGCTAATAATAGCCACTTCGCCCTTCCGCTTTTCGCCGTATACGGTTACCGACTCAACGTTCGAGATGGAATTCGAATCAACTTCTTAGCACACAGGAATTCAACGTGGTTAGACGACAACCAATCCATACCAATAACAACATCAAATCCTCCGATGACCATGGGCATTAGGTCAATCGGAAATTCTCTCCCTTCGATCTCAAGTTTGCAATCTTTCACAATGTTACGGACCACTACCTGGTCCCCATACTCTAGCTCAACTACTAAAGCATCTTCTAGACTAGTAGTGGGCATAGATAGTTTTGAACAAAACGAACTTGATACAAAAGAAAAACTAGCTCCCGAGTCAAATAATACACGCGTAGGTACGGAGTTTAGGAGAAACGTACCCGACACCACATCCGTTGAAGCTTTCGCCTCCTCGATGGTCATCTGAAAAGCTCTGCCCAATGCCCTAGGAGGGTCTGACTTCTTTATTCCGCTACCTCCTGACTTCAACTTCGGACATTCACTCCGAAAATGACCCATTTCATGGCATTCGAAGCGTGTGACTCCCTTGATGGGGCAATCGCGACGCTCGTGTCCCGACTTCCCACACTTGAAACATTTCGACCCGTCTAAAGTGCATGGGCCAACATTCTTGCTCCGGCACTTAGAGCACCATCTAGCCTCACGACTAGAATCGTTTCCACGGTAGTAGTTGTTGTTGAAAGGATTCGACTTTGGACTTGGGATGGAAGTCTTATTTTGGGTCTTGGTTTGGTTAATGAATGGTGGAGTTTCTGTTTCAATACTTGTCATTTGGATTTTGTTTATTGGAGCTTTAGTCAGTGTTTGAAGATAATAAGGAGGAAGATTATGGTGGTCCAATTTATAGCCTGGGATCTGCTGCTGTTGATGAAGCCTAAGGATCTGATTTTTTGGAGTTTGTTTTCTTTCTATGGGACCTTATTCATTTGTGGGACTTCTATTACTTGGATTTCTTTGGGAATTGAAGGATGGTTTTATATGGATGTGAAACATGGCTGCTTTCCTTGGATTGATATCTGGCAACTGCTTGGACCCACTGATTTGGGTCAAGTTTTGATGGGATATTGATCATGTTATGGATTTCTTCATTTTTTAAGCCATGGGATTTTATTGTAATGTTGTTTGGGATGGCTTAATTTGTAATGGGTGGTGGGTCTTAAATTCTATTGTGGGCTTTAGAGTTTGACCTTTATTGGTGATGTTTCCTAAACATTTTCTATGTAGGCATTATGTATTCGTGGGGTATGCCCCTAATATCATGTAAGCTCTTGGTTCTGTTTGAATAAAGTTTTTCCTGGGGTTCTGTCCCCTTTTTCCAAAAAAAAAAAAGGCCTCGACTTTCTTGAGGGCGTTGAGTTTGCCTCCCACTTTCTCTTCTCAACCGGTCTACTCTTTTCTTTTCTGCTCGGGTCGTAGGAATCTTCTACCATTTGAGCTTCCTCGATTGCCTCCCGTAAGGTGGAGGCCTTAGACACCCGCACTAGGTTCAACGTTTCCGACGGTAAGCCCTTGGTATAGGCTTTGATCTTCTCCTTCTCGCTCGGGACTAGATGTCCTACCAACCCCAATCTGTCCATGAATTTCCGGTTGTATTCCTTCAGCGACAAACTACCTTTCTTCAGATTTTGGAATTCTTAATTGATCCGATCCATTGTCCATTCGTTGCAATATTCTTCTAGTAATTTCTCCTTGAAAGTAGCCCAAGATAGTTTCTCCAGAACAGTCGTCTCTACGGAGGCGGAATATACGTCCTACCACGTGAGAGTCGTACCCCTCAACATACGTGAGCCGAAAATTACTTTTTGATCTTCTCTGCATTCACTTGAGCGGAAAGCCTGCTCCATTTCTCTAATCCAGCTCACACACGCGGCCGGGTCATCCAATTCTTTGAACTCTGGCGGTCGGCACCCAAGGAACGCCTTGAACGTACAAGATTTTGCCCCAGATCTTGCGGTCGGGGTTGTCGTCTCATTGGTAGGGATACGGGGTCCCGAACCCCCAGATCCTGCCACTATGATATTTTCCGCTACCGTCTCATTCCTACGGTGGGTGGCATCCCGGTCTTCCAACAATTTTAGAAATACTTCGTGTTGTTGAGCCATGGCAGCACTCATGGCTTGCATCATCCGATCCATCATTCTGGTCTCAGGGGTTACTTCTTCCATGATCGGATGAGTTGCAGCTATGTTACGACGGGGTATGTGCTCCGGTCCCCCGCCTAAAGCGTTAATAAATGGTGGGGGAAGATCTGCATTGGTTACCCTTGGTTGGTCGGCCGTAGACGCCGTCGCATCTTGACCCTCCGGTCGATTACGAGTGTTTACCATACTCTGCCATACACACGCGAGAATATAGGTGAGATGGGGTCACACAAATTATGAATAAGGAAACGTACTATCACATACATTAATCATCATAACAATGGAAAAATAAGCATAATCACGTAAAACAACCTCATAATAACGTTAGCTAAGCGAAATTATGAACATGCGATACATAAAAATTTTCATCTCCATTACCATAACTCTCAATTTGTGTAGTTTCTGGCGACTCTAAGACCATCCTATCTTAGGAGTTCTACCCAATCTCACTCGATCAAACTTAATGTCATAGCTTAAGTCTAAGTACTAACATTCATACTTAGTTCACTTAAACTAATGCTCTGATACCAACTTGTAACACCCTAAACATGGGGAAAATTTAAAACTTGAAATTTTGGCAATATAACGGCTGTAAACATAACAAAACTTGGTTAAGCATAAACCTGTCAAAATGATTCCAAGGTATCATCCCAAACGGGGAATATAGGATAGCATTTACAATTTCAATAAATGAAGAATAATATACGACAACCTAATAATCTAAACTATTCCAATAGATTACGGTCGGGTGTCGCTATTCTCCCAAAATGGTTAACCACCAAAAGCATAAACCGATCTCTAGACTTCCAAAAATGACCGCTCTCGATCACGCGATCGACCACTCATTCCCGATGATTCCCGCCACTAGGACGCCCTGTCATCCAAGACAACCAAATAAACCAAATGTTAGACTTAAGTCTAGTGAGAAGAAATATTCGTAAAGTATTTAGTGAAATAGAGTTATAATACACGAAATCGTCCACGTTGATGTGGTATCAACACCAAGTTACTTCACCTGCCATCAAATATTAGTTTTGCATATAATTTCACCATCAATGATCATAAGTCCACAAACCATCTACTTGATAGCATCAACCCAAACGAGATCTTTAGCTATTAGAGACATCAACTCAAACCGAGTCTTTAGTCTATTAGGGACATCAACTCAAACCAAGTCTTTAGTCTATTAGGGACATCAACTCAAACCGAGTCTTTAGTCGATTTGGGACATCAACTCAAACCGAGTCTTTAGTCTAATTGGGACATCAACTCAAACCGAGTCTTTAGTCTAATTGGGACATCAACTCAAACCGAGTCTTTAGTCTATTAAATAATAAGCCACCAACAAACTATCAATGAGACCAATACATGTTGTGGTAGTTCACACAACCCATATTACATACTACAATCAATTTTCTCTTCAAATGATTTTCTTTAAGACATTACCCAAAAATAAGATTTTTAGGTTAACTTTACTTGAAACACTCCAAGGACAAGTAAGGTTGAAATAATCATTAGTACATAAATGAACATGTAAATGAGTAGGAAGGTCAAGAAACACCCTCACCTTAGTGATTTCTTACAAGAAATCAAACCCTAGAAATGGTAAATGGAGAGTTGAAGACTTGAGAAGTTGTTACAAGCTAGGGTCCTTCCAAGACCGCACCTAAGGATGCATTTACTTCACCATTAATACTCATCCAAGACCATTAAATGTGGTTGGTGGAAATTAGGGCAAGAAGTCTTACCAAAAACGCAGGAGCAAACCTTCCAAAAAGCTTCCAAAATCAGTTCTAAATGAAAAAGTCTCGAAATGGGGTTTATAAACCCACAGTGCCCGTCGGCGACTATGACACGGTGACTATGCCCATGTCATAGTCGCAGGACAATGTCACCCGCGTTGAAACCCTCACGGTACGCTTCTCGCGATAATGACCATGCGATAGTGACCATGGCATAGTCGCCGGGCACTATCGCCGAACCTGTACCGAGAGCCCTTCCCTCTCCGCGATTATGCCCTGCGACCTTGACAGATGTCATAGTCGCCGGGCACTGTCGCCGGGTGAGTGTGTTACCCGAAAAACTCTCTTTCGATTACACACTGATCAGATAACGATGCAAGAAGTTGTCCCCTAGCCCAGAACTTAATAACATACACATACACTAAGTTCCAAAGTTAATTTATGTAACGGTACAAGAAAGGGATACTCCATACAAAATTTTGGGGTGTTACAATTTCCATCTTATAGCATCACAACATGCTCTTTCCAATCAACACTATAATCCAAAAGATTAACCACAAATTAGCATCAAAAGACAAGTGAATTTGGTCATTGGCTCACCTAAACTCCATAAACGTGAAAATCGAAAATATACATAAAAATGACTTAATCTAACGACTTTTGACAAATTAAATTAACGAAAAGAAACTAAAAAAAAGTGTAATGCGTCAATTAAGTTGCCGCATATCACAACCCCAAACTAGAATCGTTGTTTGTCCCCAAGCAACACAAAAGACAACTAAAAATGACTCAAAGATGAAATTAGAACTTGTCGTACCATGGATTTGTCATGCATGCATACCTCTCTATACAATAGATAGCCTTTTATAAACCACTATACACACATTATCAAGAATTGCAAAAATGTTTACCATAAGCTAGCCATGCATCTTAATTGGTTAGACAAATACATTACACATCTAGTCTTGATAGAACATGGGTATTTGCGTGCGGCTAATATCACAACCTTCTTTTATTAATGTTTTTTTCTTTTCTTTTTTTTTAATAGCATGCATTTTATGCTCTACTATTTTTATTTTCTTTTCTTTATTTTTTTTATTTTTTTTATAGTATGCATTTTATGCTCTACTATTATTTTTATTATATGTCAGGATCTGAATTCTTAACAAGAATAAACACTCAGAAACGATATTAAAGGAGTTTGCGGAATAACACTTTAATATTCAAAGATGAATGGAACAGTGAATCATAATAACAAATTGTAAATTTTATTGAATGGTTATAAAGCTACAAGATTTCACACACAACCTCAATATTGATGAACAAGCTCACCAATACGAATTCTACTTCTCTAGAACTAGGATTATAAACCTTGAGGTTGATTCTCTCTAAGAAAACTGAAAACTCAGAATTATTCTCTTTTCTAAAGATACAAACTATTCTATACATATATTGAAGATAAAAGATAATTACAAAGAATAAAAGATCTTCAGTATAATCTTCCAAAGTTATCTCCGAGCTTTCCATGAATATCTCCATTCAGTTCAGCTGTCATCCTTGCCATATGAAGTCTTCATCTCATAAGCAGTATTAAGTCTTCAGCAGCATTAATACTTTGAGCAGTACTAACTACTAGCAGTACTAAAATTGCTTAGCAGTAGTAACTTCATTAAGCAGTATTAATCTTGACTAGCAGCATTAATCTTTCTCAGCAGTAGTAACTTCAGAAGTAGTAACCATTTAGTGCTAGCAGCATTAACCATACTTGTATAATTTTGAATTCCCAACAATCTCCCCCTAACTTGACTTTTAGGAAGAGAAGTCAAGTTCTTCAGATGCTCCCAAAACACCATTCTTCATATCCCTGTATTAGCATCCAACCCCAAGCTTTGATTAATTGTTCTTTGGATCAAATACTTTGCCATTTCTGAATCTGGTGCACAACCAAGTTTTTTCTTCAACATGGCATGCAGCTTCAATCTGCTGTGGTTGTAAACTCTATCCACCAGGAAGTATTCTATGTGATTTATGTCCATAGTCAATGCATACACTCCACTAGTTTCATATAGAGTCCAGTTGTTAACTGTTTGAAACACATTTCTGATAACTTCCTCCACTTCTTCTGGTTTGAACATCATACACAGATACTCCATCACAAGTTTTGTGATTGAAATCTCTGGAGCTTTTAATTGATCAGCATACAACTTCATTCCTATTTCAAACATCTCCTCTAAATCAGACCTGGAACATGTTCTGACAATCTTGGCCCAAGTATTATAAACTTCATACTTCTCATCTTTTCTTTTGAGCCTGATATACTCTTTTCCATCAACTTCCAGTATATCCCAGTGAATGATCTCTGGAGGCTTAACACCAATAGGTTCAGCTGTAATAGGTTCAGGCACTTTGTCCATCACTACCATGTACAGATTCACATCATCAGTACTTGATGGTTCTTCCTGTTCAACTGACTTAGGTGCCCCTTCTTCTTCAGCAACCTTCTCAGCTTCTTCTTTATCCACTCTAGGCTTCTTGGCTGATTTTCTTCTTGCCGTCATTTTAGTTCTTTTTAAAGTCCTCAGACTTTCACCTAGAGTTGCTTCTTTCTTTGGTGTTTCTTGCTCATCAGGGAAAGGTTTTTCTATCAGAAAATCATTACTTTCTTTCATCCTCTTTTCCATTTCAACTCTGGCTGTTTCATTCCCTTGAAGCTTTGTCATCTCTGAATCATACAACCCTTTGATCTGTTCAAAAGTCATCTTTGAGAACATCTCCTTTCTAACTCCCACAGCACCTTTGAGAAAAGTAATCATCTTCTTTCTCTCTTGAGTACCAAGGTAGGTCTTTGAAGGTTGTCTCTTCTTTGCATCTATTTTGACCAACACAGACTTCTTTAGGGTTGCAGCTTTCTTCTGTGCTATTTCAGTTGCCAAACTTTGTTGATAAGCTTCATTTAGCTCTGCAGCTAGAGCCTTAGCCATCTCTCTATCTTTTTCCACTTGAGCCTTTTCTTCTTGCTCAAGTTCAGCCTGAATCTTTTTAGCCAAAGCTTCATCTAACTCAACCAACTTTTGCTTTTTAATTGGTTGATCAAATTCCACTAACTTTGCTTTGCCTTTGTCTTTGCTTACTACCTTCTCAATACTTTCTTTCTTGATCACTTCACCTTTTTCTTTGATGATAACTCCTTTGGCCTTTGAAGTGACCTTGGGAGTATCATGCTTAGCCTTGATTAAAGTTTCTGTTATCTCAAGGTCTGTTAATACTTCTTGCACCATTTCTGCTGCTTGTTCAAACACACTTTCTGTTTCTACTGCTTTCTCTTTTACTGTTGCTATGCTTTCTGTTTCTGCTGCTTGTACTTTATCTCCACTAACCCTATCAAACTCCCCCTCAACTTTAGCATTTTCCATGTTGGCATCAGCTTCTGACTCCCCCTTTTTGGGAGCATCAGTCACTGGTTTCCTTCTTCTGAGCACAAACTGTTTCTTCTTCTTTTTCTGGATCAATCTCTTCACCATTTTCTTCAGGTTGGTAATATGTACTTGTTGAGACAGAATTATCAGTTTCAGCTCTTCTATGTCTTTTCCCTGCTTGATTACATCCATATTGATGTTGCCCATTGTTTCCATCAATTCAAGATAGTCATATTTGTCCTCACCTTCTCCAGGAGTGTGACCCCCTTTTGAAGGATCATGGTATCTTTTTGTAGTAGAGGTCTTCTGCCTAGCAGAAGCACCTGCTACCCCCATGGTTTCTTGGCACCTGGGACCTTTGGATGATTGCTCACCCAAAGTTGCCATGGGGAAGGTCTTATTGATGTTACCACTGACCTCCTCTGTGCTAGCAGGAGTAGTGGCAGCCTTTGCACCCATATGCTCATTCATCTCCTCAGTGATCACCTCCTTGGGGTTGGGAGACACCCCTGTGGTTTCCCTATAGATATTCTCTAATGGAGAATTCTCCATTAGAGGGCTTAAAGGCTCTGTGGGTGAAGGTACAAGAAGGGAAGGAGTCTTCTTTACCTTTTTCCTTATGTAGGTATTGGTGATTGGAGAAGTGGGTTTTTGTAAAAGGTAATGTGGGATTGATATGGTGATTGAAGGTTGGGATTGGCTTTCAGTGGGATGGTCTAATGAGGGCCTTGACCCTGAAGCCATATCTTCTTCATTGTGGGACACCACCATCATTGTAGAGAACAATGGGGTGTCAACTCCTTCCGAGTCCAATGGAGATCTCTTCATATTTGAAAAGACCTTACCTTTGGTGATTTTTGGTACATATACCTCATCAAAGTAAGGCATATCCGTCAATTCATTAGTTATAACTACCTGGACAAATCTTGGGTACATATAAAAACTCTTTTTGTTTCCCAAGTTTGACACAAGGTCATTGAAAATCATTCTTGAAAAATTGTACTTTCTGGCAGTGGCCAAGCAGACCAAAGCATAAGCAATGGTACTACTGAACTCACTCCATCCAGTAGTCTTTTTAGAAATGCAATGCATAAGGGTATGAACAAGAAAACGCCATTGGGTATAAAATTTTGCTTTTGAGAATTTGAAACCACCCAATTGGCCTCCATACCCCATTCTTGAAAGATTTGAGAACAAGTCCTCATTAGGAATAGAAGTAATACCTGCAGCATCGTCTAGACGTAGACAGATGCGAATCACCTCTTCAGAAACTGACAAGGGTTTGTCACACACCCTTGTCTTAATTATCTGCACACCATTTTCTGTGACTATAGTGGCATTTGCCCAAAATTGTCGTTGATGCTCTATGTAGATTGTTGGCGACACTGTAAGAGCATGGGCAATGTTACTGGACTTGAGAAAATCCACAATTTGATGGAATCCAGCAGCTTGTTTAGGCTTCTGTAGCATTGCAATCTCATTATGTTCATCAATGAACGCCATAGCTGCCATCGAGCTTGAGTATTCTGGACTGAAACACTTGGTGCTTGAGAGAAAAGGGTTAGAGAGCAGATGAATAGAAATCAAAGAGTCGTTATAAACTTTTAGGCGGGCAAAAAGAGTATTTATACGATTCGGGACATAAGCAGTATTAACTAACTAGCAGTATTAACTAACTAACAGTATTAACTGAGAGCAGTATTAACCACTAGCAGTATTAACTAACTAGCAGTATTAACTGAGAGCAGTATTAAGCACTAGCAGTATTAACTAACTACCAGTATTAACTGAGAGCAGTATTAACCACTAGCAGTATTAACTAACTAGCAGTATTAACTGAGAGCAGTATTAACCACTAGCAGTATTAACTAACTAGCAGTATTAACTGAGAGCAGTATTAACCACTAGCAGTATTAACTAATTAGCAGTATTAAGCTTTTGAAACAAGACAGTTTATGGATGAATCAATTGAAACACTTTCCATATCTAAGCAATATACATTATCCTTTCTTGGAGTTCTTAGTAGTATCATCTTTTCATCAACTACCTTGAATCCAGGAGCAAGGATAATGCATTCAGAATCAGTAAATAATATACTATGCTGTTTGTCACAAACCTGTGATACACTTAACAGGTTGTACCTTAACTGCTCAACATAGAATACATCTTCAAAGGTCATTTTACCTTTGGTTACATCCCCCTTACCACTGATCTTACCTCCATCTGGAGTATTACCAAAGGCAACATGCCCACCATCAATTTTCTTGAAATTCTTGAGGCATGACATGTTCCCTGTCATGTGCCTAGAGCAACCACTATCGACATGCCAGATGCTCTTCCCCTTGAGCTGTTGGTTGCCCTGCACATAAGATTAAACAGTTAGTATTGATTGGGAACCCAAGCCAAAGTGGTCTTGGATCTCCCTTTCTCATCAAAGTACTTACATTCCTTTTTGATGAGATTTTTAAACACAGAGCACTCTTTATTGGAGTACTTTGTCAATATGATTGGTCTAGCAGCACAAACACTAGGAGCAGTACTAACTTTAGAAGTACTAACAGAGTTAGCAGCACTAACAGGTTTAGCAGTACTAACCTTGTTAGAAGCACTAACAGAGTTAGAAGTATTAACATTTGAAGAAGTACTAACCATGTTAGTTTTAGCAGTACTAATACTCTTGGCAGCACTAACATTGGTAGCAGTAGTATTGCTTCTAGCAGCACTATCATTGTCAGCAGTACTATTTGGGGTAGCAGTACTAACCGTTTTAGTGCATTTAGGAACCCACATATTGACACTTTCTTTAACAGTCTTTTTCTTCATGTGGCTTTTAGATTTAACAGATTTCTTAGCCACATGGTTCCTTTCCTTCTTCCTATAACCCAAGGGTTTTTGCATAGATCTTTGAAAATTCATCCTTTGGTTTATAGGATTGAAATAACAGTATTTGGCAAGATGATTCATTTTGCCACAGATAAAACAAGGTTTTGGTCTATTGATTTTACTCAGATCAACCCCTTGTTTTTGTGCCCACTGATTATTCCAGTTTCTTTGATTTCCCCTCTTTTTATCATGTTTTAGGAGCTCAGATTTCTTGCATGCACACTGTTTGCAAGGAACAGGATTCACAACTGTGGTCATTTTGTAATGGACCTTACCAGACTTTCCCTCTGTCTTCTCTATGTCCTTTGATTTGACCCAAATCTTTCCACACCCCTCATTGGTAATGATGTGATTCTTTAGGGGAATCTCACCACTCACATTGTTCTCCTTACTCTTACCAACCTCTTTCTCAGGCTTATCCTCAACAACCACCTCATCTAAGGGATCTATCTCAGTGGCTCCCTCAAGCAAGTCCTTCCTATCTTTGGTTTCTAGCAAATCTGATGTAGGAGGAATGTAGTTGTTGTTGTATGGTGGTGGTGTGGTATTGTACCCAATTCCTCTTCTCAATTTGTCATGAATCTGAGTTTGTACTAAAGAGTCCATTGCTTTAGAAGCATTGGAAAACTTTTCCACATCAAGCTTAACCTTGGTTAGCTCCTCTCTCAACTTTTCACTCTCCTCTTTAGATTTGGTCAGTTGGAGTTCTAGATCCTTTTTCTCCCACTCCCAGTAATTGGTATCATATGAGTGTTGGAGTTCATTGGCTTGAAAACCTTTAATCTGTTCCTCAAACCTCTCAACAATTCTCACATAGTCTTTTATATCTTTTGCTAACCTCTTAAGGTCATCACTCATGTTCTGATTGTGATCTCTGTACCTTTTAACAGTGTTTATGCAAGTTTTAGAACAGAGAGTAGAACTTACCTCAGTTGGGAGATTAGATACTTCTTCCATAAGAGCTTGATTTTGGTTAACCTCTTCTGCTTGATCACTCCAGTCAAACCTCATTCCTTGTTGAGAAACAAGGGCTTGAGCAGAGTTTCTGTTGTGATTGAAGCTTCCAGACTGTGCTTGTTGGTGGTTGTTGTTGTGAGATACTCCACTTCTGCATTCCCTGGCAAAGTGTCCCTTCAGATGACATTTATAGCATTTCACCTTTGATTTATCAAAGCCTGCTCCATCTTCTATTCTTTGGGAGAAGTTGTTCCTCCCAGTCCTCTTGATGAACTTCTTCACCCTCATGGAAAGCATGGCCATCTGCCATTTAATATCCATCTCTTCAAGATCATCAGGATGAAGTTGTTCCAAATCATCATTGATTAAAGAGGAGTTTCCATGGCTGGAAAGAAAGGCTTCAAACACAGATTCAGTGCCTTTTTCTTGATTTGCTCCATTAGCAGCATTAACTGATTCAGGGTTAGCAGTAGAATCAATTGATGCTGATAGAAGTGCAACATTATGAATATATCTAGAAGGTTTCTTCTTTGCCTCCACCTCAGCTTCAAATACTCTAAGGTCATTGTACAAATCATCAAGTTCTTTCTCTTCCAATTGTTCATTCTGTCTGAATGAAACAGTGTACATGGTCCATTCATTTCCAAGGGACCTTAAGAACTTTCTGTTTACATCATCTTGATCAATTTGTACTCCCATAGTAGCTAGTTCACCAATCAGCTTGTTAAACCTGTCAAAAGTTTGAGTCATGGACTCATTCTTGGTTGACATAAAGTTTTCATACTGTTGTTTCAAGATTGCCTTTTGATTTCTCTTGGTACTTTTGGTACCAGAGAATATCTTCTCTAGAGCATTCCAGAGCATCTGTGCATCAGTGCAATTGCTGAATTGGTGTTGATATTCATTGGGAATAGCCAAGAGCAGTGTACTCAAGGCTTTCATCTCTGTCTGTCTTGTCTTCCTTTCTGCATCTGTCTTTGGTGGGGTCCTTTTTCCATCTGCACCAATCTTTCCTGCATCAGATGGGCCATTCTCAATGATGTCCCACATGGAGTAATCTGTGAGGAGAATGTATTGCTTGATTCTAATCTTACACATGTCAAATTCATTGGATCTGAGCATTGGAACCTTTGAGACAAGAGTACTGTTTGATTCAACTGTGTTTTCCATGATGAATAAGATTTCTGAGAATACTGGCTCTGATACCACTTGTCAGGATCTGAATTCTTAACAAGAATAAACACTCAGAAACAATATTAAAGGAGTTTGCGGAATAACACTTTAATATTCAAAGATGAATGGAACAGTGAATCATAATAACAACTTGTAAACTTTATTGAATGGTTATAAAGCTACAAGATTTCACACACAACCTCAATATTGATGAACAGGCTCACCAATATGAATTCTACTTCTCTAGAACTAGGATTATAAACCTTGAGGTTGATTCTCTCTAAGAAAACTGAAAACTCAGAATTATTCTCTTTTCTAAAGATACAAACTATTCTATACATATATTGAAGATAAAAGATAATTACAAAGAATAAAAGATCTTCAGTATAATCTTCCAAAGTTATCTCCGAGCTTTCCATGAATATCTCCATTCAGTTCAGCTGTCATCCTTGCCATATGAAGTCTTCATCTCATAAGCAGTATTAAGTCTTCAGCAGCATTAATACTTTGAGCAGTATTAAGTTCAGCAGTACTAACTACTAGCAGTACTAAAATTGCTTAGCAGTAGTAAATTCATTAAGCAGTATTAATCTTGACTAGCAGCATTAATCTTTCTCAGTAGTAGTAACTTCAGAAGTAGTAACCATTTAGTGCTAGCAGCATTAACCATACTTGTATAATTTTGAATTCCCAACATTATATATACCTCTCTTTTTGTACAAACTCTCTCCCACAACTTAAAATGAACAATGTCATCATCGTTGGAATATGGGTGGTATGAGAAGGGAAGAAAGGAAGTGTGTGAGAGATAAAAAGAGGTTTTCAACTATTTCCTAAACTAAAATTTGCAAAATAATGTCAAAAGAGGACCCAACAAGATATTTAGGATAGTTCTAGAAACCAAATGCAAAAATGAGAAATGTGTGTTGTGAGTGGATTATTTGGGCTATCTCTCAAGAACATGTAGGCATGCATTAAATCAGTATGCATGTACGATATGACAAGTTCAACAAAGAACTACAACAAAGTTTAACTAATAAGAAGCAAAAATAAAAGAATAAAAAAATAAAAATAAGACTAAGAACAAAAAAATAAAAATCTACGAAGATGGGGAAAAGTAATAAACCTGCCTACTCCCGAGGAGTAGGTACTGACGCTCCCAAGTGATGCCAGATGGCAAGAACCTGTTCTTGTCCTTCCAAAACCAATCCATTTTGTTCACAAAGTGCCGCAGACAGGTTCTCATGGCCTTCCATTCCGTTAAAAAATGTTTTGATTCGTTGTCCGTTCACCTTGAAAATACTACCATTTTCTGGGTTTATGAGATCCACAGCTCCAAAAGGGTAGATTTTAGAAATTTTAAATGGACCGGACCATCGACTTTTCAGCTTTCCCGGAAAGAGTTTTAGTCGTGAATTAAAGAGTAACACATTTTGTCCCTCGAAAAATTCTCGTTTGTGAATTCTTTTGTCATGCCAATTTTTTGTTTTCTCTTTATAAACTTTGGCATTTTCATAGGCGAAATTCCTATGTTCGTCTAATTCACAAAGTTGCATTTTTCTTTTAATTCCGGCTTCAGAAACATCCATATTTAGCTCTTTAATTGCCCAGTATGCTTTTTGTTCCAATTCCATAGGTAAATGACAGGCTTTTCCAAAAACGATTTTATATGGAGACATACCAATGGGAGTTTTAAAAGAAGTACGATAAGCCCATAGAGCATCATCTAATTAGAAAGCTCAATCTTTTCTATGCGGCTTTACGACTTTTTCTAAAATTCCCTTGATTTCTCGGTTGGATAATTCTGCCAAACCATTGGTTTGGGGGTGATAGGCAGTGGCAACTCTATGCTTGATATTATATTTTTTTCAGAACGCTCTTTAACAAATGATTTATAAAATGAGTACCCTCGTCGCTAATTAAAGCACGAGGAGTACCAAACCTTGTGAAAATTTGCTTTTGGAGAAATTTAACAACTGTTTTAGCATCATTTGAGTTACATGCCACTGCCTCGACCCACTTGGATACGTAATCAACTGCAACTAAAATATACTGGCAATTTTCTGAAATTGGGAATGGTCCCATAAAATCAATCCCCAAACATCGAACAATTCAACCTCTAAAATTCCATTTAGAGGCATTTCATTCTTTTGGGAGATAGATCATGTCCGCTGACATTCGTTACATGTTTTGACAAATTCTTGAGCGTCTTTAAACAATGTCGGCCAATGAAATCCAGACTGCAACACCTTTGCAGTTGTAACAACCCAAACTTTAATTATATCAAAATATAAAATATTTCAACTATAAACGGCCCCAAGCCTACAATCAAAAGAATAGGGTTGCCACTACATACTATTACACAAGTGAGTCAAAAAGGAAACTATTACAAGGAGTCTTCTAGCTCCTGGAAATATCTCACATCTTTTTTTTACCCTTATCGGTACTTGCTATCTTGCGATAACCTGAAACAGGATTATAATTTTGAAAGAGCGAGGGTTAAGCCGATGGTATAGTGAGTCCCTCCATACGCTATTGCAACAGTTAAAATATTTATATAAAACATTTAAACAAAGTCTTACGCTTCACGAGCGTAACTCACTCTACTAACAAAATCTTTTCCACCGTTTTACGCTTCGCAAGCGTAACTCACACTATTGACCAACACTGCCGTTAGAGACGGTATGTCTGTCTTGTACTGCTTTATTTTGGAGACACACTCCAATGGCATAAACGGGCCACACTCCCCGGTACGATCAAGCGGGCCACACTTCCCGACTTAGGTCAAATCTCACGACTTAAATGTATGCATACATCTAATCATCAACAATATACAAAACGAGTTTATATAAACATAGCATAAACATGTCAACATAATTAAATCAACCTTTTCAACTTTCGATAATATAAACGTAGAGTTCAGAAAACTCACATTTATTAAATAACTTTCAAAATCGTAAAGGATTTAGTTTGAAAGACTCACCTCAGATCCTTCTCGCTTAAAGTCTGCTTTCTAACATTCTCACCACCTATGACAACACCGATAAATCGATAAGCCAAAACATAGATAACTCACTTACTCACGGACTGGAACATAAAATACTACACACACTATGCCACCCCGGTCAAGACCTCCCCGGTCGAAACCACCCCGGGCGACACATCGGTCGACACAGGTCCGGTCGACACCGGTCGCCACCGGTCGGCCCACACCGGTCGACACCGGTCGGCACCGATCTCCCCGGTCCGGTCCGGTCCGGTCGATATTGAAACTCAGGCGATTCCAAAACTTTGAGCAAAACCAAAATGACTCTCAAATCTCGAATACAATGGCTAAAAGCTTGACAATGATATCATTTACCGACTAATTTACTGCAGAAGGGAGTATTAGACTAGAATCATACCTTTATTTGCAAAGAAATCGTACGATTCTTAAAAACCTCTTTCTCCCTTCTCCTGCTCTCGTTCTCCTTCAATCGCTCAGAATATCAAGAATGAAATCTGATAATAAATCTTAGGGTTAGGTTATATTTATATAACCCAATTTACATTTAACCCCCCTGAACTTTGGGTCTCGCTTAACTTTTTACCTAACTCCCAAAATCATTAAAATTTTCGTACCCAGATATTACATCAGTTGTCCTTTGCCCACCAAATTGCCCTCCATAACTAGAAGCATGGCAATCTTGCAATACTGTTGGTATTTCACTTTCAGGAATGCATCTTCTCAACACCTGATCTGCACATGATTTAAACAAAAATGGATCATCCCATAAATATAACTTAGAATCATGCCTGAATTTCTGGATTTGTTGTTTATTAAACTCAGGGGGGATAATTCCACAAGCCAGAAAGTTGGCAATATCAGCAAACCATGGTGTTTCAAAATGTTTTAACACTAGGAGTCTCTCATCTGGGAATGTTTCTGTTATCTCCTTCTTTTCCAGTCCTTCAACATGCTTTTCAAGTCTAGACAAATGATCTGCAACCTAATTCTTCACTCCCTTTCTATCCACAATTTCAAGATTAAATTCTTGCAACAACAGAATCCATCTTATTAACCTAGGTTTTGCATCTTTCTTCGAAATTAAGTATTTAATGGCAGCATGATCAGTGTGAACAATGACTTTTGCTCCCATTAAATAAGATCTGAATTTCTCAAAATCAAAAACTACAACTAATAATTCTTTTTCAGTTGTTGTGTAGTTAATGTGAGCTTCATTTAGGGTTTTACTTGCATAATAAACGGTAGGGGTGCTCAAAAACCCAATCAACCCAACCCAACCCAACGTGAAATAACTCAAACCGAAGCAACCCGATGTCTAATCGAGTTGTAAAATCTTCAAACCGTAGATATTGGGTTGATATCGGGTTAATTTTATTTTAACCCAACCCAACCCGATGAACCCGATTCTTTTATTTTGTGGATTTAATATGATTATTAAGTCTCTATTAATATGTAAATTAGACAATTACACTATTGCGTACCCTCTTCATTTACATATATTTTCAATTTATTATTCATCTCTATATAACTCCTTTGTATATATGTTTAATAAATGTAAAACACACACACACACACATATATATGTGTGTGTGTGTGTGTAAACTAAAAAATTAACTAAATGTGATATATTTAAGATTTAAGAAGTATGGATAAGTTGTATCAAATGGTTGATGATGACACGACCAACCTCAAGGCCAAGAAAGCGAAAGCATCGGGGTTGGAGACGTCTAAAACGATTGTTGTTGATTGACATATTATCATTTGGTTTAGACATTTTTATATGTAATATCGTAATATTTTTGATGAACTTACATACTCTCATGAATTATCGGTCATTCGGTTGTATTTCAAAGAAATGTTTCCTTTATGTTTATATTTCTAAATTTGATTTCATCTTGTTTAAACACAACCCGATCAACCCGAACGGTTTGGGTTGGGTTAGGTTGTACTTTTGATTGGGTTGGGTTGGGTTGTAAAATTTTCAAACCTCCTATATTTGGTTGAGTTGTTAAAAAGCCTTCAACCCGATCAACCCAACCCGTAAGCACCCCTAATAAACGGAGTGGAATACTTTTTCTTTCCTTTGGCCTAGGACAGCTCCTACGGCCCAATCACTTGCATCACACATGATCTCGAAAGGTTTTTCCCAATCAGGAGTAACAATCACAGGTGCAGTAACCAAAGCTTTTTTCAAAGTGAGAAATGCATTTCTACAATCCTCACTAAAATCAAAAAAATTTATCATGCTGAAGTAACACGCACAAAGGTTTTGAAATTTTTGAAAAATCTTTGATGAATCTTCTGTAAAAACCTGCATATCCGAGAAAACTTCGTATACCCTTGATAGTGGTTGGTTCAGGCAATTTTTCAATCACTTCAAGTTTTGCCTTATCAACTTCAACTCCTCTTTTTGAAATTAAACGACCAAGAACAAGTCCTTCTTTGACCATGAAATGACATTTTTCCCAATTTAAAATCAAATCAGTTGCTTCACATCGTTCAAGACTTTTTTCAAGATTTTTCAATCATAGATCATATGATGTGCCATACATAGAAAATTCATCCATGAAAATTTCCATGGAGGTTTCAAGCATATCAGAAAATATGGACATCATACATCTTTGAAAAGTAGCAGGTGCATTACACAGACCAAATGGCATTCGTCTAAAAGCAAATGTACCATAAGGACAAGTAAAGGTGGTCTTTTCTTGGTCTTCTGGAGCTATTGCAATCTGGTTGTAACCTGAATAGTTGTCTAAGAAACAATAATACTCTTTTCCTGCAAGTCTATCTAACATCTGATCAATGAAAGGTAGCGGGAAATGGTCTTTCTGGGTATCCTTATTAAGTCTACGGTAGTCCATACAAATCCTCCAACCAGACACAACTCTAGTGGGAATGATTTCATCTTTCTCATTTGTGATCACAGTGACACCTCCCTTTTTAGGGACACACTGTACAGGGCTCACCCATGAACTGCTTGCTATAGGGTAGATTATTCCTGCATCCAACCACTTTAAAATCTCCTTTTTCACAACTTCCTTCATGACAGGATTCAACCTTCTTTGTGGTTCGATGGAAGTGAAACTCTTGTCTTCTAGGATGATTTTGTGTTGGCAAATGGAAGGACTGGTACCCTTAAGGTCGGAAATGGTCCATCCTATAGCCTTAGTGTGGAGTTTTAATAAACTTACTAATTTCTCTTCCTGATGTGTTTCTAAGGTGGATGAAATGATGACAGATAATTTGCCTTCTTCACCTAGAAATGCATACTTCAGGTGTGAGGGGAGTGGTTTTAACTCCAGGTCAGGTGGTGATTCAATAGATGGGAGTTGTGTTTTCGTATTTTCACTTTCCAACAACTCAAAAGCTGCAGTCTCTCTCAAGTCTAAGGTTTCACTTTCCTCTTCTCGTTCTTCTTTCTCATCAACTTCAGTCTCTCTCAAGTCTAACATTTTTTTAATTCCTTCTTTGTGGCACAAAGACTCAATATCACTCAAGGTAAAGCATTCTTCTCTATCATCAGGATATTTCATAGAGTTGAACACTTTAAAAGTGACATTTTGCTCATTCACTCTCATAGTCAATTCTCCTTTATGAACATCAATCAAGGTCCTACCATTTGTTAGGAATGGTCTTCCTAGGATGATTGGAATGTCTTTATCAGCCTTACAATCAAGAATGATGAAGTCGGCAGGAAAAATGAATTTTTCCACTTGGACTAACACATCCTCAATTTTTCCTTTCGGGTGAGCTATGGACTTGTCAGCTAACTGCAGGGTGACTGTGGTTGGTCTAGCCTCACCTATCCCTAGGGTGTTAAAAACAGACAAGGGCATAAGGTTTATACTAGCTCCCATATCACATAATGCCTTTCCAATCTCTTTCCCACCTATTGAACAAGGAATAGTGAAACTCCCAGGATCTTTCAGTTTAGGGGGGATTTTATTTGAAAGGAGGGCACTACAACCTTCTGTTAAGGCAAGAGTTTCATATTCACTCAACTTCTTATTTTTGCTCAAGATGTCCTTGAGAAACTTTGTGTAACTTGGCATTTGTTCAATTGCCTCAACCAACGGAATGTTGATATGTAGCTGTTTAAACACATCAAGGAACTTTTTGAATTGTAACTCCTCTTTTTGATTTCTCAACCTTTGCGGAGAAGGTATATACGGAGGGACAGAAACTACAATGGCTTTCTCAGGCGACTGACCTAAAGGTGTTGGAGTGGCGGTTGGTTTAGAACTTTTGAGTATGGGAGTGACTGGTGATGTGACAAGATTACCAATCTTAATGGGGGATGTTGAGGCTTCATCATGAAATGATACCCTCTTTTTGCCTTCTTCTGGAAATAATAAAGGGAAATCAGTTTTCTTAGGTAATGGTCCTATGTCCATTGATTTTCCTTTATCTTTCAAAGTGGGTGTGACAACATTCAGAGTGAGTTGGGATGGTTCAACGGGCTTTTTCAGAGGTTGATTATCTGTTAAGTTCTTTCCACTTCTCAAACTCACTACTTTCACATGTTTTTTCATGGCTGGTCTTGGGATCTCTGTATCACTAGGCAGTATACCAGGAGGCCTATTTCGTAGTTCAAGTGTAAGTTGACTAATTTGGGTCTCTAGAGATCTTATGGTTGTGTTTTGATGGTTCATTGCTGAATTGGTTTGGTTTATGAACCCTTTCAAAATTGTTTCTAAAGAAGTGGATGACTTAGCTTGCTAGTTAGGCTTGTTTTGAAAAGACGACTGATGTGGTTGTTGATGAAAAGTCTGATGGTGATGGTTTTGAGGGTGACTTTGGTGTTGTGGTTGTTGTGGTTGTTGTGATTGTTGTGGTTGAAGATTTGAATTTCCTTGCTGCTTAGGTATGGGTGGATTTAAACATGGACTGTGGCAAGAAAAGTTCAGGTGTTGTCTCCAACTGACATTGTAGTTGTTGGTGTAGGGACCAGGTCTATTATGAACATAGTTTACGGATTTGGTATTTTGTGGAAAATGTTCATAAGAGTGTTCCCCACCACAACAAACACACTGCACTGAGAGTACTGATGAGATAGGTGTAGAAACATTTGTCTGCACTCCTTGGCCAGAAGTTAAGTTTTTTAGCATGGTGGCCATGGAAGTGAGTTGTGCAGTTAATGCAGTGTATGCATCTACGTCATGAACTCCAACAGTCTTCTTTTGTGGTTGGGCCCGTGGATCAGCCCAATGTCCATTGTTTGTTGAAATCTTTTCAAGAATTTCATACCCATCATTGTAGGTATTAGCTGTAAAGGCCCCTCCTGATGTCGCATCGAGCATTTGTTTAGCCATGGGGTTTAGACCATTGTAAAACGTCTCAAGTTGAATACAATAGGGAATGCCATGGTGATGGCATTTTCTCAACAGCTCTTTAAACCTTTCCCATGCATCAGGAATTGCTTCATCATCCAGCTGTTTAAACATGCAAATTTCATTTCTGGATTTGGCATTCCTGGTGGGTGGAAAATATTTTCGCAAAAACTTTTCAGCCATATTATTCCATGATGGTATCGAACCTGGTGCCAAAGAATTAAACCAAGACTTTGCTCGATCCCTTATAGAGAATGGAAATAAAGTGAGTCTCAGAGCATCGTTAGATACTCCAGGGATAAGGAAAGCATCGGTGATCTCCATAAAAGATTTTAAATGAGAATGAGGATCCTCCGATGGCATTCCGGCAAATTGTCCATTTGTTTGCAACATATGGAACATGATGGGTTTTAACTCAAAATGGAGGCCAGCAATATGGGGTCTAACTATCCCTGAATTTAATTGCTCAAAATTGGGGATAGCATAGTCCATAATCTTTCCCTCTTTGGAATTTGCAAGTTTAATTATGTTCGGAAGTTCATTTTTTTGCTCATTGTTACCTTGAGATTCTACATCATCATCGACATGGTTATTGTTATGATTGTTCCCTTGATTTGGTGCATTTTGTTGAAAAAGGTGCTCCGGTGGGTTTCCAAAAATTGGAGGTGCATCATGAAAAATTGGTTGTGGTCTTTGTCGGTTTTCTAAAAGCGGTGGTTGTCTAGGTCCCATATTTTCAAAACCTGGTGGGGGTAGTTCCATGATTGGAGGATCTAAAGTCAATGAAATTCTTTGTGCTCTCCTTCTAATTCGAAATGTTCTTTCAATGTCCGGGTCAAATTCGAACAACTCCCCACGTGGTATTCTTGGCATACACCAAAAATTTGTGATTCAAACGGTGTCAGAAAAATAAAAAAAAATCTTTTAGCTTGCCTAATTCCCCGGTAACGGCGCCAAAAACTTGTTGCAAGATTTATATAGAATAAACCTCTCAGACTTTACACAAATGGAGAGTAACGCAAGTATACATTTCTCAATCCATTGTCATCTTTTACAAGTAATAAAACGGTAAAATACCGAGTATCGATCCACAGGGAAAAAGGAGTAAAAGATTTAAATCAAAGTCCAGGAAAAGAAATGATTTCAGATGACGATTTTGAAGAAATATTGTTGGTTGGGTTGATTACAAACTATTGCGATAACAATTAATTAAAAAGGAAGCAAGGGTGTAGGGATTCGTTAAGATTTTAAAACGAATAAATCGGATAGAAATTCATGACAAACAATTCTTCTTATCTAACCATCAACTTGTATAAGGCACTCTTTCGAGGTTGAGAAAGGCACGCATCCATGGACTAACTTTAATGTTTCCAAAATAAAGTAGTCTTGGCAATGACACAATATATCCCTTTTGTAAGTTGTATGGAATGAAACAAGTTTCCTTGGTTCTAAGTAACCCTCTCGAGTCTACCTCCGTATCGTTCAAGTTGATGTGTTCAAGATGGCTCATCCCTGAGTTCATCAAACTTTAACATTTTAACAATATAACCTTGAACGAATGGTTGGGATGATTTATTATTATTCAACAAATTCCTACAATCAAAATAGGTTTTTTATCTTAATTTCACCCCACACCCGAGCTAAGGTTGTCAGCCTATCATTGCTCGGTTTCCTTGCATTTTTTTATTTTTAAGAAAAACGGAAGACATGTATCAAATATTTAAATAACGACGAAATAAAAGTTTACGAGAACTAAACTTGTCTTACGATACGAAAGTCAACAAGTTAAAAATGACTTAATCTAACGACTTTTGACAAATTAAATTAACGAAAAGGAAACTAAAAAAAGTGTAATGCGTCAATTAAGTTGCCGCATATCAGCTACCCCGTATTTAGAGCGAATACATAATTACATGCAGCTTTTACGTGTTAATTGTACTACGGATAATGTTATTTTAGAATAATCGAATGTAATATAGATTATTTTATGTTCTATTTATATGTCCACTCGCAATATTTATGTTTTATTTTTATAACTATATAATTATAAAAAAATTAATAATATTTATATTTATAAATATTTATTTCTTTTTAAATCAAACCAAAAAGTAAAAAACCTTTTAAAACTATATAATACAAATAAATAAAAATATATAATAAAAATAAACAAAAGAAAAGACAACAAAAAAACAAAAAAAACGTAATCATGATATGCAATCATGAAGGTGTAAATAGCAAAAAACATGGTGCAATTAGACTTCCTCGGGTTTTAATTAAGAAACACATGTTTCTGTACTTGTCTTTGTTTAATGTTAGGAACCTAGGATTGGAGTTATCCTCCTCCTCATAATGATAATGACAATGGTAATGATAATAATAAGAGTAAATTACAATTTTTTTAATGATTGTCGCTTATTATTAAGTTTAGGTTTAAATTTAAAATAATTATATTTTAATTACTGTGATTGTCTTTTTGTTTCACTTTTGGTCTCTTTAATTAGCTTCCATTAAAACTTTGTTAACTTTAGAGTATTTTGAATCTTTTTACTTTTTTCTTTATTTATTATCTAGAGTAAATTACACCATAGGTTCATGTGGTTTACTTAAAATTTGGATATGGTCCCTATTTTGAAATAATTACACCAGGAATCCCTGTGGTTTGCATTTCGTTTCACTCTAGGTTCTGTGGTTTGAATTTTGTTGCACTCTGGGTCCCTGTGGTTTGTTGAAAATTGCATTATGGGTCCCTGCATTTCGTTGCACTCTAGGTCCCCCAATGACTCAGGGTGAAATGAAATGCAAACCACAGGGATCTCTGGTGTAATTATTTCAAAATAGAGACCATATCCAGATTCTGAATAAACCACAAGGACCCCGGTGTAATTTACTCTATTATCTACTTTGTTTTATTAGATCATTTTTTATATTTTAAATAAACCCACTCCAACCCCTCTTCCGCATCGCCAATAGCAATGCTAAAAAGGGGGAAAATGGGATTTTAGAATTTTTGTTGCTTCTACAACTATGTTATATTTATGCTAAATTAGAGAAAATATGAGAGAGATTGTAAAAATCTCTAAATAGATAGTCTCCCTCCATAACTAATTATTACCCCCAAAAAACAAATTTTCCTCTCCCAACTTTTTATTTATTATATATTTTAATAATATAATTAAATAAATTAAATATTTTAATAAGATAATTAATACTAGAGTTGCTAAAATAGAATAGTTGTTGGAGTTTGATGCAAAACTTTTTAGAGATTTTGATTTTTTTACTCTATTTTAACAAAACTTTAACATTACTGTTAAAGATGCTCTAAGTCTTAAATCCAATAAAAAGAAGTGACCCAAATTCAGTCAAAACTAAACCACACATAACATCAAAAATAAAATTTGAAGATGTTGGTGATGGTGGTTCGTCAAATCCAAATTCAATCAAAAACTAAAAACAAATTAAACCCAAATCTCATAAAAAACATGAGGTTGGTAATTTTTCATCTTTTTTGTCTTTTCACGTTCCAC
The DNA here is from genome assembly GCA_954870635.1 of Arctium minus. Classification (NCBI taxonomy): domain Eukaryota; kingdom Viridiplantae; phylum Streptophyta; class Magnoliopsida; order Asterales; family Asteraceae; genus Arctium; species Arctium minus. The sequence goes on along the minus strand of OX941097.1, from coordinate 15,113,255 downwards.
TTTCACACTATTTTCATATCCAAATGATTAAGCTCCTATATGTACATGTATATATATGTGTGTATAATTATTCACAAACCTAATAAATCTTACAAATCAGTTTTTATTCGATGTTTCACATATGAAACAAAATATGTAAAAATATAGTGTTTATACAATGTTGTTTAATATGTGAAACGTTCACAACTGTTTTAAATGTGGAATCATAATTTTTTTTCTGGGTGAAACTATAATCATTAAGAATTCAGGAGTTTATATGAAAACTTATGAAATAAAAACCCTAAAAAGTATTAATACATTGGGTTAGGTTCTAATGAGAAAAGAAGTTATAATGAGAAACGTAAGAAAGGACCTTGATCATTGGATCAATGAAGATCAACACTAATGAGATGCACCAGATCAATTCCTCTGAGAAACACAATCCATGGGTAGGGGTGAGATTAAAAGTGATCAATGGTCCAAATCTCTTCTTACGCTTCTCACCTTAACCATTTTTTTTCACACGATCTTCCATCTTAATACATTATGGTATTTGTTTTATGATACCACTCCATAAAACTAAAGGGGTGTTTTGGTTATAAGGCATTGTTCTAAAAAAACTCGCCGCACAGCCACCATGGCTTGCCATGCCACCAACGTTTATGTGTCACGCCACATTAAGCTCATGGCACGCATGGCCTAATGCGCAATTATCGTAATGAGATATTTGATTTTTCTTTACTTTTTTAATGTTTTATTTGCAAGTTTTTAATATATAACATAATTTAACTTGCTTATTGTAACGGCCTAAACAATACCAAACTAGCATAATATCAATATAAGAAAATCTTACGCCAAAAACGACCCAAAGTCTACAAGAGATAACAAGGTTTGCGGTAAGGCAACCTATTACACAACTGAGAATTTAAAACGTCTAAATAAAATGGAGTATTCTAGATCGGGAACTGATATGCATTGAGAATTCAATGCATAAGAACACATTTTCTTTCTTTTTAGATAGATCATTTTGTTTAATCCCAACTTTGAGTCCATTTTTCTTATCTTATTTTCCCTTTTCTGTTATATGGAGCTAAGTTTATGATTTTCCTGTCTTTTACTACTTATGGAAGCTAACTTAGGTTTTATGCTGATTTCGTTGCTGTCAGTCAATGCTACAGCATCCCTATCTGCTTGTTGGAAGAGCCATGGACGAATTTTATGAAGATGACCAATGAAATTAATTCAAATCCAAACTCTTTTTATAATGAAACCAGATCTGTTGCTGGTTAGATTTTAATTGGGAAAAATGACATCTTTAACTTTTTGTTGGGAGAAAGGACAATCTAGTTACTTTTTGCTTTACATACTTTCATTGACTTTGGTTATTGTACATTTATCTTACTTGTTAAGCTTTATTATTTACTAGTTTGCCACTCTCTTTTGTATAAATAGAAGTGGTTAGGAGCTCATTTGGGGCAAGACCCAATCGGTCCAAAAACCGATTGTTACATTTCCTCTCTCAAATATTTTCATGTTTTAATTCAAGTTTTGCAATTACTTTACTTCTCGTTCTTCATCGCTTTATCGTATTTACTTTCTTTACTTTATTATGCTTATCGCATTTAAATTCAGTCATTTAAATCTTGTCATTTATATTACGCCATTTACATTATGCCTTTAATTTCCGTTCTTTACATTTATCGCACTTTACTTTCCTTAATGAGTAGCTAATTTTATTAGCTTGGGTGTGAGGCAAATGGTGAGTTTTTAAACCAAAAGAAAGTGGATATCGTTTCTCAATAATGATGTTCCACCATTTCATTCTAAGTTTTATAAATCCAAACGCACTTCTTGACGAATTGATCACTTTGAAAGTGGTAAAGTGTAGTGGACTCAGGCATGAGCCACATGAATACACGTCAATTTGAATGATATGGGAAGTATACTTGGAAGAGTTGCTAACAAGGGAACTTGTTATCTATGTTTTTCAAACTGATTGATTCTTGACGGGTAGTTGATCACTAGTCAAAGTGTTAAAGTGTGGTGGACTCAGGAATGAGCCACTTGGAACACGTCAACTTGGATGATATGGAAATCGACTCGGAAGAGTGATTTTTAACAAAGGAATTTTTTTGTCCATATACTTTGAAGACACCGTTGGCACTATCACTGGTTCTGATACTACACAGGAATGTGTCTAGTAGAAGCTAAATACAAGTGTCATGGTGAGAATTCGGAAGGATCACTTTCAAAGTAGATGGTGGAACTAGTTGTTGAAAAACACAATGTTGTAGCATTCCTACAGCATTGGTCCACAAAAACTTGTGTTTAATACTCACCAAAAGTCTTACACCCTTGCTTTCTTTATTCTATGTTGTTTTAATTAACTGTTCACTCAACCCAAACAAAGTCTTCAAAATCGCCATCTGAAGTTAGTTTTTCATCTTGAGATCTTGCAACTTAAGATACATATCCCTGTGGAATACGATATTTGGTTCTTACCATTTTATTACTTGAAAGACGATATTGGATCCTATTGTATACTTGTTTTGAGATTCAATTATCACATGTCTTAGAGGTGTGCAAACATCACTATCAGGAACCGTTCACACTTTCTCCTTGCCCTTATCAGAACTTTCTACCCGGCGCCTCCCCGAAAAGGTTTTTATATTTTGAAAGAGCGAAGGTTAGACCAGAGGTCTAGTAAGTCCCCTATAACAACAATTTTAACTCAAGCAATATTCAAAAGATTTATAACAAAATAAACCGATTCAGCTTTATAAAACAACTACACTTTTCCATAAACGTCTCAGCTCACACTACCGCCACCCTAAGGTGACAGCATGTCTGTGGCTCACACTGCCTTATTGGGACACACCCCCAATGTCATAAACTAAACACACCCCCCGGTATGAGCACAGGCGGGAACCCCCCCCCCCCCGACTTTGAGCGTAACACACTTATGACAATGTATGCATACTGTTATAGTATAAATCTGTTGGATACAAGATCATGAAGACTGAAGTTTAAAGTACAAGAAGTCAAAGCTGAGAAAGTCAACTCTCATTAAAAGTCAAAGTCTTTGTAATAAAATGTCAAAGTCAAAGTTCTTGTATTTGTTTGTTTCCTTTGTTATTTGTAGTGGGTATAAATACTTTTCATTTGCTTTTTAATAGATAGATGAGTTAGAATCAAGAACTAGAGAGAGAAAGCTAGAGAGAGAAAGAGAGCAATAGAGAGAAAGTTGTAAACTGTTACATTGAATCAAATCAAAACAGGTTGGTTTAATTGTTGATTAAATCTTGTTTTGTTAATCATTGTTTGCAATTAGAACTAGAATTGGACATACAATTGGTATCAGAGCAGATCCAATCTGAAATCAAATGAAGAAAAATGTTCGACACTGTTACATTTGAGTCTAGATCAAATTTTGAGTTTTAGTGCGAATTTCAAGTTGTATTTGATCAGGTTATGATCGTATAGTGTTGTCGATCGAGTTTGTATAGTTTGTTTTGTCTATTGCACTGTAATCGATCGTTAATTTTGAATTTTGTTGAGTTTTAGAGTTCACGAGTTCGATGCACTGTTTCATAGATCAATTTGTAATTTGAGTGTTTGTAATAGAAGTTTAGTACTAGATTTGTGTTCTAGATGATTAGGCGATCGAACTCTCAAAGTTTTGAGTTATAATTCGTTGTTTAGATTGGTTTTTGATCAATCAGATCAAGAACACGCAAGGAAAGATCAAGAACGCGCAAGATTCGAGTTTCGCGCTAGTTCTTTTGAAGAACGCGCAAGACTGAAGAGTTCTGAGTTTGGGCCAAAACGCACAAGTAGTGTTTTGCGCGAACAGACAAACGCGCAAATTGTGTTGTGCGCGAACAGGAAAACGCGCAAACCGTGTTGTGCGCGAACAGGCAAACGCGCAAACCGTGTTGTGCGCGAACAGGCAAATGCGCAAACCGTGTTTTGCGCAAACTAGAAACGCGCAAGTCTAAGACTGCGAGTTTAAGGTTCTGCGAGTTTGAAATCCTCGAAATTTTGTCTAAGTGTTGGAACGCGCAAACCCTTGCGAGTTTTATACTTCGCGCTACCTTCATTGTGCGAGTTCTTGTTTCGCGCAACCAACGTCTAGCGTGTTTCATACTTTGCGCCATCTACGTCTAGCGAGTTTCTAAGCTTTGCGCGATCTTCATCTAGCGCGTTTCAAGCTTTGCGCCATCAACGTCTAGCGCGTTTCTATGCTTTGCCCGATCTTCGTTTAGCGAGTTTCTAAGTTTGCGCGATCAGTGGTTAGCGAGTTCTGACTTCGCGCAAGTAACGTTTAGCGAGAAACTACTTCGCGCATATCAAGTCTAGCGAGTTTCCAATTCGCGCAAGCCTCATCAAGCGAGTTCCTACTTCGCGCAAATAAGCTTATGCGAGTTCTACAAACGCGCACGTCTCTATTAGCGCGTTTCATCGTGAATAGTGCTTTGCGTGAATAGGCATCTGCGAGTTTCATCGTGAATAGGCATCTGCGAGTTTCTCCGAGAATAGTGCTTTGCGAGTTTTGGGAATAGTGACCTGCGAGTTTCAGGACTTAGTCAAATTTTTCAAAATTTTATTTTTTCAGTGTCAATTTTTATTCTTGAGATTTCATAATTGGACTAACGATCAGTTTCTAGTTTCTTATTGCATATCTGTTCAAAACAGGTACAAACAGGATGACTTCCAGAGACGCTCTCTCAATTGGAACTGATGTCAAGCCTCCGGTGTTGTTCAAAGGAGAATATGAACAATGGAGAGATAGATTTTTGGACTTTGTTGATAGACAATCAAACGGAGAGAACATTCTGACATCTATCACAGAAGGCCCAATGAAGAAACCTACTAAGGAGATTCTTGCTGGTGGTAATGATTCAGATGGAGCTCCGAGAACAAGGAGAGTGGATAAAAAGTATGCTAATTTCTTTGATGAACAGAAGAAACGGTTTGATGCTGATAAACAAGCCAGATCTTTGCTTTTACAAAGCATGACTAATGAGATATATGTGAAAATGGATAGATACAATGAATCTGCCAAATTAATGTGGGATCAGTTAAGAAAAATGATGTTGGGTTCTAAAGTTGGAAACCAAATGAAGGTAGCTAACTGCATAAACAGTTACGAAGAATTTAGAGCAAAAGAAAATGAAAGCTTGGAGGAGACCTATGAGAGGTTTGTGCTGCTTCTAAATGAGCTTTCCAAGAACAAGGTCAACAAGCAACAGATTGAGAACAATGTGAAGTTTCTCAGCATATTGCAACCTGAATGGAAAGAGCACACGTGAAGGATGAAACAAATGAAGGATTTGAGCGAAATACCTCTACATAAAGTCTACGAGACTCTGCGACAGAATGAAGAAGAGGTAGAAGAGAAAAGAGCTGAGAAAAAGAAAGTTGAGAAAGATGTTGATCCTATAGCATTGGTGGCCGGAGAGAAAGAGAAGAAGAAGAAGAAGATAGTCATTTCAAGTTCAGAATCAGAATCAGAATCTGATGGAGATGATGGAGAGAATCTTAAACAAGCAATGTTGTTACTGACCCGAGCATTCCAAAAGAAGTTCTACAAGAAACCAGGGTCTAATTCTCAGAGATACTCTTCATCAAGCTCAAAGAACCATGAGCATAGAGCAAGAGTGGAAGGAAATAAATTTGTTGAGAGGAAGCCAGAAGAGAAGAAAAAGTTTGTGAATGATTACACAAGTACTGACAAGCCAGCTAATTATCTGATCAAGTGCTACAACTGTGGCAAGTTCGGACATTACGCAAAAGAATGTCGGAAGCCAAAGGTTCGCAACTCAGAGTATTATTAGAACAAATTGCTCTTGGCCAAGCAACAAGAAGCTGGCAGGGCATTAATGGCTGAAGATGAATACTGGTTGGATCATTCTGATGAGGAAAAAGAACAAGAAGAGACTGCTCATTTATGATTGATGGGAAAAGAAGAGAAAGATGATGATTATGATGATGAGACTGCTGATGAGGTAATGAACTTAACTAAAAAAGATTTCATGACCAAAATGGAAGCCATGATGGTCGAACTTCAAGACCTTCAATTAAAACTGAAAAAGGAAAAAGACAGAGTTGCCAGGAGAAATCAACAGATCTTTGAGCTTAATGAATCAGTTATTGGGAACAAAGATTTAATTGATTCTCTACGCAAATCTGCTTCTGTTTTTCAAAATGAAAAGATTTGCTTTGAAAATAAGATTTCTGATATTGAAAAACAATTATCTAAGTTTGATTCTGAAAAACAAGAATGTGTACTAAAAGCTTTTAAATTGCAGGTTGAAAACAAGACTTTAGAGAAAAAGGTAAATGGTTTGGAAGCAAAATTGTATCTTAGAGGCCAAACAGATCAAACTATTTTCTTGAATACACCTGATGAAGATGCTGATTTTAAAGAAAAATGGGGATTAGGGTTTGATAATCCTCATTACTTAGAAAAAGCTATCAGAAAACAGTCAGGTCTATATAATGCAAATTATATGTATGCGGCTGATGAATATCCTCATTTGAAACCCAAATTTATCACCAAAGCATCAAAAGAAGTTGAGGACAAAGAAGATGAGAAAAGAATGAATTTAAAGAAAATGCAACTACCATTCTGTTATGAAAGATTGAATGATAGTTATCTTTCTAAAACACCAAAGTTTCTTTCAAATGATTATTTTGCTAGTTATTCTTCTACTGAGATGGAGGAAAAACCTGTTCAAGCCAAAATTTATGTACCTCCACTCGTCCTAGAGAGAAAAATAATTGAGTTAGAAAATATTTTATCTGATGAAAGAATTTTGAGTGATATAACACAAAATGAATTTTCTACAGTATTAAAGAACACAGATTTTATTTGCAAATCTAAAGTGTGTTCTACATCTTCAAAAGTACCTCAAACTTCTAAGACTGATTTTGATGATCTATTTGAGTCTGCAAATGATTTTCTAAATTCTGATGAAGGGTGTATAGAAGAAATTGATATGTTTGACTTTAATGCTCCACTTCCAAATCATTCTACTTTTGTGATAAATACATTTCCACTAAAACAACAACAACAGTAAAATATCTTTAGCATTTGAATAAACCTCGCACGCAATATGTAACACCCGTAATTTGGAGACTTCCTTTAGTTATAGTTCGGGAGTCGTTTGACTATCGGAACGTAAAGGTGTTGGGAAATCAGATGAGAGTTGTTATGGAATTATCGAGGATCGCATCAGGCGCGAAGACACGAGAAAACGGAGTTTTGGGCTGCCGCGAGTTATGGCGCGACTTGGAGTCGCGGCACAAGCCGTGTAACTCACTAGAAGTGAGGTCTGGGGAAACGGGCGACTTATGTCGCGACTTAAGGTCGCGGCATAACCCGTGTGGCACACTGTCGAGCTAAAAGCCGATTTTTCAGCTTTTAGCCTCATTTCTCTCAATCCCAAACCCTAAATCTTCTTCTATTTTCTCTCCCAAACCGGCCCCCAAACCCCCAAAGTCGAACCAAACCTATTGTGAGGGTTTTCCCCCCTTGAACCACATGATCCTTCATCATCTAGCTAGTGGTAGGGGTGTAAATAGGTCAGGTTGGGTTGGGTTGGGTTCGGGTTCAACCCATTTATTAATTGGGTTGAAAATCTCAACCCAACCCAACCTGTTTAATTAAATGGGTTGAGATTTTCAACCCAACCCAACCTGTTGGGTTGATGGGTTGGTAGCGGGTTGACCTATTTATGACTATCTCAACCCAACCTGTTAAATAAATGGGTTGAACCTGGGTTGACCCATTTAAATTTAAAATTCTAAATGAAATTAAAATGCTTAAACTACTTCATTCCACGACAAATACACGACAAAGTCAAACAAATTGTTCGAAGTTTAATAAAACACAACCAAAAAGTAAAATAAATAGTTCAAAGTTTCCCACAACCACAAAGTTAAATAAATCATAGTTCCAAAAAAGTTTCTAAGTAACTCGACTTGCACTTTCATCGGCTCCAACTTCATTCTCGGTATTACTTTTCTCTCGATCTTCCATCTTCTCCGTCATGATTGCTCCACATAACGCCTCAAGTTGCGATTCCATTTGTGCTATAGAAATAAATAAATTAACCAACTTAGTTATACCAAATAAATAGTTTTATATGATAATACGAAATATACAAATAATAAGTTAGAACAAACCTTCTTCATAAACCCAATCTCTTAGACAAATAATAGCCTCAACCGTAGAAGACTTCAACGAACTTCTATAAGCATCAAGAACCCTACCGTCGATGCTAAAAGCAGATTCAGATGCCACGGTTGATATTGGGATAGCTAAGATGTCCCTAGCCATCAGAGCAAGAGTTGGATACCGAATCTCATGAGTTCTACAATAGTTACATTAAACAGAAACTTACTGATTAATCAAATAAAAAGTTAAAAACATAAATGGACAGATTATAAATAATTAAACAGTAACATTATAAACAGAAACTTACTTATTTATCAAATTGTGAACTGAAGTGAAACTGAAGTCGTGAAGAATGGAACTGAAGTGGAACTGAAGCATAAACAATGGAACTGAGGTCGGGAACTCGTAGTGGACTGGAGTCGTCGTGGTCTCATGGAACAATAGAAGACTGGAATCGGGATTCTGGAACTCGTTGTGGTCGGTGGTCCTCGTGGAAGTGTAGAACCGAACCGTCGAACATATTACAGAGGGATAGGACTCTGGACTCCAACGTATGAGGAGTCGCCGTTAACAATAGGAGAGGAGAGGACGACCGGCCGCCGGAATCGTCAACCGTACAGAGCCGAGAGGGAGGAGACTTCAGACTAGAGAGGAAATGAGGAAGAAACTAAGAAAGCGACGCCTATTTCCTATTAGGGTTACTTTCAATTTTAACTTTCAAATTTTAATATTGAAATTATATTATATATATTATATTTATTAATAACTAAAAAAATTATTAGGTAATATTATAAATGGATTAGAAACAGGTTATAAATGGGTTAGTAACAGGTTGTAAATGGGTTAGAAACAGGTTGTAAATGGGTCGAAATCAGGTTGTAAATGGGTCGAAATCAGGTTGAAAACAGGTTGAAAATTTCAACCCAACCCAGACCTAATTAATAAATGGGTTAGGCGGGTTGACCCATTTAACTTAAATGGGTTGAAATTCTCAACCCGACCTGCTACTATTGGGTTGGGTTCGGGTTGGGTTGGGTTGGCGGGTTGGGTCACTTTTTGCCACCCCTAGCTAGTGGGATCTTGAACCACAAAACCTTCATCTTCATCTTCCTCATCAAGTTCAAAGTGTGGGAGCTCGGGTTGAAGAGTTGGTTTGGGTGTCATCGGAAAGTCTCGTCATCTTTAATGGTAAGCTTCTTCGATTTAAGGTTATAAATGTTCTTTGGATGTTTCCCTAGTGTTTGGTTTATCAGACCTCAGATTTGTTAGTTTTGGAGAAACTAGGGTTTTGATCTCGTTTAGGGATTTTGGTATATAATGTTGGGAAATGTTTCTATGTGGTTGATTGTGGATATTTATGGTTTGGAGTGTTTGGATCTAGGTTTTGGAAGTTTTCGGCTTGAGGATTCAAGCGCCCTTCAAAAGAGCTCGTTGGGTGAAATCTAGATTTAGCCTAAATCTAGCAAGATGAGTTCAAGTTGATTTGTGAAAACGGTGTATATGCCAAAATGTTTATTTTAAAGTGTTTTACATGAAATGGTTAACTGCTGATAAGTTTTGAGTATTTGGAAGTAAAATATGTTTTACTTGGTTATTTGTCAAGTATGAGTATTTTGATAAGTTTTCATATTTGGTGAGTTTGGGTTGTTTAATTCCATAAAATGTTCATATTTGGGTTCTTAGCAATTTTGTACAAATAGAGTCCATTTCATGACTTATGCATCTTTGGTGATTTTTGTACAAACAAGGTCTATTTCATGTCATAGGCATTTTGGGGTATTGTATTCATAAACCCTTTGGAAAACCTTTGGTCCCAATACGTGTCGATTTTTGGGTTAATCACATCTTTGAAGTATGTGCCTGCATAAACGTTGTTTAGATACGTTGTGAAAAGTTATTTGTTAGTCAAATGGGATTTTGAGCATTTAAACTCGGTTTTGACTTAAATGAGCATCGTGGACATTTGTCCCGGTTTTAATGGTTCTTTGAGGAGCCCATGTTCGATATACCTCTTAATGCATTTTATTGCAGAATTATGATAATTACAGGCTCGAGTGCTTTAGTCATTCATGAGTAGTCGTGTAATTGTAGACTGTGTTGCGTTGGATCCATAGGTACATGAGTCAGTGTTATTTGATGGTCAATTGGGTGGTACGGGGTTGGACTCCGGGACTCATGGTTTATGACCTTGTCTTTACGAGTAGGCACTAAGAGTGGTTGAGTTCCGGTTGAGCTATTATGACTATGGGTAGTCCTCTGATGGGCGTTGGGACCTTCGCCATGTGGGGCAATGCCTTCGTTGTATCCCCCGTGTGCCGAGCCTTTGGCAGTAATTCCGGTGTTGTTCGCTAAGGTCAGTTGTCTCTTTGGGTGAAACATGTTAAGAGGTCGTAAGGACACTTGGGCTTGCGTGTCGTGAAGTGTCGTACGATCAACGTTGTTTAAGTACATACTTTTGTGTTCCTCCGCTCTCAACGGATACGGGTATCCCCGTTGTCGGCCCGCTGTATTTTGGATATTTAATTGTCCATGCTTTAATATTTGGATTTCATTCCATTTTATGGTCGCGTGAGTATTAAGTTTCAGTTCCATGTTTCAATGGCGTATCATATTTATATGGATTGTTTCCGTTATTTAAGGGTCGGATATTATGTCCCACCCGAGTTTTGGGATGTTTCGGGATATGAAGTATTATTTACATTTTTACAATTGAGTATCGAACCATGATCCCGTTTTGGGTGAGTTACGGGTTACATCGTTTACAAGAAATGTAGGTTTGGGAGCATTGTCTTTAAAAGTGCACATTTTGAGAAAATGTGTCGTTTCCATTTGAAGTATAATATTTCGAAGGATCTTGCTTTAAACTGATCTCCTTTCTTTTAAAGATATATTCATTCATGTTAAAACTCTTGAGCTTACTAGGCGTTAAACCTAACCTTTTTATTTGTCGGCATGTGCATCAGGTTCCTGTCGGTGGTTCGGTTTTAGCAGTGCTTTGAAGAGTTGAGCCTTAGCCTTACAAGAGTGAGTAGTTGGCGATGTCTTCCGCAGGTTGGAGTTAGTGATTGTTATTGGGTTTAGTAACACCGTCCCTTTTCATAGAGTGTATGTATAGGATGAGTGTGACCGTTGAGGTTAACTCTCAATTTATGTTGTAGTTCGAAGTATTTATTGATGTATTTAGAAAATTTTAAATTAGTTGTTATAATCTATTTTGAGGGTGTTACACAATAAATAAAGAAACATCATTTCAAAGCTTGCAGATAAAACTCACATACATAGACATAACTTCTTCATCATAAAAGACTTTGGTTCAGAAAAACTCACCTGATGTCCTGATAAAATCCTCACACTTGAAATTGCCCAAATCACAGATTCCTATGGCACAAAGTAGGGTTGTTGGTAAATCACACATTCAATCCCAAAACGAGGGAAATCTCAGAATCTATGCTACTAGGAGAAGGGTCGGATAATAATTCGGATAAACCCTCTATCCCGAAACCCAAATGAAAACTACCCAGAGACTCCTATGACCGGGGTCACCCAAGTCGCACACGACCGGGATAGCCCCGGGTCCTCACTGCCCGGGGCCGCCCGGCACCTCAGTGCCCGGGGTCGACCGGGGCTTCACTTCCCGGGGTCGACCGGGGCTTCTCTCCTCGGGGTCGACCGGTTCCACCTCCCCGGTGTTCGCGCCTAACCAACGCCGAAGCCAAGGAAAACCTCGGTCGTCTGATTCTCGAAATCGAACAAACCCAAAAACGATTGGGGATTAAATTTCAACCATAACCATAGAAACTCTAGTCCTCCCCTCCTTTAGGTCGGTTTAAACAACAGATAGCTAGGTTAATAGGGTTCTTCAAACAAACTATTCCAAAACAAAACCCCAAAACCAAAACAACAGGTATTTCCCAAACCCATGGATTAAATCTAACATTATAACTTCCAGGAATAGAAAACATTGAACAAAGGGAAAACTTACCTTAGAGAAGATCAACAATACGCTTGAATCCAAAAGAATCGACCCTTCCTTGATTCTTCCAAAATCGCCCACAGCCTCTCCCTTTCCAAGAACTCAACCGCCAAATGCTAAAATAAATGAGGTCACTAGGGTTAAACCCTTTTATGGGGGAGGCTAATTGCACCAATATTTTTGCTATTTGCACCTTAATTATTGCATATATGATTGTGTGTTTTTTTTGTCTTTTTGTTGTCTTTTCTTTTTTTATTTTGTTTATTTTTATTATATATTTTTATTATATATTTTTATTTATTTTTATTATATAGTTTTAAAAGGTTTTTTTTTACTTTTTGATTTGATTTAAAAAGAAATAAATATTTATAAATATAAGTATTACTAATTTTTTATAATTATATAATTATAAAAATAAAACATAAATATTGTGATTTAACATATAAATATAACATAAAATAATCTATATTACATTCGATTATTCTAAAATAACATTATCGGTAGTACAATTAACACGTAAAAGCTATATGTAATTATGTAAAAACAACATGTTCATGCCACGTTGGCGGAGTGAATCTAAGCGGCAAGTACGTCCCACTGTCGGTCATATTTATAACATGTAATATCACATTATATTTTGAAGCAATCAAGACACCTATTTCAGGCATTGTCATCAAGTGTTCAAATGGTGCACCTTGATCTGATCGAAATAAGTTTAAAGTGTTGTAAGTAATATCCCAATGTTCACCTCCAAAAGCGTTGATGTACTATGTCTTCTATGTATCTAACTCTTCCATCAAGTTATACCGAATTGTGAGTCATGTATATTTATGAAGACCTAGGAAGCATTCGAAGTTTATACCTCTAGGAAGAAGTTTATACCTCTAGGAAGGATTCGAAGCGTAGATTCCGAATATGTAATTGTTTCGTCGATTACTTCAATGGATTGAAAGTAAATCTAGAGAGAATTTGAAGAGATTTTTAGAGAGAGATATGAAAAAAGAAGAAGGGACGATATGTAGTAATTTACTCTAATCATATATATTTACTTTACTTTTTTTTTATATTTATAACGAGTTTACTTAATTGGTGGGTTTTACCCCCCAACAATCTTTGGTTGCTATTTTTAATTACGGTTCAATTTGGGTAAGAAATAATTACACGTTTTTAAAACCAAACAAGAGAATATTGGAATGTGACTAACATAAAGAAAAATACATTTTACAAATTTATAATAAAATCAAAAGTTACAAATTTATAAAATCAAATAAAATCAAAATTTAAAAATTTTATAAATAAATTTAATAAATTTATAAAATCAAAACACACACACACACACACATATATATATATATCATATATGGGTCAGGTTCAGGGGAAAACCTCAAAAAACGGAAAACTGAGGAACACTCTGGTAGCCTTCCATCTGGACGATATCCACTTGTGCATACAAGTAATTAATTAGTTTTTTGGTTTTTATACACATATGCATATTATGCACTTGTGCATGTTATAAATTACTTGTATGCACAAGTGCATACCGTCCAGATGAATGGTTACCAGAGTGTTCTTCAGTTTTTCATTTTCTTGAGGTTTTCCCTTGAACCTCCCTCTATCATATATATATCATATATATATATCATATATATATATATATATATATATATATATATTTCAAGTGAAATGACATATGTTTCATTAAAAATAATTGAGACGGAAAACAATGCTTTCAACAACTTCACTTTTTGGTGCAAATAGCATTGCCCTTAAAAACCCTTTTTCAATTTCAACCACAATTATATACACATAAAAATCACTTTCAATATATTATAATAATAAAATACTTTTTTTATAATTATTCTACTTAAAAATTATTATCATGTAACTAATTATTACATTGAAAAATAATTTTTAATTTTACTTTTCAAAATATTTAATGTTTAAGTCTTAATTGTAGTTTTTTAATGTTTCATTGATTAATTTCAATATCGATTTTTTTTAAGATTTATAAAATATCGATCAAAATTATATAAATACTTACTTAATTTTTTATATTTAACAATAAAATTAAATATATTTCTTTTACGATATAAAAACACAAAATAAATTATTTACTAAACTTGATTAAATGCTATACATGGATAAAATATTAATAAGTTTAATATAATTTACTCAAACTCTACCGATTTTGACTGTAGTTATATATTACACCAGAGTCCTTTTAGTTTTAACCTTTTTACATAATTTATTCCTCTTTTTAACGTTCGTTAAAAATATCTGTTAAATACCTCACGTGTTAGTCATATGAGGATATTTTGATCATTTTGTAATGTAAATGGATAATTACGGTAAAGTGAAGGGGTGTTTCTGTTTTCATACAAACAAAAAGGGTCAGGAACATAAAACCCAGTTGGGTTTCTTCCCTTTCTCTTCATAGCACCAAAAAAAATCCCAAAATTATTATCGACGAATTTTACACGGAAAAAAGTAGTTGGTGTTAAAACGGTCATTAAATTATATTGAAGGTCAATACCGACATATTGAAGGATAAAAACATAGGCAGCGCGTCGCAAAAACTATTTCACGCTTGTGAAAATAAAACGGTAAACAATGTTATATATTAATAATCCATATCATTGCCGACGAAGGATCGTGTGAAAAAAAGAGTTAAGGTGAGAAGGTAAAAAGTGATATGGACCATTGATCACTTTTAATCCCAAATCCACACATGAATCGCGTTTGATACGGGGATTGATCCGGTGCATCTCGGTACATCTTACTAATGTGCATCCAAGGGTGGAGATCCCTTATTACCCTTCTCAACGCAACTTTCATTCTTACCGGAACTCAATCCTATCATTGCCTACGTCATCAATATATATTGAGTTATATATGCCACATAAGCATTGTAACCTGTTAATGTTTAAACAAGTTATCTAGGTACTTATAAGCAATGTTCTAAAAAACGCGCCTTGGCGCCGCCATGGCGTCGGGTGTGGCCTTGCCGCCACGTTTTACCCCTTGGCGTCGAGATAAGGCGTCGAGCTCGTTATGGCGCGCCATGGCCCGCCATGGCGCGTTATGACTTTCAACTTCGAATTTGTGTACTTCGAAATTCGATTGGAATTTACCCATTAGTATCGATTATAGCTTAGAAATTTTTTTGTTTATCGTTTTATATGAATTTAAATTGTTAATAACTCGTTAATTATTGTTCAAGACACCGATAAAAACACACACATACACATATATACATATAAATTATATACATATTTGTCGCCTTAAGCCACGCCTTGGAAAACACCATGGTCTCGCCATAACTCGTAAGGCTTGAGGCTTGACCTCGCCGCCACGCCTCACGCCATTTAGAACCTTGCTTATAAGTTTATTATGTCACATCTTAGGTACCAAAAATGGGTTTTAAAAGTATGTTACCGAAAATAGGAATCAAAACAAAGTATGTTACATTTTTGTGCAATTTACCCAATTATAATACGTTACATTTATTCTTTCATAAAGTTATAGTACTTTCTCTTAATAACATTACAAAGTAGAATTTCTCAAAAGCTTTTGTAAGTAGGTTCCCAAAAATAAGAAACGAAACAGAGTAAATTTTATTTTGCTCCCATATGCCCAAAATTTAATTATTGTAGTCAGGATCGTTTCAATCTTTTTAGAGGCCTTATTATACTTAGGGGTGAGCAAAGGCGGGCACCTGCCTTAAATTCCTGAAACCGGTCCCGGAACTGGAACCGCCGGTTCCTAGAATAAAGGAACCGGAACCGGTCCCGGAACCGTCGGTTCCGTTATCGGGTACCCGTTGCCTAATTTTTTTTTTTTAATTTTTTTAGCATTCATATTATAAAAAAATAAATATTAATATATTGCGAAGTCCTAATGTAAAAAAATAAATACCACAAACATGAAAACTAATACGATAAAAACTAAAAACTAATGAATACTACAAATGATGCTCACAAAATAAATAAATATTATAAACGGTGCTTCCAAAACACTTCATGTCATTAAAATTAGTTGATGGCTTGATGCTAATAAATACTACAAACGATGTTTCCCTAAAAAATACTCTATTAAATTTTTATAAATAAAAAAAATATTTTATTAAAAAAATAGCGGGTACCCGTCGGTTCCAGTTCTTGGTACCCAGCGGGACCGGGTACCCGGTCCTGGAACCGATCCCGACGGATACCCAGCGGTTAACGGTTCCAAAAAAATGAGAACCGAAACCGGAACCAATCACATCGGTTTCGGTTCCGAAACCGGTAGTTCCGAAGTGGTTCCGGCTCCAAAAGCAGGTACCCACTTCCGATGCTCACCCCTTATACCAAGGCTATAGGTCAATTGAACAAGTAATGAATAAAACAAAATATGAAAGTCATATCATATATTATAGTATTAAAAACCTTACAAATTAAAACAACAAAAATGTTATAAAATGACAAAGTAGGATACAAAATTTCCTTAAATAGAATCATTCTCATAACCCTCTTTGAAATAAGGGAAAAGTCCAGAAAAACCCAATGAACTTTAGTATTTGGAGTGATTAAGTCCCTAGACAATTTTTTGGAACAAATAAGTCTTTAGACAATTCAAAATACACTAAATAAATTCTTGGACTTTTGGAAACCTGTTAAATACATTCTTATTACTTAAAAATGTAACTTGCAACCCAAATAACAGGTAAAACTACAAATTTAAAAAAAAAAGATATCATCGACTTTATTTACAAATTACACCATTATAATTTTCTCGTCAATACATTTAAATTGAGCCTATTATTAATTTTTTTTTATTTAATCTCATATTATTAAATATCATATATACGTACGAATTATATTTAATACTTACACTTGCTATCCTTTAGAGTTATTTATTTAATAATATAAGATTAATCTATAACTATAAAAGTATAAAGTGTAAGTATTAAAAATAATTCATATATATTTAGGATATTGAATAATATAAGATTAAAATCAAAAACATTCTTGAGTTCAATTTGAACGTATTAACGAAACAATTGTTGTAATTTTTAAGAAAAAAAACTAATTTTTTTGATATATTTTAGTTAATATATGATTATGTGTGTTAATATAATAAAATATAAAATGAAAAAATATTGGATATAAAATAAATTAAATAACTAATTATAATTTTATAAGGATGCAAAGTATAAATTTGTAGGTGACATTTTTTTTAATTTGTCGTTTTATCTGATATTTAGGTTGCAAGTTACATTTTTAAGTAATAAGGATGTATTCAACAGGTTACCAAAAGTCCAAAGATTTATTTAACAAGTTTTGAATTGTCGAATGACTTATTTGTTCGAAAAAATTGTCCAGGGACTTAATCACTCCAAACACTAAAGTCCATTGGGTTTTTTTGAACTTTTCTCTTGAAATAAAATCTTCTATCAATTCTTTCATAATCAACTTTATCCAATAAGTCGTTGAATTGAAAGGATTAGCATATAAGAAACAAGATTATATCTGATAAACAAGTTTAATTATTGAATATGGTTATACTTCTTACAATATAAAAATCACAGTTTCTTTTTAAATTTGACATCAAATATTATTACTTTTATTTGGCATCTTTATTCATAATACGGAAAGATAAATAAAACGATCGTTTATTCATGAGTTATGACAACAATTTGTTTTCCGACATTTTTGCCGGTATATAAGCCGGCTAAGGCAGTCGGAGCATTCTCGAGGCCTTCGACCGTGTCCTCGATGTACACAATCTTTCCTTCTTGAATCAGAGGCAGAATCATGTCCAAGAACTTAGAGTACAAGTGATAGTGATCTAAAGTGAGAAACCCTTGCATTCGGATACGTTTGAAGATAAGTAAATGTAGGTTGTATATGCCTTCGAGTCGATCAAGGTTATACTGTGAGATCATCCCGCAAACAGCAATGCGACCGTGAATTCTCATATGGCTTAGTACTTCATCAAGCATCTTTCCCCCAACGTTCTCAAAGTAAATATCAATACCGTTTGGAAAATACCTGAAATAAAAACGATTAAGCATGAATAACAGTTATCTTAATTATATTGTTGATGATAAATAAATAGTATCACAAAGTAGAAATCTTGACCTTTTTAAAGTGGCATTGAGGTCTTGCTCTTCTTTGTAGATAAATGCCTCGTCATATCCAAATTTGTTCTTCAGTAGATTAACCTTATCAAACGAGGAAAATCATACAAGATCTGCATTACAATTATAAGCTAAAATGATGTTTTTAACTCTACAACATGTGTCTATATGATTATATGCAAAAGTGTTACAATAAGTTTTTAAAATGTTTTTGAATGTCTTTAACAAGCTTTTTTAGGACATATTTAAGATAAAACGTCCAAGTTTTTTATATGACGTTATTTGAAAAAATGACATACAAAAACAAGTGTTCTATAAAAACATGTGTTTATGGAACATTTTTTTAAAATGTCTAAAAACACTAATATGACACTTTGTTTCACAAGTGTTCTGAAAAACTTGTTAACACGCTAAAAGATGTGCTATAAACTTATTATGAAGCTATACATATGACACATAGTTGATTGGTTATATAAACTTAAGTCTTTTAAAAACAGTCTATTAAAACACTTAAGTATTTTTTTAGTTTGGCTTGAGGGATTAGTCGGTACACATAAGTTAGTTCAGAAACCCACGGTTACCTAGAAATAAAAAAAAGATTTTGTTGTATTTAAAGTTGCATTTATGGTGAATAATTTGCCTCCATTTAACCTTTTCTTTCGATCCAGCACTTCCAACAACATAACAACAGAAGAGTTTCGCAAATTGACCAACAAGTTGACCAACCGCTCCAGATGCTGCTGACACGAACACGAAATCTCCTTTCTTTGGGGAACAAATATCGTAAAAACCAACATAAGCAGTCAAACCAATCATACCTAAACAATGTCCAAATTCATGTTAGATATAATATATTCAGATAAGAACTATAAAATATGTGAAACCCCATCAGATAACCCTAAAAAAAACAGTTGAAGATAGAAGGAAAGTTCCAACATATATTAAAAAGAAACTGTCCAAAAATAATGTAAAAATAATCCATATAAATCAACTTACCTAGGATTCCCGTGTAATAGGAAAGAGGAACATCATCAACATGTTCAATCTTTACCAGGTACTGTGTGTCTGTAATCAAACTGTATTCTTCCCAATTAACGAATCCCTGTATCAAGTCGCCTTTCTTGAAGTTGGGGTGAGACGAATCCAAAACTTTTGCCACTCCATATCCGCTTATAGGCTATACAAAATAATGGTTTATGTGAAAACCCCGTTCCCTTAATTTCGTTACCAAAAAAATACAACTATATGTCGGTTTTCAACCGCTTTTCCATACTCGATCTTTTGTATTATAAATTTTATTTCTTATAAATACGTATATACTTTTAACCCCCAAAATTTTTTATAAATTTGAATCCCAACCACCCTTACAAAAATCCGTTACCGGTTATAAAAACCAAAGAAATTGCCAAAGATTTAGAAAGAACTTGTATCTTTTACGGCAAGTGATCGAGACATACCAAACCGGGAGTGAAAGAAGTCATGTAACTTCCTACAAAGACTTCGTTCATGCGATTCCTCATATAAGGATCGCATGACAGATAAAGATTTTTCGATAAAATTAAACCGTCGTTGTTTTTGGGTAGCTCCAAACAAATGGTGGAATCAGAAGTAACCACCATGTCGGATGGTTTCATATACCCATTCACGTAGTTTTTCAATATCACTTGTTTGTTTCTCACCATCATCACCTCTCCCATTTTGTCATCTATTAATTGTTACTCATTAATTGATTTCTATATGAAAGATGGTGAATGTATATATATAGAGAGAGAGAGATTGGAAAAATCCTAAATAAATGAAAAATCGAAAAATATTTCATCAACCGTTAGATTAATTGATCTAATATATGTGATTAAAGAGACGGTTACAACTTTATTTTTAAGTTAAAAAAAACCTCTCACTCCCTATTTTTAACGAAATGTGATCAAAATTCGAACAAAATAAATTATACCAAACAATGGATCCTATTTTTCTCGTTAATTTGACATCCAAATTGATATATACTTTTTCATCTGTTTTTTATGGATTTTCGGATTTCCATTTATTTAACATTTTCTCTTGAACCTGAAAAAAAAAACTAAGGAACACCCTGATAGTCCTTCATTCGGACGGTATACACTTGTGAATACAAGTAAATTAAGTTGTTTTTTGGTTTTTATGCACATGTACATTATGCATTTGTGCATGTTATAAAGTACTTGTATGCACAAATGTATACCGTTCAAATGAAAGGCTACCAGGGTATTCCTCAGTTTTCTGTTTTTTTGAAAATTTTCCCTAAAACTGACCCTATATATATATATGGGGGGTGTTTCTAGGCAAATGATCGTATGAGAAGTTGAGTTAACGGTGAGGAGCGTAAGAAGTGGATATGAACCATTGATATTTTTTAATCTCAAGCCCTCCCATGAATTGCGACTTAGAAGAGAATTGATCTGGTGCATCTTATCTCGGTGCATCTCATCCTAATGTGCGTCCATTTCTCATTCAACGATTGATAACAACTTCTCATATTTCTCACCGTTATCTCAACTTCTCACCGAAACTCAACCTTGTATTTCTAATCGTATATTATTTAATCTAACACATGATTAGGCGCATATATCTATATTATATTATAAAGCACGGATAAAAAACTCTTAAATACAAATTATTAGGCACAAGGTACCATCATTTTATGCAAGATTTTAAAAATCTCTTAATTTACAAGTATCAAAGCACAAGATACATATTACTACTGTAGGCTTCCAACATCCACCAATTTGGTATGTGCAGGGCCTTTCTTTTATGCAGATCTTTCCATGTATCACTATTAATTAATATATTATATTACTATAAATTTGTTTTGATTATATTATTAAATATGTAATTGGTTATTTTTTCTAGATGTCATTAAAATATAGAAGATAATCATTGAATTCTAACAAAATACTTAATTTTTTTTTATATATAAAACATTATATCATTAAGCCTAAATTAAACAAATTTATAAAAAAAAACATTATCACTTTCTCAAAACCATCCAAAATCGTACTGTAAATCGACAAAAAAATAAAATGAAACATTAAAGTCGTGATGTATCTCGTTGCATTACGCGAGTACGCTTCTAGTTATATATAATCATGCACATGTATGCATGTGTGTCGGTGTACATACATTCAAACTCGTACTGTAAATTGTTTGATTTAATATACTCCAGTCGATTTATATGTAGTAAATACTTTTTTTTTATTTTTACTGTTACTAATTACTGTTTAATACCTTTTATTTTAACCAAACACTTTTAAGTTTTATGGAGTGGTATCATAAAATAAACACCATAACTATTGATACTTTTTTAGGGTTTTTATTTCAAAAGTGTTCATATAAACTCTTGAAGTTTTGATTTTTATAGTTTCATCCAAAAAAAACTTATGATTGAACATTTAAGTACCTAAAAAATTACAATTGGCTTCATATTAAGGACCTTGTTCTTGTTTGAAACCCTCACCTCTCCTAGAATCAGGTCAAAAGAATTCAATATTCAAATTCCATCAGATTCCTCTAGAATCTGGTCAAAGAAATTCAATATTCAAATTCCATCAAATTCCTCCAGAATCTGTGAACCAAACGTCACCTTAGGAAGATGAGTGGAGTTGGGTGGAATGGGTTTACTTAAAATATAAAAAAATATCTAATGAAACAAAATAGATAAAAAGACAAACCCTGTGTTCTCTAATTTGGAGAGAAAAGAAAAGAAATGGACAGAAAAGAAAGGGAAAGGAAAGGAAAATAATTTTTTTATTTGTGTTCTCGAAATGGATGGAAAAGAAAGGAAAGAAAACGGTTTTTCATGTTCTTGAACAGTGGAGAAAGAAAAGGAAAGATGTCATTTTTAAAAAAATATACCCTTATAAAAATATATTATTTATATTGAAAGATTGGGTAGTTTTGTAATTTTAATAATTTCAGTATTTTTTTTAAATTGTTTTAATTTATTTCCTTTCCTTCTCTTCCCTTTCCTCCCACATTTGGGAGGAAATGTTTGGGAAGGAAAGTCATCAATTCTTTCATTCCGTTTCCTTTCCTTTCCTTTCTTTTTTAAAAAAGTTTCGAGAACACTAGTTTTGTTTACTTTCCTATCCTTTCCCTCCCTTTTTTTCCGTTTCGAGTACACAGCGAAAAGAAAAGGTAAAAAGATCAAAACACCCCAAAGTTAACTGAACATTTTTAACATAAAATATAGTCAAAGGGATCAAAATTAAAACAAAAAGATAACCATAATGATTAAAAATGTAATTATTTCAAACTAAATAGAAACTAAACTTGATAATTGATAATTAATAGTAACCATAAGAACCAAAAACTTGGGAGGAAAAGATAACTCCAATCCTAAGTTCCTCTAACATTTACCAAACACAAACATGTGTTTCTGTAACTAAACACGTATTCTAATTTCAACCTCACATTAAATAAAGACATAAAAATCACTTTCAATATGTTATAATAGTAAAATATATATATATATATATATATATATATATATTTATGATTATCCTACTTAATAAATATATGTATTTAATTATTATATTGAAAAGATAATTGTTAATTTTACTTTTCAAAATAATTAATGTTCAGTTTTGTTTTTTATAGTTCTGATCAAAATTATATAAATACTTAGTTAAAGAAATATATTTAAAAATAAAATAAAATATATTTCTTTTACGATATAAAAACACAAAAAAAACTATCTACTAAACTTGACCAAAATGCTATACATGTATAAAATATTAATGAGTTTATGTGTTTTACTCAGTATTTTAGTTTTAAAATTACACAAGATCCCCTTTTGTTTTAATTTGTTTATACCATTTATCACTTTCCCTAATGTCCATTAAAAACATTTGCTAAATACCCCATGTGTTAGTCATATAAGAACATTTTGATCATTTTGTAACTATTTTTTTAAATAAATATAAATGTGTAATTATGGGAAAGTGAATGGGGTGCTTATGTTGTTTCATGTGTGAAAATGTAGTGTTTATACAATGTTATTTCCTATGTGAAAGCGTCCCGGATTATTATTATTATTATTATTATTATTATTATTATTTAGATTTGACAATTTACCATCACCAACATCTCCAAAAAAAATTTGATTTTAGGTGTGGTTTGTTTTGACAGAATTTGGGTTAGTTCTTTTTATTGGATTTGAGATACTTGTTGTAACACCCCGATTTTCGAAAGGTACTGTAACGAGAGGTCGTTGGACCGAATCAAGGAGGAATTTCAGAACTTGAAGAAAGGAGGTATGTCTGTGAGGGTGTACAACCGTCTCTTCATGGACAAGCTGGGTTTTGTGGGACTTCTGGTCCCGACGGAGAAAGATAAGATCAAGGCTTACATCAAGGGTCTCCCATCGGACATGATGTCGATGGTGCGTGTAACAAAGACCTCCACCCTTCGGGAGGCAATGAAAGAAGCTCAACTCATAGAGGATGCTTACAGCCACGGCAGGGATCAAAGTGGTCGCCAAGTCGAGAAGAGGAAATGGGAGGGAAGCTCGATGCCCTCAAAGAAACCCTTTTATGCCAACAGCAGCGCTCAGCGAGGAGCTGATCCTAGACGTGATGCCAAGTGGTACTCCAAGTGCCGAAGCAAACATTTCGGCCCATGCAACTTTGTTCCCGGAATGTGCTACAAGTGCGGAAAGACGGGTCACACGTTCCGAGATTGCCCTCTTAAGGGGCAAATATGTTTCGAATGTAAGGAACCGGGGCACGTAAGGGTGGAATGCCCGAAGCTCAAGGCTGGGGGATTTGGTGGGAAAAAGATGGAACCTCCGCGGTCGACCGGAAGGGCTTTCCAGATGTCGTCAGAGGAAGCTAAAGCATCGACCGATGTGGTGTCGGGTACATTCTTTCTAAATTCCGTACCTACACGTGTGTTATTTGATTCTGGTGCTAGCTACTCGTTCATATCCGATTTGTTCTGTCAAAGGCTTGCTATGTCTAAGAGTATGCTAGAGAATGTTGTTGTGGTAGAAATAGCAAATGGAGGTCAAGTTCTAATTCATAATATCCTTAGAGATTGCATCTTAGAGCTTAAGGGAAGGAAATTTCCCATTAACTTATTACCTATGCAAATTGGCGGATTCGATGTGGTTGTGGGTATGGACTGGTTATCAAAGAACCAGGTCGAAATTGTATGTTCCAAGAAAATGATTCGTTTACCTGTGGCAAACGAAGAAGCGACAATAATCTACGGCGAAGGAAGGAAAGGCGATGTGGCGATTATTTCAGTGATCAAAGCTAGGAAGTGTTTGGCGAAAGGATGTTTATCTTTCCTGGCATATGCTATCGATACCAAACTCGACCAGCGGAAACTGGAAGATGTTAGGGTGGTGCACGAGTTTCCCGATGTGTTTCCGGAAGACTTGCCCGGGTTGCCACCCGATCGTGTTGTGGAATTCCGTATAGACCTCATTCCAGGAGCGGCTCCAATTGCTCGAGCTCCTTATCGTTTGGCTCCTACCGAAATGCAAGAGATGGTGGTTCAACTCCAGGACCTTCTCGAGAAAGGTTTCATCTGACCGAGCTCGTCACCTTGGGGAGCTCCGGTCCTATTAGTCAAGAAAAAGGACGGTGCAATGAGAATGTGTATCGACTACAAAGAACTGAACAACGTAACGGTGAAGAACAGATATCCACTTCCGAGAATCGACGATCTGTTCGATCAACTTCAGGGAGCAGGTTGTTTCTCAAAGATCGACCTTCGATCGGGGTATCACCAAGTGAAGGTAGCAAAGGATGACATCCCAAAGACAGCATTTAGGACACGCTATGGACACTACGAATTTCTGGTGATGCCATTCGGCCTAACCAACGCACCGGCAATATTTATGGACTTGATGAACCGAGTGTGCCGACCGTTCCTCGACAAATCGGTAATCGTGTTCATCGACGACATCCTAGTTTACTCCAAGAATGAAGAAGAGCATGAGCAACATCTCCGTGAAGTGTTAGATGTTTTAAGGCGAGAAAGACTTTACGCGAAGTTTTCAAAGTGCGACTTTTGGCTCCCAGAGGTGCAGTTTTTGGGGCATGTGGTTTCAAAGGAAGGAGTAAAAGTGGATCCCACAAAGATTGAGGCAATGACGAATTGGGAACCTCCCAAGAGTCCGTCTGAAATCCGAAGTTTCCTAGGTTTGGCAGGGTACTACCGGAGATTCATACAAGGCTTCTCGAAGATAGCCTCGTCGTTGACGGCCTTGACCCGAAAGAACGTGAAATTTGTGTGGACCGAGAGGCAAGAAGAGGCGTTCCTCACCTTACAAAAGAAGCTTTGTGAAGCTCCTATCCTATCCTTACCTGACGGGACGGAAGATTTTGTGGTATACAGCGATGCGTCGAAGATAGGTTTGGGTTGTGTCCTGATGCAAAGAGGGAAGGTGATCGCTTACGCATCAAGGCAACTTAAGGTGCACGAAGTCAACTACCATACTCATTACTTGGAATTGGCAGCGGTGGTGTTTGCACTGAAGTTGTGGCGACACTACCTTTACGGTACGAAATGCACTCTTTATACTGACCACAAGAGTCTGAAGCATATCTTTGATCAGAAAGAGCTAAACATAAGGCAGCGGAGATGGTTGGAGTTGTTGAAGGATTATGACTGTGAGTTGCTCTACCATCCGGGTAAGGCAAACGTTGTTGCCGACGCCTTGAGTCGGAAAGTCTGTGGAGGAAATTCTCGTGCTACCTTTGCACGGATTGAAATAACTTCAACACTCATTGACAGAATCAAGAAATCGCAAGTCGAAGCCTTGCTAGAGGAAAATCTCAAAGGAGAAGTCATGGCAAAACAACATCTTCTGTTGACTGAAGATAGTCGAGGAGTGAAACTTTTCAATGGGCGAATTTGGGTGCCTAAGATAGGGGGTAATAGAGAACTTCTTCTCGAAGATTCCCACAAGTCAAAATACTCCATTCACCCAGGAAGCACGAAAATGTATAGAGATTTGAAATTGCATTATTGGTGGCCAATCATGAAGCTTGATGTGGCGCACTATGTGGAACAGTGTGTAACTTGTTTGCAAGTGAAGGCTAAACACCAAAGACCTTACGGAAGTTTGCAATCCTTGGAAATTCCGGAATGGAAATGGGAACACATCACGATGGATTTCGTGACGAAGATGCCAAAGACCTTGAAAGGTCACGACACCATTTGGGTTATAGTAGATCGCTTGACCAAAAGTGCTCATTTCTTGGCCATGCGGGAGACTTTGCCAATGGATAAATTGGAGAAGTTGTACATCGATGAAGTAATTTCCCGACACGGTGTGCCGCTATCTATTGTCTCTGATCGGGATAGTCGGTTCACGTCGCATTTTTGGGACGGTTTACAAAAGGAATTGGGTACACGTGTGAAGTTGAGCACGGCTTACCATCCTCAAACTGACGGCCAAAGCGAGAGGACAATACAGACTCTGGAAGACATGTTAAGATCGTGTGTGATCGACTTTGGGGGTAGTTGGGATACGCACCTGCCTTTGGTAGAGTTCGCGTACAATAATAGCTACCACTCGAGTATAGGGATGGCACCGTTTGAAGCGTTATACGGTCGCAAGTGTCGAACTCCCGTATGTTTGCTCGAGGCGGGGGAAAATCAGTTCGCCGGACCTGAAATTGTGCAAGAAACGGCGGACAAGGTCAAGGGCATCCGCGAACGCTTGAAGGCGGCGCAAGATCGACAGAAAAGTTACGCCGATAAGAAAAGACGACCAATGGAATTCCAAGTGGGAGATCGGGTTATGTTGAAGGTATACCCTTGGAAGGGAATTATTAGATTTGGGAAGCGTGGGAAGTTGAGCCCCCGTTTCCTTGGACCGTTCACCGTGACTAAGCGGATAGAACTTCAAGATTATCAACTGGAACTTCCTCCGGAGATGAGGGAATTCATAACACATTTCACGTGTGCTACCTTCGGAAGTGTCTAGCAAAAGAGGAGAGTGTCATTCCACTCTCCGAGATCAGAGTGGATGAGGGAAATCGTTGCGTTGAAGAACCTGAAGCGATTTTGGAAAGAAAGACGAAGAAGCTTCGTCACCGGGAAGTCACAATGGTCAAGGTTCAGTGGAAGCACCATCGGGGTGCCAACGTGACTTGGGAAGCGGAAGAGGACTTGAAGCGGAGGTACCCTCACCTCTTTCCATAGCCAAGATTTCGAGGACGAAATCTTCTCCAAGTTGGGGAGGATTGTAACACCCGCTATTTTGGATTTGGGTGAAAAGTTGACCTTTACCCAAAGTTCAAGGGGGTAAAATGTAACTTGGGTTATATAAATATAAATCAAGTTAGATATTTGTTTCTAAATATCACAAATCTGATATTCTAAAGAAATCAGAGAGAGAGAGAAGGAAGCAGGAAGAAGAGGTCGATCGATTTTCTCCAAATCAAGGTACGAATCTAGCTTAATGTTTTGATCTGAGTGTTATCTGTCGTATAGAATCTCGTTGTGAAGGTTTTTAACCGTTTCATTTTGAGATTTACGTATTTTGATTTGGATCTGGGTTCTATAAACGTCCTATCATAATAAGACCGGGAAGATGGTCTCGATCGGTCTCGACCGATATTGGGTTCGACCGGAAGTCGGCTCGACCGGAACTGGCATTCGACCGATATGTTGTTTCGACCGGTATTGTGGTTTCGACCGGTAGTAGTACTCGGCTGGTACTTTGTTTTGGCAGTGTGTTGTGTATTGTATTCATGAATTGTAAGTCAGTGAGTTGTCTATATTTTTGGCTTACCGATTTATCGGTGTTGTCATAGGTAGCAATTGTAAGAAGCAGACTTTAAACAGGAAGAAATATGAGGTAAGACCTTTAAGCTAAATCCGTCTGTATTACGAAAGCTATGTGATAAATGTATTTGTTTAAATGTGGAAAACCACGTTTTAATATGGCATATTGTTGTTGGGTAATGATTTCTAAATCCCATCATTTTAAGAACCAAGATTTATTTAATTGAACTATTGTTCATATGAATTGCCTGTATATTTGATTTAATATGAGTATGTTATGAAATGACATGCTTTGGCTTTGAGTCTTGTGCAATGGATCCATAGGCACTGTGTTCCTATGTCCCCGTTTTGGGCATCTGGTTCACGTATTAGCACGGAATAGGCATCGGGTTGCCATGATAAGTAAGGTGTGGGCCTATACGGTCGGGCAGCGTCTCATGGTGCAGTAAGGTGTAATTCCATATGGTGCTTGAGTTCCCCCTGTTTTGGGAACTCTCAAGAATAGATCCAGAGGGGTTGACTTGATGTTTTGAGCAACAGATCTAGAGGGGTTGAGCTCGTTATGTGATTGGTGTTATTTGTACCATGTTTAATCACTAATGGTTTATTTGATTTCTTGACTTAGCTCATGGCTATACTCACCACGTGACATCGATTGGGTTTAGTATTCTTTTTTTTATTTGGCTTGTTCTCACTAGGCTTTAGCCTAACACTTGCTCTTGGTTGTCATGTTGGCAGGTCATCTTAACAGTGGGGCTCGCCGGGACTGAGGGAACGACCTTGGGGTCGTGAGTGGTCTTTTTGAGGATATCTAGTGACCATCGTACAGTGATTTTTGAAGATGCACATTTTGGAAGGATAGCGACACCCGACCCTAATCTAGTTACTTAATTGTAGATTAGTAGGTTGTCGTCGTATGCTTCATTTATTGACCATGTTTATGTCTAACCCATACTCCGTTTGGAATAACATTGTATGTTGGGATTGTAATACCTTATTCCGCAAGTTTAGTCTATTGCAGAATTTCGATTTTTATTTCCGCTAAATTTTTTTTGGGTGTTACAGTGAGTTCAAGTTGATTTGTGAAAACAGTGTACATGCCAAAATGTTTATATTAAAATGTTTGTGTTTTACCTCAATTTGTTAAATGCTGATAAGTTTTAATTATTTTGAAATGTTTAGTTTTATAAACATGTTGAGACACCCATTTTGGGATTTTGGGCATTTTGATAAATAATCATATATTTTGGGTATCTAAATGATTTATTTCATGGAGTATAATTTCGAGTATAAATGCATTTTATTAGGTGTCATGGGATGATTTGAAAGGATAAATGGTATAAACTCATTTGGAAAATGTTTTGTCCCAATCTAAATTACGTTGGAGTTATTTGTGTGTTTTGAAACATGAGTTACATTATTTCGGGTCGTTTACGTTTTATTTATTTTATGATTTTCAACGTTGGGTCTTTGGATTTGTCGAGCTTATGGCTCGGTTTGGATTTTGTTGGGTCTTGGGGACACTTGTCCGGTTTTGATAGCTCAATGTAGAGCGTTTGGTTATGATTTGCATTTAGTGCATCTTATTTGGGAATTACATGTTTTGAATGCGTTAGTTCATTCGTTTTGAGTCATGTAATGCTTCAGCCTTGTCTGCTATGGATCCATTAGCACTTTTGTATTTTATCCGGTGTTGGGATGACTAGTTTTCCACATCGAGGCACGTTCAGCATCGGATTGGGTTATAAGTCCTTCGTGCTCGTATCAAATGGGTGTATGCTAAAAGATGTTGATCTCGATACATTTATTGCTTTGTCCGATGGGGGAACGTTTGGTTTTCCCCATTGAGGCGCGGTTGGCTTCTTTGGTATGGTGTAAGTCCTCCGTGCTAGTATCTATGGGTGTATTCTGAAAGATGTTGAACCCGATACTTATACCACTTTAACGTAATGTGTGGCTTACTTTGTGCACGTCACATTATGCGGAATCGGGTTTTCCCCCGTCACCGAAAGGTGTTGTTTTTGGGTTGAGTCTTTTATACATTTGTTTTCGGCGATATTTTGCATACATGAGTTCACTCCATGTTTTATGGGTTGAGTATTAATCCCTACCCGCGTTTTGGGGTGTTTTGGGATATGAAGTATTATTTACATTATCATAAATTGGGAGTCAATTTATATCCACGTTTTGAGTTGGGTTATCTCCCTTATGCCATAATCTTAGAGACTTGAGTTTACTCATATTTTGGTCGTTTGTTTTATAAAGCTTACTCAAATTTCATTATTCGAGCATTACCATTATTCTCGTTTTAATTAAGTGTTGGATTGCATTATTTCATGAAAGAATGTTTCGGCGTTGAGGTGACCATCTATAAAATGCATATTATTGGTAAATGAGTTATTCCATTATTTTAAAGTAAATCATTTTAAAGGATCATGATTATAAGTTACAATATTTCCATTTTACGTTTTCTTTATAATCATGATATAAACTCTTGAACTCACTAGGCGTTAGTCTAACATTTTTATTTGTCGGCATGTGCATCAGGTTTCATTCCGGGATTAGTTCTAGCGACACTGAGAAGCGATGAGTGCTAGTTGTGTGCTCAAAGAGGTGATTAGCTTGTTGAAGTGTTCCACACTTATATTGGAGATAGCGATTGGTATTGGGTTATAGTAACACTCGACTTTAGTTAGTCTTTATGTAAGACTTTATTTATTTGTTGATGGTTCAATTTAGAAATGTATTTCAATTATGGGATTAGTAAGAGATTTTATTATCCTTTAAGGTTTTTTTTTTTAAGTTTTAAATTAGTCGCTCTTTCCAAATTTGAGGGTGTTACACTTGTCGAAAAAGAAGACATAACGCTGTGTTCTTAAGTTTTGGAAGGAAAGAAAAGAAAAAAATAAGGGAAGGAAAAGAAAAGAAAATAAAGAGAAGGAAAAGGAAAAGGAAAAGAAAGAAATATTTGAATTTGTGTTCTTGAGATTGAAGGAAAAGAAAGAAAATAAATTTTCATGTTCTTGAGTAGGTGGGAAAAGAAATGAAATATGTTACTTTTACCAATATATCATTACTTATTTCATAGTGGAATGTAATTAATGGGTATATAAGTAATTTTATAAATATTTTTATATTTTTTTAAATTCATTTCCTTCCGTTTCCTCCCACATTTGGGAGGAAAGTTTTGGGAGGAAAATCAGCAATATTTTCCTCCCCCTTCCTTTTTCCTTTCCTTTTCCTCCTTAAAAAAACTCGAGAACACAACATTTTTTCTTTCCCTCCTACTTTCCTTCCATTTCTCTTCCTTTCCTTCGTAAAAAAAACTCAATAACACATCGTAATGGGAGATGGGTGGAATGGGTTTATTTAAAATATAAAAACAAAATATATAATAAAACAAAATATATAAAAGACAATAAAAATAAAAAGACCAAGGGCCTGTTCGGTAGCGGCTTAATGGGTTGAATAAGGGATATGGCTTATTCGGTTAGCCATATCTCAGTGTTCGGTAACAGCTTAATCGGTCAGCTGGTGGCTGACCGAATCAGCTAAAAAATTGAACTCATATCTACTCAGACATTTCTTAAATTTTACTTTCCCTATCTACCCTCATTGAACACTCAACCATTGAAGAAGAGAATAAACCTGGAACGTGAAGGAAGCAGGTAGACTCCATCGTTTCCATATCGATCTCTCTCACCCTCCTTCGATCCTCCCTCCTTCACCTGGAACATGAAGTTGCAACTCTACCGACGTATCCTCCGGCAAAGTACAGAGATGGTTTTGGGTTTTGGCGAAGAACAAAGATTGATGGGTTTTGGGTTACATATCTCAGGTTTTGGGTTTTTGGCGATGTCTCCTCCTTCACCTGGTTCTGGGTTTTGGTTACAAATCTCAGGTTTTGGGTTTTGGCGACGTCTCCTCCTTCACCTGGTTTGGTTTTGGGTTTTGGCGAAGTACAGAGATGGCGAAGTACAGATCGACTCCTCCTTCACCTGGTTTGGTTTTGGGTTTTAGGTTTTAGTTTTTAGATTTTGGTTTGATTTACTGATTTTTTTGAGTCTTGCAAATCTTGTAAAAAAAAGTTTGATCTACAGATTGATGGGTTTTGGGTTGGTTATTGATTTTTTTTTCTTTTGCAAAACTTGAAAAAAAAAGTTTGATCTATATAAATTTATTTGTTGTTCATAATCTGGTTTTGTTTGATTTACTTATTGTTTATGATTTGCTTGATGTAATTAGATTGATTTAATTTCATGGAAATTGTTGTTGTTTTGTAAAATTTCATCAACAAATGATTAATGTAAAATAAAAGGGTAAAATGGTCATTTCTGATATTCAGATTGTTTATTCAGCACAACAACCAAACAACAACTTAACTGTTAACACACAGACAACTATATCCATACAGACAGCTATATCCATACAGGTCTTAATAGAAAACGAACCTAACAGCACCTAAAACACCCTAAAGTTAACGAATCTTTTTAACAAGAGTTAGTCAAAGGATCAAAAATGAAATAAAGTGACAATCACAATGATTAAAAATGTAATTATTTCAAAATAGCTTGGAACTATACTTTATAATAAATAGCAATGACATCGTTTGGCAAAAATAAACTAGCTTATTTTTTGGATACATGTTTGGATGCATATAAGCTATATTATTGATAAGCTATTTTGAGTAGGTTGTGAAGAGTTTTTCATTACTTTTTTCCAATTATACCCTCATTAATATTATTTATTATTTATTAACAATTAATTATAAATAAATATTAATTATTAAAATTTAATTATTACTAATATTAATTAATATTAATTGAAAATTATTAATTAAATTTTAATTATACATTGATATTAATTTTTAATTATTCAGAATTATTGTTAATATCAATTATTTATATATATATATATATATATATATATAATATTAGCCAATATAATTTAGTTATCAATTACTTTTAAATTTTTTTATTATTATTTGATTATTTTTTTCATATTATACAAACGATTATTTAAAATCATAAGTTAATATAGATTTTTTCTAAAATTTGTTTTAACAAATTCAAAATTTATGATATATAATAATAATAATAATAATAAATTTTAAATTCTTTTAGTTAAAATATTATATTATTTAATTTTTTATTATTACTTTATTTGTATTAGTTAACATATTATATTACTATAAATTTGTTTTAATTATATTATTAAATATTGTAATTAATTTTTTAAGATGTTCTTTTTGGTCATCTTACATGCTTATAAGTTAGTTTTTGTCAAACGTGACTTATACATCAGCTAGTTTATCAGCTATTAGTTAGCTTATTAGTCATCAGCTAGTTCATGAGCTAACTTATCGGATAGTTTACCAAACATAATCTTGATGAAAAACTTAGGTGGATAGGATAACTTCAATCCTAAGTTCCGAACACAAACATGTGTTTTTTTTAACTAAAACATTTTTCAATATCAACCACACATTAAATAAGTACATAAAAATCACTTTCAATATATTATAATAATAAAAATATATTTTTATTATTATTTCTACTTAATAAATATTATCATATGTAATTAATTATGATATTAAAAATAATTGTTAAGATTTACTTTTCAAAATAATTAAAGTTCAATTCTTTTTTTTTTTTACGAAATTTAAAATATTGATCAAAATTATATAAATACTCAGTTAAAAAAAATTATTTAAAAATTAAATTAAATATTCACCAAAATATAACTATTTACTAAACTTGATTAAAATGCTATATAGGCAAAGGATGTGTGAGAAGTAGATCTGAACCGTTGATCTCTTTTAATCTCAAGCCCTCCCATGAATTGCGACTTAAAAAAGAATTGTTCTGGTGCATCTTTTCTTAGTGCATCTTATTCTAATGTGCGTTCATTTCTCATCCAACGGTTGATAACCGTTTCTCCCACTTCTCACCGTTAACTTAACTTCTCACCGAAACTCAACCCATGTTATACATATATAAATTATTAATAAGTTTATGTGATTTATTCAAACTCTACCCGTTATGATTGTAGTTTTAAAATTACATCAGATCCCTTTTGTTTTAACTCGTTTACACCATTCATCCCTCTTTCTAATGTTCATTAAAAGTATTTGCTAAATACTCAACATGTTAGTCATACAATGACATTTTGATCATTTTGCAACTGTATTTTTTAAAATAAATATAAATGGGCAATTATGGGAAAGTGAAGGGGGTGCTTCTGTTTTTACCCTAAACCCTTCTTAGCAAAAAAAAAAAAAGTTTAACGAATTTTAGATGGAAAAAAAAGTATCGGTGTTAAAATGGTCATTAAACTATACCAACGTTCAATACTAACATGTTTTAAAATCAATTAATGGATAAAGACGTTGATAGTGCGTCACAATAACTATTTCACGCTTGTGACAATAAAATGGAAAACAATGTTATATCGAAAACGTACCAGTGGATTATCAATGTCATTTATTGACGGTTTTGCAATAGAGTTAAATCGACGACAACTTTCATCGATAATCAGTGTCCGATTATCGATGGGGCGGGTACCGACGGTTTTCAACATATATGGTTACTGACCATTTTTGTTTTAGGATCGTTGTGTTATACCAAGTACCAACCAATTATTGATGATATTTGGCTTAATAGGAGTTTTTTTGATGAAATTGTCACAAATAGCTAAATTTTATAAGTGTTCTCACTTTTTAACCATTTTTAATGTGTTACCATAAATAGCCAAAGTTTACGCAGAAAAGGAAATAGAGGGGCGCATGGCTGCCCTAATGGCACTTCTTCAAACGGCGTTAGTGAGAGAAACAATTTTGGGCTAAAAACTCGATTTTTGGACAACCAGCGTAATTTTAGCTTTCGAGGGACGAAGCGTGAAAAGCAGCTATTCACGAGGGACTAATTATGTAATTCAATCTTAATTTTATTTTAAACAAAAAGTTTTTGCCTAAAATTTTATTTTATTTTTAAAGTTAATTTTTTTAAGTATAAGGTTCTTATTTAAATGTAACTTTAAATTTTTACAAGTTTTAAATTATAAAATGTGTTTTTGAATTTCAAATTAAATTTAAAATTTATAAAATATATTTTTAAGCCTCAAAAATCAACATCTCATTTTTCTATTATTACTTTGTAAACTTTCAAAATTTTATTTTTCAATTTCAGATAAAAATTAAAATTTTATAAGATGAATTTTTAAATTTCAAATTTATAAATTAAATAGGATTGTTTTAAAGTAAAAAATTTAAAATGTACATTTAATTTATAAATTTGATATTTAAAAATACATTTTATAAATTTTTAATTTAAAAATATATTTTATAATTTTTAAAACTTAAACAGCTAAAATTACATTTAAAAAAGAAGTTTATACTTAAAAAATTAATTATAAAAAATAAAATTGAAATTTACGCAGAATCTTTAAAAAAACTAATTACAAAAAAATAAAATAATAAAAATAAAAAAGTTTACGCAGAAAAGGTTATGCGTAAACTTTAACGTAGCTGCACAGGTGAAAAGTTTACGTAGAATTTTATGCGGAAGTCTTTTATGCGTAAACTTTTTTTTTAATTTCTTTTAGTAAAAAACCAAAGTTTATGCCGAAAAACTTTCCGCTTATAAAATTTGGCTATTTATGCCAATTTCCCAGTTTTTTGCCGTTGGTAAGCCATCGATAATTGTATTTTTAGTTTAAAAAATATTTTAAAATGTGTATTTCATGTAAGAACCACTTTTCTTTAATATTGTATATATACGTAATATAAAGTTAAATGAAATATCTAAATTGAAATTAAAATAATCAAGATTGTTAAAGAAGTTATTGTAGGTATACTTTGACACAAATAGCCAAAGTACACAATCGCTTGCACCTCCTAGTCATTTCTTCCTGGTTTTTGCACATTTAGCCCTAATTGCGGACCTAGACCTGCATGATTGATCAGTCGTGCGTAAGTAGGGTTTGCTCCCGTGATGCCACGTGTCGGGTATATTGCGGATTGCGGAGGTGGGTCACCCGACCCATTGCGGACCTGCCACAATCCGTGATATTTTTTGTCAATTAGTGAGTACATTGCCGACCTACAGGTCCGCCATTGCGGACCTAGGGCTAAATTTGCAAAAGCATGGGAGAAATGGCTAAGAGATGCAATTGATTGTGTACTTTAGCTATTTGTGTCAATTTCCCTACTTAAACATGTCTGCAAAGTAACTGTATATCAAGGGAGAATCAATAGCAGTCGCAATCATCAAAGTCAAATGCGTCATCTCAGGTTTAAGCAATGATTCAAGGCAATTTTCCTTCATAAAGTCTCGATTGATAATCTAACGTTAGATAGAAATCGAGCATGAGTCGATTGGAGGAGTTTTGTAGTGTAATCACAACTCTAAGATCATCGACTTCGTCCCAGAATAAATGTCTACAATGAAAATAACACAGTTTTACGATTGTGTAATTATTACACTTTTTTTTAATCAACTAAAATACACTTTTACTCCTAGTAATAGGGAGAAATCACATAATAAGAGTAAAATGGGGAAACAAATACTTCTTTTTTATAGTGGACATTTATTTTGAGACAAAAAAAAATAAAAATGTAGACAGTTATTATAAAATGGAGGAAGTATAAATACATGACACTGAATTAATGACAAAATAGGTGTAATATAAGCTTAATTTTGTTATCAATAGCATTGGTCATGGCCCGACTCAGGTCATCTAGTTGTTCTTGTTTATAAGGTTTTGAGAAAACTTTGCTGATTTTGGGTTTATATTTATAATTTTGTACCACATATTTATGCAATAAACTTGTATAATATATATTGTTGATGTTCTTTCAAGGATTTGCATCTACTTCTGTATTTTATTTTATTTTTTGTGAATTTTGTTTTAGATCTGTTTTTGTATCTGGAATGTTTTAGTCAAACTTTTAGTAAACTGGACTTCAGTCCCACTTAAAAGTGTGACATGATTCTCATATAGTTCAAATGGTAAGCACCTCATAAAGTTTAAATGTTACAAAACCAAGATCTTAATAACAATAAAAAAAAAAAAAATGGAAATCAACTGCAAAAGGCTTACTTTACACATCTCCAAACAAAAACCACTCTTTTACCTTTAAGTTGTAAGCTGAAGAACATAAACAAGAAGATTAAGTTGGCTTTCTCATGTTACGGCCTGCACGAATCACTTCATCAACAAGCAGCAGCTGCGATGCAATTACCGGCCTGTAAAAAAGATCACAATTTCAGTAGCTATAAACAGAAAACTAATTAGGTATTAAGGGTTGTTACAATCTATTTAGAGGCCCTGTTACACATGTACCAAAACCATAGACCGAGTAGAGTAATAAACAAAACAAAATATCAAAATTCATAGTACCATATATTATTTTAAAGGTCTTACAAAATAAATAAAAACAGAAATATCTTAAAGCGACAAAGTAACATATAAAAATTCACTTAAGTAGATCTAACATTCTTCGAAAGCTGGAATCGGGAATCACCAAACCAGCTAGAAGAAAAAAAGGCTAAAACGAGTATAGTTGGAATAGAGGTTAAACCAGACATAGTTGGGTAAAAGCTAAAACATGTATAACTGAACTCCGTTCTACATCGCAAATAACGCACAGCCATAACAAGCGACCAAAAAAACACCACTCCCACAGGAAGATCATTTGTATGATGATTGCATGGACTACTACTACCCCTGTGTTCACATTTCTATTTTAGTTTGTCCCAAAGTAAATGTTTATTTTTAAATAAAGTGACTATGTTCCAATTCTACCCTTGATTATGAAATGAATAAATTCATTACCCACTCTACTATTAAGGGGTAAAATCGTCATATTAAAAAGTGTATTAGTTACACGTTTTTAAAAACAGTGTGCCTTTTTCATTGTGAACATTTATTTCCAGATAGAGGGAGGAGTATCAAGGTCTTTGCAAAGTAAAGCTGAATTAAACTGAGCAGTATCAAGGTCTTTGCAAAGTAAAGCTGAATTAAACTAACCAAGCACACACATGACACAATCTGTAGCTTTCTACATACCCGGAGTTTATGATTTGGCGCTTCACAGCATAGTTGTCGAAAATACCCTCCATCTGAGGGTCGATTGGCTCCCCCGTGTGCTGATTTATCCCCACAATGTTACCCTTATCATGCTCTCCCTGATCAAATATTCAATTTAAATCAATGACCCCAATATGTCGAAAGAGAAGAAAGAAGTGAAGTTGGAGACTAGGGTATATAAGAATTACAGTCAACGAAATTATGACATCTTGAGTGTCAAGTCCAGAGTTTTCAGCAAGTGTTTTGGGCACAACAAGAAGAGCATCAGCAAAAGCTTGAATACCAAGCTGAGCACGCTGTTCAGAAATGTAAGCACCAAAAGGCAAAAGGGTAAGAAACGTGTAATTTAGAAGTGATCAAACCAGAAGAATGTGAGAAAAATGAGTAACATACCCCTTTGACAGATTTTTTCACTTCGTTAATTAAGTGTTGTCGAGCAGCAACCTCAAAAGCCCCAGCACCCTAAGATGCATATTTAAATCATTAGCAATAATCATTTTACATCAGAAATTTACGCTGTGTTCTCGGAATCATGCTTACAAAGAAAAGGAAAGGGAGGGAAATGGGAAGGAAACGGAAGCAAAATAATGATAATTTTCCTCTCAAAACTTTCCTCCCAAATGTGGGACGAAAGGGAAGGAAAGGATGGGAAAAAAAATTAAAACCCTTTAAAAAGATTTTTAAAATTACAAAACTACCCAATCTTTTATTCTAAAAGATGTATTTTTAAAGGGTATATTTGTAAAAATGACCTCTTTCCATTCTTTTCTCTACTGTTCAAGAACACGAAAATTTATTTTCTTTCTTTTCCTTCCCTTTCGAGACGACAATTAAAAAAATTCTTTGCCTTTCCTTTCTTTTCCCTCCCTTTTTTTCCTTCCATTTCCTTTCTTTTCTTTTCTTCCCAAATCCGAGAACACATTATGTTATATTTTAGGCTCCTTCTAATTAAATTCCCATATGCACTTTATATCTTGACAGAAAATATAATCAATATTGTATATAAAAATGATGATTCCATGAGCATTTGACATTTTCATCATGTGGTACACAATCATATGGTGTAACACGAAACAAATATGTGATTGTGAGTCTATTTTGCTTGGTGTAAGAAATAAAGATGATTTTCACAAAATGAATAATCGAGGAAAATTGGTATTTACCAAATGGAACCAAAATTTCTCAGCATGTAACCAAGGAAAGCAGTTTAAAGCATTATCCGAGGAAAGTTGTATCATTAAAAAAAAAGTAACAGATGTACCAAGACTGCCTAAACTATACCCACTTCGTACCTAAATAGGTGCCCACATTTCTATATTAATTAATCCTAATATAGGTGTCAACTTTCAAAAGTACCTACTTTTCCAATTCCACCCTTAATTATGAGATGGAGAAATTCATTACTTATTCTAGGGTAAAATCTTAATTTAGTTAACTAAAAAAAGTGTAATAATTACACATTTCTAAAACTGTGCCTTTTTCATTATGCACATTTAGTTTGGGACGGAGGGAGTATATCTCATACAGCTTGCAGTCTCATTTAGCCTCAGGCATGGTGTGCATTGAAACATAACAGCCTAAGGCTAAAAACATGCTACGAAGTTATTATGCTAAGCATATTAATGCTCAAGAAGTTCATGATGATTACATCAATGAAAAAAACTTACTAATACAACTGCTTCATCTTCAATAGTATTCTTGACAGATCGCAAGCCATCTCTAACGGCATCCTTGATTTGGGCAATCGTGTGGTCATTAGGTCCTTCAGTATCACAAGTTGTAACAGTTAAGCGCCATTATAGATCACACAAAACCCTAATAAATCCAACACTGAACCAAGCAACCGAGCCAGCAAGCAAATTGTTGAACAGACTTTTCAGCAAAACAGAACCATTAAAAACTAGTAAAATACCTTTAATTAAAATCGTACAGGAGTGAGGATGCTTTACTTCTTCAACAAAGGTATACTTCTCTTCTCCAAGAACATGCTCATATACCAGTCCAGCCCATCCAAGGCAATCAGGAGTTAAGTCATCCACGGAGTTGACAGCCTCCCCACCACATGCCAAAACCAAGCGCTCCATATTTCGCCTCTTGGCTCTTCGAAGTGCAACTATCTGAGAAACTACCAAGTCAGCAATTTGAAAAGACCAGAAATAGACAAGATTTTACTATAATTTATCTACAAACAGATCATTTGAGTCAACTGTGCACTTTTGTAATGAATCAACCAAATGCTTCTCTAGGATCATGCATTTATCAATTTCAAGCAAGCTTGAAAAGCATGCAAACAGAGAATTGACATCCATATTAGTACTTTGTAGCAAATAAAATGTTGTCATTGAAATCGTA
Organism: Arctium minus; assembly: GCA_954870635.1. NCBI lineage: Eukaryota > Viridiplantae > Streptophyta > Magnoliopsida > Asterales > Asteraceae > Arctium > Arctium minus. Next base: position 15,072,782 of record OX941097.1, on the reverse strand, counting down.
ATAAGCATGTATTGCTTGAAGCATCAAGTTACTTTTGCGAGTGTTAAATCTGGTGTAAAATAAATAGGAGGTTGCATATCCGATTTTGTAATTCTGCAGTGCACTCTGCAGAATAATGTTTACCCAGAAAGAATGTCCCTTCCCCTTCCCTCCTTTCCTTCTACTTCTTTTATCTCAATTTTCACTACAGTCATACAATTCTACTCGTTTCAATACTATACAAAACGAGCTTCTTGTTCAATTGTTCACTTTGATGTGTTACATATTCCAACCAAGGCATTTGAGTGCAGCTGCAGGAGGTCTTTCTCCATCAGCTAACACATACACAATGCTAGTATGGCTGACATCTCAAAAGGCACCAGACAAACAAACAACAACAAAGGAGGTGAAGTGCCCAATCACACATATGACGTACGAGAATAATGGAACCCTATTAGCTGACGGCAGAGTATGAAATTAGAACAAAATGCCACTTTTATACCATAATAGTTTAGAAGGAAAATTAGAATCCCTTTGTAAACATAACAGATCAGATAGATGGTTTATGATTAAAATTTCGGCAAGCAGTACATTTCTTTCCTGAGTTAGAGGTGCAGAAAATAAAGTGTAGCTACCATGGTCTCTCCTACCAGTCAACCAAAATACAAGTCAACTCTTAACAAGAATCAGTAGCATGGCAAGAAACTGCACGTAATAAGACCACTTATGCTTGTATACAGTAATAGAATAACAAATAAAATTTATATACAACCATGAGAATGCTATATATTCACCTGACATACAATGCCAAAAACTACTTATTTTTGCTCTAGAAGTAGATGTGATCTGATTAACCACCAGCAGTCACATGATAATGTTTAATGCTTCATAACTCAAACAAAAAAACGAGCAGTCATAAAGCTTCATAACATTAAAAAAATGGCAGGCTTCCCATATGTACAGAAATTGTCTTTCAGTACAATCTACAAGCAACTTACCCCTGCCCTAGCAAGAAGATCCAATGATGGAGGATCAATTCCTTTTTGATTGATAACAACAAAGTTATTATCAGTTCCATTGCACACCTACACACCACCCAAAACAAAATATTTTAATATTGTAGTTATGGAAATAAAAACTCACAAGATCCACCAACACCTAGGTTGAATACCTTATTTTTTAGCTCGATTATTTTTCGCACTCTCTCATCAACTGAACGCCTCTCTGCAACAACCATTGCCTCTCTTTGCTCCGCGTTTGAATAAAAGAATCCAGCATTTATTTCACTGAAAGAACAGACAAACTTAATATTGACATAATTTGTACCCCAAAAAGACGATCAAAAAATACTACGAGCTAAACGTTACTCAATCATTTGACTAGTGATGGGTGACACATTTACTTTGAAGTTCTATTTTACTGTGGGTCTGTGGCTCGCATGAAAGAGCTTACCTTTTCTCATACTCCAATGATACATTGCATGTCAAAATGTAGCAATTCTCTGCTCGCCTTTTCATATCGGGATGCCTGGACCCATGGTCAAGGACAAGGCCCTCTACCTATAAAACATGTGAAATCTTCAAAGTTTAAAGTAGAAAGAAGCAACCACGCTACCCAAACCTAATTACTAGCTTCAAATGTTATTATTGAGTAATTAACATTCTAACATACCAGACGAGTGTCTACATCAAACTTCTGGCGCATGTGCATGATCTCAACCATAAAAAGATCAATTGGTTCTTCTGGCTTGCGGATGCAGAGTACCTAAGCATAAATGATTTAGATCCTGTCAGCGGAAGTTAATGTAGAATGCTGATTACAAAAATTAAAGCAGTTGCAGATCAACCCTGACATAACAGCTTTATCAGAATAGAACATATCTAGAAAGCTCACCGCATTTACAACTATGTCGGTCAACTGATCTGCCAATGCTTCATACAACTGCAAAATCATTACAAGCAGTAACAATGATAAATGACAATCAGTACTTATTCATTATAAAAACATCTGCATGTACTAAAAAAATGAAGACCTTGACCAAACGAAAAAAGGAGAAGTACAGCAATTTAAATACCTTTGTTCTTAATGTCGTCCTTGCAACCATCTTCAGCATCTCTTTGTCGGGGTCTTCACCCATCACAACAGGAGTTTTGAAATTTTCCAAAAATTGCAGTGTTGCCTTTTTGGCAATTTCAAAACCATCAACCAAAACACGTGGATGCATCCCTTCATTAACAGAATGTAAAAGTAATATGCATGATTCAGTTACATAAACACTCAGACAAGAAAAGTAACTATAAAGATGCTAATGAACTTGAGAGATCTGAAAGATACATTCAGAAGTAAATAAAATAGACAGCTTTATTGATTGATAAACAACATTTGACACAAAATATAATATTTGCAGGTAGTTTTCCCAAATATCTTCATCAAGTAACAAATTCAAGATGAAAACCAAAAAAATCAGAAAGATATGTTCAACGACAGGACCAGCATAAATATATAAAAGAAGAACAAAAACAAACAACAATAAAAAGTCACAATATAGTGAGCCATTTCAGAGGAGGCCTTGGGTCACCAAATGCTCACTCACAATGCCACACCCAATGTAAGCAGATGATATTGAGAAAAGAATATAAAGCAAAGCCATGTCATGCTTTTCAGAGAAGATTAACTGACCAAGGATCAACATAAGTCCCCTGACACAGATCTTGGAGTATAACAAAACACGATCGTAATATCATTGAGACAGGTCCTTGAAACTAATCATATAAAAACTGAATAAAAAGTCGGAAACAAATATTAGAAGAGTGACAAACCCTCATCAATATAGCGCTCAGACTGTTTCATAAGCTCGCCAATGAAGATGACCGTAGATGTTGTCCCATCTCCACTTATATCATCTTGTGCAACAGCTGTCCTTGCAATCATAATTGCAGTCGGATTTTGAATTTGCTGAAAGCATTTTAAATTTGATCAGTATGAAATTTGGCAATACTCTAATTAGATTTTAAAAGATCAAACAAAGAAAGTAGACTGTTATAAAGATGTGATATCATTATTACAACACCAGGCTGGATTAGTTAGCATCAGTTCAACATTTAATTTCCAAATAATTCCCATATCCGACATTGTATAATTTCTCACATCCAGGCAGACTCACTAAGCAGACTAACGATAACACCAAAAGCGCACACACACACAAATAAGCATCAATCAGCAATCCACCATTTCCAAGTACTGTAGATATGACAATTAAAATCCACAAGGCTCCTTAAATCATGTATGTATATGCATATTAGTACAACCTGAATCAAATCAAGATTAAAACTACTACCAGATAAGCACTTGTCTATATAAAAAGCAGTCAACACTTTATAATGTAATGATGACCCTAATTTATGCTTCCTGCCTTTAAGTGGATAAAAGTAAACCAAAATCATCATAAAATATGTTCATGACAAGTTTAATGTAAAAAAAATGGTAGCAGATGTTGCAGTGGACATGTGCACTTTCTCCTTTTTTGTAAAGATGGATAAGTGGTGACAGAACTGCCCTTGAAAGAGCTCATGATCCTATTACTGTTGCATGCATCAGTGAGAATATGCATCTTGTGCAAGGATGAGGTAGTAAGAAGACCCAGGGTATGGTAAAATAACAAAGGTATAACTAGAAACAATGAATTGGCCAATTAAAACATTGTCTGGTACACTCATAATGAGTGCAAATAAGAGTGTTTGCCTGCCTTGGTCCATATTCTTTAAGACTTAAGCATGTAAGCCTAATGAAAAATATTTATATGCATCTTTTCCGCTATACTAACTCCATTGCAGAAAATAGCTGGGCTTTAAATTTGATCCTAAAACATTTCATTTCAAATGGAAAGCTGATAAGAATCAAGTTACAAGTTTAGAAGCACCAATTTGCACTTGTAGCAATTGTCATGAACTTTGATGTTTTCTCCTTTTTAAATTCACATTGTTTCAAAGGGGAAATATTACCATTTGACATTCAAAATCGATGTGTCTCCTTTTCCAAACAAAATAACCACTTAGTTTGATGTGTACCAAAATTGCACCTTGGCAGCCTAAAGATGACTCTAAGCATAAAGATATAAGCTCAACCACATTACATGGTACATCTTTTCCACATATTCTTGCTTCCGTATATTTATGATTCGTGTCTAATCACCAAGAAGGGTACCTCAATTTCAGCTTAAGGAAAACATAATGTTTCTGGTAATGGAAATACACAGACATGAATGGTCCAACGACACGAACATAATTCGAATTATGTAAAAACAAGTTTGCATAAAAGCACCGATAACTAACCATCTCTTTCAGTAAAGTGTTGCCATCCTTGGTTAATTTAATATCTCCAGCTCCACCAACAAGCCTGTGAAAAATTGGCACAACAATAAAAATCTGAACAAAATAAAAACAATACGGAAGCCATTATATTATGGAAGACAGAAACAAGAAACTAACATCTTAATGGTGCCTTTAGGACCAAGGTTGCTCTTAAGAACATCTTGTAAACCCTTGGCGGCATTGATGTTCATATGAAGTGCAGCCGATTTGTTCAACACTTCGGCATTAGGGTTCAGAACTCGTACAGACATCTTCCTTTCTGAAATTTCGCGAACCAAAAACTCAAAAATTTTACATCCAAATCAAATCAAATATAAGATAAATAAACAGTATCGCGTAAATTACCTGCGATGAGTTAAGAGTGAAAGTATATCTTCTAGGTTTACACGCGTGCAGCAAGACGGTTAGACGGCGGCGGAGATCGGAGGAGAGAAGGGCGGAAGCGCGACGGAGGGCGTGAAGTTTTCTTCTGAAGTCGAGTAGGCGGGGTTTAGGGCCTTCTGGAGAACAAATGGATTTTTCCAGTATAACCTTTCCTTTAGAGTAAAATATAAAAATAGTCCCTAAACTATTAATCAATGGCGAATTTTAGCTACTTTAGGTCTCCAATTTACATTTTTAGTCCAATAACAAAATTAACCATGATACCTTATTGAAAATAGGGTTGGGTTTCGGTGAGAAGTGGTTATCGACCGTTGGATGAGAAATGGACGCACATTAGGATGAGATGCACCAGATCAATTCTCTTCTAAATCACAATTCATGGGATGGTTTGAAATTAAAAGAGATCAACGGTTCACATATATTTCTTACCGTTAACTCAACTTCTCACACTATTCTTCGCCATTAAAAATAAGCTAAAAATGATAAAGGAAAGATGCCAAATAGGTCGAACGAATTAAATGAGAAACGCACAAAAAGCTCGAAGCCTTGTCCAAAAAACTTGGGCCTAGCAAACCTGAAGCCCAAGCTCATGCTAGGCTTAAAATCCCAATCAAACCGAATTGTTTTTCAAGAGCATGGAGAATCCTAACATAAGAAAACTTGATCGGGGTCGATTTTCATACAAAGACCCAACACATGCCTAAAAAAATCTTCACTTTTTTGCTTACTTAAAACAGTTTGAAAAGCTTGGTTCTTATGCATCTTTTGAAGTACATTCGAGTGTTTACGACATCTTAAATTATTTCTATTAAAGATAAATTGTTATTTAACAATAACTAATGTACAAGTTATTTATGAAAAAAAAGTTGTTAGCAGGTCAACCTAACCCATTCGAGTTATGTTAAAGAAAGAAAGGTAATATCATTCTTTTTCTAGCTTTCACTGAAAGCGGGGAGGCACCATTCTTTATATATGTATTGGGCCAATAGAATCCACGAGTTATGTGTTTGTTCCGCATGCGGTTTGTGCACTATTACCGCTTTACTTTCCTATTATTCTTTGTTGGGGATTCAAAATAATATTCGTTTATTTTAAGTTCGTATTTGTTGTGGGTTCATGTCTTGGTGACAAGTGTTGTCTCTCTTCTACCTCCGTTAGTCAATAGTAGTTGTCATTAAATTACACACGATCCCTAGCCAATTAAAGTGGGTTGTGAATAAAAAGGAATTCAATTGTGGGGTTGTCGAAAATTAATCTACTTGAAACACAAGTACATAAAACACCTTATAGGGTGTACATAGGTTCGCAACACTATAAAGTTGAAAAAAAATGGGGCAATACAGAGCTGGTCATACTAAACTTATACATGAGAGCCTATAAAACGATGTAATAAAATTTATGGTTACGAGACTGGTAAGATATTTTTAAAATATATTTTGAGTTAGATACGAAACCTTAAATCTATTTAGGGGGTTAATTGTAGTTTACTATAACTAAGGAGTTGTTTACTTATTTATTTTTTTTGGTAAATACTGTATAAGGTAAGATGATTGATTGGATAATAGATATGACTCGAGTAGATGTTGACCAAAAATTATTGTTTACTTTAGTGTTTCGTATTAATAATAAGTAACAATGATGATCATACCAATTTGTTTAAGTTCAATATTATTATATTTAACATAAAGCAATATTGATTGTTGGATCAAATCATTCATTCAATTGTGGTAAACATGCACTACATATTAGATGTTTGAAAAAAGTAGGAATTTTTTTAAGAAGTACATAAGATAAAGGGTACCGATATTTATAGAGATAGAAACAAGTAGGCATAGTTAGAGAGAGAACACACGATCATTCAATAGTTGGGAGGCTTTTTTTTTGTCAGATTTTCATTTCCTTTATTGTAGTTGAATGTTTTTATAACTAGGATGATGCCTCTTACTTCAGTAAGAATCTCAGTTACCTCTTATCAGAGAAAGAGGACGATCAAATAAGATTTTCCAATAAGAGGTTAATTTTTTTTCCTTTTGGTATACCTTTTATCCTGTAAGACGTAATAAAAAGCAAGTAAGCCTAATATGTTTGTCAATTGACATGGTACTCCGTTGGCCCATACTAATGCATCCCATGCCCCATGGCGTGCTTTCTTGTTCTCGACCCACTTGCAGGGGCAAAGTCCAACTACCAAGTAGTATTCCTCTTCGACGTAGCTTGTCACATAAGAACAAATCAAGGCATGACATATGACCATTTTGGATAATTGAGAATGCTTAACAAGGTCCAATGTAGGAGAAAGGGGTTTCCACCAAACCAACTATTTGTAACAAGAAAACTAAAGTCCATTTCTAAAGGGATTTAAATAAATGGTCATGAATTATGCTAAAGTGAATATGCCAACCTAATATATGGGGCCATATCCAATTTCACCAACCAAGTGACTAACCATATGTTTGACATGGATTTCACAAGAGTGTTCCCCAACTTTCCTAAAATTAAATAAAAATTTAAACTTTCAGAATATATGACTTATTTGACTATTCTGTTAATTTGATTTAATACCCTTAAATTTGGAAATAACAACTAATTTAAAACTTTCAATTATACATCAAATAAGGATAAAATCTATTATATAAATCATCACTTGAGTTACCTCAAAAAGAATACTAGATTTAACTCCACCAAATAATAGGTCAAGTCTTGTATAAAGACTAGTCAGAGTCGGGTGTTACTAAAACCCAATAACAGTTGTTATCTCCAAAAGTGCGGAAGGCTTCACCAAGCTACTCTCCCTCGTGCAGGACTAACACTCATCTCACCACGAATTCGCTAGCAACAATCATCAACCAAACCTGATGCACAAGCCGACAAATAAAAAATGTTAGACTAACGTCTAGTGAGTTCAAGAGTTTTCATCACGAAACAAATATATTTGTTAAAGGGAAAGAATGCATTTTAAATCATAATCTTTCAAAATGATTTACTTTAAATATTAAACGACTCATTTTCCAAAAGAACACACCTTTAAAAACAAGTAACCCAACATAAGCATTCTTCCGTAAAACAACTTCAGCCCCACACTCACCCAAAACGTGAATAGAAAATGAACTCCCAATTTATAAAAGTGCGGATAAGAACTTTATTTCCCGAAACACCCAAAACACGGGTGGGGCATAATACTCAACCCATAAGTCTTGAATAACAACCATAAGTGCAAAACGTCACCGAAAACATGGATAATAGAATAACATAATTTAATGCCCAAATAACACCTTCCGGTGACGGGGGATACCCGATTCCGTTGTACGGGGTGGAACACAAAGTTAAGCCACATAGCCACGTTATCGAACTACAACTCGGATCGTAACTGTATTGCCCGCTCTGTTGAGCTACACCTCCAGTCGGACTGTATTCCAAGTCCTAAAAACACCGTATCCTCTATTGCCTGCTCCGTCGAGCTACACCTCAAAGATACGCGATCTTATTGCCTGTTCATTATCTAGTGGAGTTTCATCCTTAGGGTACTCATTTGACCCCTAGTGCCTGCTACCTAGCATTCAAGAGAGGAGCCTCAACTCCTTACTTGATAACTCATGATGTATAACCCTCGTGCACAAGAATTATAACATCAAACACCAAACCCAAGGTCTCGGAGTACAACCCATAAAAGATCCTCTTCGCAAAACAACCGGGATAGAACAATGTCAACACGACATAAACCCCAAGGTGAGGAAATCAAGACTTCTCACTATCAAATGACCGACTTACATGCCTATGGATCCAAGACATTACAGTCTAAAATACATTACTCCAAATGAATGACACACGCACATAAAATCATGTATTCCCCAAAGTAAAATGCAATAAATGCAACTCACACCCAAAGCTCCATTTTAAGTTATTAAAGTCGGACAAATGTCCTCAAGACCCGACACCGACAAAAACCGAGCTTTGAGCCCAAAATCAAATGACCATATGTTAAAATCCACATAATGTAATAAAACGCAATCGACCGATATTTATGCAAACACATGCTCCAAAATACATGAATAATTCCAACACAATTTAGATTAGGACAAAGTATTTTTTCCCAATGAGTCTCTACCGTTTATTCTTTCAAAAACGTCCCATAACACAAAATCAATCATTTTCCCAAAACACACTATAAATGACATTTATACTCAAAACACATACTTCCACAAAATAACTCATTAAAACATAAATACTTGAGATTTATTTGTCAAAATTTCCAAAACCCCCAAAGTGGGTGCTTTACAAAATTTATAAAGTTAAACACTTCAAATAATTCAGACTCATCAGATAATACAACGGTTGATAATTTCATGTAAACATATAAACATTTAAAATTTGACATTTTGGCATGTACACCGTTTTCACAAATCAACTTGAACTCGTCTTGCTAGATTTAGGCTAAACCTATATTTCCCCCCAACTTGAGCTCTTTTTGAAGAAACTTGAATCCTCAAACCAAATCTTCCAAAAACCTAGATCCACAAGTTTCCAACCATAAATACATGTATTCAAACACTTAGAATCATTTCCCCAAACATTATACGTGAAGATCTCAACTTATGCCAAAACCCTAATTTTCATAGATAAAGAAAAGAGGAGATTACCTTATCCATAACTCCAATCCACCAACCAAAATGCTTAAAGGTCACCAACATGAGCCATAAACTCCCAAACTTCCAAATGATGAAAAGGATTAGGTGAAAACCCTAGAAAATTGATAGAGATGATGAAGATGATGAAGATATCTTAACTATAACTTCCATATTTTGCTAGATGAGGAAGAATCACTTGAAACACTCTAGGTTTGGTGCTTCAAATGTTCAAAATCAACAATGGGGGTAAAGGATTCGGTTTAGAGAGAAGACAAGAGGGTATGGTTGAAGTGGATAATGAAAAGAGGCTGAAATTCACGTTTTTAACCTGCTGGACCCCGAATGCGATAATGACATGGTCACTATCGCGAGACACTCTCACCGATAATGTACCGAGAGCTCCCAACTCTCCTCGATTGTGCCAAACGATAGTGACCATGTCACAATCGCGAGGCACTTTCGCCGACGATGTACCGAGAGGCTTTGACTCTCGGCGATTATGACACGGCTTGTCACTATCGCGGGGCACTATCGCCCAACCCAAACCGAAGCCCAAAAGTTCACTTTTCTCGACCGTAACGTTTCTGACGCTTTTAGAGATCCAAGGCAAATCCTCTCGTACGCAAAGTTTGTCCTTATAAACTTTTACGTTGGCCCATGACCACTTTTACTGACTGAAGAAAATTACGGGCGTTACATTTGATCCACCGATTAACATAAATGAATAATACTAAAGCGGAATCTATGATTATTTCTTTAAAACATTTCAAAAAATGGTTCTTTTCTTAATTTTCTTGTTAGAAAACCCCAAAAAATCGATTGGATTTTTATAAGATTTTAATTTTTGGGCCCTGTTTTTGGAACTTTAGAGTAGAGATAGCCATTTGGGCCCGACCCCGATCCGATCCGGAACCGACGGCTAACCAGTAACCAGCCCGGGACTAGTACTAATCGGCCAGTTATCCGAAATCTTTAACCGGTTAAGGTTTTGGATGGATTCGAAGGCCCGACCAGATACGCCCCGGAACGGGTCATGTAACCGGTTAAAGGCCCGGCCCGACCTGATTTTTCAAAAAATGTTACCATTTTATAGTCGTTATGTGACCGTTATGTGATCGTTTTTTTTTCAAATATGACCTTTTTTTTTGCCTTCTAAACCCCCCAAAAACACTATAAATAAGTTGTGTGGTGTATGGGGTTAGATACCAAGTTACAAAACGTAAAAAAACGCAAACAATTCTCGCTATATTTTGTGATTTCAACTCGTATTCGTTTCTCGCAAACTCACAAGTTCTAATCTCTCTAGTCTCAATTCTCATCTATTTATATCTTTCTCGTCCAAAATGGCCGGTGAACAACATGACGCATCTAACGAACAAATTTTCCAAGCTCTTGCCGAACATGGATGAAAGGTCGAAGTTTGGAACCATTACAACATGGTGATCCTCACCAACGGGGAAAAAAGGTGCAATGCAAACGTTGTGGAACTCTCCTTACGACAGAAGAAAATTCCACCTTAATGTGGCATGCCGATATTTCGTGTCCGTCGTTGAAATCGGGTCCCGAGTCAAATCAACCCATACTTGACAATTCCAGTCAAATATGGACGTATGATGCCGACTTGAACCGACAAATGACAACAAAATGTGTCATTCAAATCGGGCTGCCGTTCAGACATTTCGACAATTATCACATTATTAAGTTGATCCAACTCACGCTACAACCATACTACACGCCGGTAAGTCGTCAAACTCCTAGACGTGGTGCGATAAAAACTTGGAAAATTGCTAAAAATGAAATGCAACAAATGTTTGCCTCCTTACCCAACAACGTTTCTTTAACGTGTGATGTATGGAGCGTACCATACGGATTGCCGCAATCTTATATATGCATAACAACACATTGGATTGAGCCCCAATCGTGGCAATTATGCAAACGTGTAATCACGTTTGAACCGTTTGGTGCACCACATTCGGGTCGTCAATTTTCTATTATTAAAAGAAATCTTCAATTTTATAATTTATATTCTAAAATTATTAGCATCTCGTTTGATAACGCTAGTAATAATAATTGATGTGTGGAGAAATTAAAGTTGGTTTTAACCCCTATTTTAAATGGACAATTATTTCATACATGTTGTTGCACACACATAATAAATCTAGCCGTTCAAGACGGTTTAGAAAAATGTAAACGTGTAATAAATAAGTTTAGACTTATGTTACGACGGATTTTCACAAAAGGTAAAAAAATGCAACAAGCATATAGACGATATTGCGAAGATGTCGGTTTTCGAGCTTTGGGATCGGCGTTTGATATGGTCATTCGATAGAATTCGACTTACTATATGATTGGAAATTTAATAAAACACTGCTACTAAGAGAAAAGACGGACTCCGTAGCTACGGTACTAGCTTGGATTGTTAATACATCACGACCCATATACGCCAAAACTGGGAATTGAGGTTGTTGTTTTTTTCTTTTCCAAAAGTCTAATAAATCCATTTGTTCAAAAGTTTCGATGGGTGTGGTGCATGTAGTAATCAAATTAGTACGTATGTAAATATTTAATTCACCCAAATCGCTATTATCAAATCTATATTTTTTTACTAGATTCATTTAAAACCTCGTTCATTAAATTTGTCATGTCGGTCTGGTTTTTACGATGACCACTAGAACTAGAACCCGCCGTAAATAATTGACTTGTAGAGGTTTGTTGGCTTCCTCCCCATGATATATTTTATAAATATCAAATAATTATTTTACGATTAGGGGCCAAATGTGTAACTTTTGGTTCGTAAAAGTGTTCGTATATACGAACAGGGGTCAAATGTGTAACTTTTTTAAATCTCTCAACCTTCCACGAACCCTTTTTACGAATATGGTTTTTTTAAGCTATGTTCATACGAACACATATTACGAACGTGAATCAAAATTTTGACTTCAAAGGAGGTGTTCGTATATACAAACTCCTTTCACGAACCTAATGACTATTTTACTAATTTTTGGGAGACTTTCTCTAGAAGGTAAACCCGATTTTCTGAAATGACTACTTTAATTAATTTTCCCCATACTTATTGTATTGTGTCAACTTATTAGTTTATTTCACATTGGTCATCCCAAAACTATGGTCTTGCAGTCAATTTAGTGATCTAGGTTGTTGATAAGTAGATGAGGTCATGAAGCAAGTAAAAAGTATTTTACCCCCTTCAAGTTATGAAAAAAGGAAGATCATTGTGAATTCTATCTACACAATTCTCTTCTACCATACAAACTAAATTACTTTTTCTTTTATACCCAAGTGGAGGATGATCATTAAATCTGAGAGAGGTTACTTAGGTTATTTTTCCTTAATATATGATGTAACCTCCAATTTTTCCTCAATATATGATGTAAACGGGTTTTAAATATTCTCATATGATATCAAAGTCAATGTCTTCTATTTTTAGGGATGGTAAATATGGTTTTCTATTTATTCTCAAAAACAAAATTTTTCATATTTCTAATATTAACAAAAGGATTTGCAAATAAAAGTGCTAATATCCTTTTCATTTGAAACATTGGCACAACTCTAAGCGATGACTCTATATCTAAAGAAACAAGATGATTTAAGTAACATGTAAAGAGTATGTTAAGTAACTCCATTTTTCTATGGCTTGGAAATCAATCTAGAGCAACATTAGGTCATAATTTGAACAAAACAATCACCTCATCAAATTCATTAAAGTGCAAAATTGAATCAGCAATCAACTTCTCTACTTACTGCAACTACTGTACAAGATCGTAGCACTTTCGAGCAAATAATATAATCGTTGCATTAGGATCACTTCAAATTGAAACATTGGAAACTTGTAAGCTAGAGTACCTCGAAAAACTGTGACCTTCTCTTGCAATCTAATGAAAACTCCTGATCCAATTAGAGTTACGAAATTGCGAACTGCACCGGAATTTAATCGAACATTTGGTAGGCTATATGTCGGGAGAAATAGTGGAGGTTAAACTGGTTGATCTGGAGAACGGAAGACGGTGAATGATTTGGAATCTATAGAGTTTGAGTCCACAGTTAGCGATGGTACCTAGGGTTCCGGCGAGAAAATGGCTCTACTATAAAGATCGTGATGAAGGAGAAGAGGGCGACAACAAAAAGATTCACAAATAGGCATGGTGATTTGTCCGGTCCAAATAACCCGGTTCACCCGGCCGGGTCGGGATTATCGAGGCTGGGGATCTTGACATGTTGAAAATTGGACTTGAGGGTCGGGTAATGTATTTTCCAATCCAATAGATTAGATTGGATTGGATTAGGGAAGTGATTTAAAGTTGGTGAAAGAATTATAGAGTATCTCCAATAGATTTTTCAAAATTTCTTTAAAATGAAGATACAAAATTTAAAATCTCCAAAAGAAAATTTTCATTAAACTTCAATAGACTATCTATTTTAGAGATTACAATATGAATTATATTATTAACACATTTTATACATTTAAAAAAAATATTAAACACTTAATTTAAAGGTTTTCTATAAGAAGAATACATTAAAAAAATGTTTCTCTCATAGTAATCATTTTTGAAAAGTTCTCCAAAAATTTAGAAAATTTCACACCTTCTTTCATACTTTCTCCATTTTAACGAATTGATTGAATAATGTTTTTTTTTTTTTTTACCAAAAATCCATTTTCTCCATTTTAAATAATTTATTAGAGATCCAATTAGTAGTATAGTAATTTATTGATTTTATCCTATAACTTTTCTTACAGGGGAAAAAAACGCATTAGTTTTAAAAAGGATAAATTTAAAACATAAAAAATTATTACTAAAAAAATATGACTAGTTAGTAATTTACCTACAAATCTACAATATTGCAATAATTCAAACATAAAAATTCACCATAAATATTATACAAATCTTGAATTAGTTAAATTCATCAACTAACAATAGCATATTTAAATCTCTTTGGGTAATTTAAATTTTGAACTTAGTTGGCTGGTTACACATTTGGGCTGGGCTTGATTTGATCTAACTCTCAACACAACCCAATTATATAAATCTATGTGGGCCACAAGGCCCACAAACGTATACAACCCAAACAACATTACAAACTATATTCTCTTAAACAAAAAGATTTATAATTATATATTTACATTTTTATAATCATATCCAATCAACTATGAATAAAAAAATGTGTGATGATCAAAATAACTGGCATTAGTTCTTTTGGTTGTCCTCTTGTCCCAAATTAATCTTAGGGGTTGTTTACCAAAAAACTTAATCGAATAAGCGCTTACCGATAAAACTCAACACTAGCACCTACTTACGGGGTAAGATTTTAGTCCAACAAAACAATATCGTATGTAACAATTTTCCAGTAAGTGCTAATTGTGGTAAGAGTCTTCGCCATCACTTACCGGGTAAGATCTTTGATCCTTGCGCTATTTATCCGCTAAGGTAATATGACTTGATAAACGCTTACCCAAGTAATCGTTTTGTAAACATCCCCTTGGTTAATTCAATTGAAACTAAACAAAAAAGATGTCATTAATTTGAACATAGGAGTATATACAGACGAGGATGAGGCAGACGAATGAAAAAAATTGTACTGAGTTTTAGAGTTTTAATTTGACATATAGTAATTTACCAAATTTGTCTGGTCTTCCTGATTTTTGATTTTTTTTTGACATAAAAATGCATTTTTGTCGCACTCAGTCGTGTCTTTTCGCAATCTAGGGTGCCGTTTGTTTTTTAAGAGATCTAAAGTCTGAAGTCTTATTTTAGTTATGATTAATAAGAGGTGGTGTGTAAAAAGGTCTGAACGATTCAGACTTAAGAGCCATTAAGAGGTTTTTTAAAAAAAACAAACAACCCCTAAATGTCATTTTCCATCCTGTCTTTATCAAAAAAATATATGATAACAGTGATAAATTAAATCAAACTGCAACAATTTGGCTTGAAAGTTGAATCCCACATAAACAAACCAAATCAAACAATCCTAGTATATCCCGTCTAGAGTTGGGGTCAAGGATATGTTATATGCAAACATTACCACTAGCCCAAAGTGTAGAACAATTGTTTCTATGAAAATCATATTATAAACCCTAATAAAATGAGATAAATTTACTCCAAACCTAAACATGTAGTTAATATAACAGTCTATGGCTGTCAATGCCATCATCTGAATGGAAAACTATGAATTCACCAACAACAGTTATCCGATTGCGTTTATCGGCATAAATACAACCTTAAAGAATTTAGCACATACCGGTATGGCGTTCCAAGAATCTTGTAACCGGTTAGTTCAGCCGACCATGGTTCGTTTTCTGCCTCGTAGTCTCACTGTGGCAAGTTAAGATGCAATTGCAAAATCGTAATAAGCCAAAAAAAATCAAATACTGCTCCAACCCAAATAAATGCAGGGTAACCACTTGGGTTTTGGCGCACTGGTTAAGGCTCAGGGGGATGTAGTGTAAATCCCATCTTCCCTGAGTTCGAATCCTGGCGCTACAAAAGCCCTTGTGGCCATAGAGGGATGACTCTAGACCTTTCGTGGTCTCCCGGGGGATTAGTCGGTGCGTGTAAGCTGGTCAGGAAACCCATGGTTACACAAAAAAGAAACAAATGCAGGGTTTGATTCGATACATAAGTTAATAGAGGTGTTCATCAGCAGTAGGGGTGTTCGCGGTCCGGTTTGGGCGGTTTAACCCCTCAAACCACAAACCAAACCGCTAGTGGCGGTTTGTTGATTTTTCAAACCGAGCGGTTTGACATCAAGTGCCCAGACCGGTCAAGTCGGACCGCGGTTTAGGCGGTTTGGTCGACTGGTTTAGGTGGTTTGGGCCTTTTAGTGGGCTTTAAAGTTTAAACATAAAAACATATAAAAATTTAAACTTTAAAGGTTCATTAGCTTGATTTCATTTGAAATAAATAAAAGTCTACAACAATGTTAACAAAGTCCACAAAAGTTAACAAAATATCTCAAGACAAAACACAAAAAAAAAGTAATATGCAAAGTGCAAATAAAATCCACGGCGATTTAAAATTATCTTTGGGCCTTTTTATATATATTCAAGTCTAAAGATAAATTGGATATTTGGGCTAAACAATAGATTATATAAAGATGTATATAAAAAAATAAAAAATATATATAGATATATTTGGCGGTCGGTTTGGTCCAAACCGTCCAAAAAAAACTCCAAACCGCAGACCAGACCGGACCGCTCGGTTTGGCGAATTTTCAGACCAGACCAGACCGCCTAAACCGCCAAAAACGGTCCGGTTTGACTTGGTTCGACCGGTTTGAGCGGTCCAACGGTTTTTTTGAACACCCCTAATCAGCAGAGGGAAGTTCATTTAACAGTAAATATTTTGAGAAGCGTGAGAACCAACTATACATGAATTATCCACGACGAATACACCTAAAAATTCATGAATATCATGCATTTTCATTATCCATAATATTCATCATAAATAATTCATAAATAGTTGGTTCTCAGGATTCTCAAAATAATTACATTTCTCAAATCAACCTACCTTGCCCCATCAACGGTATTCAAATAATCTAAAATATCTTTACCGACAAAAAAACCGAGGAATCTTGTGAATCAAGATCTATGTCATTGTCACCAATTTCTTGTAATAATTACTAATGGGCAAGAGACCATTTCGATTGAAACTTCGCAAAAAGGGAAAAAGAAAATGTTGTATTTACTTTGGGAGATCGCAGGAAAAGGAATTGTCACATTTATTTTGGAACAAACGCAGTACCACAAGAACACGAAGAAATGAAAAGAACGTAGACGAGAGTATATGAAATAAGATTATACCTTGACCAAGTTTATTAAACGTAGATGACCATTGTTTTGAAGACTTCCTATATGCTGCAAGTATCTTATCCATCTGTTCAAGAATGCGAAACGGAGGTTAAGTCGATATAATTCAATTACCGTGTTTTTTTAATATAATGTTTATAATTTTATAATACGGCAAAACTCACAACACTTCTCACATTTGGTGAGACTTGAACCATTGACCAATGGCCCTTTTGTCAATTACTGTCTTTGCATGTCAATTTCAAGTTAGGGGTTGTTTTGGCGACTGAAGGATGCGTTTGGTATGACATGACAAATCAAAAATTTGTTGTCCCATGTTTCATCTCCAACGACTCATGGGGAGATGAGATAAGATTGGTAAATTACTAAACTACCCATGTCAAATTTAAACCTAAAACCTTCCGGAAATCTTTCACCCCCCCCCCCTTCTCGCCCGTCCAATCTTGTCCAGTTTGCGTACCAAAAGCACGGTAAGTGACTAGTTTCAATGGAGGATCAATCAATTTCCAATCGACTTACCACATTGCCACATGAGGAATGCATCGACAGCAAAGCTCGTTCCAGTACGTACAAATCAACAGCTTTGTCTTCCGGAAGGGTTGATATGAAGCTCAAACCAAAATCAATCAATACCTGAGAAGAGATGGCAAAAGAGAATTACAACAACAAAAAGGAGTGATTTTTCAATAATTCAAACTGTCCAATACAAAGAAACAGTCCCATCCGAAGCTAAATCATACATGTTCTCATTTGCATCGCTAAATATACTTCAGCTATTGATCATTTGAAATCACTCATATCCAAGTTTTCAAATTTCATCCTAAATTCCGTTATACCATCTACTTGATGGTTTTTTTTTGGTAACTGGGGGTGTCCGAGCCCGCTAGCACGTATCTCGACTAATCTAATCGGACCCTGAAGATACAGCCAGGAAAATCCCCAATGGCCCTAAGGAGGTCAAACCGAAGGATCCCTAACACCTAGCTTTTATTTGCAAAAAAAAGGACACATACTTGGAACTTCTTGTATAAAATCACTCGTCTGTGAAGTGTAGTGTTTTTCGCTTTCTTTTTTTTGCCAACGTTGGTTTTTCCTGTGCGAAGAGCCGAGTATGGTGGTTCAAAAGTCAGTCGCTCCTTATTAAGGTCATATATGCTAGCAAAGAGCGATTCACTTCATTATCCAGAGACATTACCAAGGGCGCGAACAACAAAGAGTTTTACATCCCCCCTTCCGACCACTATCTTATGCATGGTTTTCAAAATCGCTTGAGGGGTACGCCTCGAGGCGAGGCGGTCCAAAACCGCTCCTGAGGCTTAAGCCTCATAGTCCCAGGACGAGGCTTACGCGGTGCCTCGAGGCGGTGAAGCGTGAGGAGCTGGTGAGGCGCAAGCCTCAGCTATTATTATGTTTTTGGGGAGACTGATTTTTTTTAAAGTGACTTGTACTTTTATTACCTTTTGTATATTTAAAAAGGTAGAGCTAGTCAAACAACAAAAGCAATTGTACTTTTAGTAATTTTAAAGTACAAAAAGCCATTTTGGGGTGTCCTTCCCTCTTCTCAAGAAGAAAGAAAGAGGCCGACTTTCTTTTATGCACCACTTCATCTTTTTTGCTACTTATTTTAGCTATTGTTTTCTCATTTTTAGCTACTGTTTATTCATTTTTTAGCTACTGTTTTCTCATTTTTAGCTATTGTTTTCTCACTTTTAGCTACTGTTTTGATCACCATGATGATTATGCTCAACATTTTAGATTAGACTACAACAGCCAAATGGCCAAATGTTTGTGATTTCTGACCATTGGAGGTCAGATTTCATAAGACTACAGCAGCTAAATGGCCAAATGTTTGCTGTCATATTTTCATTATGTTCCCTAAACCCTAAACCCTAAGACTAGTAATTTTATGAGCTTATGACGTTTAAAATTTGGTATGGAATTATGTTTTGCTTCTTATTAGTATTTATGAATTTTATTTGGTATGAAATTATTTTTCCACCTTGTATTATACACACACATATATATATATTATACATATACACGCCTCGAGGCTTACGCCTCGGACCGCCCGCCTCGAGTCCCGATTGGGATTTTTAAAACTATGATCTTATGTACAAATTGAAGACCAAAAGACTTCTATATACGCCTTTAGACCACCGAATACAATTTGGAAGTATATTATATATAGCTATATATATATATAGGGTTAGGTTCAGGGGAAAACCGCAAAAAATGAAAAATTGAGGAACACCCTGGTAACCATTCATCTGGACGATGTGCACACGTGCATACAAGTATTTGTAAGCAATTTTTTGGTTTTTATGCACGTGTGCATGTTACTTGTATGCACATGTGCATACCATCCATATGAACGGTTACCTGGGTGTTCCTCAGTTTTTCATTTTTTTGCGGTTTTCCCATGAACCTCCCTCTATGTATACATATATATAGCCATATAGGGAAAAGTAAACTCACACACACTCCTCATCATTGGTGCGGCTTGAACCCTCGGGGCCTCGACCTCCAGGTAGGGTAATCTCTACCAGGAACATGGATACCACTGGGCCAATACCCCTTTTGGTCACCTGATATTATTTGGTAAGTTTGAAGTGCTTTACCAACAATTAGTCATTCTAATCAAAGAAAACATGAAGCATTTGTCAAGTAAATCATTTTAAATGGTTCATTCGTAGCAAGTTCAGGCAAGCATTTAAACCATGAAAAAGCATGCAAGTGCTTGAATTAGCATCAATCAATACAAACATCACTGACACTACCAGCATGATCAAGAAGCCGAATCATATACACAATGAAACATAATCTTATAAAGAGGAAAAGGGGGATTAAATAAAGCTCACGTACCAGCTGATTGTTGCCACTGCGCCATAACATATTCGATGTGGTCAAGTCCCCATGAATGACTCCATCATCATGTAATTTGCCAATGGTATCACCAATTTGCAAGGCAATGTCATCCATCCTTTCTTCAACAACTCCATGCAATCCAAATTCAAGAAAAATATCTTTGATAGATGGACCTTCCACATACTCAAACGTTAGTGTATGCGATACAGGGTCTACCGCATAAAGCACGGGAGTAGAAACTCCAAGCCGCCTAGCCTTTGTCATACACCTAGCCTCCTATAAATCATGAAAAATATCAAGAATAGTACCAAATAATGACATCATTGAAAATTAAAAAAACAAAAGGCTGACAATACACAATAGTGTTAATCTAAGCAACAAACCGCATTCAAGCGCCTGAGTGTGAGCTTTGAATCTAAAGTTGGATGCCTATACTTCTTTGAGAACCGTTCCTTAACAACAGACTTCCTTCCGGCAAATGTGGACTCGAAAACTCTCTGATAAGCACCAACCGAGACACAAGATAAGTAAACGTTGAATAATGAATGACAACATATGGCATGCAAGTCGGTCAACCATATCAACATATGGGTCCTTTTGGGAACTCTAATTGCATAAGCTTGGAATCAGAGTCAAACCAGTTTCAGTTTCAAATATGCTAAGATGAGCTTTAACTTCAAATTCCAAATCTCAACTTCTTTACTTCCAAACACAATAAAACAACCAAGTTAAAAGTAAATTAACTCACGGCTTCAGCGCCTTGCTTTATCAAAACCAAAGAGCCACCTTCTCCATTTGCTTCAGTATCCATATGTATATAATTTGCTACCACTTGTGTTTCCCTTGGCTTTTACCTTATCCTAGATAAATAAGTCAAAAAATTACATATCTAAGAAAATTGCATAGACCATCTTCTTTTCTGGGTCCCAAAATCAATACTCAAGTTTACTTAACACTTTACGGAACAAAAAATCCCAAAATCAAACATCTAAGATTACTTAACTCTTCACGGAACAAAATATCCAAGTTTCAAATAAAATTCAAGCATCCAAGTTTACTTAACACTTAATAGAACAAAAAAATCCCAAAATCGAACATCTAAGATTACTCAACTCTTCATGGAACAAAATATCCAAGTTTCAAACAAAATTCAAGCATCCAAGTTTACTTAACACTTAGCGGAACAAAAAAAATCCCTGAGTCTCAAACAAAATTCAAACATCCAAGTTTATGAAACACTCTACAAAACAAAAGATCCAAAATTTCAAACAAGATCCAAGTTTAGTTGCACTTCATAGAACAAAAATTAGCAAGTTTCAAACAAAATCCATGTTTACTTGCACTTTATTTGAACAAAATATCTCAAGTTCAAACAAAATCCAAAGTATACTTCAACACTTCACAAAACAAATATCCCAAAATTTCAAAAGATTTTGAGAATAAAAGCAATCAACAAAAATGGTGGCATCCTTTGAGTATAAGAAACAAATATATGGATATTTTTCACAAAATCAACATTAATCGGGTGGTTACAGGGCCGGTCCAGAGGTTTTTCATGCCCTAGGCGAAAAACCTAAAGAATGCCCCTAACCTAAAAAACATAAAAACCATACTATTTTTTAAGGGACCAAGGATTTACCGGTGAATAGATAGTTTTCAAATGAAAGAAACCACCACAGTCACCACTTACCATGTTTGGTTCATGGAATTGTAAGGAATTTGAATGGCCAATTGCTTTGACCAAATTCCAAGCCCATGTTTGGTTCACGAAATGAAAACGATGCAATCCTTCCAATTCCATTGAATTCCTTGGCTTAAGAGAAGGAATTGAATTCCTACGATGATATAGGAATAACTCATTAGGCAGACAATTCTTGAGTAACTACAATGCAACAATGTTACTTCCATTCTTTTATAGGCTTCCTATATTGATCTTGATAAATTGTAAATACTATCCCTAAGACGTAAATGCCACATAAACGCATAGAAAACAAGTAAAATCGGTACTCTTTAGATCAAGAATCAAACTATGTAACCAATCTTTCTGTCTTTTAAATTAAGCTAACAAAAATATTTGAGAGCTAACATTTGTGGCATTTCATAGAACAGTTATCAAGTTTAGTAATATTATAAACAATGAGCAACTAATCAAACCCCAAACATAAAGAAAATACCACAATCTTATTGAAAGTCTAAACAATAAACAAATAAAGCAACAATCTAATTTTGTTTCGAGAATCCGCACCATCTTTATATCTGTCTAATAGATAACAAATTAACAACTAAAAGAATTACACACATAAACACTAATCAAATAAATAAACCTACCTAATCTTTAAAATGAACCTAATCTAATCTAAAACAAATACTTCACATGAAACAAACAATTCTAATCTAAAGAGTAGACAAATGAACCTAATCTAATCTAAAACAAATAATTGAAGTACCTAACCTATGATAATCTAAACAAACAAGGAAATAAACCTAATCTACTAATCAAAAAAACCTAACAAATCAGTAAGTAAATTGGTTGCCTGGAATTTAAAATTAACCTAATAATCAAATAAACCTAACATTAAATTCTGAAATTAAAATTTTACCTATAAACACTTGAAAGAGGGCAAGAAGCCAAGTCTCAACTTGCAAGCAGCGGCAGTGGCTACTGACCTAAACACGGAGTCGCTTGAGTTCAGTCTTCACAGAAAGAGAGAGCGACTGAGCCACAGAGAGCGAGCGAGAGGCGAGAGTTGAGGAGGAGATTACGTTCGTGAATGTTAGTTACCAAGGCCGTTGAATTTGTAATGGGCTGTAACAGTAAAAAAGCCCAACTGAACCTATCAATGGACTAAAAACAAATAAAGCCCGGTTAGTTCCTTGCTTTTCATATGTGAGGTTCTGTGATCAAACCTTTTATTACAAAATTCTTTTAGAAACGTAATGAATTTAAAATTAAAAGCTAAAAACTAAAAACTAAGAAAATGACATTATTATTGGGAAAATTTTCAAAATAAGTTAAGAGTCCTAGTTATTTTGGGTTGAGTCTTAGGATCGGAGAAAAGACAATTTTAGTGGGTTTCACCATGTCCCACATAGGTGGAAAAATGAAACACCATTTTCCATATATCAATTAATTATATATTGGAAATGGTGGGGATTCCAAAAGGATGTGTGCGACCGTGGGCGCAATGTGGCGTTTTGATGGCTCACTTTGCTTCATTGTATCTTAAGAAGCAATTAGTTAAATAGGTAAAGGTTGTCGCGACAACTGTAGTAGATACTACTTTGTCTCCTCGGAAGAAGAATAGCCCCGCTCCTCATTGCCCCAATCTTCCCTGTCCCAAAGCACCTACGGTAGGGGCGAAATTGCTTTAAGGACAGAGAGATCACTCACTTTGAAAGCCCAAGAGAAACTTGTGTCCTGTAGTTTCAATGTAGTTTCAAAATATAAACGAAACAAATTGATATGGTGACACTTTTCACAACCCAATATTTTTTTACACTACAACGGAGAACGAAACGGTGGCATGTGCCACCGTATGCTCTATACTCAGTCTGTCCATGGGCGAGAAGGGCGGAGCAGAAGCGACAACGACCAATTATCAAGGCCGATGCAAAAAAGGCAACACGGATAACGTAATTCGAATACTCATAAGCTTCTGTTTTATTTCGTATAAAGAGTAACTTGCATTATCACTATAATTAAGTAAATGTTACCATCAAACATAGTTGTAATTAGTTTAAACTACAAATTTCATCAAACTTATCAGTTTACATGCCTATTTCCAGCTATAAATTGTGGCGAATTGAGTCGTAATTGGTGGTAGCAATAGATTTTTCACACTGGAAAATTTCATCGAACAGTTGGTGTGGAATACAAAAAAGTATGTGAATCAATAAAGATACGGAAACCCTATATGTAATTCCATGAATAATTTATGTTATGTAACTGATTGTTACTAATCAGAAAGCAAAAAACTTGTACTTAATGAAACCCTAGAAAAGCAGTGGAAGGATAAAAAGCACCTTACCTTGTAATGGCGTTGACATAAGCGGTAAGGATGGCAGAAGGGTTTCTTATCTTCCAGATTACCCTAAAGATATCTTGCTATAGAAATACATCTTTTAGGCCCTTCGAAATCCTTGATCACTCAATAGTTTAACCGGGATTATCACCACTAGTGCGGTGTTGATAATCGGTCTACATGCGTTGCTTCATTGTATCTTGAGAAGCAATTCGTTAAATCCCAAAGCACCTACGGTGGTGGCGAAATTGCTTTAAGGATAGAGAGATCACTCGCCTTGAAAGCAACAAGTAGTATAATTTCTTGTCAATCTATTCTTTTAATTTAGAACTCCAAAACCAACAACTATCAAGACTCCAACTCAAGTCTAAAGTGGAAAAAAGGCCTTGCAGTCCAACTCTACCAAGAGAAACTTGTGTCATGTAGTTTCAAAATATATACGGAACAAATTGATACAGTGACACTTTTCACAACCCAATAATTTTTTACACTACAACGGAGGAACAAAACGGTGGCACGTGCCATCGTATGCTCTATACTCGGTCTGTCCATGGGCGAGAAGGTCGGAGCAGAAGCGGAAACGACCAATTATCGAGGCTGAGGCAAAAAAGGCAATAGGGATAGCGTAATTCGAATACTCATAAGCTTCTGTTTTATTTCGTATAAAGAGTAACTTGCATCATCACTATAATTGAGTAAATGTTACCATCAAACATAGTTGTATTTGTAATTGGTTTAAACTACAATTTTCATCAAACTTATCAGCTTACATGCTTATTTCCCACTACAAATTGTGGCAAATTGAGTCGTAATTGGTGGTAGCAATAGATTTTTCACACTTGAAAATTTCATCGAACAGTTGGTGTGCATTACAAATAACCTGCATCTGCATAATCAATCAAACCTTCTTTTGAATTGTTAGAATAAAATAGACCTAAATCAACAGTTCCTCGAAGGTATCGGAATATATGTTTGATTCTGTTCCAACGTCTCTCTGTGGGAGATGGACCGAATCTTGCTAACAAATTCACTGCAAAAGAAATGTCATGTCTAGTACATAGGAGCTCTAATTGTCGATATAAGAGCATAATTGTAAGATACATTAGACCTAAATCGTCTAGTACAGTTAGTAAGATACATAAGAGTGCACTAAGGTATGGTACCTCTGGACCAATAACCTCTTCATTTTCTTCCCAGGGACGAAATGGATCGTTGTCGATATTGAGTGATCTAACAACCATTGAAGTGCTTAAAGGATTTGCTTTGTCCATATTGAAACATTTTAAGACCTTTTCAACATAATTTGATCGATGCACAAGTATTCCAGTGTGTATGTGCTCAATTTGTATACCAAGACAATATTTGTTTTTTCCAAGGTATTTCGTTTCAAATTCTTCCTTCAAAAGCACAATCACTTCATGGATCTCTTTATTTGTCCTAATGATATTCAGATCATCAACATAAACAACTATTATTACATATCCAGATGTTGTTTTCTTAATAAAGACACATGGGCAAATAAGATTATTTGTATAACCTTTACTTATCAAGTAATCGCTTAAACGATTATACCACATGCGTCCAGATTGCTTTAACCCATATAAAGATCTTTGTAACTTAATTAGATACATTTCTTTGGGTCTTGTACTTAATGCTTCAGACATTTTAAATCCTTCGGGAATTTTCATATAGATATCACTATCAAGTGATCCATACAAGTATGTTGTAACAACATCCACAAGACGCACCTCTAAATTCTCAGAAACTGCTAGGCTGATTAAATATCTAAAAGTGATTGTATCCATAACAGGAGAATATGTTTCTTCATAATCAATTCTTGGTCGTTGAGAAAAACCTTGAGCCACAAGTCTGGCTTTGTATCTCATAATTTCATTTTTCTCATTTCTTTTCCGTACGAAAACCCATCTGTTTCCGACAGGTTTCACGGCTTCTGGCGTGAGGACGATAGGTCCAAAAACCTTTCTTTTATTGAGGGAATTTAATTCAACCTGAATAGCCTCTTTCCATTTAGCCCAATCCTATCTATTTTGACATTCAATGACAGACATTGGTTCAGGGTCATCATTTCCAAAAATATCACATGCAACAACATAAGAAAATATATCATCGATATTTCTCATTTCATTTATGTTCCATAACCTTTTCGTATACCCATAAATGATTGCAACCTCTTTATTGATATCATTCATTTCCTCTTATGGGGAATTTTTGATATTTTGTATATCTTCCGGAACACTTTCCTCGTTACCAATTGCAATTTCTGTTCCTTTTCTCTTTTGGGGATTTTTATCTTTAGAGCCCAATGGTCTTCCACGCTTCAGGCATGATTTAGACTCTTCGGTGACTTTATTATTTGTTTGTCAATTGGGAATTCAATTCGAGCTGAAGCATTCACAGCTGGTATATAAGATCTAGTCACTCTCTTTGTATCAGTAAATACATCAGGTAATTGATTTACAATTTCTTGTAAATGCATTATTTTTTGCACTTCTGTTTCACATTGTTTCGTACGAGGATCAAGATACAACAATGACGGTTCACACCATGAAACATCCTTTTCCTGGATTTTCTTTTCTCCCCCTAATGTTGGGAACATTGTCTCGTTAAAATAGCAATCGGCAAAACGTGCTGTAAAAACATCACCCGTTAGTGGTTCAATATATCTTATGATAGAAGATGACTCGTATCCAACATATATTCCCAACCTTCTTTGAGGACCCATTTTTGTGCGTTGTGGTGGTGCAATAGGAACATATACTGCACATCAAAAAAATTTAAGGTGGGAAATATTTGGCTCTTGACCAAAAGCAAGTTGTATATAGTGTATGTATGATATGCACTCGGTCTTATGTGAACTAATGATGCAACATGTAAAATTGCATGACCCCATATAGAAATTGGAAGTTTTGTTCTCATTATTAATGGTCTAGCTATTAGTTGGAGACGTTTAATTAATGATTCAGCTAAACCATTTTGTGTGTGAACATGAGCTACTGGATGTTCAACAACAATTCCTACAGACATGCAGTAGTCATTAAATGTTTGAGATGTAAATTCACCGGCATTATCAAGTCTCACTTTTTTAATAGAATGATCTGGAAAATGTGCTCTTAATTTAATAATTTGAGCAAGAAACTTTGCAAATGCCACATTACGAGTTGATAAGAGGCAAACATGAGACCATCTACTTGATGCATCTATTAATACCATGAAGTATCTAAATGGTCCACATGGTGGATGAATTGGTCCACATATATCACCTTGAATTCTTTCAAGAAACATAGGCGATTCCTTTTCAATTTTAGATGGTAAAGGTCTCACAATTAATTTTCCAAGTGAACAAGATGTACATGGAGTAACTTTACCTGTTTGAGGGAGCTTCTGGTCCTTCAATTGATGTCCATGTGTACTTCCAATTATCATGCGCATCATTGTCGATCCTGGATGACCTAACCTGTCATGCCATAAACTAAATATTGCAGGATCACAATATTTTTCTTTAACTACCATATTTGTTTCAACCACATTTATATATGTATAATGTAAACCAGAATGAAGTATTGGTAGTTTCTCTAATACATGGTCCTTATCAGTAATATACATATATTTCTCATTTCCTGAGGTCACCGTTCGAGTATCATATCCATTAAGATATACGTCATTGAAACTTAATAGATTTATTTTTGATTTTGGAGAAAACAAAACATTATTTATAAGAAACTTTGTACCATTCGGTAATAGGAAATGAGCTATTCCTATTCCTTCTATCATGTCTACAGGACCTGATATAGTATGTATGGTCCCTTTTGTTGGTTTTAATTTAGAAAAATATTTCTTAGCTTTCAGGATGGTGTGTGTGGTACCACTATCCGGTATACATAAGTCTCCAACATTTGCTTGATGTTGTGCTCTAATGGAATTCATATCAAACTTCAAATATGAAACAAACTGTAAGTTTATAATAATAATAATAATAATCGTAATAATAGGACAATGTTATTATAGAAATATTTTATATGAAAAAGGAAATAGATAGTTATTAGAATAAGAAGACCATCAAATTCATATAACATAAAAAGAGAATACATAGTTACAAAAACGGAAATACATATTTATTAGAATAAGAAGACCAACAACATTTATATAAATCAAAGGTCGATATCGTTAAGGAAATCAGAAACATTTAGCTCAGTATTTGACAACTCCAAGTTGTCCATAAGGTTTACTTCCTTCTCTTTTCCATTGAGAGATTCTTTATAGAGTTGACAGAGATGTGGAAGTATGCGGCATGTCCTTGACTAGTGGTCTGTGCTACCGCATCTGTAACAAGAACTTTCAGGATTCTGAGTATGACTTGTTCCTGCATCATGTTTTGTCATTTTGAGCTTATTTTGCGGTTTGGTCTTGTAGCCTTGTAGAGCATGATGATTATTTGCTCTTTTGTAACATCCTAAAATTCAGAGTAAATTAAAATTTCAACAATAAGGCAATATGACATCAGTATTGCTATAAACTTCTCAAAGAGTGTATCAGTCCTTAAGACTTTACAAAAACCTGTACGGGCATAGAATTCATCAACAGACTAATCTAAACATAACTATCTAGATTACATCAATTGACAATCCACAATTCATCAAAAGAATGGGACTTAACAATGCCCAACTATCCACACATAAAGTCATCTCAAAAATGCCTCGAGACCA
Organism: Arctium minus; assembly: GCA_954870635.1. Taxonomy (NCBI): domain Eukaryota; kingdom Viridiplantae; phylum Streptophyta; class Magnoliopsida; order Asterales; family Asteraceae; genus Arctium; species Arctium minus. The sequence goes on along the minus strand of OX941097.1, from coordinate 15,043,994 downwards.
AACTCGTCTCTCAAAACCCTGAGCATCCCACCGCTAAGGGAAACCTGTTATACATATCATTTGAGAAAAAGTGTCAGACTTAAAGTCTGGTGAGAACATACAGTTTATAAAACTCAAAAGATATAAACATTTGTATCATAAGATAATATTTCCAAAGAGGTTTAATCTTACAATTGAAACATTTGCCACAACCGGGCTTTTTCGTTATAAACATGTTATCAAATGACCAACTATAAAACATTTTACCAAGGATTGTGGCGTAACACAAAGTAAGCCAGAATCCGAGTTATGAGCTAAACAATTGGAATCCGAGGATACGAACACATAGGTCCGTGCTACAACGTGAGATCTAGCCCCAAGCAAAACCAATGTATACTCCTTCACTAGGATCACTATGAACCATGGCTAGTATCCGGCCTCACATAACCGTACCAAGTTGCCCCCGAGGATCATATGCATCCATAGCTACAAAATGGGGAATATGACATCCCAATAATACAGTCGACTCAAAACCTAGGGATCCGCTAGTAATGGTACAGACTCGTCACAACAACATAAGTGACCAACCATAAATAAACATATGGTATAAACACATTTTATAAACAAAATGTCATTTCCAGTTCAACTTCTGGTAAGAATGAAAATCATTAAAATGAGTTCTTAAACATTCTTTTTACATATCCACATAATGTGCAAGTAAAACATCATTTTACTTCAATAAGATAAGATCCATCATTTTAGTAAACATAAATGATCGGGAACCCTAAAATCTCCAAAAACTCAAGTTATATCAAATATGTAGAAAACTTAAATCTGAAACCATTGAGATATATAGGAGTTCCAAAAAGGTAACTTTTGATATGTATAAAGTTTAAAATGATAGTAGGAACTCACCAGTAGGTTTTAGGATAAAACCCGAAAAACCAGATAACGATCACGACGTAGAGGTGAAGCTTAAAACACCGAAACCTCGGATCGAACATCAAATTTTAACTACCAAACTCTTAGAGAGAGAGAGAAACGATTTAGAGAGAGATAAGAGAGAGAGAAAGAGATAATGAGATTTGAGAGAAATGAGATATTTTGGGTTAAAAACCCTTAAGTTGGCCAGGTAACTACGCGGGTTATGCCGCGACTTCAACTCGCGGCATAACTCGCCCGTGTCCAAAAACCCAAAATCATCCAGTGGGTTTCGCGGGTTGTGCCGCGACCTTAAGTCGCGGTGCAACTCGCGTAGTTCCACAAATCTCATATCAAACAGAGGGTTACGCGGGTTGTGTCGCGACCTCTAGTCGCGGTGCAACTCGCGTAGTTCCCTGTCTTGGCTAAGGATCAGGATATACAAAACTTTTAGGTATTCGAGAGGGCATATTATGATGGTGGTGTTGCTTCTTATGCTGCAGAAGTCAACAGTTGCAATTTGCCTCATTTTACCTTTCACTCGAAAGAGAATGTGTATGTGTATTTTGCAATACACGGATCACTATGTCATAACCATGGTGTCCCACATGGTCATGTCGAAACATATATGTGTCATTGCCCCAAAGTTCTTTATTGGTGACAAAAAAATATTTCGATGACCCAATTATCTACTAGTTTGACACATCAGTTTCCATGATATACGTTTACTTTCATATTCATTAGAACTTATGTATATATGCTCATTTCCATTATAATTTCCATTTGATACGAATATCTTTACAAGGTTCCTATTAATCTTATACCAACAAGAAAATGACAGTACATCGTCTAAGCATTTTGGTTGGATGAAGTATAAATATTAGTCTTTCTCTTTAGATTGTGTGGAATGTTCTGTAAACTCAAGTTCTCCTCGATACATTCCTACACGGAACAGAGAATATTGATATTTTTGTTATTTATTTAGATGTATTTATTTACATCTATAATGGTTACATATTCTATTTTACTTAAGCAAAGGAAATTAATTTTAATACTTAAAAAAAACCCTATGCTTAATCAATCTTAAATTAATATGATATAGTTCATTTTTAACTTGTTCCATTTTCGATAAGAGCACTCTTTAGTGCATTTCTTATTTGATTACCCGTTATCACATGGGGCAGTAGTTGTATCTCTACTCCAGGTATTGAAAAATCATTCGCAACTCTTACCATGACCCTGACCCTTACACATGGTGAGTAAATGTCACATGTGTGAAATTGTTTTCAACTCACAATCCTTTGGAGTTGTTTCCACTTATAACACTTTCATTATTTATCTCGGGAATTTTCTTTGTCCCGACATATGTGGTATTGTTATTCAAAAGAACCTTGTTATGTCTCTTAACCACTTGCAGCAGGTTGATGAAAATCTCTAAATGTTACATTCCAACTTATATTGGTTCATTAATATTTACCGATGAAAGGTGGAAATAATGTTATGAATCGTGACATCTTCTGTGAGTTATTTGCCACGAAGATTGAGATGCATTTTGAGACACAACATTTCTCTATTGAAACCAGTTACCTTCTTGTAATCGAGTAAGTGTGTTTCATTCCACTGTATGATTAGTTTGGGAAATACATGGTAATGAATATTCTGAATATCCTTTTGGGACGTCCCACGGTTCTTCGGGGTTTTTTAATTAATGGTATTTCCTCCGAAGGTTAGGACTGATGTGTCGTGTCAAAATTTCATGGTATTTGCTTGAACCTTTTCAGATGATTGGTTTTAGGGTCAAGAGAGAGTTAATGTTTTTTAGGTATTTTCTTGTACCTTTCCAACTACATTGGATACTCATATTAATACTCAAATTCCTTTGAGTTTAGGACATCGAATCATGGAAGAGTTGAAACAACCATTTAGTTAAATAAGGGATAATATATGATTTTCTGTTTGATAAAACAATTGATTATGGTTATAATTATTATTTTATGTATGAAATTTCATTATCATAACAATATTGGATTTTTGTATGTTTGCATATTTTTGTTGATAACACACTTCGTCAATATTCGAGAATAAATCGCTCAATATATTGGATTTCCGGATAGTAGGGGAATCACATGTATTTATTAAGTCCCTACAAACCTTAGGCTATTTACACCCGTTTGACAAAATCCTTTCGATATCTTGCGATTTATTTAATGTGAAGATAACATTAATTATAGAGCTTTTGACATGAGGCCAAAAAGAATATGAGTTTGGCATATGAAGCCAATTTTAAGACTACCCACAATGGTGATATTGGCCAAACCAATCCAATCTCAATTAGCTAGAAGACAAAATTAATAAATAAAAAGAAAACAAATATAAATTACCCTCAATCCAAATTGTGCAATCTAGATCACAATCCGAACTTGGATTGTGTATTTTTCTCTTTTTTTTTAATTAAAGTATATTGACACTTGTCATTAGCTCATTGGTTGGTTATATATATATATATATATATATATATATATATATATATATATTTTAGATAAACCTTATCATATTAAAAAGATGAGTTTAAGAAAAAAATAAAAAATATACCAAAATTCATATTTTTCAATTCCCTACAAATAGAGATCAATATTGACATATTTTTATCACACCAATCTTTTTATAACTTGTTTTAATTATTTTCAATTATAAGTTTTTTAATTAAGATTATGATTTAAAGTATCAAATAGTTTAAAAACTCTATTTTTTATATGCAAAAACAAAAAAGAAAAAAAAATGATAGATATGATAAAATATTAAAAATTAATATATTTTAAAGAATATTTGAGATTGGATTGGATCACTGATAAAGGTTAAAAAATATGAGATTGGATTGAATTAGAGATTGGATAGGTGGAAGAGAGAGAAATTAATTTTTTAATAAAGATTGAATTGAATTGGATTGGATGTGGGTAGTCTAATGTTTTAATACTTTAATAGTATTTTAAGAGATTTTGTCATTACACAAATAAATAATGGTTTTGACATAAAATCAAATTCAAACTTTCAACATTTTAATAGTATTTTTAGAGCTTTTGGTAAAAGACCAAAATATATTGGGGGTTGAAAGTGTAATTTCCAAAAAGCAATTATAAAGTTGAAAATTATGAGTAGGAACTTACAATCAACATTTGAATTTAATTATAACAATTATATAATAATCATAATAGTAATAATAATAATCACGATGATAATCATAATAATCATAATAGATGATGATAATAGATGAACAAACATAAATAACAAGAAGTGTTTAAAACAAATATATCAATTCGAATATGATTAAACACAAAAAATATAGTAATGATACATAATAATACATTTAGAGGGAAATATAAATAATTTTGTTTCCCGTATGTAGTAGAACCAATGTTCTAAAAAACTCGTCGCACAGCCGCCATAACGCGCCATGGCACCGAGGCTTGTGTCTCGCGTCACGTTAAGCCCATGGCACACCATGGCCTAGTGCACGATTTCGTAATGCAATATTTGATTTTTCTTTACGTTTTTATGTCTTATGTGCAAGTTTTTTAATATATATACCATAATTTATCTTGTTTATTACTTTTGACTCATTAGTAACACTACAAAGCATATGTTTTTATATATAATGATATATATGAATTAGAAAAATGACGCCATAAGTCACGCCTTGAAAACGTCATGGCTTCGCCGTGGCTCCTAAGGCTTGTGGCTTGGCCTCGCCGCCAAGCCACGCCTCATGCCATTTAGAACCTTGCGTAGAACTACTTTCACTTAATTCATATTTTGAAAACATATTATCAACTACACATATATACTATATTATAAAGTACATGAGATGAAGTCTTAAAAACTAATTTTATTTATGCATAAAGTACAACTTATTGATACATATTACTTAAAATTTAAGATTACAAGTAAATGGTGGATTGGTACAATTTTCTTTTTAAGTTGCATATTTGAATTAATATAACTAACAGATTAACATAATCAAACATATATTTAAAAACTTTATATAAAATATCTAAAATATATTTAAGATAATCATTTAATTCATAATACTTCATTATTATCTATATAAAAAAATATTACAATATTAAAATGAAATAAATTACATCTTTATCATGCAATCTAGATAAATTAAAGTGTTAATAAAAAAATTGAAGTAAACAAATTATACAAAACACGAAAACTTTCGACATCAAACTACTCCATAAAATTGATAAACAGCCGAAAATATTCTCGCATTCTCAATACCATACAAACTTTATTATTAATTTGATACAGACAAAAAAAGTAAACAAATAAAAGATACACCGTGATTATACTTTTAGTATGTAACAATATAATTTAATTAAAAAATCGTTATTTTATTACTTTATTTAACTAATTTATTAACATTATACCATGTTAACTTTAGTTACTAATTAATTTAAATTAAACAGAAGCCAGTAATTGTACGATATTTCGGTGCACAAACCATCCAATAAATTGTATTATAATAAGTGTCCAATATATTAAACAAAACTTTGAATATATTTTTAGCTAATAATAATTATATTATCTAATCTTTTATAATGGGAATGAAAGAATCAAATTAACATACACAATTAGTAAATTCAACAAAACATATCTGTCATTGATAAAGAAGTCGTTATAATGCTTGACTGCTTGTTTTCGTTTTTCAATGTTGTACGCTGTCGTGAACAATGATAACAAACAAGAAAAAGTTCTACTTTTTATATATAAATAACAAGCAGAAAGAAAACTTACTTGAATTTGTGACCAACGTAACAAGAGCACACAAGTAGGCAACGAGCAACAGACAAAACAACCATTTAATTATAATGAACTTTGAGCTTTCGTGTTGATAACGTGTTAAAGGAAAACCAAATAGAACAACAATAAATGGAGAGTAAATATGTAATTCACATTAATCATAAATTCTTTAAATAGGGGATGAGTTACAAGTAGATAACTATGAGATATATCAGTTCTAATTTATGGATGAGTTACAAGTAGATAACTATGAGATATTTCAGTTCTAATTTATCTCAGATATATTTATCTCTATCTCTATCTCTATCTTTATCTTTATCGTCGTATCCTTTAGACGATGACACACTTATCCTACAACAATATATAATATTTACAATACTTATTTCTTAAAATGTGGACTCATCGTGCTAATTGATTGTTCTAGTTTGAAAGACAAGTTCGGGTATCAATCTCGGTCTCGGTTGGGTGATTTCTCCATCAGCCTCTTGTGGGTTACGATTCAAGCTAAGTGTACTTTTGAGGAAACAATTCCAATTTAAGGCACCATTATGCTATTCATTTTGAATTGCGGGAAATTGCATATTGTCACTAAACTTATTTCTTCTTCTATATAGATCTGAATAGTACGTAAAGACCTCTGTGTTTTTTAAGTACTCGTGGGTTTGTACATTTTTATCACAAACACTGTAATTATTTGTTTTCTCCGTCTACATAGTTTAATCAATGGGTTATGTGCCTTTGCTATGCATATTGCTTGTGGATTACGTCAGAGCTCCTTACCTAGTGAAGAATTTGTAATTTTTGTAGTCCACATGAAGGTTGGTTATTGTTAGTGCTTCGAGTTTCAAATGTTTCATTTTTTTTAGTGTTTCTTCATTTTAATTCCTGATAACCCATATTTAGGCGTTTTGGACGTTTCTTTTGCAAACAAGTTTAAGCCCACGATGGCTCGAAAAGACATATACTATGCGGTGTTTGGATTGGGGGATTCAGGTTACCAGAAGTACAATGTAAGTTGATTTAGTTACAATATATGTGATTTTTGAGATAACTTTCGGCTTCATTATCTTATCAATACCCTGACTGATGAGTTCTTCTATATCATATATATATATATATATATATATATATATATATATGCTTCATTCTACCACAAAACTGATGAGATGATTCACTTATCTGTTTGCATTTCATACTCTTGGAAATTATATATGTCGGTGAGAATGCATTATCTTTATTTTTGTTTATTAGAATAATATACATAGGAACATCACCTATTTTTCATAAAAAAAATCTTTCTATGGGGCTTATTTATCTTGCCATTTGTTGGTTGTATTTGGTGTTTATTATTGTATGTAAGGTTTTAGATATTCAACCTCTTGAACGATATTAGTACTAGTAAACTGGATATGTTTTTTTTCTTAACTTTCAGGTGATCGTGGTATTTGAGATTACGATTGTGCAATAATTTACATGTGTTATTTTGATTCAGTTTGTGGCAAATTGAAGCTTGACAAAAGACTTGCAGATCTTAGGGGGTATACCAATCATCGAAAGAGGTTTGGGAGATGATCAACATCCTTCAGTGTATGGGTATCTTTGTTACTTCCAATATGTGTACAAGTTTGTTGCATAATCTATCATTGTTATCTATAATAGGTAAGATTGCCAACATGTGTTATCACTGTTTTGAAAGTGAGGCAAACAGAAACCAAAAACTGGCAAGTGATGAAATATAAATATTGTTCAACTTTATATTCTATGTCTTTGAAATGCTTGTCGACTGGCCAACAACTTTATGTTCCTTGTCTTTGAAATGCCTACCAACTGGCTAGTGGCATGATCTTTTGTCATATAATAGGTGCAATATGGGTTTTCCAGTGTCTAAGTGAATGCCATGCAAAAGGAATCCATCACTATGAGAGGTTGAGGAAATGCACTTATGTTTCAACATAGGTGTGTCTTTTACTAATTATTTTTTCTTAAAATGGTCAACAAATTGCTAAATGGATGTCTCTAAGGGAGACTTGAGCTTAAGGTTGTAAAGATCCATTGATACCACTAAGCCAAAGGCCAATCTGGTTATTTTGTTATTGTACCAAAACTAGTGTACTGAATCCCATTAGAACTCTGTAATTAAGGGTGCTTGAGCGAGAGTAGTACTAGGATAAGTATGGATGATTCCTGAGAAGTTCTCATGTTGCACCCCTTCTTAAAAATTCAGTTTCGCATGATGAGCTTCCAACAACAACAACTTTTCAATCAGTTTTGTTTTTTTCACTTGATACTTCTTATGGTAAGTAGAATTCGAGAAGCCTTGTTTTAAGCCAAACCTCTTTGGCAGTGCAAGTGTATATGACTACTAAAGGCTCACATTATCTTTATATGTGGTGCCTCTAAGGATGTCATGTTGTATTGCACAATTGCTACATTAGACAATGTATATTGAATATTGTTGAGAAATTAAGAAGATACAATTGTATTTTAATCTAAATATTATAGCACGATAATATTTACAACCATGCCTTCCAAGAATGTAAAGTATCAGTGAATTATGGGATACTCCAACAAAATGGAAACTCGACTGTATAGGCCTAGTTCTAAGGGATCTAAATCAACTTGTAACATCTTGTTTTCCTACATTCTCCCTCAAGCTGGTGAATAGATATGCTCCATGTAAAATTATATCATTTAACTTTGTTGGTGTTGTTCGCTACTTGCTAGGCAAGCTACTACTCATGTTTGAAATCACACCTCCTAAGTGACTTGTTTAGGACTTATGTCACATCGCATTCGAAGTCGCATGTATGCAGGTATAACTCTCAATACATTGCAAAGCTTGTTAGGCAACTTGCACCTAGTCCCATGCTTCAGAAGAACTGGGTGACTGGTTAGGTCACTTGCACTAAGTTGCATCCAAAATCGCCATGTCCAAAAGTGGAACCGGGAGAGATCATAGGCACATGCCAAGTCGCTCTCCAAGTCGAGTACGAGCACCAATCAGATAAATTAGGCTATAGGTCTAATATTGGAGACATTAATTGGATATTTGAGGTTGATATTTTCGATTCGTATCGAGAGAAAACATATTTTGAGCACTTTGAGTGTTCCAATTTATAACTTGTTGCTCGTTTGTTTCTTATTTCTCTCGTTGTAACCCTCATTTGATTTGTGATATACGATTGACCTTCTCTATTTGTGGACATACATTATCATACTGGCAGTGGAACTGTTGGAAAGAGAGGAAGATGACCAATAATATTCACACTGTTTTTGAATATATATAAAAAGGGAACAACATACCTTACAAACATACAGACACACAAATATAAAGACAGTGAAGGGGCATACCCTTTTTGACCAACATACATAACTATTTGAAGGGACACAACCCTTTAACCAAATGATGCAACTGTCTTTTATTGACAGTTACACAACTGCCACACATAATTTTTTTTTACTATGACTTGTACTAGCTTATAATTCAACACTCCCCCTTAAGCTAGACTACTTACAGTACTAGAGATAGCACCTATCTTCCTGAAGTTTTTAAACTTCAAGTATCATCCATCATCAATTTCCTTGACTTTCCCATGGAGTGTATCAAGCACAAGCATATATACCTTCTTGTTTCTTTCAACCAGATCATCACATTCACCATCTTTGCACCATGCATCATCAACTAGAGATTCAAGTTCTTCAATTGCCAAAAACATTTTTCTTCTTCGTTGGTTTCTTTCCCATATATGATGTTGACTTCTTCACTTTCATCCTCTTTTCGTTTCTTGCAATACTTCATAGTGTGTCCGTATTTGTGGCAGTAAAAGCATTAAGTTTATGATAGTGGTATCCTTTGATCTCTTCCTTTAGAAGAACCCTCACCATAGTCTTTCTTCGATGTCACACGAGAATGAAAAGCTCGTTCCAACAAAGATGTATCATCAAATTGTCTCAAACGTAATTCATGGGACTGTAATGTACCCAATAAATTTTCTAACGAGAGTGTTGAGTCATCTTTCAATTCTTCTATGGCCACCACTATGTATTCAAACTTTCGTGTAAGACTTATTAAGATCTTTTCAACCACCCTTTTGTTATCAAGGCTTTCACCGTTAAGCCTCATTTGATTCACCATTGTGATTACTCGATTTTAGAAATCTTCAACAGTTTCTGATTCCTGCATCTTTAAACCATCAAACTCACAACGCAAAGTTTGCAAGCGAACCGCCTTTACCTTATCTTCTCCACGATATGTCTTGTAGATGGCATCCCATGCTTCTTTTGATGTGTTTGATGAGGAAATCCTCTCAAAGATGTTCTCGTCAACCATCTGATAGATTAGGAACAAGGCCTTTCGATCCTTCTTCTTATCTTCTTTATCTTGGAGGATCTGTTGGGGTGTTGTTCCTTCCACTTTAACCAATTCCATGTGTCCGTCTTCAACCAAACTCCACAGATCCTGTGATTCGAACAACACTCTCATTTGTGTGCTCCAATGGTGATAATTTCTCCCTGTTAGTTTCGGAAGTGGGGCCTGGAAAACACCGGTGTTCGAAGCCATCTTTCTTCTGTGTTTTCTTCAAATCAACAGCCAATAACCGTGGCTCTGATACCACTTTGTTGGAAAGAGAGGAAGATGACCAATAATATTCACACTGTTTTTGAATATATATATATATATATATATATATATATATATATATAAATAAAGGGAACAACACACCTTACAAACATACATACACACAAATATAAATACAGTGAAGGGATATACCCTTTTTGACCAACAAACATAATTATTTGAAGGGACACAACCCTTTAACCAAAGGATGCAACTGTCCTTTATTGACAGTTACACAACTGTCACTCATAAACTTTTTTTTTTTGACAATGACTTGTACTAGCTTATAATTCAACAGGAACCGCACAAGTCTCTGTGTTGCTATTTGTTTCAATAACGCTTCATCTTCAGCACAAATTGGTAATTAGCATGCTTAGTCTCGATATCACTATTTTTTCAAACCTTAACTTTACATCATTTACTTTATTTCCTTTAATCCAAGGCTTTTTAGAAATACTTGTTCATTTGAAGTTAATAGTTGTTCATTTGAAGTTAATAGTTGTTCATTTGAAATAGTTATCATACATAACTACACTTTAGATTAGCAAGCCTATGGAAGAAACACAAAACTCTTATTATGCGTTAGATATTTGTCTGTGTGTAATATATCGTTGAGGTGGGAAATCTTGAACTTCCTTAAACCTCACTTGATTTAATAATATGTTTGGTCTAGTGTTAAGAATAGATAAGAGGAGTTGCTGAGCGTGCATACATTTATTATACATTTTCAGCATCTATGTGCTTGAAGTATTACCTTATGAGCAACAACATCTCCAAAACTTTTGTTGTTCTTTGTGCAAGCACACATAACACGGTTGCCATTGAATGAGGTTGAGTATTAAACGACTATGGAATTTAAGACAAAAAGGGAGAAATAAAGATGCTTACTGTATAAAAATAGATGAATATTGTGCTACGTCTAAAGTCATTGAAAATTGTTTACAGTAGTTTGTAATTGTGAAGAGGTTTTAATAGTCTGTTGACACTTAACATGCATGGTTTGGATGGTAATTGAACTGTCTGAACTCTGGGCAAAAGGTCTACATGTTTTGCTTGTATGATTTGTATATTTGAGTGGTAAATGAGTAATTTTGACTTGGAAATTGTAGGTGGGTGTTAATAGAGAAGCCAAAGAAAAGATCATTAACAAGTTTCATTGTCGACCAGGGCCAAGTCTTTTGAAATAATTCATTCTGATTATAGGGTAATGTTTTTGTCAAATATGCAAGGTGGATATGATTGGAATGTGTAAATTTTTATATATGCACATTTTTTTGAATTGTCATAGTTTACAAAGGAGTAGAGACATTGTTCATAGGGTAGGGTCTTTCTGCTGACTTTTTGACTTAAAGCTGCACACAAAGAACTATAATCACCTACTAGGATTTTATACGAGTATTAACGACGTTCTTATCAACTTCTTTTTTCAGTTTTTCTCATCATGCTACTATAACTTATACCATTGTTACTGATAAAGGTGAAAAGTCATCCCATAAGCAGAGAAGGTTGAAGCAAAGATGTACGCCATTTTGAATTTGAGGCGCTTTCATCCGTAAGTACGACATTAACATTCCTTTCTCACAAGTTCACTATGGAACAACTTTTCTTTAACTTTAATTCTTGGAAGTAATCACTTTGTTTAGCAAGTTGGGTTGGATTTGCTTCTTCAGACTATTGAGCATGAAGTTGGCTGTGACACCCTCAAATTTGGAAAGAACGACTAATTTAAAATTTTCAATAATACCTCACATAAGAATAAAATCTATTACGACAAGTTCACACTAGAAATACAATTCTCGAATTAATCGTCAACAAAATAATCAAAGTCTTACATAAGAACTAATTAAAGTCGGGTGTTACTAAGAACCCAATGACAGTCGCTATATCCAAAGTAAATGCGGAAGACTTCACCAAACTATTCACTTCTCTGAGCATACAACTAGCACTCATCTCTTCACAATCTCACTAGAACTATTCCCAATCGGAATTGTTACACATGCCGACAAATAAAAGGTTAGGCTAAAGCCTAGTGAGTTCAAGAGTTTTCAACATGATTAAATATATCGTTAAAGGAAAGAAATTCAATTCAAATCATGATCTTTCAAAATGTTTTACTTTAAATATAGAAATGACTCGTTTTCCGATAATATGCATTTTCAAAGATAAACACCTCAATACCGAACATTCTTTATAAAACGATGCATCCCGACATTCATTCAAAACGAAAGTAGATTCGACTTCCAATTTATGAAAACATGAATAATATTTCATATTCCCAAAACGCCCAAAACACGAATGGGACCCAATACTCCACACACAAAATTATGGAAAATAATCCTCCCATAAAAGACATCACCGAAAACATAAATATAAAAGACCCAGCCCGAAGACAACACCTTTCGGTGACGGGGGAGACCCGATTCCATAAAATGTAACGTACACAAAGTAAGCCACACATTATGTTATATTGGTATTACGTATCGGGCTCAACATCTTTCAGCATACACCCATAGATACTTACACGGAGGACTTACAACCCAATCTGATGCCTAACCGCGCCGCAATGGGTAAAACTAGCGTCCCACCATTGGACAAATAATAAAGTATCGAGCTCGACATCTTTCAGCGTACACCCATAGATACTTGCACGATGGACTTACAACCCAATCCGATGCCTAACGTGTCGCGATGTGGAAACCAAGTCGTTCCATCATCGGAAAAAGTGATAAAAGTGCTCATGGATCCATAGCAGACAGTGCTAAAACATTACATGACCCCAATTGAATGACACACACACTCAAAGTATGTAAACCTTCAAATAACCATAAATTCTGACCAAAGCTCTACGATGAGCTATCAAAACTGGACACATGTACCCAAAACTCAAATCATAAACAAATACCGAGCCATAGACTTGAACGACCAAAGGACTCATCACCGACGGTTGTGCAAATACGTGCTCCAAAGTACACGACCAAACTCTAACACAACTTAGAATAAGATAGATCATTTTCCAAACAAGGTTATACCATAGACACATGCTCAAATGCTCAGAATTTACTCATTGAAATACTTAAAATACATATTTTCCCCAAAACAAAGATTTGAAGTTTCCGAAAATGTTCACTAGGTCGGAAATGACCAAAACCCAAGGATTCATCCGTTGATGTTTTCAAAACCTCCCATAACACAAATTATGCATATTTCTAACAAATACCAAAAATGCATTTTTACCAAATAATACTCATTCATGCAATAAATTATTAAAACACTTTTGTTTACGACTTATTTATCAAAATACCTGTTTATGCCAAAAATCTCCCAAGGGAAATTTAAGCTAAATGTGGAGCTTAATCCAACCAAAGAAAGTAACTTTGATAATCGTATGACAATAATAAGATTAAAATAAATGAGACGAGAGAATTGGTGACGCGGAAAACCCCTAAAATGGGTAAAAACCGCGGACGAGTGTGAGTCGTCGTGCACTATGGACGTCAATCAGGGACGTCGTCCTTGTTAACAAGTGTTACAAATGAAATGTAATGTAAAACAATACAATAAAGTAAAGTTGGTCGTGCGTCGTGTGTACTTAGACTTCAGTCGTGCGTCGCGTGACAAACGTTAGTAGGCTTTATGAATTTCGAGAGAAACTAAGTTAACTGGAGAGCGTAACTTATGAGCTTGTAAAGTTTCAGAATCAGATGTCCGAATGTGAAGTTCAATCTTCATATTTATACTCCAATTGTCCGTTAGCAAGTCTTGAATGCATATCTTTAATAGAATAACCGTTTGATATTGATGATATCGACCGTTATGTCCGTTGTTCTTGATGATGGCAACCGTTACAATCTTTGGTCATGAATGTCTCTTGAATCCTGCATTAAACATGACATAACGTATGTCACAGGTTAGTAACTGAAATCATGTCGTACGACTAACTTTGTCGGACATATATTTGTTCATTTTAATCGAGGTCGCCTTAAAAGAAGGGCGTCGATTATCACTGGTCGTACGACGATAGACTGTTGGAATTTTTACCCAAACAGTTTGCCCCCAAATTTAAAATTCAAGCGGCAATTTTTTGAAATTTAAATTTTAAAATCAGGACACGTGTTATAAAAGAAACGTGGGTAGTTCAAATAGAACCGAATTGGTTTGTTTCTAGCTGGACAATGACGTCATTTCCTGCAAAATAAACGGTTAGACAGCTAATTGTGGACATGTGTCATGCATTCGAGGGATGCACTCAAGTGGTTCGCCTGACACGGACGACACGTGTCAATTGGCGATTGGCGATTCGATTTCTTGGCGATTCAGTTTCCAATTTTCAGTATAAATAAGGATTGTCTTCAATCCTTTCCTTCTTTACGCTTTCCTTCTTGAATACCTTATACCTCCGGCGAGTTTCTTTTTCCGAGCAATCAGAATCCTTTCCATTCTAAATTCGAGGTTTAGAAGTCTATTTAAGGTACAATTTCTCGTTCTCCTTCTGTGTCAGTTATATGCATAGGAAATCCATAGCTAAAAAGCCTAGGAAAGCTTGGGATATTCTTAGTTATTGGCGTGCGACTATAAATATCTCTGACTTCCAGATGTCGAGCGAGTCTGTGAGTATATATAGGGAAGAAGAAAACATAGATTATTTCAAGAATTTAGCCAGGATTCCAGATGGAATTAATTTGGTGTCGCCAGAAGATTTAAGGCCGGATGAAGTCCCGAAGGGATATTGCGTTTTATATGAGTATCCCTTCAAAATAGGGTTTATTTGGCCGTTTAGTCCTTTGGTCAAGGCGTTTTTAGATGCATTCGATCTAACACCTGGACAATTAATGCCTCAATTCTGGCAGATTGTCCAGGTTATCGGGCGTCTTACGGCCGATTGGGAGGTTCCGTTCAATGTGAACGATCTCCTGACTGCTTATAACGTTCGATCGGATAATTATCACCGGTACAGCTTATTCCCTCGATCGAAGGGAGATAATGTACTGGTGCATAATACCGCGGTGAACGACCGTGGTTGGAAACGTCAATACGTTTTCCTCCAAGTGGCGTCTGTAAGCGACGAAGACAGCCAATGGTTATCGTCCGGATGGAACGAACCGGGTAGGTTAACTGTTTTTGTCGTACGTTTTTGTCGTGCGTTTTTGTCGTGCGTTTTTGTTGGGAAATTCAGAAATATACAAGTACAGTTAATACTGCTAGTAGAACTTGATTACTACTTCTGAGATTAATGCTGCTGAGAGAAGTTAGTACTGCTAAGTCAAGATTAATACTGCTAGAGGAGATTACTACTGCTAAGAAATTTTAGTACTGCTAGTAGTTAGTACTGCTGAAGGTTAATAATGCTCAAAGTATTAATGCTGCTGAAGAGTTAGTGCTGCTTATGAGATTATCAAGATTCGTGCAGATCAAGTTTGAAGATTATGGAAAGCTTGAAGATAAAGATGGAAGATTATTTTGAAGATCTTTTATTATTTGTAATTATCTTTTATCTTAAGTATATATAGAATAGTTTGTAATTGATAGAACTAAGAGAATTCTGAATTTTTTTTTGATAGAGAGAATCAACCTCAAGGTTTGTAATCCTAATTCTAGAGAAGTAGAATTCGTATTGGTGAGCCTGTTCATCAATATTGAGGTTGAGTGTTGAATCTTGTAGCTTTATAATCATTCAATAAAGTTTACAAGTTGTTCTTCTGATTCACTGTTTTCATTGATTATTGAATATTAAAGTGTTATTCCGCAAGCTTCTTTAATATTGTTTCTGAGTGTTTATTCTTGTTTAGAATTAAGATCCTGACAGTTTTTAATATTTACTAATGATATCTCTATTTGTTTGGCAGCAATTGACTTTACTAAAGTGAAGCCAAACAGAGATTCTCTCAACAAGATTCAGAGGATCTTGGAAAAGAGTATTGTCGATCGTTCGTTTGCTGTTCGGTCGAACGACGAGGAGAACAAGGTTGTTTTCGTAGCTGAAGAGACGTCTGTTGGGGGTTCTCGTCAGGAAGAAGAGAGGATAAGAGAGGAAGAAAAGAAATAAGAGAGGGAAGAAGATATGACCGGTAAGTCGTTCGACAGTACTTTTTACCTTTATATCGTATGTTATTTCTTTTTTAATTTGCTCTCTTCATTCAGAGGACGCAGCTGTAAAGTCGTCCGCCCTTAAGCGAGCTGAGCAACTGGAGCTTGCTCGTCAAGGCAGGGAGAAGTCGAGGAAGAGATCTGCTCTTTCTATGGGGGTAGACCTCAGACGTGTCCGAGGCAAACCTCGGTCTTCACCCAAGAAGACGGGTGATTTGTCGTCTTCTGCAGGGACGACACCGGTGGAAGGAATCGTTGTTGGGATCGAGCTTGGAGGCTCGACTCAGGTGACGAAGGACACTCTAATGTCGGGGGTGTCGGGCGTTAATAAGCCTTTCCTTACACCTTATTCCTCCTCTAAGGGTGAGGAGAAGAACAAGGAAAAAGTGGGAGAGACGACTTTTAAAGTCACTCTCCCTTCTGACTTTATGGCCAATGATGTCCTCGAGAAGGACGTCATTTTTCCACATCTTGGAAAATTCCTTCTCCCGACCTTCTACGACCGATACAAGGAGTCTCGGGTCGAGGACACGGGGGCGCATGCTGCTGGTCTTTCCTTCATGGTACGTCTTACTTATTTCTTACTCCCTTCATTATATTTATTTTTATTAACCCTTTCTTTGATGTTGTGCAGGCTTTCCAGGCCTGTCTGAGCTTCTATGCTCAGATGGAAGGTCTCAGGACGTCCTTCCCTGAGGTCAAGAAAAGGGCTGACGAGGCTCTTGAGAGGGAGATGATGCCCTGAAGGCGGTCGAGTCCGAGAAGGCAAAGGTTGAGGGCCTTAAGTTTGAGCTCTCCGATACTCGAAGTCTATTAGAGATTTCGGATCGTGAGAAGGTTAAGCTTAGGGATCATATCCTTGAACTTGAGGCATCGTCGACCAAATTGGAGGTCGAGAAGATTAAATCCACCACTGCTGCTGCTACTTCTGCTGATGAAGTCGCGTCCCTCAAAAAGAGGGTCGATGAGCTGGAAGGCGACGTCAAGTAGCTGGAAGGCGACATCAAGGACCTGGAGACTGAGAATAGGCAAATCGAAGCCTTTTCTCGCTTCACGGCTCGGGCTGCCTTGATGAGGCATCATTTGACTGGGAAAAATCCTATGGCGTCGGCCGCTGAAGAGCTCAAGACTTATCTTGACACCGTGGGAACCGAAAGGGACCTTGACGAAAATGATGAGTTAGAGGGAAGTGACGGTGGAGAAGAGGCGGCAGCAGCAGAGACTGATGTCGTGCAGGAACAGTTTGATGTTCCTCCCTCTTAGCTTTTCAGATTTATTCTCTAGGGGTCGGCCGTCTATGGTCGTCCCTTAACTTTGTAATTTTCTCTTTTAATGACAAAATTTCTTTTGTACATCGAGCAATTTTAAAATATAAGTGCAGTATGTCATACATTCGACCAAACCATCATAAAATCAACTGAGTTTTACGATCGAACAAGTGCAATTGCAATAATGATTTTCAAATATATATATATTGGGAGTTAGGTATAAAAATTTAACCTTTATCAACAATTACGACCAACCATATACATGTGATCGTATGAGTATTTCTTGACATGAAAATCTTAGCTAAGTCGTGTGTCCCTGCGAAGAACAACATTAGCGGGGTGGTTGTTGGTTTGACCAACGACCCTCCGATGCTTAAGTTAGTAATCTTTTTAAGAAATAATCCAAGGAAACGAAAAATTTAAAAGAAATACCTCTTTAAATGAACTGCATTCCAACTTCGTGGGATATCTCGACCATCAAGGGTTTGGATTTTATAAGCCCCTTTACCCACGATGCCAGAGATTTGATAAGGACCTTCCTACTTAGTGGAAAGCTTACCTGCATTGACCTCTTGAGTATTTTGAAATACTCGACGTAGAACGTAGTCACCTTCTTGAAAAACTTTGATTTGGACATTTTTGTTGAAATGTCGCTCGACCACTTGTTTCTGTGCCGCCATGCGAATGTGCGAAACTTCTCTAAGCTCTTCTAGAGCGTCGAGGTCGTAACTTAAGTCGACCAAGTTATGCTCAACGGACATATGCCTTGAAGTCGGTAGTCGTACCTCAATAGGTAACACAACTTCACATCCATAGACTAAGGAAAAGGGAGTTTGTCCTGTGGACGTACGTGGCGTCGTACGATTAGCCCATAGAACGAAAGGTAATTCTTCCACCCATTTTTCTTTGGCAGCTTTGAGTCTTTTCTTGATTGAATTGATAATAGTTTTATTGCTTGACTCGGCTAGTCCATTCGACTGTGGATATCGAGGTGTAGATGTTACCAACTTGATGTTTCTTTCTTCACAGAATCTTCGCGTCCGACCACTTATAAATTGCGTCCCATTGTCGCACGTTATTTCGGAAGGAATTCTGAACCTGCAAATAATGTTAGTTTGGATAAAAGAAACGACTTCTTTGTCCCGAACCTGGGAGAAAGCCGCTGCTTCTATCCATTTAGAGAAATAATCTGTTAAAACTAGAAGAAATACCTTTTGCCCAGGGGCAGGTGGTAGTTTCCCAACGATGTCCATTCCCCACTTCATAAAGGGCCATGGAATCAATGTCTAGTGCAAGAGTTCAGATGGTTTATGAGACATACCTGCGTGTCGCTGACATGCGTCGCACGACTGTACATACCTGATCGCATCCTACCTTAATGTCGGCCAATAGTAACCTTGTCGCGATATCCTGTTGGCTAGACTGCGACTTCCTGAGTGATTTCCATATTCATCACCGTGCATATCTTGTAGGATTTTCTAGACTTGCGTCTTGTTGGTAATACATCGTAGATTCAAACCAGTCGAAGATCTTCGATATAATTGTCCTCTGATCATGACGTACCTTGATGCTTTAAACCTGACCTTTCTTGCTTCCATTCCGTCATCAGGCAATTGATCGTTCTCTATATAATTTTTAATGTCGTCCGACCAGGAGCTTTCTTCCTCAATTGGTGCGACCAGAGTATTACCGTCATCTTTGATTGTTGGTGTTGCAAGGTGGACTATTGGGATATTGTCGAATGTCGTTTGACTAAGTGTTGATCCCAAGTTGGCTAATGCGTCAGCTTGAGTGTTCTGATCTCTTGGTACCTGTTCGACTATGAAGCGACTGAGCTTCTTTGCTTCTTCATTTACTATTTTATAATAAGCAATCATCCTTGAGTCTTTTGCTGCAAATTCTCCATTAACTTGGTTAACAACTAGGGACGAGTCGCTCCAGACATGTAGACATGTTGCCCCCAAGTCATGAGCAATTTTCATTCCTACAATTAGTGCTTCGTATTCTGCCTCATTATTTGTTGCCTTGAAGTCGCACCGTATGGAGTACACTATTTTGCCCCCTTGTGGGGACTGTAGGACGACACCCAGGCCTGTTCCTCGTATGTTCGACGAACCATCGATGTCGAGTGTCCAAGTAGTGTCGTGCAAAGTCGCCACAATTAACTCGTTGGACGTCGTCGCTTCTTCTAGTTCTGGACTGAAATCTGTAACAAAATCTGCCAAGACCTGTGATTTGATCGCCGTCTTGGGCTTGAAATCCAGATCATAATTGCTGAGGTAGATGCTCCATTTAGCTAATCGTCCTGTTAGTTCAGGTTTTCTTAACACAGACTTTAATGGAAAGTTAGTTACCACAGTTATAGGATGTGATTCAAAATAATGCCGTAGCTTCTTAGCGGCCATGACTAATGAAAGCAAGAGTTTTTCTATAGACGAATACCTGGTTTCAGCGTCTAGTAGAGTTTTACTTACATAGTAGATTGGCAATTGTCGTCCGTCGATTTCTCGTATAAGGACTGCACTTACCGAATTAATGCTGACGACCAGGTAGAGTTGAAGAGCTTCACCTTTCTCAGGTTTAGAGAGGAAGGGAGGTGATGTCATGTATTTCTTGAGTTGTTGCAACGCCTCCTTGTGCTTATCAGTCCACTCGAATCCTTTATTTTTTCGCAGGACGTTGTAGAATAGGTGACATCTGTCGGACGACCGAGAGATGAACCTGTTCAACGCTGCTACACGTCCTGTTAGACGTTGGACTTCTTTAAAATTTCTGGGTGATTTTAGCTCGATAATTGCTTTAATTTGGTCTGGATTAGCTTCGATTCCTCGTCGTGTGACCATATAACCGAGAAATTTGCCAGCTCGAACTCCAAAAGAACATTTTGTCGGATTCAACTTCATTTTGTATTCACGCAAAATGTCGAACGATTGCTTCAAATGTCCTATATGATCGTCCGTATGTTTCGATTTGACAAGCATGTCGTCGATGTATACCTCCATAGTGTCGCCCAAATGCTTTTTAAACATCATATTTACTAGCCGTTGATACGTCGAACCTGCATTCTTAAGACCAAAAGGCATTACCTTGTAACAATAAATACCTTTATCGGTCATGAAAGCCGTTTTTTCCTGATCGTCGGAATGCATCAATATCTGGTTATATCCAGAATATGCGTCCATGAAAGTGAGTAATTCGTGTCCAGCTGTAGCGTCGACCATAGAATCGATGTGTGGCAATGGAAATGGATCTTTTGGACAGACCTTGTTAAGGTATGTGAAATCAATGCACACTCTCCATTTACCATTTTTCTTTTGGACGACAACAACGTTGGCGAGCCAATCTGGATACTTGACTTATCGTATTTTTCCTGTTTTAAGCAAATTATCAACTTCGTCGTTGATAACTTTATTTCTCTCAGGAGCAAATTTTCGTTTTTTTCTGTTGAACGGGTTTGAATGATGGATCGACGTGGAGTTTATGAGAAATAATACCCGGATCGATGTCTACCATATCTTCGTGCGTCCACACGAAGCAATCATAGTGGTCCTGCAAAAAAGAAATTAGTCGTTTTTTGAAGGATGGATCGAGTGTCGAACCTATGTAGACCATCTGATCAGGCTTATCCTGGTTTAGTACGACAGCTTCCAAGCGATAATCGTCGTCGGTTCCAGGAACGTCCTGGTTCTGTAATTGCTATATTGTCTGCTTCGGGGGTTTCAAAGAGACTTTGTAACATTCCCTAGCAACTTTTCTTTCGCCTTTGATCTCTTGTACCCCCCCATTGCGTGGGGAATTTCAAGGTTTGATGGTACGTCGAAGGTACAACTTTCATATCGTGGATCCATGGTCGCCCAAGGATGACGTTATAAGCTGATGAGCAGTCGACGACGTTGAACTTCGTCTGTCTGTTGATTCCTTTAGCATATACTGGTAGTGTGATTTCCCCCATGGTACTTGTCGCTCCTCCGTTAAATCCAACGAGTGTAGTCGAACGTCGTGTAATCTCGGATTTGTCGATTCCCATTGCTTTCACTGCATCAAAAAAGATAATGTTAGCTGAACTACCTCCGTCGACGAGTATCCTCTTTGTCAGGCAATTTCCAATGCTTAATTGGATAATTAGTCTGTCATGATGTTTTTGATGTACATCGTCGAGATCTGCTTGGTCGAACATCAAGGGCAAAGCTTCTAATTCTGCGTCCTCCTTGGGTCTTGCCTCCTTTGGAATTGGTCGGTCATCGGGACCGCGACTAGCATGTCTCTTAGCAGCTGAATATGTGGTCCCACAGACATCAGAGCCTCCGGTGATACAATTAATCACCTTGGCATGTTCTGGGGATGTGGGACGCACATCCTTTTTTCCCGTCAGTTCTTGTAAATAACCTTTCGAATTAAGCCAGGACAGTTCTTTCTTCAAAGCGATGCAATCATCCGTTATATGACCAAAGTCATTGTGGAAATTGCACCATTTTGTCTTGTTTTTCTTATCACTGTTTTTGTCGCTTTTCTTTGGCCATCGAACGTTTTGTTGGAGTTGTTTCAGGGACGTGACGACGTCCTTGGCTGATCCAGTGAAACCATAAGATGATACCTTAGGATACTGGACAGATTTGGAAGTCGTCGGCCCTTTCTTTTCAAATCTGACATTTGAAATCTGTCTGCCAGGCTCTGATCGACTGGTCGACTTCGGTTTGAAGTCTGCCTTTTTAACACCTAGGCTTTTCTTATCGCTCGAGTGTTTATTTCTGAAGGCGAAGTCATCTTCGACCCTCATATGAGCGAGCGTCCTTGCTCGTACGTCTTCGAAAGTTTATGGAGGATATTTCGTAAGGTCGAGATACAACCCTAAACTATCGTCCAGACCTCGTTTGTATGCTTCTATAGCTGTTTTTACGTCGCAATTTCGGATACCAATCATCTCCGCGTTGAAACGGTTAAAATAGTCCCGGATGGACTCTCCATTTTTCTGTACGACATAGTAAAGGTCGCTCGTCTGTTTTTCCATTTTTCGGCTGCTAGCGAATTGTTGAGTAAATTGATTCACCAACTCTGCAAAAGACCCGATGGTTTTAGGTTTGAGATTAATCAACCATTGTAAAGCTGCTCCGGTCAAGGTCGCCCCAAAACTTTTGCACATACAGACTTCTTGGAATTGATACGGTATCGAGACAGTCCACATAAGTTGTTTATATTGGGCGACGTGTTCTGTTGGATCAGTGACACCTGAATATTTTGGAGTGAAGGTCGGGATGCTGTACTTCTTTGGGACGTCCACCAAAGCGATCTCATCAATGAACGGCGACGCCTGAAATCCTGTACGTGGCTCGACATCAACTGGAACTGCTGCCCCCGACAATTTGGCTAACATCGACAAGACACATTCATTTTGTTCTTCTAGGAGCTTCAATCGCTGTGCAACGAGATCTATCGGGACATTACTTGGGACACCCAATGGAACATAGCCCGATCCGTTGAAACTAATCTGATGTGAGGAATCAGAGGCATATCCATTGAATGGTATGGAGGTCATAGGCATGGTTGGGATTACGAAGTTCGCGGGATTAATTGGTGGTGGACGAGGATAATTAGGCAATGGAGGGGGTACGTTCCAAGCACTGGCAAAAGCATTCGTAGTCCCCGTCACATTATTTCCATTCTGATTTCTTAGATGCTCGATGGTTTCAACTGCTTGTCGAGCCTGGGCTGTTAGGGCGTCAATACGAGCACGAGCAGCAGTCAGCTCCATGTTCATCTGGGCCACAACATGATCTTGAGTTCCTTGGAATGCCATTATCCTGAATAACTGAAAAAAGAGAACACTCGAAGGAAAACGTTAGTATGTCGTAAGATTATCGAAGATTTTCTTTGGATGGGGCCCCACGGTGGGCGCCAAACTGTTTATGCCAAAAATCTCCCAAGGGAAATTTAAGGTAAATGTGGAGCTTAATCCAACCAAAGAAAGTAACTTTGATAATCGTATGACAATAATAAGATTAAAATAAATGAGATGAGAGAATTGGTGACGCGAAAAACCCCCTAAAATGGGTAAAAACCGCGGACGAGTGTGAGTCGTCGTGCACTATGGACGTCAATCAGGGACGTCGTCCTTGTTAACAAGTGTTACAAATGAAATGTAATGTAAAACAATACAATAAAGTAAAGTTGGTCGTGCGTCGTGTGTACTTAGACTTCAGTCGTGCGTCGCGTGACAAACGGTAGTAGGCTTTATGAATTTCGAGAGAAACTGAGTTAACTGGAGAGCGTAACTTATGAGCTTGTAAAGTTTCAGAATCAGATGTCCGAATGTGAAGTTCAATCTTCATATTTATACTCCAATTGTCCGTTAGCAAGTATTGAATGCGTATCTTTAATAGAATAACCGTTTGATATTGGTGATAGCGACCGTTATGTCCGTTGTTCTTGATGATGGCAACCGTTACAATCTTTGGTCATGAATGTCTCTTGAATCCTGCATTAAACATGACATAACGTATGTCACGGGTTAGTAATTGAAATCATGTCGTACGACTAACTTTGTCGGACGGATATTTGTTCATTTTAATCGAGGTCGCCTTAAAAGAAGGGCGTCGATTATCACTGGTCGTACGACGATAGACTGTTGGAATTTTTACCCAAACAATACCCAAAAGTCCCAAATGTGGGGGTTTTACAAGGTTTATAAAGTCAAACACATTAAATAATTAAACCCACCAAATAACTCATCAAGTGATTATTTCATGTAAACACATAAACACTTTAAAATTAGACATTTTAGCATGTACAACGTTTTCAAAAATCAACTTGAACTCACCTTGCTAGATTTAGGCTAAATCTAGATTTTACCCAACTTGAGCTCCTTTGAAGAACACTTGAATCCTCAAGCCAAAAACTTCCAAAAACCTAGATCCATACATTTTCAACCATAAATATTCACATCCAACCATTAAGAATCATTCCCAAACATTAAACATGAAAACCTCAACTTATACCCAAAACCCCAGCTTCCATAAATAAAGAAAATAGAAGATTACCTTAACCTAAGCTTCAATCCATCAACCGAAACACCTCTAGATCATCAAAATGGCCACAAACCCCCAATCTACAAAAAGGGGAACAAGGGTGGATGAAACCCTAGAAAACCCGATGAAGAAGATGAAGATGGAGGACTATGGTTCTAGCCTTCCAACTTGCTCGATGAAGAGGAATCATGAGATTTTAGGAGGAAAACTCCTTAAAATGGGTTAGGGTTCATTTGGGAAGGTGTGGGTCGGTTTGGGAGAGAAAGGGGGAGAGAATTTGAGGGTTTTGAGAGAAAATGAGGTTGGAGGCCGGATTCTCCTATTTAATCAGCGCACAGTGCACGTACGCAGATGACGTCGCGACCTGACCCGTGCGGAGAGCCGCGCAGACCACTGGAGCCGCGAAACAACAGAGCCTCGTGCGGTTCGTGGCGCGGCTCAATCCGCACGGAGAGCCGCGCGGGGCACTGTGGATGTTTCCTTTTGCTATCTCTTCGGCCAACGATTTCGGGGCGTTACATTTGAGATTCTACCTGGACAAAGCCCTGAAGCTATAGATGTGTTCATGAAGCGTTGTAATTTGAACCCTGAAGCATATATTACTGTGAGTATTGTTTCTATATATCCAAGTTATTCTTGTTTCTAACATGGATTTATTTTGTGTTCTTTTATGTGAATTATACATCATCCCAAACAATACTGTAAGGTTTTGGCTCATCAGATTGTTGGATTTTACATTTTACTCCCTTCGTCCCAAAATAAATGTCCAAAATGAAAAAAACACACAGGTTTAGGAATGTGTAACTAAATGGCGATTTTACCCTTGATAACAAATATAGTAATGAATTACTCCATATCATAATTAAGGGTGGAATTAGGAAGTAGGCACTTACGTTTATGTTTGAAAGTGGACACTTATTTTGGGACAAACTGAAATAGAAACGTGGATGCTTATTTTGGGACGGATGGAGTATTTATAATGCACATTTTTTTGTTGTTGTTGGCAAATTTTTACAACTTAAAAAATGATGCCTAGGACACCCTTCCCCGAAAAAAAGCTTAAAAAATGAATCCAAAATAGCGGTCCGCATGACCGCTATTTGTGGTTGAGTTTTTTTTTGTCTAACGAGCGACTTATATTGGACCTATTTAAATGACTTGGGATTTTATTTTATTTTGGACTTGTTTTTTAATGATTTAAGTCATTTAAATGATCCCTTTATCTATAAATGATTATAAGATTTAGGTTTTTAACATCATCGGGTATTCAACCACGTTTCTTAAATCCTTCCACCATCATTCTTAGTCTATCAGTGAATTTCTTTTTTATATTGATCACATAATATGTTAAATTATTATTTTATGATATATATATATATAGAGAGAGAAAGGTTCAAACAAGAACGCTAACTATTTAAGAAACAAGAAAACAGTACAAAATCATACGTGATTTTACATTAACCGGTAAAAAAATGGACGCGACCGACTTTGGCCGCGACTTAAGTCACAGGGCAAAGTCGTGTGAATCATATATGATTTTGTACGTGAATCATGTATGATTTTGTACATAAACGGTCGTTCTCGTGTTTTCTTAAATAATTAGCCTTCTCGTTTGAACCCACCCCTATATATATTATGTACATAATTTTAAATATTTATATGAACCACTGTTTTTGGACCGTTGTACGACTGCGATAACCGCTATTTCAAACACTACTAGGAAAATGCTTAATACCGACCAAATATTACCGACGGGCCCAAGCCGTCGGTAATTTTCGACGGAACACCGACGAAAATAAGTTATTTGCGACGGATGAACTATCCGTCGGTAATCCGTTGGTAAATATAATCATTTCCGACGGATCATCGACGAACAGGAAATTATTTTGTTTTTTATTTTTTTAATATTGCAATTCGTCGGTAATGAGTCGCAAATTACCGACGGATTTTCGACGACCGTTAGGAAATCCGTCGAAAACTAATTTTTTTTCCAAGATCATTATGTATGTATGTATGTATGTATGTGTATGCTTGTATGTATATAGTACATATATATGTATATCATGTATATATGTGTATGTCGTAAGTGTGTGTGTGTGTGTGTATGTCTAAATCATGTATTGTTTGTATGTATATAACACATATGTCTATATCATGTCTAGCTATGTATATATGTGTGTATATGTGTATAGATCATGTCTATGTATGTCTATAGATCATGTCTATGTATGTGTGTATGTATGTATGTCTATAGAGCATGTCTATGTATGTGTGTATGTATGTATGTCTATAGATGCATGTATTATATACATATGTATTGCTTGTATGTATATAACACATACATCTATATCATGTCTATGTATGTGTGTAGGTATGTAGGTATGTATGTCTATAGATGTATTGTATACATATGTATATTGCTTGTATGTATATAGCACATATGTCTATATCAAGTCTATGTATGTGTGTATGTATGTATTTATGTATGTATATCTATAGATGTATTGTATATGTATATCATGTTTATGTATATGTCGTATGCCTATGTATATCATGTGTATGTATGTATGTCTATAGGTGTATTATATACATATGTATTGCTTGTATGTACATGTATATGTCATATGCATATAAATGTGTGTGTGTCATGTAGATGTCTATATATGTATGTATTTCTATAGATGTATGTATATATGTCTATATACAGTTCTCACCGTGATTTGGTATTTTGATCATTGTAACAGTATAGATGTTATCATCAATAATGTTACTACATTGGTGGTATAATTATCGGTAAATGTTATTCTACATGTAAATGCATATATAGTATACAATCCTATCCATATTTGGATTTTCACAAGCCAACATGTTCACTGAAACAACCGTTCTACTATTAAGATAGAGGTTAGGTCTGCGTATATCATATCCTGGACCCCACCTCCAGGTGGGATATACCAAGTTCATTTGGTTGGTTTTATTCATATTTATATTTGTATTTGCATTTGGTACGCGCACTGAACTGAACAAGACTGAATGGGTGAGAGTGAGGTAGGGAGGTAAAAGAATCGTAGAAAATTTTAAGGTTTTAATTTGATATGTGTAGTTATCTACCAATCTTCTCCATGTTTTATTCCACCTATTTTGGTAAGAAAAAATTGATTCAATCTGATTCATTTACACTAATTTGGTGTCCACATATTTTAGTTATAAAAATGATTCGCCAATTTTGATATTTGTTTAATTTTAGCTTAGTTGTAATTTAATCATATTTAGGTTATAATATTCGTTAATATTATATTATATTAATTTATGATACAATATAAATTTCATTTTTGGGTTTCAAATTTATTTAGAAAATTAACAATTTAAAACATAACAGTGTATTAAAAAAATACATGGTTCGAAGGTATTGACGAGACGATTACAATGGTATAATTTTTAAAAGATGAAATGTGTTTTTAGAATGTATTTTAGTTCATATACGATTATCTATCTTAATAGATAAAGGTGTAAAATGAAAATGAAAATTTAAGGGATACAAAATAAACTAAATAACTAATTCTAAGGGTGTGCAATGTAATTTAAAATTAAAAGTTTAATTTCATTTTGAAGAAGACGTCCGAAGTGGAGGTTGTTAAAGCTTCAACATTTTTACATTCATAATAAAATATACCTCTTAAAATTTCAAGAATAACCAAATTTATTTTGTTTAGAATCCTTCAAGTTGAATGAGTATAAAGTGAGAAAATTTTGGAGAAAATTGTTCGCATGAGACGTATAAGATGTATTCCAATGAATTGATCTTTTTTTTATCACAAATAAAATCTACACTTGATTTATTCTCTCATTTAAAATTGAAATAGAAGCAGAAGAGAAGACGACACAACTTGTTGAAGCATTACAACAAAATCAAAATCAAGTCGACCAAGAATCAAATACTACCCTTGTATATCGGGATCTTGATCTAACTCACGCACTCTTGCAACACATTGAGCTTCGGGTATTTGTCCTGCAAGCTTTACGTGGATAAAACGAATTCCGACCTCCGTGCATCGGGTTCTCAAAAGTGATATATAACTTCCCAACCGTGGATTATTCCCAACACTCACTAAAGCAAATGCAAGCGGCTGAAACAAACACATATAGAATGAGTAGTTAGAATTTTAACTTTGGAAAAAGGAAACCAATTTAAACAAACGTATGAGATATATATATATATATATATATATGTATATATATACTCCTTACCTTGCCATGGGTTTGGGTGAAACTAAGCACATTCACAGTCATTTGAGAAATTCTTCTACCCACATCTCCATGAACTTGGGTCGCCATCTCTGTTAGCTCATTCACACAAAAAACAACTCATGTCATTAAGTACTTAACCCCTCATGACTCATAAAGCATGAATTTTTAAACCAAGCATGACCTATAATTTCAAGAAATTGATGTTGATCTGTAAAATGTGATTGGTGCTACTGGTGATCACGTGGCAACGTGATCATCAGTTTCCCAAATTTGAAAATTTCTTGACACACTACGCATCTAACACCAATCAGATTTTACAGATCAACATCAATTTCTTGAAATTATAGGTCATGCTTGGTTTAAAAATTCATGCTTTATGAGTAATGAGGAAAAACCATCCAAAGCATGAAATTGATAGAAGTGTATTTCATTCTTGAGCTATAACATAGTGTTGCTTTTGTAAGAACTCAAACAGAAAGACCGTATATGAAAAGTGTCACTACATTAGCAGTTATCACATAATTCTCCTGTCATTTATCAATTTGTGAGTAACAAACGGTAGCCAAACATCATTCAAAATACTTATAAGATATCTTACTTGTAAGGGTAGTATTTGATTCTTGGTCGACTTGATTTTGATTTTGTTGTAATGCTTCAACAAGTTGTGTCGTCTTCTGCTTCTATTTCAATTTTAAATGAGATAATAAATCAAGTGTATATTTTATTTGTGATAAAAGGATCAATTCATTTGGAATACATCTTATACGTCTCATGCCAACAATTTTCTCCAAAATTTTCTCACTTTATACTCATTCAACTTGAAGGATTCTAAACAAAATAAATTCGATTATTCTTGAAATTTTAAGAGGTACAAGATTTTATTAAGAATGTACAAATATTAAAGCTTTAACAACCTCCACTTCCAACGTCCTCTTCAAAATGAAATTACTTTTAATTTTAAATTACATTGCACGCCCTTAGAATTAGTTATTTAGTTTATTTTGTATCCCTTCAATTTTTATTTCTCATTTTACACCCTTATCTATTAAGATAGATAATCGTATATGAACTAAAATACATTTTAAAAACACCTTTCAAATGACCCCAATATTGACTATGTTTGGATTTAATCATATTATTAAATATCATGATTAAATACGTAGTTGAAGTTTTAATTTTATATTTTACACTGTTACAGTTATTTATAATGCTAATTTTGTAGTTACTAAGGAACTCGAAACGACAATCTTGTTCATATTATGTTCTACTAATTTTATAGTTTTAAATAGCAAATCATGTGTACATAAATTGAAGATTAATATGGTCGATTGGTCAAAGAATTTGAAAGTGTGGAGAAGAACGGATTCTAGTCATGAAATAGAAAATACTAACGTATATTATTTTACGCAAAAACCCATCCCTTGTATCATCTCCAATCAATACGATTTAAGCTAGTAGAAGAAAGCGCAATAATAATATAAAGCTTTAGTGTCTTGTGAATGGATACAAGACAAGTTTGGACCCAAACAACATATTATTTATTGTTCAATCCTAACAATAGAAAAATCATCCTAAAACAATCAAGTGACAGAATTTTAAATATATTTCATGTCATGGTAATTGGTATTATAAACATTTTATGTTATTTGAGCAGTTACCGTGTGCTGCTCCTTGAACAAATATGCAACAACCATAGTGAACGACACGCACCAAATGTACGTATCCAACAAGTATTTGTTAACTAAGAAGCAAATGAATGCATATTTTATGTTGTCTCTGACATGGGCGTTGTCTGTAATATCCGGATCCAAAATTTCGATAGTTTTGATAGTTGGGTGAAAAGTTAAGCGAGACCCAAAGTTCAAGGGGGTTAAATGAAACTTGGGTTATATATATATATATATATGTGTTTTAACCCTAAGATATTTATCAGAATTCATTCCTGATTTTTAGTGGAGCGACTGAAGGAGACGAGAGCAGGGAGAAGGGGAGACTAGGTCTCGAAGGATCGTTCGGTTCTCTTCAAATCAAGGTATGATTCTAGTCTAATACTTTCTTCTGCAGTAAGTTAGTCGGTAAATGATCTCGTTGTCAAGCTTTTAGCCGTTGTATTCGAGATTTGAGAGTTATTTTGGTTCTGTTCGAGTTTTGAATCGCCCTGGACGAGTTTGTTTGAATATCGACCGGACCAGGGAGGGGCGCGAACCGGCGTTGACCGGTGTGGTGACCGACCGATGTCGACTGGTGTGGTACCGACCGGTGTCGACCGGGGTGGTAGCATAGTGTGTGTTGTTGTCTTTGAAATGTTTAGAGAGGGAAAGAGAGTTATCTGCGAGTTAGCTTACCGTTTTTATTCGGTATCGTCGTAGGTGGTGTTAATCGTTAGAAAGCGGGCTTTAAGCGAGAAGGATCTGAGGTGAGTCTTTCAAACTAAATCCGTTTACGATTACAAAAGTTATTTGATAAATGTGAAGGTTTATTGAAAAGGTTGATTTAATTATGTTGGCATGTTCATGCTATGTTTATATAAACTCGTTTTATATATTGTTGATGATTAGATGTATGCATACATTTGATTCAGAAGTTTTGACCTAAGTCGGGGAGTGTGGCCCACCTGATCGTATCGGGGAGTGTGACCCGTTTATGCCATTGGGGTGTGTCCCCAAAATAAGGCAGTACGAGACAGACATACCGTCTTTGACAGCAGTGTTGGTCAGTAGTGTGAGTTACGCTCGCGAGGCGTAAAGTGTGGTAAAAGTTTGGTCAGTAGAGTGAGTTACGCTCGTGAGGCGTAAGGCTTTGTTTAAATGTTTTAAATAATATTTGAGCTATTGCAGTAGCACTTGGAGGGGACTCACTAGACCATCGGTCTAACCCTCGCTCTTTCAAAACTATAATCCTGTTTCAGGTTATCGCAAGGTAGCAGGTATCGGTAAGGGTAAGGAGAAGATGTGAGTTATTTCCAGAAGCTAGAAGACTCCTTGTAGTAGTTTCATTTTGACTTAGTTGTGTAATAGGTTGTATTTGCAAACCTTGTTTGAATTGTAGGCTTGGGGCCATTGTTTTTGGTATGGATAATTACATTTTGATGTAATTAAAGTTCGGGTTGTTATAGTTGGTATCAGAGCCATAGTTTTAGGGATTTAGGTGACCGGATGGGCCTAAACTTAAACTGTGGTATAGAGGGACACAACTGAGATTTAGGAAGCCTTTAAGGAGTCATTAGTCTTTGTGAATTGGGACGACAATAGTGAGGACTCTCATGTAAGATAAATTTAGAATTGCATCTGGCCAATGCCATTATGAATCTACAGGTGCATGGGTATACTCAAGTACTATTGTGGGTAAGTCGGTGGGTGTAGTTTTGGGTAGTGAGTTCTATCATTGAAACGATAGCGTTGGTCTGGCGTGCTGTGCGAGCACGTTCATGGGTTTAAGGTTAATACCTTCTGGGATGAGTATTGTGTGGGATGTAGATGTTTCGTCTGGAGGAAGAACTTCTTGGGTCTGAAAAGGGAAGATTGACGATTGGAGGTGAACTGGTCACTCCAAGGGAGTCGTCGGTTTGGTAGTTTGTGATGTCGATCAATGGACATCAGGAGAGTTCACCCTAAGAATCGAATAATAGATTTGAGCCTTTTGAATAATTAGTTAACTGAAAGTTGGCGAGGGTGGTTGAGAGACGGTATATGTGTTGGCTAATAAATGGAATGAAGACAGAATGGAAATGAGCTATTGTTGGTAAGCTTAGTTGGACCAAAGTAAGGACGCAGGAATTGCGAATCAATGGTCGCGTTGGTTACTGGTAGTGGAACATACCAGAATGTTGGGAATCGTTGGTGCTGAAGATAGATACAATTGTGAGGGACCTAATTGGTTGGTCGGGAGTAAGGGTCTGTGGTAAATTGGTGTGAGTGTAAGCGGTCGACCTTACGAGAGCGAATAGCCTTCAATGAAGTGGGAGTATCATGTATGGTATTTTCGAATAAGTTGCTTGAGTCTTTCATGTCAGGTTTATTGGTGTGTGTGCACCTTTGAGTCATTTGTTTTGAAAATGAGTTAGCGTGTGTAAACGTGTGTGGGTTTTAGAAAAAGGGCAAGTTTATTGCTCGGTGCGCTAAATTTCGAACTCAGTAATTTGGTAGTATTGCATTTCTTTTATAAAGGAGTCATCTTTTGTGAAAAATATAACATCTTTTGACCGTGTGATGTTATAAGGAATACTGGTATGGACTTAGTCATGCCAGCAAGGGCGGAAGTCGACTAACTCACTCAGCATAAGTAATTTTGTTAGAACTTCTTGAAATCGCTTAAGTAAAGTTTCATTGAAAATATTTTCAAATGTGTCAAATGATTTCAAACTAATATGTTGTCATGCATGAAGGCTATGAACTCGCTAGGTCGTAAGGAAGCTTTGAAGTTAAGGTTGAGGAATGGGGTGGAGGATGAAAAGTTATTGACGTCGAGCCGGAGTTTTTGAGTTGGTCTGGTAATCAGATTCTATCAAGTAAGTCATGTGCCTTCAACGTGCGAAGTCGGTGGGACACCGAGATAGTTATGTGTTGGAAGGACATGGTTCCTTTGGGAATCCTTGTTAGTCGAAAACATTGTTGAAGTATTGCTATGTCGACGGTAATGCTGAAGTCGGCGACAATTTGTTGAGGCCTTTGCCGGGACGCTGAAAATGGGAAGTGGTTGCGGTCATGTTTTTCTGAGTTTCTTAAGGAAGCTAGAGGTCGTTCGGGATCAGTGTGTATCTAGAATGGTATAGGACCACCTCGAGAGGACTTTTCAAAATGGAAGATTGTTAGTTGGTCAGGTAAATTCCCGTGAGGTTCTGATGGTTCGTGTGGGAGTAAGGTATAGAGAGCAATCGGGTGGTTGCACTTCGAGCAAGTTAACCTGTGAGAGAGTACGCTTAATCTTACCGACTACCCGACTTTATATATGGCAGATCGCGATAAGCCGATCAGA
Organism: Arctium minus; assembly: GCA_954870635.1. Lineage (NCBI taxonomy): Eukaryota > Viridiplantae > Streptophyta > Magnoliopsida > Asterales > Asteraceae > Arctium > Arctium minus. The sequence goes on along the minus strand of OX941097.1, from coordinate 15,010,077 downwards.
AGCGAAATCGTGTTGAGTGATTTAAATGTTTAAGAGTTTGCGGGCGATCCAGATTTGAGTAGGACAAAGTCGTGAAACGACTTTATCTCAAATACTGGTATTACTTTTTATGCCAAAGTGTTCATTCGAATCATTATGGTGGTAAGGAGATTCTTTGTTTGAGGTTAAGTTATAGACTTGTGTTAGTGTTATAGGATGAGCATCGGTGAAAACCCTTGCTCAGAGATTCTCGGGGAGCTGTTCGAAAGTGTCAAGTATGTGGCAGAGATGCATGGATGTTGGTTGGGTTGGTGATTTTGCTAATCTGAAGTTTATGGGTTCAATTGATAGTTGGCGTCAACTTCATGGAGGAACCTTGGGTTCCTGGGTCGCGGAGAGGTGTTGGACAAGCTTATCTTATTTCAGTGACATATTGATGTGAATGTCGGACGATTTAGTTCATGGTGGGTTGTAAAATCCGTAAGGATGTCAAAGTATTCTTCGAACGTGAAGGAACCCTACAGATGGCGAAGGGGAGTGAGGAGCGTGAGGTATCTTTGATCAATGAATAATGTTGTGGGAAAGCGTGGTTAAATGTCTCGCGTGGGGATTGTCGGTAACCGTTTGGTGAAGTGTAGTAATGAAATTGTGTTTTGACGAGTTGGGGTTGTTGACCTGAGAGTAAGAAGTTTAGCAAGTGGCACAGGATTTGGGAGTTTATGTTTTCAGAATTTCTGTTAAGTGAGTTTATAAACCCTAGAGAGGGCGTGAGAAAGGGGGTTAGAGTGTATGCTATGGTTCGAGAGTGGATAAAGCTAAAACGGGCAGTTAAGGATTTGGGCTAGCTAGTGAGCCTATCACTAGAATCATGTTCGTGTTTTCGAGAAGGAAGGGGAAGAAGCGATTGGAGGTAGTGCCCGGAGTGAGTCATCTTGGTAATTGTGTAGGAAAGGTTCCAAGTGAACCTGTTTTCCAGTGTTAAGTTGGAGTGATGGTAGGAGCATGGTCACTAGATGTTAGGACGGGTAAAGTTTGGTTTTTATTTAAATTACGATCGGACAATTGTTGGATGCGACGAGAATTGAAGTGGGAGTCATTATGATTCGTTCGGTTGGAATTAGTGGGCTGTGAGAGTAAGGTAATGTGGAATTTTCTTTTATTATGGAAGTGGAGTGATGACCTTTGGGGCGATGTATGTTACTGCGTATGAGTTGAGTATCACCGTTGAACGGTGAACAGTATGGTGTGGGAAAGAAAGTGCTTTTATGTTCGACGTATGCCGAACCGAGAGAAGTTAATATGCAATGGCTGATTACCGGATGAAGAAATTCATAGTTCTGAGGTTATTGTGGTAACAAAGGTTGACTATATGCATGTTGACGCAGGAGTTGACCTGGGATGATACGGCCTTGGTTTTGGAACAGAATGCTTGGAGCATTGGAGGGAAGTTAAGTCGGAATGGGTGAAAGAACGCAAGTCTTGTGAATCTTAAGATTTGAAAGGAGGCGACTTGATGCAGAAGTTGTTCCCATAGATTGGAGTGGTACGTTCGAGAGAAAGCTAGTGTTGATTTACTTTTTGGAGTCCGTAGAAGCTATGGAAGGAGTTGGAGAGGTAGTGTATAACCGAAAGTGTTCAATGAGAATTGGAATAATTCGTGTCATGTTTCTTGCCTCTCTTGAGAGCACTTGTTGGAGGTGGAGCAACGATACATTTGCGAGGTATGCAAGCAAATGAAAGTTTGTCATGATCATAAGTTCTGAGGGGGCCTTTGACCGTTGGGTTATAAAGTTAAGGAACAAGGAAATCCGGTTGGTGAAAATCCAGTAGAGATTTCACAAAGGACAAGAGTCAACGTGGGAAATGGAGGCGGACATGAGATCTCAGTATCCCCATCTGTTCAACGATGGAATTCCGGGGACGGAATTCTCTTGAGGGGGGGATATTGTAATATTCGGATCGAAAATTTCGATAATTTTGATAGTTGGGTGAAAATTTAAGCGAGACCCAAAGTTCAAGGGGGTTAAATGAAACTTGGGTTATATATATATATATATGTTTTAACCCTAAGATATTTATCAGAATTCATTCCTGATTTTTAGTGGAGCGACTGAAGGAGACGAGAGCAGGGAGAAGGGGAGACTAGGTCTCGAAGGATCGTTCGGTTCTCTTCAAATCAAGGTATGATTCTAGTCTAATACTTTCTTCTGCAGTAAGTTAGTCGGTAAATGATCTCGTTGTCAAGCTTTTAGCCGGTGTATTCGAGATTTGAGAGTTATTTTGGTTCTGTTCGAGTTTTGAATCGCCCTGGACGAGTTTGTTTGAATATCGACCGGACCAGGGAGGGGCGCGAACCGGCGTTGACCGGTGTGGTGACCGACCGGTGTCGACTGGTGTGGTACCGACCGGTGTCGACCGGGGTGGTAGCATAGTGTGTGTTGTTGTCTTTGAAATGTTTAGAGAGGGAAAGAGAGTTATTTGCGAGTTAGCTTACCGTTTTTATTCGGTATCATCGTAGGTGGTGTTAATCGTTAGAAAGCGGGCTTTAAGCGAGAAGGATCTGAGGTGAGTCTTTCAAACTAAATCCGTTTACGATTACAAAAGTTATTTGATAAATGTGAAGGTTTATTGAAAAGGTTGATTTAATTATGTTGGCATGTTCATGCTATGTTTATATAAACTCGTTTTATATATTGTTGATGATTAGATGTATGCATACATTTGATTCAGAAGTTTTGACCTAAGTCGGGGAGTGTGGCCCGCCTGATCGTATCGGGGAGTGTGACCCGTTTATGCCATTGGGGTGTGTCCCCAAAATAAGGCAGTACGAGACAGACATACCGTCTTTGACGGCAATGTTGGTCAGTAGTGTGAGTTACGCTCGCGAGGCGTAAAGTGTGGTAAAAGTTTGGTCAGTAGAGTGAGTTACGCTCGTGAGGCGTAAGGCTTTGTTTAAATGTTGTAGATAATATTTGAACTATTGCAGTAGCACTTGGAGGGGACTCACTAGACCATCGGTCTAACCCTCGCTCTTTCAAAACTATAATCCTGTTTCAGGTTATCGCAAGGTAGCAGGTACCGGTAAGGGTAAGGAGAAGATGTGAGTTATTTCCAGAAGCTAGAAGACTCCTTGTAGTAGTTTCATTTTGACTCAGTTGTGTAATAGGTTGTATTTGCAAACCTTGTTCGAATTGTAGGCTTAGGGCCATTGTTTTTGGTATGGATAATTACATTTTGATGTAATTAAAGTTCGGGTTGTTACAGTCTCTATCCTGGAATTATCATCAGGGTTATGAACAAGTTCATGTGAAGATTTAATCATATAATTAAATATCATGATTAAATACGTAGTTGAAGTTTTATTTATAATTTTACACTGTTATAGTTATTTAAAATGTTAATTTGTAGTTACTAAGGAACTCGAAACGACAATCTTGTTTATATTATGTTCTACTTATTTTATAGTTTTAAATAGCAAATCATTTGTATATAAATTGAAGATTAATATGGTCGATTGGTCAAAGAATTTGAAAGTGTTGGAAAGTGTGGAAAAGAACCGATTCTAGTCATGAAATAGAAAAGACTAACGTATATGATTTTACGGAAAAACCCATCCCTTGTATCATCTCAAATCAGTACGATTTAAGCTAGTAGAAGAGAGCGCAATAATAATATAAAGCTTTAGTGTCTTGTGAATGGATACAAGTTTGGACCATAAGAACATATTATTTATTATTCAATCCTAACAATAGAAAAATCATCCTAAAACAATCAAGTGACAGAATTTTAAATATATTTCATGTCATGGTAATTGGTATTATAAACATTTTATGTTATTTGAGCAGTTACCATGTGCTGCTCCTTGAACAAATATTCAACAACCACAGTGAACGACAAGGACTAAATGTACGTATCCATCAAATATTTCTTAACTAAGGGGTTGTTTGGTTAGTTTTCCATTAAGTTCTGTATGGATAAAGTTGTCTATATGGATTAATCTGTTTGTATAGATTTGGAAGATTTTTATTTGAGAGAGTTTTTTCATAGATGGAAGGAACGTGTTTTTTAATGGGTGGGACTGGTTTGGAAAAAATGGCTTTATGCATAAATCTCCTCCTTAAAATCTTACTGAATAAGCCACTTTCTATATCATTAAGCCATCACCAAACAGTCATCACAGGTGACTGAATAATCTTTGAGTCTCATTAAGCTGCTAACAAACAGACCCTAAGAAGCAAATGAATGCATATTTTATGTAGTCTTTAACCTGTGAATGAATGAATATTTTATGTTGTCTCTAACCTGTATGTTGTCTCCTTCCTGGAGTTATCACCAGGGTTATGTACAAGTTCATGTGAAGATATGGAATCATCAAGTTTCTAGTTACTTTAGCATCTTTGTCCATCAGCTTCTTTAATGGCAAGGGAGAACCAATTTGGTGGAAAATCCCATCTGCCCAGGGTTGCTAACGGAGATTGGTTTGTGAGAAGCATCAGGACTAAAAGTTGTGTGTCTACTTCATGTTTACAGTGTTGCTAACAGATATTGGTGTGTCATATAATTCTGATTTCTAAGTTTATTGTTATTAGAGTGAGGATCTTGAGATGGATTACCGGAATGACCCTGCACCTATATACATAAAAAACTGAGGTTAAAATCCAGTGGTTGCAACAACTCAACTGTTGTATTACACTCACTGGCTGTAAAGACGTCCGAGATGGGTCAAAATGATTTACAAGTTGTTTTTGACTTGGAGAGGCCAACTTCAAGCCAAAGCATTTTGAATGAGAAGAATTATCATGTGATGGAGTAAATGCATTGTCAAGTTCAACTTTAGGCGCCTCAGTTATTGGAGCCAAATCGGTATAGCCAGACTGTGTTCCATGACTATATTCTTTGTCTACATTGTGAAGAAGCTCAAGCATATTGCGACTGCCATGGCAAACAAGAACCATATTCCACAAAATCATTCAATTCATAGATTAACAACATAATTTGGATCGTTAAAGCCAATGACAGTTAAAGAGAGTGGGAAAGCTTTCTAAGCACTTTGCTCAATAACTACAATAGAAGATTAATTACTAAGCTGATGAGATGCAATACCTCTCGGTTGCAGAGCCAGATTTTGAGCCAATCTATTCGATAATCCATGAACTAAATTTGTATCACCAAACATAAACATTTGGGATACATCACGAACGGGTATATCGTTATTTAGCAGCGGATACTGAGTCCCAGAAGACTGCTTAAGATGCATCAAAGATAGTTGATCCATCACATTTTGTTGTCTACCATCATTTAATGCCTCGAGTTTCTTTCCCCTATGGAGTTCTTGCAACTGCTTGATTATATATAATAGAATTGAAGCACATATTATGGGTTTTCCCAACTTTTAACACATGCAAAGAATCTCATAAATAAGTCCGTAGTAAATCCAAGTGAATACCTAAAAGGTTCTTTACATACCACAAAAAACAAATAGTTCATGGAAAACAACAGAAGTTTGATTGAAAATAACAATATGAAAAGAAGCACAGTGCATGATCGTATGTTGTTGTCACAAACTTTGGCGAGGGTAATCCATGTAGCTAAGAAAAAATTAACTTTTCATCACAGGTATATCTTCTAAAAGAAGTCTTGTATCGCCTGCAAAATCTACCGGAGCAATGACAGCAACATTTATTTTTTTTCGTTTCACATTGCCGTACTCTGTTGGTGCAACAACAACTCGAAAGAGGAATGAAATCCATTTCGCTTTATCCAATTGTAAGCGAAAATTTGTTCCTTCTTCCTACAATGTCATTTACGAAAAATATAAATTGATATTAGTAGTAGTTTAAGAGGACGACAGAATGTTTATCTAAAAAGGAAAAGTACCTGTGCTTTCATTTCAGCAAGCTCATCGGCCGAACAATCAAGTAGAGTCACCGCCTCTTCAATGAATATAGAAAACCAAGCCTCATCGCTCACATCAGAAAACTTCGCAAATATTATATATCTAAAAATTATATAAAAAAGAGAATTAATGTAATCATGAACCATTGTTAATCATATAATGTCATACTCTAATATACAAGCTAAATGATCAAAAACCTCAATTTGCATGTTTCTTGATTATTTTGACATCGTTCACACCAATAACCAGATCCAATGGACTCACTAACTTTCTTGCTACATGTGTTGCATGCCCGATATGTCATAGTCTGATCAGGATTAATGAACGTCATACAAGCTCGGGTGCTAAAGAACACATGCTGGTACACAAATGTATTAATTTCTTCATAGTTCCTGCATAATGGTAAATCATAAACAATAGTTTAAGTGTATATTATACCTTGTCATCACCCAAAGTTGGGTTTGTCGTTATATGGGCAAGTGTGACTCGGTTGTAGTACATTGATGGACCTTGACTTTTCATGGGAGGGTTTAAATACGAGTCAATTGAAGCGAATGTAGTTTCTTTTCCTTCAGAATCATACTTGTGAAACATGTACAGATGTGAGAGGTAGATTTTAGTAATTGTAGACAATTTAACCATTTTATTAGAAGAAATCTCTTAACATGATCTCAACTTCAAACACTGTGGTATATCAGGATTGATTCGACTATAACTATTGGGAAACGTCAATAAAGACACACCTGAAAGGAAAAACCAAAAATTACCAAAATAGTAATTGAAAATGATCATCCGTGACTCCTTAATCACTACAAACATCGATAGCAATATAGACACTTTCACCTTGGAAATCTCCAATCTTCAAGGACTTAAATGCAACTACAGGAGATTTGTCAGCCATATTTAAAAGTTTTTGCCCAATACAAGTGGCCCGATCATTCCATAGACACACACCGACACTTTTCTTCCTACAAGACCAATATATTACACTTTAGTATAGTTAATAAAAAAACAACACAAACAATGAAAATTATAAGTAAGGAAGTAGCGTGTGTCTCATCAACAATTGTTATATCCTGCTTTGGAACTATTTGTTGGTTTATTTTCGGCTTTATAAATGTTGTTGGTGCAACATGTTCCACTACCCCTATAATATCTGTAATTCATATTTACATGGAAATCCATAATTACAAGAAACTCAATTGACAATATGAAGCAAAAAAATGACGCTAATCTTACCTACAAGCTCCTTCTGATTGACATATGCTCCCAACCGATCAATCGACACAAAACTGAAACTTCTCTTAGTTACAAGCATGGTTTCATTGATTGCCTCCTCCACTTGAGAATATTGGCTCAAAGTCATTTCATAATCATTGTCAATGGTTCTAAATTACAGGAATTCCATCATTGTACAGGTACTTGAGGATTTCCTGTCTGTGCATATGCCATTTGAGTGGTTGGTGCAGCTGACTCCTCCCTTGAAAACAAGAGCATTTTTTATTTCTTTTTCTTCTTTGGTTCACCCTAATCAAGTACACCTCACTGTGAGCATAGTTTCATGGATAACTCCTTTCAAGAGGAAACGGACCGGTCTATGCTCTAACTGGCTAGCTTCACTCGAGCCTCACGAACGTATGTAACCTTCCTTTTCCGATTTCGACGTGCTCCATCTACACACTAGCACTGTGAATAAGCCAAACCAAATGATCCCATATATCCTGCTCGAAAGTACGTCTGGGTTTGAGATGTATGCAGACCTTCTCTACACACTAACATTGTAAATAAATTAAACTAAATGATCCTGGTATATCATGCTTGAGGGGTGAGATGTATGTTGACCTGTCTCTACACACTAGCACCGTAAACAAACAAAATCAAACAATCCCAGTATATCCTGCTTGAGAGCAGACATATCGAGCACATTTTTGAAAATTAACCAAAAGTTGCGTACTTCCCGCATTGCAAAGTATGTTTTCCTATGCTGTTAATAGCGGTGCAATGTCGGTGAAATGGCGGTTCGCATAACCGTTATTTATGGTTGGGCTTTTTTTTGTCTAACCAGTGGCTTATATTGGACCTATTTAAACGATTTGGGATTTTATTTTATTTTGGACTTGTTTTTTTAATAATTTAAATCATTTAATTGTAACATCCTAAAATTTGGTAAGAGTAACTAATTAAAAACTTCGATATCTCATCAAGTAAAAGACAAAACTTCCTCTACAAATCAAAACTCAATATACCTCAAATTTGAAATTCTATAATTAACCTCAACAATTATAAACACCAGTTTTATACAAGGACCAAACCAAAGTCGGGTGTTACTTAACCCCAAATACAAGTTGCTCGTCCCGAAACAAATGCGGAAAACTTCACTAAGATATCCACTTCTCGAGCATACAACTAGCACTTCTCTCTTCACAGTGTCACTAGAACTATTCCCAACCGAACCTGTTGCACATGCTAACAAATAAAAAGGTTAGACTAACGCCTAGTGAGTTCAAGAGTTTTCAACATGATTAAATATATAGTCAAAAGACAAGAACGCAATTTAAATCATAATATTTCAAAATGATCTACTTTGATATGAAAACGACCCTTTTTCCAATAATATGCATTTTAGGCGGAGGAAAACACCAATATAAACGTTTTCCAATCCACACAATTTTAAAGACGAAGATCCCAATATAAAACATTCTTTCGTAGAGTAAATCCAACCCAAAACTCACTCAAAACGAGAATATAAATCGAACTCCCAATTTATAAATCGCGGATAAAAATTTATATCCCGAAACACCCAAAACATGGTTGGGGCATAATACTCAACCCATAAATCATATATAAAATCCGTAAATGTAAAATGTCACCAAAAACATTGGATACTAAAACTCAATACCCAAAACAACATCTTTCGGTGACGGAGGAGACCCGATTCCATATAATGTGGCGGACACAAAGTAAGTCACACACTATGTTAGTAATGCCAAATGCATAATAAAGTACACGCAACGAATGTTAGGCTCGGTAGCTTTAAACGTACACCCACGAAAAGTCAACTTCAACCACATAGGGTTCTTACGTTGAGTTCCTCACTCAATATCCTATACTAGCACGCAGGACTTATACCTGTTGATCCAAACTCTCTCAGTGATTTGATAACGACCCTCTTTTATACTTAGTGAAAATTACGTTTAATATGTATTAGTGTTTCACCATCAACGATCAGACTGAGTCTGTTCAGTTATCGCTGATAGTTTTTCTTGTAAGCATTTATATGTATTAGTGTTTCACTATTAGTGATCAGACTGAGTCTGTTCAGTTATCGCTGATAGTTTCTGATGTAAACAGTAACGTAATCCCTGAAGACAAGTCTCGCGTCAACAAATGTTCATAGCTGAATCGAAGACAAAGTTGCTGAACAAAGACAAGTCTACTAGTGACCTGATGCGGATATCAGTGAAGCAAAGACGACTCTACTTATACGCGAAGGAACCTGAGGAAAAGCTTCAGCGATAGCTGAACTTCTTTGTATCTCTAAAGGAAGTGATATTCAGCCAGTACGATGCCTTAAGTCTCCTTTTGTCTTACCTTGCACAACCAGTACGATGTGTCAGAACGGACATACCTCTGCCACAATTCGTACAACAACTCTGTCAACTACACTGTTCTTGATACGACCGAAAGCATGTCTCCCAAAGTCAGACTCTCTCAGCCAATCAATGAAGGACACGTGTAAAGTGCCCTGCCATGTATTTAATGCATAGGGTATAAATAGAAAGTTCACATCTCCATCTGAGAGTGTGCTCTATTCTTGAACCTTCATAGAAACCCTTGTTTTCTATACTCTCTAATCCCCCATTCTCTATATTCGTGTGCAACCATCTTAGTGTTTCTTAAGTTTGTTTAGATTGAGCCTGTCTTAATCTTATTCCGCAACAAACTTGTAAATTGTATTTGATTTATCAATAAACAATTTATTAAACTTTAAAAATCTAAGTTTGTATTCACCCCCCTTCTACAAACTTGTTAAACACCTCTGGGACCAACAAGTGGTATCAGAGCAGACTGTTTAATCTGATAAACAAGATCTTGCTTTATTCTCTTCCTTGCTATTCTAACATGGCACTTAACACAAACACAAACTACTATGATAATGGTTAACTTTCTAAACCTCCTCGATTTAGCAGAGATAACTTCTCTCTCTGGAAAAATCGAATGATGCTATTTTCTTGAAGGTGCAGATCCCACTATACCTGAGTACGTAGCAAACGGACCATATGAACCTGTCCAAATCATAGCTGTCGTTCCAGCTACTGCCACCACTCCATTTATTCCTGAACGTTATATTTCTAAGGAAATCAGACAATGGAGTCATGAGGACAAAAAGAAGGTTGGTATTGATGCAAGGGCAAAGACCATTATCTCTATGGACCTACCTGATGAAGTTTTCCATTCCATCATGCATCTTAAAACTTCTAAAGAAATGTGGGAAACCATATGTTTTCAATATGAAGGCACCACTGAAATCCAAGAGACTCGAAAGATTAACTTGGTAAGACAGTATGAAAGTTTTATCGCTGGTAAGAATGAATCTCTCTCTGACGTTCATTAGCGGTTTAACTGCTTAATCATTGATCTAAGAACCGTTGGTATGACCTATTCTAATTCTGAGGTCCTAACAAAATTCTTAGAATGTCTTCTTGAATGCTGGGACAATTATTCAATCTGTCTCAAGCTGACAAAAGACTTAAATTCTCTTTCTCTCAACACCTTGTATGGAATATTGCTTAACTATGAGCAATCAAACCTGTTGAAGAAGAATCTTATAAAAGATTCTAAAGACTCCAAAAGCACTCCTGTTGCTTTAGTCTCTTCAGAGATAATTCCATCTCAGCGATCTACTCTCACCATCACTGAGTTAGATTCTGAATCTGAGGATCTATCAGACACTGATCTTTCAGAGTTTGATGAGTCCTTAGCACTCTTGACAAACTCTTTTAAGAGATTTGCAAGAAAGAGCAATTTCAGAAGAAATAAGCCTCTCTATCTCACTGACAAGCCAAAATCAACCCTGTTGATAAGGCTACTGCTACTTGCTTTAACTGTGAAAAGATTGGATACTTTGCAAGTGAGTGCAGGTCGAAGAAAGTCTTCAAACCTTCTACCTCAAGAAGATCCAGCGATGACAAATACCTAAAGCTGAAAGACAAATATCAAAAGCTGAAAAGCTACAAGCGAAAAAGTAAAGGTCTCATTGCTGAAGAACATGACTGGGCTGAATCAGAAGAATCAAGTTCTGATGAAGAAGAAGTCGCTAATCTCTACCTCATGGCTGAGATTAAAGAAGAAGTGGAAGAACCAACTAAAACTTCTATGAGCTATATATCATCTCATGTATCTATCTCTACCAATCCCTCTCTACCTAAATCAGATAGAAGTCGCGCAGTTGATGTGCTGACGATTGATCTTTACAATGCTCTAAACAGCAAATCTCTAGCTGAAAGCAAAAACAATGACTTAACTGAACAGCTGGAAAAATGCCATGAAAAGATTAGAGAACTGACTCTTTTAGAGGAAAGTTTGAAAGATCAAGTTGTTGTAAATAAAATCATCAGCATAGAACGCGAACAAGCCATCGCTGCTCTAAAAGCAGAAAAGGCTACTGTTGAAAAATGGTGCAATTCTTCAACAAAGATAACTGAGATAATAAATGCTCAAACCACTAGCGGTGATAAAACCGTTGTTGGTTTTTGGAAACCACAAGATGAGCCTAAAGAAGATTGTTCCATGCTTAAGTTTGGAACATTTGTCACTTCTATCTCTGACACTTCTTATAATCAGTTTTATCCTTCTTCTTCGAATTCTATCCCTGAGGAAAAATCCAAAGGCTCTAAGTCTGCGGATAAAGGAAAATCCATTCTTCGTCCTCAGAAGGCTTCCAAGAAAGCAAAGCTGAAAGTTCCCTCTAAACCTTCAACGAATCAATCTTCTAGCTCTGTGATAGAAATCTTTGATCTCTGTCCTCCAAAGCTAAAGGTTGATCTCAAGCCTAAGAGATCTGAAGAAATCAAAATTCTTCCCAAATCTCACGCTAAAAGCATTCTTGGACCTGGCCCCTCTCACCTTAAATTCTCAAAACCTCTCTCTTCTGGTCCTAAAATCACTTTCAAATATAGAAAATGCTATCACTGTGGATTTACTGACCATATTGCAAGCAAATGTCCAACTGCCACTAAAGCTGATAAATCAGCTAAAGTGAAGATGAATGCCTCCAAGACTGAGAAGGTCATCAAAGCTGAAAAATTGACCAAGGTGAAGAATACCACTAAGGTTAAGAAATTAACCAAAGTGAAGATTACCACTGAAGCTGAATCTTCATCTGCTGTGAAGATTGCTGAACCTTCCATCTCCACTAACCCCAAAGGACCTATTGAAAAGTGGGTACCAAACAAAGCTTAATCTTCCTTATGTGTGCAGGGATCAAAGGGCATCTGGTATCTCGATAGTGGATGTTCTCGTCATATGACTGGACAAAAAGACCTGCTCACTGAATACAAAGAAGAGAAAGGTCCCTCTGTGACCTTTGGTGGAAATGGAAAAAGATATACCCGAGGGTTTGGTGTCCTCAGCAATGGGACAACTACCTTCAGAAGAGTCGCTTATGTAGATGGACTGAAGCACAATCTTCTAAGCATCAGTCAGCTATGTGACAAAGACTATGAAGTTCGTTTTTCTAAGAAAGCATGTTCAGTGGTGAATGAGAAAGGAAAACTGGCTCTCAGTGGTTATCGTAAAGAAAATGTCTATGTAATAGATATGGACTCTACTACCACTGAAAATGTGTGTTTTCTCTCTAAAGCCTCTTCAGATGTCAACTGGCTATGGCACAAAAGGCTCTCTCATCTAAACTTCAAAACCCTGAATTCTCTCTCTTCTAAGGAACTGGTTTCTGATCTTCCTCAGCACTCATATGCTAAAGAATCTCTCTGTTCAGCATGTGAAAAAGGAAAACAGACAAAAGCTAGTTTCAAGTCTAAACAAGTTTCCTCAGTGACAAGTCCTCTTCAGCTCTTGCATATGGATCTATTTGGTCCTGTCAACATCTAATCTATATCTGGAAAGAAATATACGCTTGTCATTGTAGATGAATTCTCTACACCTGGGTTATCTTTCTTCGCTGCAAGAGTGATACTACAGAAGAACTAATATCCTTCGTTAAGAAGATGGAAGTGCTGAATAAACTTACTGTTCATTCAATAAGAAGTGATCATGAAACTGAATTCAAAAACAGTTCTCTGAACAATTTCTTTGAGAACAAGGGAATTTCTTACAACTTCTTTTCAGTAAGAACACCTCAGCAAAACGGAGTCGCTGAAAGAAGAAACAAAACGATCATTGAAGCTGCTAGGTCAATGCTCAGCGATTCTCATCTCCCTACTCAATTTTGAGTTGAAGCTGTAAACACTGCATGTTTTACTCAAAACAGATCGCTGATCGTAAAGCGATTTGGAAAGACAACTTATGAACTTTTTCATGGAAGAAAGCCCTCTATAAGATTTCTTCATATCTTTGGTTGTCAGTGCTTTATTCTAAACAACAAAGATCAGCTTGGAAAGTTCGACCCAAAAGCTGATGATGGAATATTTCTAGGATATTCCTCCATCTCCAAAGCCTACAGAGTTTTCAACAAGATAAGACAATCCGTGGAAGAAACAATTCATGTCACTTTTGATGAAACTCGCTCAGCGAATTCTAAACCAATCGCTGACAATGAAGAACTAAATGTTTGGATGTTTTCTCACTACAGAGAAACAGAACCTTGCTTCTCAAACCACTAGCATTCAAATCCTCAAATTGTTGATGATAATCCAAACATCATACATCCTAATGCTGAATCCAACTCATGGGTTTTAGCAGAGTCTCTAAACACACTTCTTCTATCAGACCCATCCTCATCTGAACTTCTCTCAGAAAACAATGTTATGTCTGACACTTAATAGCTAATCGCTGATGAACCTCAAGCTTCTTCATCAGTGAACATTCCTATTGTTGATCCAATCTCTGAAGTAAGCGATCATGCCCCTGCTCAGCGATGGACCAGAGATCACCCCATAAATCAAATTCTTGGTGATCTCGATGCAGGTATTCAGACACGACGAAGTTCAGGTAATATCTGTCTCTTCGTCAACTTTATTTCTTTATTAGAGCCAAAGAAAGTTGATGATGCCCTCAGAGATCTAAACTGGGCCAGCGCTATGCAAGAAGAGCTGACTGAGTTTACTCGTAACAAAGTTTGGAATCTTGTTCCTAGACCATCTGATAAAACTATTATAGGCACCAAATGGGTGTTTATAAACAAGTTAGATGAACATGGAACTGTAACCCGCAACAAGGCTCAACTTGTTGCTCAGGGATACAGACAAGAGGAAGGCATAGACTATGATGAAACATTTGCCCCTGTGGCTAGGCTCGAAGCAATTCGACTATTCTTAGCTTATGCAGTATATAAAGACTTCATTGTGTATCAAATGGATGTAAAATCAGATGGATGTAAAATCAGCGTTCCTAAATGGAAAGCTGAATGAAGAAGTCTATGTAGAACAACCTCCAGGGTTTTATGACCCTAAGTATCCAAATTATGTTTATAAATTGGATAAGGCTCTCTATGGTCTAAAACAAGCCCCTCGTGCTTGGTATATGACACTCTCTCATCTTTTCTTATCTCTGAAAATTTTGAACGTGGAAAAATTGATAATACATTATTTTTCAGAAAGATAAAAGGTCATATTATTCTTGTACAAATATATGTTGATGACATCATATTTGGTTCTACTAACCCATATCTGTGTACTCGCTTCGTTGAAAGAATGAAGAAAGAATACAAAATGAGTATGATGGGTGAGCTGACATATTTTCTTGGCCTTCAGATAAAACAATCTGACAAAGGTACTTTTATCAGCCAAGGTAAGTATGTTAAAGACATGCTGAAGAAGTTTGACTTTACACAAACTTCAGCGATGAAGACTCCTATGGCACCTCCACTGACACTTAACAAAGATCCATCTGGAAAACCTGTTAATGTCACTGCCTATAGAGGAATGATAGGCTCCCTGCTGTATCTTATAGCGATCCGACCTGACATCATGTACTCTACCTATTTATGTGCTCTCTATCAATCTGAACCCAAGGAATCTCATCTGATCGCTGTTAAGCGGATTTTCAGATATCTGAAAGGGACTCCAAACCTCGGTCTTTGGTATCCCAAAGACTCAGGGTTCGATCTAACTGGATATTCTGATAGTGACTTTGCAGGGTGTAAAATCGATAGAAAGAGTACTACTGGTGGATGTCAACTCCTAGGAGGAAAGCTGGTAAGCTGGACAAGCAAAAGGCAAAATTCAGTGTCCACTTCCACAGCTGAAGCTGAATACGTAGCCGCTGGAAGTTGTTGTGCTCAGGTCTTATGGATGAGAAATCAACTATTAGACTATGACCTTCAGCTATCAAAGATTCCAATCTATTGCGACAGCACTAGTGCTATCGCTATAGCAAATAATCCAGTGCTACATTCAAAGACGAAACACATAGATATCAAATATCATTTTATCAGAGATCATGTGATGAATGGTGATATTGAACTTCACTCTATCCCCACTGACTATCAGCTTGCTGATTTATTCACCAAACCTCTTGATGAGACAAGGTTCAATTTTCTCATCAGTGAGCTTGGAATGTTGAATCTCGAAGAGTAAATCTTCAGCGTTCATGCATTATGTCAATATTTATAAGTTTCCCTTCATCATTCTATCTCTGATTAATATTCTGACTCTCAGGTATGTTATCTCACTCTCTGCAACTGAATCGTCCTTCAGTTAAGATGTTTTTCAAAATATAAACCTTAATCACTGAATTTTCTTCAAATGATTAAAAGCTTTTTGATAAACAAAATCTATTGCTGATATTTCTCTTCAGTGATACTTTCAAAAAGAAAATTTATCACTGACTTTTCTTCAGCGATAATTTCAAAAAGGACAAATGAAACGTTTTTCTCTCTCCTATGACGTCATTTGAACCGACAATCCACGACATGCCTTTTTCTGACACGTTCGTCCGTTGCTCTTCTATCCAATCAACTTCGTGGGACGTGTCCATGTCATGATGAACATTTGTTTTCCTGCCTCTCTCTCTCTCCTACTCTCAAACGTATAAAAAGAATGTTTTTTCCATTCTTATCGTTTTACGCTTTCTAAAAATCTTTTTGAGCAAGAAATTCTCTTTCAAGCTTCTACATCGTCTTCATTCAAGATCACCAGGTTATTTTAACCTTTAATCTTGTTTCCATTTCAATCTTGTTATTAAAATCCATTTATGTTCTATCATTATGGTTTTTTATAAGATTTTCTTTCTATAAAATCATTTTTTTATTTTATTTCTCCAAAACCTTTGGTTTTTCTTACTGTTCTTCAACCTTTCATTAAGAACACTGTTTTTATCTCAAAATATATTGGTTTTTCTATGTTTCTTTCCTCAAATAGAAACTGGCAACACCTTTATTTTTAGGCTAAACTCCTCTTCTACTCTTCTGTATTTCCATATTCAGACATGGCTCAATCTACTCTTGCTGCTTCCAAAAACGTCAAATTCGCCATCACTGACTCAGAAATCCCCAAGAACAACCATCTTGGACGCCTGGAATTCGATGGAATCAAATACCCACACCTTGTGGATGCTGCTAACTTTCTGAAGCAATGTTGCATTGCTCATGCTCTTAATGTGGATCCCAAGCCATCCAAAACTCTACTCCAACAATTTTGGTTCACCGCTGAAGAATCCACCATCACCAACAAGAAAGGTGAACAGGTTCCTGCCATTTCTTTCAGCACTGAAATCGGACCAGGGATGATGACTACTTTCGGCTTGAGGAAGGCTCTCAGGTTTCCTGACAAACCCAAGAGTGGGTTTGATGCTTTGCCCACTGATGCTGAACTCATCCAGTTTCTGGACGCAATGGAATACTGTTGGGAACACAAGCCACGAACAACCATTCCCAACAAGAAGTTGACTCTCATCAAGAAGGCAAACATGCCTTCCCAACTGAACTTCATCTTTTCTCACTTCATTCAGTGCATGAGTGGGAAAAGTGGTTCCCTTGATCAAGCCAACAAAGTTCAACATCAGATGGCCTACTCGGTAATCGTTGGCAAAAACTTCGACTTTGCCACCGCTATCTTTGATGATCTGAAGTCAAAGATAGAGAAGACGGAGAGGGATCCCAAGATCCCATATGTACGGTTCATATGTGCATATATGAGATTCCTCTACAAAGACTCCTACCCCACTACTACTGATGGCTCATTCGCCAAAGTGGGTCAGCGTTCACTGGAGGTCAAATCACTGGATAACGAGGTAAGTATCTCTACCCTACGCTCTCGTCTCTCTCTCCACACTTCTTCTACTTCAGCGGCCACGCAGGAGGTTTCTTCTTCTGCTATCCCTGCCGCTACCACCCCTTCTAAACGCCCATCTGCTAGTTCCTTTGGTCCTTCAAAGAAGGCCAAAGTGACTAAGGAGAAAGCAACCACTAGTTCAAGGCCTGAGGAAGTTTCTCGAGAAACTTCCTCGGATGATTTCGTGGTCATCTCCTCCACATCCTCAACACTCACATCATCAACCGTGCCAGCGATCTCGATCGCTGTCACAACATCAGTGACACAACCACCCATCTCTGTACCACCCCAGGTAAATACCCAACTCCCAACTTCTTCTATCCCCATCTCTAATCCCTCTATTTCTTTGGTCTCTGACCCTCCTTCTCTTGTGCAGCAACCTCACGTTGCATTTTTAGGACCTGATGCTCAAACCTTTGAAAGAGACATGCAATTTTTCAAGATGTTTGAATCATCAGGTATACCTAAACCCACCTATACCTCTCCCATCTCTCAATCTAAGCCTGTTACTCAGACGCTAACTTTTATTTCAGGTCCTAGTTTGGCAACTGTTGACTCGAATGTCAACAGTTTGAGTGAAAAGGTAGTCTCTCTCACCAATGCCATCAACGGAACCACCAACGCAGTCAATACCGCTGGTGAAGAGCTGAAAACACTGACAGCTAGCTGCTCCTCCAAAGCTGAAACTTCTCAAATCTCTACTCTTCAAGAAGAGATTGTCAAAGTAAAGGAGGACTCTCAACGTCGGTTTGACGCTTTATCTTCAAAGGTTGATGCTTGCACTGCTCTTCTTCAGCAAGTCCTCGACAAGCTGAATGCACCAACTCTGAATCCTTCCCCTTCCTTCACATCGAACGACCGCACATCTCTGAACGTAGCTGTTGAATTTATTCATCAAGCTACTTCAGATATCCCTGTGATTGAAGGACGACTGGAGAGTCTGGAGGCTGAAGTCCGAAAGTTGGCCACTGCACAGCCTTCCTCTCAAACCATAGATCTCTCCCTCGCTGATAATGACAAAGAGGGGGAGAAAGAAGCTGAAGAAAATAAGGAAAAAGAAGTTGTTGCTGAGGTTCAACAGGAAGAACCTCCCTCTCATGTTGAGGGGGAGAAGGTTGCTGACAAAGCCCCTCCTTCTTACGAAGTCTTAATCGAAGAAGAAGAAGAAGAGAAAGAAGAAGAAGAAAATCTTGATCTTCAAGATCAAGAGGAAGAGCAACCTCATCCGGATGATGATGATGACGATGAAGAATATCAGTCCTTATGGTTTTCTGCAACCGCCACATCATCAGTGATAGCTTCGAAAGAAGCTGTCACAGCAGGGGGGGAGTCTTGGAACATCCTCAGGAACCCCTTCCCAAAGCAAATCTAAGGGTGCAACTGCTGAGGGAAGCCTGAAGACAGTTTCACTATATGAGGAGAATCCTTCTCAGGTATGCCTTTCACTTGTTCACATATCCTACTATAAATTCCCTACCCCTGTTTCCTTCTAGCCTTTATCTTCCTCCTTCCCAACATATACACTAACTTATTTCTTTCTATTTTCTGACCAGACAGTTTTCTCCCCTGCTTAAGGGTAAAGAACTTCAAATAATCCTAGTCGCTGTAGTTGATGAACAAATAATCCCAATCTCTGTAAGAGAGATTGATGAAGAAGATGAGGAAGAAGAGTCCCTGCAACATTCAGGAAGGCCCTCTAGACTATCTCACTGGTCAGAGGAAGAGATGAAGAGAAGAACAGAGATGATCTCTCATCTAGAGAATCAACGACTGAAAGTCTCCTCTCAATCATCAGATCTAGAGTTCCTGACTGAAGATGAAATCGAAGAATCTGTCAGGGTTGAGAAGTTGATAGCTGATTGTCAAAGAGATGCCTCTCTTGCTCTCAAGATTCAGTCCTCTCAAGTCAAAGACAAGAGGCTGAAGAAGAAACCAGTTGAAGTCCAGGCTGCTCTCTTGAAAAAGATTGAAGAGGAGCGCTCAAAAGAACAAAGGGTCAACGATAGCTCAGTCGAATGGTGCAAAAACAAAATCGACTATCGCTCTGACCCAATGAAGATCGTTGCGGTCGTTATCTCTGGGAGAAAGAAGGACAAAGTCTCTGTCACTATGGAGATTACCAGAGAGGATGGAAGTTGCAAGGCCATGTTCGTGTCAAAGCTGGAAACCTTCGATTACATGGAATGGCTAGAGTTCAAAGATGCACTGAAGAAATACAAGTCAACCTACAGAGGCTATGTTGAAGGGATAAATAATGCCCTCATCAACAGAGTCGCTGCAATCCTAAAAGTGCCATCTACTCTTCCTTCAAAGCTAAGGCATCTCAAAAGAAAGCATGTCTCCTCCTCTTCTGAGAATGTCGCAGTGATAAGAAATGAAACCTCCATCAAATTATCAAGAGAAGCTCTGTTTGGTCCTCCTCCTGATCTTTCAGTTCTTGATCTATCTCTACCCCCTGGTGGACCATATGTTGCAGGACAAGTTCTTAAAGAACCTTTTGGAATCTTCTTCAGAGATGATGAGGAAGAACTCAGATTCCAAAAAGTCTCTGAAATTCCTATATGTCTCCTCAGTCATCTCAAGGATCTCTAATACTTATGGTGTGACTACTTCCCTTCTGCTGAACCGATCAAGGCAATCATCAGTCAAGAATCTTCAGATCGAAGGCAAAGAGGAGAAGAAATACCTGACTATATGATCAATCCTCTAAAATCTTCTTTAGATAGCTGATAGATTAGCTTCCTATTTCTTATAATCTATTTAGCAAAACTTACAGTAGTTAGTTCCTCACTTGTACTTATAATTTTCATACCTTGTAATTCTTTTCTTGAATTAATGAAAATTTCAGTGACGTACTTAACTCTATCAGTACTGTAAAAGATCCCTCAAAATAGTAATTGGGACATGTATGTTATGAGTCCTGATTATTCCTTATTTTGAACCATAAAGTAATTTTCTTCAGTTACTTTGTCATTATCAAATAGGGGGAGATTGTTGATCCAAACTCTCTCAGTGATTTGATAACGACCCTCTTTTATACTTAGTGAAAATTACGTTTAATATGTATTAGTGTTTCACCATCAGCGATCAGACTGAGTCTGTTCAGTTATCGCTGATAGTTTTTCTTGTAAGCATTTATATGTATTAGTGTTTCACTATCAGTGATCAGACTGAGTCTGTTCAGTTATCGCTGATAGTTTCTGATGTAAACAGTAACGTAATCCCTGAAGACAAGTCTCGCGTCAACAGATGTTCATAGCTGAATCGAAGACAAAGCTGCTGAACAAAGACAAGTCTACTAGTGACCTGATGCGGATATCAGTGAAGCAAAGACGACTCTACTTATACGCGAAGGAACTTGAGGAAAAGCTTCAGCGATAGCTGAACTTCTTTGTATCTCTGAAGGAAGAGATATTCAGCGATCAAACGATCATGAAGCTTATGCCTCAAGTCTCCTTTTGTCTTACCTTGCACAACCAGTACGATGTGTCAGAACGGACATACCTCTGCCACAATTCGTACAACAACTCTGTCAACTACACTGTTCTTGATACGACCGAAAGCATGTCTCCCAAAGTCAGACTCTCTCAGCCAATCAATGAAGGACACGTGTAAAGTGCCCTGCCATGCATTTAATGCATAGGGTATAAATAGAAAGTTCACATCTCCATCTGAGAGTGTGCTCTATTCTTGAACCTTCATAGAAACCCTTGTTTTTTATACTCTCTAATCCCCCATTCTCTATATTCTTGTGCAACCATCTTAGTGTTTCTTAAGTTTGTTTAGATTGAGTATGTCTTAATCTTATTCCGCAACAAACTTGTAAATTGTATTTGATTTATCAATAAACAATTTATTAAACTTTAAAAATCTAAGTTTGTATTCACCCCCCCCCCCTTCTACAAACTTGTTAAGCACCTCCGGGACCAACAATACCACATCTGATGCCTCGTAGGACTTATACCACATCCGATGCCTAGTTATGCGTCTTTACCAAATAGCCTTCATTTATGCAATAAATCACCAAAACACTTTCTCTTATGACTTATTTATCAAAACACCCTAGAGTTCCCAAATGTACTTGTTTTACAAGGTTTATAAAGTTAAACACTTCAAATAATCAATACCCATCAAATAACCCACCAAATGATAATTTCATGCAAAACACATAAACACTTTAAAATAGATATTTTGGCATGTACAACGTTTTCACAAATCAACTTGAACTCACCTTACTAGACTTAGGCTAAATCTAGATTTTTACCCCATACTTCGAGTTTTCTTGGTGAAAACTTGAATCCACAAGGAACACATCCTAACTTTTAGATCTAACACTTTAAAAGTGTTCCATTCACCTCCAAATATCCAAAACTTAAGACAAAAAGTAAAGAAAGGGAGAGAAAATGAAGAACACATCGAACCCTAGCTTAAAATTGAGAGAGATAGAGAGCTTACCACCACAAAACACTCTTGGATACTCCAATAAACTTCAAATATCTTGATATATCCTTGAAGATCTCTCAAAAACGAAACCATAGCAACTTGAATCACCAAAAATGGAGTTGAGATGCAAAAGTTATGAAGAAATGAAGAATGAGGGCTGGAAATCGGGTTTTATGGTCGAACAAGGCTTCATGCGGGTTTCCACGCGGCTAAACCCGCGCCAAAACCCGCCCGCGTGCCTCAAAGTTACGCGGATGACCCAAAGTCTCGTCGAAAGTCATGCCAAGCATTGCTAGCCCGGTTCTCTTCATTTTTCATGCCCGATCACGGTTTTGGTCATAACTTCTTCGTTTTATCTCCGATTTTGCTCCAGAAAGAACTGTTGGAATCGTAATTGAATCATTCATCCAACAAGACTATAAAATCTAGGATTCAAATACAAAATACTATTTCTTTTTTTCCTTAAAAATACCCACTTTTGTATTAACTTGAAATTATACCTTCCTAAAATCGGGGTGTTACATTAATCGATCCCTTTATCTTTTTTTTGAAAGGGTATCCTAGGATATGCCTAGACTAATACCTTGACAAATAATCACTGTAAGACATCAGCCCTGATTAAACCTCAGTGGCCACAATTTTTATGTACGTCTAGATTCGAACCCTGGGCAGATAGGATATTCCACCACATCCCCAAGGCGTTAACCAGTATGCCACAACCCTTGTGGTTCGATCCCTTTATCTTTACTGGTCAACGATTATAAGATTTAGGTTTTCAACATCATCGAGCATTCAACCACGTTTCTTAATTCCTTCCACCATCATTCTAAGTCTAGAAGTTCAATTCTATGTCTATCAGTGAACTTCTTTTTTATATTGATTACACATAATATGTTAAATTGTTAAATTGTTATTTTCTTATATATATATATATAATATGTACATAATTCTAAATGTTTATATCAACCGCTATTTTTGGACCGCTTTACTACCGCAATAACCGCTATTTCAAATCACAGTTTCGAACTTGATTTGGTATTTTGATCGTTGTAACAGCATAAATGTTTTCATCACTAATGTTACAACATTGGTGGTATAATTATCAGTAAATGTTATTATACATGTAAATACATATATACTATACAATCCTATCCATAGTTGTATTTTCACAAGCCGAAGTTTTCACTGAAACGAACTACTCTTGAGGTAGAGGTTAGGTCTACGTATATCATATCCTGGACCCCACCTCTAGGTGGATATACCAGGTTCATTTGGTCGGTTTTATTCATATTTGTATTTGCATTTGGTACGCTCACTGAACTGGACAAGACTGAACTGGCAAAACTGGACTGTATAAGACTGAATAGGTAGGGAGGTGAAAGAATCGTGGAAGATTTTAGGGTTTTAATTTGACATAGGCAACTTAGTAATTTACCAATATTGTCCCGTGTTTTATTCCACCTATTTTGGTTTGACAAAAGAAATGCATTTTTTTCTCATTCAGGCCCTGTTATATCCTAGTCTAATGTCGCACCAAATTTGGGATGTCATGCTTTTGTACAGTTTTGTGTCATCCTATCCTGCATACATAATGCACCCTTATTGTTTTTGATTAATGGTCTATGGTGTTCATGAACAGATACCAGCATGGTTTCACAAAGGCTCTCTTCCTACACCCCAACCCCAACCCCAATCCTCACTCCCACTCATCCTCATTGGACCCGAAACCGGTTGTGCACCGTTTCATGGATTCATGGAGGAACGGGCCTTCAAAGATCGTAAATCCACACCAACTTCTCCAATTCTTTTCTTCTTTGGCTGTCAAAACGAGCATAACGACTTATTATACAAAGATTTATGGCTTTCCCACTCGCAAAACGGTGGGGTTCTTTCGCAAGAAAAAGGCGGCGACTTTTACATCGCTTTTTCACGAGACCAACCACAACAGGTGTATGTCCAACACAAGATGCGTGAACAAAGCAGAAAGATTTGGGATTTGTTGAGTAAAGGAGGTGCAGTTTATGTTGTCGGTTCTTCGAATAACATGCCGTCGGACGTGTTACTGGCTTTCGAAGATATCGTGGCTCGAGAAGGTGGCATGTCGAGGGAAGCCGCCGTAAGGTGGCTGAGGATGTTGGAGAAAGGTGGTAGGTCCGTTCCTGACATTTTATAGGCCCTGGGTGAGATGTGGAAAAGGGGCCCTCGATAATTATGAAAAAAAGTCTTTGATATATTGTTTTTATCATAAGAAATAAAATTAAATTCAAGAAAATATTAATAATTCATATAAAATCATTTTTTCGAGTATTCTTAGACGCAAAATCAATCAAATAATTACTTCGGAATTAATATTTTCTGTCATATCAATTTTACATAACATTGTTAATCTGTTTCACCGTCAAAAACATCCTTATGATGTACATTTAATATATAAAATGAGATAATTTTGGTCAAAATCGTAACTATTTGGAGTAATAATTTATATAAATCAATATAAATCAGTTGAGTTTCCATCTCATTTTAGGTTAATGTTTTTCATCACCGTTTTATTGTTAAAAACGTCCAACATTGTTCATTCCAATGGCTTTGTTCTAGATCTAAATCGGGCCAGGTTTTAAGTTGGGATTATAGGATTCTTGGTATAGTAATCCAGAGATGTGTGAGCGAGTATCTTGTAATTTATGGTTCTCCTGGTGTCCTAGTCTCTCGCTAGGCCCGTTCTTTGTTTAATAAAGTGATCCATTTCTTGTTGTTAAAAAAAATTAAGTTAAAACCGTCTCATATGGTTAGTAATTTATTTCAAAAGGTAGGCCGTGCTCTCTTAGTTAATAACATAAATCTATTATATTCTAATACAAATATATAATTCATACGGATGAAATAATTAAAAGAGACAGTGGGAGATGAATGATGCTCGATGGATAATATATCAATATTTTCTAGGTAAACAGTTTTAGACTCTGATACTAGATAAAAAAACATTGAAGAAACAATAGGCAATATTATAAAATGAACGACCAATTAACTTTTTACATATTTTTGTTTTCAATGTAATTAATTAATATATGTTTGAGCTCTTAATATAATACAAAATTCTTTGGATCCCATTAGACTTTGGATTTCTAATAGGACAAGTGAGACTGTGGAAGATGAATGATGGAGAATATATCAAAGTTTTTTAGGCAAGTATTTTTAGACGGTGGTACTTGATAAAAAATAGATAAATAATAAACAATACTATAAATTGTCTTAACTTTTAAAATATTTTATTTTCAAATGTAATTAATTATCACATGTTTGGGCCATAATATAATAAGAAGTTTTTTGGGTCCTATTAAATGCTAAAAGAATTTGCTATTTTATTTACTATTTTTTTACTACTATTATACACTAAAAAATTGGGCCTCTATTTCTCATTGGCCTTAGGCGTACGCCAGACCCGTCCTCTTCCAGGCACGGCCGTGAAAGGTGGCAAGTACCATGTTGAAGCCTGCGCTTGAGTTTAGCTCTTTTTTTTCAATAATAATTGTTATTCGGTTGTATACTGCTATCATAGGTTTAGGTAGAATATACTGTGTTTATTTGGTTTAAATTTATTTGATTGATTCAATCAAATGGGTATATGGGATTGGTTAGATGGTTTACTAAATTGATTCAATCTGATTCATTTACGCTAATTTGGTGTCGATATATTTTAGTTGTAAAAATAATTCGTCAATTTTGATATTTGTTTAATTTTAGTTAAGTTGTAATTTAATCATATTTTGAATATAATATTCGTTAATATTATATTACATTATACTTAAATTAATTTATGATACAAAATAAATTTCTTTTTTGGGTTTCAAATTTATTTAAAAAATTAACAATTTAAAACATTATCGTGTATTTAAAAAAAAATGGTTCAAATTTGTAAATAATTAATAGATATAAAGGTATGATTGAATATTATATAAGCTATAAACATTGAAATAATAAATACACTTCAAGTATTATATTTGGTGTTAAAAATGATGTAACGAACCGAAGATGAATCAACATGTACACCAAATTTTACATCATTTTAGGGGGTGTTTGGGATTGCTTATGTGAAGTGTTTTTTAGCTTATTGCAGTTTGGCACCGGA
Organism: Arctium minus; assembly: GCA_954870635.1. Lineage (NCBI taxonomy): Eukaryota > Viridiplantae > Streptophyta > Magnoliopsida > Asterales > Asteraceae > Arctium > Arctium minus. The sequence continues at coordinate 14,984,183 of OX941097.1, read as the reverse complement.
GATAAACACTTTCTAGTCTTTTGATGGAGAAAAATTAAAAGGGCATATAGCGGTGTTAAACCGCTGAAAAGAAGTTTTTGATAAGTCATTTGATTCTAACTTATCAACTTATTTGAAAAGTGCTTATGACTTTTTTGATTATTTTATATGTATAAACAATCTCAAACATCCTTAAATAACAACTTAGTAGCTTATTACGTTTTGGTACCACAATAAGCTAATCCAAACACTTTTTAGAAATCTCCGATTTAATTTCACATAAGTTGATAAACACTTTTTAAAATAAGGATAAATTGTTTTAAATAAGCAATCCTAAATACCTAATCAATACAAGAAAGTAAGATACGAAGAAATGGTAGAAAGATGCTTCAAATGTAATGTTATTTTTTTTTTTTGAAATAATATAAAAAATTATTTAACCATCATGTTATTGGAAAACAAAAAAATTTAAATTTGATAAAAACTTTATCAAATTTTTTTTATTTTTTATCTTTGCCCTTTATCCGATCATCGACACACCAGGTCTGTCCCAGGCTCTCCCTCCCCCTTCGTACGACGCCGTTCGGTGGTTCTGCTTCCCCTAATTACTCTCACCGTCGCCGGCTCGGTGGCTCCGGCGATCTGCCACTATCGCTACCTGTTGTTCCGCTGCTGAACGGTCATTCCTCAACCCTAGCATCGCGTCACGATTCACGCCCTAACGGTAATAGTTTCTTGCTAATCAGTAATTCTCTTTTTTCAATTAACGTCTTTAGGAATCACTTGATTTAGTTTTTATGAGTTTGGATATGGAAACAAAATCCTAGTGTATATGTAATTGAAATCGTAAAAATGCATAAATTGTACTGTTTTTGCTAAACCTATTAGTTTCTTTTTTTTTTTTTGTTGGATTTTGGATGTGTCAAATTCGTAAAACGAGATCATCGTAGCTAAAACATGCTTGTTTTTGTTAGTTTGAATACAAATGTACAGATATTGGAAGTTTTTACCTTATAAACTGCTGCAAAACCCTCCTCTAATAGCTTATTTGTGCTTATGAAATTGTTAGTGGCAGATATGATGCTTTGAGAAATTATGCAGCTAAAGATTTTGGGGTTTCTTGGCTTTCCCTAATTTTCTAATACAAAGGAAGTGGTTAGATAGTTGGAATGTTTAGGGCCATTTGATTAGGTGAGGGATTTGAATTTGTGTAAGGATTTGGAATATTTGTTGTGTTTGGTTTGTAGGATTTGGAATGGAATTTAAACATTATGATCGTATGTATTATGCTTTGCTTTAAGAGAATCGAGAAGACGAGATGTGGAGGAGATGAAGAGATTAGGGAAGATTTGATAAAAGATGGGGGAAGGAGATGCTATGGAAACAATTGAAATCCATAGAATTTGGATTGAAATGACAACCATCTCCAAGGGATTTCTAAATCATCGGTTGTCGGATTTCAAATCCAAACTTCCCTTAAAACCAAAAACAAGATTGGAATGGAATTCAAATCCAATTCCCTCAAAATCCTACCAAATCCCGCAAACCAAATGGTCCCTTTCACTTGCTCCATCTCAATGAACCCGCTTGTTTACAATTTGTAGGCAGATGTATCTTAACAAAGAGATTTTATTCTTCTAATGATGATTTTAGGATTATAGAGCATTTCTTTATCAAGTGCAAGCATAAATGATAACCGGATGTCGAACGCCAGAAAGACAAGGAACTACTACTGTATAAGGAAAATTATGGACTTAGATGGGGAGGAGCGGAGGATTGAACTTACATTAGCAACACCTTAATTGATGACTTAAGCCAGAGTTATGTTTTGTGAATTCGTTGTTCTGTTTCCATTTCCTTCACGTTAAGGCCGCTTACGTGAGTGAAGATTTTAATTTTCTAATCAGAAGATATATTTCTCTGCGTCATCATGGTTTTTTATAAGTTGGCAAAGAATTAATATGTAATAAAATCTATCATTTGTGATGTTTAATCTTGACTGTTTTCATTGGCTCTAGTCCTCTCATGTCATTCATGAAACACATTCAACAACTTGTTGGAAAGCTTCTGGAATGAGATTGAGATTGGATTCAAATGAGTTGCTTTCATTTTTTATATCCTGTTTTTTCTCAAGATTTTCATATTTGAGCACCCATGCTCAAACTTTACTGTTGGCTTAACAAGCAACTTGTCGAGACACTCTCAAAGCTAAAGATCTATCACAGGGATTTTTATTGTAAATATATTTACTCTTTTGTTTATTGACACTATTTTCTACCACTTGAAGCACATGCAATTATTACCATCGGACGAAAAAATTAATGTTGAATAAAAATTTAAAAGAAATTTCTTATCTTTCCATAAAATTGCTAAATGTTCTTAATTGGAAGATATATTCATATATATATATGTGTGTGTGTGTGTGACAAAATGTTAATTATTTAGTTTTATCTATTTTTGTATAGTTCACATTTCACATACCAATATAATTTTAATTACAAAAAAAGAAAAAAAAGGCCTTTTTGTAACAAAAATCCATGAAGTGTTAATAATTCCTCTCAATCTTTTCGCCTCCAACAGTTCATTAAGAAGATGTTATCGTCGTTGGGAATGAGTGTGAATTGCAATTGCTCTTACAAGCCCTCTACTGGCACAAATTTTCATGGGGAATCAGTCCTTTTGAACCCCTCCACCCTTAATTTTACCCTGCCAAAGCTCTCTGCCACCGCTAAATTCAGCCATGCCTCCAGAAGATTTAGGAAGCCTACTGCTGCTATAGCAGCGACAGCTGGAGTAATTGCAGCAGAAACGCCACTGGAATCTGAGGTCCAGTTCTTTTCTCTATAATTCTCTGTTCAATTTCTATCTATTGCCCCCTCCTGATTGTATGCAGTGTTCCTCTAGTTGTATGTGAATTAGGGATGCCTTATGAAAAATTGCAAGTGATACCCATGTGCGTGAAACTTGGTATTTCTCGAATGCAAATTGATATGAAGTTTGTTACTAATTTCAGACAAATCTTGAAATTAAAGTTGATTAATGTCCAAAGCCACAGAATTTTGTATGCGTCTGATAAACAGCACACACACAACTTGCAATTTGGGTTTACTTGGCACTCAGATAAATTTCTTGTCACAAGGTGAAATAGCAATTAGGGCTTCGATGGAATGCTATAAAAAGAATTGAGAATATTGACAAGTTGCATATGGGGTTCTGGGGTCAAACAATGAAACATGAGAGTCAAGATTAATATGGTTTTGGAGGCATATATAACTAGTGTCCCCTTCTTTTACAAACCCAAGAATTCTTACAAGCTTACACCGTATAGATACTGCATTTTCACTCGTTTTGTTTCATATGTGAAACAACACATGGAAACTAGTTTGTAAGTTTGCATGGTTTATTAGGTTTATGAATGATTATGTGTCTATATAACAACGCGGCTATATTGTGTTTATTGCTTGCTACTCTCTCACAAAGATTTCACATTAAAATTTATCAGGAATTTAAAGAGGATTTTCTGGCCAGTTGTATTGATGATCAAATACAGTTTCACAAAATGATTCTTAATCGATCTTTAAAAAAGGGTATGGTAATTTAGGCCGTCAAATTATCTTAATGTAGAGATTTGATATTACTCTCCTTTTGGGACAAAGATTACTTGTAAAGTGGACTCCTTTTTGGGATGGCAAGATTATGAATTTAAATGTAGTCGTCACGGTTTGATAAAAGCAATAAGGAATTCATATGGATTTGAATTAAGAAATTGATTATGTTTATGATGATAAGAATACATCTTTTTCTTTGGAATAGAAGTAGTGGTACGTAACACTATCATGGAAAAGACACTTTTTGCTCCTTTCTACTCGAAATTTGTTGCAAGCCAACCATCGTTCGTTCATGCAAAAATGCGAAAGAAAGTTGGAATTTCAATTTGCAAGAATGAATGATTCTGGACAAATCATGGACATGTAATGCAAATGCAAAATCAGCCTTAGCCGAGGGTCTTCACGGAAACGGTCGCTCTATTCTTCAGGGTAGAGGTCAGGTCTGAGTACATCTCACCCCTCCCGGACCCCACCTCCGAGTGGGATATTTTGGAATCTTTTGGTTTGGTTTACTTTTTGTTTCAACAATTGCTCATTCTTGCAAAGTGTAAGGTTCTTTTCAGTTTTCACATGTTTGCATGATCGATGGTCTGTTGTAAATAATAATTCTTTAGGGTAGAGGTCAATTACATCTCACCCCTCCTAGACCCCACTTCTGAGTGGGATATTCTAAGGGGGTGTTTGGTTAGAGGCATTAATGGGAATGAAGATAAAAGAAACTGTTTGGTTTTATATAATATAATGGGCTCATTTCCTCACAAACCTAAATTTTCATTTCAGGTTAAACCGGATGGAATGAAAATTCAATCCCTGTCATTTTCATTTTTATTCCCAAGCCTGAACCAAACAACCCCTAAGCTCGTTTGGTTTGGTTTACTTCTTGTTTAACAATTGCTCATTCTTGCCAAGTGTAACATGCTTCTCACATGTTTGCATGATCGATGGCCTATTTGCAAACGAAAAGTGAACCATGATATTTCTAAAAGTCAATTACTCAAATATATAATCTAGAAATCGTTTTAATTTGTAGAAGCTTGGAGTGGTTGTGAAGCCGATGGAGAAACCTCGGCTGGTGTTGAAGTTCATTTGGATGGAGAAAAACATCGGGTTAGCCCTGGACCAAGTGATTCCGGGATACGGAACCATTCCTATAAGTCCTTACTATTTTTGGCCAAGGAAAGATGCTTGGGAAGAGCTTAAGATGATGCTTGAAAGTAAGCCCTGGATATCTCAAAAACAGGTAATTATCCTTCTTAATCAAGCCACTGATATCATTAACTTATGGCAGCAGAGTGGTGGTGATTTACAGTAACTTCTTGTTGCTTATTGTTGTTGAGTTATAGACCTCATATTGTTCACTAATTGATGGAGAAAATGTTGTTGAAGTTGATGATTCTCTTTTCTTGGTTTATTTGCATATACTTTTATTTTGGGTTATTTAGGTGATGTTGTGTTATTGAAACCTTTATTACGAAGAAAAGGAAAGAAAATGGAAGGATAGAAAAAAGAACTTGTGTTTTCGTAACTTTTTTAGGAGAAAAAGGAAAGGAAACGGAAGGAAAATAAATATAAGTTTAGGGAAATAAATTAGAACCCCGTATGAAAGATTGTTAAAATTACAAAACTACCTAATCTTTCATTTTAAGTGATATATTCTTAGGCGAAGGATCGTGTGAGAAGTTAAGGTTAACGTGAGAAGCGTGAGTTGATCACCTTTAATCTCATGTCTTCCCTTGAATTGTGCCTTAGAAGGGAATTGATCCTATGCATCTTGGTGCATCTCATTCTAATGTGCATCCATTTCTCATCCAATGGTTGATAACCACTTCTCACGTTAACCTCAACTTCTCACCGGAATCTATCCCTATATTTTTAAAGGGTATATTTGTAAAAATGACATTTTTCTTTCCTTTCTTGTTCAAGAATGTAAAAAAACATATTTTTCCCCTTACTATTCGATAACACAAATAAATTTTTTCCCCTCTCATTTCCATTCTTTTCTTTTTATTTCTCTCAAAATTCGAGGACATAGTGTAAATGACCTCCTTAAAGAGAGGTTTATTAACATGCTCTAAGTTCCTGTTTGATTCATGGATTTTGAAGGAATTGGAATGGATAATTCATTTGGCCAATTCCAATTCCTTCAAAGTCAAAAATCTTTGATATATTCTAATTCCATTCTACGAACCAAGCGCCCCCTAAGTTTGAACATGATAAGATCTCACAGGCAGAATGGACTTAGAATCAAGTTTTGTTTGAGCGAAATTTCTGCGTAAACCATAAATCTACGTTCTAACACTTTTCGTGAATCATTTGGTAACCGTAACCCGTTTCATAAAGTATTTCATACATTTCGTAACATTTTTTCACTACTCATTTGTAATCTATGTGTAATGGACCTGTAATTATTTTATTTTATTTTTTTAGTTTTAAAATACCAACAATACTATAGGAAAATGTTTCGGAAAAAGTTTGTGAATTAGAGGACATATGTTTCTTATGGCAAGAATCACGAGCGACGTTCCTAAGTCCTAATTAATGTTGGGCTCGTGTTAGAGGATCACGAAACACATCTGAAAGGTGCGGGTTTACTTTTTTTTTAAGAAAGCAAGGAGGTGATTTGTTCGTTGGACGGTTCAATCGGGACCATGTCAATGTGTGGCCAATGAACTTTCCAAGCTCTCATACGAGGATCAATTATATTTTACGTAAAAAGAATTACATTTAACTCTAACAGATTCTCTATTTTAGAGATTTCAATATAAATTAGTTATTATAAATGAGATCTAGGGGAGACCCTGAAAAAATAAAGAACCGAAGAACTTATCCAAACCGTTAGATTGAGATAATCCGACGGATAAGATTAAAAAGATGTTTATAACTATCTTTTTCAAAAAATACAAATATTTCCCACTAATTTAAAAAATCGAAAATCAACGAAAACAACAAAAATTAGAGTGAAACAAATTACACCAAAAAAAATGGTCATTTAATTATCTTTATTTTGACATCTATTTTATATATTTTTTCATTCGTTTTTTCTTGGTTCCTCGATTCTTTATTTTTTCAGAGTTCTCCTTGGATCTTTACCCTATTATAATATTCTCTAATTTAATCTAGGCAAAGCCTAGGACACCCTTCTAAAAAAAAAATTCTCTAATTTATCATCTCAATACACTTTTAAAAGAACTTCATATAAAAAATAATATCAATTCAATCTCATTCGTGGAATTGAATAAAATAATCATTTATTCTGTCTGCATCAAGTTTTAGACTATTTTCTAAACTTGGAGTTTTTTCATGTTTTCTCTATTTTAGAGAATATTATAAAGAATTTGTTGAAACAATATAAATAACAAAACCTCTATTTTCTCTATTTTATAGAAGCTGTTGAAAATACTCTTATAAAAAAGAACGGAGTTGTTTACTTGATTTATTAATAATTTCAATCTTAGGGGTCGTTTACCCAAATGCTTACCCGGTAAGCGTTTACCGGTGAGAATCTACACTATTATTTAACTTACCGGTAAGATTTTAGTCAATCGGAACAACATCATGTCCAATAATCAATCCGGTAAGTGCTAACCGGGTAAGAGTCGTCACCCTCACTTACCGGGTAAGACTCTCGGTCTTTGTCACGGCTCTTACCCGGTAAGATTCTACGTCCTTGCCATGTACATTTCCTATGGTAATTGACCCGATAAACACTTACCGGGTAAGCGTTTCGTAAACAACCCCTTAGTATATAACAATTTCTAGTCTTTCATCCTAGATGGATGAGACATAATATGTATCTATTATATTTTTTCTGCTCTATTTTCAAATGAGACTTTTTAAAATACGTTTTATTAGGTTTTATCTTTTTGTCGTTAAACAAGGATTTCTATTTTATATCCATATGAAGAGATGGAAAAAAAAACATAGATATTACCAAACTTGTTAATTTTCAATACAAGTATCAAAGATAAATTCTCAATTTTTCATAAACCACCAAAAAACCCTTGTAACCACTGCCAAACACTACCCTCATTCACCAAGGGGTTTAATTCTGTTTAAATGCATGCAACGGTAAACTTGGGTCTACAGACTTACTCGGGTAAGCACTTACCAAGTCATATTATCTTACCGGATAAATATGGTAAGGACCAAGAATTTTACTCAATAAGAACTAATGCAAGAACCAAGAGTTTTACCCGGTAAGTGATGGCGAAGACTCTTATCACGGTTAACGCTTACCGGGAAGATTGTTGTATATGATACCATTTTGGTTGACTAAAATCTTACCTGAAAAGTAAGTGATAGTGTTGAATTTTACCGATAAGCGCTTACCCGGATAAGCGTTTGGTAAACGGCCCCTTAATCGGTTAAGCCATTTAGTAGTCTAGATGGCGTACATCAAGACATTATTCGACACGGTACCCATTTTCTAAAAATTAAAATACATATTCTAGTTTTTTTTTAGAAGTATCTAATACGACAAAACTCCCACACACATTCCACAAACTTAATAAGACTTGAATCCTTGACCTCCAGGAAATTGGGATCCACTGGATACCAATAGGCGAATAACTCTTTGATATAAAAAACTCTACTTAACAGGCCCATCCATACCAGATTACCTATATCCCATAAGGTCAAAGGTTCAAGACTCACCAAATATAAGGAGTGTGCATTAGTATCTGTCAAATATTGTGAGACATTTAAAGGTATTGAAGAAAACAGTTTCTTTACCCCCAATGACAGAGAAAAGATCTGTATACATTTGATCCTTTCCAAATCCTTATTCCGTATTATGATATTCACCAGGGTTTTTTGATTTGATTTTACTTTGTTAGATTCAACCTAGCCATGGTCCATATATTTGATGGTGCTAAAAGAAAGGGGATATGAACTTTAATAATCCTACACCACATCCAATTCACATCAACAAGTAAATCCACATCCAACCCAACCAAACCAAACCAAACCATGAATAATTTAACCACCCATTATTGTAGGAAATAATGTCCCCAAACTTCAAAGATAAGTCAAATAAATCTAGGAAATATATAATAAAAACAACCACAATCCTTTAAACTCACTCTTCAAACTCATGCATATGATCCAAAAGATAGTTAGCCGCTAGCTCCTCGTTCTTGTTGCAAGCGAAAAATACTTCCAGTACCAATGCTCGATCAAAACCCATCGCCTCCAGCTGCACAAAACAACCTTCATCATCTCATATCCAAAAAACAACCACCTCTAAAACCAAACTAAATGGGCCCAGCCCAATATATCCCACCCAAAAGTGGGATGTATGCAGACTTGTACCGAAAAATGAGAACCAGTTATCCATATTGAAAAAACTTGTCAAAGGTTTTATGGTGTTGGTGGAGGCAAAAACTAAAGCCTTTGAGAGAAAAAAAAAGAATCTTTTGGGTGCGTTTGGTAGTCAGACGAAACCCGACAGGCAAGAGTAAAGTAGTCAAGTGAAAAAATTGTGCAAGGTTAAGGTTTTAATTTGTCACGTGTAGTTTAGTACTTTACCACTCTTGTCCATCTCTTTGATTTTTGTTCCAACTACTTTGATGGGACCAAAAAAAGCATTTTGCCCCGCTCAGCAATGTCATATGTGGTCTAATGTCACACCAAACATGAGACAAAAAAAATATTTGTTCAATCATGTCCTGTCCTGGTGTAATGTCACATCAAACATGAGAGAACAAGTTCTTATCATGTCTTATCTTGTCTTGGTCTAATGTCGGACCAAACATGAGACAACAAGATTTTGTTATGTCATGTCATGTCCCGGTCTAATATCGCACCAAACATGACACAACAAGTTTTTGTTTTGTTCTGTCCTGTCCCACATACCAAACTCACTATGGGGCTGTTTGGTTGATTTTCCATTAAGTCCTGTATGGATAAAGTTGTCTGTGTGGACTAATCTGTCTGTATAGATTAGAAAGGTTTTGTTTGAGAGGGTTTTTTCGTAGATGGAAGGGGCGTATTTTTTAATTTGGAGGGGCGGGTTTGGAAAACTTGGTTGTCTGCATAAAGCTCCCCCCTACAAGCTTACTGAATAAGCCACTTTCTATATCATTAAGTCACTACCAATCAGTATGTATAGTTGATTGAATAAGTTGTGAGTCTCATTAAGCTACTAACAAACAGGCCCTGTGTTTTGTTGAGAAGGGATCAATGAATCAATGAGATAGAGCTGGTAAGCTTACACGTTCAATTGCTTCACGCTCTTCAGGTGTTACTGTCACCGACTGCGGCATGGCTCCAGCCAGTTGTCCCAGAACATTTCTGATTCCACGGTCGTTAAACATCAGTACAGAATGTAGCAAAACATATATAATCAAATACGGAATGAAAGCATAAAATATGGAATCTAATAATAATTGAACTCACCCCTCGCCTTCGACAGGCTCATTTATCAGGCGTAAAAAGTCCGCCTGGTGGTCTTGAATAAGCCGCATGAGGTTTGGGTTTTGCTTTCCTAGCTCTTGAAGCATAGGCTGCAAATGCAAAAATATAATATTTCATTCAGTGAACCTTCCAACTTTTGGTTGTCTCAAATTAAACAAGTAAACCAAATAAGCCCAGTATATTCCATCTAGAGGTGGAGACCTGACCTCTACCCCGAAGAGTAGAGTGAGTTTTTTACATTATATTATAGGACAAATTAAACAAGTCATTTGTGTTTTTTCACAATATATTAGCTATGACTTGTGGTGATTTACATATTAATGGGTTTAGATTGCACCACGAGAGCGCCTTTTTTACGTGATATATTAAAAAATCCGATAATAGGTAACCTTCATAGATGAATCTTGATAGAATACTATTAATTTTTTTTAGCAAAGGGCTTATTCATTTGGGATGCAGGGAGTTACAATAGAATAACTTTAGCTAGTAAGAACTATCTAATAGAAAGAATCACCTGCAAGATTTGAGGATTGGCTTGCACCATGGCTCGGAATGCTTGGAACTATATAAAACAAATTCATTAATTAGAACTCGATAGCTACACTTATATTGGAAGCTTGAGAATCTAAGAACAAACACTCCACCTACCTGTTGACTATTTCTCAAAAAATCCAAGGTACCGGCACTTGCATTTGAACCCACATTCGGAAGCCCCTATTTATAGCAATAGTGTCACCCCAAGTACCAATGAATCATAAAAACCAACATCGGAAAAATTAAATAAAATTGCTAATTACTATTAAGAGAAATATTTTACCTGTGGGAAAAGATCAAGAGGGTTTGCATTAGGACCATCGGCGAGGGCTGCTGGTTGGGCGGCTGGAGCCAGAGCCGGAGCCGGAGCTGGAGCTGGCGAGTTTGTTGCTTGTCCACCTACAGGAGCTTGTGCCACCAATGGAACTTCAGCTTGCTCAGGAATACCCTGCAAGAATTCATTTTTGATAGCTTAAAATGCTGTAATAGAACATAGAATAGAAAATTATTGAATCACAAAATAAACGTGTTCATGTGGTGTTTTTTTTTGGTAGCCATATCCACTTTATATGGAAATATAATTGTTGAAATTTATCGTTTTTTGTTTGAGACTCTTTATGGGACCGCAGCTTTTATCTAGCGTTGTTATCTAGCATATCGGGGTTTACCCTAATTCTATTTAGTTTTATGCAATTTTCTTGATTTATACAACAATGCATCCGTGTGTGTTTATGAGTTTGCATGCTCAAAAGTAATCTCTCATGATTGAACATCTAGAAGAAGTGCTAGCTTTTCATGGAACAAAATCGCCATTCAGACGGAACATGGAACAAAATCCAACGAGTATCCAGAAAAATAGATGAAAGAACTTGATGAAATAGAAGCCAACTCACAGAATACAGGTATTCCACAGCTCTCTCTGGGTTGTTAAATGCAGCACGAAGTGCACGAATAACTGTTTCCCGATCCCAACTTCCTCCACCCATATCAAGGATTTGCTGAATGGTAGTCTCTAAATTACTTCCTGCAACTAGATTCGAAGCTGCTTGACCATATATGTTTGTTTCTGCTCTGCTTCCATAAAAGGAAAGTGAAGATAAACAGAAAACTTGTTAAATAAATTTAACATAATCAAGGATATAAAAGAAATAAACATACTTACATGGCAGGAGATGGAGATGGAACCGCAACCGGAACAGAAACAGGATCATGAATAGATCGAGGAGAAGATTCTGAGCTGCACAGTTACACCAAGTTGGTAATTAACTACAAAAGTGAAGTGCAAAAGAAATGAAAAATCCAAGTTATTCCCAAAAAAATGAAAAAAGGATGCTCACGGTGCCACAGTCGGAGCAGGTTGAGAAGCTTGAGAAGGCTGTGTCGAAGGAGCCACTGCACTCGCAGGTTGAGCCTGAATGGATGAACCCTTGATCAGCATTTTTTATGGTAGCTAGTTCACGTAATTCAGTTTTAACTGATCTAGATTAACACCGAGTCAAAATATATTGGTGAATGGAACAAATCTAAATACCATTAATCCTCCAAGTAGCTCCAATACATATGTTAATTTACGTAATATATGTATAGTATGCTAAAAATGCCAACCAATTTTTCACAGAAACAGCTTTCCAATTATGCATTTATTAAGGCATCTAGAATTGAAGAAATCCAACCAAAAGGGTTTAGAGAAACTTCTGCTTAGACATGTAGTTTCAAGAATAAACATCAGATATTCTACAACATATTTGGTGTCAATCTAAGGTGCTGGTTCAACCTTAAAGCCAGCATAGAGATACGAGAATCATACACATGTTTGACTCGAGCTGTAAATTGAATATAATTTATATCCATTCATGAAACCAATCTTCCTCCTAACATTCTCTTTAGGGCAGTAAATGAACCAAACGAACACGAACGGAGGCTTGTTCGTGTTCGTTCGTTTTAACTTAACCGAACAAACGAACGAAAACGAACACGAACGGTAAACGAACGAAATTTCTTGTGTTCATGTTCGTTCGTTAAGAAAATATGTTTGTCGTGTTCGTTTATGTTCATTCATTAACAGCTAAACGAACGTAAACGAACGAATACAAATGAATAAAAAACAACCACCGTTACTGATCATTTCGTTCGTAAAAAACTAACATAATAAAATGAAAAACCGGGTAAACTTAAGGTATAAAATGGAATTCTAAAAAACTAATTTAATTAATGATTTTACATATTAATGTCATAATATATAAATATATTTATATATATAAACAAACAAACGAACATAAATGAACGAACGTTCACAAACGTAAATGAACGAATGAGACCATTGTTCATGTTCGTTCATTTAACTAAACGAACAAAAAAATGTGTTCATGTTCATTCATTTATTAAATAAACGAACATAACGAACTTCCCGCCGAACGGTTCACGAACGATTCACGGAATGTTCGGTTCGTTTACAGCCATAATTCTCTTGGATTAAGTAATTGTGTGAGGGGTAAACAATAAACAATCGATATCATAGATGTTTAGGTATCCGTTTATTGTTCCCATCTATTAAAGATTCTTCAAATACGGAGATTTGAGAGGAAATGAGGACATGTATTTCTCTCATTTCCTCTCAAATCTCCGTATTTGTAGAAGCTTTAATTTTCGTGCTTATTTTAATTGTTGGTTTAGTTTATGCATGGCGAAAGGGGGCAGCTACGAGCAAATAGAACACCTTTTAGAAGTATCAATACCGTCACACAAATTGTAAATGCATGAATGTGATATACCAAAAAATCCGCGGTGCAATAACAAGATGCTATTTGTAACACAAGTAGTTTTTTTGGTTGGATAATTGGTCACATTTTATTCATGAAATGGATTGGATTGGTATTATTTTGGATACGGAAATTGTGCATCCCTCTCTTATTTAATTTCCCCCAATATGTGAACCCAAATTTTACCAATTCACATTCAATCAAGGTCAGGAGAAAAAAGAGAATTACAATCCATCTCAGTTCAGTTGGGCTATGTAAAACTGATTGATCCTGATCTACTACGACTAGTTTATCTGTGAAACTTGCACAAACGTTGTGCAGATTTAGTAAAAAACTGTGATCGACTCTTTAAAGCAGTTGATCCAACATCTTGTGTAGATAAACCCTCTCTTTTTCCTTAAGTAAACAGTACTTGATCTTATGAGAATTACGCTGAACCGCAACAAGTACACTTACATGCTAAAAAGAAATAAATGGGCAGGGTGGCCAATCTAGCAAACCAGTGGCATCTACATTGAGTTCCTTAAGATATGTAGCATTCTAAATCGAACAAATAGATAAATTAGTAATGTACTAACCACATTTGCAGGAGCAGCCACGGTGGTTGATGAACCACTTGCTGAACTCTTACTCTACAATTGACAGAACAAATACTAGGTCAGTGGCGAAATTGAATTACTTACACAAGCTGCCAAATTTTTTAACCAAAAAGAATAAATAGCAAAGATAGATGAAACTATAACGCTATCATTGACATGAAGTTGTTTCCCATTTTGTAAGAGTTATTTATATATCTACTTCCTTCAGAAGAAGGTATATTGGTAATAATCTCCTTCAATCAGGCATCGCTTAGGAAACATATAACTTAGGATCTGTTTGTTAGCAGCTTAATGAGCTTAATGAGACTCACAGCTTATTCAGTCAACTATATATGACTGTTTGGTAGTGGCTTAATGATATAGAAAGTGGCTTATTCAGTAAGATTTCAAGGGGGAGCTTTATGCAGAAAGTCAAGTTTTTTCCAAACCAGTCCCTCCCCATTAAAAAACATGTTCCTTCCATCTATGAAAAAACTCTCTCAAATAAAAACCTTCTAAATCTATACAGACAGATTAATCCACACAGACACCTTTATCCATACAGAACTTAATGGAAAACCAACCAAACAGCCCCTTAGTCTTACCTTTTCCCACCAGTTCATGTATTATAAAATCAACATTGAAACTTGTCTCTTTGTTTAGAAATAGGTTTACGTATAGGATGAACATGTAATATACCATAAATGTCAATAAGTACCTTACTTAACATAATGACGATGAAACTATTTTCAGCAACTTTGTTCTCCTCCATTGTTGTTGCATCCTTGAGAACTTTTCCTTGATGTATTAGCATTTGTTGTGCAGCTGGGTAAACAGCAGCCCCCTGTACCGTCTCTATTATTTTCTTGACATCAGCAACCTGAAAGAAACAATAACTGAAGTCTTAAACCCATGTTTAGAACCAAGAGCGCAGTACAAGTCAAGGAAAAAGGATCCACTCAGTTGACTTGCCTCACTTCTTTTCTCCGGCAAGCATACTTCTAAGCTTTATTATGAATTTTATAATTTCTTATTTCTTTCATCCCTTTATCTTTTTAAATGTAAAAGCCCAAAACTACAATTCTTGTATCCCTTGACGTCTGTCGGTCTGTGGTCATTTGGGGATACAATCAATGAATCAAAGCCACACCCTCAAAGCAATGGGAAGGTGTAGAATTACCTTGCTTTCTTTATTCAGGGTTTCTCAGAGATGGTGTCCTATTTTCTTAGTCTTCAAATGATCCTGTGTTTATGAGTGCCTTGGCTTGAAGGTCGAACTTTATGGTTTTCAAGTATTTTGGTAGAGGGTCTGCTAAAGCCTGTACTGGTGATGGAAGTCATGAAACTGATGATGGTTTTTTTTCCTTCTGATTAAGGGTATCTTGAATCCATGTATGAAGCATACTCTTACTTTAAGTTCCAAAGGGATTTTTTTTCCTCATTCCAAGCCCCGTGTAGAGAGCATTGCGCCTACAGTTGCTGAAGTTGAGTGAAATTCCAAGCCCCATTGTTTCTTTTCTGATTAATTTCAGTTTGTTTCTTAAATTGTAGTGGGGTTTGTTGTTCTTCAGATATTTGGTTTGCCTTTTTGTATATTAGGTGTTTGAACTTTGAAGCATACAAAGTTTTATCCGTATGCCAGATAGCTGTGGCCCAAAGCTATGTTTAACATTCTTTTTTTGCCGCTCAAAGAAATCCCACACATGTTACTATGTCAAGGACTAATGCACAAAATGCCACACGTATTACTACAAATCACAGATTAGTACACAGTGCCCAACTTAAGAACATAAACTGGTTCCTTATTCCTTAATTTACTTGAACCACAATAGTCAGAATACCCGAGAAAGTTCAGGCAACCACTCTTCCATATTTGAATATGCAAAGTTTTAGTGCCAAGATCGAGAAAAAAATTCATACATCATTCGTTCCAAAAAAAAACAGAGAATTTGACTTCAATCGAAGGGGTTTCCTGTTTTATGAATTTTGAATTCACAGTTGATATGAATTTTGAACCTCTCCTGTTTTAAGGCAAATGTACTAATTACATTGAGCTTGATTGGATACAGCATTGGTGTTGATTTTCAAAGCACTGACGATGACACACAAATCTAAGTTCAACTTATAATTCAAATAAATAGATTTAAGAACATATTTGATATAATCAATCTCAATTATCACGTATGAATTGGCTATACCGAACAAAACACGAACTCTTAAAAACCCTAGCACCTGCAACTCTGCAAGCATACGTCTATGTAAAAGTCAATCAAAAACCATATCACTCTTCATCTAAACACATAATTCGTATATATCTGTATACATGTCATTCATATATCCATATCTATGCACAAACATACGAACCTATATCTATACATACATATACATATATATATATATATATAGAGAGAGAGAGAGAGGCGCACTGTGTCTAGGGGTTTGACTTCGATCTCAAAGTGTGTGCCTTTGAGAGTTTTGACGTTGATCTTCATGGTGGAGTTAATTTCCGATGGCAGCAGTTTGTGAGTGTCTCCGATCTCCGGCCACCGGAGGGCTTTGCAGCAGAGAGCAGTAAAGAGTGAGAAGGGGAAGCAATATATATGTGTATATATATATTATAGCTTGAGATTCAAGATAACAATAGGTTGACAGCACCGTTACTGACAGGGGTTTAGGAGCCAATCAATGAGTGACACGTAGTTGATTAATTAGAAAGCTGCCTTAATATCCTTTTTTTTCTTCTATATCTTTTTGCCTTTATCGTATCTTTGGAGTTTTATACCTTAATCCTTTCCTCTTATTTTTTTCCCAATTATATAAAAAAATTATATATATAATATACTGTATAATATAATATATATAAATATATGATATATAAGGATATATAATATATAATGTATATAATATGGTCATTTTAGCTATCACGTGTTAGATTGTCAAAGTGAATTTAAGAAAACTTAATTTTGGGGTTGGTTGAATTGTTTTTAGTTTATTGTGGTGTGTATCAGAGATAAACATTTTTTTAAAGTTTAGATAGAGAAAAAATAAAAGTGTTTATAGCGATTTTAAATCGGAGATAAATATTTTTTTCATAAGTCATTTGATCCTAACTTATCAATTTATTTGAAAAGTGCTTATGACTTTTTTGCTTATTTTATATGTATAAGCAATCTCAAACACCCTTAAATAACAACTTATTAGCTTTTTACGTTTTGGTACCACAATAAGCTAATTCAAACACTTTTTATAAAACTTCTTTTTGTCACCACATAAGTTGAATAACACTTTTAATTAAAAAAAAAATATAAGTTGTTTTAAATAATCAATCCCAAACACCCCCTTAGATATGGAAATATGAAACAAAAATTAAAACGATGTTATACGAAAAACTCATTAAAATTCTGGGATAAAAACCAAGTTACCGCTAAACTAGAAATGAAAGATAAAGAAAAAGAAATTAAAGTCAAACTCATGAGATACAACCCTGAAGAATGTAGATGATGGAAAATTCTCGGATAATTATTAAATTTTAATTTTCCATATTGTAAATTTTATTTAAGAATGCCTATACAAGTTTCTTCTCTACTTCATATTCTATTATTCGTTATCGCTAATTCTATAGGAGAATATATTCCTTGTCTGAAGGTTGATTTTATTATTATTTGTATTACTCCTATATGTATCAATCCTAAAGTGTTTCTAAATTCAGGTTTAATTCTTACTACTTTGTTTTGTATATCGTTTTTGGATAACAAAGGTATGATTATTTTATTACAAGTCATGTCTATATCTAATGTCCTTTCTTGGATATTTCATCCATAAAATATTCTAAGAACACCTAATAGTTAATGTTTTTTCAAATTACATATATAATGTATATAATGTAGGGTCAGGTTCAGGAGAAAACTCTAAATAAATGGAAAACCGAAAAACCACGAAAAAAAAACGAATGGAAAAGTATATGGATATCAAATTAACGAGAAAAATATGATCGTTTATTTGGTGTAATTTATTTCGCTCGAATTTTGTTCATTTTTCGTATTTTTTCGAATAAAAAATAGGGGGTGGAGGTTTTTTTAATTTAAAAAATATTGTTGTAACCGTTTGTTTAATCATATAATCAGATCATCTAATCTAACGATTGATAACGTGTTTTTTAGTTTTTCATTTATTTGAGGTTTTCCCTTGAACCTCTATCATATAATGTAATATGATATATAAGGATATAATATATAAAAGTTATATAATATATATATAACGTATGTATAATATAATATATATATTATATTATATTATATTATATATATGGAGTTTTATTTATGAACCTTAATTATTTTGAGAATCATGAAACCATCTATTTTATTTAGTATTTATGATAAATAATTTTAAATGGTAGCAAATATTATTCTATCAAAAATATTTTGTCACGACATCTATCATGAATACTTCATAAAATTGGTGGTTTCTCGGTTCTTATTTAAGGATCCTAAACAAACCTATATATATATATATATATATATATATATACACGAGTTTAATCAAATGAGAACCATATAATTTGCGGGATCCATCAGATCTAATGTGATTTAAGATAATTATGGTATTTATTAAATAAATATAAATAGGTACTTTAGTAATAAAAAAGACTACTTATAAATGCATTTAATTAATCTATTCTGTCATAAATAGAAAATCCATAATTCCCATAAATAGGATATCTATAACTCCTCCATAAAAACATTGGTCATTGTGGTTTGCTAAAAATTTGGGTACGGTCCCTTAAACTAACTATCTATGTGGTAGTCCCTAACTTTTTATTTTCACAACATCCATAGTCCCTCAAGTTAACACCGTTAAAAAAAAACTCCAGTTAGATGGATGCATGTGTGAGGGAAAGTTCGTCATTTTAATTATCTTCTTCCTCCCACCTCCTTTCTCAATCAGATTATTCGCCACCACCTTTCACCACAACTAGGGGTGAGCGGAACCTGGCCGACCCGACCACCCAAAAACTCGTTACCCAATCACTCGACCACTCGAACCCGAGAAAATAGTACAGGTATAACGGATCGGGTTGGGTATCCATATTACCCACCCGACCCGTCCGAAATATCCGAAAATTTATCTTCAAAGGGAAGCCTCTTTATATCAGTTACAAAATTGAATAAAGTTCTGGTGAAGGGAATAAAGATTTGCATACCCATTGAAACAATTCAACTATGTGCTTCCAGATGCATTGCTTCTTGCCGAAGATTTTCTGTTCAGATAACGAATAACAACATCGATCTATGGTTTTTGGGTTGAATTTTGGATTGAATTCAAACTTGAGTTCAAACTTTAAAATATGCACGTAATTAAAGGTGGATTTATATGTCATCAGAAAAATAAATGAAAACAATTTAACCATTTACATACAAATATTGTATGTATGATTACACAAATGATTCTACATTTTTTGATTCTATACAATTGAATTTTGAGTTTAAAAGTGGGTGCAAATATTACCAAGTATTGGTATAGAAACACAGTGATCCATTTTCCTTACAAACATGAAGATGGGGCTTCTGTTACCATATCATCAAACAAGATTGAATAAAGTTTTGGGTTGAATTTTGGATATCCGAATATCCGACCCGTGGATATCCGAATATCATAATATCCGAATTTTTCGGGTTTATCCAAAATTCGATCGGATTTCGGGGTAACCATCCTTCACCCGATATCCGGTCGGGTTTATGGTTTTGGGCCCCGACCCGACCGATGCACACCCCTAACCACAACCCACCATCGCTAACCACCGTCAGCAATCGTTACATATCCAAATTCAAAAACCATATTATAATAAAACATTAAACACAAAACACATTAAGAACAATTTGATGCTTTGGTTTTCCATTAAAAAAGCCATTTCAACATAGAGCCTATCGAATCCTCTGAGCATCATCATTAATAATATATGTAGATCAAGAACCGTAAATCTAACAATAAAATTAAAAACTCAATACAAAGAGAAGCCCAAACACAAAATCCACAAATCAGAGATCTAGGGTTCAATCTAGATGCAGGAAAAAGACCCATAAATGGAGGTCTTCTTCCTCATTGTAGAAAAAAAATCCTAGATAGCAGTGTTCATCAACTAGATATCTGTTGTTGAAAGGGGGGTCACACACCAGAAGAAGAAACAAAATAAAGGAAGATTTTTTGTTTGGTGTTCATCGACCAGATCTAGGTTTGTTCCTTCTTCTCCGAAAACGTTTTGGTCTTCTTCCACATCGATATGGTGTTCTTCCTTTTCGAAATCACATGGATCTAGGTTGCACTTCTTGATATTCGTCGGAGATAGATCATAAGCGTGCATATGAGCAGTGGTGGATCGAGAAAAATTTGTCGTTGGGCGCACTATATTAAATAAAATAATAATTAACTAAAGAATTGTCCTACGTAATTGATGGCAAAAATGCACACGTGTAAAATGTGTCACAATAATGGCGCAAGTATAAACTACGTATTGCGTTCGCTTCTCAAGTAATATAATGGTAAGGACCAAATATCGTATCCACAGGGATTGGACTTAACTAAGAATCAGAGATTTTCACGAACTTCCGGTGCAAAGTTAAAGATTTATAAAATTTGATTGGTTGGTTTAGAGCGAAATATTAAATATTAAATTTAACAAATGATAAAAAGCGGGTACGGGTGTAAGTTTTCCCCGAGAGTATTTTTATAACTTAAATGGTTAACAAGACCGGTCACAATGAAGTCCCACACGATTTCCTCCTCTCGAAGCTACGTCATATAGGTTGCGATAACGGTATTATTATAAAATTACCACACTAGCTAACTTTCGGTTTACCAATCTCACTAAGTAGATCTCGAAGATCTTAGCCCTGTTAGTATGGAGAGATGCGCATATCTCTATGACACACCAACTCGACCAACATTTCGGACCTTAGTTCGATTATGCAAAAATCCATATCTCTATGTGATTATTAAATATTTTCTCAAATCTTCTTGCATCACCCAAGCCGTATTCGGGTCCGCCCCTCTCGGGGTCTAAGACCTAATATTAATACACACAAGTGATCGGCTTGTCCGCATTGAGATGAAGATTCAACTTGGATGACCAAACCGAGAAGCTAGACAAATGTGGTAACACCCAAGTGTTACATTTTAACCTCTCGGGTTTGGCTTACACCCGCACCCAAAGGGGGGTTTAGTTACTGGACATAATTAAAGACATAATAGAAGAAAAGAAGTGCTGAAAATTAAACTGCATTAAACTGAAAAACTGTCATTGTGGTCACAGACTTACCACAATGGTAACGAAATGTAAAGTGCAGAATTAAAAACTAAAGAACAATACAAGAACACTATCTAAGAACTTGAAATTTAAAAAGCTTGGAGATTCTCAGGGAGCTCCAAGGGAGTGATGGAGTAATTGGTGAAAAATTGGATGCTTCAAATGTCAACCCCAAGCCTCTCTTTATAGTCAAAAAGGGTGGATAGTGACTTAAAGGGTGAATAGTGATCTTTCTAAACATGCCTTATTTATTTGTCTTTATCCTCTTGTCTTTATCCTTTTCTTTTCCATGAAAGAGTTCAGTCTTGACCCATTTTCAACCTGCAAGTCTTCTTCACAAATTGGGAAATAAAATCTTTAAGAAGATTTCCAGCAATCATGTACCACTATGGTGACTTGCCACATTGGTTCCAAACGTCCAGAACCTGATTTTTAAACTCTTTCATGACTTTTTGGATACTTTGGACCAAAGAAATAGAAAAGGCTCAAATGGATCTTTGGGATGATAGAAATAAGGAAAAATGTAAGAAAGAGAGAGACAAATAACCCTAAGATATGAGGGTTATCAGTAATGATCTCTAAACAATCAACAACTTATGTTTCGTAGGCATGAATCTTGTTTCTAGTCTCTCTTTCGTATCTTGACTCTTGAGACTTGAGAGATATAGAGTCGATTAGTATTTAGTAAATGAATTAAGGCATTAGGTTTCATTTTGTGGGCTAGGGTGGGGGTGGGGCCTTTGGTTTTATTTGTTGGGGTCCTTGTATCATATTTTTAGAAATTATAAGTAAAAAAATGCCTATGGTGACATTATCTTGTTTGGGGCCAAAACCCCTACTGTAACACCCGTAATTTCCTAAAGAAACGATTAACGAACGACCAAGGAAAATGGTCAGCGGCCGGTCGAGAGAAACGGTCGAGGAACGGTTTAACATAAGACGTGAGGAGGCACACAGGAACACGTGCGGCTTGGCCCGTGGCTTCAAGCCGCGGATAGGCCCACACAACTCACTGTGGTCCGTGGCTTAGAGACACGCACAGCTTGGCCCGAGACTTGAGGTCGCGACCAAGGCCACGGGAGACTGTCTGATCGATTAAAACTCAACTTTCTAGGGTTTTCTCTCATTTTACTCCCACTTTCTACTTTAAGTTTCGGTTGAGGTAAATCTCTTGTGTAATCCAAACTTTGGTGTAAGGATCTTTGTAGATCTAAAGGTTTACTTGTTGGTGGTTAATTTCTTTTAGATTTTGGAGAAATGGGTTATTTGGAAACCCTAGCTTATTGTTGGTGATGACTCAAAATGGAGGAATCTACACTATTGGAGGCTAATGATTGGATTTGGAACCTAGGTTTAACTTAACCTAGCAAGGCGAGTTCAAGTTGATTTGTGAAAACGTTGTACATGCCAAAATGTTTATTTTTAAAGTGCTTATGTGTTTAACATGAAATTATCATTTGTAGAGTTATTGATGGGTTTTGATTATTTGAGAAGTTTGGCTTTATGAACATTGTAAAACACCCATATTTGGGATTTTTGGGCATCTTGGTAAATGAGTCGTAAATGGACGTGTTTTGGTGATTTAGTGCATAAATGAGATTATTTGGTTAAAAGGCATTTTAGTAATTTTTTTGGAGAAATGTTTAATTTTGTGTTATTGGACGTTTTGAAGAAATAAATGGTATAAAATCATTTGGAAAGTAATTTGTCCCAATTTGAACGGTATTGGAGTCTGCATATGTATTTTGGCATGTGTTTGCATGATGTGAGTCGATTGCATTAATTATTTGGGAATTGTTAATCGTTAGTCAAAAGAGATTTGAGCATTTTGGTTCGGTGTCGATTTAAAAGAGTCTTGAGGACACTTGTCCGGTTATGATGGCTCAATGTAAAGTCGGTTATGGTTTACACGCTAATGCACCATGTTGCATATTGATGTTTATTACATGCTCGAGTGCGTTGGTCATTCTTGTAAAGTCATATAATGTTAGACTATGTTGCATTGGATCCATAGTCACGCAAGTCAGTCTGTTTTGGATGGTCAATTGGGTATTGCGGGGTTGAACTCCGATATCCATGTTTTACGACCAGAAACTTTACAAGTAGGCACTAGGAGGGTTGAGTCTAGTGGTACAACCGATGATGTAGGCACTAGGACCGCCGCCGCTTGAAGTAATGCCTGGGAGATAGTCTTTAAGTGTGTCGGGCCTTCGGGATGGAGTTCTTCGGAATGTTCATCAAGGTCAACTGACTTGAATTGAAACTTGTTAAAGAAATCGTAGGGACACTTAGGCTGTTATGTCGTGAGGGGTCATGCGATTAACGTTGCATGGGTGGCATACTTTTGTGTTCCTCCACTCTCAATGGATACGGGTCTCCCCCGTTGTCGGCTAGCAACATTTTAAATATAATGGCGTATTACTTTATTGTCATTAGGCTTATGTGGTTGACCGTAAATGAGGACCTTAATATTGGATCTCCCTCCACGTATATTAAGGTTTGAATGAAGTACGTCCTCCTCATGTTTTGATAATTGGTTTCCCTTCAATTTGTGGTCGCGTGAGTATTGGGCCTAGCGTCCGTATTTTTGGTAACATATTGTACATGCGGGTTTTAACCATGTTGTGTGGGTTGAGTATCTTACCCCACCCGTGTTTGGGTGTTTTGGAATGCAACGTTTTATCCACGTTTCTTAAATTGGGAGTCAATCCCCGTTCTCTTTTGAGTGAGTTTTGGGTTGCATCATTTTATAAAGAATGTTTTTGTAGTGGGGTGTCCACCTTTGAAAGATGCATGAAATTGGAAAAGAGTCGTCTTCGAGTTTTAAAGTAAATCATTTGAAAGATTATGATTTTTAGTTGGGGTTCATTCCTTTAAAAGATATATTTATTCATGTAAAACTCTTGAACTCACTAGGCGTTAGCCTAACCTTTTTATTTGTCGGCATGTGCAACAGGGTTCGTTGGGGAATAGTTCTAGTGGCACTATGAAGAGAGAAGTGCTAGTTGTGTGCTCGTGAGGTGAGTAGCTTCATGAAGTCTTCCGCGTTAGCTTATGAAGAGCAACTTGTATTGGGGATATGTAGCACCCGTCCTTGGTTTAGTCCTTGTATCTTATTGGAGTTTATATTGTTGAGGTTAGCTATATAATTTTATATTGAGGTATATTGAGTTTTGAATAATAAGAGGAAGTCTTGTCTCTCATTTGATGTTATATTAAAATTTTGGATTAGTTGCTCTTATCAAATTTTGAGGGTGTTACACCTACCCCTTTGTTGTCAATTAACACTTGCATATGAGATATGTCAGAAATGAATCAAAACGGGAGAGGGGCATTCACGAAAATAGGGGTGGGGTTCGTTAGGTGAGAGGTGTTCGTCGAGGGCAGCATTCATCGGGGGAGGGGATATCACAATTCTTGGGTTTCTTGCATCCATTATCAGGCTATACACATATTATATATATACGAAATATAACTATTATTTTTAAAGGAAATAGGTTATTGAGATAAAAAGACTGATTTACCCCTCATATGAGGGCCATGTGATGGAGATAACAGTGGCCAAATTAACAATGTTAACTTGAGAGACTATGGATGTTATGAAAATGAAAATTTAGGGACCACCAATGTAGATAGCTTGTTTAAGGAATCATATCAAAGTTCTTAGCAAACCATAGGGACCAACAGTTCAATTCACTTAAACATTAATTAATTGTTCACAATGTTTATCAAGTCCTTATACAATGTGTAACACCCGTGATTTTGAGAATTCACGTTTATGGTTCTTGGAAGTCGTTTTACCATTAAGATGGAATTATATAGGGGTTTGCATATATTTATATAGTGGAACCATCGATGATTGTTGGGAACTGAAGAAAAGCTTAAGTATGGTTAATGCTGCTAGTTAAGAATTACTACTGCTAGAAGACTTCAAAGTTAATACTGCTGAGTATTACTACTCTTAGTAGAATTAATACTGCTAGTCAAAGTTAGTGCTGCTTGAACAAAGTTAGTACTGCTTAGCTAGTTAGTACTGCTAGAGGTTAGTGTTGCTTAGTAGTTAATGCTGCTTATGATTAGTGTTGCTTATGAATTGAAGATCTGGATGAAGAGAATGACAGCTGTAAAGAATAAAGATATTCATGGAAGGATTGAAGATAACTATGCAAGATATACTGAAGATATTCTATTTTTTTGTTATTATCTTTTTGTTCAGTATTTGTATAGATTTGACAAAACAGTTTACATATAGTTTTTAATTTCTAAGTTTTTGTTAATAGAGAGAATCAACTTTAAGGCATAGATCCTAATTCTAGAGAAGTAGAATTCGTCTTGAAAGAGCTTGTTCTTCAAGATTGAGGTTGTGTGTGTAATCTTGTGATTTTAATACAAGTTTGCAAGTTGTTAATCATATACTGTTTGTTTACTGTTACATTGAATATCAAAGTGTTATTCCGCAACTTCTTTGATATTGTTTCTGAGACTTTATTCTTGTTGAGAATTAGATCCTGACAAGTGGTATCAGAGCTTGATCTCTCAGAAACATCTATTCATTCATCATGGAAAACTTTGCAGAATCAAACAGTACTCTGGTTTCAAAAGTACCAATGCTCAGACCCAATGAATTCGATATGTGGAAGATCAGAATCAAGCAGTACATACTCCTCACTGACTATTCTATGTGGGATATCATAGAGAATGGTCCTTCTGAAGCAGGTAAGATTGGTGCAGATGGAAAGATAACTCCACCAAAAACTGATGCAGAAAGAAAGGCTAGACAGACAGAGATGAAAGCCTTGAGCACTTTGCTCTTGGCCATCCCCAATGAATATCAACATCAGTTCTGCAACTGCACTGATGCAGAGATGCTCTGGAATGCTCTAGAGAAGAGATTCTCAGGTACCAAAAGTACCAAGAGAAATCAGAAAGCCATTCTGAAGTAACAATATGAGAACTTTATGTCAACCAAGAATGAGTCCATGACTCAAACTTTTGACAGGTTCAACAAGCTTATTGGTGAACTTGCTACAGTGGGAGTACAAATTGATCAAGATGATCTGAACAGAAAGTTTCTAAGGTCCCTGAGTGATGAATGGACCATGTATACTGTGGCTTTCAGACAGAATGATCAACTGGAAGAAAAGGAACTTGATGATCTATATAATGATCTAAGAGTTTTTGAATCTGAGGTAGAGGCTAAGAAGAGGCCTTCTGGGTATGTTCACAATGCTGCACTCCTTTCAGCATCAACTGATTCTACTTTCAACCCTGAATCAGTTAGTGCTGCCAATGGAGCAAATCTAGAGAAAGGCAATGAAACTGTATTTGAAGCCTTTCTAGCAAGTCATGGAAACTCTTCTCTCATTAATGATGACTTGGAACAACTCCATCCAGATGATCTTGAAGAGATGGACATTAAATGGCAGATGACCATGCTCTCTATGAGAGTTAAGAAGTTCATCAAAAGAACTGGAAAGAACAACTTCTCATAAAGAAGAGAAGATGGAGCAGGTTTTGACAAGTCAAAGGTGGAATGCTATAAATGTCATCAGAAGGGACACTTTGCTAGAGAATGCAGAAGTGGAATGCCTCAAAACAATAACCACCAACAAGCTCAATCTGGAAGCTTCAATAATAACAGAAACTCTGCTCAAGCCTTTGTCTCTCAACAAGGCATGGGGTTTGATTGGAGTGATCAAGCTGAAGAGGCCATCCAGAACCAAGCTCTAATGGCAGAGGTATCTGATCTCCCAACAGAGGTAACTTCCAATCTTTGTTCTCAAAATTGCATTAACACTGTTAAGAGGTATAGGGATCACAATCAGAACATGAGTGATAACCTTAAGAGATTGGAAAAGGACATAAAAGATTATGTGAGGATAGTTGAGAGATTTGAAGAGCAGATTAAGGGTTTTCAAGCCAATGAGCTTCAACACTCTTATGACACAAACTACTGGAAGTGGGAGAAGAATGACTTAGAACTTCAACTGACCAGATCCAAAGAGGAGAATGAGAAGATAAAGAGGGAGTTTGAGAAAGCCAAGCTGGATATTGAGAAATTTTCCAATGCCTCTAAAGCAATGGACTCTTTGCTCCAAACTCAAATCCATGACAAACTTAGAAGAGGAATAGGGTACAATACCACACCACCACCCTATAACAACAACTACATCCCTCCTAGTTCAGATTTGTTAGAAACAAAGGATAGGAAGGACCTACCTAAGGGAGCCACTGAGATAGATCCCTTAGATGAAGTAGTTGTTAAGGATAAAACTGAGAAAGAAGTTGTCAAGGATAAAGACAACACTGTGAGTGGTGAGATTCCTATAGAAAACCACATAATCACCAATGAGGGATGTGGAAAGCATTGGATCAAGTCCAATGAGATAGAGAAGACTGAGGGAAAGAACAAGAAGGTTTATTATAAGCAGACCACTGTTGTGAACCCTATCCCTTGCAAGCAGTGTGCATGCAATACTTCTAAGCCCCAAAAACATGATAAACCAAGGGGAAATCAGAGAAACTGGAACAACCAATGGGCACAAAAACAAGGCATTGATCTGAGTAAAATCAATAGACCGAAGCCTTGTTTCATATGTGGAAAGTTAAACCATTTGGCTAAGCATTGTTTCTTTAATCCTATTAACCAACAGATGAACTTTCAAAGATTTGTGCAAAAATCTGTTGGTTATAGGAAGGCTGGAAAGAAACATGTGATGAAGAAATCTGTTGAAAGTAAGAGGAAAAAGGTTTTAAAAGAAAGTATTAAAATGTGGGTGCCTAGAAGCACTAAAACTGTTAGTACTGCTGACAGGGATAGTGCTGCTGGAAGCATTACTGCTGCTACCAGTGTTAGTACTGCTGAAAATATTAATGCTGCTAATACTGTTAGTACCTCTTCAAAGGTTAATACTGCCAACACAGTTACTGCTGCTAACACAGTTACTACTTCTAACAAGGTTAGTACTGCTAAGCATGCAAGTGGTGCTAAGGCAGTTAGTACTTTTAAAACCAGTACTGCTTCTAGCAAAAATGTTTCCAAGCCTATCATTGTGACAAAGTACTCCAGAAATGAGGAGTCAAAGTTTAAAAATCTTGTCAAGAAAGAATGCAAGTATTTTGATGAGAAAGGGGTACCCAAGACCACTTTGGCTTGGGTTCCCAATTCATACTAACTGATTTATCTTATGTGCAGGGCAACCAACAGCTCAAGGGAAGGAGCATATGGCATGTTGATAGTGGTTGCTCTAGGCACATGACAGGCAACATGTCATGTCTTCAGGATTTCAAGCATATCAATGGAGGACATGTTGCATTTGGAGATAATCTTACTGGAGGTAAAATAAGTGGCAAAGGTAATGTTACAAAAGGTAAGATGACATTTGAGGATGTCTACTATGTTGATCAGTTAAAGTACAACCTGTTAAGTGTATCACAGGTTTGTGACAAACAACATAGCATATTATTTACAAACACAGAGTGTATGATTCTTGCTCCAGGGTTCAAGGTAGTTGATGAAAGCATGATACTACTTAGAACTCCAAGAAAGGACAATGTTTATTGTCTAGATATGGACAGTGTTGATAGTGATTCATCCATAAACTGTCTTGTTTCAAAAGCTTCTGTGAATGAATCCTCTCTTTGGCACAGAAGGATGTGTCACATGAATTTCAAGACTATGAACAAACTTGTTAAAAACAACCTTGTAAGAGGTTTACCATCAAAAGTCTTTTCATGTGATGATCATTGTGTTGCTTGTCTTAAAGGCAAACAGCACAAAACTTCTCATAAGACCAAAGAGTTAAACACTATTTCTTCTTGTCTCCAATTACTTCATATAGATCTGTTTGGTCCTACAAATGTTATGAGTATAGGCAAGAAATCTTACTGCTTGGTTATTGTTGATGATTACTCCATATTTACTTGGGTATATTTTCTAAGGACTAAGGATGAGACAAGTGGACTGATCAAATCCTTTATCCTAAGAATTGAAAACCAAACTAATCAAAAAGTAAAAGTCATTAGATCAGATAATGGGACTGAATTTAAAAACCTTGATCTAAACACCTTTTGTGAAGAGAAAGGCATTGAGAGACAATATAGTGCCCCTAGGACTCCTCAACAGAATGGAGTTGCTGAAAGGAGAAATAGGACACTAATAGAGGCTGCTAGATCTCTGTTGGCTGATTCAAAACTGCCAATTACCTTCTGGGCTGAAGCAGTAAATACTGCCTGTTATGTCCAAAACAGAGTTCTAGTGGTCAAGCCAAAGAACAAGACCCCATATGAGCTTTTAAATAAAAGAAAACCCTTTATTGGATTTTTCAAACCTTTTGGGTGTCCTTGTACAATTCTCAATACTAAATCTCACTTAGGTAAGTTTGATAGCAAAGCAGATGATGGATTTCTTGTTGGTTACTCATCTCAGAGTAAGGCTTACAGAGTTTTTAACTCTTCTTCTAGAATAATTGAAGAAAGTGACAATGTCAAATGCAATGAGAACTCACCAAATCCAATTGGGTCTGGTCCTCAGTGGCTATTTGACATTGATTCACTAACTAACTCTTTTGGTTTCAGTAGTGATGACTATGCAGGTTCAGGGAGTGGAGAATCAAGAACTACCCAAGTCCAAGACAGTATGTCTAAATCTGTGATCTTTCCCATATCCACAGTGGATCCTGTTGAAGACTGTGAAAAGGAACCATCTACTGGACCAAGTCAGAGTGAAGAGGAAAGTAGAGATGAGGAGACTCAAGACAATAAAGAATCAGAAGTAGCTGCTGAAAACACCTCAGTTGAGTTGCATGACTCCAATTTAGAGGTGGGACTTAATGAAGAACCAAATCATCACACCAGAATTCAAAAGAATCATCCTCCACAACTGGTAATAGGAGACATATCATCTCCTATGATGACTAGAAATCAAAGCAGACTGCAAGAAATGCAAGATCAACAGCATACAGTGCTTTCTTGCTTTCTATCCCAGCTTGAGCCTAAGAAGGCACATGATGCTATGAAAGAGTCCAGTTGGATAGAAGCAATGCAAGAAGAGCTATTGCAATTCAAGCTGCAAGATGTTTGGGATCTGGTAGACCTTCCTAAAGGCCAAAGAGCAATAGGAACAAAATGGGTCTTCAGGAATAAGAGAGATGAAAGAGGTATAGTGATAAGGAAAAAAGCAAGGTTGGTGGCTCAAGGGTATACACAAGAAGAGGGAATAGACTATGATGAAGTATTTGCACCAGTGGCCAGGATAGAAGCAATTAGATTATTCCTGGCTTATGCTTCTTATATGAAATTCAAAGTCTATCAAATGGATGTGAAAAGTGCATTTCTTTATGGCTCAATTGAAGAAGAAGTATATGTATGTCAACCACCAGGGTTTGAAAACCCAAGCTATCCAGACAGGGTATACAAATTGAAGAAAGCACTTTATGGACTGCATCAAGCTCCAAGAGCATGGTATGACACTCTGTCATCCTATCTCTTGGAAAATGGCTTTGAAAGAGGAGTCATTGATAAGACTTTATTCATCAAGAGAAAGAAGAAGGATATCTTGCTGGTCCAAATCTATGTTGATGATATCATCTTTGGATCTACAAGAGACAACATGTGCAAGGAGTTTGAGGAACTAATGCATCAAAGGTTCAAAATGAGTTCCATGGGGGAACTTACTTTTTTCCTTGGACTCCAAGTTCAACAGAAGTCAGATGGAATCTTTATCTGTCAGTCCAAGTATGTGCAGGACATTCTAACCAAGTTTGGTTTCTCAGATTCAAAACCTGCCAGCACACCTATGGAGACACACAAGCAGATAACAGCAGATCTTGAGGGGGGAGGATATGGATGTTCATCATTATAGATCCATGATTGGCTCTCTCATGTATCTTACAGCCTCTAGGCCAGATATAATGTTTCCAGTCTGTGTATGTGCAAGATTCCAAGTTAGGCCAAAGCAATCTCACTATCAAGCTGTTAAGAGGATATTCAGATATCTCAAAGGGCAACCCAGATTGGGACTTTGGTATCCTCATGACTCATCCTTTGACCTACTGGCATACTCAGATAGTGATCTAGGTGGAGCAAACTTGGACAGAAAATCTACTTCTGGAGGATGTCAGTTCTTAGGTGCAAGACTAGTTTCATGGCAGTGCAAGAAACAAACCACAGTATCCACATCTACAACAGAGGCAGAGTACATAGCAGTTGCAAGTTGCTGTTCTCAAGTCTTATGGATTCAGAATCAAATGCTGGACTATGGGGTAACCTTTCTACACACTCCAATTTTTATTGATAATAGCAGTGCTATTAGTATTGTGAATAATCCTGTCAAGCACTCAAGGACAAAGCACATTGAGATCAGGTATCACTTCATAAGAGACTGTAATGAAAAGAAACTTATTCAAGTTGTAAAGGTTCATACTGACAACCAGTTTGCTGATCTATTCACCAAAGCATTTGATGTGGGTAGATTCACTTTCTTGGTAACAAGTGTGGGAATGATCAACTCTGAATAAGCTCCTACTTAAAAAGTGGTTCAATACCTGTATATTGTTTATTCTTGGTGGTCCTAATCTTCTTTTTCAGGAAAAGTAGAGCAGTACTCAGTCATTCACAAAGCTTAAAAGTGTAAGTATTGTTAATACTACCAGTGCATTGTTAATGCTGCCAGTGCATTTTTAATACTGCCAGTGCATTGTTAATACTGCCAGTGCATTGTTAATACTGCCAGTGCATTTTTAATACTGCCAGTGCACAGTTAATACTGCTAAATAGTTAATACTGCTAGTTAGTTAATACTGCTAGTGGTTAATACTGCTAGTGGTTAATACTGCTAGTGGTTAATACTGCTTTCAGTTAATACTGCTAGTGGTTAATACTGCTTTCAGTTAATACTGCTTTCAGTTAATACTGCTAGTAGTTAATACTGCTATCAGTTAATACTGCTTGTCGTTAATACTGCTAGTGGTTAATACTGCTATCAGTTAATACTGCTAGTGGTTAATACTGCTATCAGTTAATACTGCTAGTGGTTAATACTGCTAGTAGTTAATACTGCTTGTCGTTAATACTGCTCTTGGTTACTACTGCTTATGTCCCGAATACTATAAATACCCTTTGCCCGCCTAAAAGTTCATAACGACTCTTTGCATACTGTTCACTTGCGCTCTAAACCCTTTCTCTCTCAAGTTCAAAGTTTTCAGGCAAGAACCTTCAAGGTCAATGGCATCCATGGCGTTCATAGACGAGCACAATGAAATCGCGATACTCCAAAAGCCAAAACAAGCTGAAGGTTTTCACCAGATAGTCGACTTTCTGAAGTCATGCCATATTGCCCATGCTCTCACTCTATCTCCTACCATCTTCATAGAGCATCAGAGGCAATTCTGGGCAAATGCCACCATTGTTACTGAGAATGGTGTGCAAATGATCAAAACAAGGGTGTGTGACAAACCCTTGACAGTTACTGAAGAGGTACTTCGCATCAGTCTACGTCTAGACGATGTCTCTGGTATAACTTCTATCTCTAATGATGAACTGTTCGCTACTCTTACAAGAATGGGGTATGGAGGCCCATTGGGTGTGTTCAAGTTCTCAAAAGCAAAATTTTCACCCCAATGGCGTTTCTTTGTCCATACCCTTATGCATTGTATCTCTAAAAAGACTACTGAATGGAGTGAGTTCAGTAGCACCATTGCTTATGCTTTGGTATGCTTAGCCACTACTAGAAAGTATAATTTTTCCCAAATGCTTTTTAATGATCTTGTCTCAAACCTGGGAAGTAAAAAGAGCTTTTATATGTACCCCAGGTTTGTCCAAGAAGTTATTAACCATGAATTGACGGATATACCTCATTTTGATGGGGTATATGTACCAAAAATTCCCAAAGGTAAGGTCTTTTCAAACATGAAAAGATCCCCTCTGAACTCGGAAGGAGTTGACACCCCATTGTTCTCTACAATGATGGTGGTGTCCCAAACTGATGAAGGTATGGCAGCAGGGTCAAGGACCCTATTAGACCAACCCACTGCTAGCCAATCCCAACCTTCCCACCCTAAATCAATTCCCTAGTCTCTTCTTGATAAACCAACTTCACCAATCACCCAAACATACAAAAGGAAACAGGTCAAGAAGGCTCCTTCCCTTCTTGTCCCATCAACCCCTAAGCCTTTAAGCCCTCTAAGGGAGGATTCTCCCTTAGAGAATATCTACAGGGAAACCACAAGGGTGTCTCCCAACCCAAAGGAGGTGCTCTCTGAGGAGGAGGAAGAGCATATGGGTGAGAAGGCTGCCACTACTCCTGCTAGCTCAGAGGAGGTCAGTGGTAACATACATAAGACCTTCCCCATGGTAACTTTGAATGAGCAATCATTCAAAGGTCCCCGGTGCCAAGAAACCAAGGGGGTGGATAGTGCTTCTACTAGGCAGAAGACTTCCACTACAAAAAGATCCTATGATCCATCAAAAGAGGGTAACACTTCTGGAGAAGGTGAGGACAGATATACCTACTATGAATTGATGGAGACATTGGGTAACATCAACCTGGATGTTATTAAACAAGGCAAAGAGATAGAGGAAATGAAATTGGTAATCTTGTCCCAACAAGTGCAGATTACCAAACTCAAGAAATTGGTGATGAAGCTAGTACAGAAAAAGAAGAAGAGACAATTTGTGCTAAGGAGAAGGAAATCTGGGAATGATGCTCCCAAAAAGGGGGAGATCAACATGGAAGAAGCTACAGAAAAGGGGGAGCTTGATGGGATGAAATATGGTGGTGAGGGGGAGAGATTTGATGTTGAGGGGGAGCAAGAAGCAGAAACAGAAAGAGAATCAGTGCAAGCAGAGATAAAAGAACAAGCAGCAGTAACAAAGCAAGCAACATAAACCATTAATGTTGCTAGTTCAATTAAAGCAGCAGAAATGGTTAGTACTGCTAAAATAAGCAAAGCAGCAGAAACTGTGAAAGAAGTTTTAACAGAGCTGGAGATTGCAGAAACCTTACTTAAAGCCAAGCATGATACTCCCAAGGTCACCTCAAAGACCAAAGGAGTAGTCATCAAAGAACAAGGGACATTGATCAAGAAAACAGATGTAGAAAAGAAAGTGAACAAAGACAAAGGCAAAGCAAAAATGGTAGAATCTGATCAATCAGTCAAAAAGCAAAGGTTGGTTGAATCAGATGAAGCTTTGGCCAGGAAGATGCAGGCTGATATTGAAAAGGAAGAAAGAGTTCAGGTTGAAAAGGACAGGGAGATGGCAAAGGCTCTAGCTGCTGAACTGAATGAAGTCTATCAACAAAGCCTGGCAACTGAACTTGCACAAAAGAAAGCAGCATCTTTGAAGAAATCTGTGGTGATAAAAACAGCTGCAAAGAAGAGACAACCCTTAAAGACTTTCCTTGGTACTCAAGAGAGAAACAAAATGATAATTTTTCTCAAGGGTGCTATAGGAGTCAGAAATGAGATGTTCTCCAAGATGACATTTGAGCAGATCAAGGAGCTGTACAATTCTGAAATGACCAAGCTTCAAGGGAATGAAACTGCCAGGGTGGAGATGGAGACGAGAATGAAAGAAAGTAATGATTTCATGATAGAAAAACCTTTTCCAGATGAGCAAGAAACACCACCAAAGAAAGAAGCCACTCTGGGTGAAAGTCTAAGGACTTTAAAGAGAACCAAGATGATGGCAAGGAGAAAGTCAACCAAGAAGCCTAGAATAGCTGAAGGAGAGGCTGAGAAGGTTGCTGAAGAAGAAGGGGCACCTGAGTCATCTAAACAGAAAAAGTTATCAAGTACAGATGATGTAAATATGTATATGGTAGTGATGGACAAAGTGCCTGAACCAATTTCAGCAGAACCTATAGGAGTTAAGCCTCCTGAGGTTATTCTTTGGGATACATTGATAGTGGATGGAAAGGAATACATAAGGCTCAAAAGGAAGGATGAAAAGTATGAGGTGTTCAATACTTGGGCAAAGATTGTAAGAACATGCTCTAGGTCAGACCTTGAAGAAATGTTTGAGATAGGAATGAAGTTGTATGCAGATATACTGAAGGCTCCAGAAATTTCAATTACAAAACTGGTGATGGAGTATCTGTGTATGATGTTCAAGCCTGATGAAGTAGAGCATGTGATCAGGAATGTGTTCAAATCTGTCAGCAATTGGACTCTATATGAAACTAGTGGAGTATATGCAGTGACTTTGGATTTGAATCACACTGAATACTTTCTAGTGGATAGAGTGTACAACCATAGCAGATTAAAGCTTCATGCCATGCTGAAGAAGAAGCTAGGATGTATTCCAGATTCAGAAATGGCTAAATATTTGATCCAAAGAACAATAAATCAGAGTTTAGGGTTGGATGCAAATACTGGAATTTAGGCCATGATGGAGTTTTGGGAGCATCTTGAAGATCAGATCTGAAGAACTTGACTTCTCTTCCTAAAAGTCAAGTTAGGGGGAGATTGTTGGGAACTGAAGAAAAGCTTAAGTATGGTTAATGCTGCTAGTTAAGAATTACTACTGCTAGAAGACTTCAAAGTTAATACTGCTGAGTATTACTACTCTTAGTAGAATTAATACTGCTAGTCAAAGTTAGTGTTGCTTGAACAAAGTTAGTACTGCTTAGCTAGTTAGTACTGCTAGAGGTTAGTGCTGCTTAGTAGTTAATGCTGCTTATGATTAGTGCTGCTTATGAATTGAAGATCTGGATGAAGAGAATGACAGCTGTAAAGAATAAAGATATTCATGGAAGGATTGAAGATAACTATGCAAGATATACTGAAGATATTCTATTTTTTTGTTATTATCTTTTTGTTCAGTATTTGTATAGATTTGACAAAACAGTTTACATATAGTTTTTAATTTCTAAGTTTTTGTTAATAGAGAGAATCAACTTCAAGGCATAGATCCTAATTCTAGAGAAGTAGAATTCGTCTTGAAAGAGCTTGTTCTTCAAGATTGAGGTTGTGTGTGTAATCTTGTGATTTTAATACAAGTTTGCAAGTTGTTAATCATATACTGTTTGTTTACTGTTACATTGAATATCAAAGTGTTATTCCGCAACTTCTTTGATATTGTTTCTGAGACTTTATTCTTGTTGAGAATTAGATCCTGACAATCGACTCGGGTGCGGAAAACGGGAGAAAACGCGAGAAACAGGAACCATGCGACCTGGCGCACGGCTTGGGGGTCGCGGTCTAAGCCGCGTATGTCACTGTGACTTGAACCGGGGACACGGAGGTCGTGGGCAAGGCCGCGAGCAAGGGTCTGACAGTGATAAAAGGGCCGATTTTCAGGGTTTGGCTCATTTATCTTCACACCATTATCCCCATTCCCACTTCCTCTCATTTTTGCAGTCTTGGGAAGGTTAAGATCCAAATTCTTGGGTCCCTTGAGGGCATTGTTGGTGATTTAAAGTTCCTAATGGTTGAAGGTAAACTCCAAATCTCATTTATTTGACTAGGGTTTGAGCTCATCTCATTCTCAACCTCCTTTTCTTCCTTGTGATGATTTTTACTAGAGATTGGGAGTATATGCGATGTTCTTGAGAGTTTTGCACCGTAGATCTGGAGTTATCACTTGAGCAATCTCGAACCCTTACCATTTGAAGCTAGAGGATTGGCTTGGAAACCTATATTTAGCCTAAATCTAGCAAGGTGAGTTCAAGTTGATTTGTGAAAACGTTGTAAATGCCAGAATATATATTTTAAAGTGTTTTTGTGTTTTGCATGAAATTATCATTTATTGAGTTATTTGGTAGGTATTGATTATTTGAAGTGTTTAACTCTATAAACCTTATATAACAACCACATTTGGGGATTCTTGGGTGCTTTGA
Organism: Arctium minus; assembly: GCA_954870635.1. Taxonomy (NCBI): domain Eukaryota; kingdom Viridiplantae; phylum Streptophyta; class Magnoliopsida; order Asterales; family Asteraceae; genus Arctium; species Arctium minus. The sequence continues at coordinate 14,947,173 of OX941097.1, read as the reverse complement.
TAAATAAGTCCTAAAGGAAAGTGTTTTAGTGATTTATTGCATAAATGAAGATTATTTGGTAAAGACACATTTTTGTGTTTGTTGAAAATATGCATAGATTGTGTTATGGGTGTTTTGAAAATACCAACGTGTGGGTCATTGGGTTTTGGTCATTCCCGACCTTGTGAACAATTCAGAAATTGTAAATCTTTTTGATTTTGGAAAAAGATATATTCCAAATATTTCGATGAGTAAATCTTAGGTATCGACATTTTAATAATTTTTTTTACAAGTGTAAATCCTTTGGTGTAAATGCACTTTTAGTGTGTGTTTTGGAGAAATGGGAAACCTTGTGTTATGAGACGTTTTGAAAGAGTCAATGGTATAAACTCGTTTGAAAAATGATCTGTCTCAATTTAAGTTGTGTTGGAGTTTGGTCATGTATTTGGAGCACGTGGTTGCATAAACGTTGGTCGAGTGCGTTTTATTGCATTTATTGCTTTTGACAATGAGTCCTTTGGTTGTTTGAGCTTGTGGCTCGGTATTTGATTATGATTGGGTTTTGGGGATATTTTTCCAGTCTTGATAGCTCAATGTAGATTTGTGGGTCGTGATCTATATCTATTTGAGATGTACGTGTTTTGAGTGTATGCTGAAAGATGTTGAGCTCAATAAATCATGAGTGTATGCTGAAAGATGCTGAACTCAATAAACCATGAGTGTATGCTGAAAGATGCTGAGCTCTATAAACCATGAGTGTATGTTGAAAGATTCTGAGCTCGATAAACCATGAGTGTATGCTGAAAGATGCTGAGCTCGATATCTAATATGGGTGTGACCGTACGGTGGGTTTACTAACAGAGTATGTGGTTTGCTTTGTGTTCCGCCACATTGTATGGAATCGGGTCTCCCCCGTCACCGAAAGGTGTTATCTGGAGTATTAAGTTTTAGTGTCAATGTTTTCGGTGACGTTTTATATTTATGGATTTTATCCGTGATTTATGGGTTGAGTATTATGTCCCACCCGTGTTTTGGGTGTTTCGGGTTATAACGTTTTATTCACGTTTTCATAAACCGGGAGTCGAGTTATATTCATGTTTTGAGTGAGTCTTGGGTTGAATTTACCTTATTAAAGTATGTTTTCCATTGGGGCGTTCATCTTTGAAAATGCGAATTATTGGAAACAAGTCTTGTCATATTTTAAAGTAAACCGTTTGAATGGATTATGATTTTAAGTGGCGTTCATTCCTTTTAATATACACTTATTCATGTTAAAAACTCTTGAACTCACTAGGCGTTAGCCTAACCTTTTTATTTATTGGCATGTGCAACATGTTTTGGTTGGGATTAGTGCAAGTAACCCTGTGAAGAGAAGAGTGTTAGTTGTGTGCTCGAGGAGTGAATAGCTTGTTGAAGTCTTCCACATTTGTTTTGAGAAGAGCAACTTGGATTTGGGTTAAGTAACCCCGACTTCGGTTTAGTCCTTGTATCTTATTGGAGTTTATATTTGTTGAGGTTAATTTTAGAATTTTAACTTGAGGTGTATTGAGTTTTGATTGTATGAGGAAGTTTTGTCCCTTACTTGATGTTATATCGAAATTTTAAATGAGTTGCTCTTACCAAATTTGAGGTTGTTACACAATGTTTTTAGGGATTTTTGGTTTTCTGTTATTGGTGGTGTTTGTGTCGCATTGTGCAAAAAAATAGGTAGCCACAATATTTAAATTGAAACAATATATTTGATAGTGGTTCACATCGTAATACTATAGATTTTTGGTTGTGGATTCACCATAGATGATCAACGAGTGTTCAAATTTGATTATTGATTTTGTTCACAACATATATCAAAATCCTTACACAGTGTTTTTAGGAATCTGTATTTTTTTTTTTGGTTTTTTTTTGGTGTTTTTGTGTACACGTTGTGATCACAATGTGCTACTTGGTAATAGTTATTAGTGTTCACAATTTTTTAAGTTACTTGTTAAGTCTAATTTTATTTTTTAGATTATGTTGTTGATGAAAGGAGAGAGGAAAAAAAGTGAGAGGAGAGAGGAACTTTGCAAAACTTGAAATAGTTCATAGGCTTGACCCCTCTTTTTAAAACGAAACCTATCGAAGTATAATTCACAATCGCAGGTTAAATAACATCAACTCAACAACGAATCTCACTCAAATAAACCCGCGATTATTACTTAATATAAAACGTAATTTATGTGTGTTACACTTCGTCATAGATGGCGTATTGTCAGATCAGGAGGGATGGAACTTTGAAAAATAAAAAGAACCGAAGAACTCATCCAAGCCGTTAGATTGAGATGATCCAACTGATATGATTAAAAGATGGTTATAACTACTTTAAAAATAAAAATATCACCCACCATTTTTTAAATCGAAAATCGACGATATATAACAAAAGTTGGAGCGAAACAAATTACACAAAAAAAATGATCACTTTATTATCAATAATTGACATCTATTTGAATATATTTTTTTCATCCGTTTTTTGTAGTTTTTCCAGGTTCTTTTTTCAAGGTTCTCCCTTAATCTTTTCCCTATATATATATATATATATATATATATATATATATATATATATATAGCCTTAGGTTCATTTGAGAAATGGTAAATATATGAGAAATAGAGAAGTAATCCTAGCCATTCATATGGTCAAGATCGTATTTGACTAGTCAAATATTGCGGCTTTGACTGGTCAAAAGTTGCGGCTTTGACTGGTCAAAAGTTGCAGCTATTCCAAAAATAGAAGGACACTTTCGTAATCTTTACAAAATACACGGGTTGTGTTCATATATGAACATGTATAATTCACATATGAACTATATGTTCATATATGAATTAGTGTAATTCACATCTGAACTCTTTTAACTGATTCATATATGAACCTTTGTGATTTATATATGAACTAATTAACTGATTCACATATGAATTAATTAACTGTAAGTTCATATATGAATCAGTTGAACTAATTAACAGATTCATATATGAACTTTTGTGATTCATATATGAACTAATTAACTGATTCATATATGAACATATAGTAATATGTGAATCATATAGGTTCATATATGAACTCATCCTGCGTATTTTACGAAACTACCCCTCTACCTTCTATAGACCATACAAGGAATTATCCGGTGCTTCGCGGTCAAAGCCGCAAATGTTGACCAGATGAATGACTAAGATTACTTCTCTATTTCTCATACATTTACCATTCCTCAAATGAACCTCTCCCTATATATATATATATATATATATATATATAAAGTGTCGGGTTCCGGTGAGAAGCTAAGGTTAACGTAATAAGTGGTTATCAACCGTTGGATGAGAAATGGATGCACATTAGGCTGAGATGCACCGAGATAAGATGTACTAGATCAATTCTTTTCTAACCCACAATTCATGGGAGGACATTTGATTAAAATTGATCAACGGTTCAGATCCACTTCCCACACTTCTCATGTTAACGTCAACTTCTCATACGATCTTTAGCCTATATATATATATATATATATATATATATATATATATATATATATATATATATATAGGGAGAGGTTCATTTGAGAAATGGTAAATATATGAGAAATAGAGAAGTAATCTTAGCCATTCATCTGATCAACATTTGCGGCTTTGACCGCGAAACACCGGATAATTTCTTGTATGGTCTATAGAAGGTAAAGGGGTAATTTCGTAAAATACACGGGATGAGTTCATATATGAATCTGTATGAATCACAAAAATTCATATATGAATCTGTTAATTAGTTCAACTGATTCATATATGAATCTTTGTGATTCATACAGATTCATATATGAATCTTTGTGATTCATACAGATTCATATATGAATCACAAAGGTTCATATATGAATCTGTTAGTTAGTTCAACTGATTCATATATGAATCACAAAGGTTCATATATGAATCAGTTAAAAGAGTTCAGTTGTGAATTGCACTGGTTCATATATGAACATATAGTTCATATATGAATTATACATGTTCATATATGAACACAACCCGTGTGTTTTGTAAAATTTACGAAATTGTCCTTCTATTTTTGTGATAGCCGCAACTTTTGACCAGTCAAAGCCGCAACTTTTGACCGGTCAAAGCCACAATATTTGACTAGTCAAATCCGATCTTGACCATATGAATGGCTAGGATTACTTCTCTATTTCTCATATATTTACCATTTCTCAAATGAACCAAACACTATATATATATATGTAGGGTCCCCTTCATTTGTTAATCACGACATTGGTGCTAACCGTGTTAAACAAATTTTCAACCAATCAGAATCATCCTAGAGTTTATGTTCTCAAAAGGTAATATGGGCATTTCATAATTTACGCCTATTTAATTATTTCCATATTTCAAGGAATTATTAATATGGTAATTATCTAAATATTAAATATAATATTTAATGTATTTTCGTATTTCGAGTGTGCATATATGCATGTCTAGATGTCAGTGTCTATCTCAACCAATGCAGAATAGATCAGCTGAAATGCACATATGCACATATACAACATGTACATATTCACAATACTCAATGTGCACATATGCATATTAGATACCAATGTGCACATATGCATGCTCAATGTGCACATATGCATATACTCAATATGCACATATGCATATTAGATATCAGTGTGCATATATGCATATAATATTTCAGCAAACATATGCATATATGCACTGTATGCAAGTGTGCACATATGCACTATCCTGAAAATCGATTTCTTCAAATCCTGAAAATCGTTTTAACCAACTTTTTGGCCAAATTCCGGCGACCCCTACCTTGGTTCAATTCAACTCCACTTCATTTTCCGGTAACGTTGATTTATGAGGTGATGCGTTCAACCTCCCATGCATTATTTCTCCGTCTCCCACTTTTTCTCCGGCGAACCCAACCTAACCCACCACCGCCGCCAAGAAATCGAACCATCGCCGGAAAATCAAGATTCTCATAATCGTCGTTTCTGTTGGTGGGTTTTTGTTATTATGCATCTTGGTTGCGTTATTAACGATTTGTTTGAAAAGAAAAAAAGAAAAAGACGCCGGCGGTGGGTGTGAAAGGCGCTAAAGCAGTTTTGGCGACGCGTGGTGGGGGCGGAGGTGCGACGAGTGGTAGTGGAAAGAATGGTGGAAGTGGGTTTTCAAGTGAAGGTGATGACGGCGGTGGGATTGGGAAGTTGATGTTTTTTTATGGGATGAAATCCCTAATTATTTGGGTTTTTAATTTGGTAGGTCCATGTTCCCCAAATTAAAAGGAATTGTATTTTGACCGAAATACCCATGTGCATACAAGTAATTTGTAACATATACATGTGCATATACACAAGTGCATAATGCACTTGTGCATAAAAACCAAAAAAACAACATAATTTACATATATGCACAAGTGCATACTGTCCAAATGAAAGACTACCAGAGTGTTCTTTAGTTTTCCGTTTTTTTAGGTTTTCCCATGTACCTCCGTCTCTCTCTCTCTCTCTCTCTCTATATATATATATATATATATATATATATATATATAGAGAGAGAGAGAGAGAGAGGTGGGTTCGTACGTGAACAATATCTATTTAAGAAAACACGAGAACGACCGAGTACATACAAAATCATATATGATTTGCCGCGACATAAAAGCGCGGGCAAAGTCGTGTGTCTCCATTTTTTGGTCGTTAATGCCAAATCATATATGATTTTCTACATGATTTGCTGTTTTCTTCTTTTCTTAAATAGCTAGCGTTATCGTTTGAACCTTCCTCTCTCTCTCTATCTCTCTCTCTATATATAACTTTTTAAAGGAAAATGACATATAATTGGCAAAAGGTCTAAAATACCCTTTACTTAATAAGATATTTTAACGGCCGTTAGGAAGGGACCAATTTGCAAACCGTGATGACCATTTTGTATTTTTAAAATTGTAGAGGCAGAAAATTATTATAACTAACAAACTAAATGGACCAAATTTATAGTTTACTTTAAACTTTATTTCAATGGACCAAATATCAGGCCTAACCTAACCGCCTAGCTAGGCTTTGCCCAAACCATTTTGTAAATAAGGTTTCAACTAAAATTAAAGGACCAAACTAAGAGAATTTGGGCTTTTCTGGGCCAGGCCCATATTCGATCGCATATAATTTGTTAAGCCAGGCCCAAATTCAATTGTGCAAGGCTGCAAGCTAACATTATGGTTTTAAAGAATATATATATATATATATATATATATATATATATATATATATATAGGTGGGTTCATACAAAAACGGTATCTATTTAAGAAAACAAGAAAAAGGTTGGTACATACAAAATCACATGTGATTCACGTACAAAATCACATGTGATCCCGCGACTTCACACGCGACTTGAAGCCGCGGGAAAAGTCGCCCGTGTCCCATTTTTCGGGTTAATGCCGAATCACATGTGATTTTGTACATGATTGCTGTTTTTCTTGTTTTCTTAAATAGTTAGCGTCCTCATTTGAACATTTCTCTATATATTATACGTGCTAATTAAGAACATAACTAGAGATTCCGATAGGATCGGAAAATACAGACAACCCTAATTTGCGCCCGCAATTCCCATCTGTTAGGAACAGGGGATTAAATATGATACGTGGACCGAATACTCATTTGGATCACAAAAAGTATACTTTTTGAATCAATAATTCAACCCTCATTGCCTTGGTTTCACGAATTTTGTATTGAGATAAACCACAAAACTATCCTCTTAAAGACTGTAAGATTGAGTCCTTATATACACCCCAGATTCTTGTTCACATATTTATATGAGAGATTGACGATTATGAGCGGTTACAGTTAAAAAAACGTAACAACATGGCAATTACAACCATTATCGGATAAGATTTAAGAGCAGTTACAACTAACTTAGAGCCAGAAGCAACGAGATCATAAAGTGTTTAAAGGCTCTTAGTGACTAGAGTGTCCAGAGGCTCTGATCTTTAACACAAGGGGTCCGGAATTTTATTATAATTTAAATATTTTAGATTTAAAATTATAGATTGAATGTGTTTTAGTTTTAGTATGTAATAGTGAAATATTTTGTTATGATCAATGGTTATACTGTATTTGAACATTTTTAATCAATTGGTTATTAAATAGGTATATAGTTCGCAAATGTTTTAAAAAGTAAGGTTGGGTTTCGGTGAGAAGTTGAGGTTAACGTGAGAAGCGTGAGAAGTGGTTATCAACCGTTGGATGAGAAATGAACGCACATTAGGATGAGATGCACCGAGATACATCTGATCAATTCTCTTCTAAGCCGTAATTTATGGGAGTGCTTGAGATTAAAAAAGACTAACGATTCAGATCAACTTTTCACGCTTCTCACCGTTAACTTAATTTCTCAGACGATCCTTTACCTAAAAAGTATATATATGATATAATTAAGAAATTATACATTACTAAGCAATAGATAATGCTTAATAAGTTGTTTTTAGAACTTTTATAATATACTATATATATCCCATAGAAGTATTTTGAAATTCAATAATAAAATTAAAAAAAAATGTTTCTAATGATATTCAAGTAAACTGCACTTTTCGTCTCTATGATTAAATTGCTATTTGTGTCTGTATTTTTTAAATTACTCATATATGTGTTTATATTTCATTTGATTTGTTTTTGTCTCTATAGTTTATAACTTGCTGGTTTTTTCATTTATATACTTTATAATTTATTGTTGTTTACAGTTCATAGTTGCTTTCATCTCTTCTACTTAACGGTAAAACAACTAACATGGTTAACCTTAAAGACGAAAACAACAATGAATTACCAACCATATAAATAAAAACCATAATTTTAAAAATTTATAGAGGAAAGTCACATTTTTATAAGAAACCAAAGGGACTAAAATATAGTTTACTCTATTTTTTATTTTTTTACATTTATTTCATTTGTACTTCCCTTTTGACCGTTTAATGAAAAGTTGGTAGTTGGTCAATAAATTCAATTATATTTTATGTGTTTTTGTATATATATATATATATATATATATATATAAATTAGGTTCGATCCCGTGAACTACACAGAATAATTTAAAAAATTAAATTATGTCAGAAAACTTATCTTACAGATATGAATGATCATCGAAAGTACGATTTTACTTTTCCAAACTTTTTTCTCTTAAGAGTTATTTTTTTGCAGTTGGTTACAAAATGTCATTGATTTAGGCAGTTTTCACAAACGATGTTTTGCAAAAAATTAATAAAAAAATGAATAAATATTAAGAATTTATAAAACAAAATTTATAATAGAACGTAAATAAAATTATAGAAAAGTACATAGTTAAAATTGATTTTTTTTTGTACGGCAATTGGGCAGCACCGACTAATCCGGGCATCCAATTGGGCAGCACAGACTAATCCGCGGCGACCCGGCCCAGCCCCAATGGACTGGACCCGCCCAGATACGACTAAGCCCGGTCAAGACCGAACCCGCATACCCATAGACTGGTATGCCCGTAAACCTAGACTCGAACCGACCCGAAGGCCGACCCAAGGTCTGGGTATCGCCGAAGTGCATCCCCTAGAATTCGAACCCTGGTAGATAGGCATACCATGCACTATCCCCCCAGGGCCTTACCACTAGGCTAGCACCTCTTTGATATAGTTAAAATTGATATGAAATTGCAAAAAGAAAATCATGACAATTTAGTGATTATTTGTATCAAATCCCATACTAATTTTAACAAATCTCATACTAATCACGACACATTAATTCGTATATATTTATGATATTTAATAATATAATTAAATTTAAAAGTATTCAATATTGGACTCATTTCGAAGGTATTGTCAAATCGATTAAACTGGTATAATTTGTAAAATATAAAAATGTTTTTTAATACATTTTAGTTCATATACATTATTTATGTTTATATGATAATAGTCTAAAATGAAAAATAAAAAAGTAAGGGATTAAAAGTAAACTACATACGTAATTATAAGGGTAGTAAATGTAAGGTATAAATTAAGAAAATTGAATTAAAGAAAGATTTAAGGAGGAATGAATGTAGATGTGTTAAATGAACTTATAATGTAAAATGCATCCAAATACATGTTTAGGCGAGAAAATGAAAAAATGGTCTCACAAGAAGGTGACACGTGTCCTTCTAGTTACTTATTTATTATATGTATAGATTGTGTGAGAATAACAATTATCATGAGAATAATGAAAATATTTTAGTCTTTTGGATAAGTTGATTTTTTTTAATCTAACTTAAGTTATCTTCATTTGTCTTCAACTACATTTATCTTTACTTTCACGAAATTTACATATATTTAATCATTTTCAAATATATGAATTTGTTAAAGTTTAAGTCATGATTATTTTGGAATGGCGGGGGTATTAAATTAAGGGAAATTAATTAAAATAGCCATTTTAGAAAATCGGATTTACTTCTTAGCCATTCTCTCCCTTATTTTATCAAAATAGCCATTAGGTTCGTGAAAAGAGTTCGTATATACGAACACCTCCTTTGAAGTCAAAAACTTGATCCATGTTCGTAATATGTGTTCGTATATCACGAACATAACTTAAAAACTCATAAAAAAACATAAGTTCGTAAAATGGTTCGTGGAAAATGCAAGGAGTTAAAAAAAGTTACATTTTAATTTCTTTCACGAATACAATCACGAAGTGGGGATAAAATTGTAAAATTTTAATTTATTTCGCTATGATGAGGGGCTAAAATTGTAATTATTTCATTTTCCAAATCATATGTTCGTATATCACGAACAACTTCCACGAATTTGGGCCAAAAACATAAATATCTTTTATATATGTTCCAAAGATGAGGGATCATAATTGTAACTTGCTTTTTTTTTTGAATAAATTGAGAGCTCCGACCTACTCAAAATGTCACTTACCTTACCTACAAATGACTAAAGGACAATTTACTAAGGGGTTGTTTGGCAGTTGCTGAATGGTTTAGTGCAGAATGATTACGTGGTCTGAATGATTAAGAGGTTTTTATGATATAGTGTAAAATAAAACATGGTTGTTTGCTAATTGTTCATAATGAAATCAGGGCTCTTAATGGTTAAGGGAGGGTTAGGATACAAAATCATTAAGGGGCTGTTTGACAGTTGCTGAATGGTTTAGTTCAGAATGATTAAGAGATTTTTATGATATAGTGTAAAATGAAACATGGTTGTTTGCTAATTGTTCATAATGAAATCAGGGCTCTTAATGATTAAGGGAGGGTTAGGATACAAAATCATTAAGAGGATTTTGGAACCATTAAGAGGCAACCCTTTTTTTTGCCAAACAAGATTTACCTTTTAGCGATTCAGATGTTGCCTCTTAATGGAACCATTAAGAGGTAAAATGAAACATGGTTGTTTGCTAATTGTTCATAATGAAATCAGGGCTCTTAATGGTTAAGGGAGAGTTAGGATACAAAATCATTAAGAGGATTTTGGAACCATTAAGAGGCAACCCTTTTTTTTACCAAACAAGATTTACCTTTTAGCGATTCAGAGGTTGCCTCTTAATGGAACCATTAAGAGGTAAACAAACAACCCCTAAATATTTACCAAATGTCACTTACCTTACTGATGAGCATGACAAATCCCCAAGAATCTTACTTGGTAAGAGGCATAGTAAGGATTTAGAATCTTACCTGGTAAGTGAGGGATAAGACTCAGTTAACACTTACCGGGTAAGAGACGCTTACCAACAAACCAATTTTGATGGCGGAGAATATTACTCTTTAAATCACCATTGGTTTCTCCTCTTTCATACCTAGCTACTCCCCCCCCAAAAAAAAAAATATATATATATATATATATATATATATATATATATATTGTGTTATTCAAATATGAAAGATTAAACTATATATAATTTACTTAGATCTCATTTTCATTAGTTGACAAAATAACTCTTACAAAGGCTACTCTTATTACTTTACACCTATAATTAGAGATGGCAACGGGTCGGAGATATCGGGGATCACAATCCCCATCTCCATCCCCGCTCCCCATTCCCGTTGGAGAACAAAATTCCTTCCATATCCTTATCCCCATCGAGGAACAGGGATCCCCACCCAGGAATCGGGGATTTTCCCCGTTAACAAAATTTAATTCTTTTTATATGATACTTTTATAAATGTCAATTTCACGTTCAAACGACGTATTATTTTAAATTTTATTAACCAAATCTTAATAGCTGCATTTGTACAATTGTTTGTTCAAAAATGAATATATCAATTACAACACTTAAGAATATAAATTATATACATCCACATTGTTATATCACTAAAAGTTTCTCCGAACAATCAAATCAATACTATAATATATTTTAAAAGTTTCTTATGATCGAAAATTGATTATATATATGTGTTATATATATATATATATATATATAGAGAGAGAGAGAGAGAGAGAAGATCAAACGAGAACATTAACTATTTAAAAGAACACGAGAACTAAACAAAATCATTAGTGATTTTATATTAACGTGCAAAAAAGCCATGCCGACTTTCTCTCTCTCTCTCTCTCTCTATATATATATATATTATATATACTCTTTGGGTTTATCATTTTTATTATATTATACACACACACACACACATATATATATATATTTATATACTATGTATAAAAGTTTACTAGTAAAATACTCGGGGTCGTGGTCGGGGTTGGGGTCACGTTTGAGAGGTATATATCCCTGTCTCTGACCCCATCCCCGGTTAACAAATTTGGGGATTCTTCATCCCCGGTCAACTCGGGGATTTCCAGGTCAAACCGGGTTCGGGTATTGGGTTCCCCAGTGGGGACGGGCTTTTTTGCCATCTCTACCTCTAGTCCTTCACTCAAATATCAATTACAAAATGCCATCGATGAAGAGGTTACATTATATATTTAAATGATAATTAGTTCTTGGAATTTATTACAGAACAAGAGAAAAATATAAAAAGACTGAAATGCCTCGCGGGTGAGTGTTAACATTAGCTAGTGAGAGGAGGGACCAAAACAAAGCAAAATGACAAACAATGATGGCCACATATAAATAAAGAAACTGTAGTAACGAAAACCAATAAAATCGAGAGAACACAAGGAGCAAAAGTGTAATTTACTACATATCTTTTAGACATTGTTTGGCAAAAAAAACTAGCTTATAAACTAACTTTTTTTTGGTACATGTTTAGATGACCATAAAATAGTTTATAAGCTAGCTTATTGAAAAATTAATTATAGTAACCTTTTAAAAAACTAGTTTATGAGCTAGTTTGTCAAATATATCCTTAAAATAAGAGATTATTTTGAAGTAAATAACCTACAAACCAGAATATATTATAAATGACGGCATGCATACGATATGTTTCTAGAACTATGACATTTAATATTTACTAGAAATGTACTATAAAATAGAAAGTCACAGGCAAAGTTGGATTTTTTTACACCAAATAATTACTATAATATAAAATAAAATAAAAAATTAATTATAATTATAGAATACAATAGAAAACACTAAAAACCCAAATCTGATTTAAAAAAATTACATAGAGTTATTGTGTTCTCTCATTTTAAACCATCATGACTCAAAATAAAGCTTCCATATATATGATTTTACCTTCTTAGGGGGTGTTTAAAAAAGAAAAAAAAACTTTTCGTGGTTCTTAAGCCTGAATCGATCAGACCTTTTACATTCAGATTGTTTTTTTTTCCAGTTTTTAGAACCTCTTAACTCTTAAATACATCTGAAATAAGAAGTGATAACCTAACTTCTTAAAACCTTTTATCGCCGCCTCAGTTTATATGCTCTCCTTTCTCTCAAGACTTCTTCAGACGTTATAAAAACAAACAGTCTTATTGATTCAGATTTCAAACTTCAACACCACCTCTTATTAATTAGAATCGAAATAAGACTTCAGATTTCAGACCTCTTAAAAAAAAACACCACCTTAGTTTTCAGGCATCGATATGAAATGTGGCACACGTTAAATCAAAACGATTTGACCTTTATAGGTCGTAAGTTTTTTCCACTACAACAAGATAGTTCATAGGATTCCCTACCCTCTAGCTACATTAGTTCGCCTATGGTCGAAGGGCACTCATCCAATGTAAAACTATTTGTGTGATATCTTTTCATATTATTAACATATCAATTTGTACCAAGTGACTATTGAAATTTATTTAATTTGTTTAGTCATAACAACTAATACCTTAAATTTTAGTCTTGAATGAAATATATATATATATATATATATATATTTATATATATATAGAGAGAGAGAAACAATCAAATGGAAAGCACTCTAATTTTGAAAACCGTGGAAACTCTTGATTTCATTGGTTAAGTTAATAAATTGTTTCATGAAATTGTTTAATTTGATTAAATTGTTTCATATAATTCTTTTATTGATGAAATTGTTGCATATATTTGTGTTTTTTATGTAAAAATGAAAAAGTTTCATCAGACTGCGAAAATAAATGAAACTATTTCATCAGAATGAGAAAAATAGATGAAACTACATAAAAAACACAAATATATGAAACAATTTCATTAATAAAAGAATTATATGAAACAACTTGATCATATTAAACAACTTTATGAACCAATTTCATTAATTTAATCAATTAAATTGACGGTTTCCAATGTTTTCAATCTAATATGGTTTCCAATTGAAACCACCTCTCTCTTTCTCTCTCTTTCTCTCTCTCTCTCTCTCTATATATATATATATATAGAGAGAGAGAGAGAGAAAGATAATGTGAAAGTTGAAACAATACTTTAAGATAAAAACTCTCACAGTTCTCATAATACATACATATATATGTATGTGTGTGTATATATATGGTGGGAAAATCTAAAAAAACGGAAAACCGAGAAACACTCTAGTAGCCCTTCATCTGGACGGTATGCACTTGTGCATACAAGTAATTTGTAACATGCACACGTGCATAAAAACCAAAAAATAACTTAATTTACTTGTATACACAAGTGCATACCGTCCAGATCAAGTGCTACCAGGGTGTTTCCCAGTTTTCTATTTTTTTCGAGGTTTTCCCTTAAACATTCCCCCCTCTAGAGAGAGAGAGAGAGAGAGAGAGAGAGAGAGAGAGAGAGAGAGAGAGAGAGAGAGAGAGAGAGAGAGAGAGAGAGAGAGAGAGAGAGAGAGAGAGAGAGAGAGAGAGAGAGAGAGAGAGAGAACGCTAATTATTTAAGAAAACAAGAAAAAAACAATCGTGTACAAAATCATATGTGACTTTACATTAATCGGCAAAAACTGGACGCTGACGACTTTGACCGCGACTTAAGTCGCGGGCCAAAGTCGCGTGAATTACATATGATTTTGTATCATTATATGTACTCGACTGTTCTCGTGTTATCTTAAATTGATATTGTTCTCGTATGAACTCACCCCTCTCTCTCTTTTTATATATATATATATATATATATAATCTTAAAATTCAAGTATTTCACCAAACCAAAAGTAAAAGTGATGAATGCGTTCAGAAGTTCATTGTATATAGCGTTTCTTACAACATTCAATTCAAAAGTTAATTGTTGAAGAGTCTTGGTCAAAGGGTTTATTTAATTATCTGTTTATGTTTACATCTACACAGATATTAAGGCTATGTTTGACAAACTAACTGATAAGCTAGCTGGTAGCTGATAAATAACTTTTTAAAACGCTACTATGAGTAGTTTTTCAATAAACTAACTTATAAGCTAGTTTATGGTCTTCCAAACATGTACAAAAAAAAAAACTAGCTTATAAGCTAGGTTTTTTTTTGCCAAACAAAGCCTTAAAAGACTAAAATACATTAATATGTAACAAAGTTTTATCTAATTTTTATTTATTATATGCAATATTTTTTTAATTTATATAACAAAGTTTTAAACTTTTCTATCGAATGTAACTTAATTATGAATTTCCCTATTCTTTTATACCTATTCTTACTAGTAACTTATTGTTTTTGTAATATTTGATTATGTTGATGTCGTATTTATCATCTACATCGTTGTAACTTTCATAAATATATGTTTATGTCATAAAATATTAAAATATTAGTAGGTTATTGGTAGCTATTTATCATGCATTGTACAACGTGGGCACAATACTTCCCAGTGAGGGCACAAGTATATACTACCACTGGGGTCGCTACAAGTAATATAATGATACAAATACCGAGTATCGTATCCACAGGGATTGACTTACTGAGAAACCGAGATTTTCATGAACTTTTTGCACAAGTTTCGAGTATAAGAAATATTAGTTTGGTGGTTGATTAATGCTAAGAGTACGAAATAAAATTTATAAATAAAGAATGGGTATGTGTATAAGCTTCCCTTGATATGGACGTAGTAGCAAATGGTTAGGCCTTTTGTAGTACGAAATGTCTATAAAAAGCCTGATCTCTCGAAAGTAGATTTTTAAATATCAGTCCTACAAAATGCCCATAAAGTGTCTATTATTGCCAACTCTTAATCTTGCCGATTTAATTAGGTTGAAATAAATCAAGTTCTACTGGTACGGAGATTTACACCCAAATCTCTTTGTGATATAAATCTCCTACGACGTTTGAACCGTAATAAATCATGCAAAACCCGTATATCTGCGTGGTTATCAAAGACTCTCTCAAATCCTTGTGCATCCCTTAAACCGTATTTCGAATTCGCCCCTCTCGAGGTCAAGATTTAATATTAACACTTCAAAGTGATCGGCTTATCAACATTGAGTTTAAGTCTCGACTTAAGTGACCAAACTTAAGAGTTAGTAACGATGACTATACCAAAATGTTGCCTACTAGTCTCAAGTCAGCTCACACCCTTACCCAAAAGATGATTAGTTCATAATAATAAAAGACTTGGAAATAATAAAAGACTTAAAGTAAGAAAAAAAATACGTGTTAGTCTACTTGCATAAAATTAAAGTTAAGCTACAGACATGCACACAGTGGGAAACCGTGGACAAAAACGAAAATACAAGAAATTAAATGTTTGAAAGTAAAACTAACAACTTTAGCTCTCTAACTCTTCCAGGGAGAGAGTTTTTGAGTTGGAGAAAGGTTGATGATATTAATGCTAACAAACCTACTTATTTATAGAGAAAACCATTCTTTTACCCAATGGGTAATACCCAAAATTTAAGCAATGGGTAAAAGAGTACAATGATTGCAAATATTCCTCCAAATGAATTCCAGCTAATATCCACCTTTTTGCACCATTAACCATTGGATAAAAATACGAAACATTTATTACCCAATGGGTCTTCGGGTGCCCGCAGTGGGCAGTCAGAGCCCACAGTCCCACAAAAATGATATTTTCTTGATAATTCTACATCTTTTGGTATTTTCATCTTATTTGCAAACTTTAAGGACTAAATGAAGGAGATGGAAGCAAAAATGGCTAGAAAGTGAAATAAAATGAAGGAAAATAGTAACAAATAACACTAAAAAATGAGGATTATCATTTATCAGTCAAAAATAGATACATAATACAAAAAATCTCTATTTAAATCAAGTTGGTTGGCAAAATTTTGACATACATTTAAAGTCAAAATATTGGCCGTCGCTATTTCGTAATAGGTTTTAGGCTTCAAAATTACATTTAGATTTGAATATGAAAATAGACTTAGGGGTCATTTACCAATTGCAAGTGAAATTACCTTTACTTACCTTATTATGTAACATATTCTGTCATCAAAATGGATTGTTGGTAAACATTTTAAACCCGGTAAGCACTTACTGGGTAAGAGTTTTTTTTTTTTTTTAAACTTACCGGGTAAGAATCTCGGTCCTTGTTATGTCTCTTATCGAGTAAGATTACTGGTCCATGTTATGTTCAAATGGTAAGGTAAGTAATATTGGTAAACGCTTACCCAATAAACATTTAGTAAACGACCCCTTAGTTTTATTTAGAGTAGATCTAAAAGTTCATTTAGCGGTATCAAGTCTTCAAGGTGTCGTTTGTTTTTTATGAGGTCTAAAGTCTGAAGTCTTATTTTATTTATGATTAATAAGAGGTGGCGTGTAAAAAAGTCTGAATGATTCAGACTTAAGAGCCATTAATATTTTTTTTAAAACAAACAACCCCCAAGAGTGTAATGATTCTTCAAACATTAGTAATTTTTTGGATTGTGTAATTAGCTAGAAATGAGTTTCAATTAGTGTGTCAATAGTTTTTTAAAATAGATTCAAAATATCTAAAATATCAGTTGGAAATAGCATGCATAAATTTGAAATCATGTTTCATTTCTTAAACTTTACACTATGGTGGTCTTTAACTTCACAAAATTGGTCAATCCACTTGTCTGCTCCTACCATTTTATCATATAGATTATCAGAGTCCCAAGGACGGATCCAGAACTTTTTTCATACGGTGACACCATATAATATAGACAAAAAATAATTACAAAAAGCACGGTTTTTATTGACGTGTCTTCATCTTTTTACTGACGTTCAATATTGTCCGATGTATTTTAGCCTAATTCCACCATTTCGAGGGATTTTTAAAAGTTTTTGCTTGATTTTGCCAGATTTTTGAGTTTTTTTTTTTATCGATTTCGAGAGATTTTTTTTACGTTTTTTTGGTTGATTTCAAAAGTTTTTTTTTGGTTTGGGTGGGTCTAGTCTATGGGACCCTCTACCCTGCCGGTCGGGTTCAACCAAAGGCTGGGCCGGGTCGCAGTAGATTAGTGGGATAGCCCGTAATGGAAGCCCGATACCGCTGGAACGTGTGTGTGCGTTAACTTGCCGTTCAAAAAAAATGTCATTCAATAATTCCATTATAATACTTATTTAATACTTTAAAAAACATCTGAATTTCATAATTTCGCATCCGCAACTAAATATTACAGTTTTGTAATTTTTATAATAATCTAGTAATGTCAAAATCGACCAAGAATTAATAATCATATATAGGAATTAACTATGTTATCCCTGCCCTTGGATTAATTGTTAATTAAAGCTAAACTCACAATTTAAGTGGATCAAAATTCCTTGAACCATTTTTCACAGCCCAAATAAATTAAACCCAAAGATCCAACATCTTATATAGTGGTGGCCAAATGGGCACGATTCGGTCGGTTAACCGAGGCCCGGCCCGGTGTGTAACGGTTAAAGGTCCGAAAGTTGTAACCGGTTAAGGATTTGGAAGGTTTCTGCGGCCCAGGACCGGTTGCATAACCGGTTAAAGGCCCGGCCCGGCCCGATCCGAAAATTTTCAAAAAAAGTAGTCGTTTTATAGTTGTTAATATAGCCGTTAACTAGCCGTTTTTTTGCCTCCTAACCCCCCCAAAAACACTATAAATAAGATGGGTGGTGTATGGGGTTAGACACCAAGTTACAAAATGCAAAAAACGCATACAATTCTCATTTCTCATTAGATTCGTTTCTCGCAAGTTCTAATATCTCTACTCTCAATTCTCATCTATTTTCTATATTTCTCGTCCAATATCTCTACTACAATCCATGGGGTGAGGGGAGTTCAGATGTTTAATAAGTGTGTTCTTTTTTTTATTTATAATTGATGTAATAACATTGAAATTATAACCACAAGGGCTGTGGTGTGGTGGTAAAGGCTTGGGGAGTTCATAGCGCTCAACCCGGGTTCGAGCCCCACTAGCAGCACTTGTAGCCACTGAGGATAAACTCAGGGCTGCACGCTTTAGCAGCTGGCCAAAGACCCTAATTGCCAGGGATTAGTCTGGGCCATAGGCCCAGGATACCCTTTCCAAAAAAAACATTGAAATTATAAATAAAGCGTAATTTTAAAGTGTATTTGAGTGATCCAATTTTATTTTTCAAAGTTTATTAATTGATATAATTAATTATATTTTAAAAAAACTATATAAAAAAATAACCTTTAACCGGTTTTGGGCACGACCCGTAACCGAACTGGACCGGTTACCCTTAACCGGTTATAAATCGGCTTATCCGGTTACCCGGAATATTGACCCAAACCGTAACCGGCCCGGGACCGGTTGGGCTTTAACCGGTTACGACTGACACTGTTTGGGCCCGGCCCGGCCCGTATCCGAATTTTGGCCACCACTAATCTTATAAATGCCGAACCAAATTTATTAATTAGACTTGTTTGATATAATGTCTACCCATGATTATAGATCTGTTTACTCATTGGTTTTCGATTCATATATTGCATTCGATTGTTTGTTATGTAACATAATCACACATCCAACATGATTTCTATCCACGTTTATAACATCTATGTCAGGATCGAATTCTCAACAAGAATTAATTCTCAGAAACAATAACAAAGAAGTTTGCGGAATAACACTTTGATATTTAATCAAACAGAAAATCAAAACAGAATATACTCAACAAACTATAAACTTGTATTGAATGCTTTGAAGTTACAAGATTACTCACTCAACCTCAATATTGATGAACAGGCTCACCAATACGAATTCTACTTCTCTAGAATTAGGATCTATGCCTTGAGGTTGATTTTCTCTCTAAAAGAATGAAAACCAAAAATTAACCCATTATTCTAAACTATACAATATATATATACTGAATACAAAGATAATTACAATAAATAAAATATCTTCAGTATATCTTCCATGAATATCTCTAAGCTTCCATAATCTTCAGATTATCCAGCTGTCATTCTTTCCATCCGAATCTCTTTAGCAGCACTAACCATGATCAGCATCATTAAATTCTTCTAGCAGCATTAACTACTAAGCAACACTAACTACTAGCAGTACTAACTAGCTAAGCAGTACTAACTTTGTTCAAGCAGCACTAACTATGACTAGCAGTATTAATAGTACTAGCAGTAGTAACACTCAGCAGTATTAACCTTTAAGTCTTCTAGCAGTAGTAACTTTGAACCAACAACATTAACCATACTTAATGAATTCTTCAGTTCCCAACAATCTCCCCCTAACTTGACTTTTAGGAAGAGAAGTCAAGTTCTTCAGAATTAATCTTCAAGATGCTCCCAAAACTCTATTATGGCCTAAATTCCAGTGTTTGCATCCAATCCCAAACTCTGATTGATGGTTCTTTGAATCAAGTATTTAGCCATTTCTGAATCTGGAACACACCTTAACTTTTTCTTCAGCATGGCATGTAGCTTCAATCTGCCATGATTGTACACTCTATCCACTAGGAAGTATTCAGTGTGATTTAAATCCAAAGTCACTGTATATACTCCACTACTTTCATATAGAGTCCAACTGTTGACCGACTTGAATACATCCTTGATCATATGCTTTACTTCTTCAGGTTTGAACATCATACACAGATACTCCATTACCAGTTTTGTAATTGAAATTCCTGGAGCCTTTAGAATATCTGCATACAACTTCATTCCTATCTCAAACATCTCTTCAAGATCTGATCTAGAGCATGTTCTGACAATTTTTGCCCATGTGTTGAACACTTCATACTTTTCATCCTTTCTTTTCAGCCTTATGTATTCCTTTCCATCCACTGTCAATGTATCCCAGAGAATGACCTCAGGAGGCTTAACTCCTACAGGTTCTGCTGAAATTGGTTCAGGCACTTTGTCCATCACTACCATATACAAATCTACATCATCAGTGTTAGATAGCTCTGTCTGTTTAGATGACTCAGGTGCCCCTTCTTCTTCAGCAACCTTATCAGTCTCTTCTTCAGATACTCTAGGCTTTTTGATTGGCTTTCTCCTTGCCATCATTTTTGTTCTCTTTAAAGTCCTTAGACTTTCTCCCAGGGTGGACTCTTTCTTAGGAGGTGTTTCTTGCTCATCTGGAAATGGCTTTTGACAATCAAAGTCATTACTTTCTTTTATCCTCTTCTCCATCTCCACCCTAGCAGTTTCACTTCCCTGAAGCTTTAACATCTCTGAATCATAGAGATCTTTGATCTTCTCAAAAGACATTTTGGAGAACATCTCCTTTTTGACTCCTACAGCACCTTTGAGAAATATAATCATCTTGTTTCTCTCTTGGGTACCTAGGAATGTCTTTGAGGGTCTTCTCTTCTTTGCAACTGTTTTAACCACAGATTTCTTCATACTTGCAGCTTTCTTCTGTGCAATTTCAGTTGCCATACTCTGTTGATAAGCTTCATTCAGTTCAGCAGCTAGAGCTTTTGCCATTTCCCTGTCCTTTTCCATCTGAACTCTTTCTTCTTTTTCAATATCCTCCTGCATCTTTTTAGCTAGGGCTTCATCTGATTCAACCAACCTTTGCTTTTTGATTGGTTGATCAGATTCCACCATCTTTGCTTTTCCTTTGTCTTTGCTCATTGCCTTCTTACTGTTATCTTTCTTGATCACTTCACCTTGTTCTTTTATGATTACACCTTTGGTCTTTGAAGTGACCTTGGGAGTATCATTCTTGGCTTTTAGTAAGGTTTCTGCAATCTCAAGATCTGTTAACACTTCTTTCACAGTTTCTGCTGCTTTATTAATGTCAGTAGTAGTAACTGTTTCTTCTTGCTGCTCCCCCTGAACATCAACTTTCTCTCCATCAAGCTCCCCCTTTCTTGTGGCTTCTTCCATGTTGATCTCCCCCTTTTTGGGAGCATCATCCTCAGTTGGCCTTCTCCTTAATTGGAATTGCTTTCTCTTCTTCCTTTGTACCAGACTAACCACCATCCTCTTCAGCTTAGCAATCTGTTCTTGTTGTGACAGAATTACTAGCTTCATTTCTTCAATTTCTTTGCCTTGTTTGAGAACATCTTGATTGATGTTTCCCAGTGTTTCCATCAATTCATCGTACGTATATCTGTCCTCACCCTCTCCAGAAGTGTTACCCTCCTTTGAAGGATCATTGGATCTTTTATTTGTGGAAGTCTTCTGCCTTGCAGAGGCACTATCCACCCCTGTGGTTTCTTGGCACCAGGGACCTTCAAATGATTGCTCATTCAAAGTTGCCATGGGGGAGGTCTTATTGATGTTACCACTTTCCTCCTCTGTACTAGCAGGAGTAGTGGCAGCCTCATCACCCATATGCTCTACCTCCTCCTCAGAGAGCACCTCCTTTGGGTTGGGAGACACCCGTGTGGTTTCCCTTTGGATATTCTCTAGGGGAGTATTCTCCCTTAGAGGGCTTATAGGCTTAGTGGGTAATGGTACAAGAAGGGAAGGAGCCTTCTTTACCTGTTTCCTTTTGTAAGTTTGTGTGATTGGAGAGGTTGGTTTTTCAAGAAGGGACTGGGGAATAGATTTTGAGTGGGAAGGTTGGGCTTGGCTAGCAGTGGGTTGGTCTAATGGGTGCCTTGACCCTGCTGCCATACCTTCATTGGTTTGGGACACCACCATCATTGTAGAGAACAATGGGGTGTCAACTCCTTCAGAGTCCCCAGCAGATCTTCTCATATTTGAGAAAACCTTGCCTTTGGGGGGTTTAGGTACATATACCCCAACAGGTTGAGGTATATCCGTCAATTCATGAGTAATGACTTCTTGAACAAACCTGGGATACATAAAGAAGCTCTTTTTGTTTCCCATGTTTGAGACAAGATCACTGAAAATCATTTTAGAAAAATTATACTTTCTGGCAGTGGCCAAGCACACCAAAGCATAAGCAATAGTGCTGCTGAACTCACTCCATCCAGTAGTCTTTTTGGAGATACAGTGCATAAGAGTATGGACAAAGAAACGCCATTGGGGTGAAAATTTTGCTTTAGAGAATTTGAAAACCCCCAATGGGCCTCCATACCCCATTCTTGTAAGATTTGAAAACAGTTCATCATTTGGGATAGAGGTTATACCAGAGGCATCGTCTAGACGTAGACTGATGCGAATAACCTCTTCAGTAACCGTGAGGGATTGATCACAGATTCTTGTCTTGATCATCTGCACACCATTCTCAACAACAATGGTTGCATTAGCCCAGAACTGCCTTTGATGCTCAATATAGATTGTAGGGGATACAAGAAGAGCATGAGCAATGTGGCTTGTCTTGAGGAAATCCACAATCTGATGAAATCCTGAAGCTTGCTTTGGCTTTTGTAGCATCGCAATCTCGTTGTGCTCGTCGATGAAAGTCATGGATGCCATTGATCTTAGTGAAAAGCTTGCCTGAAAACTTCGAACTTGAGAGAGAAAAGGTTTTGAGCACAAGAGAACAGTATGCAAAGAGTCGTTATGAACTTTTAGGCGGGCAAAAAGTATTTATAGTATTCGGAATATAAGCAGTATTAACCTAGAGCAGCACTAACTGCTAGCAGTATTAACTAACTAGCAGTATTAACTACGAGCAGTAGTAACTAACTAGCAGTATTAACTGAAAGCAGTATTAACCACTAGCAGTATTAACTGAAAGCAGTATTAACCACTAGCAGTATTAACTGGAAGCAGTATTAACCACTAGCAGTATTAACTGAAAGCAGTATTAACCACTAGCAGTATTAACTGAAAGCAGTATTAACTGAAAGCAGTATTAACCACTAACAGTATTAACTGAAAGCAGTACTAACTTTGTTCAAGCAGCACTAACTATGACTAGCAGTATTAATAGTACTAGCAGTAGTAACACTCAGCAGTATTAACCTTTAAGTCTTCTAGCAGTAGTAACTTTGAACCAGCAGCATTAACCATACTTAATGAATTCTTCAGTTCCCAACAATCTACACTGAACACAATGTTTAGAGATCATAATCACTACTGAGTAATCAAAATGAAACCAACAACCACCAATCGACTCAACATGCTACTCTTTAATTAAAGATTTATTGTGAGAATATGTGAAACCTTGTTAGATTACTCTTCAAAAGAGCCATTAAGAAGAGAAGAGAGGTTCCAACTTATATGTGAAACCCCGATGTGGTACTCCAACATTTATATATCATCAACCAAGGCTTAAACACAAGATTGATACATGAAAATGTCATTCGTATCTCCAAGATCTCGAACTCCAACTCCAATATACAACAGATATTTCTTGTCCTTTTCTCCCGGTTTCATCTCTTTCCTCTTGAGTCCTCAACTCCCACTCTTTGTGTCGTTGTCATTTTCACTGTTGCTATCCGACCATTATTAGGTTTATGATTGTTGTACCATATACGTGAATATGGTTGCGAAAGAGTTGTTAACATTAAAGATGAATAGCAGATGACGATGAAAGAAACTCTAGAAACTGTATGCTTATATTTCCTCAGAACGTTCCTAAAGCATCCATCGATGGTCGCTGTATTATTGTCACTGTCTGTGCCTCTATAAAGTTTTCACGCGTTGCCCCAATGTTGAAATCGGGCCACAGTGTTATAGATCATGATTACCAAAGCTTTGTTTTAGTATAATGATTTGATTAAGTGGTTTCGAAATTCTCATGATAACATAGAGTTTCTAAACATCGGTCTTAGTCTTAAAAGGGAAAATTTAGTAAGGGCCATAATAATTTTTACAGTGCGACGAACAAGTTTCATGGTGGCACACCATCAAAATGTTGAGAGGCTATATTTGGACATCAACCTCAGCACGATATTCATGTCCGTATGACGCTCCCTTACACATAATTTTAGTGGTGTAAAACTCAATTTGATCCAAAATTTGCCCCATTTTTGTGCACATACATAAAGAGAGCCTTTCTGCTAATATATTTGAACTCCTTAATTTAAGTCATGATATATAAACAAGCCTTAAGTCTAGATCCGAGCTATGTGTGACAAGTCTTGTTCATAAAACAACACTTATAATCCACTTTAGCGCCACCATTTAAGATTCGGTTTTTCATTAACTTGACCTCCATTTTGAACAATTTAAGTCATTACATAGCTCTTTCCTACGAGAAGAAAATACTTAGCGAATAGATCATAGATGCTTATTAATGTCCAAAAATAATAAATATACATTTTTTCAACAATTATTTTATAATTAGATTTTTTATCTTTTACAAATAGATGTTATTTTATTCTATAATTATTTTTATTAAGTTTTATTTATTTTATATTACTAGAAATATTTTGTGTCACCATTAAAAAACTATTATTATTATTATTATTATAAACTATTCATTTGCAAGAAGGATATTAGATAAATAAGTAATTCTGGTATGATTTTTTTTTCTTTCTAAAATAGCTAATCTAATAGTATTAATAAAACATAAAAATGTATTCATTTTCAAACATCGAAAAAAGAATACATAAGAACAACAATTATCTTCTCTCTTTTTATATGATTATTATACGTTTTACTATTCGGTATGGACCAATAGTAATTTGCTTTTGTTGCCATCACAATTACATCAGACGTTAAAATGAAAAGTTTGGGGCCTTCAATTTATAAAATAAAGTGCAATAAAAACACTTGAAACTTTGATTATAGTTTTAATTATGTGGCTATCATATTTTGTACTGTATAATGTTGTTGTCAATCTATTTTAACATCTAATGCATTTGAGTAGGGGCGGAACACAAACTTCACAACTACAGGGGCCGGACACCTAATGTATTATATAATTTTTAGTCCTTACCAATAGGGACGGACCCAAGAACTTTTTTATAGTGTGTCACAATCTTTTTTCATACGGTTTTTATTAACGTCTCTTCATCTTTACGTTCAATATCGTCCGATGTGTTTTCAAGCTAATTCCGCCGTTTCAAGAGATTTTTAAAGTTTTTTGCTTGATTTCGAGGGATTTTAAAGTTTTTTTTATCGATTTTGAGATACTTTTTCGATATTTTTTTGTGGATTTCAAGAGATTTTTTTTGGTTTTTTGGTTTTTTGGTTGATTTCAAGATTTCTTTTTGGTTGATTACGAGCTACGGTTGCACATTCTAAAACGATACGGTTGCACCTTTTACAGGCCTAACTGTTGTGTAATAGTGAACTCAAATTGAACTCAAATAAGTTGACTCAAATTAAGGGATAATAGACGATAGTGAACTCAAAATCTCAAATTAAACTCAAATAAGTTAACTATTTGAGTACTGACCTGCTGCGTAAGTGAGTCCGTGAGTGTGTTCCTTTTTCCCGTCGGCCGTCGTTGCACACCCACTATCAAAATAAACCATGAAATTGACCATTAAACTCAAAATAATCAGTAATCACCTAATCCCCTGCATAAACATAACATACACATCTCACATCTGAACAATTGGAACTTCAAAGTTGTAACACCCCGAATTTCGAAAAGCATCATTTCAAGTTAATACTGAAATCAGTAGCTTTAAAGGGGAAAAATAAGATATATGATTTTGGACTTGAATCCTAGATTTTATAGTCTAAATGGATGAAAGATTCAATTACGAGTCCAACGGTTCTTTCCGAAGCAAAAACGGAGCTATAACGAAGAAGTTATGGCCAAAACAGTGAACGAGAAGAAAACCGAGGTTTGGGCTGCCGCGAGTTGTGGCGCGACTTGGGGTCGCGGCACAAGCCGCGTAACTCACTGTTCTGGAGGACACGGGCGACTTATGCCGCGACTTGGAGTCGCGGCATAACTCGCGTAGCGCACTGTCGAGCTAAAAACCGATTTTTTAGCCATTAGCCTCATTTTCTCTCAAACCCAAACCCTAAACTCCTCCTTTTCTCTCCCAAACCCCAAATGTTGAACCCTTGTGTATGTTGAATGTTTTTCCCCCTTGAACCATATGATTCTTCATCATTTAACTAGTAGAACCTTGAACCACAAAGCCTCCATGTTCATCTTCCTCATCAAGTTCAATGTTGGGAACTCGGGTTGAAGAGTTGGATTGGGTGCCCTCGGAAAGTCTCATCACTCAAAATGGTAAGCTTTCTCGTAGTAAAATTATAGATGTGCCATTATTGGGTTCTTAGTGTTTGATTTCTTGAATCTCAGATTTGATAGTTTTGGGGAAACTAGGGTTTTGATCTTGTTATGGATTTTAGTAAATAATGTTTGGAGAAATGTTTCTAAGTGGTTTGGTATGTTTGGATCTAGGTTTTGGAAGTCCTCGGCTTGAGGATTCAAGTGGCCTTCAAAAGAGCTCGTTGGGTGAAACCTAGATTTAGCCTAAATCTAGCAAGGTGAGTTCAAGTTGATTTGTGAAAACGGTGTACATGCCAAAATGGTTATTTTAAAGTGCTTTACATGAAATGGTTAACTGCTGATAAGTTTGGAGTATTTTGAAGTAAAAATGTATTTTACTTGGTATTTGTCAAAGTGTGAGTATTTTAATGAGTTTTCATATTTGATAAACTTGGTTTATTTTAGTTTCATAAAATGCTCATATTTGCGGATTTGGACATCTTGATAAGAAATAGCATGTTATATGCATTTTGGTGTATTTGCATTCATAAACCCTTTGGAAAACATTTGGTTCCATTATGTGTTGAGTTTTGGGTTAACCTCGTCTTTGGGATATGAGTCTTCATAAACGTTGTTTAAAGACATTTCATTATTCGGGGGACCGATAATTATTGGTCAAATGGATTTTGAGCATTTTAGCTCGGTGTTGGTCTAAAAGAGTCTTGAGGACATTTGCCCGGTTTTATATGGCTCAATGTAGAGTCCGGTTATGACGTACGTACTAATGCGCTGTGTTGCATATTGAGTTTGGTTACGGGCTCAAGTGCTTTGGTCATTCGTGTGTAGTCCGGTAACGTTAGACAGTGTGTAATGGATCCATAGGCACGTCAGTCGGTCTGTTTTGGGATGGTCAATTGGGTATTTCGGGGTGGGACTTCGGTACCCATGTTTTATGACCGGAAACTTTACAAGTGATCGCTAGGAGGGTTGGGTCTGTAGTGCTATCGGGGAGTGAGCGCTAGGACCTTCGCCGCTTGAAGTAATGCCTGAGAGGTAGTCTTTAAGTGTTCCGGGCCTTCGGGATGGAGTTCTTCGGAATGATCCATCAAGGTCAACTGACTTGGGGTGACACTTGGTAAAGAAATCGTAGGGACACTTGGGCTGCGATGTCGTGAAGTGTCATGCGATTAACGTTGAATGGGTGGTATACTTTTGTGTTTCCTTCACTCTCAACGGATACGGGTCTCCCCCGTTGTTGGCTATCTGTATCTCAAATAAATAGGATGTCTTATTTTATTGTCATTGGCTCTTCACGGTCGCGTGAGTATTGGACCTAGTGTCCATGTTTTCGGACGTACGATATACATGGCTTGATGATGAGTCATGTTTCAAGTTAGTTAAGTTGCATCAATTTATAAAGCATGTTTTGAAATGAAGTGTTCATCTTTGAAAGTGCATGACACTGGAAAAGAGTTGTTTCCACGTTTTAAAGTGCATCGATTGAAAGGTCATGATTTTAAGTAAAGTTCATTATCTTAAATATGTTTACTTATGTAAAACTCTTGAGATCACTATGCGTTAAGCCTAGCCCTTTTATTTGTCGGCATGTGCATCAGGTTCCAGATGGGGGTTGGGTTCTAGCAGATATGAAGAGTTGAGCCTTAGCTTTGTCCAAGTGTAAGTGGTTGGTGAAGTCTTCCGCGGGTTGGAGTTAGTGACTACGATTGTGTTTTAGTAGCACCCGTCCGTCTTATAGATTGTACGTATAGAATGTATGTGTGTAATGGAGGTTAAATCTTAAATTATGTTTGTAGAGGAATCATTTATTGGTGAAATTAGAAATTTTAATTTAGTTGCTATTTCCAGATTTGAGGGTGTTACAAGTTGGTATCAGAGCTTAAGTTTGAGAGAATTAGGTATTGTTTTTGGATGCCTAGACTCAAACTTGCATTCGTATAAGTAATTTTAAGTGGATTTGCGTATTAGGTATTTTAAGATACGATATTTTGGGGTTGATCGAGTCGCTAGAAACGGGAAACTTGTCGAGGGTCGCAAGGATGATCATGTACGGTGCGTTCATAATGACACATGGCCAGTGTTATGGTGAACCTACATGCGACATGTGTATACTTGAACTACCTTGGTATGATGACCGTTGGGGTAGTGAGAAAGTTTCTAAGTGAGTAATCTAAGGAAGGATTGATGGTTATAGCAATGTTACTTTGGAGTGATAGTTAAGCACGTTGAATGCACTAAGTTGACCACTTTGAGTCGGAGTTATTGGTCGGATTAGAACCATAGGTGTGTTAATTGGCTCTATTTCGAGGAGAAATCGTAAGGAGAACCGATGAAAGCATCGATGATCGCTTTAAGATGTTTGAACATCCGGATGATAGTGGTATGACGGAAATTTGAGGAACGTGATTTCGGGGTATCGAGTGCTGACCAAATCCATGCACGACATTTATTTCTAAAATGAGTTTGCATTATTTGCTTCTCATTATTTCAAAGCATAAAGTGAGTTATATTTCGAAATCTTGGTAAGGTGTTTATCATTCATAAAATTTTAAACCGAGAGTTTAAACATGCACAAAATTGTTTTGTTGTTCGTGGTTGCAAATATTTTATTTATTGGAAATCTCTTCATCTTCATTTTGTGTCTAACTCTATTTTTGGATATTATAAGATCCGTAGTTTTATTTCATTTTGGGTATTGGACAAGTAACTGTATAATTTTTAACTTTGACATTGGATCTCCTCCACGTATGTTAAGGTTTTAGAGGAAGAGTTGTCCCCATGTTCTTGAGTCAGAATTTTCTGGAAGATTTGGTTTGTGTTAGTCGTGTTTAATTTTATGAGCATAGTTTTGCGGCGTCTTGGGATGCGTAAGTGTACTTTGAGATTGCGTGGGTTTTAATTTTATCGCGTATAATTTACGAGCTTTTAGGCATCGTGTCTCATAAAAGTGTTGTTGAAAAGGGTCACTTTATCATACGTTGTGGTTTTAGAATTTTAACATTTTTTTAGACTTGTTGTCGTCTTATACTTTTATGTTGGGAAATGAAAATTTTGACACCGCTTGATTTTTAGCGGTAATGAGTTTTATGAGAATCCAATCGGGTCTTATGGTATCTTATGTTATGACAGTTTGAGTCACGTAATAAAAAGAAATTTTGGAAACGTGTAGACTTCCATTATTGTGTGCGTCAATTTATGAGTTTTGTTTAATACTTTGTCTCATGCGAGTCTTGCACAGGTATTTTTACAACCGTAAGAAGCGTTTTGAAAATCTTTGTTAGTGTATATAAATGTATAAGGCCCAGCCCACGCTCATGGGCCCATATAGTCTGTGTATATATTCCCTTGTATTCTTTAGTCTAGGTTAAGTTGTTTTACATTCATATTGTATGTTTTACTTTTCTCTCAATCAATATACGAAGTCTCCAAGCCTTCAGCATATTCGTCGTCTCTTTCAATCATCATCTTCACTTTCTAACATAGTATTAGAGCTGTAGGTTTGCTTGCACTCTCATCATCATCATCGTTACTGTTCATCGATTACTATTCATTCTTCAATAATCGATTTCGTATTCTTTTTTTTCATCGAGACGCCGTCGCCGCCTTCAAACACACGGGTTCGTTCTCTCAGACTTGAAACCCAAGTCGCAGACCGGAAGAATTCCGGTCGTAAACCGCATACCGGTCGATACCGCATACCAGTCAATACCCATTACCGGTCGATACCCATTACCGGTCGATACCCATTACCGGTTGATACCGCATACCGGTCGATACCCATTACCGGTCGATACCGCCTACCGGTCGCACACCCATTCATACCGGCCACTTCATACCGGTCACTTCACTCTATCGGTCACTTCACCCTGTCAGTCCATATCGGTCGATACCACCGGTTCATACCGGTCGCACATTCTACCGGTCGCTCATACCGGTCGCACATCCTACTGGTCCATACCGGTCACTCAGTGAACTGTTTTGAATCGCATCCATGGCTGCCAATCTCAGTCACTCAAATCCCATCTCGGTTGTTTTCAATGGTAGCAACTACATCCTGTGGCATCATCATATGACAATTCTGCTAAAATCCTATGGGCTTTACACCTATGTTACTGGTGCATCCAAACTTCCAGTTCAGGCAGAAGTTGAGAATGCTGTTGATTTTGCAAAATGCATGAATGAGTGGGACATCAATAATGCTCGTATTCTGGGTTTTATTAATGCTTCCACTACTCCTGAGATCAACCAACAGTTTCTTGGCTATGTCACCGCCAAGAGTCTCTGGGATTTTCTTGCCAAGCGGTACACGTCATCGGGCCTATCTCATCAGTATCAACCGTGGACCACCTTTCAGAACAAACGTCAGCTTCCTGATCAATCCGTAAACTCTTATATCTCTGAAATGCAGTCTCTCAGAGATCATATAAGTCTTGGAGATCCACAAATCTTTGATGAAACAACTCAACAATTCACTGCCTACTTCAACCAACTACACCTGATCACCATTCTGATGGGTCTTACTGATAAATTTGAGAATGTTCGTGCTTCTCTTCTTCATAGGTAACCACTACCTACTCTTGAAGAAGCCATAATCGAATTGCTAAATGAAGAAACTCGTCTTCACATACGCTCACCGATACCCGCTACTGATAGCGTTCTTTACACGTCTCATCCCAAGTCCAAAGGCAAATGGACCAACAGCAACCATTCCAAACCTGTGGGAAAGATGAACACATCTGTGTGTGCCTTTTGCCATTCTACTGCTCATCTTCTCCTTGATTGTTCTATTCGCAAGTGCCGTAGGTGTGGCATCACTCATCCGCGCCATTATGAGTCTGACTACCCGAAGAACTCAAAGCACACTGGCC
Organism: Arctium minus; assembly: GCA_954870635.1. Taxonomy (NCBI): domain Eukaryota; kingdom Viridiplantae; phylum Streptophyta; class Magnoliopsida; order Asterales; family Asteraceae; genus Arctium; species Arctium minus. The sequence goes on along the minus strand of OX941097.1, from coordinate 14,915,644 downwards.
CTCAGAATCGGACTCACGCTGTTGCTGGTTCTACTATTGCTGATAACGAGGTTTCTCCAGTCTCCTCACCTGACCTAATGGAACTGATGTGTCGCAATCAGGAACTCATGGAGCAGATCATGTCTGGTGCTATTGGTATGAATTCTCCACACTCAGCTGCCTCAGGTAACTTATTGCTTTTTGACTCTAGGTGTTGCAATCATATGACACCCTGCACTGATGGTTTTGTTTCTAAGAAACCACCTCAGCATTTTACGTCAGTACGAACTGCTGACAACACTGGCATACCAATATCTTTTAGTGGAATTGTCTCCACTCCTCATATACAATTACCAGATGTTCTAATGTTCCGAAACTATCTCTGAGCTTAGTTTCGATTGCTTAGCTTCTCAAATCTAATTTGATCATTTTATTTCATTCTTCTGGTTGTGTTGTATAGGATCCAAAGACCAAGCAGATCATTGAACTCGGCCGTAAAGTTGTACGGATGATTGAAGTGGTCTACCTTCGTCTTCCATTGCCCTCTTCAAGTCTTGTTGCCTCAGTTTCCAGCACTTCTTCTTTCGATTTGTGGCATGCCCGGCTAGGTCACTTATCACTAGCCAGAATAAAATCGTTAGCTAGTTTAGGGATGTTAGGAAATTGTGTGTCGTCTGAAATTATTTCTTGTTTATCTTGCAAATTGGGAAAACATCATGCTTTATCGTTTGAATCAAATGAATTTAATTCTACTTCCTCTTTTGATCTTATTCATTCTGATGTATGGGGACCAGCACCACATCAATCCATGGGCGGTGCTCGATATTTTGTTATTTTTATTGATGATCATACTCGTTTCACATGGATATATCTCATGAAACATCGTTCGGAGCTACCTAAAATTTATATTATGTTTGCTCGGATGATTCACACTTAATTCTCGAAATCTATAAAGATTCTTAGAGCTGATAATGCTATGGAATACAAAGAGTCCTCTCTTCTCTCCTTTCTTCAATCTCAGGGGAATCTCTCTCAGTACTCCTGTCTTGGAACATCTCCTCAAAATGGTTGTGCCGAACGAAAACACCGTCATATACTTGATACGGTTCGCACTCTTCTCATTTCTGCTAAATGCCCAGAACGGTTTTGGGGGGAAGCTGCTTTCACTGCAGTTTATACCATCAATCGTCATCCTACTCCTATTCTTAAGAATAAGTCTCCTTACGTGTCTCTTTATGAGATCTCCCCTGCCTATGAACTTCTAAAAGTTTGGGGTAGTGCTTGTTTTGTTCAGTTACAACCTCATGAACATACCAAACTTGAACCTCGCTCCAGACTTTGATGCTTCCTTGGATATGGTATTGAGCACAAGGGTTATCGCTGTTGGGATCCTATCTCCTAGCGTCTTCGTATATCTCGTCACGTTACCTTCTGGGAACATGTTCCTTTTTCTTCTATATCCAAGTTTCGTGAGTCTCCTAACTTCACCACTCCATTCTTCACTGATGCTTCCGTTTCATTGGACTCACTCCAATCTGACATCATAACGCCTCCACCTGTTCTTCCATCACCTTCTGAATCTACCTCCCCTTCAGAGTCTCCTCCCCCTACACAACCTGCCTCTTCCAGTTTTCCTGATCAACATCAATCATCTGCTCCATCCGCACAACCAACATCTGAGGTGCCTGCTGAGTCTTTGGCTCCTGGAACGTCTCAATCTCAGAATGTTAGACGATCAGATCGGGTAAGACAAGTTCCTTCTCATCTCCGTGATTATCATGTTTATGCTACTCTGCTGTCAAATCACGAACCTACTTCCTACAAGGAAGCCTCCTCTAACCCTGATTGGCAGAAAGCTATGGATGAGGAACTTCAGGCTCTTGACAAAGCCCAGACATGAGAATCTGTCCCTCTTCCCCCGGGCAAGTCACCCATTGGCTCCAAATGGGTGTTCAAAATCAAGACAAAATCCGATGGGTCTATTGATCGGTACAAAGCTCGCCTTGTGGCCAAGGGCTTCAATCAAGAGTACGGTATTGATTATGAGGAGACATTTGCACCTGTTGCTCGTGTCACTTCTGTTCGCAGTCTTCTAGCCATTGCAGCCACAAAACAATGGCCTCTTTTTCAGATGGATGTTAAGAATGCCTTCTTGAACGGTGACTTATCTGAGGAAGTCTACATGACACCTCCCTTAGGCGTTCGACTTCCACAAGGTCATGTTTGTCGTCTTCGGAAGGCCCTTTATGGACTCAAGCAAGCTCCGCGAGCTTGGTTTGAGAAGTTCAGTTCCACAGTCATCTCTCTGGGTTTTGCACCCAGCAACTACGATTCAGGACTGTTTACTCGGACCACTGAGGTTGGCACAATCTTACTTATGTTGTATGTGGATGCTATGATTATTACTGGCAGTGACTCTACTGGCATAACTCATCTCAAGACGTCTCTCAGCTCCTGTTTTGAGATGAAGGACCTTGGTGCTTTACACTATTTTCTTGGTCTTGAGGTGATATCAGATCCCTTGGGAATTTATATTTGTCAAGCCAAATACACCTCCGGTCTCTTGTCAAAAGCTGGGCTTACTGACAACAAAACTGCATCCACTCCTCTTGAGCACAACCTTCATTTGACTCCGAATGCTGGACCTCCTCTGCGTGATCCTACCCTGTATCGACAGCTAGTAGGGTCCCTTGTCTATCTGACAGTGACCCGTCCTTATATTGCCTATGCTGTCCATACAGTCAGTCAGTTCATGTCTGCACCCTGTTCAGATCACTATGCTGCTGTCCTTCGCATCCTTCGATATTTAAAGGGGACCATGTTTCACGGTCTTCATTTTTCATCTGCATCCTCCTTGACTTTGCGAGGATTTTCTGATGCTGATTGGGACAGTGACATTACTGACCGTCGCTCCACTACCGGCTACTGTTTCTTTCTTGGAGACTCCCTCATCTCTTGGAGGAGCAAGAAACAATCTCTGACTGCTCGATCCAGTACTGAAGCTGAGTATCGAGCACTAGCTGACACGGCTCAAGAACTTGTGTGGTTACGCTGGCTACTCTCTAACATGGGGGTACCTCAACATTCTCCAACTCCCTTGTGGTGTGACAACAACAGTGCTCTTCAGATCGCTCACAATGACGTTTTTCACGAGCGAACAAAGCATATTGAAATTGACTGTCACTTTGTTCGTCAACACGTGACTCGTCAGACTATTCAGCTTCTTCCTATTTCCACAATTGATCAACCGACCGACATTTTCACTAAAGCTCATCTACCAGGACGGTTTCGAGATCTAGTTTCCAAACTCCATCTGGCTCATTCTTCTCCCGATTGAGTTTGAGGGGGGATGTTAGTGTATATAAATGTATAAGGCCCAGCCCACGCTCATGGGCCCATATAGTCTGTGTATATATTCCCTTGTATTCTTTAGTCTAGGTTAAGTTGTTTTACATTCATATTGTATGTTTTACTTTTCTCTCAATCAATATACGAAGTCTCCAAGCCTTCAGCATATTCGTCATCTCTTTCAATCATCATCTTCACTTTCTAACAATCTTAATGTCACATGACTGCATCTTGAGTTTTACACAAGTATATGTGTACACGGTTTGGGTTGAATTTGATTTACACTCGCGTGGGTAAGTATGTGAAAGATTTATGTTGTCTCGTGTTAAACTTTTAATCGATACATGTCCAGTTGTTGATTTTACTATTATAAATTGTCGTAATGCATTAAAGGAGTTATCGGTATGCATGTCTTTGTAAATGCTATTTTTGGACGAGTACATTTTATTTGCGAGGCCCGAGGTTTGAACTTGATTTGAAAATTTAATTGTGTTTGACCAAATCATGCACCCCTATCGTTTTACTAAGTCTTGAGGAATAAACTGACGTATATAGACCTTGTTGGAGATTTTATTCTCGGATGTTTTTTTTTTGTTGTTAAGGAGGGAAAATTTTAAAGTTAAAATTGTGAAGTTATCTTTTGGAGTTGTACATACAATTATTACGCATGTTGTGGTGCAGGAATTTATTTTCATGTTTATAGTGAAAAATTTTGCTACACATCTTTTGTTACCATTTTATTAACGTAAATACTGATCAAACGAATTTTGGAAATGGTTTTATATGTGTAGCGTCGATGATCAATTTTCAACCTATCGAGTGATCGGTAGTGGATTTTACCGCACGATTAAATGCTAAAAAGCTTGTGTATTTGAAAGTTTTGTGTTGGCATATTAGTTGAAAACCTTGAACTCATTAGGCCTATGGATTTAAAACCCCCTTCCATGAAAGGAGTTGTAATCAGGACTAGAGGAGTCTTTGGAAAATGAAGTGTCGAATGAGACGACCTGTGGTCAGTCCGAATTTTGGGACTTCGGTTTCACGGATTGGCTCACGCAGAAGTAATGTGGACAGTAGGCTTGTGCCTTCTCCTAGCTAATTAAGTGATGATATTCCCATTTCGTTAAGTCTTTGGGTTAAAACCTTGGGCGGTTGCTTATGTGGGTTTGGTCTCGAATTTGTGGGTTAATGGTACGTCAATATGCTATGTGTCTATGGTGTGTCACCCTTATGGGTATCTGTGACTAACGATGATAGTGGTTGCCTATTAAGGTGGTTTGATTTGGGGTTAAATTTCATGAGTAGGTGTCAACTTTATTCGACATTGCAACTCGGGAGCGAAATGTTTGGTGGATTACCCACATTGCAAAATGGCCCTTTCGAGGATAGGTGTCGACGCACTATTTTGAGGACAATAACTAGTGGTGTGCCTCAGTGTACTTCCGTTAGATCTGGTATGTCTGCAGGACAAGCGACAACCTTAAGGAAATTAGATGGGGATGATTAAGAATTAATCATGGGTGTTTCGGTAATCGTCAAGACTTTCATTGATTCGCCGATCAGTGATTGAAAGAGGTATGGGAGTTGTGTAACCATGGGGTTTGGGATAATCAACTATCTGTAGAGCGTAATGGCATGTTTCTGAAGGAAATATCGGGCTAATGCTTGGGTCTATGGAAGAGTGGGGGCCCTTGCAATCATCTTGTCTGTGTCAGCTTGAGGAATGAATCCAAGGCTGTGTTGGATTAGACCAAACTCCTTGTTAGGAAATTTCGTCGAAGGACGATACCTCTTTGGTGGTACTGACTATTGAGGAGACCTTGATGCGTCGTAGTTAGAGGTATCTAAAGGGAAAGTTTGCTTTTGGGTAGTCTTGGTAGAAGTGACTGAATAAGGTCGTAAGTTACTCTTGAGGTGATATGTTCAACCTAAGGTTGGGAGGCAATTTATTGATGGGGGAATGAATTGATAAGGACTCGATGCTCTTTCGTCACCGGTAAGGTGCAGTGAACCTTAGAATTTGAGTTTATGGCGGCTTGTTATGTGGAATTATGTGTCAACGTCAACCGGGATATAATCGGGATTCGTATATGAGGTAGGTTTCGAGAAGGTATTCTTTTTTTGGGTTAGAGATTCAATTGATCTCGCCAAGGGCAATGTTGGGTGATTGGTTGGTGCTAGATTTCGAGGACAAAATCTCTTTTAAGGTTGGGAGGATTGTAACACCCCGAATTTCGAAAAGCATCATTTCAAGTTAATACTGAAATCAGTAGCTTTAAAGAGGAAAAATAAGATATATGATTTTGGACTTGAATCCTAGATTTTATAGTCTAAATGGATGAAGGATTCAATTACGAGTCCAACGGTTCTTTCCGAAGCAAAAACGGAGCTATAACGAAGAAGTTATGGCCAAAACAGTGAACGAGAAGAAAACCGAGGTTTGGGCTGCCGCGAGTTGTGGCACGACTTGGGGTCGTGGCACAAGCCGCGTAACTCACTGTTCTGGAGGACACGGGCGACTTATGCCGCAACTTGGAGTCGCGGCATAACCCGCGTAGCGCACTGTCGAGCTAAAAACCGATTTTTCAGCCATTAGCCTCATTTTCTCTCAAACCCAAACCCTAAACTCCTCCCTTTTCTCTCCCAAACCCCAAATGTTGAACCCTTGTGTATGTTGAAGGTTTTTCCCCCTTGAACCATATGATTCTTCATCATTTAACTAGTAGAACCTTGAACCACAAAGCCTCCATGTTCATCTTCCTCATCAAGTTCAATGTTGGGAGCTCGGGTTGAAGAGTTGGATTGGGTGCCCTCGAAAAGTCTCATCACTCAAAATGGTAAGCTTTCTCGTAGTAAAATTATAGATGCGCCATTATTGGGTTCTTAGTGTTTGATTTCTCGAATCTCAGATTTGATAGTTTTGGGGAAACTAGGGTTTTGATCTTGTTATGGATTTTAGTAAATAATGTTTGGAGAAATGTTTCTAAGTGGTTTGGTATGTTTGGATCTAGGTTTTGGAAGTCCTCAGCTTAAGGATTCAAGTGGCCTTCAAATGTAACACCCCGATTTTCGAAAGGTATCACTTCAAGTTAGTACAGAAACCGATATATCAAGGAAAAATAAGATATTTAATCTTGGACTTGAATCTTAGATTTTATAGTCTAGATAGATGAAGGATTCAATTACGAGTCCAACGGTTCTTTCCGGAGCGAAAACGGAGCTATAACGAAGAAGTTACGGCCAAACCAGTGAACGAGAAGAAAACGGGACGAATAGTGGATTACGCGACTTGTGCCGCGGCTTAGGCTCGATCCCGCGACTTGAAAGGACACGGGCGACTTATGCCGCGACTTAGAGTCGCGGCATAACTCGCGAAACTCACTGTCGAGCTAAAAACCGATTTTCAGCCATTAGCCTCATTTCTCTCAATCCCAAACCCTAAATCTTCTCCCCTTTTCTCTCCTAAACCGACCCCAAACCCCAAAATCAAAACCTAAACCATTTTGAGGGTTTTTCCTCATCAAACCACATGATTCTTCATCATCTAACTAGTTGGGTTAATGAACCACCTTCATCTTCATCTTCCTCACCAAGTTCTTAAGGATTTCATCTAACCCTTTCATCATTTGAAGATTTGAAGTTTATGGTTCGTTTTGGTGTTCTACAAGGGTTTTGGTTGGATGGATTCAAGTTGAGGTTTGAGGTAATCATCCATTTTCTTCATTTGTGGAAATTAGGGTTTTGACATAAGTTGAGATCTTTATGTAAAACGTTTGGGGAATGTTTCTATATGTTTGTTTATGGTTGGAAATGTATGGATCTAGGATTCATGAGTTCTTCAAAGGAGCTCAAGTGGGGTGAAATCTAGATTTAGCCTAAATCTAGCAAGGTGAGTTCAAGATGATTTATGAAAACGGTGTACATGCCAAAATGTTATTTTAAAATGTTTATGTTTTACATCAAATTGTTAACTGCTGATAAGTTTGAGTATCTGGTTATATCCATCTTTATAAACTCATGAAACATGCATTTTTGGTGATTTTGGGCTTGTTGACAAATAAATCATTTTGATATGTTTCTTTGACGTATATTATATAAATGGAGCCCATTTGATGTAAATGTCATTTACATGATTTTGTACTTACGTCTATTTGAAAAATGTGCATAACTGTGTCACGAGGTATTTTGGGAAATAAGAGTAAAGAGTTTATTTGGGAAATGGTTCGCCCCAATCAATGTTGAGTTGTGTTATTTTTACACTTTTTGGACCGTTGTGTCTTTGTCAGTCGGCTAAACGTGTTTTTAATGTACAAAGGCTTTCGTTGGAGATTTACGTAAAGTGTTGGGCCTTTGGCTCGGTTTTGACTAAATGAGTCATGTGGACATTTGTCCGGAGTTATAACCAGCGGGGGTTTTGACTAAATGAGTCGTGTGGACATTTGTCCGGAGTTATAACCAGCGGGGTTTTTGACTAAATGAGTCGTGTGGACATTTGTCCGGAGTTATAACCAGCGGGGGTTTTGACTAGATGACGATTAATTTTGTATCATTGGTGAGTTACATGTTTTGAGTGCGTGGGTCATTCAATTGGAGGCATGTACCGTTAGACAATGTTGTAATGGATTCATAAGCACATAAGTTCTGTCGGTCTTGTAAGGCCGGAGGCTTTGGGTTACTTTTAGTGACCGCTTGGGTTTGCTAGCGAGTAGGCAATAAGCGACACGAGTCGTTGAGGTGTAACTCGTCTAGGTTGGATAGGCACCAGTGTCCGTAAGTCCTTGGGGTGGAACTCGACGGAGTAGGGCTAGAGGCAGTAAAACGGATTGAGGTTGTGATGTCTGGTATGGCATGAGAACTAAGTCCGGGATACGTGGTGAACTCCAACAACATCAAGGTTGGCCCCATTCACGTGTTCTCGCCACCCAAGATGGAAACGTTTAGATGACATGCAAGAAAGTCGCGTGAACGACCTACTTGCGTGTACTCCATTCTCGGTGTATACGGATCTCTTCATCGTTGATTCGTGGTATTTTAAAGGAGTAATGTTGTATTTGACCAAATTGGGTTTTTTAAGTGGTTGACGGAAAATGATGGCTTTAATATTGGGTTCTTCCCACGTATATTAAATTTCCCATGGACCGCGTCATTTCCACGTGTCGGTATTTATTCTCGTCCATTTTATGGTCATGTGAGTTTTGGGTTTAAAGCCGTGTTTCGGACGATATTTAATTATATAGATCTTCATCTATGATTTATGGGTTGTGTGTCACGTTTCACCCGTGTTGGGTATTTCAAGTTATAAAGTGTTAACCGTGTTTTATAAAATTGGGAGTCCGCTCTCTATTTTACTTTTTAGCAAGTTCCGGTTTACTTTACATAATTGCGTCTCATATTGAGATCCTCGTCTTTAAAGCAGTTTGGTTTGGTTAACAGTTAACTCGGTGCCTCTTTCGTACAAAGTGCATCATTATTGATGAACGAGTCGTTTTCATAAGTGAAACATATCATTTTGAAAGATTATGGTTTCATTCGCATTCCTCCCTTCTAAATGATTAAATTATATGTTGAAAACTCTTGAGCTCACTAGGCGTTAAGCCTAACCCTTTTTATTTGTCGGCATGTGCATCAGGTTTCCGTTGGAGATAGTGACTATGCTTGGGTATTAAGTATTCCGTAGGTTGGAGATAGTGACTATGCATGAGTATGAGTAGCATCTGCCCTTTATGGTCCGTTTGTATAGATTGTTTATGTGTATTGCAGTTGAATCTAAATTTGGGGTTGTAGATGATTCATTTATTGATGTATTTAGAAAATTTTAATAAATTGCTATTTCCAGATTTTGAAAGTCCAGGGGCCCTGGCCTCTGGTAGCCTCCATTGAGCTCCGCCCCTGCATTTGAGATTATGGGAACCACAAAAGAACTAGGGGGAGGCTATTTGCACCAAAAAGTACAAATACTAAATGTTTTGTTTTTCTGAACAAATAATTTAATGTCATTTTACTTGAAATATATATATATATATATGTATATATATTATTATTTTTTTTGTTTATATATAAACATATTATCTTTATATATATATATATGATATATATATATGTGTGTGTGTGTTTTGATTTTATAAATTTATTATAAATTTATAAAATTTGTAACTTTTGATTTTATTTTATTTTATAAATTTGTAACTTTTGATTTTGTTATAACTTTGTAAAATGTATTTTTTTTTGTAACAATTACATTTTATTATAATTTTGTAAAAGTGTAATTATTTCTTATCCGAGTTGAACCGTAATTAAAAATAGCAACCAAAGATAGTTGGGGGGTTAAACCTGCCAATTAAGTAAACTTGTTATAAATATAAGTTGGTAAGTTCACGCCTTACCCGAATCGTCCCTTAGGTAGCGTTTGGTATGCAGACTAGATGAGACTGGATATGACAGAACAGAACGGGACTGAACTGGACAGAACTATTTATATGTTAAATCGCAATATTTATGTTTTATTTTTATAATTATATAATTATAAAAAATTAGTAATATTTATATTTATTTCTTTTTAAATCAAATCAAAAAGTTAAAAAAAACTTTTAAAACTATATAATACAAATAAATAAAAATATATAATAAAAAAAAAACAAAAGAAAAAAACAAAAAAAAAACACAATTATTACCCAAATCATTAAGGTGTAAATGGTAGTTTTTTGGTGCAAATAGTCTCCCCATAACTAATACCTTGCATGCTTACTTTTGATCTTTTAACCTCTGAAACAATAAGTTCACTTTTTAAAAAAAAATCTCTTATTGACTCTTAAGTCTAAATCGTTCAGACCTTTTTACACACTACCTCTTATTAATCATAACTAAAATGAGATTTCAGACTTTAGACCTCTTAAAAAACAAACGACACCTTAAGATGAAAATGTCTTATTTGGAAACATTTTATTTTATGTTTTCTTATTCGCTTATAGAAAAATGTAAAACTGTGTGTTAATTCTTTGTATGTTTAAAAAAAATACAATCACTTTGTAAAGTTTGTAAATATTGGTTATAGATTGTGAACTATACTATAGTTTTCCTCATTGTTTCCGAATTTGGTTTTTGAATAGAAAACATACTGATATGACTTCAATGAAATTAAGATTTCAAAAACGACAATACGTCTTTTCTATCATTTTTAAATTATTTCTTCTGAAAATAACATAATTCATTCATACACTTGATTGTGTTGTATGAAAATATTAACACCGTTTACCAAAAAGCTTAAACTATGTGAAAATTTTGTTGGACAACGTAAACAGGGTTTAATACGTTGTTTAATACAATTTCGAATTTGTAAAAAGTTCAAACATAAGGGAAACAAACACTGTGATATAGCTAGAGTGGTTCGGTCAAACGTGTCTCCTCCACTTTTCCGATGCTCTCGTGAGACGAACGATTCATTAATCGAAACTTTTTATGCTATAGTTCAAACCTTGATACAATGATGATTACAAGATGTTCTTGTTTGGATTTATGAGCAAATTTGTGAAATAAGTCCCTAAACTATATTTTTGACAATTAAATTTTCTAATTTTGAATGATTAAATCCCTAAACTATTTTTTTGAATGAAATCGTCATTAAATTTTCTCATTTGTTAAATTAAAATTAAATTACTTAATTAAAGAAATTAGTAATAAATAATCAAAATTAATTAGTTAAAGTAATTAGCAAATAAATAATAAAAATATAAAATTCAAATTAATTTTCAACGGATTTCTGACGAAAACTAATCTAATTTTAAAAAAGAAAATTATTAAGTCCCTAAACTATTTTTTTTAAATGGAAAAACCATTAAATTTCTCATTTTGAATGATTAAGTCCCTGGTTTTTTTTGAATAAATAAACCATTGAACTTTTAAAAGGTGGTTATCGACATTATTTTAACACAAAAAAACTATCTAAACCCGGTTAGGAATATTTTAAAGTAAAAAAAAAAAAACCAGTTTTACCGTTTCCAAACCCTACGTCATTCAAACACTTTGCCATCCCTCGCCACCTCATCGTTGTCCGCTCTCTATGACCATCGTTGACCCTTGCTACCAATCTCCTTTTTGATTGTTTTTCTTTTTCTTTTTCTGTTATCCATCTTTTTTTATATGTCTATACGTGTTCCATTATATTGTTGTATAAAATATGGAGAATCAAAAAACAAAAAAAGATCAAAAAGAAGGAGATCAATGGCAGGGGCCAACGATGATGGGAGGTATGGAGAAAGGACAATAATGATGAGCCGATGAGGAGTGGGGAAGGGGGAGTGATCTTGTTGTGTACGTGTGGTTTGAATGACGTAGGATTAGATAACAATAAAATTGATTTGGGTTATCCTACTTTAAAGCCATTCTAGCCGGTCACAAGTAGTTTTTTTTTGGTAAAAGAATGTAGGTAACCAATTTTTAAAAGTTTAATTGTTTAATTATTCAAAAAAAATAAAGTACTTGATCACTACAAGAAAAATGGTAATTAGTGACAAAAAGAAACTGGTCACTAACGATAGAAAATTGGTCACTAATGTCGTTTAGTGACCAAAATTTCGGTCATCACTTTTCGTCGCTAAAGGTCCGTCACTAATTGACAATAGTGACGAAATACAAAATTGGTCACTAATTAGTGACAAAATTAAAGTGGTCACTATGTTTGTGACAACTAAAGTGGTCACTAAATTTCGTCACTAAGTCGTTAAAAGTTGTCACTAATTGTCAAGATAACGGCTCAGTTAACGTCCGTTAACTTTCATTAGTGACCAAAAAATGTGGTCACTAATTATAAAAAATGAATAAAAAATTTGTCATAAATTTATACTGTTATTGTTATTGCAATATAACTAAAACCTGCTAATTTGTAAAGATGAAAATCTAAAATTAATTTCTTTTGCAAAAAGTATAATTCTTTGATCCAAAAATTATAATTCTTTGATCCAAACAAGCATGTCAAAGTCATCAATTTATTTATCACTAAATCACTTGATGACTAACAAAAATAGAACATAGACTTCTTAGTTTTGAGATCCCAATGCAGATAACTTTGACAGTTGTGCCATAATGAGGTTCATTTTGTCCTTCATTTGGTTCTGCTCCTCTTGAAATTTCAGTTGCTCCTCTTTAAATTTTGCCTGCTCCTCTTGAAATTTCACTTGCTCCTGTTGAACTTTCAACTGTTCTTCTTTGATTCTCTTAACCTCTTCTTCAAAAGCCTTTGATTTGTTCTTTTCTAATTCCAACTCTATTCGCAGATTTTCTGTGGCTAAAACATGTTTTGTCGAAGCGGCACGTCCCTTTATATATCTCGGAATACGATGTAGCTTTTTCAAACAAATTTCTGCCGGGGAACAAGAAGAAACAGCTTCCTCACTTAGTAATTCATTCTGCATGACAAAAGAATAAGAACAAACTCATCAACAACTCCATTAAGATCTATCAAACAGCCTATTGAAGACACTTTGCATGTGTCTTATACGCTCCTACGATTTGATTATAATTGATTCAGCACAAAGAGACAAAGGATCTGGCTATTGTCCATCTAACATGAAAGTTCCATTATCCTTCCATGCGTATTGGCGCATTGCTATCATTTCTATATTACATATACAAATATAGATACAAGTACAATATAAATTCACTGACCATTACAGGAAACTACATCCAAAAATCCATTAAAACAAGTAAAATCAAGTCAAGTAAAACTACAACTTCCATTAAATAAATGAATAATGCAAATTGCTACCAGTACACTTATATGGACAGATTTGATATCATTCAGCTCAAAATCAGCAACCGTTGTCAACGTGACCACATGTACATAACAACAAAACTAGGTTACGGAAGTTCCAGTCGTTATTCTGATCGATTACTCGATTACTGTTTACTCGGATTACAGGATTGGTCGGGTTGATATTTTGTTATATTATGTTACAATCAACTAGATCATATATATGAAGAAAATTTAGACGTATCAAAAATTTCACAACTCGATCACTATATATGAAAAAACAGAACTCTTCAGCAGAACACTTTACAAAATCAAATGGATGATCGCATAGTTCCTCATAAAAACACAATCTACTTCCATGGACAGGGGTAGCGCGTTCACTCTAGCGGCTTAATACCCAAAAGGAAATTACTAACATCTTTCCACATGGTAAAGACAAATCTTTGAAGAAACCACCACATAGACATATCACAAAAGGCACCAAAATCAGACAGGGTATTGGAAATATAATTTTCAAAATGTTTCAGAGAATTGCATTCATCCCTGAAAAGAGTGTTTTCCTTCATTGTGTTAAGTTGAGTAATTCACCCTGCCATTTTCTGCATTGCAACTTGTTGTCAAAAGCATGTTTTTAGCTTTTTCTGTAACAGACGTACTTGCTACCAACTATGAACTCCATTTTAGGCTGAGTTTAAGCACACCTCACCGTGCCCCAGTTATTATATAGTAAAAAGAATTAATTTAGATAGCTTCACAAAGAACTAGAGATTTGCAAACAAAGAATAACAATCACACTGAAAAAACTTGTAATACATTACTTTATAAGAGATTTCCCAAATCAATAAGGAATTAGCTTCGTGCAGGTACTTTGAAAATTTAGCAGCACCCAATCAAAGCTAGATTTGCAAACCCCCAAAATCAATTATGTTTGTCTCTTGAGAAACAGAAGAGCATACTAATGACAAGCAAACTAACTTAGACATGAGTAACGGAAGCTAAAGAAGCTATTTTAAGTTTATAAAGAAGCTCAGAACACGCTGAAAAAGCATAATAAAAAAACAAGACATGGCGATAGATATTATTGGGTCGATTAGGTTTTCTAACAAAAAAGAAAAAGAAACGTAGGATTTAAGGCGTTAGGGTTCTGTACTGTTGGTCCCGAAGGTGCTTAACAAGTTTGTAGAAGGGGGGGGGGGTTGAATACAAACACATAAATTAAAGTTTAATAAATTGTTTATTGATAAATCAAAATACAATTTACAAGTTTGTTGCGGAATAAGATTAAGACAGACTCAATCTAAACAAACTTAAGAAACACTAAGATGATTGCACAAGAAATTCAGAGAATGGGGGATTAAGAGAGATAGAAAACAAGGGTTTCTATATGGAGTTCAAGGATTGAGCACACCCACAGATGGAGGGGTGAACTTCCTATTTATACCCTATGCATTAAATGCATGGCAGGGCACTTTACACGTGGCGTTCACAGATTGGCTTTGGGAGTCTGACTTTTGGGAGACATGCTTTCGGCCGGGTCATGAACAGTGTAGTTGACAGAGTTGTTGTACGTATGGTGGCAGAGACATGTCCGTTCTGACACATAGTACTAGTTTGTGCAAGGATAGACAAAAGGAAACTTGAGACATAAGCTTTGTGATCTTTTGATCGCTGAATATCTCTTCTTTCAGAGATAAAAGAGGTTCAGCTATCGCTGAAGCTTTTCCTCATGTTCCTTCGCGTATATGTAGAGTTGTCTTTGATTCACTGATATCCGCATCAGATCACTAGTAGACTTCTCTTTGTTCAGCAGCTTCGTCTTCGATTCAGCTATGAACATATGTTGACGCGAGACTTGTCTTCAGGGATTACGTTACTATTTACATCAGAAACTATCAGTGATAACTGAACAAACTCAGTCTAATCACTGATAGTGAAACACTAATACATAGAAATGTTTATAAGAAAGACTATCAGCGATAACTGAATAGACTCAGTCTGATCGCTGATGGTGAAACACTAATACATATTAAAACGTAATTTTCACTAAGTATAGAAGAGGGTCGTTATCAAATCACTGAGAGAGTTTGGATCAACAATCTCCCCCTATTTGATAATGACAAAGTAACTAAAGAAAATTACTTTATGATTCAAAATATAGGAATAAAAAAGACTCATAGCATGCATGTCCCAATTACTATTTTGAGGGATCTTTTACAGTACTGATAGGGTTAAGTACATCACTGCAATTTTCATTTAATTCAGGGATAGAATTACAAGATATGAAAATCATAAGTACAAGTGAATAACTAACTACTGTAAGTATAACTAATAGATTACAGAAAAGGAAACTAATCTATCAGCTATTAAAAGAAGACTTAGGAGGATTGATCATATACTCAGGTATTTCTTCTCCTTTCTGTCTTCGTTCCAAAGATTCTTGGCTGATAATTTCTTTGATTTTCTCAGCAGCAGGGGAGAAGTCACACCATAAGCATAAGAGATCCTTGAGATGATTCAGAGGACAGATAGGAATCTCAGAGACTCTTTAAATCTGAGTTCCTCATCATCATCTCTGAAGAACACTCCATAAGGATCGTCAATTACTTGACCACCTTGGAAAGGACCACCAGGAGGCAGAGATAGATCCATAACTGAAAGATCGGGAGGAGGACCAAACAGTGCATCTCTTGAAAATTTGATAGAAGTTTCATTCCTGATGATGGCGATGTCTTCAGAGGAGGAGGACCCAATTCTTCTCTTGAGTTTCAAAGATTTGGGAGGAAGAGGAGATGGCAGCTTCAGTACAGTAGCGACTCTATTTATGAGGGCTTCAAGAAGTCCTTCAACGTAGCCTCTGTATGTAGATTTGGATTTCTTCAGCGCATCCCAGAACTCTAACCATTCCGTAAATCCGAAGCTCTCAAGTTTGGATACGTACATAGCTTTTTGGGTTCCATCCTCTCTGGTAATCTCCATGGTCACTGAGAGTTGATCCTTCTTCTTGCGACCAGAGATAGTCACGGCTGATATCGGAAGAATATCAGAACGATAATCCATCTTCTGTTTGCACCATTCGATAGACCTATCGTTGATCTCTTGTTCTTTGGAGCGTTCTTCTTCAATTTCTTTCAGCAGTGCAGCTTGAACTTCCACAGGCTTGCTTTTCAGCTTTTTGTCCTTGACTAGAGAAGATTGAATCTTTAAAGCGAGTTGGGCATCTTGTATGCATTCAGCGATCAGCTTCTCAGCTTTGGCAGATTCTTCTCTTTCGGCTTCAGTGAGGAAGTCGAGCTCTGTGGATGTTTGAAGAGGGACTTTCAGCCGTTGACTTTCTAGTTGAGCGATCATTTCAACTCTTTTCTTCACCACTTCCTCTGACCAATGAGATGGTTGAGAGGGACTTCCTGGATGGACCAGGGAATATTCTTCTTCTTCTTCATCAATCTCAGCGATAGAGATTGGGATTATTTCTTCAGCGATAGTAGCTGAAATTATTTGTAGTTCAGAACCCTTAAGCAGGGGTGAGAACTGTCTGGATAGAAAATGAAGGAAATAAGGGATAAGTGTATATTTTTAGAAAAAGAGAGATAAAGGCTAGAAGGAAATAGGGGTTTGGAAAGAGTAGGAGAGTGGTACAATTGAAAGACATACCTGAGAAGGATGCTCCCCCTCAGATTGTGATCCAGTCCTCAAGCATTCTTCAGCGATTGGTTGCTTGTCTTTGCTTTGCGAAGGAGCGCTTGAAGATGTATCACCTCTCACCCCTGCTTTGACAACCTCTTGCGAAGTTGTCCCTGATGCGACGTTCGGCTTGGAGAACCACATAGACTGGTCTTCTTCATCGTCGTCATCGTCATTGGAGGGTTGATCCTTTTCTTGATCATCAAGATCTAGATCATCTTCCTCTTCATCGTCTTCTTCCTCATCATCTTCAAAGAGAATAGAATGAATAGATGAGGATTCTTTTACCTTCTCCCCCTCAGATTGAGAGGGAGGTTTCTTTGGAGTCTTAGCTTCCCCAGCAGCAGCGATAGATGTTTCTTCAGCTTTCTCCCCCACTTTGTCATTATCAGCGGTAGGGGGTTGCTCAGCTGCCGGAGTTGCTGTTGAAGCTTTTAGCACTTGGACGTCAGCCTCCAGACGCTTGACCCGGTCTTCAACCGCAGGGATGTCGCACGTGGCATCATGGATGAATTCCACAACGATGTTGAGGTTGGTCCGATCATCTTCAGTGAAGGAGGGAGGCAGCGCTGGAGCTGGTGCATTCACCTTTTGTAGAATTTGCTGAAGAAGGGACGTGCAGAGGTCAACCTTTGAAGAGAGACCCCGAACTTCAGCGGTAAGAGACTTAAATCGCCCCTGAAAGAGTTGAGAGGACTCTTTGAGTTGGACGACTTGTTCTTCAACAGCTGAAAGTTGTGAGTTCTCAGCTTTAGATGAGCAGGTCGCGGTCAACTTCTTCAGCTCCTCACCAGCCTGATTGACGGCGCTGGTGGTGTCGTTGAGGGTGTTGGTGAGGGCGTCCACCTTTTCTCCCAGACTGTTGACATGCGTGTCAACAGACGCCAAACTAGGACCTGAAAATAATGTTAGTTCAGTTACGGGCTTATTTGGAGAGGTGGGGAAAGAAGTGTTTAATCCTATAGGTGTACCTGACGTATCAAACATTTTGTAGAACTGCATAGATTCCTCAAAAGTTTGATGTTCAGGTCCTATAGGTAAAGAAGAGGTAGCGGGTTCAGAGACCAAATGAGTAGAAAAGGGAAGAGTTTTGGGGATAGAAGTAGGGATGGGGTTAATCTCAGCGAATGAGATAGTAGGTGGGGTCACTGATGATGTGACAGCGATCGAGATCACTGACACGGCAGTATGAGTGACTGCTGGAGATGTGGAGGAAAGACCCACAAATGCATCTAAGGTAGCTTGTTGAGAAGCTCCCTCAGGTATAGTACTAGAGGGTGTACTTTCCTTAGTCTTTTTGGCCTTTTTGGAAGGACCAATCGGACTAGCGGATGGTCGTTTAGAAGTAGTGGTAGCGACAGGGATAGCAGACGAAGGAACCGTCTGCGTGGTCGCTGAAGATGAAGAAGAATGGAGAGAGAGACGAGAGCGAAGGAGAGAGATACTTACCTCGTCGGCGAGTGGCTTTACCTCCAGTGATCGTTGACCTACCCTGGCAAAGGTGCCATCATCTTTGGTGGGATAGGTATTGGGATAGAGGAACTTGATGTATGTACATATGAAACGTACGTACGAGATCTTGGGATCTCGTTCAGGCTTCTCTAATCTCGACCTTAGGTCTTCAAAGATTGCTGTAGCGTAGTCAAAGTTTTGACCAGCGATAACGGAGTAGGCCATCTGCAGTTGTGTTTTGCTGGCTTGATCCAGCGAACCACTCTTCCCGCTCATGCACTGAATTATGTGCGAGAAGATAAAGTTCAGTTGTGAGGGCATCTGAGCTTTGAGGATCTTGGTGAGCTTCTTGTTGGGAATAGAAGATCTCGGTTTGTTTTCCCAACAATAACCCATTGCGTCCAGAAATGATATCAGCTCATCATCAGTGGGGAGTGCGTCGAACCCACTCTTTGGTTTGTCAGGGAATCTTAAAGATTTCCTGAGGCTAAGAGCGGTCATGCTCCCTGGCCCCAAGTCCGTGCTGAAAGAGATAGCAGGGACTCGTTCACCTTTCTTGTTGGTGAGTACAGTTGCATCAGCAGTGAACCAGAACTGCTGGAGTAGAGTCTTGGAAGGCTTAGGATCCACAGTGATCGCGTAAGCTATACATGATTGTTTGAGAAATTCAGTAGCTTCCACCAGATGTGGGTATTTGTCAGCTTGGAAGTCGAGTCTTGCCAAATGATTACTTTTCGTAATCTCAGCTTCAGTGATGGTGAATTTAACTGTCTTGGAAGCGACAATCTCAGACTCTGTCATTTCTGCTATTGAAAGAAACATGATAGAAGAAATGATTATGATTAAAAATAATATGATTACCAGTTTCCATAGAAGAAGGGAAACTGGAAAAATATCAAGTTATTTTTAGGAATAGAAAAATAGTGTTCTGGGTAGAAAGAATGAAGAACACTTTAAAAACCAAAAGGTTTTTATTGAAAAACATAAAATCAGAAAGAATGATCTTTAGTTTTTAGAAAAAAAACGTTTTATAAAATCCATGAAGAACAAGAACGAGTAGGATTTTAAAAAGAATAGAAAGCATACGAACAATGCACATAAACATGAAATAAACCTGTTTATTTTGAAGAAGAAGAGTTGCAGGTTCAATATTCTGGGTTTACTTGCTTGAGTGTTCTTGAGAGAGAGAGAGAGTATTTCTTGCTTTGTAAGATTAGAAAGCGTAAGCCAAAAAGAATGAGGCATTCTTTCCTTTTATTCGAAGAGAGAGAAAAATGAGAGAGAGTGTGAGAGAAGCGGGAAAACAAATGCTCATCATGACATGGACACGTCCCACGATGTTGATTGGATAGAAGAGCAACGGACGAACGTGTCAGAAAAGGCATGTCGTGGATTGTCGGTTGAAATGACGTCATAGAAGAAAGAGAGACTATTCATTTATCCATTTTGAAATTATCGCTGAAGAAAAGTCAACAATAGATTTTTCTTTTTAAAAGTATCCCTGATGGAAAAGATAGGGATAGAGTTTCTTTTAAAAGGGTCACTGAATAGAAATATCAGTGATTAATGTATTTTTCAAAAAACTTTTAATCATTTGAAGAAGGTTCAGTGATTAAAGTATATTTTGAAAGATATCTTAACTGAGTTAAGATTCAGTTGAGAGAACATACCTGAGAGTCAGAATGTTTATCAGAGAGAATGATGAGAGGGGAACTTTTGATTACTGACACAATACATGAACGCTGAAGAATTATTCTTCGAGGTTCAGCATTCCAAGCTCACTGATGAGAAAGTTGAACCTTGTCTCATCAAGAGGTTTGGTGAATAAATCAGCAAGCTGAAAGTCAGTAGGGATAAAGTGAAGTTCAATATCACCATTCATTACATGATCTCTGATAAAGTGATATCTGATCTCTATGTGTTTTGTCTTTGAATGTAGTACTGGATTATTTGCTATAGCTATAGCACTAGTGCTGTCGCAATAGATGGGAATTTTTGACAGCTGTAGGTCATAATCTAAGAGTTGATTTCTCATCCACAAGATCTGAGAACAACAGCTTCCAGCGGCTACGTATTCAGCTTCAGCTGTGGAAGTGGACACAAAATTTTGCTTCTTGCTTGTCCAGCTTACCAGCTTTCCTCCCAGTAGTTGACATCCACCAGTGGTACTCTTTCTGTCGAGTTTACAGTCTGCAAAATCACTATCAGAATAACCAGTTAGATCGAACCCTGAGTCTTTGGGATACCAAAGACCGAGGTTAGGAGTTCCTTTCAGATATCTGAAAATTCGCTTTACAGCGATCAGATGGGATTCCTTGGGTTCAGATTGATAGCGTGAACATAAACAAGTAGAGTACATAATGTCAGGTCGGCTCGCTGTTAGATACAACAGGGAGCCTATCATTCATCTATAGGCAGTGACATTAACAGGTTTACCAGAAGGATCTTTGTTAAGTGTCAGGGGTGGTGCCATAGGAGTTTTCATCGCTGAAGTTTGTGTGAGATCAAACTTCTTCAGCATATCTTTAACATACTTACCTTGGCAGATAAAAGTACCTTTGTCAGATTGTTTAATCTGAAGACCAAGAAAATATGTCAGCTCACCCATCATACTCATTTTATATTCTTTCTTCATTCTTTCAGCGAAGCGAGTACACAGAGATGGGTTAGTAGAATCAAATATTATGTCATCGACATATATTTGTACAAGAATTATATGACCTTTTATTTTTCTGAAAAATAACGTATTATCAATCTTGCCACGTTCAAAATTTTCAGAGATAAGAAAAGATGAGAGAGTGTCATACCAAGCACGAGGGGCTTGTTTTAGACCATAGAGAGCCTTATCCAATTTATAAACATAATTTGGATACTTAGGGTCATAAAACCCTGGTGGTTGTTCTACATAGACTTCTTCATTTAGCTTTCCATTTAGGAACGCTGATTTTACGTCCATTTGATAAACGATGAAGTCTTTATAGACTGCATAAGCTAAGAATAGTCGAATTGCTTCGAGCCTGGCCACAGGGGCAAAGGTTTCATCATAGTCTATGCCTTCCTCTTGTCTGTATCCCTGAGCAACAAGTCGAGTGTTGTTGCGGGTTACAGTTCCATGTTCATCTAACTTGTTTCTAAACACCCATTTGGTGCCTATTACAGTTTTATCAGATGGTCTAGGAACGAGATTCCAAACTTTGTTTCGAGAAAATTCAGTCAGCTCTTCTTGCATAGCGCTGACCCAGTTTGGATCTCTGAGGGCATCTTCAGTCTTCTTTGGTTCTATTAAAGAGAGAAAATTTACAAAGAGACAGATATTACCTGAGCTTCGTCGTGTCTGAATACCTGCTTCGAGATCACCAAGAATTTGATCTATTGGGTGATCTTTGGTCCATCGCTGAGTAGGAGCATGATTGCTTAACTCAGAGGTTGGATCAACAATTGGAATGTTTACTGATGAGGACGTTTGAGGTTCATCAGCGATTAACTGTTGAGAAAATTCACTAGAGAGGTTTCCAGACGAAGGCAGATTTGATGGTAGTAATGTGTTTAGAGGTTCTGCTGAGACCCATGAGGTGGATTCAGCGGTAGGATGTATAATGTTCGAATCATCATCAGCGGTTGGAGGATCAGAATGCTGATGGTTTGAGAAGAAAGGTTCTGTTTCTCTGTAGTGAGAAAGCATCCAAACATTTAACTCTTCATTGTCAGCGATTGGTTTAGAGTTCGCTGAGCGAGTTTCATCAAAAGTGACGTGAATTGTTTCTTCTACGGTTTGTCTTCTCTTGTTGAAAACTCTGTAGGCTTTGGAGATGGAGGAATATCCTAGAAATATTCCATCATCGGCTTTTGGGTCGAACTTTCCAAGTTGATCTCTGTTGTTTTAGATAAAGCACTGACAACCAAAGATATGAAGAAAGCTGATAGAAGGTTTCCTTCCAAGAAAAAGTTCATAAGCTGTCTTCCCAAATCGCTTTATTATCAGCGATCTGTTTTGAGTAAAACATGCAGTGTTTACAGCTTCTGCCCAAAATTGAGTAGGGAGGTGAGAATCGCTGAGCATTGATCTAGCAGCTTCTATGATCGTTCTGTTTCTTCTTTCAGCGACTCCATTTTGCTGAGGTGTTCTTAATGAAGAGAAGTTGTGAGAGATTCCCTTGTTCTCAAAGAAATTGTTCAGGGAACTATTTTTGAATTCAGTTCCATGATCACTTCTTATTGAACGAACAGTAAGATTGTTCAGTACTTCCATCTTTTTCACAAAAGATATTAGTTCTTCTGGAGTATCACTCTTACAGCGAAGAAAGATAACCCAGGTGTAGCGAGAATATTCATCTACAATGACAAGCGTATATTTCTTTCCAGCTATTGATTGGATGTTGACAGAGCCAAATAGATCCATATGCAAGAGCTGAAGAGGACTTGTCACCGAGGAAACTTGTTTTGACTTGAAACTAGCTTTTGTTTGTTTTCCTTTTTCACATGCTGAGCAGAGAGATTCTTTAGCATATGAGTGCTGAGGAAGACCAGAAACCAGTTCCTTAGAAGAGAGAGAATTCAGGGTTTTGAAATTTAGATGAGAGAGCCTTTTATGCCATAGCCAGTTGACATCAGAAGAGGCCTTAGAGAGAAAACATAAGTTTTCAGTGATAGTAGAGTCCATATCTATTACATAGACATTTTCTCTGCGATAACCACTGAGAGCAAGTTTTCCTTTTTCATCTACCACTGAACATGCTTTCTTAGAAAAGCGAACTTCGTAGTCTTTGTCACATAGCTGACTGATGCTTAGAAGGTTGTGCTTCAGTCCATATACATAAGCGACTCTTCGAAAGGTAGTTGTCCCATTGCTGAGGACACCAAACCCTCGGGCAAATCCTTTTCCATTTCCACCAAAGGTCACAGAGGGACCTTTCTCTTCCTTGTATTCAGTGAGTAGGTCTCTTTGTCCAGTCATATGACGAGAACATCCACTATCGAGATACCAGATGCCCTTTGATCCCTGCACACATAAGGAAGATTAAGCGTTGTTTGGTACCCACTTTTCAATGGGTCCTTCAGAGTTAGTGGATAAGGAAGATTCAACAGTCTTCACAGCTGATGAAGATTCAGCTTCAGTGGTAATCTTCACTTTGGTTAATTTCTTAACCTTAGTGGTATATTTCACTTTGGTTGATTTTTCAACTTTGGTGACTTTCTTTGCCTTAGAGGCATTTTTCTTCACTTTAGCTGTTTTATCAGTTTTGGTGGCATTTGGACATTTACTTGCAATATGATCAGTAAAACCACAGTGATAACATTTTCTGTATTTGAAAATGGTTTTAGGATCAGTAGAAGGTTTTGCAAGTTTAAGATGAGCAGGACCAGGTCCGAGAAGGCTTTTCTCATGAGATATGGGAGGGATTTTCATTTCTTCAGATCTCGTTGGTCTAAGGTCAATCTTTAGCTTTGGAGGACAGAGATCAAAAATTTCTATCACAGAGCTAGAGGATTGCTTAGCTGAAGGTTTAGAAGGAATTTTCAGCTTTGCTTTCCTGGTTGTCTTCTGAGGAAGGAGAATGGACTTTCCTTTATCCGTAGACTTAGTGTCTTTGGATTTTTCCTCAGAGATGGGATTTGAAGAAGAACAGGGATAGAATTGATTATAAGAAGTGTCAAAGAAAGATGTGACAAAAGTTCCAAACTTAAGCGAGGAACTTTCTTCTTTAGGATCATCCTGTGGTGTCCAAAAACCAAGACCAGTTCTATCACTTTCAGGAGTTTGAGCATTTATTATCTCAGAGATCTTTGTTGATGATTTGCACCATTTTTCAACATGAGCCTTTTCTGCTTTTAGAGCAGCGATGGCTTGTTCGCGTTCAATGCTGATGATTTCATTTATAATGACTTGATCTTTCAACTTTTCTTCTAAAAGATTTAGTTCACTGATCTTTTCATGACATTTCTCTAGCTCTTGAGTTAAATATACATTTTTATTTTCAACTTGAGTTTTGTCGTTTAGAGCATTATAAAGGTCAATCGCCAGCACATCAACAGCGCGACTTCTCTCAGCTTCAGGCAGAGAGGGATTTGTAGAGATAGATACCTGAGATGATATGTAGCTCATAGAAGGTTCAGATGGTTCTTCTACTTCTTCTTTAATCTCAGCCATGAGGCAAAGATTAGCGACTTCTTCTTCATCAGAAGATGATTCTTCTGATTCAGCCCAGTCATGTTCTTCAGCGATGAGACCTTTACCTTTTCGCTGATAGCTTTTCAGCTTTTGATATTTGTTCTTCAGCTTATGGTATTTGTCATCACTGGATCTTCTTGAGGTAGAAGGTTTGAAGACCTTTTTCGACCTGCACTCACTAGCAAAATGTCCAATTTTTTCGCAGTTATAGCAAGTGGCAGTAGCCTTATCAACCGGAGTTGATTTTGGCTTTTCAGTAAGAGAGAGAGGTTTACTTCTTCGGAAGTTACTCTTTCTTGCAAATCTCTTAAAAGAGTTTGTCAAGAGTGCTAAGGACTCATTAAACTCTGAAAGATCAGGGTCTGATAGATCCTCAGATTCAGAATCTAACTCAGTGATGGTGAGAGTAGATCGCTGAGATGGAATTATCTCTGAAGAGACTAAAGCAACAGGAGTGCTTTTGGAGTATTTAGAATCTTTTACAAGATTCTTCTTCAGGAGATTAGATTGCTCATAGTTGAGCAATATTCCATACAGAGTGCTTAGAGAGAGAGAGTATGTAAGTCTTTTGTCATCTTAAGACATATTGAATAACTGTCCCAGATTTCAGGAAGACTTTCCAAGAATTTTGTTAGGACCTCAGAGTTAGAATAGGTCCTTCCAACAGTTCTTAGGTCAATGATCAGGCAGTTAAACCGGTGATGAATGTCAGAAAGAGATTCATTCTTACCAGCGATAAAACTTTCATACTGTCTTACCAAGTTAATCTTTCGAGTCTCTTGAATTTCAGTGGTGCCCTCATATTGAACACATATGGTTTCCCACATTTCTTTAGAAGTTTTCAGATGCATGATGGAATGGAAAACTTCATCAGGCAGAGCCATTGAGATAATGGTTTTTGCTCTTGCATCTATTCCTACCTTCTTTTTATCTTCATCACTCCACTGTCTTATTTCCTTAACGACATATCGTTCAGGGACAACTTCAGTGGTGGCAGTAGCGGGAACCGCAGCTATAATTCTAACAGGTTCATAGGGTCCGTTTTCTATATATTCAGGTATAGTAGGATCTGCACCTTCAAGAAATAGCATCATTCGATTTTTCCATAGAGAAAAGTTATCTCTGCTAAATCGAGGAGGTTTAGAAAGTGAACCATTATCATAGTAGTTTGTGTTTGTGTTTAGTGCCATTTTAGAATAGCAAGGAAGAGTATACAGCAAGATCTTGTTTATTAGATTAAACAAACTGCTCTGATACCACTTGTTGGTCCCGAAGGTGCTTAACAAGTTTGTAGAAGGGGGGGGGGTTGAATACAAACACAGAAATTAAAGTTTAATAAATTGTTTATTGATAAATCAAAATACAATTTACAAGTTTGTTGCGGAATAAGATTAAGACAGACTCAATCTAAACAAACTTAAGAAACACTAAGATGATTGCACAAGAAATTCAGAGAATGGGGGATTAAGAGAGATAGAAAACAAGGGTTTCTATATGGAGTTCAAGGATTGAGCACACCCACAGATGGAGGGGTGAACTTCCTATTTATACCCTATGCATTAAATGCATGGCAGGGCACTTTACACGTGGCGTTCACAGATTGGCTTTGGGAGTCTGACTTTTGGGAGACATGCTTTCGTCCGGGTCATGAACAGTGTAGTTGACAGAGTTGTTGTACGTATGGTGGCAGATACATGTCCGTTCTGACACATAGTACTAGTTTGTGCAAGGATAGACAAAAGGAAACTTGAGACATAAGCTTTCTGATCTTTTGATCGCTGAATATCTCTTCTTTCAGAGATAAAAGAGGTTCAGCTATCGCTGAAACTTTTCCTCATGTTCCTTCGCGTATATGTAGAGTTGTCTTTGATTCACTGATATCCGCATCAGATCACTAGTAGACTTCTCTTTGTTCAGCAACTTCGTCTTCGATTCAACTATGAACATATGTTGACGCGAGACTTGTCTTCAGGGATTACGTTACTGTTTACATCAGAAACTATCAGTGATAACTGAACAGACTCAGTCTAATCACTGATAGTGAAACACTAATACATAGAAATGTTTATAAGAAAGACTATCAGCGATAACTGAACAGACTCTGTCTGATCGCTGATGGTGAAACACTAATACATATTAAAACGTAATTTTCACTAAGTATAGAAGAGGGTCGTTATCAAATCACTGAGAGAGTTTGGATCAACATGTACGAACCGAGAAAATCAAAACATCGACAAACCGTGAAGGGATGTATCACCTGTTAATGGAAGTGGTGTGCGGCTGTGTCCGTGAATGGAAGATGGAAGTATAGAATAGAAGTTTTCTTCATATATATGATCTAGTTGATTGTAACATATTGTCGACTATCTTCCCCCGGGTACCCGAGTAGTTGGACGATGGGTTGAAGATGGGATTTTGGGTAGGTTCAAGATTTGGTTTATTTTTGGTTGTGCCTAAAAGGGGGGTACTCAAGTTTCCTTTTGCCGTTTAAAGTTCTAAAGGGGACGTTTACCAAACGCTTATCCAAGTAAGCGCATACCAAGTCACGTTATCTTGTCGGATGAATATGGTAAAGACGAAGAATCTTACCCAATAAGAGTGAAACAAAGACCAAGAGTCTTACCCGGTAAGTAAGGGCGACGACAACTCTTACCATGGTTAGCACTTATCGACTAAATTGTTGCATTTTTGGTGAACTAAAATCTAAAGTAAATAATAGTGTTGAATCTTACCAACAAATGTTTACAGGTACAGTCCCTAACTGATATTGAAGTACATCTCTGAATTTCCATAATATGACATTGGTTAAATTGTATACCGACTTAATGAGTAACACCTGAAAACTAGCATCACTTGACAATAAGCTGCAATCAACTAAAACTAGTGCCAATGGATTGCATTAGGCTAGTTTGGTTAGTGCAAACAAATCATATCTCGTTGCATTTTCATCATTGAATTTGAGCAATCCGACTAGATGGACAAATTTGTCACTAATGATTTAATTCCATAAAAAAGTAGAATGCCGGCAATGTTGATTTCTCTTTATTAAAAACAAATCTTCTCAAAATTAATAATGCTTCCTACCTATTTTTTTAAATTATGCATAGTTTAAATGCAAAGTAAATAGTAGTGAAAAATACCCGAATTTCATCGGCCTTCTCATTGACCATCTTATTTTTCTTTGTTGAAAAATGGCCAATCTTGTATTGTTCAATTGCTGATATTTGTTCTCCTTCTCTGTTTCAAATAAAAATCAAAATACAAATAAGATAAATATGCAGAAAAAAATGGAAGATTTTAGTTCTAAAAAGCTACTTACCACCTTATCAACTATCCGTGCAATGGAAACTGTGCCAACAGCGGGTGGAACTTCATTCATTGATCGGTTTTTTCTTATTTATAGCGCTTATTTTCTGCAAAGTTAAACAATAAAAAATAATTTATAATTTGTAAATGTTTCTTATCAACAAATTTACAAAGCTAGAAAAATAAGTGCCAAGTAAAAACCTGAAACTCTTCGCTTGAAAACTTTCCACACAGTTCTGCCCAATCAGTGTTGGTTATACCATTTGGGGGATGTCTGATTGCATCCTCTTTGGTATCGAACTTTTTGTAATGAACATGCATGCAACCTACACAATCTATTCCTGTGTTGGTTGGCCAACTGTGTATTTATAGCACGTACCATCAACCGACAATTTGGATCGTAATTTGAATTTTCCTGTAATTCATTTACTCAACGAACTACTTAATTGATCCACATATTGTAAAGATTCACGTAGATTATAACATATAGAAGAAGAGTGTGTAAATTAGTGTACCATGTTATCAAATAGATTCTTAATTGAAAAATCAATTAATAATAACACTTTACCATGCATTTATTGATGATATCCTCCTTCAACAGCTCTGATTGATTTCTCCAAGTGGTTCCATCGAATTTTGCATGCTCACGCACAAGACACCCGCCCTTGGTGATAAATCGTTGGCTATCTTCCCCAACGATACGTCCAGCACATTCATCGACTTCAAAAACAAATCGCCCCTTATTCAAGCGTCTCTTTCTCGTTTCACTTAAGACTCCTGTTTCTTTCCGAGTAATGGATGTGCCTAAACAATTTATTCAACGCAAAAATGATTGGTTATAAGTTACATTAATCACATACTATTCTAATTCAACTACTTCAATTATACTAAAATAATGAACATACCATAAGAAGATGAACCAATGTTCTCTTCCAACTGAGGATCACTAATGTCCATCTCCATAGAATCAATTTCCTGATCCTCTTCTTGATGATCTTCATCTAGGCCTTGGTTCTCCATCAGAATATCTCGACTATCTCGACTGCTACTTGTCTCATGAGGTGATGGAATATTGTAGTTGTTACTTGACTTATGTAGCTTTGGAACATCATGGCTGCTACTTGACATACGAGGTGGTGGAACATCACGACTGCTACTTGATTTCTGTGGTTGTGGAACTTGATGGATGCTACTTGACATACGAGGTGGTGGAACATCACGACTGCTACTTGATTTCTGTGGTTGTGGAACTTGATGGATGGAACATGCCAATTGTTGCCCAATTTTAAGTCACGTGCAAAAAAAAACTTGTTTGGCTTGTGATGCAAGTATGTATGTGATAAGTACTCAACTTTGAGTATTTAAGCACATTTCTCATAGTCTTTTAGATAGGATTTTTCACTTCCAAATCCCACTTTGAGTCATTTTCTACCTTGTTTTCCATTTATTTGATATTGGAGCTGAATTTGTGTGATTTACTTGTTCTATTAAGATTGTAGGCTAACTTGGTTGTCTTTTAAAAATCCTATTTGGAAACAGGGCATGCTGCAGCATTGGCACAACATGGAGCTGATGATCTTTTGGAAGAAATGAAGGCGATGAAGATCAAAATCGGATTTTTGGCTTAAAAATGGACTTTTGTAACCTCTGAACAATTAGTTAATATGGTTGTAATAGTTTAGTTATGTTTGGATAAACTTTGGTAACTCTAGTTAATTTTAGACTAGGCAAGTACATTTTGATTCCCCTTAATTACAACTTTGCCACTCCTCTTGTCTATAAAAGGAAGGCTTAGTTGCTCATAAGGGGACATCTCTCAACATCATCTTAGCTTATGTCTCCTATTATCTTTTGGTTATACATCTGATTAGTAGCTCAATTGGGGAGTGATCTTAAATCATCCCTTTAGGTTCTTTAAATTTCAAGAAGTAATCTTTATGTTCATCATCTTGTTCTTCATATTTTGTTTATGTTCCTTATTATCTTCTCCCTAGTTAAATCTTGTAATCTGTTTAGCTCAGATACTGGTTATACATCAGTCCTATTGTCCTTTAAATTTCCAGAATTCATTTTCATGTTCTTATGTTCTTCATCTTGTTCGTATGATCTTCATACTAATACATGCATGCTTGCAGCATTGAAACAACACACACCTGCACATTTTATTTTCTTATATTTTCTTTCTTCATCTTGCATCTCTAGCCTTTCCTTCACTCTTTTAATTTAGATTTCAATAGTTAAAGTTCATTGTATTTACCTTCAATTTTACTTTCTTGTCATTTCCATTTCCTTGTCATTTCCATTTCTTTGTCTTTACATTCCAAGCAACATATACATATATTTATATACTTTCAAGTCTTTTACATTTCAAGAGCAATTTACATTATGTTCATCTTTGTAAGTCTTAGTAGTTGTTTCTTTTTCCTTATTGTAATGAGTAGCTAATCATCTAGCTTGGGTGTGAGGCAAAGGGTGGTTATGTGGATCTAAAAGAAAGTGGGTTTTTGTGACTTTAACCAAGTTTTATTGTTCCAACTCAAGTTTTATCAAGA
The DNA here is from genome assembly GCA_954870635.1 of Arctium minus. Classification (NCBI taxonomy): domain Eukaryota; kingdom Viridiplantae; phylum Streptophyta; class Magnoliopsida; order Asterales; family Asteraceae; genus Arctium; species Arctium minus. Next base: position 14,885,412 of record OX941097.1, on the reverse strand, counting down.
TAACACAACTCCTTGACAAATTGATCACTTTGATAGTGTTAAAGTGTGATGGACCTAGAGATAGGCCATTAAATAGCACGTCAATTTGAATGACATGGGAGGTAATATCGAAAGAGTTACTTGCAACGAGAATTGTTACTTGTGTCTTTTAAAATGATTCATTCTTGATAAATGGTCACTTTTTCAAAGGGTTAAAATGGAGTAGACTTAGAGATAAGCTACTTGGAATACATCAACTTGGGAGGTACGGGGGTTATTTCGAAAGAGTAACTTTTAACGAAGAGAATTTGTTTTACCGTATATTTTGAGAACTCCATTCCTATCATTCCCTTATCTTGAACTTTGCTCAGAGATGAGACTGTTTATGGCTACTGGAATAATGGGATGGTGAGAGTCCGAGAGGAACGTGTCTTAAAATAGATAATAAAACTAGTTATAGTCAGAAGCATGCTGCAACATTCCTATAGCATCATGCTATGACAGTGCTGTAGCATTGACCTGCTGGACTTTGGATTCATATACCACCAAAAGTCTTACACCCTTGCTTCTCATTTATTCTTGTTTATTTAAATACGTGTTAACCAACCTTCCAAAATATTGCTTCAAATTCGTCATCTGAAATCTCATCTTTCATTATACTTTTAACACACTTTTTAGTCCAATCTCTGTGGGACGATATCTGGTATCTTTACCATTTTATTACTTGCAAGGCGACATAGTACCAATTTGTATACTTGCTTTTTGGTATTATTTCACTTCCCTAAGGAACACAAACACTAGTACAAAAATGGGTATTTGTGACGGTTAAAAACCGTTACCATAAGTATATGGTAACGGTTTTCGTGGACATAAAATACGTTACCTATTCTGCCGTCACTTTTTGTTACGTTTAAAAAACGTTACTAAATCACATCAAAAACCGTTACCATAGACTACAACCGTCACTTTAGATGTGTAAAAAAAAGCAATTGTTTTCCTAAAACCGTCACCATAGCATCACATATGGTGACATTTATTTTCAAAACCGTAAACATAAAATGACATATGATGACATTTATTTTTAAAAACCGTCACCGTAGAATGACATACGGTGACGTTTATTTGTCAAAACCGCCACCGTAGCATGAGATATGGTGACATTTATTTTTTTTAACCGTCATTGTAGATTAACATATTGTGACGTTTATTTTTCAAACTGTCACTGTAACGTGACATAATGACGTTTATTTGTCAAAATCGTCAAAGCAACATGACATAGGGTGACGTTTATATTTTAAAACCGTCAACGTAGCATGACATATGGTGACGCTTGTTTTTCAAAATCGTGACCTTAGAATGACATACACTGGCATTTATATTTCAAAATCGTCACTGTAGCATGATATACGATGACATTTACATTAAAAAACCGTCACCTTATAATGACATAAGGTGACATTTCTATTTCGAAATCATCACTGTAACATGACATACGATGACGTTTACATTCGAAAACCGTCAGCATAGCATATAAAACCGTTACATATAGTGACATTTATTTTTTAAAACCATTATCGTAGCATGACATATGGTGACTTTTAATTTTCAAAACCGTCACCGTAACTTGAAATGCGGTGACGTTTATTTTTTAAACTGTCATTGTAGCATGACATACGATGACATTTATTTGTCAAAATCGTCATGGTAGCATGACATACGACAACCTTTATTTTTCAAAATCGTCACCATAGCTTGAAATACAGTGACATTTATTTTGAAAAACCGTCACCGTAGCATTACATACGGTGACGTTTATCTTTCAAAATCATCTTTGTATAATGACATATGGCGACGTTTATTTGTAAAAATCGTCACTGTAGTTTATAATACGCTGACGTTTATTTGTCAAAAATGTCACTGTAGCATGACATGCGGTGATGTTTATATTTTAAAACTGTCACCATAAAGTGACATACAGTGATGTGTATTTATCAAAATCGTCACTATAACATGACATACGATGACGTTAAATAATGAAAAATGTTGCTATAAGCTATCTTTTGATGATGGTTTTTATCATTTAAGTTTAAAATAAATATAAATTTAAAAAAACTCAATAAAAAAACATAAAATTAACATTACATATAAAAATGTTATAGTAATAACATACATTATATGAATAATGAATAAGAACAAATAACAAAAGTACTAAATATCTGAAACAACTTTTTCCTTATCAAACCTATTCTCCTCAAGTGCTTTGATCTTTTCACCATCACGTTAATAATTGCATAATTGTTGTTTCACTTATGCTTTTGCTTCTCACTATTACGACTAGAAATTGTTCGCAATACCTGCAAGAAGATAAATCTCAAAAAAGTTAACGAAGTTTTAACATACGTCTAAACAAAACATATGATAAAGCAAGTTCATACTTATAAAATTAAAGCCAAAACTCTAGAGAAAAACGATGACGTGTGTAAAGTCAATCACCCAAAAGTTGAGATCGACGAGTTAATAAAATAAGCCACAATATACAAAGCTAAGTACCACTAAAGTTTATATATTGAAATTTGTTGCTATAATTTGTGTTTGATTCATATAAAAAATCAGCACCAAATCATCTCTCTCTTCCTCACTTCCAAATTTCAAGACCACTTATATCATACATATATATATATATATATATATATATATATATATATAGGGGAGCGATCAATTGGAAACCAGTATTACATTGGAAACTTTGGAAACCGAAATCAACCAATCAGTGAATTTCTTTTTTTTATTTTTATTTTTAATTGAAAAGGTTATTTTTGTCTTTTACATTATTTCATAATATATATGGTACTGTTATTATTATTATATTAATAATTATTTAATTTTAATTTAGCTTATATATGGTAATAATAATCATTGATTAATTTAAAAATGAGATATTTAATTTAGGTAAATTATTTAATTTTAATTTAGCTTATATATGGTAATAATGAAACAATAATGCTAACACGATGAACCTGATGAATATATTTTCATTATGAAACAATAATGCTAACATGATGAACCTGATGAATCTATTTTCATATACGGATATGCAACTGAACAGGTAATGAAACAAAAATGGCACAAATTCATCATGTTTCATTATGAAACAATAATGCTAACACGATGAACCTGATGAATCTATTTTCATTATGAAACAATAATGCTAACACGATGAATCTGATGAAATCTGTAATCCAATGAAATCTGTAATCCACAAATTCATTCTGTTTCATCACAATATTAGATTGCGTGGGAAATTTTATAAAAAAATGAAATTAAAAAAAATATTTTCTTACATTTTAAAAGAAAAATAATTTTTTTGATGAAAAAACAAATGCTCCTCGTTTTCATAGTAAAAAAAATAACAAAATTTAGATTGCGTGGGAAATTTTATTTTGGTTTCAAGTAATCTAAATAAAATAAACCTTTTTTGCCATATTTGAGACACAAAATCAAAAGACATATTTACCCTTTTCATCATTTATTTTTATTTATTATTAATAAATTAATTAATTTACTACCATATATAATTCAAATGAATGTTGACCATTGATTATAAAGATCAATGGCTGAAATTTGGTTTCCAAAGTTTCCAATGAAACTTGGTTTCCAATTGATACCACCCCTATATATATATATATATATATATATATATATATATATATATATATATATATATATATATATACTAGGCATGATCTCGGTCGTCCTTAGACGACCCTCTTCCCACGAGTCCTATAAAGTGTAATGTTATGATTGGATACTAAATGTATGAATGCAGATAGTTGGATTTGGAACCTATTGTAGGTGCTTATATTGTCGTTAACAAAAGACATTGGTATGTAGGCTTTATCCATACAAAACTATTATTGGATGTGGCCTACGCATCCTGCCTTAGATTACATACAATATGAATAACATTACTCCAAATTTACCAAGACTGCAGGTTGTGCCAAGGAAGCATCCCCTCTGCACTAAAGTAAAACGGCTCTGCTATCAAAAGGTCAACCTGGACATTGGACAAGAAATCAAAAGGTGTTGGGATACAAGATATAATCTGTTGCAGTAATGGAAGTAACTTAACCCAACTACTTTTTCAATTATTGGTTATTTAAAGTAGTATAAGACTGAACATAATATTTGGTGTTAACTATTGATAAGATGACAAGCTGAAAGAGGAATAACAATGTAAGAACTGCAAGATCTTGTATCATATATGAAGTACACTCAACAGAAGCACGTTTTCGAAATATGAAGAGCTAAAGTAGGTGCACTAACCTTCTCTCGATAAGTATCATCCATAGTCCATTGTTGTTTCCTTGTATTTAAGATCCATTGAGTAATCGTTTTCATTAGCTCTCAAGAACATTCTTGAACCTACACAACCGAAAACTGTAATCAGCTTAACGATAATGATAAGTTATAAATCCTAAGGACCCATAAAAGCAAAGTAATCAGAAATCATTATAATCTGCGTTTTTGAAACCAGGCCCAGTTTTTTTTACCAGATGGAGGTTCAACAGCCGAATTGCGTTAACAATTTTAAACATTATACTTTTGATGTATGATCAATAATCAAGCAATTTCATAGGAAAGTGCCTCTAGTCGAACATTGTGCTTATTTTCAAACAGAGAAACTACATTGAACTTAATAACAAACAGAAATAATAAAGACATCAAAAAGTTAAATCTATCACACAAAAGTAGGCATAGATTACTATATTCCAAAGATGATGAGTTAGCAGAACACAGATGATGATAGTTTGCAAGAAATGTATTATATTCTACATAAACAATACGAGTAAAGGACCGTACCTGTGAAGCTTCAACGGATTTTGGAAGATTTTCTAAATAAAGCTCCCATTCCTGCCCATGCCAGTTAGCAACTTCCTCCTCACTTGGCATCCTACCTTGTTTAAACTCGTTTGCAAGTGAAACTATCTTTGTATAGATGTTAGAAACTGGCTCTATGGCATCAGGAGGGATGCCAGTACCCTCGGTCCATGTTTTTAAATCAATCTCCTTCTCTATTCCAGGAACATTTGCTTTAAAGAAATCAAGAAACGTACATGTATCAATGGATTGGAACTTAAATGCAGCAATGTATTTCTTAGGGAACTCGTCAAAAGCTGGCCTCCCAATCTGAGTATCACAAGAATAACAAATATAAAATTCAAAAGAAAATAAACATATGAAAAGAAATAAAAACAAAAGGTGGAAAGATATGAGTACCTGTCGCTCGATACGCCATAGAAATTGAAAACCTTTCTCATATGGAACTTGAGAATAAACATCATCGGGATCCACCCTTTCCTGTTTGGTTAGGAGCTTTGTGAACTCCATGTTATCTTTAAACCTTTCCATTTCATCAACCAAACCTTTCCAACCGATTCCAATATTTAATGCAACTATATCTGTAACACCCTAAAAATAGGGATAACAAAAACTTTCCAAAAGAGGAGAAGTGGTATAAAAATTGCCAGAAACAGTTACAGTCCTTATCAGCAGTTAACCAATTAATCACGTAGATGTGGAGTCAACGGGAGCGACCCATATCTCCAATCAGGTTCACCCAAAGAGGCGATGCACCTTGAAGCCAAATAACAAAGGCAACCCAAAGGCCCGACACGCATCGAGGACTACCGCTTAGGAAATTCCCCGACGGCGGAGGTCTAGGCACATAGGAGACTACCACTTAGGAAAATCCCCAAATGTCACCCACCTACATCCCTATAGTGAATCACTGACTTGGTTCGTCCACATTATGCAAATAGGAGGTCTCAAGATGTATTACAACCCAACATATTCGGATATCAATCATGAACACAACATTACCATCCTAAACATGCAATTTCAACACTTAACCCAAATATCAACCAAATCCATCGCAATAATGTAAGGTCGCCAAAAGGCATTCCAAGTAGGAATCATCAACATACCAATATATACACATATAAACCATGGTAACTTTCATATACATAAATCCATGGGAAAACCCCAAATACTTGAACAATAAACATGAACATTTGAGAAATGCATTAATATTAACAAGTAGAAGATAATGATGTGTATCTAGTTTTAACAAAGGTTAGTAAACTCACAATCTAGGTTTTTGGACCAAAACCTAGAAAAGTGTTAAACCCTAGAAGTTGGAGGAGATGAGACTTGAAGGTGAGAATTGAGAATCTTGAAGAACACTTCAATGGGGACACTTGGATGAAGCTTGATGATCACTTAATGCTCCCAACAACCCAAAACCCTAGCAATAAATGTGTGTGTGTTTGGAAGGCTCAAAAATCGCCCAAAGAGAAGCTCTCCTGTTTTTGGATGTGAAAATGTGATAAATGAGGGTTGAAAAGGGTTTTAAGTCAAAGAGGACTGTCCCCCGCGGGCGACAATGCCATGGGCATTGTCGCGTGTCATAATAGCGAACATCCCCGAGGTCTCGGTACGTCCCTCGCGACATTGACACCGCGACATTGACAGTGTCATAGTCGCGTGTCATAGTCGCGGTCACCACCCCACACTCGGTACACTCCTCGCGAGAGTGACACGGCGAGAGTGACCATGTCACAATCGCGTGTCACTGTCGCACCAACCCAATCTAGCCCGAAAACTTAGCCAAATTCGAAAACGAGCGCGAGGTTTGAACGATTAAAGATGGTAAATCAATATACGACATTTTAACATAATTCATGATCATAAAATGCACACAAAGACACATATTCACACATAAGCGAAATTAATGCATTAAGGGAGACAAAATACTTACCTTATGAATTTACGGGTAATCCTCCCCACCTAAATTGGGATTTCGTCCCCGAAATCTTACCCTAGGCAAACAAGTGAGGATAACGCTTCTTCATATCATCTTCGGAATCCCAAGTAATGTTAGCACCCCGATGATGCTTCCATTGAACTTTAACCATGACCACGTCCTTATGCCTCAACTTCTTCACTTTCGATTCTAAAATCGACTCTGGTTCTTCCACACAACGATTCCCATTGTCCACCCGAATTTCCGACAAAGGAATCACGCTTTCCTCTTCGGCTAGACACTTCTGAAGGTAACACACGTGAAATGTAGGATCTATCCCATCCATTTCTGGCTGTAAATCCAACCGATAGGCTTGCAAACCAATCTTTTCCAAAATAACGAATGGTCTAAGGAAACGAGGACTAAGCTTCCCATGCTTCCCGAAACGTATGATCCCCTTTCACGGAGACACCTTCAACATGACCCGGTCACCCACTTGAAACTCAACCGGTCTTCTCTTCTTGTCCGCATAACTCTTTTGTCGGTCTTGCACCGCCTTTAGCCTTTCTCGGATTTCTTTCACCTTGTCCGCCGTCTCTTGCACTATTTCTGGCCCGACGAATTGCTTTTCGCCCGCTTCTAACCAACAAACTGGAGTTCGACACTTTCGCCTGTACAAATTTTATTCCCAGATTCTAGTTCCTATTCACAATCAAACAAACACAAACAAGATTTCAATCAAATTACCTGTTTGATTAATCTTTCAAATCCAACGATTACACTTTCTCTCTCTAGAACTCTCTCTCTCTCTCTAACGTATTCTCTCCTCTCTCTCAGATTCTCAATCAGACAACTTGTTTCTAAAAACAAAAATACAAGGCTATTTCAATACTAGAACATATTACAATGCAAGAATTTCTCAGCTTTGACTTTTTGAACATTGACCTTCAGTCTTCTTGATCTTGTATCCAACATATTTATGCTCTAACAATAAAGCCTCGAATGGTGCCATGCCAATGCTATAGTGGTAGCTATTATTATATGCGAACTCCACCAACGGCAGGTGTGAGTCCCAACTACCTCCAAAGTCGATAACACATGACCTTAACAAGTCTTCGAGTGTTTGAATTGTCCTTTCACTTTGACCATCCGTTTGAGGATGATACGTCGTGCTCAAATTCAATCGGGAACCCAACTCCTTTTGCAAGCTTGCCCAAAAGTTCGACGTGAAACGACTTGTTATTCTCTTAATATCAAGCAATTCTCAATCTAACAAGATTTATCAAACAAAGTCTAGAGAGAGAGAGAGAGTAGAGAGATAAAGTAGATCTTCAACAACCACAAGTCTGAATGTTACAATTACGTGCTTACTCCATTCCTTTCAACAAAACCCTTACCACAAGATTACCAAGCAAGCCTATTTATACCAACTAACTAAAACAAGACTTAACAACTAAGGAAACTAAACATACTTTGACTTTTACAAGACATTGACAATATTGACTTTTACATCTTTGACTTTCCTTATTAAATCTTGGATACAATATTTATACTTAACAATCTCCCCCTTTGTATTAAAGATTTAATAAAAATTTGACATTGAACTTCAACACTTGATTCTTCAGCTTTTGTCTCTTTAACTTTGAACTTTGAAGCTTTCACAGTCTTTACTCTTTCAGCCTTTGAAGAATCTTGGAAAGTATTTTGCACTTTGTAGCTTTGAAAGTCAACAAGTCTTGAACGCGAATCTGAATACTTGAAACTTTTTGAAGCATCTCTTTGAAACTTTGACTTTAAACTTTGAAACAACTTTGATCTTGTATCTTCATCTCTTTGATCTCTGGACTGTCTTCAGAAAACATCTTTCACCAATCATCTTGATTTGTCTTTGAACAAACTTTCTTCAGAATCTTGATTTATCTTTGAACAATCTTTCTTCAGAATCTTTTGACTTTGAAATAGCCTTGATTTATCTTTGAACAATCTTTCTTCAGAATCTTTTGACTTTGAAATAGCGGAAGCATTTTGAATTGTCTTTTGAACTCTTAGAATTTCTTCACAAGTCTTTTCACTTTGACAACTCTTCATGGCATTGAAATTGAATCTTTGTAAATGTCTCCCCCTTTTTGATGATTGTGAGCATCATGATCATCAAAACATCTTCAATTTCGACACAGTCTTTGATCACCCCTTTGTATACAAATAACAATCTCCCCTTTCAATGATAATTTGACAGTCGCCGCACTTTGATCTGAGTAGCTGAATCATGAACTAAATATACCCGAATCTTTTCAAATTCAGATATAATGAACGTGGTAACCCTGATTCAACAAATGAAACAGTTAGGAATGCCTGTCAGTAACACAAAGTTACTGTGTACAACGAATGTACAATATAAGGAGCTGGTTTGATGATGACTCCCCAGGACTTCCATTCAATCATTGAAAAACACAAGGTTTATCTATGAATGTTGATAAGTACTCAATTTTGAGTACTTAAGCACATTTCTTTTAGCCTTTTAGATAGGATTTTTCACTTTCAAATCCCACTTTGAGTCATTTTCTACCTTATTTTCCATTTATTGTGTCTTGGAGCTGAATTTGTGTGGTTTACTTGTTCTATTAAGATTGTAGGCTAATTTAATTATCATTTGGAAATCTATTTGGAAACAGGGCATGCTGCAGCATTGGCACAACATGGAGCTGATCGTTTTTTATGGAAGATCTTGAAGACCGAACCTGATTTTTGGCTTGGAATTAATCTTTTGTAACCTTTGAACAATTAACTAATCTGGTTTGTAATAGTTAGTTATGTTTGGACAAGATTTGGTAACTCTAGTTAGGTTTAGACTAGACTAAGTACAATTAGATTCCTCTTAATTACAACTTTGCCACTCCTCTTGTCTATAAAAGGAAGACTTAGTTGCTTATAAGGGGACATCTCTCATTATCATCTTAGTTTATGTTTCTTATTGTCTTTTGCATCTGATTTGTAGTAGCTTGGGAGCTGATCTTAAATCAATCGTTAGTTTTTAAATTCCAAGTATTAATCTTTAAATATTCATCTTGCTCTTCATATTTTCTTTAAATTCCTCCATTTTGTTATGCTTAGTGTAATCCTTTCATTTTCTGTCTAATTCACGAACTGGTCCTATTCCAGTCATGTGTCCCTTTAATTTCCATAATTCATGCATCTATGATCTTCATCGTGTTCTTCATCATCTTCATATGGTCTTTATTCATGAATATGAATGCTTGCAACATTGAAACAACACCCACCTGCACATTTCATTTGGTTGTAATGAGTAGCTAATCATCTTAGCTTGGGTGTGAGGCAAAGGGTGGTTATGTGGATCTAAAAGAAAGTAGGTTTTTGTGACTTTAACAAAATTTTATTATTCCAACTCAAGTTTTATCAAGATAATAAAACTCTTTGACAAAATGATCATTTTGATAGTGTAACAGTGTCATGGACCTAGAGATAGGCCATTGAATAGCACGTCAATTTAGTGACATGAGAGGTAATATCGAAAGAGTTACTTGCAACGAGAGTTGTTACTTGTGTGATTTAAAATGATCCATTCTTGATAAGTTGTCTCTTTTTCAAAGGGTTAAAATGGAATAGACTTAGAGATAAGCTATTTAGAATACATCAACTTGGGAGGTACGGGGGTTATGTCGAAAGAGTAACTTTTAACAAAGAGAATTTGTTTTGCCGTATATTTTGAGAACTCCATTCCCATCATTCCCTTATCTTGAACTTTGCTCAGAGATGAGACTATTTATGGCTAATTGAATAATGGTATTGTGAGAGTCCGAGAGGAACGTGTCTTGAAATCGATAATAAAACTAGTTATAGTCAGAAGCATGCTGCAGCATTCCAATAGCATCATGCTATGATAGTGCTGTAGCATTGACCTGCTGGATTTTGGATTCATATACCATCAAGAGTCTTACACCCTTGCTTCTCTTTTATTATTTTTATTTAGAGCCGTGTTAACCAACCTTCCAAAATATTGCTTCAAATTCGTCATCTGAAATCTCATCTTTCATTATACTTTTAACACACTTTTTAGTCCAATCTCTGTGGGACGATATCTGGTATCTTTACCATTTTATTATTTGCAAGGCGACATAGTACCAATTTGTATACTTTCTTTTTGGTATTATCTGTCTCACCCTAAGGTACACTAAAGGGCCTGCCAAGTTTTTTTCGCCGTTGCCGGGGATTGGCAAGTCAAAAGTGTTTTAAAAGATTTGGTTTTTCTACCATCTTTGGGAATTTCAAAAGATTTTTTTAAAAGTGGTGCATGCCAAGAATACAACGCGGGGAATTTTTCGATCTAGATCCAGATATTGAGAGAACCTTCCGTCAAAGAAGGAGAATTCAAAGAGCTTTTCAAAATATAAATCCTCTCAATATGGATGGACCTCCCTCGGGTTTTGAAAACAGGCAAATCAGACCACCACCACTTTTGGAAAATCAACCTCCGCCTTTGGAAAATCAAATGAGACCATCTTTAGTGAATCAAATCAGGCCGCCACCAATTTTTGCAAATAATCAACCAATTTTTGGAAATCCTCCACCTCATCAGTTTCAAAATCACCAAAATCATAATGAGGAAGAAGATGATGCCGAATCTGTTGGTAATGATGAACCACAAAACATCATTGATCTTGCGAACTCAAAAGATGGAAGAATTATGGACTATGCAATTCCTAATTTTGAGCAATTGAATTCTGGGATTGTTAGGCCACAATTAGAAACTTTACATTTTGAACCAAAACCCATCATGTTTCATATGTTGCAAGCAAATGGTCAATTTGCCGGAATGCCATCGGAAGATCCACATTCACATTTAAAATCTTTTATGGAAATCATCGATGTTTTTCTAATCCCGGGAGTATCTGCTGATGCCTTAAGGCTCACGTTATTCCCATTTTCTCTAAGGGATCGGGCAAAAGTTTGGTTCAATTCATTAGCACCAGGTTCAGTACCATCATGGAGTGATATGGCTGAAAATTTTTTGCGAAAATATTTTCCACCTACCCGGAATGCTAAATCCAGAAATGAGATTTGCATGTTTAACCAAATGGATGATGAAGCTATTCCGGATGCGTGGGAAAGATTTAAAGAATTGTTGAGAAAATGCCCTCATCATGGTATTCCCTACTGTATTTAACTCGAGATATTTTACAATGGGCTTGTTCCCAATGCAAAACAAATGCTCGATGCGACTTCAGGAGGGGCTTTTACATCCAATACCTACAATGCCGGGTATGAGATTCTTGAAAAGATTTCAACCAACAATGGACATTGGGCTGATCCAAGGGCCCAAACTCAAAGGAAAACTACTGGAATGCATGATGTGGATTCATATACTGCATTGACAGCTCAGCTGGCTTCCATGACCAACATGCTTAAAAATATAACTGCTGGTCAAGGAGCACAACCGACTGTCCCTACACCTGCTTCAGCAGTTCTTTCTGTGCAATGTGTGTTGTGGTGGAGAACATTCCTATGAACACTGTCCACATAATTCTGAATCTGTAAATTTTGTTCAAAACAGACCTGCTCCCCACTCCAACCATTACAATGCAAGCTGGAAACAACACCCAAACTTCTCTTGGAACAGTCCATGTTTGAATCCACCAGCACCAAAGCATCAAGGGAACTCCAATTTTCAAAATCAAGCAAGTAGTTATCAAAAACAGTACAAGGGAAATTTTCAAAGTAATCATCATCAGAATAATCGTAATCAAGGTTTTCAAAACAATCAACACACTCAACTGCCTTTTCAAAATCAACATCATGCACCTCCACAAGATGACTCAAATCTATCTCTTGAAGCAATGATGAGAGGATTCATGAGTCAGACACAAGCAACTCTCCGGAGTTTGGAAACACAAGTCAATCAAATTGCACTTAATCAGAACAATAGAGCCTCAGGCACTTTGCCTAGTAATACAGAATTGCCCAAGGCTCCTGGAAAAGAACATGTGAAAGCTGTCACACTTAGGAGTGTTAAAGAATTACCTGAGTCAATGGAAAAGGAATCAGGACCAACAACCAAAACAGATTCTGAAAAAATATCCAAGTCCATTACTGATCCAGAGATTCCTGTAATTCCAATACTAGAAGTTCAAGTCCATCTTTGACTAATCCAAAGACCACAGTTGTGATTTCACCTAATAAAACCAAGACCAAAAGCATACTGGATCCATCTTGCTCAAAACAATCAAACCAAGCAGTTATCAAACCAGTTCCCCCTTACATTCCTTACCCTCAAAGGTTAAGAAATGAGAAGGAGGAATTGCAATTTAAGAAATTTTTGGATGTTTTCAAAGCATTGCACATCAACATACCTCTTGTTGAAGTAATTGAGCAGATGCCCAGTTATGCCAAGTTTTTAAAAGACATACTGAGCAAGAAGAAGAAGTTGAATGAATATGAGACTGTTGCCCTCACTGAAGGTTGCAGTGCTCTCTTGACTAACAAAATTCCCCCTAGGCAAAAAGATCTAGGGAGTTTCACCATTCCTTGCTCCATAGGTGGGAAAGAGGTTGGGAAGGCACTGTGTGATTTAGGTGCTAGTGTCAACCTTATGCCATTGTCCATTTTCAAAAGCTTAGGCATAGGAGAGGCCAGACCTACCATAGTCACACTCATTCTAGCTGATAAGACCATTGCATATCCCAAGGGTAAAATTGAAGATGTGTTAGTCCAGGTTGACAAGTTCATTTTTCCAGCTGACTTTATCATTTTAGACTTTGAGGCTGACAAGGATATTCCCATACTTTTGGGAAGACCTTTCTTAGCTACGGGTAGAACTTTGATAGATGTCCAGAAGGGTGAGTTGACCATGAGACTACAAGACCAAAAAGTCACATTCAATGTCTTCAATTCTTTAAAATACCCTAGTGATCTAGAAGACTGCTCAAGCCTAGGTGTCATTGAGGAATTGTGTCATGAGGAGGGAGTCAAAAAAACTTGTAGGATAGAAGAGGAGGATGAGGAAGACCTGACCTTGGGAGACTTAGACAAGGAATATGATGATGATGATGATGATAAGACCTTGGAGAAAGAGTCTGTCCCTTTGGATGCTGCAGCATTTGAGCTGCTAGAAAGTAATGAGCAAAAATCATTTACTCCATCAATAATCTCACCACCTGACCTGGAGTTGAAACAACTCCCATCTCACTTGAAGTATGCCTTTTTAAGGGGAGAAGACAAATTGCCAGTCATTATTTCTGCCACCCTAGAATTGCATCAAGAAAAGAAGTTAGTAGATATGTTGAAGTTGCATACAAAAGCCATAGGATGGACTATTGCTGACCTTAAAGGGATTAGTCCCTCTATTTGTCAACATAAGATCATCTTAGAAGACAAGAACTTCACTTCCATAGAGCCACAAAGAAGACTGAACCCTGTCATGAAAGAGGTAGTGAAAAAGGAAATTTTGAAATGGTTAGATGCAGGAATTATTTTCTCAATAGCCAGTAGTTCTTGGGTTAGTCCAGTCCAGTGTGTACCCAAGAAGGGAGGGATCACTGTCATTTCCAATGACAAGAATGAACTCATCCCTACCAGAATAGTCTCCGGATGGAGAATTTGCATGGACTACCGTAGGCTGAACAAGGCTACTCAAAAGGACCATTTTCCCTTACCTTTTGTTGATCAAATGTTAGACAGGTTGGCTGGAAAAGAGTACTACTGCTTCTTGGATGGATACTCAGGATACAACCAGATAGCCATAGCACTAGAAGACCAGGAGAAGACTACCTTCACTTGTCTTTATGGCACCTTTGCCTTCAGAAGGATGCCTTTTGGACTTTGCAATGCTCCTGCCACTTTTCAGAGATGCATGATGTCCATATTTTCTGATATGCTTGAAAAATCCATTGAAATATTTATGGATGATTTTTCTGTTTATGGTTCATCTTTTGATCAGTGTTTGGATAATTTGAAACAAATTCTTAAAAGGTGTGAGGAGACTGAACTGGTCCTTAATTAGGAAAAATGTCATTTCATGGTAACAGAAGAGATTGTCCTTGGCCATTTAATTTCTAAAAGAGGAGTTGAGGTAGACAAATCTAAACTTGAAGTAATTGAAAAACTACCTGAACCAACCACTGTTAAAGGTATCAGGAGCTTTCTTGGCCATGCTGGATTTTATAGACGGTTTATAAAAGACTTTTCAAAAATTTCAAAACCCTTATGTCTATTATTACAGCATGACCAAAAGTTTGATTTCAATGATGAATGTAGAAATGCATTTCTCACTTTAAAGAAAGCTTTGGTAACTGCACCAGTGGTTGTAGCTCCTGAATGGGACAAACCTTTTGAAATCATGTGTGATGCAAGTGACTGGGCTGTTGGTGCTGTGTTAGGTCAAAGAAAAGAGAAAGTTTTTCATTCCATTCACTATGCAAGCAAGACCCTAAATGAAGCTCAAATTAATTACACAACAACTGAGAAAGAATTATTGGCTGTAGTGTTTACATTTGAAAGGTTTAGATCATACTTGATGGGAGCAAAAGTCATTGTACATACCGACCATGCTACCATTAACTATTTGATATCAAAGAAAGATGCAAAACCTAGGCTGATAAGATGGGTTTTGTTGTTGCAAGAGTTTGACCTTGAGATTATTGATAGGAAGGGGACTGAGAACCAAGTGGCCGATCATTTGTCCAGGTTAGAAAAACAAGTTGAAACTAAGAAAGAAGGAGACATTGTAGAGACCTTTCCAGATGAAAAGATTCTTATGGTGCAGGCACAACTTCCATGGTTTGCTGATATAGCAAATTATTTGGCATGTGGCATCATACCTTCTGATTATACTCATCACATGCTTAAGAAATTTCTCCATGATTGCAAATTTTACTTGTGGGATGACCCTTTTCTATTTAAACTTGGTACAGATCAATTGTTGAGAAGGTGTATCCCAGAAACTGAAGCTGCAACAATTCTACAGCATTGCCATCAATCAACTTATGGAGGACATTTCGGAGGCCAAAGAACAACAGCTAAAGTGCTTCAATCAGGATTTTATTGGCCAACTCTCTTTAAAGATTCCCATAATTTTGTTCAAAGATGTAATGAATGTTAGAGAAGTGGTTCCATTTCTCAGAAAAATGAAATGCCTTTGAATGGGATCTTGGAAGTTGAGTTATTTGATGTTTGGGGAATAGATTTTACGAGACCTTTCCCCCTTCAAACAATTGTCAATATATCTTAGTTGCTGTTGATTATGTTTCAAAATGGGTAGAGACAATGACATGTGTTTCTAATGATGCTAAAACTGTTGTAAAGTTTTTACAAAAACAAATTTTTACAAGGTTTGGTACCCCCGGGCACTGATTAGTGATGAGGGTACCCACTTTATAAATAATTTTTTGAGTAAAGTTCTTGAAAAATACCATGTGAAACACAAGGTTGCCACTGCATACCACCCACAAACCAATGGATTGGCTGAGCTCTCAAACAGGGAAATAAAAGGGATTCTTGAAAAAGTTGTTAAACCAAACAGAAAAGACTGGGCTTTCAAATTAGATGATGCTTTGTGGGCATACATAACTGCTTTTAAAACACCTTTGGGTATGTCTCCATACAAGCTAGTCTTTGGAAAAGCCTGTCATCTCCCTTTGGAACTTGAACATAAAGCATATTGGGCAATAAAAGAATTGAACATGAACTTAGATGAGGCTGGCAACAAGAGAAAGTTGCAACTCTGTGAGCTAGAAGAACATAGGAACATGTCCTATGAGAATGCCAAGTTATACAAAGAAAAAACAAAAAAATGGCATGACAATAGGATTAGGCACAGAGAGTTGAAAGCAGGTCAAAAATGTCTTTTGTTCAATTCCAGGCTGAAATTGTTTCCAGGCAAACTTAAGTCTAGATGGTCAGGCCCATTTCTCATCCACAAAGTATATCCATATGGGGCTGTAGACTTAGTCAATCAGGAAAACAATAGTGTGTTCAAAGTCAATGGCCAGAGAGTAAAGCTATACCATGATGCTGTAGCATCTCACAGCTCTGTGGAGATGGTCACTCTATGCTAAAAAGCTTCAATAAAAGATGGGAACTATCTTAAAAGTTCCACAATCTGTGTAAATAATATTTGTTTAATGCATTTAGTAATTTTCTCTGGTAGTCTAGTATAATTTGTTTGTTAGTGTGCAACCTTAATTTAGGAAAAGGAGGAAACAAGAGGATGCTATTCCAATGCTACAGCACCAGAGATCTGAGTCTTCAAGAAAAAAGGGAATGTCTGGCTGAAAATTTGGGGAATATATCAGAAGCATTTTTTGGGTTTGTTTAAGAAAAGTACACTAGGTGACATCATATTTTTGGCTATTTTTAGACTTTGTATCTAATTTATAGCAACAATGATGAGGAAGCCTCCAAAAGATGCCTTTTAAGTACTTCACCTTAAAAAACCCAAAGGTCATTACCCATTTTACAGCTTGCATCTTCCAATTTCATCAGATAAGGACTCTATCAAATCACCTTTTTGTCTTTTCATCTTCCAAAAAAACCCTCTTTTGTAATATAACCGTTTCCTTTCTCTCACTCTCACTCCTTGTTTCTTCCCTCTCAAACCGAACACCTCTCGAAAACCATCATCTTCTTCCCCTTTCTCTGGAACATGGCAAGAGTTAAGAGAGCCATGGTTCGAAACCCTACTAGTGCTGAAAGAAGAAGAAGCCCGCGAACTAGGGCTGTTGATCAAACTCCGAGCGCTGGCAATCCTCAATCACCCGTGGTTTTGGAGGACAACTCCATTCCTCCACAAGTTCGAACCTCTCCAAAAACTCTATTCCCAAATGCTTCTGAGGTCGAGGGCTCCCAAATGGCCGATAAAGCAGAAACTTCAGCAAGACCACCAAAAGCAGAGGAGATTCCAGCAAGTAATCCTTTTGCAGTCATTCTTCATCCGAACTTCATCACCATTACAGACTCTCAGGTATCCTCTTCTGCTCAAAAATCTATGATCGATGGCCTGATCACATCTTGTTCTGAGGATGAGTCTGGAATACCCATCTCGTCAACAAAGGTAAATGTTGATAATTTTAGAAAGTATGAGTTCAATTGCTCATTTGGGCCCTTGAACTCTAGTGATAAAATGATCACCACTAACCCAATACCTAGCCAAACTAATGAAGAAGTGGAAGTTACTGTTGGGAATCTTGATCCACTGGAGGAATCCCCTGTTGGAAAGAACATTGAGAGACTTGTCGATGACCTTGGAAAAGAAATAGGAAAGAATGAGGAAACCAACATTGAGAGTAGGGAGGTAGAAAGAGATATAGGTGAGAACCATGAGGACCCATTTATGGATGATATTGTGTGGACTGAGGAAGAGGAACCAGCGGTAGTCAAGCCAACTAAGAAAAGAAAGAGATCGAGAAAGGTCCATGCCATGAAGACCAATAGGGAAGGGTCCAGAAAAAGTAAGAGGATCAAGAGAGTGATGACTGAGGGAGAACCATCTGGAACCAAACCTAGTGATACCAACTGCTATGCTGCAGCATCTTTGCAGCATGAGCAGTCTGTGAGAAGAAAAGAGAGAAATGAGGAAACTGTTGTACCTCTCTTGCCAAGGCCTACCTCACCTCACAATGGGTTCAGCTCCAAGGCTGCAGCAAAAATGTGGCCTAAATTTCAGACTAAGATTGGGTTCCCTGAGAAAGGAATAGATGAGCACAGTATGAGGGAATTCCATTTCATTCGGCAGGTAGTTGACACCCAAGGTCTCAACAAGTTATGTCATGTGTATACCTCCTACAATCTCACCCTTATTAGAGAGTTCTACTGTGAGATGTCTGTGACTTCAGCCTCAAAGATTCAGGTTAGAGGAACCATTGTCCACCTCACTGCCAAAAGGATCAACCAGTTCCTAGAACTCAACCCACCCAAGAAAACAGAGTACTATGCACTTGTGCACCATGCCACTGTTAATGATCTTGCTGAAGTTGTTACAGTCTTGGGAAAACCTAAAACCAATTGGGAAAGCCATACCAATCTCATGTTGAGGACATTCAGAGCCTCCAACCTCACAGCCGACTCCAATGTATGCAGGGTCGTCCCTGGGGGGGGGGGGGGGGGCGGGCCGGGCGTACGCCCAGGGCCCAAAAGTAATAGGGGCCTAATTTTTTCTTAGTATATACTATATAGTAGTAATTAAAAAAATTAGTAAATAAAATAGATACAATTTTTTAGTATTTAATAGGACTTAAGTAGTACTTAACTACTAGAAAAATGCGAAATACCGACGGCAATTACCGATGGCAAAAAACAGTCGGTATTTACCGACGGCAAACCGACGGCCTACCAACGATATCTTTTTAATTTTATTTTTTATTTATTTTTAATAAGTCGTCGAAAAACTGTCAGAAAAATTAGTGAAATACCGACGGCTTACCGACGGTTGTTTTTTTCATTTTCTTTTATATTTATTTTTAATAAGTAAATACCATCGGAAAACCGTCGGTAACTGGAACCGTCGGTAAGCTGTCGGTAGTTGTCGTCGGAAAACCGTCGCTGAATATTACCGACCAGCTTTTTACCAACGATCATTCCCGTCACAAAACCGTCGCTAAAGCCTTTTTCCGACGGTTTACCGACTATTTCAGCCGTCGGTAATACGATTTATTTTAGTAGTGTAAATGAATTTAGTAATATATTAAGGGTCCATACATGTATTAACTAATTAAATTGTAGAAGAAAATATGTAAAAAGTTGATTGATTGTTTGTTTTATAATGTTACTTATTGTTTATCTAAGTTTTTTTTATCTAGTATCAAAATCTAAAACTATTTGCCTAGAAAACTTTGATATTCTCTATCATTCATCTCCTTGTGACTCTTTTGATTATTTTATCTGAATGAATTCTTTTTTTCTATTAGAATATAGTTGTTTTCTTGTTATTAACTAAGAAAACTTCTACCTTTCGAAAAAATTATCAACTATATGAAATTGTCCAACTTATATCTATATTTGAAATTTCAAAACTACCCTCGGTTTTTCATTTATCATTGACTCCTTATTACCTAATATTTAGAGCATAATCTTAAGTACTATTTTATATGTCAAAAACAAGAATAAGATCTCAAGCTATAACCACCATGAGTTTTGATTCAAAGATGATGGTTCCGAAAAAAGTTTGTTTTAACTCTAAAAATTTAAAATAGTGATGAAAGACGTTCACATGAGGTGAGATGGAAACTCAACTAATATATATTGATCTACATAGAGTGTTACTACGAATGGTCAAGATTGTGATCCCAAATGATTTCAATTTATATATTAAATGTATATATAGGATGTTTTTGACGGTGTAATGGATTGACGATACTATATAAAAAAATGAAATGATAGAAAATGTTACTTTAAAACTGATTATTTATTAATTTTACTTCTAGGAATACTTGGAAAAACAGAATTATGTTATTTCTCATAATAAAAACAATATATTGAAGATATTTCGTACATATCGAGGGCCCGTTTTTACGTCTCGCCCAGGGCCCAAAAAATGTCAGGAACGGGCCTGAATGTATGGATCAACTTTGTGAGGCACACCATCTCACCAACCTCTCATGATACCTTCATCACTGTGGAAAGAATGCTTTTACTTTATTGCCTTGTAACAGGTAAAACCATCAACTTTGGAAGGATCATCATGAAAAGTATAAGGGAGTGCTCTACAAGATCAAAATCAAGGGGAAAATTCTACTTCTCTGGGATGTTGACCCAGCTGCTGACTGAGATGGGAGTGCCTAGGTACATTGATGATCTGATTATGAAGGAACATAGATAAAGACATCAGATGGACATGAAGGCAGTGCAGAGGTTAAGAGACAGAAAAGAGAAATGTATTGGGGCAAATGAGATGGTGGGGATGATGCAGGAAGTGTTAGCTCAAAACAACAATCTCATGGACACAATCCTACAACAAAGAAATGAGTTTATGGAGAAGCTGGAAGATCTTAAGGTGGAGGTGCAATCCATGACTGATGAAAGAAAGAGAAGGGATCAAGAGGAGGAGAATGCAGAAGTAAAGAAGCTGAGAAAGTTGGTGAAAAGGCAGAAGACAGAGATAGCAGATCTGAAGAAAAAATTGAAAGCAGAAGGAAGTGCCCACACTGGTGCTGCAGCATCCAGCCTCATAACAGCATCACTTACAGCCCATGTTGGCCACACACAGCCTACTCAACCTGAGTAGGACAGGTTTAAATCACACCCTTTTTGCTCCATGTCTGTTTATTTTTAGTTTTTAGGATGGGATAAGTTTTTACACTTTATAGGTTTGTCTTATTTGCATTGGATCATGTTTTGATATGATTGGTTGAGTTGTATATCCATAATAATTTCATGAGTCCACATCTCATTGTTAAAAGTAGTGCATGCTAGAACTATCCTAATAGTTACTTGGGACACATTTCGGACCACATTTTGCACATATCACACTTAATGGCATATGTTCTTTTCTTGCACCATAGCCACCCAACATCAAAGATAAAAACACCTTTCTCTCCTACAATGAGGACATTGCAGAATTCTTAGTTTGGGGTGGGGGTGTCTAATATGGCACAAGAAAAAGCCATGAAAAGTGGCAAATCAACACCACAAAAGTCCCATAGGGGCTGGTGTATGTACCAACAGAAAATGCACAAAATTTGAAAAATTTCAAGTGTTGGTACATGTGTGAGAAAAGGCATGGAGAGGAAAGAAAGAGCCAAAAGAGAGAAACCCATACATTCAAAGCCATGAAAGAGGTGTGATGTAGGATGTGTGACCATAACAAAAAGAATATAAGGCTAGCATATGGTTCATGTTAAAGCATCTAGGATGAGATTGTTGGTTACTTTGGATTTATGAAAGGCTATATGATATAGACTTGGCATTCTCAAACTCATGATATACACCTAATGTATTCCATTGCAAAACTTTCACATTTAATATCTTTTCTTTTGTTCTTTGTATTGCTTGGGGACAAGCAAAGTTTTTAGTTTGGGGTGGTGATAAGTACTCAATTTTGAGTACTTAAGCACATTTCTTTTAGCCTTTTAGATAAGATTTTTCATTTTCAAATCCCACTTTGAGTCATTTTCTACCTTATTTTCCATTTATTGTGTCTTGGAGCTAAATTTGTGTGGTTTAGTTGTTCTATTAAGATTGTAGGCTAATTTAGTTATCATTTGGAAATCTATTTGGAAACAGGGCATGCTGCAGCATTGGCACAACATGAAGCTGATCGTTTTTGATGGAAGATCTTGAAAACCGAACCTGATTTTTGGCTTGGAATTAATCTTTTGTAACCTTTGAACAATTAACTAATCTGGTTTGTAATAGTTAGTTATGTTTGGACAAGATTTGGTAACTCTAGTTAGGTTTAGACTAGACTAAGTACAATTAGATTCCCCTTAATTATAACTTTGCCACTCCTCTTGTCTATAAAAGGAAGGCTTAGTTGCTTATAAGGGGACATCTCTCATTATCATCTTAGTTTATGTTTCTTATTGTCTTTTGCATCTGATTTGTAGTAGCTTGGGGGCTGATCTTAAATCAATCGTTAGTTTTTAAATTCCAAGTATTAATCTTTAAATATTCATCTTGCTCTTCATATTTTCTTTAAATTCCTCCATCTTGTTATGCTTAGTGTAATCCTTTCATTTTCTGTCTAATTCACGAACTGGTCCTATTCCAGTCCTGTGTCCCTTTAATTTCCAAAATTCATGCATCTATGATCTTCATCATGTTCTTCATCATCTTCATATGGTCTTTATTCTTGAATATGAATGCTTGCAGCATTGAAACAGTACCCACCTGCACATGTCATTTGGTTGTATTTTCTTTCTTCATCTTGCATCTCTAGCCTTTCCTTAACTCTTTTGTTTTAGATTTCAGTAGTTAAAGTTAATTGTATTTATCTTCAAGTTTACTTTCTTGTCATTTCCATTTCCTTGTAATTTACATTCTTGTCTTTACATTTCAAAGCCATATATATATATATATATATATATATATATATATATATATATTTTCAAGTCTTTTACATTACAAGAGCAATTTACATTATGTTTATCTTTGTAATTCTTAGTAGTTGTTTTTATTTCTTTATTGTAATGAGTAGCTAATCATCTTAGCTTGGGTGTGAGGCAAATGGTGGTTATGTGGATCTAAAAGAAAGTAGGTTTTTGTGACTTTAACAAAATTTTATTATTCCAATTCAAGTTTTATCAAGATAATAAAACTCTTTGACAAAATGATCATTTTGATAGTGTAATAGTGTCATGGACCTAGAGATAGGCCATTGAATAGCACGTCAATTTAGTGACATGAGAGGTAATATCGAAAGAGTTACTTGCAACGAGAGTTGTTATTTGTGTCATTTAAAATGATCCATTCTTGATAAGTTGTCACTTTTTCAAAGGGTTAAAATGGAATAGACTTAGAGATAAGCTATTTAGAATACATCAACTTGGGAGGTACGGGGGTTATGTCGAAAGAGTAACTTTTAACAAAGAGAATTTGTTTTGCCGTATATTTTGAGAACTCCATTCCCATCATTCCCTTATCTTGAACTTTGCTCAGAGATGAGACTGTTTATGGCTAATGGAATAATGGTATGGTGAGAGTCCGAGAGGAACGTGTCTTGAAATCGATAATAAAACTAGTTATAGTCAGAAGCATGCTGCAGCATTCCAATAGCATCATGCTATGACAGTGCTGTAGCATTGACCTGCTGGAATTTGGATTCATATACCATCAAAAGTCTTACACCCTTGCTTCTCTTTTATTATTGTTAGAGTGAATTGTGGATTTGGTCCCTGTGGTTTAGTGATTTCTTTAACCATGGTCCTCATTCTATGTTTATTGTGGATTTGGTCCTTGTGGTATTTCAATTTATTTTGGTCATGGTCCTTCTGACTAGCACTTCCATTAACTTTGTTAAATCAAAGACCATTTTAGCCATTTTGCCTATTTTTTGTTCTTTTTTGATAAGAAAATTATAAACAATATTTTTATACACACATGCACACACACATGTATATATATATATATATATATATATATATATATATATATATAACGATATTAAAATAAAAAAAATAAGACATTATTGTATGATTTAATCGTTTATTTTTTTTTAAATTAATTATATTAAATACGATTTAATTTTATTATTTTATTGTAATTGTGGAAAAATATATATAGTTTTATTGTTTTAACGTAATTAAAATTTCAATTTAAACAAATCAGATCATAAAACTATATCTTATTTTATTTAGAGCGAATAAAATAAAATATGGTTTTATGATTTGATTTATTGAATTAAAATTTTAATTAAGTTAAAGACGATTTAATTATACTGTTCTTTTATTATTATTGCAACAAACAAACTTATTGTTGATATTTTAACACAAAAAAATCATTAAAACCCGTTGAGAAATGAACTTTAATTTTATTATACTAAAAACAATATGAAAATTGATTTTGAGTTTTTGACTGAAAAACAATATGAAAAATGGAGCTTCTAATTTTAAGATGATAAAATTATAGTTCATTTCTCAATAGTTTTCAATGATTTTTGGTGTTAAAATATCAACAATAAACTTGTTTGTTGCAATGATATTAAAAGAACAATATAATTAAATCGTCTCTAACTTAATTAAAATTTTAATTCAATAAATCAAATCATAAAACCATATTTTATTTTATTCGATCTAAATAAATAAGATATAGTTTTATGATCTGATTTGTTTAAATTGAAATTTTAATTACATTAAAACAATAAAACTATATCTTTTTTTCACAATTACAATAAAATAATAAAATTAAATCGTATTTAATATAATTAATTTTAAAAAAATTAAACAATTAAATCATACAATAATGTCTTATTTTATTTATTTTAATATCGTTATATATATATATATACACACATGTGTGTGTATGCATGTATGTTTGTGTGTATAAAAATATTGTTTATATTTTTCTTATCAAAAAAGGACAAAAAATAGGCAAAATGACTAAAATGGTCCTTGATTTAACAAAGTTAATGGAAGTGTTAGTCAGAAGGACCATGACCAAAATAAATTGAATACCACAAGGACCAAATCCACAATAAACATAGAATGAGGACCATGGTCAAAGAAATCACTAAACCACAGAGACCAAATCCACAATTCACTCTTATTGTTATTTAGAGCTGTGTCAACCAACCTTCCAAAATATTGCTTCAAATTCGTCATCTGAAATCTCATCTTTCATTATACTTTTAACACACTTTTTAGTCCAATCTATGTGGGACGATATCTGGTATCTTTAACATTTTATTACTTGCAAGGCGACATAGTACCAATTTGTATACTTGCTTTTTGTTATTATCTGTCTCACCCTAAGGTACACTAAAGGGCCTGTCAAATGTTCTGACAGAAAAACAAATTTTCTGTGTGCTCGTGCTTGTGTATGAAAGAATTTAGGCACACTGATTGTGTTTCATAAGACTCAATTTGTGTAAACTGTTGAGACAACAACATGTATTACACGGACTCAATGTGCATGAAAGAGGTGTGAAGGTGGGGCAACTTTCCTTCTTTTTCAATATCTAAATCTTCCGAGTGAAGACTAGATAGCATATATGCTGCATCCCCAAAGAAAATGAAACATTTCTTTGTTAAGAAAGAAATGAGTGGCTTGTGGGGTTAATGCAAGAGTTGGCATGGGCTCACTGCCTGTTTCAATGATGGTCACCAAAGAATGTGAACCAATCAGTAGATGTGGCTGCCCGACTCAGAAAGTGGTAGGTGCAGAGTTCTGATATTCTTTTAACTCTGATCTCACACCCTCTTTCTTTTTAACATTATGCTCATTTCTAACCAAACTCTCTTTTCCATTTTTCCGCTCCACACACTGAGAAAAACTCAACCGGATGAGTTATCTCCCCCACTCTTTGATTTTGACCCCTCACCCCTCATTCACTCAAGGATAACTTCCTGGGTAGGAAACACTGGTTGACGTGAATCCATGGAAGTTCTGTTTAAGCTCACACATGAATCCCATGTAAGTCCTAAAAAGCATGGTTGCTCAACAATTTAACTGAACAGTTAAGCACAAAGTGTATGATATCATTGTCAAAATGTATGCTCATGAAATTTGAGCGATTGAACTTTGAAGATTTCTCAAAACAATGATATTGAATTAATGAAATGAAATCAAAAGAATTGTTTTGAGAATCTGACAATGTATCAAGCAGATCAAATGAAATGGTTAGGGTATCAAAGAATTGGATAATTTGTTTATATGAACAAATATAAACAATTTAGCAATGAAAGCACAAATTTAGAAAAGATGATTGATGCTCAATAACTTTGAATTTCAAACGAGGGTATTACCATCGAAAAATTGTTTCGATATGAGACATGGTAATAACAAATTCAAATGAAATACTGAACCGCTGTGTATGAATACTTTACAGTATATAGATAAGATAATACGCAAGTATTGATCTTTGGAAACACACGGTCAGTTAAACATTAAAGCTCAAAATTTGAAAAACATTTAAAATCACACTTCTAAATTCATAAAATCTTTTGAGAACCAGAAGTGGTTTGAACATTTCAGAAACTGTTTTTCATGCTTGAAAGTTGTTCTTCTTTCAAACAATCAGAGATCTAGATTAGAAGATATTTACCTTTTAAGCTCCCCCTTAAATCATGATAGAATGATTTAGATCTTTTAAGCTCCCCCTGGATATTAGCAGAATATCCTTCTCTGATCATTGAAAAACGGGTCCTGATCTGTTATTTGATCAGAAGCCATCACCTTTACTCCTCCTAGAAATTAAACATCTAAAATATGTCAGTGAAAACAGGATAGAGATCAAACACTCCCTTTTGAATTGTAGACCATCATATCAGTAAAATCTATCAGTGAAAAAGTATAGGATAGAGATCAGATCAATTCTCTTGGGATGTAGACCATCATATCCATCGGATGCAAAAAGAGTATACTCCCCCTTGAAGGTTGATATCTTCATTTGAGTGTTGGAGTAATATCTCTTATTATCACAGGAGTAAGGTATTTTGATCGCTGAGGTCCGAGTCCTAAACTGTTGTGTTTAGAAGTCAAACTCCATTGAAGTACGGGTCCTAAGCTGTGTACTTAGAAGCCATAGTCTTTTAGCTTTGAAGTTCGGGTTTTGAACTGTTGTGTTCAAAAGCTATGATTCTCTTACTCCCCTTGACTTGAGGTGCCTGCAACACAGAATCAGTTTTCTTCTTTGGTACCCACTGGTATTTGGGTCCATGAATGTTAGTTGCAGTTCGTGTGGGGGTAATCGAGTAAGAACCATACCATAAATGATCACTGGTCTTGTGAATATGATCATGTGTACAACAATAAGAACAATAATACTTATTACCTGAAAACCTGAGTAATTGATCTTTTGAGTATATATGATCAGGTTTACCTTTATGCTCTTTGTTCTTCTTTGCTTTATGTACATGTACACATGATGTGTTTCCTTTCAGCTCATCTTCCTGGTCATCCTTGACTGATTTCTTTTTCCAGATCAATTCCTCTTTCTTGTAACTTCTTCTTCTCGGATATGTACCTGAACCATCTAGATATCTATCATAGAAAATGTTAGATCTACGAATCTGATCAAAAGATTTAATTGACCTTTGTGAAGAGACAGATTTCTGATTTGAACTTGAAGCAGTCTTTTCAAGCTCTTTGATCTTTGAAGCAAAGTTGTCTCTTTCTTTCACAAGCAGGTCAAACTTCTTTGAGAACTCAGACTTCGTTTTCTGCTCTTTTAGTGCATTAGCAGAAAGTTCAGATAACTTGGAAGTCAGCTTTTTGATTTCAGTCTAAAAAATGGACCGTTCTTCTTCAAATCCATTCTCTGAATCGTTTCTCTGGCTGGATAGTTCTTTAAAGAATCCCACATTCTTCTGTTCTATGGCCTTCTTTTCTTTAGCAAACTTCTCTCTTTCCAAAATAAGTACTTTCTCAAAATCAGAAATTTGTTGAGAAAGTTTTATGCATTTAAGATCCATTGACTTTTTCTCTTCAAAACACTTCTTTGAGAAATCTGAGAACTTCTTTGAAAAACTTTTCTTTTCAGTATCAAAATCAGCTTTATTTTCAGCAAGTTGTTGTTCCAAATCAGATATATTCTTTCTAAGCTCAGCATTCTCAGATTCCAATCTCATTATCTTCTCATCATTCAGTCCAGAAGTTCTTTTCAGAAGATCTTCATTGATTGTCTTTAAAGCATTAATTTCTTCTTTCAGTATGATGCTTTCCTCATAATACTCTTTTGACTTTTTCGAGTGAAAGTCAACAGCATAACCCAGATTCACTTTCTCTAATTCAAGCTTTTTATTCTTCTCTTCAAGCTCAGCAAAATATCCCATATTGAATGAGTACATCAGCTTGATATGAAAGATCGTTCCCAAACTGTAAATCAGAAAATCAAAAATCAAATCAAATTGAAATCGTTCACAAAATTTAAAAATTTAACACTTGATATGCGCTAACAGTTGGTGGCGCAAGATTGAATTTTGCGTGAAGTGCAGGTAGCGCAAACCAAACTTCTCGCGATCAGCGTATGACGCAAAGTAAGGTTCTCTTGAACCGTGGAAGACGCAAAGTGAAGTTCTCGCTATCAGTGCAAGGCGCAAAGTAGACTTCTCGCGAGCAGTGTATGACGCAAAGTATATTTGCGTGACCTGCTGAAGACGCAAATTAAGATTTTCGTGAGAGCCTTGTAGCGCAAATGATACTTTTCGTGATAAGTGCAAGACGCAAATGTTACTTTGCGTGAAGTACCCAAGACGAAAACCTGAACTTTTTGTGAACTATTAATGACGCAAAGTAGATTTGCGTGAGCCGAAGGTTGCGCAAACTTTCTTTTGCGTGACACGAATAATACGCAACCTGAACTTTGCTTTAAAGCTCTTATAATCTCGCGCAAATCTGAAGAACTCGCGCAAAGCTAGATGAACTAGCGCAAATCGTGTTCTTGGCTCTAACTATCTCAAATCGATCCAAATCTGCAAATTTGTTCTCAAAAACTTATCAGTATCATCGAAACCAATACTAAACACAAATTTGCTATCAATTTTCGATTAAAAACAACAAATTCCACATAAACGATCAAGAACAGTGTTCGAACTCGACTTTTCAAGAAAATTTCAAAAATCAAAATTTAACATTGAATTAGTTGGAATTATGAGATGTAATCAATACAAGAATCAATCCTAAACACAAATCGAATCCAATGATTCCATTTTCTTGCATCAAAAACGACTTTTCCAACAAAATTTGGATGAACAATACAAAAAATCGAGTTCTTGAAATAAAAAATTCGAAAAAATCAATTTTTTTCGATCTAAAACTCCATATTTCAATTCAAATCTTTGATCAAATCATTTCTGAAAAGTTTGGTTCAACTCTGATACCAATTGTTATTCCCTTAATATCAAGCAATTCTCAATCTAACATGATTTATCAAACAAAGTCTAGAGAGAGAAAGAGTAGAGAGAGAAAGTAGATATTGAATATTCACAAGTCTGAATGATTTACAATTACATGCTTACTCCATTCCTTTCAACAAAACCCTTACCACAAGATTACCAAGCAAACCTATTTCTACCAACTAACTAAAACAAGACTTAACAACTAAGGAAACTAAACATACTTTGACTTTTACAAGATATTGACAATATTGACTTTTACATCTTTGACTTTCCTTATTAAATCTTGGATACAATATTTAGACTTAACACGGCTATCTCGATCCGACACGATAGATTGTGGAACCCCATGCCTGGACACAACCTCATCGATGTAAAGCTTGGCCAATTTCTCCATTGGCAAAGTCTCCCTCATTGCAAGGAAGTGCGCGCTCTTGGTTAGCCGATCAACGACTACCCAAATTGTATCATGGCCTTGCAAGGTCTTCGGTAGCTTAGTCACGAAATCCATGGTAATGTTGTCCCATTTCCACTCGGGAATGGATAACGGTTGTAAACTTCCATACGGTCTTTGATGTTCCGCCTTGACTTGAAGGCACGTGACACACTTCTCCACGTAGTTAGCCACATCCAACTTCATTACCGGCCACCAATAATTAAATTTTAAGTCTCTATACATCTTGGTACTACCGGGATGTATAGAATACTTTGACTTGTGCGCATCTTCTAGAAGTAACTCTCGATTTCCACCCAATTTCGGCACCCAAATTCGACCTTGGAAGAGTTTGAGCCCGCGACTATCTTTCGTCAAAAGTCCACATTGCTTTACCATGACCTCGGATTTGAGATTTTGCTCCTTAAGCACTTCCACTTGCCACGTCTTGATGCTTTCCACCAAATTTGATACCACGTCGATTCTTGTAAAGGACAATTTAACGCCACCATCATGGCTACTCCGGCTCAATGCATCCGCCACCACATTGGCTGTTGGGTCTGAAATATGCCAAGGATGGTTACTACTTCTAGTTCAACATGGTTACTACTTCTGAAGTTAATGCTGCTAGAAGAACTTGGTTAATACTTCTGAGGTTACTACTTCTGTGGTTAATGTTGCTAGTTGTAGTTAATGCTGCTGGAACAAAGTTAATGCTGCTAGAAGAAAACAGTTAATACTTCTAGTTAATACTTCTAGTTAATGCTGCTAGAAGAAAACAGTTAATACTTCTAGTTAGTACTTTTGTTATTAATGCTGCTAGTTGATGGTTAATGTTGCTCAACAAGATTAGTACTGCTAGTTCAAAGTTAGTACTGCTTGAAGAGATTAATGCTGCTGAGCATGGTTAGTACTGCTAGAGTTAATACTGCTCAGAGTATTAATGCTGCTTATGATTAATACTGCTTATAAGATGGAGATCTGCATGAAAGGATAACAGCTGGATAATCTGAAGATATACATGGAAGCTTAGAGATATCCATGGAAGCTTAGAGATATACATGGAAGCTTAGAGATATACATGGAAGCTTGAAGATAATGATGGAAGATAAACTGAAGATTATGGAAAGCTTGAAGATAATGATGGAAGATATACTGAAGATATTTTATTTATTGTAATTATCTTTGTATTCAGTATATATTGTATAGTTTAGGATAACTTTTAACTTTAAGTTTTCATTCTTTTAGAGAAAAATAACCTCAAGGCATAGATCCTAATTCTAGAGAAGTAGAATTCGTATTGGTGAGCCTGTTCATCAATATTGAGGTTGAGTGAGTAATCTTGTAACTTCAAAGCATTCAATAAAAGCTTACAGTTTGTTATTCATATTTTCTGTGTTGATTTACTGTTTCATTGAATATCAAAGTGTTATTCCGCAAACTTCTTTGATATTGTTTCTGAGAATTAATTCTTGTTGAGAATTCGATCCTGACAAGTGGTATCAGAGCTAGTATCCTCAGAAACCTGCAATCATCATTCTTCCTTGAAATCAGAAATCATCAATGGCTAAAGTTTCAGATTCTTCAAGCACAGAAATCCCCACAGAGGTAATGTCTAATCTTTGCTCTAAAACTTGTATGGAAACTGTTAAAAGGTACAGGGATCACAACCAGACAATGAGTGATGACCTTAAAAGATTAGAGAGAGATATAAAAGACTATATAAGAATTGTTGAGAGGTTTGAGGAACAGATCAAAGTTTTCCAAGCCAATGAACTTCAACATTCTTATGATACAAATTACTGGAAGTGGGAGAAGAATGACCTAGAACTTCAGCTGAAAAAGTCTAAAGAGGAGAATGAGAAGATAAAGAGTGAGTTTGAGAAAGCCAAGCTGGATATTGAGAAATTTTCCAATGCTTCTAAAGCAATGGACTCTTTGCTCCAAACTCAAATCCATGACAAACTTAGAAGAGGAATAGGCTATAACACCACACCACCACCATACAACAACAATTACATTCCTCCTATATCAAACTTACTAGAGACCAAGGATAGGAAGGAATTGCCTGTTGGAGCCACTAAGGTAGATCCTTTAGACAAAGTGGTGGTTGAAACAGACTCTGAAGTAGAGAACTCTAGTGAAAAGAGTAATGAGAACACTGTGAGTGGTGAGATTCCTCTAGAAAATAACATTATCACCAATGAGGGATGTGGAAAGGCTTGGATCAAGTCTAAGGACATAGAAAAGACTGAGGGAAAGTCTGAGAAGGTCCATTATAAGCAAACCACAGTTGTGAATCCTGTCCCTTGTAAACAGTGTTCTTGTAATAAATCTGAGCCCCAAAAACATGATAAACCAAGGGGAAATCAGAGAAACTGGAATAATCAGTGGGCACAAAAACAAGGAGTTGATTTGAGTAAAATCAATAGACCAAAACCTTGTTTTATCTGTGGCAAATTGAATCATCTTGCCAAACACTGTTATTTCAACCCTATCAACCAAAGAGTCACTTTTCAAAGAAAACCACAAAACTCTTTTGGTTATAGGAATCAGAGAAGGAATCATATGGCTGAGAACAGAGCACCTATAAGATCACATGCTCAGAACAAGTTTGCTAAACCAAAGAAAAATACTCCAAATAAGCCAAGGAGTAATTTAAAGACAAAGAAAGCAAACAACTTTGTTCAAGTTTGGGTTCCAATTGCAAAGAAACCTGTTAGTACTGCTATCCCAGATAGTACTGCTAACAAAAATAGTGCTGCTAACTTGATTAGTACTGCTAACCAAGTTAGTACTGCTAACAAAGCTAGTGCTGCTTCTAGTAGTAATGCAGCCAAGCCTATAATCTTGACAAAGTACTCCAGTCATGAGATTCCTAAACAACTCATTCAGACCAAACTGACAGATTATATTAATGAGAAAGGTCAACCCAAGACCACTTTGGCTTGGGTTCCATCAAAGACTAACTGATTTATCAAGTGTGCAGGGCAATCAAAAGCTCAAGAGGAAGAGCATTTGGAATGAAGATAATGGTTGCTCTTGGCACATAACAAGGAACATGGATTGCCTTCAAATTCTTTAAAAGATTTGATGGAGGACATGTTACTTTTGATCCAGCAGAAGGTTGCTAATACTGAAAGATAGTTAGTACTTCTAGTTCAGTGAATACTGTCAGACTGTGTTAATACTGCTGGTATGTGTTACTACTGCCAGTCTGTGTTAATGCTGCTGATAAGTGCTACTACTGCTAATGTAAGTTTTCTATACCTAAAAATGATCTTCATTGATTTTATGTCAAACCTGGATATCAATCAAAAAGCTTTTATCTGTAACCAAAGTTTGTACAAGAAGTACTTAATAATGAATTGACGGACATACTTCACTTTGATGAGGTATATGTACCTAAACCCCCTAAAGGCAAGGTTTTCTCAAACATGAGAAGATCTGCTAGGGACTCGGAAGGAGTTGACACCCCATTGTTCTCTACAATGATGGTGGTGTCCCAAAACACTGAAGGTATGGCAGCAGGGTCAAGGCCCTCATTAGACCATCCCACTGCTAGCCAAGCCCAACCTTCTCACTCAAAAACAATTCCCCAGTCCATTCTTACAAAACCAACCTCTCCAATTACCCAAACTTATCAAAGAAAACAGGTAAAGAAGGCTCCTTCCCTTCTTGTACCTTCACCCACTAAGCCTTTAAGCCCTCTAAGGGAGGATTCTCCTTTAGAGAATATCCAAAGGGAAACCATAGAGGTGTCTCCCAACCTCAAGAAGGTGCTCAATAAGGAGATGCAAGAGCATATGGGTTGTAAGGCTCACACTACTGACTTTGCACAAAGTGCAGGACAGGACAGTGTGAACATATCTAAGACCTTCCCCATGGCAACTTTAGATGAGTAATTATCTAAAGGTCCCAGGTGCCAAGAAACCAAGGGAGCAGAAGGTGCTTTTGCTAGGCAGAATATCTCTACTAAAAGATCCAAGGATCCTTCAAAGGTGGTAAACACACCTAAAGGAGGTGAGGACAGATTTAACTACAAAGAATTGATGGATTCACTTGGTACAATTTGTCTGAAAGTTCACAATCAAATTATGGAGATAAAAGATCATGATTATTTCAAAAAGGGGGAGACTTAAACATCTGAACTTGAGAAGAATTGAGAAGGAGAATCAAGTTGATATGAAGGAGAATCAAGTTGATATGAAATCTTATTTTGAGGGGGAGATAAGTGAAGAAGCTGAAACAAAGCAGTAACTACAACAGAAACAGAAAAGAAGATAACAGCAGAAACTGAATCAAGAAGAACTAGTAATTGCAGAAAGTTTTGAAATTATCATAAAGACCCTATGTTGAAGAACTTAACTTCTCAGTTTTGAAAAGTTAAGTTAGGGGGAGATTGTTGGGTCTGAAATATGCCAAGGATGGTTACTACTTCTAGTTCAACATGGTTACTACTTCTGAAGTTAATGCTGCTAGAAGAACTTGGTTAATACTTCTGAGGTTACTACTTCTGTGGTTAATGTTGCTAGTTGTAGTTAATGCTGCTGGAACAAAGTTAATGCTGCTAGAAGAAAACAGTTAATACTTCTAGTTAATACTTCTAGTTAATGCTGCTAGAAGAAAACAGTTAATACTTCTAGTTAGTACTTTTGTTATTAATGCTGCTAGTTGATGGTTAATGTTGCTCAACAAGATTAGTACTGCTAGTTCAAAGTTAGTACTGCTTGAAGAGATTAATGCTGCTGAGCATGGTTAGTACTGCTAGAGTTAATACTGCTCAGAGTATTAATGCTGCTTATGATTAATACTGCTTATAAGATGGAGATCTGCATGAAAGGATAACAGCTGGATAATCTGAAGATATACATGGAAGCTTAGAGATATCCATGGAAGCTTAGAGATATACATGGAAGCTTAGAGATATACATGGAAGCTTGAAGATAATGATGGAAGATAAACTGAAGATTATGGAAAGCTTGAAGATAATGATGGAAGATATACTGAAGATATTTTATTTATTGTAATTATCTTTGTATTCAGTATATATTGTATAGTTTAGGATAACTTTTAACTTTAAGTTTTCATTCTTTTAGAGAAAAATAACCTCAAGGCATAGATCCTAATTCTAGAGAAGTAGAATTCGTATTGGTGAGCCTGTTCATCAATATTGAGGTTGAGTGAGTAATCTTGTAACTTCAAAGCATTCAATAAAAGCTTACAGTTTGTTATTCATATTTTCTGTGTTGATTTACTGTTTCATTGAATATCAAAGTGTTATTCCGCAAACTTCTTTGATATTGTTTCTGAGAATTAATTCTTGTTGAGAATTCGATCCTGACATTGGCCTTACCGGGATGGTAGAGTAGATCACAATCATAATCCTTTAGAAGTTCAAGCCATCTTCTTTGCCGCATGTTGAGTTCTTTTTGATCGAAGATGTACTTGAGACTCTTGTGATCCGTGAAGAGAGTACACTTAGTCCCGTACAAGTAATGCCGCCACAACTTCAAAGCAAAAACTACCGTCGCCAACTCTAAGTCATGCGTCGGGTAGTTCTTCTCATGCTCCTTTAATTGCCTCGACGCGTAGGCAATGACTTTCCCTCGTTGCATAAGTACACATCCAAGCCCCATCTTAGAAGCGTCACTATACACTACGAAATCTTCCGATCCTTCAGGCAAGGATAAGATCGGAGCTTCACACAATTTCCTCTTGAGCGTTTGAAAGGCTTGGTCTTGAACATTGGTCCAAAGAAACTTAACGTTCTTTCTTGTGAGGGATGTGAGCGGTGTAGCTACTTTGGAAAAGTCTTGGATGAAGCGTCTATAGTAGCCCGCTAAGCCCAAGAAACTCCGTATTTCCGATGGATTCGTCGACGGCTCCCAACTCATCATTGCTTCAATCTTCGCCGGGTCCACCAGAACACCGTCCTTTGACACCACGTGCCCCAAAAATTGAACTTCTTGGAGCCAAAATTCACACTTAGAGAATTTTGCGAACAACTTCTCCCTCCTTAGGACTTCCAGGACTTCCCGCAAGTGTTTCCCATGTTCTGATTCATCCTTAGAATAGATTAAAATATCATCGATAAAGACGATCACGGATTTATCCAAGAATGGGCGACACACACGGTTCATCAAATCCATAAATACAGCCGGCGCATTGGTCAACCCAAAAGGCATCACCAAGAACTCATAGTGACCGTAACGCGTTCGGAAGGCCGTCTTCGGAATATCATCATTCTTCACTCTCACTTGATGATAGCCGGATCGGAGGTCAATCTTCGAGAAACATCCCGCACCTTGAAGTTGATCGAAGAGGTCATCGATGCGAGGTAAAGGATACTTGTTCTTTACCGTGAATTTATTCAACTCACGGTAGTCAATACACATGCTCATCGATCCGTCCTTCTTCTTCACGAATAACACCGGCGCTCCCCAAGGTGAAGAACTCGGTCGGATAAAACCCTTCTCTAACAACTCTTGGAGTTGCGACATCATTTCCTTCATCTCCGTAGGGGCCAAACGATAGGGAGCTCGGGCTATCGGAGCCGCTCCCGGAGTGAGGTAAATTTGAAACTCCACTTGACGTTCTGGTGGTAATCCGGGAAGGTCTTCCGGAAAGACACCCGGATAATCCCGCACGATCCTCACGTCTTCCACCGTCTTCTTTTCCTTCTTCGCGTCCACAATATACGCTAGATACGAAGGGTAACCCTTCGCTAGAAACTTACGCGCCTTGAGAGAGGAGATAATGGGGTTGCATCCCTTTCCTTTCTCCCCATAAATGACGACCACGCTGCCTTCTGACGAAGGCACTTGGATCATCTTCTTAGCGCAAATGATGTCGGCCTTATGCCTTGACAACCAATCCATGCCTATGACCACGTCGAACCCTTCTATGGCCATAGGTAGCAAATCTACCCCAAAAGAATTCCCGTCGATCTCTAAGGTACAACCACAAAAACGGTCTCGGATAATTACTTGGTCTCCATTTGCTATTTCTACTACTAGTACTTGTAACACCCTAAAAATAGGGATAACAAAAACTTTCCAAAAGAGGAGAAGTGGTATAAAAATTGCCAGAAACAGTTACAGTCCTTATCAGCAGTTAACCAATTAATCACGTAGATGTGGAGTCAACGGGAGCGACCCATATCTCCAATCAGGTTCACCCAAAGAGGCGATGCACCTTGAAGCCAAATAACAAAGGCAACCCAAAGGCCCGACACGCATCGAGGACTACCGCTTAGGAAATTCCCCGACGGCGGAGGTCTAGGCACATAGGAGACTACCACTTAGGAAATTCCCCAAATGTCACCCACCTACATCCCTATAGTGAATCACTGACTTGGTTCATCCACATTATGCAAATAGGAGGTCTCAAGATGTGTTACAACCCGACATATTCGGATATCAATCATGAACACAACATTACCATCCTAAACATGCAATTTCAACACTTAACCCAAATATCAACCAAATCCATCGCAATAATGTAAGGTCGCCAAAAGGCATTCCAAGTAGGAATCATCAACATACCAAGATATACACATATAAACCATGATAACTTTCATATACATAAATCCATGGGAAAACCCCAAATACTTGAACAATAAACATGAACATTTGAGAAATGCATTAATATTAACAAGTAGAAGATAATGATGTGTATCTAGTTTTAACAAAGGTTAGTAAACTCACAATCTAGGTTTTTGGACCAAAACCTAGAAAAGTGTCAAACCCTAGAAGTTGGAGGAGATGAGACTTGAAGGTGAGAATTGAGAATCTTGAATAACACTTCAATGGGGACACTTGGATGAAGCTTGATGATCACTTAATGCTCCCAACAACCCAAAACCCTAGCAATAAATGTGTGTGTGTTTGGGAGGCTAAAAAATCGCCCAAAGAGAAGCTCTCCCGTTTTTGGATGTGAAAATGTGATAAATGAGGGTTGAAAAGGGTTTTAAGTCAAAGAGGACTGTCCTCCGCGGGCGACAATGCCCTGGCGACAATGCCCATGGCATTGTCGCGTGTCATAATCGATAACATCCCCGAGGTCTCGGTACGTCCCTCGCGACATTGACAGTGTCATAGTCGCGTGTCATAGTCGCGGTCACCACCCCACACTCGGTACACTCCTTGCGAGAGTGACACGGCGAGAGTGACCATATCACAATCGCGTGTCACTGTCGCACCAACCCAATCCAGCCCGAAAACTTAGCCAAATTCGAATACGAGCGCGAGGTTTGAACAATTAAAGATGGTAAATCAATATATGACATTTTAACATAATTCATGATCATAAAATGCACACAAAGACACATATTCACACATAAGCGAAATTAATGCATTAAGGGAGACAAAATACTTACCTTATGAATTTACGGGTGTTACAATATCCTCCCCTTGCACAGCCTCAACTATTCTTCTTTCTGCATAAGTTGTAAATCCCTACGAGAAGAAAGAAGAAAACCCAAATAACATGAAGATGTACATAACCCTATAATACCAGAAGCATTAAGAAAATGAAATGGAACTTATGTTTGTCTTAGCTTTTATGTAGTGGGGTAGTGGGCACAAGGAAGCTGTCCCTTTCTCTACATACAAACTTAGACCGGCTCTTTCACGAAGCCCCACTAGTCTTGGATTAGGCTTCCCAAGCCTTGCTTGCACAGATTCATAGATAACCTTACTCGACACACTCCAAGACTAGGTCATTTTGTTGGGAACCAGTCTAGCCCTTTTGAGGCCCTAAAATGTAACATTGCAGGGAAACCGTACCAGATATTGTCCGCTTTGTCCATACATGGAGTCACGATTTTAAAACGCATATGATGGAGCCATGGACATGGAGGAGGCATCCAGACCCTTACAAGGCAACTTTTGTTCCCCTCCCAACTGATGTGGGATCTCACAACCCACTCCCCTTGGAAGCCCAGAGAGGACGTTGGCACACCAGTCTTGTTCCAAGCTCTTCCCAGCTGTGATACTATTTGTAACATAACATCCTAGGGCAACCGTACTTAATGTCCGTTTTGTCCACACATAGACTCATAATTTTAAAATGTGCCTGATGAAGGAGGTATCCAGTCCCTTATAAGGCAACCTTTGTTCCCCTCCCCAACCGATGTGGGATCTCACATAAAATCCCCTGAATGTTCAAAGAAGAGAGTTGCCTATACTTTCACATAATTCAATGTCCTTCATTTCTTGATGTTTTGTCGACGTGTATGTTATACATAAAGAGTTATAAGATCAATCTTTAAGGTTTATTTTTGTAATATCAATCTCGTCACTACTTATGACTTATTTTGTAGTTTTCTGCACCAATTTCGTGGTCAATTATTTAGCCAATAATTTATCACCAACTTCATCAAATATACAAAATGATCCTCTAAACAACGATGTTGAACAAGAAAAGGATGTGGAGCTATTGTGTGCAACATGATTAGGCCTTAAAGGGGGCATTGGCCAATCTGCATTTTCGATAAATGCAAGTGTGGCTCAGTCATGTGGTTACTAAAAATGTGGTTGTTACAATATCATTTAATGATTTGTTCAACACATAGATTAAATCCATAACCATGCCTTCTTTAGATTTTGTACTCCTCAAGGTCACACCAAGTTTCCTTCCTTTATCGACTTCTTAAAGCAATTCCTCAAACTTATCAACTGGATCATTAAGTCATAACTCTGCCACTTTCAAAGGGTTTCTATTCCCTTTACAAAGTCCAAGTTAAAGTCCACTCAAAACATGTATTAAACTAAATTTTCAACATTGATTTCCAGATGTTTAACAGTTTAACAAATGTAACAAATCCAAAATGTTCTACTTGCCATTAATAGTTATAGTGTCTACTAATAGAAATGATCAAAGTTACCTCATTCAACCAGAAGTGATCATTAGTTTTGTTGGTGATCAAATTCCCAGTCCAGCTATGAGCAAGCTCATGTGCTACAACCTGCGCTCCACCAGCATCTCCCTTGATCACCGTAGGAGTCAAAAACACCATCCGCAGATTCTCCATCCCACCATAAGGAAAACTAGGAGGTAAAACCAACAAATCAAACCTTTCCCAATCATAATTCCCAAACAATTTCTCCCCAACCCTAATCATATCTTCAGTACCCGCAAACTCCTTCGCCGCAACATCAAGAACCGCAAGCATAGACTCCGCAAAAACCTTAGTTCTTGGACCCACTTCCCTGTTCCCAATTTCCCCAACAGAAACGCAAACAAATAAGGTGGAATCGGTTGTTCCATTGTAAACTCCTCAACCACTCTCCCTTCAGCACACCACAAGGACTCATCACAAGCCAAGCCTGCATCACCCCCAGCCAACGGGGCCCTCCTTTAGACATGTCTCACGCTCATAACATCGGACAATTGATGCGTAATGTTCAGCTTGGCATTATATCGAACACGTGATGTGGGTGTGTCCTGACACGGGAAAATCGACCTGGCATGAATAGATTGGCACTGAGTATACACAAAAGGGAACTTTTTGTTGAACGTTTGAGGAGGGGTTAACCATTGAAGAGCTGAACTGGAAGGAGATGTGACAAAAGTGATCAAGATTTTCGAATTGTTAGTGAGAGAAACAGTTAAAGGTTGACCTTTTATGGGGTCGACGTCGGAAGAAAGAGAAAAGGGGAGTTGGGTATTGTTGGTTGGATCGATAACGGAGGTTATGGTGAGAAAACGAGTGTCAAGGAGGAGATCGCCGGTGTGAGGAGCGCATAGAGTGAGCAATGCGGAGGTGACGATGGTGGAGGTGGAGAAATCGAAGTAGAGGGAGAGAGAGATGTGGGTTGTAAGTGGGTGGGTTGAATCGGTGAAGAAATGTGGATGAATAGGTGCCATTGTTGAAGCTAGGGTTTGAAATGGTGGTGGTGCAGACTGATGAAGAAAGAAAGAGGGGTTATGATTATGAATGATGCAGGAGCGAATCACTCGATTTTGGGTATTTGATTCGCGAGTGTTAATTGCAGCATCCTTTCTTCAAAAAATATAATGAATAAGCGTGGAATTTGATTCGTTATTTTATTAAGGGAAAATAATCGAGTTTTTTAAACAAAACAAAAATATGTACAACTTCTCTATGATTACATTCAACTTCATCTTCATCAGATTCTCTATTTTAGAGATTAGAGATTTTAACACAAATTATATTATAATAATCTATACTATATTATAAAGCACAGATAAAAAACTCTTAAATACAAATTATTAGATACAAGGTATCATCATTTTATGTAATATTTTAAAAATCTCTTAATTTACAAGTATCAAAGCACAAGATACATATTACTACTGCAGGCTTCTAACACCCACCAAAGTCCAAGTGGATCCATTAAAACCCATTGGATCCATTAAAGCCTAATTTGATTCATTAACGCCCAAGTTATTCCATTAAAACCCAATTTGATCCATTAAAAGGACGGTTGGTTCCACTAAAGCCCAATTGGATCCATTAAAGCCCAGCTGGATCCATTAAGCCCAACTTGATCCATTACAGCGCAAGTGGATCCATTACAGTGCAAGTGGAACCATTAAAGCCCAAATGGATCAATTAAAGCCCAAGTGGATCCATTAAAGCTCAACTGATCCATAAACACCCATGGTGATCCATCAAAGCCCAAGCGGATTAATTATAGCCCAAACGATCCATTAAAGCCCAAATGGATCTTTAAAGCCCAAATTGATCTCTTAAAACCCAAATTGATCCATTAAAGCCCAACTGAATTCAATAAAGCTCAAATGGGTCCATTACAACACACAAGTGGATCCATTACGGCGCAAGTGGAACCATTAAAGCCCAAATGGATCCATTAAAGCCCAACAGGAACCATTAAAGCCAAACAGGAACCATGAAAGCCCAAGTGGATCCATTAAAACCCAACTAATCCATAAACACCCACGTAGATCCATCAAAACCCAAGTGGATCAATTAAAGCCCAAACGATCCATTAAATACCAAATGGATCTCTTAAAGCCCAAATGAATCCCTTAAAGCCCAAATGAACCACTTAAAGCCCAAATGGTACCATTAAAGCCCAACTGGATCCATTAAAGCCCAAATGGGTCCAAGAAAGCCCAACTGGATCCATTACAGCGCAAGTGGAACCATTAAAGCCCAAATGGATTCATTAAAGCCCAAGTGGATCTATTAATGCCTAACAGGAACCATTAAAGCCTATGTGGGTCCATTAAAGCCCAAATGGATCTATTAAAGCCTAACCAATCCATAAACACCCATGTGGACCCATTACAGTCCAAGTGGATCAATTAAAGCCCAAATGATCCATTAAAGTCCAAATGGATCCCTTAAAGGCCAAATGGATCCCTTAAAGCCCAGATGGGTCCATTAAAGCCCAAATGGGTACATTAAATCCGAAGTGGATCCATTAACTCTTTAGTCATTAGCTCTTTGAAATTAGTGATCACTATTTTTGGTCACTATCACTTTAATTTTAGTGACAACTATTTTTTGTTACTACCATTTTTATTTTAATGACCCATTCAGTATTGTTTGTGCTCTATACTGCGTGAGAGGACTACATTTAATTATTTTTTGAAATTTATTTTTCTGAAAATTTTTGAGTGTGGTTTTTATCTTGATTCTAACAATCTCATCTAGTTGGTTGTCTTGATACAGAAAAGTTTGATTACTAACCGTACAACTAAGATGTCAAATCAGCTTCTCTCAATGGGCTCTCAGTCCAAACCTCCTGTCCTCATGGCTAATGAGTATCAGCAATGGAAGACCAGAATGATCCAGTTTCTGAATCACAAGAACAGAGATTACATGGAAGCAATTATTAATGGTCCAGAAAATCCAATGATCACAGTAAAGGGTCAAGCTGCAACAGAGACCTCTCCAGAAATCCCTGACAGATTTGTTCCTAAACCTTATCAGTTCTTTACTGAAAAGCAGAAAGCACAGTACAAGATAGAAGAAAAGGCTCTAATTTATCTGACTATGGCTATTCCAAACGACATCTACAATCGTCTAGACAGTCAGAGCTCTGCTAAAGCAATCTGGGATGAACTAGCAAGACATTTTGAAGGAAGTGAAGCCTTCATCCAAGCTAAGCAGAATCTATGCATAAATGCATACGAGGGATTTCATGCAAAAGAAGGAGAGCTGCTACTAGATACCTACAACAGATATAACATCATTCTCAATCACTTGCGGAGGAACAATATCTCTAAATCTGCTTCTGAGATAAATTACAAGTTCATCAA
This sequence comes from Arctium minus, assembly GCA_954870635.1. Taxonomy (NCBI): domain Eukaryota; kingdom Viridiplantae; phylum Streptophyta; class Magnoliopsida; order Asterales; family Asteraceae; genus Arctium; species Arctium minus. The sequence goes on along the minus strand of OX941097.1, from coordinate 14,842,445 downwards.
GAATCTGAATCCAGAATGGAAGAACTTTGCCATCAACCTCCAGATGTCCAAGAATATGGCTCAAGAAAATGTCACCGATATCTTCTCTATTATTTCTCAACATGAGGATGAGGTGAGATCTATTAATAATGAGTCTAATAATCTGAAGGACTCCGTGGCTCTCATAGCTGGCAAAGGAAAGAGTTCAGTTTCTATACCCTCTGCAAGGTCAAAGAAAAAGATGTCTAAAGCTCTTGTTACTGAGATTACTGAGTCCGACTCTGCTTCAAGCGATGAAGAACTGGAAATTGATTCAGATCCAGATATTCAGAAGTTCTATGAGGACTTGGTTCTAATTACACGACGATTCAAGAAGAGCTTTGGCAGGAAGAAATTCTACTCAAAACCAAAGTATGATGGATACAAGAAAGAGAAGTCTGAGATGCGATACAAGCCGAGGCATGGAATGAGAGAGGAAGGACGAGAAGACAGGAAGGAAGATAGATAAGAAAGAAAGAGAGAGGAGAAGCGATAAGAACGAAAGGATGAACAAGGAAGATGCTACAACTACGGAAAATTTGGGCATTTCTCAAGAGACTGCAAGTTCAAGAAGGTAAAGAACTCAGAGTACTATGCAAGAAAGTCACTCATTGCCAAGAAAGCTGAAGAAGGAAAAGTGTTGATGGCTGAAGAAGAAAACTGGCTGTTCCAAAGTTTCGATGACGAGGAGCAAGCGCACTTCACCCAAGTATCTTATATGGACAAGCTGGATGGTGACGATGAAGAGTCTGAGGCACAATTCGAAGATGCAAACTCTGAGGTAAGTGATAATTCTGAACTTATTGAATCTTTAATGGCCCAAATACATAGTATGAAAGATGAATTTGCTTTACTGAAAGGCAAACTTAGCTCTACACATCAATCTGTCTTAAGTTTTCGTGATGAAAATGCTTTATTAAAAGTTGTTGTGGAAGAAAAAGAAAAAGAAAAGGATGATTTAAAAGCTGAAAAAGATTCTTTAAAAAGAAAAATATCTGGTTTAGAAACGGATCTTGTGAATCTTAATGCTAAAAAGGGTGAGTTTGAAATCAAATTTGAAATTTGTTATAAAGAAAGAAATGAAGCTTTCACCAAAATCAAGCAATTGGAGGACATTAATATGAAACGAGGTCAGACTGAGCAGAAATTAAATCTGTTGACCAATAAACTCCAAGACGAAAGGTTTTATAAACTTAAACCAGGTTTGGGTGTGTCAACTAATGAAATTTTGAAAAAGGCACCGGAGCCCTTATATAATTTTGATAAATTTGGCTCCGCAATCAGACTCATTCCTAACATTCGTGCATCCTTTGTAGAAGCAAGTTCTCCTAAACCTTCTAAAGAGACCAAAGGTCGAGAAGAAATGGGAAAGAACAAGTCTGGTGACACTGATTCTGAAAATCTTTTTAAATCAGTTGGTTTTAAATATGGTGATTTGAATAAAAGCTATGAGACTCGAAAGATCGAATTTACTGAGTTTGAATCACTATTTACCACACCTTCCAAAGAATCAGTAACACCAACACAGTTCCACCTGAGACTTCATGCAAATATGATGAGTATGAATCGGATGTTGATCCATCTACTATACCATCAGTCTCAAATCCCATTGCTTCTTAACCTTTACTTGTTGAAGAGGTTGAAGAAGAACCTGTCATCATGAATGAATCTAGTGTTCAAAACGATAAAACGGAGTTTATTGAGTCCATGACTGAAGAGATTTTTTCTGAAATGATGAATGCTTTAGACTCTGATCCTGTTTCTGATTTAAAGGAGTCAAATTCTGTGAATGATCATACATCTGAATTGATGAAGCAAATTGATATGTTGCAACGGTCTCTTGATGAGGTTGAAGATGAAAACTTTGATCTCAAATTTAATCTTGAAAAGTCTTTAAAAGAAAATCAAGAGCTTTGCACAGAGATCAATGATTTGAAAATTACTTTGTTTCAAAATGCTTCAAATGATAAACAGATGTTCAATGATCCAAGCTGGAAGGTAAGAACCAATCCAGAATTTGATGCTCCTGCAAAACCTTCAGTTGTTTACTCTGATTGTCCTGAATATCCTCCGAGTATTTTTGAGACGGGTGAGACTTCAAATAGCTCTAGAAAAGAACCACCCTCTAAGTTAGAGACTAACAAGGTTCCTGTTTCTGTTTCAGATATAAAAGGAAATGGAGTTGGGAGGAGTAAGAAGAATAAAGATAATAGTTTGAATAAGAATGATAGGTTCTCTAGTGAAACTTTTGCTTCCAATAGTTGTACTTCAGACAGTGTTATTTTGAAAAGTAATTCTTTTGATGAACATGAATGTTTGTTCCGATAAATCTAAGTTTATGAATTTTGCTCGAAATAATCTATATTGCAAACACTGCTGGGACAACTTATTCAAATACTACTCCCCTCCAAAGTCCAAACCGAGTAAGAGAAAAGCTAAACTGAACCTTAAGTCTAATTCTAACTCTAATTCTTCCGCACAACCCAAAGTGTTTCGAGCTAAGGTTGCCAATCCTACTTCTAAAAAGCACTTTCAGGAATTAAATGTTAAGATGGTTTGGAAATGGGTTCCAAAACCCCGTTATGAATGGCGTGTGAAAGTTAAACCTGATGATATTCCTGAATTGCGTGAAGGTAACCGCGAAGGACCCATCTTGATATGGGTACCTAAGCAAAACTAATTGTCTCGTTTGCAGGCCTGTCGGCTGTGGGTGATAGATTCTGGATGTTCACGCTACATGACAGGATTCAAGCACCTCTTGCATAACTATGTGGAGGAGCCTGCCGGAGCAGTTAGATTTGCCAATTCTGAAGCCGAAGGACACGTCAGAGGATATGGAATGCTCGATAATGGTGTTGTGAAGATTCAAAGAGTGTTATATGTTGAAGGACTTGATCACAATTTGTTTAGTACCAGTCACTTCTGTGACATGAAATATCAAGTCCGCTTCACAACCACTCATTGCTATCTAGAGGATCCCGATGGTTACGAAGTCTTCAAAGCTGAGCGCCATGGAAATCTATACTATGTAGATTTTCCAACACTGGCTGCCACACGTCCAGTATGTCTACTAGCCAAAGCTACTAAAGCACAATCGTGGACATGGCATCGCCGCTTGTCTCATCAGAATTTCCGATCTATAGCAAAGATACAGAGACAAGGTATGGTCAAAGGTCTACCAGAAATGAGGTTTGAGAAAGACTCACTGTGTTCTGCATGTGAGTTGGGCAAAATGAAGCGCAGCTCCTTCAAGTCCAAAGTCGAATCATCGACCTCATCTGCACTGGAACTTCTTCATATGGACCTTTGTGGCCCAATGCGAACAACGTCTATCAACGATAAGAAGTATGTTTTAGTAATGATAGATGACTATTCAAGGTATACATGGCTAGAGTTTCTTCGCCACAAGTCAGATGCGCCAGAGTTGATTATCTCTTTTATCAAGCGCATCCAAGTACGTCTTCAATTGCCAGTTCGAACCATTCACAACGATAACGACACGGAGTTCAAGAATGCCACCTTGCAGAGCTATCTTATCTCTGTAGGAATTTCACATAACTTCTCCGCAGCCTACACTCCACAGCAGAACGACATTGTTGAACGGAAGAATCGCACTCTTGTTGAAGCCGCTCGCACTATGCTTGCTTATTAAGATCTACCTATGTACCTCTGGGTCGAGGCAGTTGCTACAACATGCTTTACATATAATCGTACCATTGTGGTCAAGCGGTTTAACAAAACAGCATATGAGTTAATCAACAATTGTAAGCCTAACATCAAATTCCTTCGTGTTTTTGGTTGCAGGTGTTACATTCTTCGAGAGCGTCAAGGATTATCAAAATTTGATAAGAAAGCGGATGAAGGATATCTCGTTGGATACTCTCTGACATCCAAAGCTTATCGAATTTACATTATTCGAACTAAGACGGTTGTTGAGAGCATGAATGTCTCCTTTGATGAGAATTCTACAAGGACTTCTGGACACAACAGTTCAGAACTCGGTCGTAAGGACAAAGATTCTATTCAATCCAGAATAGAACCAGCTTCTAAAGGATTTACTTCTTCTAACTCTAACTCTACTTCATCTGAGTTAGATTTATTGTTTATTGATGCCTTTGATGATATTTGTGCAGATTTTGATAAAGGCATATCTACATCAATAACAAGCTCGGAGGTCCCTACCATTTCTGAAGACATATCTGGACCTTCCGAAGAAGTCACTGAAACTTCATCTCCATAAGGTACAACTAAATCGTTAGTTTCTGACTCTACTAATGCTGAATCTGTCTCTGCAGATAGTTCTTCTGTAAACGAAGTCACAAGTACTTCAACCGCTAGTCCAGAAGCTTCAGTATTAGAAACACCAGTACAAGATGTCCCGAGTACATCTATGGAGCTACCTGCTGTGCACGATGAAAACGATGCGTCAAATACGCAACAAACAGTTGAATCCTTACCAAGCACACATCGTTGGACTAAGGATCATCCCCTGAACAACGTGATAGGTGACGTACAATCTGGTGTCACAACACGGTCAGCATCAGCCAACTTCTGCATGTTTTCAAGCTTCCTCAGTTCCTTAGAGCCAAAGAAAGCGTCTGAAGCTCTACGTGATCCCTTCTGGATTTCTGCTATGCAAGACGAGCTTCTACAATTCGAAAGGAACAAGGTATGGCGCTTAATCCCACTACCTAAAGGTAAATCTGTTATAGGAACAAAGTGGGTTTTCAGAAACAAGAAAGACGAAGCCGGAATAGTTGTGAGAAACAAAGCTCGTTTGGTCGCAAAAGGGTATTGTCAACAGGAGGGAATTGACTATGACGAAACATTCGCCCCGGTTGCAAGGATCGAAGCCATCAGAATCTTCCTAGCCTATGCAGCGCACAAAAACTTTACAGTCTATCAAATGGATGTAAAGTCAGCTTTCCTGAACGGCGTTCTGCATGAGGAGGTCTACGTGGCACAACTTGAAGGTTTCGTTGATCCCCATCACCCTGATCATGTCTATGTTTTAGACAAAGCGCTTTACGGACTTAAACAAGCACCACGAGCCTGGTATGAAACTCTCACTAAATTTCTACTTGCTTCTGGTTTCAAGAAAGGTACCGTTGATACTACCTTATTTCTTAAAAGGCAAGGTGAGGACTTGATTCTCATTCAGATTTATGTTGACGACATAATATTTGGGTCGACAAATCAGAATTTTTGCAAGAACTTTTCAAAGATAATGGAAACAAAGTTTGAAATGTCGATGATGGGTGAATTGAATTTCTTTCTTGGTTTACAAGTAAAGCAATTACCCGAAGGCATATTTATTAATCAAGCTAAATACATAAAAGATATTTTGATAAAGTTCAATATGTCAGATAGTTCAGTCATGAAAACACCAATGGTTACTGGTACACTCCTAGACGCAGATCCCTCCGGGAAACCTGTTGATCAAAAGGTGTATCGTAGCATGATTGGTTCTTTACTTTATCTGACTGCAAGTCTTCCAGATATAATGTTTGCCACATGATTTTGTGCGAGATATCAGTCTAATCCTAAAGAGTCGCACTTAACTGCTGTTAAGCGAATCCTTATATATCTCAAAGGTTCTCCTAATCTAGGCCTTTGGTATCCAAAGGATTCTCGTTTTGATCTAACCGCCTTTACAAATGCTGATCATGCAGGATGTAAGCTAGACCGAAAAAGCACCTCTGGGTCATGTCAATTTATAGGTGACAAACTTGTGAGTTGGACCTCAAAGAAACAAAACTGTGTTTCAACATCCACTGCTGAGGCTGAATATGTAGTTGTTGCTAGCTGCTGTTCTCAAGTCCTCTGGATGAAGACACAGTTAAGGGACTTTGGATACAACTACAAGCGTGTTCCTATTTATTGTGATTCCAAGAGCGCAATCGCCATAACTGCTAACCCGGTACAACATTCGAAGACCAAGCATATAGATGTACGCTATCACTTCATCAAGGATCATGTAGAAAAAGGTGACATTGAAATGCACTTTGTTCAAACTGACTTCCAGTTAGCTGATCTTTTCACCAAGCCGTTGGATGAAAAACGATTCCAATTTCTAATCAGCAAACTTGGTATGTTGAACATGTCTTAGGCCTTACTCATGATTCAAGGGGGAGTATTCTAAGTTTTGATCTTGTGTTTTATTCTTCAACTGTTGCTAACAAGAGAGGAATCATTTTCACAAATGATTACCATTATCTTTTTTATATATGCAGGTTTGGTCAAGTGACTATGGCTTCTAATCACTTCGGATTAGAACCCTCCCTTCAGTGCTTTATCTTTTTGCTTTCCATTGATTTCTAAAAAAAATAAAATTAAAAAATAAAAATAATTCTTCAGTTGAGGGGGAGTTTAATCGCCTATAAGCTTAATTGAAAAACTTCTTAAGAGCTTAAATTGTCAAACTCTTTTTAGTTTGAGGGGGAGAATTGCATCGTCAAAAATAACTGTTTTGACTTCTCCGAAATTTCTTATTATTCATGTAACTCTGTGCTTATATGTACAAAAGACTGTTGAACAACACGTTCTTTTAGGAAAATACATGGGATTCAGTGTGAGAACTTAACAGAACTTCCATGGATTCACGATAACCAGTGTTTCCTACCCAGGAAGTATTCCCTGATTGATTGAGGGGAGATGGGTCAAAAGAATTGAGTGATGGTGTGTGAAGAGGTAAAATGGAAAAGAGAGATTGGTTAGAAGTGAGCATTAAAAGAAAGAGGGTGAGAGAACAGAGTAAAAGAATATCAGACTCTGCACTAAACCACTTTCTGAGTCGGGCAGCCACATAATCTGATTGGTTCACATTCTTTAGTGACCATCATTGAAATAGGCAACTAGCCCATGCCATCTCTTGCATACAACCCTACCAGCTACTCATTCTTTTCTCAAAAAGAGAATGTTTCACATTTTCTGGGGAAGCAGCACATACGCTATTGGTTCTTCATTTGGAAGATACTAATATTGAAAAAGAAGGAAAGTTGCCCCACCTTCGAACCCTTTCTCATGCACATTGAGTCTTTGTATAATTTGTTGTTGTCTCAACAAGTTTACATACTTTGAGCCTATAATGAAAAGCAATCATCTATGCTTAAATTTTTTCATACACATGCACAAGCACACAGAAATTTGTTTTCTGTCAGAACGTTCATAGATAACCATGTGTTATTCGATGATTGAATGGAAGACCTGGGGAGTTAACATCAAAACCAACTCCTTATATAGTAACTTTGTGTTACTCAGTGACTTTGTGTCATTGACAGACATTTTAACTGAGTCATTTGTTGATTCAGGGTTACAACTCTTAAACTGTTTAAATTTGCAAAGATTTAAACGGTTACTACTGACTATTTGAATATGAAAAGAGTGAAATAATCACTTTCTCCATTTTGATAGACTGGTCTTATTTCACACAGGGCTCGTTACGTGAAGACAGTGCTAAATTGATGACCATATTCAAGGGGGAGATTGATTGTAAAGTTTTGATGATGATGATTCTCACCACTCATCAAAAAGGGGGAGAATATTGAAAGAGGGAGAATACAAGAATTTTTGAAGTAAAGACTGCTAAAGAATTCAAAGATATCAAAGTATCTGAGCTAATTTGAAGATATCAAAGATAAATGAAATTTTCAAGAAAAGTGAAGACAAGTGAAGACCCGAAGACAATTGAATTTTTTTTTAATCTTGAATCCAAAGGGGGAGATTGTTGGATCATAAATTGTATTCAAGATTAAAGTTAAAGTTCAGGGTTTAATTTGTATTTATTTGATAGTTAAAGTTAAAGGGTTTAAGTTGTAATAAGTTAATAGTTTATTAGCTATTGGGCCCAAGCCCATTAGGCCTTAAAAGCCTAGGTATTTAATGTGTTAATTAGTTTAGTTTTAGGGTGAAGATACCGCATAATTATTGTGTAGAGATTATAGTAGCCGTACGTATTCTCTGTATTCAAGGGTATCAAGAACACACAAGGTTTAACTGTTTATTCAAGGGATTGGTATGTTATTCTAATCTTTATATCTCTTGATCTATATTGTGTTTGTGTGTTAATAATCAACTAGATTAAACTCGGATAACAGGACTGAGGAAGATGAGCCCATTGTGAGTAAAACAAGTAGGAAGAGAAAAGGGTTGGGGAGAGTTCATGCTAAGAAAACCAATGTAGAGGGCCCATAAAGAGTAAGAGAACCAAAAGAGTGGTGATTGAAGGAGAGCCATTTGGAACTAAGCCTAGTGATACCAACTGCTATGCTGCAGCATCCTTGCAGAAAGAGCAGTCTGTGAGACTAAAAGAGAGGAGTGAGGAACCTGCTGTGATCCTTTTGCCAAGACCAACCTCACCTCACAATGGCTTTAGCTCTAAGGCTGCAACTAAAATGTGGCCTAAATTTCAAACTAAGATTGGGTTCCTGGATAAAGGTATAGATGAGCAAAGAATGAGAGAACTCCCTTTCATCAAGAAAGTTATGGACACACAAGGTTTGGGCAAGTTATTCCAAGTGCACACTTCCTACAATCTGACCCTTATTAGAGAATTTTACTGTGAGCTTTCTATCACCTCTGTGTCCAAGATTCATGTACGAGGTACCACCATCCACCTCACTTCCAAAAAGATTAACAAGTTTTTAGAGCTCAATCCACCTAAGAAAACAGAGTATTCCATACTACTGCAACATCCCACCCTCACTGACTTGACAGAAGCTGTTGCCACTTTGGGAAAGCCAAAAACCACTATGGAACACCATGCAAATCTGCTCTTGAGGACTTTCAGAGCCTCCAATCTCAATGCTAACTCCAATGTGTGGATAAATTTTGTAAGACACACCATCTCACCAACCTCACATGACACTTTCATATCTGTGGAGAGAATGTTGCTGCTTTATTGTCTTATAACAGGGAAATCAATCAATATTGGGAAGATCATGTTGAAGAGCATAAAAGAATGTTCAACCAGAAGCAGAGGCAAGTTCTACTTTCCTGGAATGATATCAAAGATGTTAACTGAGATGGGAGTCCCTCGTTATGAGGATGATCTTATCGTAAAAGAGCAAAGAGAAAAATGGGTGATTGACATGAAGGCTGTTCAGAGGTTAAGAGATAGGAGAGAGAAGGGGATAGCTGCTACTAATATGGTAGGCATGATGCAGTAAATGTTGACCCAAAACAGCAACCTCATGGATACAATCTTGCAACAAAGGAGTGAGTTTATAGACAAACTGGAAGATCTGAGGGTGGAGGTACAGTCAATGAAACATAGCAGGACAGAAGAGGATGATGGTAGTGAGGTGAAGAAGCTGAAAGAGTTGGTGAAGAAGCAGAAGGCTGAGATAGCAGATCTAAAGGCCATTGTGAGTGCAGAAAGAAGTGTCAACACTGGTGCTGCAGCATCAGGCCACAAAGCACCATCATCTGCAGACCCTGTTGGCCACCCACAACCTACTCAACCTGAGTAGGACAGGTTTAAATCACATCCTTTTCTGCTCCATGTTCTGTTTATTTTTAGTTTTTAGGATGGGATAAGTCTTTTACACTTTATAGGATTATTTTATTTGCATTGGATCATGTTTTGATGTGATTGGTTTAATTGTATATCCATAATAATTTCATAAGTCCACATCTCATTGTTAAAAGTAACACATGCTATAACTAGCCTAATAGTTGCTTGGGACACATTTTGGACCATGTTCTACACATTTCACACTCATATGATTGGCATTCATTCTTTTCTTGCACTTTGCCACCCAATATCAAAGACAAACCACCTTTCCTTCCTACAATGAGGACATTGTAGAGTTTTTAGTTTGGGGTGGGAGGGGTGTCTAATATGGCACAAGAAAAGCCATGAAAAGTGGCAGATTAACACCATAAAAGTCCCATAGGGGCTGGTGTATGTACCCAACATAAAATGCACAAAATTAAAAAAAAATCAAGTGTTGGTACATGTGTGAGAAAAGGCATGGAGAGGAAAGAAAGAGCCAAAAGATAGAAACCTATACACTCAAAGCCATGAAAGAGGTGTAATGTAGGATGTGTGTCCATAACAAAAAGAATATAAGGCTATCATATGGTTCATGTTAAAGCATCTAGGATGAGATTGTTGGTTACTTTGGATTTATGAAAGGCTATATGATGTAGACTTGGCATGTTGAAACTCATGATATACACCTAATGTATTCCAAATGCAAAACTTTCACATTTAAGTCATTTCTTTTGTTCTTTTTGTTGCTTGGGGACAAGAAAAGTTTTTAGTTTGGGGTGGTGATAAGTACTCAATTTTGAGTACTTAAGCACATTTCTCATAGTCTTTTAGATAGGATTTTTCACTTCCAAATCCTACTTTGAGTCATTTTCTACCTTGTTTTCCATTTATTTGATATTGGAGCTGAATTTGTGTGATTTACTTGTTCTATTAAGATTGTAGGCTAACTTGGTTGTCTTTTAAAAATCCTATTTGGAAACAGGGCATGCTACAACATTTGCACAGCATGGAGCTGATGATCTTTTGGAAGAAATGAAGGTGATGAAGATCAAAACCGGATTTTTAGCTTAAAAATGGACTTTTGTAACCTCTGAACAATTAGTTAATCTAGTTGTAATAGTTTAGTTATGTTTGGACAAACTTTGGTAACTCTAGTTAATTTTAGACTAGGCAAGTACATTTTGATTCCCCTTAATTACAACTTTGCCACTCCTCTTGTCTATAAAAGGAAGGCTTAGTTGCTCATAAGGGGACATCTCTCAACATCATCTTAGCTTATGTCTCCCACTATCTTTTGGTTATACATCTGATTAGTAGCTCAATTGGGGAGTGATCTTAAATCATCCCTTTAGGTTCTTTAAATTTCAAGAAGTAATCTTTATGTTCATCATCTTGTTCTTCATATTTTGTTTATGTTCCTTATTATCTTCTCCCTAGTTAAATCTTGTAATCTGTTTAGCTCAGGTACTGGTTATACATCAGTCCTATTGTCCTTTAAATTTCCAGAATTCATTTTCATGTTCTTATGTTCTTCATCTTGTTCATATGATCTTCATACTAATACATGCATGCTTGCAGCATTGAAACAGCACACACCTGCACATTTTATTTTCTTATATTTTATTTCTTCATCTTGCATCTATAGCCTTTCCTTTACTCTTTTAATTTAGATTTCAGTAGTTAAAGTTCATTGTATTTACCTTCAATTTTACTTTCTTGTGATTTCCATTTCCTTGTAATTTCCATTTCCTTGTCTTTATATTTCAAACAACATATACATATATTTATATACTTTCAAGTCTTTTACATTTCAAGAGCAATTTACATTATGTTCATCTTTGTAAGTCTTAGTAGTTGTTTCTTTTTCCTTATTGTAATGAGTAGCTAATCATCTAGCTTGGGTGTGAGGCAAAGGGTGGTTATGTGGATCTAAAAGAAAGTGGATTTTTGTGACTTTAACCAAGTTTTATTGTTCCAACTCAAGTTTTATCAAGATAACACAACTCCTTGACAAATTGATCACTTTGATAGTGTTAAAGTGTGATGGACCTAGAGATAGGCCATTAAATAGCACATCAATTTGAATGACATGGGAGGTAATATCGAAAGAGTTACTTGCAACGAGAATTGTTACTTGTGTCTTTTAAAATGATTCATTCTTGATAAATGGTCACTTTTCAAAGGGTTAAAATGGAGTAGACTTAGAGATAAGCTACTTGGAATACATCAACTTGGGAGGTACGGGGTTATTTCGAAAGAGTAACTTTTCACGAAGAGAATTTGTTTTACCGTATATTTTGAGAACTCCATTCCCATCATTCCCTTATCTTGAACTTTGCTCAGAGATGAGACTGTTTATGGCTACTGGAATAATGGGATGGTGAGAGTCCGAGAGGAACGTATCTTAAAATAGATAATAAAACTAGTTATAGTCAGAAGCATGTTGCAGCATTCCTATAGCATCATGCTATGACAGTGTTGTAGCATTGACCTGCTGGACTTTGGATTCATATACCACCAAAAGTCTTACACCCTTGCTTCTCATTTATTCTTGTTTATTTAAATCTGTGTTAACCAACCTTCCAAAATATTGCTTCAAATTCGTCATCTGAAATCTCACCTTTCATTATACTTTTAACACACTTTTTAGTCCAATCTCTGTGGGACGATATCTGGTATCTTTACCATTTTATTACTTGCAAGGCGACATAGTACCAATTTGTATACTTGCTTTTTGGTATTATTTCACTTCCCTAAGGAACACAAATAGGGCCTGTCAGTATGGTTGATCTATGTACCATTTCCGAGACATATTAACACTAGCAACCCCATATTCTTTGTCAATTTGTAGTCCAGCAACTGACAACCCCTAAATAGACTATTACTTTCATTTTAACACATTTAGTGACCACTATTTTTGGTCACTACCACTTTTTAATATTTTAATATTTCATTTTAATATTTCATTTTAATATTTTTATGTTAGTGACCACTATTTTTTGTTACTAATATTTTTATGTTAGTGACCACTATTTTTTTTGTCACTAATCTATTCTCTATTAAGTACTAAATACTATTAGTGACAAATATTTTTAGTCACTAACTCTTTGAAATTAGTGACCACTATTTTTTGTCACTACCACTTTCATTTCAGTGACAACTATTCTTTGTTACTAACATTTTTATGTTAGTGACCACTATTTTTTTTGTCACTAATCTATTCTCTATTAACTACTTAAATACTATTAGTGACAAATATGTTTAGTCACTAACTCTTTGAAATTAGTGACCACTATTTTTGGTCACTACCACTTTTATTTTAGTGACAACTATTTTTTGTTACTAATATTTTTATGTTAGTGACCACTATCTTTTTTGTCACTAATCCATTCTCTAACATTAACTACTAAATAATATTTAGTGACAACTATATTTAGTCACTAACTCTTTGAAATTAGTGACCATTATTTTTTGTCACTATCACTTTCATTTTAGTGACAACTCTTTTAACTTAGTGACCATTATTTATGTCACAAAGCACATTGATTTATAATATTAGTGACGAAAAACATAATCGTCACAAATTTTGTCATTAAATTAGATAGATATGAATAATCTTATTTTAGCCATGAGAATTAGTGACCACTCTAGTGACCAAATTTTAGTTTTTGTCACTATATTTATATTAACAACCAAATTTTAGTGACAACCTTTTCTATTGTTACTAATGTTGAAATTAGTGACCAAAAAACGAGTCGTCACTAACTAATGTTTTCCTTGTAATGGATCATTCAAAATGAAAAAAATCATAGTTTTTAATTCAAAAAAATTGTTTAGGAACTTATTGCATTCTTTTTTAACTTTTTACTGCCCTTTTCACATTTAAAAAAATTAATGATTTATTAACAAGTCAACTACATTGATATATTCATTTAAGGAAAATTACATTAAAATGGAACCAACTTTCACCTCATTCCTATTTTGGGGAACAAACTTTTAAAATCATCATTTAAGGGTATGCATCAAACTTTTTGTTTATTTAAGGGTCTAGTTAACTTGTTGACCTATTAATGATGACATCATCCACATTTTTTTGACAACTAAGATTCCACGTCATTATGTTAATTATAAATATAAATCTAAAATGATGACATGTCTTATAAATTTTTTACTTGAAAATTAAAATTCCCCATAGTATTTTAAAATAAAAATAATTCTAAAAATTTGATTAAATAAAATCAATTAAAAAAATTTTAAAAAAAATCTTTCTTTTTGTATTTGCACATCTAAGGTTTTTTCAATTAAGAATTTAAAATATCAAGTTAAATTTTTTTTAGAAAGTATCTTCTGCTTCATCTTCTCCAAGGTATTTCACACACCATTTTCATCTCTATTTTCAAAACAGAAGAGAATTCAAACTTTTAATGCTCAAACTCTCTCAACCCATAGCTTCTTCCAGATTAAATAAAAGAAGATGAAGCTGCAAGTTTCAGATCTGGTCTCAACGAAGATGAAGATGAAAACGATCTGGTCACAGTTACAAATCAGATCACATTCCAAATCAGATCACATTCCAGATCTGGACTGAAACTCTCTCAACCTCACGATCTCACAGACTAAGAAGGAGATCTGGCAACACGGTTATTCTCTGATATTCTACATCATCTGTTAACCCATTCTCTTCTTTGTTCTTGTTCAAATAGAAAAAACCCTAACTTTTTTTCTGGCTTCTGTAAATATGGAGCAAAACGGAGGACAAATCGAAAAATCGTTTTTTCTTGGGTTCCAAAGCAGAATCGAATGACAAATCCAAAGCAAAATCAAACCATCTTCGTCTCAATCTTCCTATCGATGATTTTGGAATTAGTGTTTTCTTGTTTAGATTTAGGTTTAGGGTTCTTTTGTTGGTTTGGTTTAGATTTAGGCTTTTGATATATTTTTTTTACGGTTGTGATATTTTTGTTTGAAAATTTTTTGAATAAATTAACAACAAATGTTTATTGTTTACATTCTTGATGGTTTTTGATATATGTTCTTGATAATATTTGGCATTTACATTCTTGATGGGTTTACATTCTTGATGGTTTTAGAATTAATTTTTTAATATATGTTCTTATAAATGGTTTCTGATATGACGTTCGTGATATAATTCAATTTCTTGATAATGTGATTTACTCTTTTTTTTAATATATTTAACAACATAATTCCACCTAATATTTCTTTTAAATTTTTTGTTTTCCACGTCATATTAATTTACCGGTTACCTACTAAACAAGTTACCTAGACCCTTAAATAAACAAAAAGTTTGATACAGAACCTTAAAGGATGATTTTAAAAGTTTGTTCCATAAAATAGGAATTAGGTGAAAGTTGGTTCCATTTTGATGCAATTTTCCCTATTCATTTATTATATATATGTTAATTAAAATATGTTTAAACTATTATAATTTGGAATTGAGTATTAAAAATACGTGTAAAAGTTGATTATATATTTGAATATGAATAAACCCTGAATTTGTTTAAAAAATCACAAGAATGACATAAATAAAAAGAATAAACTCTAATTTGTTTATACTGTATTACTGTTGATCTTTATTTATATAAATAGATAGGAGTCGTTTACCAAACGCTTACCCGGGTAAGTACTTACCAAGTCACATCACATAATGTAAGATCCTACATTGGTTAGGGAAGAGAACGGAAATTGCCTTATAAGGGACTGGATACCTCCTCTACCAGACGTGATTTAAAACCGTGAGTCCGGGTATGTGGACAAAGCAGACAATATCTGGTACGGTTAGCCTGAGATGTTACAAATGGTATCAGAGACGGGAACCAGACTGGTGTGCCAACGAGGACGCTGGGCTCCCAAAGGGGTGGATTGTAAGATCCCACATTGGTTGGGGAGGAGAACGAAAGTTGCCTTATAAGGGACTGGATACCTCCTCTACCAGACGCGATTTAAAACCGTGAGTCTAGGTGTGTGGACAAAGCGGAGAATATTTGGTACGGTTAAACTGGGATGTTACACATAACCTTACCGGATGAATATGGTAAGGACCAAAAATCTTACCCAGTAAAAACGAGACAAAGACCAAGAGTCTTACCCAATAAGTGAGAGGGACGACTCTTATCACGGTAAACGCTTACCGGGTAAATTGTTGCATACGAAGTCGTTTTGTTGGATTAAAATCTTACCCGGTAGGTAATTGATAGTGTTGAATTTTACCTGTAAGCACTTAACGGATAAAGGTTTGGTAAACGAACCCTTTGTTTCATACTCGGTAAGAGACATAATAAGGAACGAGAATCTTACCCAGTAAAAGGCATAACAAGGATTGAGCCTCTTAGCGAGTAAGACTATGTTTGACTAGGCATGGAAATGAGACCCGCCCCATTGGGGAACCCGGTGTACCCACCCCGACGGGGACGGGGATTCCCTGCAAAACCGAGGAATGGGGATGGAGACGGGGATCCCCAAAAGCTAAAAACCAAGGATGGGGACTGGGTCGGGTAACATGGTCCCCGCCCCGCCCCACCCCGTCCCGGAATATTAAATATATTACATATGTTTATTATTAATTATATTATTTACACATAATTAGATTCAATATCTTTGAAATTTAGAAATATAATTTTGACATTTCTTCTTTTATATATACTAGTGTTAGGCCCGTGCATTGCACAAGAGGATAAATTTTTTGTTGGAATATTGAACCGAGTTAAAATGAAACGTAATTTCTCTGTTAACAGTTAATGAAATACAATGTGAAAAACGAATGTATTTTCATAAGTGGTTAACTTGCATATATTCTTAATCGTTTGTTGTTATGAGTTTGTGCAATAATATTGGTAATAGTTTTGTATTATATTATTTAAAACTCAAACGACATATCTCACAACATATCACTATTATTGAAATAATTATAAATATGAACATACGTTTTTACAGATTTTGAAATTTTTCTGAAACCTCCTCGACAACACTTGACAATCACTTTGAACGTATAAATATGTAGATTAATTAACAACATTCAACCCACATCAAATATGATAAAGAAAATAAATGATTTCTATCTTTTGTAACCGGCAACTCAACTGGTATAGATCAAATTCACTCAGTACCACTTGAAAATTTATCTGACTATTGACTTCAAGACCTCATAGTATTAGTCGATAAAAATAAAGATATGTATATATATCTTATTCCCCTACTTCGAAAAATATGATTGTGGGTTTTGAAAAATATAAACAAATCCTCAGTAAATAAAATAAAATATAAAAAAGTAGTTTTTCAAAGAAACAAAAATATAGTGGAATACCTTTTGTTCAGTTGCAGGTTCCGCCATTGACACCCGACTGTTCGTCTTCTTCTTGTACTCGGATGATACATAGAGAAGCTATATATATTTATAGTGAATGTAGAGAATATTTTAAAATCTTTTATTTTCATTTTCGATTTTACATTTAAATGTAAATATATTAAAAATATGGAAGAATATTTTTATATCTACATCGTTTCTATTTTATTTTCTTTACACTTGGTTAATTTGGAAAGTATTGCGAAATATTTTTATTTTAAAGAATACGATAATTTATTAGTGTATCTCGTTATTTTTTATTTTTTATTCATATCAATCTTTTTTTTTCTTTTTTTAATGCTCGTGAAAAAAAATATGTGTAGATTTTATATTATCAAAAAAATAGGTGTAGATTTTATATTATTCTAATATAAAATACGTGTAGATTTTATAAAATAAAATAGATTTTATATTAGCAAAAAAAAATACGGAAGAAAAAATAGTTTATATTACATCTCATTATGGAAAAAGATTTTATAAAATAAAATATGGAAAAAGATTTTATAAAATAAAATATGGAAAAAGATTTTATAAAATAAAATATGGAAAAATCATTATGAGATGTAATATAAAAAAATACGGAAGAAAAAAGATTTTTATATTACATCTCATTAATATAGATTTAAATGTAAAATCTACATTTAAAATAGATTATGCTAATATAAAATCTATTTTATAAAATCCTCCACCAAAAAACAAATAGTTATATTAATAAATGAGTATTCATTCCTGTTAGGGCTTCTTTGTTAGTTAAATAGAAGTTCAGGGTAGAGTATGTCAAGTTATTAAAGTTGTAAGCTTGTTGGGCCTTAAAGCCCATAAGCCCATTAGGCCTGCGAGCCCACGTATTTAAAGTTAATTCTATTTCATTTGTTAGGAGAGAAATTCATTATTCAGTTTACTAGTCGTTAGGTTTACATAACCTTATCAGAAATTCTCTCTGTAAACCTTAACCCTTTGAAGTTATATCAATTACTTGTGATTGCACTTCACTGGGATCTACAATTGGTATCAGAGCGAGGTCGCGGGTTCGAGTCTCCCAGTGTGCAAATGCTGGGGGGGGGATTGTTGAGGAGAAATCCCAACATTTGCTGGGAATGCCACAAGCATCCAGCGCCCTCACCTTCGACTCGGGAGTACGTAACTGGACGGGACTAACAGCCCGACCCGCTGGCTCCACGAAAGTGGTGCAGCCCCTCATGTCCGCCTGTCGCTTAGTACGGGGCTTTGCGCTACCATGGTTTAAGGAAATAAAGTTGCGCCTTCACCATCAGCAATTGCTTTTGGTGTAGTGGTAAGCGCTTGATCCTAACAAGTTAAGCGTGCTCGGGCGAGAGCAATCCTAGGATGGGTGACCTCCTGGGAAGCTCAAGCCTTGGGACCTAACAATTGGTATCTTCCAATTCTTCCTCCTCAGTGGGTAAGGTCCTTTCCGATGAGGAACTAGAGTTTTCTGCATTCTTGAATTCTGAGGTGTGTTTAGATAGCAATTTGAGCCAATTTGACTTTAATCCTTCTCTACCTAGCCATGTTGATTTTTTAAATGAGTCTTGTGAGCCTCCGGTTAAATTTTATAAGGGTGAATGTTGTACATCTGCCCCGCAAAAACCTTCTGTGAACAATTCTTCAAAATCTTCCAAGTCTAAATCTAAAAGCCGTTCACAGAAGAAGAAAAAGCCCGGTCGCTCTCAAAGGTCACAATCGTCAATTTTCAAATCCTCTGACTATGGGTTTAACGGCATTTCAGATACGTATGGTCGGCGGGAAGAAGTGAAATATGCTTGGGTAGCTAAGAAGTCAAAAGAGAGCTCGGCAACATCAGAATTAGTTGATCCTGTCTTAAAGTCTAGAAAGAACAATAACAATCATGATGTTTTTATTTCTAAACCTCTAGTTGAATGTAATGGAACTCTTCCTTTAAAAGTTTATTCAATTCCGCAATTACTTCAACTGTCTCATGATTGTTTGTGTTGTTCTTATTGTAGATCAAATGATTTTGTTGATAGTCGTTATGCATCTGATTGGTTTGGCTCATATCATATTGCTCATAATCATTCTCATCGTGATGTTTCCCGTGAAAGACAAAGACCCAACTCTAAACGGGTCTCTAAGTCGGGTGTTAAATCTAACCCCAAAGGACCCATTTACGAATGGGTACCTAAAAAGAAATAACCTGTTTTGCAGGACGGTCATGTGTGGTATCTAGATTCAGGCTGCTCCAAACACATGACCGGAAGAAGGGAGCTACTCACAAACTTCACCGAGAGGTTCTGTGGAAATGTACGGTTCGGGAATGATCACTCCTCTCCCATCAGGGGTTACGGCGATATTGTCAAAGATAACATCACGATCAAGAAAGTCTCCTATGTCGAAGGTCTCGGTCACAATCTCTTCAGTATCGGTCAATTCTGCGACAAGAATCTCGAGGTTATTTTCAAGGCTAAACGGTGTAGCGTTCGAACTGAGGATGGTAAAGAAATACTTTCTGGAACGCGACGCACCAATCTCTATACGATTGACCTCTCGTCCTTGAAACCTGACAAGGAAGTCTGTTTGTTGTCCAAAGCATCTGCTGAACAAAGTTGGCTATGGTACCGTCGTCTCTCGCACTTGAACTTCAAGAATATCAACAAGTTGGTGCTCGGTGGACATGTCAAAGGTATGCCAGACCGCAAGTTTGCAAAAGATCATCTGTGCGCTGACTGCGAAAAGGGCAAGATGAAAAAGGCGTCTCACAAGCCGAAAGCCGTTCCGAGTACTTCTCGGTCCCTTGAGCTAATCCACATGGACTTATGTGGACCGATGCGCGTTCAAAGCATAAATCACAAGAAGTATGTCCTGGTGATGGTTGACGATTTCTCTCGTTACACTTGGGTCCGATTTCTCCGTTCAAAGGACGAAACTCCCGAGTTGATAATCTCTCTTCTGAAGAGCATCCAAGTCAGTCTCAACCAAGTAGTTCAGACCATCAGGACGGACAACGGCACTGAGTTCAAGAATCAAATACTCACCGGTTATCTCACTTCAGTGGGTATCTCGCATACTTTTTCCGCCGCTCGTACTCCTCAGCAGAATGGGGTGGTAGAACGTCGAAACAGAACTCTAGTTGAAGCAGCACGCACGATGTTATCTCATTCCAAGCTACCTCTATTTCTTTGGGCAGAAGCAGTTGCTACCGCTTGCTATACTCAAAATCGGTCTATCATCAACAAGCGGTTCAACAAGACTCCGTACGAGATCATCAACAAGCGTATCCCGAACATCAACTACTTTCATGCCTTCGGGTGCACCTGCTTTGTCTTAAATGATAAGGATGTTCTTGGCAAATTCAGTCCCAAAGCGGATGAAGGAGTGTTTATCGGCTACTCTCAGCAAGCAAAAGCCTACCGTGTCTACAACAAACGGACGAAGACCGTCGTTGAGAGCGTAAACGTGACTTTTGACGAAGCCCCTGAAATGGTTTCTGAACATCTCAGTTCAGAACCCGCGCTTACTGGTGTGTTAGCTTCTGGACAATTCCGTTCGGAGGCTACACAATCTCCAGTGGATCCACATCATGCGTCTACGTCAAGAGCACATCTTTCTGATTTGGATTTACTGTTTGAATTCTTTTATACTGACTTATTTAATGTTAAGTCTAATACTACGTCATGTGACAGAAATACTGCTCAAGCACCAGAAGTGACACAAGTCACTGGCCCTACCGACTCCGGTGGTCCATCCTCGCCTGGTGCTCCATCCTCTACTGCCAATGATCAAGCTTCCCCGAGCTCAAGTAATAGACACCCTCTTGCTCAAGTTCTTGATGACGGTGCTCCTGAACCGACTCCTGTTTCCGTTCAACTTCCTGCACCGACTCCTGTTGAAGGGGCTCTCGAAGCTTCCTCTCCGGCAATCCCGGAACATCCCATCGTTTCATCTCCAGCTGAGTCGTCCTCTACTCCTAGTTCGACTCCCTCTACGCAGCTTACACCACACAGGCCATCATCCCTCGAGGCAGTTCAGGATTTACCCCCAGGTGGTCATGTGGATTCCGATACCTCCCATCAGACTTATCAACCTCATCCACACACCACCAAGTGGACTCGAGCTCATCCCCTTCATCAGATCATCGGTGATCCATCTACACCAGTTCAAACTCGATCCACCACCGCCAATGACTGCTTATTTTCCTCGTTCCTCAGCCGTATTGAACCTTCCACTGTCTCTGAAGCACTGAATGATCCGGACTGGGTAATTGCTATGCAGGAGGAACTCAACCAGTTTGAGACCCTCAAAGTATGGCGCCTAGTTCCCCGACCTAAGAACAAGACAGTGATAGGGACTAAATGGATTTTTAAGAACAAGAAGGACAAAAACAGCATCATTGTTCGGAACAAGGCGCGTCTAGTGGCTAAAGGATATCGCCAGCAAGAAGGAATTGATTACGATGAGACGTTTGCACCGGTGGCCCGCATTGAAGCGATCCGCATGTTCCTCGCCTACGCCGCTCACAAGAATTTCATCGTCTTTCAAATGGACGTGAAATCCGCGTTCCTCAATGGCGTGCTCAAGGAGGAAGTTTATGTCTCGCAACCCGAAGGCTTCGTGAGTACTGAAAATCCGCATTACGTCTACTTTCTTGACAAGGCCCTCTACGGTCTTAAGCAAGCGCCACGAGCCTGGTATGATGCACTCTCATCCTTCTTAGTCAAGTCTGGCTTCTCTAAAGGTAAAATTGATACTACTTTATTTATTAAAAGAGAGAAGAATGATATCATTCTTGTACAAATTTATGTAGATGATATAATCTTTGGATCCACGAACCCCAAGTATTGTCAGAACTTCTCTGCCTTAATGAGTAAACATTTTCAAATGAGCATGATGGGGCAAATGAATTTTTTTCTGAGTCTTCAAGTCAAACAATTACAAACAGGAATTTTCATTAATCAATCTAAGTACATCTCGGATATTCTTCGGAAATACCAGATGGAACAATCTGCATCTATGAAAACCCCCATGTCCACTACTCTAAAGCTTCACTCCGATCCTGACGGTAAGGATGTGAATGCTACTATTTATAGAGGTATGATTGGCTCTCTGATGTACTTGACGGCTAGTCGGCCTGACATTATGTTTTCGACATTCTTGTGTGCAAGATTTCAGTCGAAACCTAAAGAGTCTCACTTAGCTGCGGTTAAGCGAATTTTTCGATATTTAAAAGGTACTGCTGATCTTGGTTTGTGGTACCCAAAAGAGACAGGTTTTGAATTGACAGCATACTCGGACGCTGACCATGCTGGAAACATGCTGGACCGGAAGAGCACATCGGGTCATGTTCAGTTCTTGGGCGATCGTCTTGTCAGCTGGGCTTCCAAGAAGCAAAACTGCGTGTCCACCTCCACCGCCGAGGCGGAGTATGTAGCAGCCGCCAGTTGCTGCTCGCAAGTCATATGGATGCGCACCCAACTCAAAGATTATGGATTTAATTACTCCAGGATTCCCATCTACTGCGACTCGAAGAGCGCTATAGCCATATCAAGCAATCCCGTCCAGCACACGAAGACGAAGCACATTGATGTGCGCTATCACTTTATAAAAGATCACGTGGAAAAAGGTACTATCGAACTCTATTTTGTTAATTCAGAGC
Source organism: Arctium minus (assembly GCA_954870635.1). Lineage (NCBI taxonomy): Eukaryota > Viridiplantae > Streptophyta > Magnoliopsida > Asterales > Asteraceae > Arctium > Arctium minus. The sequence continues at coordinate 14,819,942 of OX941097.1, read as the reverse complement.
ATCAGTTAGCAGACCTATTTACCAAAGCCTTGGACGAAAAACAATTTAATTACCTTGTGTCCAAGCTAGGTATGCTAAATCTGAAAGTTTGATCCGTTCGCAGCTCTCTACGAGTTTCATTCTATAACGAATGACTGTGACAAATGCACCAGTACCTTGTCTCTGGTTGCTATTATCCACACTCCTTGGTTATTGCATTTTACTCGGTTAGCTCTGTGTCCGTTACGAACTTCTGTATCAACAAAGTAGATTTCGTGTTTTTCCCGTTTCTTTTGTGTTCGTGTGTCTGTTTTTTGTGATTTTGTGTACAGTTTATCTCTTCTTCTCTGAAAAGTGCAAGTTGATTGTGATGGATCTACACCCCGGTAATGTGTTCAGGGGGAGCACTAGCGTCAGATGGTTGGTAAGTCACACGAGTCCTCCTTTCGAGGGGGAGCAGGTAAGTGGGTTCTGAGTTTGGACCTTCTCTTGGTAAGTCTTTGAGGGGGAGCTATGTTTAGTTTATTTTTCTTTTTCGTGAATTTATTTCCGTTTTTCTCGTATTCGAAAAAGTCAAAAATATTTTATTTCTTTCAGTTTTCTTTTTACTTAAGAAAATCCAAAAAATATTTTTTTCTTAGTTGTCTTTTGTTCTATTTTGTTTGTGTAAGTTTGTTTGGTTTGATTCGACCCTAATTCTAACCGACCCACCCCCCCTCGGCCCAAGCCCACGACTTCTCCGGGGGTTTATAAACCCCGGTCGAAAGTTTCGTTTCTCCTCCTCACTCGATCGATCATTTGTTTCTCCCATCTAAATTATCTCTCGCCCGGACCTCTCCTTCGACCGAACACTTCGACCGATTCCTTCGTCTTCATCGTCTACAATCGAAAAGGTAAGGTTAATCATGTTTCGGGTTTGAGTCTGCATCGATCGTTTGTATTCGATCGATTTCGAGGTGTTTTTCTGCTATGGATGTTCCCCGGGGATGGACCTGTGTCGCTTTATCTTCTCCGGGGGAATACTCCGATCTAGGGTTTCGCCCCGGTCGAAGGCTCCCCCGGTCAAAAGATCCCTCCGGTCGAACACATATCCGGTGGTTTAAACCACCGGTCGATTGTAACCCCCGGTCAAAAGGTCCCTCCGGTCGAACACATATCCGGTGGTTTAATCATCGGTCGAATGTGACCTCCGGTCGAATATCTCCTCCGGTCGTCGACCATATCCGGTCTTAAGGAATATCCGGTCGATTGTAATCTCCGGTCTTAGTAACCTCCGGTCGTATACCTTATCCGGTCGAAAACCTATCCGGTCTTAGTGACCTCCGGTCGAATACCCCATCCGATCGAACATTAATCCGGTCTAAGTGACCTCCGGTCGAATGCCTACTCCGATCATGCACTTATCCGGTCTTAGTCGAACCCCGGTTTAATCTTATCCGGTCGAATCCAATTTCTAATGTGCTTATTGTTATATCTTTTCAATAGCTTGTCTATGAGGTGATCTTGGTGGTTATTTGTGCTGGTGCAGTTTCTTGGTGCCTTGGTGACTGACCCTAATTCTCGAATAGGGTTGTGTTCTTCCAATTTTTGGAGTTACTATCCGTTGTGATTTAAATCATGACTGTATAACTCCAACGGCTATTATCTTATTCTAAACCTGCGTACTAATCAATTCATTCTTCACAGGTACAATGGCACAAAACCAGCCACCAGTGATTGATCCAATCGCAGATGCGGAACTGATTCCCGAGGATCAGTTCCTTCCTCTTACAGCCAATAACTACCATCTCGATGTAACCCAACCTGCTATTCAACATCAGGTCATCATCGAGATACTAAGGGTCCATCCAATCGCCTATGCTCTAACGGAAACTGCAACCGTACCAATCCTATACTTACAGCAGTTCTGGCATTCTCTCCATGCGTTAGAGGCCGATGGCGGATTTCATCTTGAAGGACGGATAGATCACACTCCAGTGCTTCTCACATGTGATCTCTTCCGCCAATTTCTTCGGTTACCGACCGCCGGATCCGTAGCAGGCCGCGAAAACTTTGACCCCATGGTCATTGATGCTACACTGTGCACCGATCTTCTCTCCTTGGGTTACGGCGCAGAACTTCGCATTCCATCAACCTTCAACCGCAAACATCTATCGACAATATGGTATACGTTGTTCACATACATCAATCGGTGCCTTTCGTCTATAACGAAGGGCATTGATCAGACGAGCGCCCCGATTCTTCGCATCTTTCACGCGGTGGCTTTCAATCGCCACGTGGACTTTGCCGACTTTCTCTGGTTTGAACTCATTCAGAGAGTTCGTTCTACTGCATCTCGCCAGTCAAACTTCATTCCATTCATGCGGTTCCTAATGATCGTTATCCGGAACTACATGAACCTGTATCCCGAGATACAACGCCGCCCTACCCACCCGACGTGTCCACAACATCCAACGCGCAAGATTCCTTCCCGTGCTGATCCGGAAGGTGTTGTCGCCCGACAAATCCCAGTCGGGGTACTAGACCATGCTCGTCCCACGGCACTGAGTGTGATAGCTTATAGGCACACACACAACATTCTAACTCCTATGGTCCGGCCAGGACCGGCAGGACCTGCCCAGGGAGCAAGACCTGAGCGACGTGAGGGTCCGCGTCCACGAACGAGAGGCAGGAGCGTCCGGACAGCTGGGGCTTCCGGACAGGGTGTGTCGAGAGCTATTATTGTGAGTGGATCTGGCGTGGGCAGTGCCGGTGGAACGAGCCAGCCTAGTTCTTCAAGACAACCACCGTCACCGCCACCAACCGAGACTCCAATGGCAGAAGAGGCCACAGATTCTGAAACCATTCATGTTCAGTCCTCTTCTGTCGCTGCTACTACAGACACGACAGCCAATTCCGACTCCGAAGAAACTCATTTTGAATCATCGCCATCAAATGAAGAGTCTTCTGACTCCGATGGTGACGATGATCAGCCCTCATCTGGAGCGATAAGGAGAGCGGAGGGAGTCTTAGTTGAAAATCAAGAAGTGAGCTGTGTGAGGGAAAGGCGGAGTAAACTGCATTCAGAGAGTACACGAGTGACGGGACAACCATCTTCGGTTGTATCCCCCCTAGCCACGTCTAGCCAGGTAGCCACATCTGCTACCCAGTCTCATGTGTTGGGACAGGATATTGAAGAAGCCGCCGTGGACCTAGCGGCGCACTTGCACGCCCAACCAAGCCACTCCACCATCTCTCAACAGATGGTGGTTTCACATTCTCACGGGGATTTAGCACATACGCTATCGGGCTCTCACTTGGAGGGTGCCGATATTGAAACAAGAGAACAGCTGCCCCCGTCCTCGCCTTCTTTGCATGCACGGAGTCTAGATCCATTTGTTATTCATGCCATTCCTAGGACACAGATTCCTTTTTCGGCTATCGTCGGTAGCCTAAGTGGCCCGGCCGGAACATCCATAGTAAACCCATCTTCGGGTAGGTTACAAGGATTGGGTGGAAGTCCTACCACGGCTATCATCACGCCAACCGTGAACGTAGGCGGCTCAACTTCAACAGTCGTAGCTACAACGGGAAGTCTAAGTGACCCCGGAGTTACCCCAATTGAGTTTGTCTCAAGGGAATACATGGACGGCGCCCTAAAGGCTGTCCAATCTATGATAAGGGAGGAGATGGACAACATCAAATGCATGGTCAAAGGCAAAGGTCCTGCGACTGAGCCGGAGACCACACCTATTCCACCTTCTCTACCAGCCACGGATCTTTCCATACCTGAACTCAAATCTATCCTTCTCGCCAAACTTATAGCCCAATCTCAAACCGAACCTACCCAAGATGCCGACTTGCTATCTCTACTTCGTTCTCAAGCATCCACACCTACTCCACCTACACCCCAGCCTAATGTCTCTACCGAAGCCTTCCAGATCCAGCAAGCTATGCTTCAGTCACTTCAGCAAACCGTAGCTGTTTTGACTGAACGCCTTTCAGCAGTGGAGGATACCTGTCGTAGCCAGGCAGAACGGCTCAAGCGCCGACATGATGATCAGGATGATACTGATCACCATGAGGGGGAGAAGCGCCAACGTCTATCTGAGCCGGAGACACATGTAGTGGAGTCAGAACAGGTTGAACAGGGTACGGGTTCGGGTACAAGAACAGAGGGACAGAGACAGGAACAGGAACGGGAACCGGTGACAGACTTGATACTATACGATTATCCGACGGTTGAAAAGCCTGAGGAATTTGAAGATGGTTCTCCGATAGTTCCTGAAGATTGGGCAATAATACTAGATCCGTATGAAGTGACAGACACGACAGAAGAATGTGCCAATACTGAAAGAGCTCTGGTGGTTATGCAAGAAGAAATTGATGAAATACTGCATCCAGATGATCAGTCTTCTGCCGTGATTCCTTTATTGACCTATCCAGTTAATCACCCTGATTTTTCTTCTACAGTTTTTCCCGAGAGATCTCCTCCAGCTTCACCAGTTAGAGAACCAGTTAGTACTACTCCAGTTCGTCCATCCAAGTGGGAAAGAGTCCGAATAAAAGTTCCTTTCCTCGAAGAAAGCCAGAAAAAGATCTTTGCCCACTGGATCAGAAAGTATGATGAAGTCGTTATCCATGGTCTACAGTCAGTGAAAAACAAAGAAAAACAGCGTGAACTTGTGTTCGTGTACAAAAAGTTCCAGCACAAGTACTCCAAGACAAAACTCAGGATTGTATCAGTTGATAAGATTATACCTGCCTACTTCATGAAGGTTAAGTATACGGACTTTATGGTTACTAGAGAAGATGGTCAACAATACTGCTTTTCTGATGCTGATTTTCCATGTCTGGAGCCACAAGATCTGCTGTACATTCTACGTGACCTAAAGACCAGAACCGTCAGACCCGGTGAAGTCATTGATGCACTAGAAACAGTGAAAAGATACATGAAGTGCGCAATGAAACTTGCTTCGGTGGAAGATTTTCAGATTGGGTTAGAAAGTGATCAACCAAAGATTAATCTGTTCAAGCCTGATCTGAGTGTTCCGTCTGATGCTCTAAATGTACCTGCATTCACAGTTTTAAAGTTTCCAGAGTTTGGTATGTCATATGTGAACAACAACGGTGTTCTACGCTTTATCCGTTTTTATCAGATTGCCAGATTTTGTGATGGTACGTTGATGTTTTTGAAAGACAAGTTGAAGCGTGCGCTGAGTCAAGATGAAAAAGGAGTTCAGATACTGAATTCTTCATACAAAGCAATTGTTCTTAAAGCACTGAGTGTAATTGAAGAGCAACTGGAGTACAGGACTCATATTCGATATTTCGAGATCAGCTTTGGGTTCCGGAAAATTTTTGTTCCTAACTGGCGTGATTATCAACTTCTATTTAAAGGGGGAGATTGTTAGGGCTTCTTTGTTAGTTAAATAGAAGTTCAGGGTAGAGTATGTCAAGTTATTAAAGTTGTAAGCTTGTTGGGCCTTAAAGCCCATAAGCCCATTAGGCCTGCGAGCCCACGTATTTAAAGTTAATTCTATTTCATTTGTTAGGAGAGAAATTCATTATTCAGTTTACTAGTCGTTAGGTTTACATAACCTTATCAGAAATTCTCTCTGTAAACCTTAACCCTTTGAAGTTATATCAATCATATGACTAGTTGTTGTGGCCTATAATCTGTTCATCATTGTTCATATTACTTGTGATTGCACTGCACTGGGATCTACAATTCCACAAATAGATGATTATCTGAGATACTGTGCTTGGAAAAGTTGTACCAAAGCATTAAGAAATTGTAAATTAAGTAATTGACTTTAATTAATTGTAACTTGTGCTTAAAATGTTGTAATTAAGAGTTTTTTATGCCGTTTTTATAATATAGTATAAAAACATTATGCTAATATAGAAAAATACGGAAGAAAAAATATTTTTATATTACATCTCATTAATATAGATTTAAATGTAAAATCTACATTTAAAATAGATTATGCTAATATAAAATCTATTTTATAAAACCCTCCACCAAAAAAACAAATAGTTATATTAATAAATGAGTATTCATTCCACAAATAGATGATTATCTGAGATACTGTGCTTGAAAAGGTTGTACCAAAGCATTAAGAAATTGTAAATTAAGTAATTGGCTTTAATTAGTTGTAAATTGTGCTTAAAATGTTGTAATTAAGAGTTTTTTATGTCGTTTTTATAATATAGTATAGATGAATTACAAAAACGTGCAATAGGTTACAATAATTAATGAATTATAAATTGTTTGGCAGTGACCTCATTTTTTATATGTAAATTGAGATATTTATCCTGTTTTGATTATGTTTATCAGAATTCAAATTTCATAATTTTAGGATTTGAGGATTAGAGATAAGGATTTTGGGGGATAAGGATGAAATTTATTAATTAGGGTTAAAAGCATTTAAAAGTAGTACATATTGCTTTATTAATTGTTTTTTAAGAGATTTTAAGTAGATTAACATTAAATAATAGTACATAATGCTTAATACATCACGATTTTAATGTTTATTTTTATTTTTTGTTTTTTATTGATTTACAGTACGATTTTGGATTGTTTTTATTGAGTGATAATGGTTTTTTATATATAAATTTGTTTAATTTAGGTTTAACAATATAATGTTTTTTATATAAAAAAAATTAAGTAGTTTGTTAAAATTCATTAATTATCTTATATATTTTAAATTTTTTATATTTAAATTGAGATGTTTATCCTGTTTTGATTATGTTTATCAGAATTCAAATTTCATAGTTTTAGGGTTTGGGGATTAGAGATAAGGATTTTGGGGGATAAGGATGAAATATATTAATTAGGGTTAAAAGCTTTACATGTAGTACATTAAGCTTTAATAGTTATTTTTAAGAGATTTTAAGTAGATAGCTTTAAATGATAGTACATAAAACTTAGTGAGTTGTAATTAAGAGTTTTTTATGCCATCTTTATAATATATATATATATATATATATATATATATATATATATATATAGGGGAGCGATCAATTGGAAACCAGTATTACATTGGAAACTTTGGAAACCGAAATCAACCAATCAATGAATTTCTTTTTTTTTATTTTTAATTGAAAAGGTTATTTTTATCTTTTACATTATTTCATAATATATATGGTAACTGTTATTATTATTATATTAATAATTATTTAATTTTAATTTAGCTTATATATGGTAATAATAATCATTGATTAATTTAAAAATGAGATATTTAATTTAGGTAAATTATTTAATTTTAATTTAGCCTATATATGGTAATAATGAAACAATAATGCTAACACGATGAACCTGATGAATCTATTTTCATTATGAAACAATAATACTAACACGATAAACCTGATGAATCTATTTTCATATACGGATATGCAACTGAACATGTAATGAAACAAAAATGGGAAGTTAACAAAAATGGCACAAATTCATCATGTTTCATTATGAAACAATAATGCTAACACGATGAACCTGATGAATCTATTTTCATTATGAAACAATAATGCTAACACGATGAACCTGATGAAATCTGTAATCCAATTAAATCTGTAATTCACAAATTCATTCTGTTTCATCACAATATTAGATTGCGTGGAAATTTTATAATAAAATGAAATTAAAAAAATATTTTCTTACATTTTAAAAGAAAAACAATTTTTTTGATGAAAAGACAAATGCTCCTCATTTTTTCATAGTAAAAAAAATAACAAAATTTATATTGCATGGGAAATTTTATTTTTGGTTTCAAGTAATCTAAATAAAATAAACATTTCTTGCCATATTTGAGACACAAAATCAAAAGACATATTTACCCTTTTCATCTATTATTTTTATTTATTATTAATAAATTAATTAATTTACTACCATATATAATTCAAATGAATCTTAACCATTGATTATAAAGATCAATGGCTGAAATTTGGTTTCCAAAGTTTTCAATGAAACTTGGTTTCCAATTGATACCACCCCATATATATATATATTGAGTTTTTTTACTTATTTTAGATTAAAAATATAAGTTTAAAACCGAAAGCGTTTGATCAAACGATTAAGTATGATTTTGCGACTTTTTTCACATATGAATATTTGATACTCTATAAAAGCAAAATTTGAAAATATTGTGAGATTTAAACATGAACCATTATCAATCGAGTGTAGTATTTAACACATTTGATTTAAAACATCTTATATTAACGGAGAAAAAATCCTCGATTCCCCGATGGGGATCCCCGTTCCCCGTCGGGGACAGGGATGAGGATGTAATCATATTCCCCAGTAGGGATGGGGACAGGTATGGGGATGGAGATTGGGATCGGGGACGGGGATTGAGGTCCCCGCCCCATCCCCTCCTCATTTCCATACCTATGTTTGACAAACTAGCTAATAAGTTAGCTGATGACTGATAAGCTAGCTGGTAACGATAAGCTAGTTGATGAAAAAGTCACGTTTGGAAAAAACTAGCTTATAAGCATGTAAAAATAATCAAAACTGACACGTAGAAAAAATAATCAATTAAAATATTATATTAGATAATTAAAACAAATTTATAGTTATATAATATATTAATTAATACAAATAAGGTAGTAAATAATATAATATGATAATTAAAAGAATTTGAAATTAATTATTATATATTATAAATTTTGAATTTTAAACCAAAAGTTAAAAAAATCTATATTAACTTATTATTTTAAATAACCGTTACAAATAATATGAAAAAAATCAAATAATAATTACAAAAATAATAATAATTGATAACTAAATGTAACAACTCGTCCCACATGGATAGAAAATGGGATTTGGGAGCTCCTTATAAGTCTTAAGTTGTGGGCTACTGATAACTTCCACCATTGTTTTAAGTTGGATTCGAAGTTATTGGGCTAGCCTATTGCTTTGGGCTTTTGGGTGTTACAAATGGTATCAGAGCCGGGAGCCGGTCTAGCGTGCCAGTGAGGACGTTGGGCTCCGAAGGGGGGTGGATTGTAAGATCTCACATTGGTTGGGGAGGGGAACAAAGGTTGCTTTATTAGGGACTTGATACATTCTCTATCAGACGCGTTTTAAAACCGTGATTCCGGGTGTGTGGACAAAGCGGACATTATCTGGTACGGTTGGCCTAAGATGTTACAGATGGACATCCGATAAAACTAGAACTATATAGAGAAGATCATCATGGCCCCTGTGCAAGGATGACACGCACAAATCGAGAAACAGTATCAGAGTCGATCCTTGTACAATCGGGATGGTGGGGCAAAACCTCGTCGAGAATGATGAGTCTAGGGATGGCAACGGGGCGGGTTTGGGGCAGGTTTCATATTCCCCGGCCCTGGCCCCGGTTTATGGTAAAGGGCCCCGGTCCCCGATGGGTACGGGGATCCTAATCCCGTCCCCGGTCAATAAAGTGGTCAATCCCTGATCAAACCCGGTCAATCCCCGGTTTATTTCAAACAAATCTCCAAACACCATTGGGAATTATGTTGGGTTGCATCATCGATCTTCAGGACATATATATATATATATATATATATATATATATATATATATATATATATATATATATATAAGAGATGAAAAGCAAGCAAAAGTGAGTACTCTACTGGTGAATTTTTTTTGACATTCCTACAGGCACCATATATATACATACATACATACATATATATATATATATATATTAATAATTATTTTTAGTTTGTATATATATATACATATATATATAAGAGAATAAAGTAATTCTAACTTTCTAATTATTAATACAATATTTTATAGTGGAATAACGTATTTCTAAATTTTTAATTATTAATAGTATATTATAAGTAATATATATATATATATATATATATATATATATATATATACCGGGTACGGGGCGGGTCGGGAGTATGTTACCCGGTCCCGGACCCGGTTAAGCGGGGAATCCCCGGCCCCGGTCGGGTCGGGTGAACCGGGTTCCCCACCGGGTCGGGGCAAATCACCATCCCTAGATGAGTCCTCGAAGGGGGGGGGGGGTTGTAACATTTTAAGCGAATCCTACATCCTCGATTACAAGGAGGAAGATTCTGGGAAACCTGACGAGGGCCTCAGGAGTTTAAGTGGGGGATTTTGTAACAACTCGTCCCACATGGATAAAAAAATGGGATTTGGAAGCTCCTTATAAGCCTCAATGTAACACCCCGAATTTTGGTTTGGCCAGTTTTGAAGAAAATCGGAAAGCAGCGGCCCGCGCGAGTAGCCGCGCAGCTTGGCCTGCGCCATGACCCGCGCGGGGGTCTGTTTGTTCGCGGATCCAGTGGCCCACGCGAGCCGCGCGGCTCTGTTTGCGCCATGACCCGCGCGGAGGCCCTGATCGGGTTAAATGAGTTTTTTTCCCAAAATTCATTACTTCTCATTTCTTTTTTTCTAAGTTTTCTCTCTCAAAACCCTCTCTCTTCATTTACTCCATTTAGGGTTTGGTCCAACCATCTTCCTCACCATTTATTGCTAGTGTAAGTGCACCATCGAAGGATTCGGTATTTGAAGCTTCATCTCCATCTTCATCTTCTCCAAAGGGTTGAAATCTAGGTTTTTGGGTTTTCTTCTAAAACCTACTTGGTGAGTTCCTACTACCATTTTATAAACTTTATACATGTCAAAGATTACATTTTGAACTCCTATATATCTCCATGGTTTTGGATTTAAGTTTTCTACATTTTGACCTAACTTGGGTTTTGGGAGATTTTAGGGTTCCCAATCATTTTCAAGAAAAATAAAGGGTTTCATCTTATTTGAAGTAAAATGGAGTTTTACTTGCACATTTATGTGGTTTACTAGAAGGAATGTATATAATCTCATTTTATGATTTTTCATTCTTATCAGCAGTTAAACTTGAAAATGCATTTTTGGGTTATAAATGTTATTGGAAGCTATATGTTTAGCTTTGGTTAGTCACAAATGAAATTGTGACAAGTCTAGACCATTACTAGTGGATCCCTAGGTATTGAGTCGACTTATATTATTGGGATGTTTATTCCCTTTTTGTAGCTATGGATGCATTTGACCCTCGGGGGCCTTTGGTACGGTTATGTGAGATCGGTTACTAGTCATGGATCATAATGTAGTCATAGTGAACGAGTATGACTTGGTTTCCTCAGGGGCCCTCCCTCACATCTTAGTACGGACCGAAGTTGTTCGTGGCCATGGATTCCAAATATTTAGCTCACAACTCGGATTGTGGCCTACTTTTGTGTTCCGCCACAATTCTTGGTAAATCGGGTATCCCCCATCATTGCAAGATGAATTTTCGGACTGAACGGTCCTTATGTGACAAATATTTCAATTGTAAACTAAACCTTCTTGAAAAGATTTACTTTCGATACAATTGTTTATATATCTTGAAATTATAAACTGTATGTTCTCACTAGGCTTTAAGCCTAACACTTTTTCTCAAATGATATGTATAACAGGTTCCCTTTAGCGGTGGGTTGCCAAGGTCGTGAGTGACGAGCATGGTCTTAGAGGCATTTTTGAGATGGTTAGTATTTGATGTTGGGCATTTGTTTAAGTCCCATCTTTTGGTGATTTTGGGTTGACAACCGATGTAATCTAGATAGTTGTGTTTAGATTAGTTTGTTGTTGATTTCCATATCCGTTCTCAGGTTTTTGTAAATGCTTAGTATTTTTCCCCTATTTGGGAGGTTTATACCAAATGCAAATGTCTTTTTGCCTAAATTCCGAATTTTAAATTACTCCAATTTTTTAGGGTGTTACACTCAAGTTGTGGGATACTGATAACTTCCACCATGGTTTTAAGTTGGATTCGAAATTATTGGGTTAGCCTATTGCTTTGGGCTTTGGGGTGTTACACTAAAATATATTGATTAATATTAGAAAATTTGATATAATTATCAATAATTCTAAATAACTAAAAATTAATATCATTGTATAATTAAAATTTATGTTATAATTTTTAGATAATATTTATTAATTAATAATAATAAATTTTAATAATTAATATTTAATATATAATAATGAATATTAATGAAGACATAATTGGAATAATCACAAAATCTACTCATAAGCTACTTCAACTAGCTTATAAAAAAGTTAGTTTATGTCCATGCAAACATGTACCTAGAAAATAAGCTAGCTTATTTTTGCCAAACGATGTTTAAGACTCTTGGTTCTTGTTATACCTCTTATTGGGTAATAGACAAATTGTTTATATATAAAACGATCAACAATATAAACAAATTCAGAGTTTATTAACAAGGACCAAGACTCTTACTAAGATTCTTGTCATGCTCAACTGATAAGGTAAGTGATAGCGATAAACGCTTACCTGATAAATATTTAGTGAACAGTCCCTTAGACTTGATACGTATTCTTGAATCGATTCTAATTTAATCAATACAGATCCGCCGCCAATTATACATATATATATATATATATATATATATATATATAGAGAGAGAGAGAGAGAGAGAGAGAGAGAGGGAGGGAGGTTCAAGAGAAAACCTCAAAAAAACGGAAAACTGAAAAACACCTTGGTAGCCTTTCATCTGAACGGTATGCACTTGTGCATACATGTAAATTAAGTTGTTTTTTGGTTTTTATCCACGTGTGCATGTTACAAATTACATGTATGCACAACTGCATACCGTCCAGATGAAGGGTTACCCATGTGTTCCTCAATTTTCCCTTTTTTTAAGGTTTTCATTTGAACCCATCCCTATATATATATATGTATATATATATATATATATATATATAAATATAAAGATCAACAGTATAAAATAAAATATTTAATTACATAATTCTTACCAAGATAATTACTTATTGGAAAATAAATACAAATGATTCAAAGGGCCCATGGTCCCCTAAGAGCAATTACTAGATTCTATGATTTCCCAAAAGAAAGGAGGTTTTCTTCTTACTCCAAATATAGTTAAGAGTTGTGTCAGGTTAGAATTGATTAATCAAAATCTTACAAATAAAAATAACGCGAAACAAAACACTAAATCAATTAATTTAATATCGATTTTGATAGTTTTAAACATAACTTTGATCAAATACATTGAGTTTATTTTATAATGAAAAATATAAACCTAAAAACAGTGTTGTTTTAAAGGTAGAAAAAATAGTTTGAATCCGGTTTTGAACTGGATTATTAGAGGGAATCGAAAACTGATTTTTGAAAAAATCTTAAACCAAGAACCAAAGGGAACATAGTTGGTTTGATATATCTGTTGTCTTGATTCAATTATTTGGTTTTGTAGGTTAAGGCTGATTTTTGCTGCACACCCCTAAAAATAATCCTACTGATCCGTATTACTTGATTATATTCTCTATTTTTTTTTAATAAAAATCTTCTTAACAGACATTTTTTTTTGAACAGCAGAAAAAACCACTTTTATTACCAAAAACACAGATCGCAACACAAAATAAGATCTGATACATCAAAGCTCAAATGAGACCCACAAGCCAAATCCAGTAAAAGAGTAAACAGAGGACTGAAAACGAATTTGGGTTTGCGAGCTGCAAACTCAACCCACTTCCCGGCCGCAGACTCTAAACCATAACTAAACTCCAACGATTTCCTTGTCAAAACATTTGATAAAAAAATATATCATATATCTCTATAAGTTATCATTATTTATTGTTATATCAAGTGTGATCAGTTAAGACGATTTTAGGATATACAATTATATAGCTGCCTAAAGTTGACCAACTATATGTTTTTACATAATTTGTTTTTGAATTTAATGTTTAACTAATCAAAAAAATGCATTTAATGCTTAATATTAAATATTCAAACTAACAAATAAAAGTTATATTTTGGACCATAAATCACACTTAATTTAAGTCACATCAGGGTCACTACAAATTATCGTAACTATTATCTTCAGGGTCCCACGAGATTAGTCGAGATAAACACATGCAGATTAGTCCAACCACCAGTAGTTACCAATAAGAAAATTAATTGTCCTTGATATACATATTTTTAAAAATCATGAACTCACAAGGCTTCATTCTGATTTTTGTATGAATAATATCCATCTATTTTATTACCAAAATTATAGGAAGTTACGAAGGAAAACATAAAGTATGAGAATCATTGGATAAGATAGGAACCATTATATCTAATCACCTTGTATCTAAATAGATGATGACAAATTATTCAAAATACAACATATTTTGTTACAATTTCTATTTTGAGGAAACTTAACATTAATGTTCCATTTTGAAGAACGTAATATGTTTTTTATGCAATTAAAAGAATGTAAAATTATTTTTTATATAATTTAGGATACACAACTTAATTTTGTGAATGAAAGAAATATATTGTAACTCTAAATAAAAATATTTCTTTAAAAACTATCACTTTTTAATTGTTTGAGACGTCTTGTAGTAGACACCATAACATAGTTTTCAACAGTAGTTTCTAAAAATAAAAACCAAAAAAACATGTTACATTTAATCTCTATAACATAGATAAATAACTTATGTATTTAAGGCTACATTTGGCAAACTATTTGCTAAGCTAGCTAATTGACTAATTATATTTGACAAAAACTAACTGATAAATTAGTTGAAAAATGTAAAATAATAAAAAAAAAGACATATGTTAAAAACTTGGTAAATTTTAACTGTTGGTGTGTATATATTTTATTTAATAAGAATTAATATTAAAAAGTATTCTAGAAACATAAAAGTAAGCAATTGTTCTTAAATAGGATTAAAAGTATTAGGTATTTGTCACCACCCTAACTCACAACCACCTCCTTCAAACCGTGAACCCAACCCCCCACCTCCACCCGCTTACTTAAAATGCCATTACCGACACTTTCTTTTACAAACCAACTTGTTTTGTGATGTTTTAACTATATACCTTTTTTTTTTCTCAAAATAAATGTCCCATTTACCATGAGTAACACAGACAAATTTTTTTTCTAACTTATAATTAAGGGTATGATAAAAAAGTGGAAACTTACATTTTTAAAAGTGGATACTTATTTTAGGACAAACTAAAATAGAAATGTTGCACCACAAAGCGCGGTTTAGAACTCCCGCGGTGCGGTTTGCATTTTTACCAAACAACACTGTGCGGTGCGGTTTGTGGTTTTGACTTATCAAATCGCGATTCAAACGCACCGCACCGCACATGATATATATGTATATATTTTTGATTTTATATATTACACGCATATATATATATATATATATATATATAATAATTGCAATATTTATGTAATATGTATTTAGGAATCAGACGTGTTGAATATTTTTTTTTGGACTACGGTCACGATATCGTTGATTTTAAAATTAAGTTTTAATCTTATAATTATTAGATTATATATAGGTGTAAAGTGCGTTAGGTACAAATCGCATAAACCGCACCGCACTGCATTATGCGATGCAGTTTGGTTCGGTTTAAGGTATATGCGGTGCGATTTGCGGTTTGAGAAAATGCTTAAATCGCATATGTGATGCGGTTTTGCTTCAAACCGCACCACGAACACCCCTAGTTTTGTGTTCTTTTAATTATATACTTTTTTTGTCCCAAAATAAACGTTCATAATGAAAATGATATATAATTTTAAGGATGAATATACTTTTTCAAATAACTAAATGACACTTTTACACTAAAAAATAGAGAGAGCAACTTTCTCCGACTCATAATTAAGAGTAAAATGAGAAAATGGAAACTTAATTTTGAAAGTGGACACGTATTTTAGGACAAACTAAAATAGAAAATATTGACACTTAATTTTGGACGAAAGGAGTATATATACATATAGGGGTGGGTTCAAATGAAAACTCATATTTCATTGTGCACATGAGAACAAATCTTAATCATTGATCAAAACTTAGAAAATTAATCAATGGTTAATACATAATAAGGTTAATTGGGAAGTGATTAAGGATAAAATTGCAATTTTGAATCAACGCCTACCTTCTTTGACTTTTTATTTTTATTTTTAATTGAAAAAAATTTACCCCCTTAAACTTTAAAATAATTTATCTTAAAAATTACTAATATTTTAATCAAACAAATTACATCAAAAAAACGAGAATTTCGTGCTCTTCGATATGACATTCATCTCGATATAATTTTTTTTGTTTTAACCGTTTTTTACGTGAAATTCTATATATGTGTTATATTCATTATGAATATGCATGCACGTCTTCGGGTGTCCACAGTCAGTATGAATAACAAAGGTGAACGTTCATTCACTATTCATGATGAATAATACCGTATGCAGGATGAATAATACAATATTCATGATTTTTTGTTTTAACCGTTTTTTACGTGAAATTCTATATATGTGTTATATTTATTATGAATACGCATGCACGTCCTCGGGTGTCCACATTCAGTATGAATAACAAAGGTGAACGTTCATTCACTATTCATGCTAAATAATACAGTATTCAAGATGAATAATACAGTATTCAGGATGAATAATACACGAATTCATTATTCATGTATTATTTATAATGAATCGTGTATTATTCACCCAGAATGTTCTATTATTCATTCTGAATGATACATTATTCATGATGAATAATATATGAATGACCCATGAAGGTGTAGACACATGGCGCACTCTCTTTTGTTTCCGAATTCACAACCGAAATTTGGTTTAATTCATTATGAATGTGTATTTGCATCCCCGGATGTCCCACATTCAGTATGAATAACAAATGTGAATGTTCATTCATTATTTATGATGAATAATATAGTATTCAGGATGAATTACACAATATTCATGACGAATAATACACGAATTCATGAATCGTGAATTATTCATCCTGAATGTTGTATTATTCATCTTGAATGATACATTAATCATGATGAATAACACATGAATGACCCGTGAAGATGTGGAGACGTGACACGCTCTCTTTTGTTCCCCGATTCACAACAAAATTACTCGATAGGTTCTCGATTCGTCTTGATGGGTGTTGGGTTACGGTGCTGAAGAAACGTGATGCCTTACGACATTGAAGAAAGTGTTGAAGAAGGTGATGTCGAGTTACATACTTACGGTGTCGAGGCGTTGTACAAACTTAAACGTACATAAATATTCATAATGAATATAACACATATATTGCATTTCACGTAAAAAAACGGTTAAAACGACAAAAAAAAAACTATATCGAGATGGATGTCATATCGAAGAGCACGAAATTCATGTTTTTTTATGTAATTTTTTTGATTAAAATATTAGTAATTTTTAAGATAATTTATTTTAAACTTTAATTGGGTAAAAAGTTTTTAATTAAAAAAGAAAATAAAAAGTCAAATATGGTAGGCATATGTTTAAATTTTCTTCCATTTTTACCCCTAAGCATTTTAAAATTAAAAACTCTATTTAATATGAGTTATTGGATCAAAAGAGATCGAGTGGCTAAGATTTGTCCTCACGTGCACAATGAAAAATGAGTTTTCATTTGGACTTTTCTCTATACATATATATATAGACTTGGGATCACGTGAGACCAACATGTTTTCGTGAGACCCGTGAGACCATGATTTTACACTTGAAACTTCACAACAAAACACTGTGAAGGTTTGAATTTTTTTACCTTCACAGCATTTTGCTGTGAAGTTTCAACTGTAAATTTGTGGTCTCACGGGTCTCACGAAAACATGTTGGTCTCACGTGAACCCGACCCTATATATATATATACACACACACACATACGTATAGGGTTGGGTTCTAGTGATAAGTTGAGTTAACGTGATAAGCGTGCGAAATGATTATCAACCGTTTCATCAAGAAAAGAATTATATAAAACAATTTCATCAAATTAAACAATTTCATGAATCAATTTCATTAACTTAATCAATGAAATCGATCGTTTGCACGGTTTGCAAAATTTTGGTAGTTTGCAAATGAAACTACCCATATATATAGGGGTTAAATCATGTGAGTTCCGAAAAAAGATTGAGAACCGTGAGAACTGATCTAAGCCGTAATTTGGTTTTGATCACGTGGTTTTAATTAAAGTTGTTTCATCACATGAAAAAGGCATAATTGTCATTTTGATAACAAGATTCACCTAATGAAACATACAGATTCATTCATCAGATAAAACACACAATTCACTATATGAAACACACAAATTCATTCACCAGATGAAATACACAGATTCACTATATGAAACACACAGATTCACCACATGAAATCAAACACAATTTTCATTTCTAATCTATTTCACCTCATGAAATCAAAATAAAACGCCGCTTTATAAATTTACAAGAATAAAGAAGCCTCTGCCTCTTGTTCTAAAATCTTCCCTAATTTCACCATGTTCATCTTCAAGAAATCCAAAATCAGTTTCTTGATTTCCGCCTTCTTCCTTTCACCAGCAAAGCTTGAAAACGGCAAAGCAGAAAAAAAAAGTGGAAGATTGATGTCTGATTTCTTCGAGGATTGATCTGAACACCCGATTAACAATGTTTTTCCGGTGGTCGCACTTGTACAACACCATTGACGACCAATTCTTCCGTGTGTACACCGTCTGAACTACACCAACCATTTTCGTAGCCTATTTTGGTGTGTAATTGTGTTGAACACACATGACCGCTTACTTTTCATCGATCAAATCCATGGAAATCGATTTTGGCAGTAGCCATGGAAATCGATTTCAACAGTGGCCATGGAAATTGTAACTGGAACTCGAAATCGATGTGAAAACGAATCAAAAATCGAATCAGAAACAAGTTGAAAATCGGTTTGAAAAATCGAATCAGAAATCAATTTCAGCAACGATTTCAACAAGATCTCCTCACTCGATTCGAATCAAGAATCGATTTTAGCAATCGAATCAAGAATCGATTTTAGCAATCGAATCAAAAATTGAAGCATAAATCGAACTAGAAATCGAATCAGAAACGAGAGTTCAGTTTACCGACAACGATGTTGAACTCACGGGAAATATGGGTTTGGACTCGCCGGAAACAATGGCTCCGATAAAATTGGATGTGAACTCAAACTATGGGTTTGAGAAGGTGGGTTTGGTCAGGTTTATGGATGTTTGGTCATCTAATATTTTTAATACCTAATATGCCCTACGGACCATTCTTGTATTAAGATAAGGTCCTTACGACATCATACGACAGAAAACATCGTCGTCCTCGACGAAGATCGTCGTGAGTTTCCCACGTCCTATGCAACAGTACTAACAATCATTGATCATTTATTGCATACAACTGTTTTTCCTTTATGGATCTCTTATTACAGGTTTAATGCACATAGTGACCAACAGGTATAAAGGACTAACGCCATCAAGATCAATCAATATCTAGACCGTTGGACCATCAATACTCATTTATGGCAAAATAAGCTATATATAACAATTCAAAGATCTACGCAAAGGACAGACAGAGATATACACATCATCATCTAAAGTGCAATTACGAAGATATAATTTTCAAGCATTGCTTCAAGCATAATCTTTCGATTGAAGTGTTACATTGCACGACGTTTAGCTCAATCGCACGATTACATTATTTCTTTACTGCAATATTGTCAATTGTACTTGTAATCACTCCTTCTAAAGGACGACGTCCCTGTTTGACGTCCATAGTGCACTTAACGATTCTCACTATCGTCCGCGGTTTTTACCCTCGATGGGGATTTCTGCGTCACCAAATCTCTGTGTTCATCTTACTTTTTATCCTTGTCATGTGATTTCTCCACATCGACCTCAGATCTTCCTTTGTACGATTTTTGGCATTAAAAGTTTGGCGCCCACCATGGGGCCCCATCTAGAGTAACATCCTCGACA
Organism: Arctium minus; assembly: GCA_954870635.1. Taxonomy (NCBI): domain Eukaryota; kingdom Viridiplantae; phylum Streptophyta; class Magnoliopsida; order Asterales; family Asteraceae; genus Arctium; species Arctium minus. The sequence goes on along the minus strand of OX941097.1, from coordinate 14,800,186 downwards.
GAGAGTGCGATCTACTAACAATTTTAGTGCAGGATTCTTGTTTGACAGGATCATGGCATGTAACGCCTTCAATTCTGGAAATAACAACTAATTTAAAATTTTCTAAATACACGAATAAATGATTCATACACAATCATGATTTATGGTTTAACCTCGACACACAATTTATTCTCTACATACAGTCTATAACAAAGACGGGTGCTACTAAAACCCAATAATAGACACTATCTCCAAACTGCGGAAGACTTCACCAACTACTTACGCTTGCACAAAGCTAAGGCTCAACTCTTCATAGCTGCTAGAACCAAACCCCCAACTGGAACCTGATGCACATGCCGACAAATAAGAAGGTTAGGCTTAACGCCTAGTGAGCTCAAGAGTTTTCAACATATAAAATTAACCATTTAAAAGAAAGAATGCGGTTAAAAATCTTAATCTTTCAATTCGATATGTCTTACATATGAAAACGACTCATTTTCCAATAATATGCATTTTAGGCAAAAAAACACCAATTTAAACGTTTTCCAATCAAACTACTTCAAGGACGAAGATACCAAAATAAACTGCCCATTCATAAATTTGGTTTAACCCAAAACTCACTCAAAACGTGAATAGAAATTGAACTCTCCATTTATGAAAATACGGTTAAAACTTTATATCCCGAAACACCCAAAACACGGGTGGGGCATAATACTCAACCCATAAACCAAAGATAAAACCCAATTATACAAACGCCACCGAAACTTGGATAATAAAACTCAATACCCAAAAACAACACCTTTCGGTGACGGGGGATACCCGGATTCCATCGAAAGTGACGGGCACACAAAGTTAAGCCACTTACCAATGTTATATGAACATCACTTAGGGATAAAACACTCGTTAACATCAACCTTTCCGGGTCTATAGCTAACAAACCAACAAGCTCAACAACTCCATGTCTATTGCTTGGATAATCGTCAAGTTCAACCCCTCCAGGTCTGTACCTTGGAAATCTTCGTGCACTCATCAAGTTCAACCCCTCCGGGTCAATACCTTGGAATCCCAAAACATCCCAGTTAAGCTCGTTCACAAGAAAGTTGCAATTATTGGTCAGAAGACCCCATGCCTATTTCAAGTTACAATACGGGGATATTTATCCCACTCCAACTGACTCTTATGCCTATGGATCCATTGCATTACAACCTAAAACATTACATGACTCCAAATGAATGAATTAGCGCATCCAAAACATGTAAATCTCGAATAAGATGCAACTAAGTACACCATACGTCCAAGGCTCCTCAACGAGCTACCAAAACCGAACAAATGTTCCAAAGACCCCACCTAGTACAAACCAAGCCCTAAGGGGCTTAATAGACGTTTGGCTAAAACATGTGAGCCAAAATGGTTACATAAACCAAAATACACATTTTCCCAAAATCTTTAATTCTCAACTTACCATTGGCCTTCGGCCCCAAACCCAAAAAAGGTTTTCCATTTCTAAAATGCTCCCCAAAGTCGGGAATGACCCAAACACAAAGGACTCACGTATTCGTACCTTTCAAAACGTCCAATTTCATGAACGATGCACGAAACCCGACAAACACTTAAAAGTGCAATTTTGACCAAATACTTATTTATCCAATAATTCATCAAAACCCGTTCATTTATGACACATTTAACGAAATGCCCAAAAATCAAAAAGATGTGTGTTATATAAGTTTATAAAGATGACACTTTCAAAATAATCAAACTTATCAACAGTCAACAATTTCATGTAAGATACAAAACACTTTAAAATAAACATTTTGACATGTACACCGTTTTCACAAATCAACTTGAACTCACTTTGCTAGATTTAGGCTAAATCTAGATTTTTACCCCACTTTGAGCTTCCTTGACAAAACTTGAATCCTCCAAGCTAAAACCTCCAAAACCTAGATCCAAGCATTTTCAACCGTAAATAACCGTATTCCACCATATATAATTGTTCCCCAAACATTTTACACAAGATCTCATCATAAATCCAAAACCCTAATTTCCATAAATAAATAAAATAGGAGGTTACCTTAACCATAACTTCGATCCACCAACCAAGATAATTCTAGGTCACCAAGATGAGCCATAAACCCCCAAACTTTAAGTGATGAAAAGGGTTAGATGAAAACCCTAGAAAATTGATGAAGGTGATGAAGAAGATGAAGATGGATATGGTGGACAAGTGCTCAACTTGAACCCTTTGATGAAGTACCCAACAACTAGAAATAACAGAGGTAGATGAGGGTTAAAGGAATCCTAGGTTCGGTTCTTGGATGGAGAGGTTGAGAGAGTGCGGATTAAAATGGAATGGTTGGGATTTAAATGAGAAATGAGGCTAAAATCTGAAATTTAATCCAACAGACCCCGACGCGATCCTGCCATGCGATAGTGACATGTGTCACTATCGCGAGGCACTCTCGCGGGGAATGTACCGCGAGTTGGTACATCCTCAGCAATTGTGCCACGCGATAGTGACACATGTCACTATCGCGAATCAATCTCGCGCCAGATGTACCGAGCCTCAAAAAGGTTCAAAACTCGAGATTCTCGCATGGGTCGATTTATGGTTCGAAAGCATAACATTTTCACCCGAAAAGATAAACGGAAGACGGAGATATTACCAAGTCTTACCCAAGGCATTCCATTACCACACTCAACACTTATTGTGTTTCCTCTGACCCCAAAGGTAGTGACATATAATAGGCCTCAAGGATGTCATTCTCCCAAACGACCGTTTCCCTTTCCGAGGGGTTGCCTCTTGATCCATTTCACTCTTGAGCTAAAACCACCATTAACTTCTTGACGAAACTGCCACACTGAATTCTGTGAGGACACTCACCCCCGTATCTACCTTGATACGATACACTCATACTAGAGTGAACATCAAACCTTATTGGAGCGATTCCTAACCATGCGATCTCGGTCGCCTCCCAACCTTAGGCGGCACATACTACCTTAAGGGTAGTTTGTGACTTCACTTCTCACTGACTAGATCATTCCAGCTCATCCCGATTTTGAATCCCCATTCCAATGGTCAATACCAGCCCAAAGAATTCCCAAAATTTCCTAACAAATCATCCCTGGTATTGGTAAGACCTTTGTTAAGTCTGATTTTGTAGTATTCAATGTAATTATTACTTGTGGTCTTAACTGTGGTTTAGCTAACCTTTTGTATCTGTTTTGGCCAAGGGTATTTAAGGCCCTTGTGTCTTGTCTTGTAGAAGAACATTTGCGCTGAATATTGAATCACATCAAGCTTTTGCGTCTAATTCTTTCTCTCTACTTTCTCTCTCTATAGATTTAGATAGATCTTGGTTTATCAATTGGTATCAGAGCCAATCTAATTCTGAGAGATTTAAGAGAAACAATTTTCAATCTGAATTTGTTATTAATTCAGAGAATTTGATCGATTTTCTTGATCTTGATCAAGAAAATCTCATTCCCTGAATTTTTCACAAATTTGTACTGAAATTTGATCGGTTTTTCTTGAAATTTGATTCGTTGAATTCGCATTCTGTGGTAGAACATTTTTGTTTCACATCAAATTGCAAGAATTTCAGTGTTGAAGATCAATTTGAGGATTTTTGTGGTTTTTGGACTGTTCGATAAGTTTTCTGTTCGATTCTTCAAATTTTCGATTCTGCGAAAATTTGTTCGAATTGGTTGATCATTGTAGTTAGAAATCAGGTTTTGATCAAATCTGAGTGTACATAATTCATCAAATTCGATTTTGTGATCGAATTAGAAGATTTTGTGATTGAATTGGTTATTTTGTGCCAGATCTACTTTTTGCGCCAACATCATCTGCTTGAGGTTTTCATCAGCATCAAAGTCATTCAGTTCTGCGCCAGATCATTGTTATTTTTCGCCAGATTCAAGTGATTATCATGCTTAGCGCAAAGTCACTTTTGCGTGTTCAGAGCTTTTGCGTGTTCAGAGTTTTTCGCAAGATAGCTTTTGCCCCATCTTCACGTAGCGCAAAATTGTCTGTTGCGCCACTGCCCTTAGCGAGTTTCCGAGTTTTGCTCCAGTTTCAAAGTTTCTTTTGCGAGTTCTGAGTTTTGCGCCAGCTTCACTTAGCGCAAAATTGTCTTTTGCGCTACTGCCTTTAGCGCAATTCTGAGTTTTGCGCCATCTACACAGCGCAAAGTATCTTTTGCGCTACTGCCTTTAGCGCATTTATGGGTTTGCGCCAGTTTCAACTTTCATTTTGGACTAACGATCATTTTTTAACAGGATGAAGGCACCAATGCTGTACAAAGGAAAGTATGAAGAGTGGAAAGTTAATTTTTTAAACTTTGTAGATAAACATGAGCTGAGTTACTATATCAAATTGTTATTGACTGAAGGTGAGATGAAACTTCAAATTCCGATAAAAGATTGTACTGAGCAACAGGAGAAAAGACAGAGAGCTGATAATATAGCTAGAAATTTTATGTCGGATAGTATTTCTCGTGATATTTTTCTTGAAATTTCTAGTCACATAAATACTTACAAGATAACAGGAAAAGATTTTTGGGATTCTATTGAATGGTTGATGTCAGGGCCAAAGGTGATATTAAAAGGAAGAGAATTGGAATCTGATAATTCTGAGCTGAAAAAAAAGATCTCAGATTTTGAAAATCAGATTGTGCAATTCCAGCAAGTAATATCTGTTGAAAGGTATGAAGAGAAGATTAAAAGTTTAGAAGATGCTAACGCTAAGCTTTAGAAGAATATATGTGATTTGGAGCAAAAGATTGCTAAAGACAAATCTGTTTTTGAAAAAGAAAGATCAAAGTTTGCACAGAAATTCTCAGAAATTTCTAAGAAGAGTTGTGAAGAGAAGAAGATAGTTGAGCTTAAATGCATCAAGCTTTCTCAACAAGTGTCTGACTTTGTGAAAGTAATCATTCTGGAAAGGGAAAAGTTTACCAAGGAAAAGAAGGCAATTGAACAGAAGAATGTTGGAATCTTCAAAGAGATATCTGGTCAAAGAACAAATGCTGAGAAGGGATTTGAAGAAGAAAGAAGCATGTTTGAAGCAGAAATCAAGAAACTTACTGAGAAGTTATCTGAACTGTCTGAATGTGTGCTGAAAGATCAGAAAACGAAGTCTGATTTCAAGGAAAAGATTGACTTACTTGTCAAAGAAAGAGACAACTTATCTTCAAAGATAAAAGAGTTTGAAAAGACTGTTTCAAAGGATGTGGTGACTGAGCAAACGTCTCCAAAGTAAAAAATCCACATACCTAGAAATAAGTCAGTTGGTTCCAACAAGCCAGCCTCAAGCTCACATCAGAAAATTGTTTCTTCATAAAGGTCAGTTAATTCATATGATCAGATTCGTACTACTAACCTTTTCTATGATAGAAATATAGATGGTTCAGGTACACATCAAAGAAGAAGGAGATACAAAGAAGAAGAACTGGTTTGGAAGATGAAATCACTTGATGATGAAAAGAAAGATGAGAAGAAAGATGAGAAGAAAGGAAAGAAGTCATGTGTATATACACATCAAGCCAAGAAGAACAATGTGCAAAAAGGTAAACCTGATCATGTCTACACGAAAGATCAATTAATCAGGTTATCAGGTAAGAAATACTATTGTTCTTATTGTCGTACACATGATTATGTTCACAAAACTAGTGATCATTTCTGGTATGGTTCTTACTCTGTTACTCCCATTAGAATTGCAACTAACAAACATGGACCCAAATACCAGTGGGTACCAAAACCAAAGATTGATTTTGTGTTGCAGGCACCTACTGTCAAGGGGGAGTAAGAGAACCAAGGCTTCTAAGTAAATCAACTTAGAACCCGTACTTCAACGAAGTTTGACTTCTAAACACAACAGTTTAGAACTCATATTTCAATGATCAAAAGACCTTACTCCTGTGCTGATAAGAGATTGTACTCCAATACTCAAATGAGGAAATCAACCATCAAGAGGGAGTACATATTTTTCTGAAATACTTTGCATCCAATAGATATGATGAACTACATTTCAAAATAGAATTGTAGATCTCTATCATGTGCTTTTTCACTGACATATTTTAGATGCATAATTTCAGGGGGAGTAAAGGTGTTGGCTTCTGATTATATCAGATCAGAACCTGGTCTTCATTGGTAACACTGATCATTAATATTCTCATCGGAGAATATGTAATTATGGTTTTTGAATACTTAAATTCAAAACCCGTACTCAAATATTTTCTTCTGAAGGATGCTAATCAGATAATATATTTTCTAGAAGTTTTTGATTTGAGGAGGAGTTAGAAGTTTTTGATTTTAGGGGGAGGAGATATAACTGCTTTATACTTTCATTGTTATATTCATTTAATAAATTGAATTTTTACAGGTATCGAGGGGAAGGATATCTGCGTTTTTGCCAAGGATACTTCACTGAAAATATTCATTTCAGGGGGATTTAAGGATGTTATCCTAAAGGTATACATTTCTAATCCTTTTACTCTATCACTTGTTGAAAGATGAACAACTTTCACTTGTGAAAAATGGTTTCTTAAATGTTCAAACCACTTCCTATTCTTAAAAGATTTTCATGAATTGTGAAGTGTGATTTTAAATGATTTTGATTTTGGATACTTAATTGCATATCTGACCGTGTGTTCTTTAAAGAAAAATACTTGTGTATTTTGTTTTCATATACTTTGTCAAGTATTCATACACAACGGTTCAGTACATTTTTCTTGAACTTTGTTATTACCATGTATCAAAAGCTACATCTTTCTATGGTAATAATCCCGGTTGTATTCAATGTTGTTTGAATCAAGAGTCATTTCATCATTATATGTGCTTTCATTGTTAAAATGTTTATATATTGTTCATATAAACAACATTCGTCTTTGATTTCCCACAATTTTATTCTTCATGAATTTTGATCTGATCTTAATCATTGTCAGATTCTCAAAACATTTCTATTCTTTCATGATTATTCATTCATATAAAGTTTTGAGAAATCTTAAATGCTTAAAATGCTCAAATTACATTCTGATTTTTGTTGAGCATACATACACTGACATTGATTTCTTGTGCTTTCATGACAAGAAAATTATTGAGGCATTACATTCTTTTTAGGACAATACATGGGATTTATTGTGTGAGCTTAACAGAACTTCCATGGATTCACGATAACCAGTGTTTCCTACCCAGGAAGTATTCCCTGAGTGATTGAGGGGAGAGGGGTAAAAAGATTGAGTGTTGGTGTGTGAAGAGGTAAAATGGAAATGAGAGATTGGTTAAATGTGAGCTTATATGTTTAAAAGAAAGAGGGTGAGAGAACAGAGTAAAAGAATATAAACTCTGCACCAAACATCTTTCTGAGCTGGGCAGCCACATTACTGATTGGTTCACATTTTTTTGGCGACCATCATTGAAAGAGGCAGTGAGCCCATGCCATCTCTTGCATACAACCCCACCAGCTACTCATTCTTTTCTTAAAAAGAGAATGTTTCACATTTTATGGGGAAGCAACACATATGCTATTGGTTCTTCACTTGGAAGATACTGATATTGAAAAAAAGGAAAGTTGCCCCACCTTCGACCCTTTATCATGCACAATTGAGTCTATGTATAATCATTGTTGTCTCAATGGTTTACATATTTTGAGCCTTATGAAACACAATCATTGTGTTAATTCTTTCATATCACAAGCACGAGCACATAGAAAATGTGTTTTTCTGTCAGAACATTCATAGAAAATACCTTGTGTTTTTCAATGATTGAATGGAAGTCCTGGAGAGTCATCATAAAACCAGCTCCTTAATTTGTACATTCGTTGTACACAGTGGCTTTGTGCTACTGACAGGCATTCCTAACTGTTTCATTTGTTGATTCAGGTTTACCATTCATAATTTGTTTGAATTTGAAAAGATTCAGATGAATACATTCATGAATTGACGACTCATTCAGACCAGATAAACGATTTTCTCTTATCATTCATTGGGAGAGATTGCAAATTTTTCTATCTGGAAGAAATTGTTCACATTTCAAAGGGAAATTTCATGAAGACAATGCTTACTTGTTTATTTGGGGGCGATGTTCCAAAGACAGATCTAATCTTGAAGAGTTTTGATGATTATGCTTCTCACAATTCATCAAAAAGGGGGAGATGTATCAAAGTTCAAGTTCAGAGTTCAATCCAAACACACAGAATTGGAATCTGATAATTCTAACGAACGAGTATGACATGGTTCCTCGGGGGCCCTCCCTCACATCGTAGTACGGACCGTAGCGTTCGTGTCCATGGTTCCATGTATTTAGCTCATAACTCGGATTTGTGGCTTACTTTGTGTTCCACTATAATCCTTGGTAAATCGGGTAATCCCCGTCATCGGAAGATGTGTTTTGGACCGATTGTCCGTATATTACCAAAGAACTGTATTTTGCATAACTAAACTTTTGGAAAGATTTACTTTGATGCATTTGATTTTATTTCTTGAGATTTATGAATTGTATGTTCTCACTAGGCTTTAAGCCAACACTTTTTCTTAAATGATATGTATAACAGGTTTCCCTTAGCGGTGGGATGTACAGGGTTCGGAGAGACGAGTTTGGTCTCGAGGCATTTTTGAGATGACTATAGTCTGTTGATAGTTGGGCATTGTTAAGTCCCATTCTTTTGATGAATATTGGATTGTCAACTGATGTAATCTAGATAGTTATGTTTAGATTAGTTTGTTGATGAATTCTAAATCCATACAGGTTTTTGTAAGGTCTTAAGGACTGATACACTTTTGAGAAGTTTGTATCAAACCAGTTGTCATATTGCCTTAATTATGAAGTTTTAAATTACTTTGAATATTAGGACGTTACAAGTTGGTATCAGAGCTCTAGTTTAAGTGAACTAGGCATGAATGTAAAATGTCTAGACTTAGACCGAGTATGATAGGAATTGATCCGTGAGATTGGGTAGAGCTTCTAAGATGGGTTAGTCTTAAAGTCAACGGAAAGTACGTTTATCAGGCGTTGTGGTGTTCGTGACGAGAACCTTTTTGTGTTATATGTTCATAATCTCACTTAGCTAATGTTATTATGAGGATATCGTACGTAAGTGTGCTTGAACTTCTATTGCTATGACGATTGGTAATGTGGTAGTACGTTTCCTTTGTGTTTATTCAATCTTTTTCTTATCTCTTTCTTTGTTCTGTGAAGCAGTTCAGTATGGTGAATACGCGTGGTAGATCGCGTACGCGTGTGGATGGTCTGGAAGCGACAACCTCCACCGCTGATCAGCCGGAGGGAGTTGAGGTTGTTGTGTGTCCATCTGTTCAACAAATACTAGGTGGGGGGCTAGAGGTCATTCCGCGTATGGACCTGGCTTCGTCCCACCCAGTCATCAGGGATGCTAGTTCCCCGTCTGAGTTGATGGCCAGCATGATGTTGGCAATGAGGGAAGAAATGGCAAAGCAACAAGAGTTTCTGCTGAAAGTGATTGAGGACCGCGATGAGAACCATCGTAGAAGTGAGACGGTTGTGGCAAACATTGTAGCGGGTCCTAGAGGCACTGGTGCAGGAGTCAGGGCTGAGGAGCACGGGATTGTTGGTGCTCCGGGAAATAGGAAAACTTGTTCCTACAAGTCCTTTCTGGGTTGCGGACCGCCAGAGTTCTCTGGTTCCGACGACCCAGTCATGTGTGTGAAGTGGATTCGAGCGGTCGAGCAAGCTTTTGGCTCTTCCGAATGCGGAGATGAACAGAGGGTGCGGTTCGGTACCCAACTGCTGAGAGATATTGCGCTCATTTGGTGGAATGTCATTCAATCCACCCTATCTTCTGCTGTGTTGGCCTAGTTGTCTTGGGCCGAGTTCAAGAAAAAGCTGTTAGAAGAGTTTTGCAATGAAAGAACAATGTACCGAATCGAGAAAGAATTCCGGTCTCTGGTAAAGGGAAGCTTGACGGTGAGAGAGTACACCCGTCAGTTTATGGAGAAGCTTGATCTGGTGGGGCACGCTGCCCCAACGGAGAAGGAAAGGATGAAGGCATATCTGAATGGTCTACCTGCGGACATGCAATCTATGGTCCACAATTCTAAAGCTTCTAACCTCCGTGAGATGATTGAAGAAGCTCAGTACATGGAAGAGATGTTCGCAATGAACAAAGCTGAGAAAGTTGTGGTAGTGACTAATAAGAGAAAGTGGGAGAGTAGTTTTGTACCTCCCAGGAGGACCCGACCTTCTGTCGGAATCCGCAGTTTCGGCGGTTATCAAGAAACTAAATGGTGCTCGAAGTGTCGGACCAAGCACCATGGTAACTGTAACTCCACTTCTAGATTCTGCTTCAAGTGTGGTAAGAATGATCACACCGCCCGCGACTGTGCTGTCGTGGGGATGGTCTGTTTCGAGTGTAAGGCACCGGGGCATATGAAGAGAGATTGCCCGAAGCTCAAGTCTGGTAGCGTGGAGACAAAGAAGGAGAACCCTCCGAGGGTTCCGGGCCGAACATTTCAGATGACGGCCGATGAGGCCAGATCATCCGCTGATGTGGTATCGGGTACTTTTCTTATAAACTCTGTACCTGCTCGTATTTTATTTGATACAGGTGCCAGTTTCTCTTTCGTATCTGATTTGTTCTGTCAGAAGATTTCTATGCCCACTACTAGTCTTGAGGATGCATTAGTGGTAGAAATAGCCGATGGTAGTCAAGTCCTGATACACGATGTTCTAAAGCAATGTACTCTTAGTATCGAAGGGAGAGAATTCCCGATCGATCTACTGCCGATGTTGATCGGGGGTTTTGATGTTGTGGTCGGCATGGATTGGTTGTCAAACAATCGTGCCGATATCGTATGTTCCAAGAAGTTGATTCGACTTCCCAACCCCTCTGGCGAAGAAGTTGTCATCTATGGTGAAAAGAGAAAAGGTGAAGTGGCAATAATCACAATGGCAAAGGCACGCAAGTGCTTAGTAAAAGGATGTTCATCTTTCCTAGCTTATGTGATCAATGCCAAGTTAGAGAAATCAAAGCTGGAATATGTGAAGATTGTGCATGAGTTTCCAGATGTCTTTCCGGACGACTTTCCCGGGTTACCACCCGATCGTCAGTTAGAGTTTCGGATTGATCTTGTGCCTGGAGCAACACCAATTGCTAAAGCTCCTTACCGTCTAGCGCCATCAGAGATGCAAGAAATGATGTCACAACTCTAAGAGCTTTTGGAGAAGGGCTTTATAAGACCGAGTTCGTCACCCTGGGAATCTCCGGTCTTGTTTGTAAAGAAGAAAGATGGCACGATGAGAATGTGCATTGACTATCGTGAGTTGAACAAAGCTACAGTAAAGAACAGATATCCGCTTCCGAGAATAGACGACTTGTTCGATCAACTTCAAGGGGCGGGTTGTTTTTCCAAAATCGACTTACGTTCGGGTTATCACCAAGTGAAGGTGAGTGAAGAAGATGTTCCGAAAACAACTTTCAGAACGCGTTACGGCCATTACGAGTTTCTTGTAATGCCTTTTGGTCTAACGAACGCACCGGCGATATTTATGGACTTGATGAATAGAGTGTGCCGACCATTCCTCGACCAGTCGGTCATTGTATTCATTGATGACATACTCGTGTACTCCAAGAGCGAGTCAGAACACGAACAACATCTTCGAGAAGTGCTTGAAGTGTTGAGAAGGGAAAGATTGTACACCAAGTTTTCCAAGTGTGACTTTTGGCTTAAAGAGGTACAATTTCTGGGTCACGTTGTCACTCGAGACGGAGTGAAAGTGGATCCCTCCAAGATTGAGGCTATGATGAATTGGGAATCTCCCAAGAGTCCGTCAGAGATCCGAAATTTCTTGGGTCTGGCGGGGTACTACCGGAGATTTATCCAAGACTTTTCGAAAATCGCTTCTTCCTTGACAGTTTTGACTCGGAAGAATGTGAAGTTTGAATGGACCAAAACATAAAAGAAGGAGTTCCGAATACTTCAAAAGAAGTTGTGTGAAGCTCCGATTTTGTCATTACCTGAAGGGTCAGAAGACTTTGTGGTCTATAGCGACGCTTCGAAGATGGTTTTAGGTTGTGTATTGATGTAGCGGGGCAAGGTAATCGCTTACGCCTCGAGGCAGCTTAAAATACACGAGGAGAATTATCCAACCCATGATCTGGAGCTAGCGGCGGTGGTGTTCGCTTTGAAGCTTTGGCGACATTACCTCTACGGCACGAAATGCACTCTATACACGGATCACAAGAGCCTGAAATATGTCTTTGATCAGAAAGAGTTGAATATGAGGCAAAGGCGGTGGCTCGAATTTCTTAAAGATTACGACTGTGAATTTCTTTACCATCCCGGTAAGGCGAACGTGGTGGCCGATACGTTAAGTCGAAATAACTATAGCGGGAGTATTCGGAATACTCATTCGAGAATCGAGATAGTGTCTAGTCTTGTTGAAAAGATCAAGACATCACAGGTGGAAGCACTGTTAAAAGAGAATCTAAAGGATGAAGTCATGACGAAGCAGCGTTACTCTTAACGGAAGATAGCCGTGGAGTAAAACTGTTCAGCGGTCGTGTGTGGGTACCCAAGATTGGGGGTAACCGTGCGCTATTGCTAGAAGATGCACACAAATCCAAGTATTCCATTCATTCGGGGAGTACAAAGATGTACAGAGACTTGAAGCTGCACTATTGGTGGCCGGTAATGAAACTTGACGTGGCGCGTTACGTTGAGCGTTGTGTGACGTGTTCGCAAGTTAAGACCAAACATCAGCGACCGTATGGGAGTCTACAGTCTTTAGAGATTCCCGAATGGAAGTGGGAGCATATCACCATGGATTTCATGACGAAGTTGCCTAAAACTCTTCGAGGTCACGATACCATTTGGGTGATAGTTGATAGATTGACAAAGAGCGCTCACTTCTTGCCTATGCGCGAGACTTTAACGATGGATAAGTTAGCAAAACTTTATATCGATGAAGTGGTCTCGAGGCACGGAATACCATTGTCAATCGTGTCGGATCGCGACAGTCGGTTCACTTCGAACTTCTGGGTTGGGTTTCAGAAAGAACTTGGTACTCGAGTGAAGTTGAGTACGGCTTACCATCCGCAAACCGACGGGCAGAGCGAGCGAACGATCCAAACTTTGGAAGACATGTTGAGGTCTTGTGTCATCGATTTCGGGGGTAGTTGGGACTCTCACCTGCCTTTGGTGGAGTTTGCTTACAACAACAGCTACCACTCGAGTATTGGAATGGCAGCTTTTGAGGCATTGTATGGGCGAAAGTGTCGGACTCTCGTGTGATGGCTTGAAGCGGGAGAAAAGCAGTTCGCCGGACCTGAAATCGTGCAAGAGACTGCCGATAAAGTCAAGTGCATTCGTGAAAGAATGAAAGCGGCTCAGGATCGACAGAAAAGCTATGCCGATAAGAAGAGACGACCGATGGAATTCCAAGTAGGCGATCGCGTTATGCTTAAGGTATCGCCGTGGAAGGGCATTATACGGTTCGGAAAACGTGGGAAGTTGAGTCCCCGTTTCCTCGGACCTTTTAAAGGGCTTAAGCGGGTGGTTTTGCAAGCCTACCAGTTGGAACTGCCACCGGAGTTGAGCAAAATACGCAACACGTTTCATGTTTGCTACCTCCGGAAATGTTTGGCGGTAGAAGACAATGTCATTCCCCTTTCAGAGTTAAGGGTAGACGAAGGTAACCGTTGTGTGGAAGAACCCGACGCCATCTTAGAGAGAAAGTCTAAGAAGCTGCGTCACAAAGAGGTCACTTTGGTCAAAGTGCAGTGGAAGCATCACCGGGGAGCAAATGTGACATGGGAAGCTGAAGAGGATATGAAGCGAAGATATCCTCGTCTTTTTGTATAGTTGGGATTTCGGGGACGAAATCATTCCCAAGTTGGGGAGGATTGTAACACCCTGGATTTTCATTATATTTCATCGTTGTATTCTTGTGTTAAGTTGTTGTCGTTAGCACCGTGTTTGGTTTGAAGTTGAGTTGGATTTTGTGAATTTTGGGGTCAAGCAGTGAACTACGCGAGTAGCACCGCGACTAGAGGTCGCGGTACAACCCGCGTAACCCACTGGATGATGTTGGGTTTTGGGACACGAGCGAGTTATGCCACGAGTTGAAGTCGCGGCATAACCCGCGTAGTTGCCTGGCCGACTTAAGGGTTTTGACCCAAAATATCTTCATTTGTGGAGAATCTCATTCTCTCTCTCTCTTCAAAATCTCTCTCTCTCTCTAAAGTTCTTTGGATCTTCAAAGGCTCGTTAATCGCTGGTATTAGGTGCATTGCTCGGGGTTTCGGTGTTTTAAGCTTCACCTCTACGTCGTGATCGTTGTCTGGTTTTTCGGGTTTTATCCTAAAACCTACTGGTGAGTTCCTACTACCATTTTACAAACTTTATACATATCAAAACTCTTATTTGCGAAATCCGAAGTATTTCTACGGTATGATTTCATGTTCCCTACATTTTGATATAAATGAAGTTTTTGGTGACTTTCGGGGTTCCCGATCGGTATTGACAAAAATGACGGGTTCCGCCTTATTAGAAGTAAAATGATGATTTGCTTGCCCATGTTGTGGCTTATTGAAAGAATGTTTATAAACTGGTTTTATGATTATCTTTCTTACCAACAGTTGGTCTAGAAAAAGACATTTTGAAATATAAATGTGTTGATAGCTATTTATCTAGATTTGATGGTCACATGAAATATTGTGACAAGTCATGACTATACTAGTGGATCCCTAGGTATCGAGTCGACTTATGGCTGGGAAGGATATGCCCCTTCTCTTGTAGTTAGATACATTTGATCCTCGGGGGCAACTTGGTACGGTTATGTGAGACTGGTTACTATCCATGGGTCAAATTGTAGCCTAACGAACGAGTATGACATGGTTCCTCGGGGGCCCTCCCTCACATCGTAGTACGGACCGTAGCGTTCGTGGCCATGGTTCCATGTATTTAGCTCATAACTCGGATTTGTGGCTTACTTTGTGTTCCACTATAATCCTTGGTAAATCGGGTAATCCCCATCATCGGAAGATGTGTTTTGGACCGATTGTCCGTATATTACCAAAGAACTGTATTTTGCATAACTAAACTTTTGGAAAGATTTACTTTGATGCATTTGATTTTACCTCTTGAGATTTATGAACTGTATGTTCTCACTAGGCTTTAAGCCTAACACTTTTTCTCAAATGATATGTATAACAGGTTTCCCTTAGCGGTGGGATGTACAGGGTTCGGAGAGACGAGTTTGGTCTCGAGGCATTTTTGAGATGACTATAGTCTGTTGATAGTTGGGCATTGTTAAGTCCCATTCTTTTGATGAATATTGGATTGTCAACTGATGTAATCTAGATATTTATGTTTAGATTAGTTTGTTGATGAATTCTAAATCCATACAGGTTTTTGTAAGGTCTTAAGGACTGATACACTTTTGAGAAGTTTGTATCAAACCAGTTGTCATATTGCCTTAATTATGAAGTTTTAAATTACTCTGAATATTAGGACGTTACAACAGGGGTTTCGAATGGACGGACGATCACGAAAATGCACTCCAAGAGCTTAAAAAATATATGGCGTCCCCACCTTTACTATCGAAACCTGAGGATCACGAGATCCTCCAACTATATTTGGCAGTTAGTCTGAACGCTGTAAGTGCCATCCTCGTCCGAGAGGATGATAAACAACAACGACTGATATATTACGTAAGAAAGTCATTTCTCGACGCAGAAACCAGGTATTCTTCTATGGAAAAACTCTTGTTAGCTTTGATAACTGCAGCTAAAAAGTTACGACATTATTTCAAATCGTACCCTAATACTGTCGTGACTAACTTTCCTCTTAAGTCCGTCTTGAGAAAACCGGAATTAACAGGTCGACTAGAAAAATGGAGTATCTACCTTAGTAGTTACGATATTGAGTATAAACCAAGGGTTGCGATCAAATCGTAGGCATTACTTGACTTCGTCGCAGATTTCAGTCCAGAACTGGAAGCATCGACAGATATTGTGGCAACTCTCGATGATCTAACATGGACTCTATATGTTGACGGATCAACCAACGCCCGGGGGCCAGGACTGGGCATCGTTCTCAAGTCGCCACAAGGGGGCAAGATGGTGTACTCCATACGATGCGACTTCAAACCTATTAACAATGAAGTTGTGATTCCCTAGATTCAAGTTCTAATTGTTAACAAACACAATTAAGATAAGAAATCCATATGTCATTGATGAATCACAAGGATTACAATTTCACTTTCTCACTCTACTCTCTCTCTAGAATGATGTAACAGTAACCTCTTCTCTAATCTGCTCTCTCTCTCTCTACAATTCTAACTTCTCCGATTCTCAATGACTTACTTCTTCTAACGTGCTTACTTTACAAAGACAAACAAAGATATTTATACCCTTGACAATTACAAAGAAACAAACAAATACAAATACATTGACTTTGACTTTTATTAACAAAAGACTTTGACTTTCAGTAAGAGTTGACTTTCTCAGCTTTGACATCTTGAACTTTAGTCTTCAATCGTTATGATCTTGAATCCAACAATTATGTGCTCTAACAATTTAAGTTCTAATTGTTAACAAACACAATCAAGATGAGAAATCCATATGTCATTGATGAATCACAAAGATTACAATTTCACTTTCTCACTCTACTCTCTCTCTAGAATGATGTAACAGTAACCTCTTCTCTAATCTGCTCTCTCTCTCTCTACAATTCTAACTTCTCGGATTCTCAATGACTTACTTCTTCTAACGTGCTTACTTTACAAAGACAAACAAATATATTTATACCCTTGACAATTACAAAGAAACAAACAAATACAAATACATTGACTTTGACTTTTATTAACAAAAGACTTTGACTTTCAGTAAGAGTTGACTTTCTCAGCTTTGACATCTTGAACTTTAGTCTTCAATCTTTATGATCTTGAATCCAACAATTATGTGATCTAACAATCTCCCCCTTTGGATCAAGATCATTACTAAAAGATTTAGCAATGCAATCTTCTCTCTTTAAGCTCGATTGAAGTAACTCCCCCTTTGAACAATCTGTATCTTCTCTTGTAATCTCCCATTTGATACAAACATGATTTACAATCTCCTCAAAACTTTCACAAAAATTCTTTCATAATTTGGAAAGAAATTATCTTCAAAATTAGCTCAACTTGCTTCAGCAAATAATCTTCAAATAAAAATTTCAGCAAAATCAGCACATCTTCAAACATCTTTGACTTTGCTTGAATAATCTTTCAAACTCTCAAACTTTGAACTTTATCATCTTCAAATCTTTAATCGTTGAAATTTCTGATACTGACATTTCTTTAAATTCATCTCTCAAAACTTTATCATTTCTTGATACCATCTCCCTTTTGTTGATGATTTGAGCATCTATATCATCAAAACTTTCCCAAGAAATGTATTTGACCATTCTAATCTGTCCAAGAGCCTCTGATTCTGTGATCCATAACCAAGTATTCATCTAGATCTTTGCAAATCCAGACAAAATAAGAACATGTAACTCCTGAATCAACAAATGAATCAGTTAAAATGCCTGTCAGTAACACGAAGTCACTGTGTGTAACAGATACACAATATAAAGAAGCTTTTGTGATGTTCACTCCCCCAGGGCTTCCATCCAATCATCGAAATACCACAAAGGCAATTTCTATGAATGTTATGACAAGAAAACAAATTTCTTGTGTGCTCGTGCAAGTGTAGAAAGATTTAAGCACGAAAAATTGCTTTTTAAGGCTCAACATAGTGTAAACCACTGAGACAACAGTAGATAAACACAGACTCAATGTGCATGATTGAAGTGCGAAGGTGGGGCAGACTTCCTTCTTTTTCAATATCCAGATTTTCCAAATGAAAACCAGATAGATAATGTGTTGCGTCCCCAGAAAAATATGAAACATTTTCTTTTTGGGAAGAAAATGAGTGGCTGGTGGGGTATTGGCAAGAGTTGGCATGGGCTAGTTGCTTGTTTCAATAATGTTCACCAAGAATTGTGAAGCATTAGTAATGTGGCTGCCTGGTTCAGAAAGTAGTTGGTGCAGAGTTTAATATTCTTGTACTCTGTTCTCACACCTCTTTCTTTTGATCATTAAGCTCACTACTAACCAAACTCTCCTTTACATTTTACCTCATCACACCCACACTCATTTCTTTTAGACTCCTCACACTCAATCACTAAAGGATTAACTTCTTGGGTAGGAAACACTGGTTAACGTGATTTCATAGAAGTTCATGTAAGTCCTAGCACAAAGAACCCATATAATCCTATGAAAGCATAATGTTGCTCAAATGGTTTAACATTATTAGTTAAAGCTCATATACAAATGTCAGATATGAATATGCTTAGAGATATAATCATGGAAATATGAGCATTTTTAAACATTGAAGTATTTTCAAACAAGTATATTGAATGAATGAACATTAATGCAAAAGGCTTGTTTGAAAATCTGACATTGTATGAAAAATGATCATAAATGAATGATATAACAATCAAAGCTTAAGGTCAAGAATAATGGATATTGTCTATATGAAACAAAAATATATACATTCTTGAAATGACGTTTTGAAATGAAATATCGCTCAAAATTCTTTAAAGTACAAGCGGGGTGTCTTACCATCGAAAAATTGTTTCAATTTAGAGACATGGTAAGAACAATTTGATCAAAAATTAAACCGATGTGTGTGAATACTTGAAAGTATGTAGAAAAGACAAGACGCAAGTATTTATCTTTGGAAACACACGGTTTATTTATCAATTAAGCACAAAAATAAAACGAAAACATTTAAAATCACACTTCCAATTTATAAAATCTGTTTAAAAATCAGGAAGTGGTTTGAACATTTCAGAACATGTTTTCTATATCTGAAAGTTGTCCTTCTTTCAGATATATTTGAGATTAAGATAAGAAATTTACCTTTTCGCTTAATCTTAATTCTCATGAAGTCAACTGAAGTCATAAAGATATGATCTTGTCAGCTTCTCTCATCCTGTATAAGTCTCAAAGTCTAGCCAAAGCAACTTAATTCACAAAATTATTCAAAAATAAAATGACATAAAGCAGTAGCACTATTAAAGTACGAGTTCTTATATGAAATAATCAGAAATCATAATCCTTTTACTCCCCCTGAAAATATGCATCTGTAGTTTATCAGTGATAAAGCACATGATAGAGATCTACAACTCCCTTTGAAGTGTAGTTCATCATATCTTCCGAATACATATTTCCAGAAAAATTTATGTACTCCCCCTTGAAGGTTGATCTCCTCTACTGAGTATCTGAGTACACTCTCTTATAAGCCCGGGAGTAACATCTCTTTTTCATCATTGAAGTACGAGTCCTAAACTGTTGTGTTTAGAAGTTAAACTCCGTTGAAGTATGGGTCCTAAGTTGATTTACTTAGAAGCCTTCGCTCATCGGTTCTCTTACTCCCCTTTGACTGTAGATGCCTGCAACACAGAATCAACTTTTGGCTTTGGTACCCACTGGTATTTGGGTCCATAATTGTTAGTTGCAGTTCTATTGGGAGTAAGTGAGTAAGAACCATACCAGTAATGATCACTAGCTTTATGAACAAAATCATATGTATGACAGTAAGAACAATACCTCTTTTTAGATAACCTGATCAATTTATCTCTTGAATAAGCAAGATCAGGTTTACCTTTTAGCACTTTGTTCTTCTTGACTGTTGATGCATGTATACATGATTTGTTACTTGTCTTCTCTTCCTTCTTTCCTTTCTTTTCTTTCTTCTTCTCATCATTCTTCTTATCTTCAACTGGTTTTACTCTCCATACCAGCTTTTCTTCTTCATATCTTCTTCTTCTCCTTCTTCTTTGTGTATTTGAACCATCTACATTTTGATCATAGAAAATGTTAGTAGTACGAATCTGATCAAATGAATTAACTAACCCTCTTGAAGAAACAGTTTTCTGATGTGAGCTTGCAGTTGTCTTGAAAGAACCAACTGAACTATTTCTAGGTGAGTGGATTTTTGACTCTGGAGTCGTTTGCTCAGTCACCACCACCTTTGAAACAATCTTTTCAAGCTCTTTTACCTTTGAAGAGTAACTGTCTCTTTCTTTTACAAGAAGGTCAATCTTCGTCTTGAATTCAGACTTCGTTTGCTGCTCTATAAGCACACAAGTAGATAACTCAGATAACTTTGCAGTTAGCTTCTTTATCTCTGCTTCAAATAAGCTTCTTTCTTCCTCAAAGCCCATTTCAGCATTTTTCCTCTGACCAGATATTTCTTTGAATATCCCAACATTCTTTTGCTCTATGGTCTTTCTTTCCTTTGCAAACTTTTCTCTTTCAATAATGATCACTTTCTCAAAATCAGAAACTTGTTGAGAAAGTTTAATGCATTTAAGCTCAATTGTCTTCTTCTCTTCAGCACTTTTTCTAGAAAACTCGAAGAATTTCTTAGCAAACTCTTCCTTTTCTTTCTCAAAAACTGATCTTTCTTCAACAATTTGCAATTCTAATTCAAAGATCTTCTTTTCATTAGTACACCCTGTTTGCTGAAACTTAACAATGTGATCTTCTAATTCTGAGATCTTGCTCTTTAACTCAGTGTTTTCAGCTTCCAAAAACAAGACCTTTTCTTCATTAAGTCCAGAAGTCTGTTTCAGAAGATCTTCATTTATTTTCTTTAACACACTGACTTCTTCTCTCAGTAGCTTCCTTTCATCAGAATATTTCTTTAACCTCTTGGTGTAGTAATCAACTGAGGAAGCAAGATTTTTGTTTTTTAATTTGAGCTTGTGAATCTTCTTTTCATCATCATCAGAAAAATATCCCATCTTGAAAATCTGTTAACAAAAAGAACTTGAACTTGATCGTTAATCCAAATGAAATCTCAAAAATACAGAAAAACTTGAAATAAAAATTCAGAGATTTTGAACAAAAAAAGAACTATGTCCCCCTCCGCAGACTTAGCATGGGGGTCCTGCTACCCGGTTAGCGGGTGGGGTCAAGGCGCAACGCCCTTGCGGGGTCGAGGGGCAGCGCCCCTAGAGAAATTTTTTTCACTATTAATGGGCATATTACAGTTTTAAAATTTTCTCAGAAAAAATTCTAAGTATGAAAACTCGAAAATCACTGTGGAACTCGCAGATTGTTGAAACTCGCAAGTCGCTGAAACTCGCAAGATACTATTCACTGATAAACACGCAGATAGAGACGTGCGCGTTTGAGAAACTCGCTAGTTGTTACTAGCGCGTTTTGACCAAATTCGCTAACCACTGTTTACTTATAACTCGCAAGTTGAGGCGTGCGCTTTTCTTGAACTCGCAGATGCCTAGATACGCGTTTGAACAAACTCTCAAGTCAAATGAACTCGCAGATCACTGTTCTGCTGGAAATCGCACGCTTAGACTTGCGCGTTTGTAGAACTCGCTAACCACTACATGCGCGTTCCAACACATAGAAAATATTTCTCAAAACTCTAAACTCCCAGACTTCAACCAGCGAGTTTCTAGAACTCGCTAATAATGCCTTGCGCGTTTTTGACCAAAACTAAGATTCTTCAGCTTGCGCGTTCTAACGAATGAACATGCGCGTTTTGTAGATCTTGCGCGTTCTTCAGATTCCTTGCGTGTTCTTCATCTGATTCACCAAAAATTCAATCTAAACTAAGAATTTCCGCACCAAACTTTGAGAATTTACTCACATATTCATCGAGAACACAATACAATCAACTAATTTCGATCTAAAACACAAATCTATACAAATCGACTCGATTACAGTGTTTAGAACTCGTGAACAAAAACTTCAACAAAATCCAAAATTACAAGAAAATTACAGTGCAATTGACAAATCAAATCATACAAACATGATCGATTATACTATATGAACAAACTCTGATTGATTTCAACACCTAATTTGCACTAAAACTCGAAATTCGATTTGAACTTCGATGAACAGTGACGATGAACAGTAACAACAAACTTTTCTTGATTTCTTGATTTGATTTCGATTTGGATCTGCTCTGATACCAATTGTGATTCCCTAGATTCAAGTTCTAATTGTTAACAAACATAATCAAGATGAGAAATCCATATGTCATTGATGAATCACAAAGATTACAATTTCACTTTCTCACTCTACTCTCTCTAGAATGATGTAACAGTAACCTCTTCTCTAATCTGTTCTCTCTCTCTACAATTCTAACTTCTCGGATTCTCAATGACTTACTTCTTCTAACGTGCTTACTTTACAAAGACAAACAAAGATATTTATACCCTTGACAATTACAAAGAAACAAACAAATACAAATACATTGACTTTGACTTTGACTTTTATTAACAAAAGACTTTGACTTTCAGTAAGAGTTGACTTTCTCAGCTTTGACATCTTGAACTTTAGTCTTCAATCTTTATGATCTTGAATCCAACAATTATGTGCTCTAACAGAAGCTGAATACGAAACTTTGATCGCAGGATTGAATATGGCCCACGACTTGGGGGCAACGAAGCTTCATGTTAAGAGCGACTCACTCTTAGTCGTGAATCAAATGAATGGAGACTTTGCTGCTAAAGACTCTAGAATGACAACATATCTCAAGATAGCCAAAGACAAATCCGAGGAATTCAAAGAATTTTCTATTTCACAGATCCCAGATATCAGAATACTCAAGCTGGCGCATTAGCCAACCTTGGGTCGACACTTGGGAATCATCCATTCGATACCATTCCCATAATTCATCTGGCGACATCATCTATCGACATAGAAAGAGATATACAGATGATCGAAGAGGAAGACAATTGGTCGATTGACATCAAGAAATTTCTAATAAACGACCAACTTCCTGAAGACAAATTGGAAGCCAGAAAATATGATTTAAGGCATCCAAATACATTGTGCTTAGAAATCAGCTCTACAGACGATCGTCGACAGGACTAAAATTGCGGTGCGTCACCAGCAAAAATCAAGTCCAAAGCATTTTGAAATAAATGCATGAAGGTGAGTGTGGCAATCACTCGGGAGGTCGCAGCTTGGCAAATCGTATTTCCCGACAACGATACTACTGGCCAACTTTGCGACAAGATGCAATAAGGTACGTCCAAAGTTGCGACGCATGTCAACGACATTAAGGTATGTCTCATAAACCCTCTGAACCCTTGAATTCGACTTTAACTCCATGGCCCTTCATGCGATGGGGGATGGATATTGTCGGCAAATTACCTCCGGCCCCCGGGCAAAAGGTATACCTTCTAGTCCTTACAGATTATTTCTCAAAATGGATAGAAGCGGTTGCTTACTCCTAGGTACGGGACAAGGAAGTCATTTCCTTTATCCAAACTAATATTATCTACAGATTTGGAATTCCATCTGAAATTGTATGTGATAACATGTCACAATTCATAAGCGATAGAACCCAACAGTTCTGTGAAGATCGTAACATCAAACTTACGACTTCAACACCCCGATATCCCCAGTCCAATGGACTCGCTGAGTCAAGTAACAAGACAATCGTTAACTCGATCAAGAAAAACTTAAGGCTGCCAAAGGCAAATGGTCGAAGAACTTTCGATAGTTCTTTGGGCTAATCGTACGACACCTCGTACATCCACAGGACATACACCTTTCTCTCTTGTCTACGGTTTCGAAGTGGTCTTGCCTGTTGAGACCCAAATTCCAACCTCACGACACTCGACGGTCGAACAAAACTTAGTCGATCTAAGTTACGACATCGATGCACTAGAAGAATTGGGAGAATCAGCCTTGATCAGGATGGCTTCACAAAAACAATTGGTCGAACGACATTTCAAAACAGGTGATCATGTCTTGTGACGAGTGTTTCAAAACACACAAGATCCCGACTCGGGTAAATTATCACCAAGTGGGAAGGACCGTATCAAATAACTGAGGTTGTTGGAAAGAGAGCCTACCGGCTACAAACCCTCGACGGTCGAGACATTCCTCAAAGTTGGAATGTGGTACACCTAAAAAGGTATTTCTTCTAAAACCCATTTCCTCTTCTCTTGCGATTATCTCTCTACAAACCTTACTGACTTAAGCATCAGAGCGTCGTTGGTCAAACCAACGACCCCCCTTGTTTCAACAATTTCACTACAGGATCAGTCAAACATTCAACTGTATTTACGCCCTACGATTGTCCCACGACCAAGTCGAGTAAATCTAAAGGGTCTTAAGGTCTAAACCTTATTAATGCTTGGACAAACCGTAAGTTCCTTGTGAATTTATTTTGATTAACAGGTTTCTAATCGATATACTTGTGACTTACGTCGAAACACAGGTTCTTTATATGCTAGCTCAGCCGTAAGCTCGACTAGCACTGAATTATGTTCGAAGTACTTTATACTTCTAAGCCATCTGTGATTCTCGCGGGTTACTTGAATTTTTATCTAATATTTGTTTACGATCGATTGTTTATACTTATCGTAGATTGTTTTAACTTTCATTAAAGTATCATTTGTCCTTCGATTACTATCCTTACGTATGTCGTAAGTTACTTATGCAATTACTTTGTTATCTGTTTTAACGAAGTATAAGATGTAACAACAGTGCAATCTGTTCAAAAGTATTTTCATTAAATACCTAAAAAGGTATTACAGTGCGTGGCACGACCACCAACGGTCGCCCGATCAAAAGTGCAAAAAAGAAAAATCAACCCAAACTAAGGAGCTAGTTGTTCCTGCTACTGCGGGTCGGACGCAACATCTCCACCATTAGAAACGTCATCCCCCGACTCGACTTCTTGCTCATCTTCTGAGTCGAGGTCTTTCCCAGCCCCGACTGACTTCAAGAAGAAGTTGAGATCATCTTCAGCCGACGCCAGGGGATCTTGGACCCTCAGGTGACGCCGAATCAATGTTGCTCGAACTTTGAGAGGGGTAAAGTCTCGATGGACTTTACATCCTCCTCAAGTCCGGCGATTTGCTCCTTCGCCGCCCCCAACTCCGATATAAGGGCCTCGACCTCTTTTTTATTCATGTTCGATACCTTCTTAGTCGCCTCTAGCTCCGCCTCCGCCACAGACGCTCGACCAAGGGCCTCCCTCAGCTGCCCTCGGAGCTCCTCCTTTACATGATCATCGACCTCAGCTTGATTGATGGCGTCGTCAAGTCGAAAGGAATACTCCTCTTTCTTGGCCTCCACTTCCTGGACCCTGGTCTCCGCCTCTAAAGCCCTAGCAAGTGTCGCCTACTCTTTGGCTAGAGCACTCGGGACAATACCCCGAATCTGGTCCATGCAGGTATTCAAGACCAATCCAACTTCAAAGGCCTGCACAAAGACATGATGTCAACTAAAATGATGGAAGACCATAAACCTAAAAAAGAATCGAAAGATTTTTACCATGAAAGAAAGCCCCGAGGCATGGGCAGCCAAGTAGTCGATCGATACATCCTTGTATCGATCGGAGAAGGTCGGCAGAAGGAATTTCCCCAGATGAGGAAATAAAGTCTTCCTCCCCAAATTTCCCGTCGACATGAAATCACCTGGAAGGGTAAAACTCATGTCGATCGGGGCCGGAATATCCTTAGTCTGCGGACTCTTCCCCTTGTTTTGGGAAGAGGATGATGGCCCTGTCGTTCGTCGTCCATGCCGGAGGGGCCTGCGAAATCGGCTCTGCGTCGATCGTCGAGGACGCCGTCATCTTCTCCGGAACAGTGTCCTCAAGACCACTGTCCTTTGAAGGAGGTTCCCTCGGAACCACCTTCGTCTTCTTAACCCCCGACCCAGATGTCGGGGGGCTTTTCTCATGATCTCTCGCCCTTTGCGGGCAAGCTGTGCGAGGGCCTCTCTCTTCGAGAGCCCAGTCGATGGTTTGGTAGGGGTCGATCCTCCTGAAACATCAAACAAAAAATTACTGAGTGAGTGACATCTTAAGCAAAGACTAGACCTTGCATGATCTACAAAGGAACGTTGTACGACTAAACCTAAAAAAGATCTTATGACCAGTGGTGACATCCAGACTACTAGACCCACTAACTTTATAAAACTCATGGGTGACGTTTACTCGACTAGACCCCATAAAAATCTTACGATCTGTGAACGATTGACACAGTGAAGAATCGTACGATTAGTGAGTAAAGTCCATTCGACTAAACTCACCCGTAGATGATGTCCTACGACTAGACTCTACATGAGGAATAGACATACCTGCCATCTCCACCTTTCGGAGATTTCTCAGTGGGTTCTTCCTCCTTCTTTTTCTCTTGTCTCTCCTCTGTCCTGACGTATTGAACGCCGTCGTCCCTAGGGGTGTAAACGAGTCGAGTCGAGTAGTAGGTTAATCGATCCGAGCACAAAAAATTAATACTGGGCTCGAGCTCGACTCGAGCTCGATTAACTTTTCAATGCAAGGCTCGAGCTCGAGCTCGAATATTTTTTGAGTTATCGAGCTCGAGCTCGATGCTCGTTTATGGGTTCGAACTCGCGATCGATTAACTCGTTTATCGGCTTGAGCTCGATAACTTTTATATTTTTATTGTATGATTAATAAATATATGAGCATGTTTGGCTCGAAAAAGGGTATATGCTCGAATGGCTCGGCTTGGCTCGACTCGACTCGAAAATTTAATCGAGTTTTCGAACGAGCCGAGTCGAACATCGGTGTTATAAAGCTCAGCTCGATAAGTTAAACGAGTTCTATTTTGTGTTCGAGATCGACTCGAGCTCGATAACAATTAAGCTCGAGCTCGAGATAAACAAGCTCGATCTCGAGTAACTCGTTAAAAGCTCGACTCGTTTACACCCCTACTCGTCCCCTTCGTCCCAGTCGGCGGTAGGCCGGATCGTAAAGAATGAACGATCCTCGATGCTGAATTCGAGGAACCGATCGATCTTGGCAGCTGAATCGTCAGAAGTTTCAGCTACCGTAAAATCAATCACTGACAAGAAAGCAAAACAAACGTTAGTAAAAAAAACCCTCAAATGAACTAATGACTTAAAAAGATTCAACATCTTACCTTCGGTATTCCATCCCATGGTGAGCCACTGGATATCACCGGTGACTGATGATAAGCGACCAAAGACATATCTTATCTTCCAGTTGCGGTCATTAACCGCAGTCGCTTGAACCAAGGTACGAGACCATCTATACTTAGAAAAGAGGTTGTACCTGTGGTTTGCCTCCGCCTTGACCGTATACGCCGAGAGGAGATCATAAACGGTAAATGGCGACTCCTATCTATCCGTCAATCGTTCGATCACATGAACGATTCTCCAAAATTGGGTCATTATCTGCCCCGGAGACAAGTCAAAGATCACGAGGAACGATCTCGATAATGGTGAATAGGGCCATGTGAACCCTATCTTGAATGGATATTCGTATATCACGAAATATCCCTCAGGACATTGCTCCGGACGGAGCAACACCGGTGGACTAAGGGCTATTTCCCCTAGAATCTTAGCCAACTATCTAAAGGACTCGATATCCTCTTCTTCACTAAAAACACTAATGCGATCTAGCGACATTGAAAAATCGGGATCGTGTATGGTCGCTACGTAAAAGCTGAAAGTGTCCCAATTCTTCCTAGGCTTTTGTGCTTGAGTCTTTAAACGCATAAAACCGAAAAGAAATCGTACCTTAAAAATCACTAAGACCTCGAATAAAGTTTGGCAACGATTTGCTACGGAATTCAGGGTTTTGGCAAGAATACTCTCCGAAAATCTTTGATCGCGTAAAAGCAAAGGATTCAAACATAGCCAATATTTATATACAATCCGATGTCAGGACGAACCATCAGATCATCAGATGGGTGACACATGTATCGACTCTTCCCCCACTTCTATGGATGGACGACACCTGTCCCTACACCTGACACAACATGCCCCACGTCAACATGACATCACAACAGTAAAAACGAATGCACGCTTCCCCTCATAATTGCTTTGGTTATCGAGGAAATGATTTAATTACAAGAAATCAACACATGTTTCACTTGATTACAAAATTCGAAAAAACGGCTTGCCGCCTAATTTACGAATTTTGGGGGCAAACTGTTTGGGTAAATTTCCACAAGTTACCACCGACGGAAGATAACCGAACGTCTCCAGTCTATGGACCATTCTTGTATTAAGATAAGATCCTGACAACATCGTTCGACAGAAAACATCGTCGTCCTCGACGACGATCGTCGTGAGTTTCCCACATCCATGACTAACAGGATCTCTTGACAGGCATATATCTTTCGACCTATGTAACGGAACTAACAATCATTGATCATTTATTGCATACAACCATTTTTCCTTTGTGGATCTCTTATTACAGGTTTAATGCACATAGTGACCAACGGATATAACGGACGACCGCCATCAAGATCTATCAATATCTAGACCGTTGGACCATCAATACTCATTTATGGCAAAATAAGTTATATATACAAACTTAAAGAGCTACGCAAAGGACAAACAGAGATATACACATCATCATCTAAAGAGCAATTACGAATATATAATTTTCAAGCATTGCTTCAAGCATAATGTTTCGACTGAAGTGTTACATTGCACGACGTTTAGCTCAATCGCACGATTACATTATTTCTTTACTGCAATATTGTCAATTGTACGTGTAATCACTCGTTTTAAAGGACGACGTCCCTGTTTGACGTCCATAGTGCACTTGACGATTCTCACTATCGTCCGTGGTTTTTACCCTCGACGGGCTTTTCCGCGTCACCAAATCTTTGTGTTCATCTTACTTTTTATCCTTGTCGTGTGATTTGTCGAGTGATGGCCTACTTTATTTGTTAAAGCTCCACATCGACCTCAGATCTTCCTTTGGACAATTTTTGGCATTAACATATATATATATATATATATATATATATATATATATAT
The DNA here is from genome assembly GCA_954870635.1 of Arctium minus. Taxonomy (NCBI): domain Eukaryota; kingdom Viridiplantae; phylum Streptophyta; class Magnoliopsida; order Asterales; family Asteraceae; genus Arctium; species Arctium minus. Next base: position 14,771,389 of record OX941097.1, on the reverse strand, counting down.
TTAATGTATTTATTATTATAATATAATATATTATATTATATATATGCACACACACTGTTGGGTAGTCTCCCCACCGCTAAGAATGTCCGACAACGAGAAAGAATGTCCCCGCCGGTGCCCATCCCTTTTCTCTGGCCCCTCTTCCCCCTTTTCTGGCCATTCACTTCGTCCCCTTCTCCCTTCGACAACACCCATATTTCACACGTTCAAGCCCTCTATGGCAGATCCCCTACTGTTTACACCTTTATCCGTCGCTAACCTCACCTTTCTTTTTCCCTATTACCGAGAACTTCTGGAACACATAAAAACACAATAGAAAAGGTGTTCAAACACTTTAGTATGTTACACAAAACTGAATCTAATGTACAATCATCAATCACTTTCATCACAAATACAAATTAGTGTTATATCTCAATTTTTTTTTTGTAAATATGTAGTTCATCGGAATATACACAAATCGAACTCCTCACCCACACTGTCTCCCTCTATCTTCAATGAGCAAACAAAGAAGATACACATATGGCCTGTGAAATCAAGAGACCAATGCCATCGTATCTTTCCTAACCTAGAACCAAAGCCCACCAAATCCAGAAGCAAATCTCACCTAATCGAGAAGAAAGAGATGTAGATAAAGTCAAAGGAGATAAGGCGGTGAGCGGGTTTCTTATTGCAGGCATGGGACCCAGTGAGGGGCGTCTCCTCGACGAAGATACATAAGATGAACATAAAGGTGGTGCAGGTAGAAACAATGATTGGAGTTCATCGACAATAGTTTGGGTGCATTAGTATTCATCTGTGGTGGGGAGGTCGATGCAGAAGTGATCGAAGGTTGTCCCGGTGTGGTTATGCATGTAAATGTATTTGTATTTTTATATATATAATATAATATATAATCCTCTTAAATTTTTATTAAAAATAGATAAGAGGGTAAATGACAATAATACCCCTTGAGTTAATGGATTGAAGTTAACTCCGTTACGGACAGTGACCCAGGTTGATACGAAATGCAAACCACAGGGAACCCTGGTGTACTTATTTCAAAATAGGGACCATATCCAAATTTTGAGCTAACCACAAGGACCAATGGTGTAATTTACTCTTATTTTTATATGATAGTTGTAAACTTCTACTCTACAAATTAGTGCTATTGAAAATCTTTGTTTCTTGATAAAGAAAATAGAAAAGCAGCGATAGACATTACGACAAAACCAGGTTTATAGGACGTCAAAATTTTCTAAATGTCCTATTAAACTATTTTACAACTTTTAAATTTATAGGACCAAACAATTGTGAGTTATATGTAGGAGTGTTGCAATAAGTTTATAGTATGATTTTGGACATTTTAACAAGTTTTTAGGACAGTTCAAAACTAAAATGTTGTATTAGCTAATTCAAAAACCTTTAATTCCGATGAAGGACAAATAAATGAAGGTGTTTGAGTGAATACGTGTGTCGTGTGGTCTTAAACGAATGTTCTATGATTCTCTAGAAAATTACTTAAGGCTACACGTATGCATCAATAGAATACTATTATTAATACGAATAAAAATATGCTATATTTCTAAGTTCCATGTTCATTTCTGGTCCCGTCAATCATATGAATACACGTTATTTTTTATTAAATAGAAACTTATTTAACACATTTTTTATTCTTTGTGCTCATAGAAATGATGATATGGTTTTACGTAATTAGTGGATATAAAAGAAACATAAAATTTGGAGACAACATATTTTTAATTATTCAACTTATTAATACACGTAAGAAAGCTTAGCTTGCCCAGATGGTGTGTACTTTATCATATGATGAATTAGAAGTTGCTAATTTAAAATTCCAGATGTGCTTTTTTGCTTAAGCTTCATCGTCAAGCTTTCGAGCAGAATATTCATGAACATGCCCACTACATTATCAAGAGTGCATGAATGACATACAATGGAAATTTTATCCCTAATTAATTAACTATGGTTTGTCCAACTGTTAATTAACGGTCTATAAGATTAACTAAAATGCGAAAAAGTTGGTCCAAATCCAATAGTTAAAAAAATCCATAGAAGAAATTAACAGCCATTCAGTTGTCATAATTTTCCAATTAGCTTCCGTCGATCGTTGACTTAGATTGTCCACTCTATCAAAAATTGAATGTCAGTTGTTGATTAAAGCGAAATAATTGGTTGGATCAACAACCCTATTGTGTTGCATAAAAATAATGGTGTAAATTACCTTTAAGCAACGAAATATTTTTTCTTCACTAAAATAAATATAGTTATCGAGTCATTTATTAGTTCATGAATAAACATTAGATTTAATCTTATCTGTTGTGGTTATATTAATTTTTCATAAAATATGACTTTGTCTAATATATGTTAGAGTTGCATATAGACTAGTCACGTTCGAAAAAAAAAACTAGTTTAGTCAAAGTTTTGTCAACATAGTTAAAAAAAGAAAACCTGATTAAAAAAAAAAGGTTTACTGGCGCGGACCTATGGCCACGTGGCCCACTTTTGTGGGCCCTACATATCCTAGCCTCTTAGATATGCACCGGAAAAGGCCCCCTGTCCCCCCCGAGACTCGAACTCTTGCGTTTCAAGCACTCGTTGGAGCGTTTACGGAGTAAGGCTGGCCACCAGGCCAAAGGCCTGATGGTTAGAAAACCTGATTAGCTTAATTCTGATCTGGTTTAGTAAAAGTCCAATCTTAATATGGGTTCTAATTCATTTTAGTACTACTTTTTATTTGATTAAATATGATATAATAATAACAACAATTATTATTATTATTATTTTATTATAACTGTCGGTTTATTAATTTAAGAGTGCTTCAACTCTATTAGAGCATCTCCAACAGCATTGCTAAAATAGAAAAAAATGGTTTTTTTTTTGCTATTCATCTCCAACAGTTTTGCTATATGGTTTGTTAAAATGGAGAAAGATCAAAAAATCTCTAAATATAGAGAATTCTCTATAATCTCTAAATTAGAGAGAAAAAACATTATTTTATTCAATCCAACCAATAAGATTCAATTTTTAACATTTTATTTTAAGTTTTTTTTTTAAAAAGTGTATTGGGATGATAAATTATGGAATATTATAATAATATAAATAATGATTGATTCTCTAAAATAGAAAAGTTGTTGGAGTTAGAAGAAAATGTTTTTAGAGATTTTGACTTTCCATTCTCTATTTTAGAAAAAACTTAACAATGCTGTTGGAGATGCTCTTACAAGTTTAAAAAGAGGGAAAAAACTAACGGATCATAAGGAAAGAACAAAACGGGTGGGTGTTTATTGTCCACACTATAAAATACAGAATCTTCTTTTGTCAGTGATCAATCAGTAAAACTCATCAACGACGAATATAATGAATATCTATTAGAAATTATTTAATTAAATTTTAAATTAAGTTCCGCCGGTAAATTTATCAGATTAAAATTTATTTTTTTTTAAATTTTTCGACGAATTACCGACGAAAGTCAACGAAAATGGCTCAAAGTCAAGTTTGACCGATCTGTCAGTGATCCCTCACTAGTCCATCGATGATCACCGACAAAAATTTCCGTTGGTGAAATCCATCGGTGAAGATCTCTTTTTTAGTAATGCCAGTATGTGTTTTACCCTGTCCAACTCAAAAAAGTATAGCAAGAAAAGAACTGACAGTCTAATAAGGTCCAAACTTATAATGTCATGATTCTTATCATCGGACCCGATCCAAATGTCCCTATCTCTATTGTGTATGACTACAAACTTTGATCAAGTTGACTTAATCAGCCAAATATCTAATACTGTAATATACATTTTGGATATTTGAAAAAAAATATCGTTCTTTCTTTTTTTCCTTTTATTAGTTTTTATAATAATAAAACACAGAGAGGACCACAAATTGGGCCATAAATTGTCCCCGATCTGTAACACCCCGATTTTTGGTTTGGCCAGATTCGAAGACGTTTGGAAGCAGTGGCCCGCGCAAGTTGTCGCGCGGCTTTGCCCGCGCCATGAGCCGCGCAGAGGACTGTTCTTCTGCGGATCCAGTATTCGGCGCGAGTCACTGCGCGGCTCTGCCCGCGCCATGACCCGCGTGGAGGCTCTGAACGCCTTAAATGAGTTTTCAGCCCCAAATTCATTTATTTCCCATTTCTCCCTTCACTGATTTCTCTCTCAAAATTCTCCCTCTTCATTTACTCTTCTAGGGTTTCTTCATCTTCACCTACCTCACTTGATTTCTAGGAGCTAAGTGTACTCATCCAAAGATTAAAGTTTGGGCTTTTGTTCACCTCCTCCATCTTCATCTTCTCCAAAGGGTCAAAGTCTAAGATTTGGGGTTTTCCTCTAAAACCCACTTGGTGAGTTTCTACTATCATTTTCTAAACTTTATACATGTTAAAACTTACATTTTGAACTCCTACATATCTCCTTGGATTTGGATTTAAGTTTATCACATTTTGACCTAACTTGGGTTTTGGGAGATTTTAGGGTTCCCAATCATTTTCAAGAAAAATAAATGGTTCCATCTTATTTGAAGTAAAATGGGTATTACTTGCACTTTTATGTGAGTTACTTGAAGGAATGTATATAATCTCGTTTTATGACTTTCATTCTTATCAGTAGTTAAACTTGGAAATGCACTTTGAGATTAAAATGTTATTGGAACCATATGACTAATTATGGTTGGTCACAATGAAATTGTGACAAGTCTAGACTATTACTAGTGGATCCCTAGGTATTGAGTCGGCTAATATTATTAGGATGTCTTTTCCTCTTTTTGTAGCTATAGATGCATTTGACCCTCGGGGGCCTTTGGTACGGTTATGTGAGATCGGTTACTAGCCATGGGTCATAATGTAGTCCTAGTGAATGAGTATGACTTGGTTTCCTCGGGGGCCCTCCCTCACATCTTAGTACGGACCGACGTTGTTTGTGGCCATGGATTCCAAGTATTTAGCTCACAACTCGGATTGTGGCCTACTTTTGTGTTCCGCTACAATCCTTGGTAAATCGGGTATCCCCCGTCATTGCAAGATGAATTTTCGGACCGAATGGTCCTTATGTGACAAAGATTTCAATTGTAACCTAAACTTTCTTGAAAAGATTTCCTTTCGATACAATTGTCTTTATCTCTTGAAATTATAAACTGTATGTTCTCACTATGCTTTAAGTCTAACACTTTTTCTCAAATGATGTGTATAACAGGTTTCCTTAGCGGTGGGTTGCCAAGGGCTTGAGAGTCAAGCATGGGTTGAGGCATTTTTGAGATGAATAGTATTTGATGAAGGGAATGAAATTAAGTCCCTTATTTTGGTGATTTTGGATTGACAACCGATGTAATCTAGATAGTTTATGTTTAGATTAGTTTGTTGTTGATTTCCATATCCGTACACAGTTTTTGTAAAGGATTAGTACTTTTCCCCTTTATGGGAGGTTTATATCAAATACAAACGTCATATTGCCCAATTTTACAAATTTTAAATTACTCTGAATTTTAGTGTGTCACACGATCCGAGTATAACCGGACTGTTAAGAAAAAAATTGTAATCGATATTATACCTTCAACGAAAAATACTATTGTAGTGTAATCAGACATATAATCGATCCCTTAACCAACCCACTTTAAAAAAAAACTATTTTAATTTCTTTTCATAATTTTGTTTCTATAAACTTCAACTACAATTTTGTTTTCCCAATTGAACCACTGAAATAAGATTCAAAATCTGTTTTTATTAAAATTATTTGTTGTTTGGTGTCGATTTCATATTATTTATACAATTTTTAGACATTGTTATGTTTCATATTTAGAAATCAAGAAGGTTATCGGAATACAATAGAAGGATACATTTTGTTAAGAGTTGTCTACCAAACGCATAACGAGTGTTACTTATCTTGTCATGTGAGCATGACAATGACCGAGTATCTTACCGGCCTACCGGGTAAGAATCATAACAAGAACCTAGAATCTTACCAAGTAAGAATCATAGCAAGGACCTAGAAGTTTAATTGGTAAGTGAGGCAGAAGACTCTTACCTGGGAAGGGCTTATCAGGTAAAGAATGTTTACCAACAATCAATTTTTATGGTCGACAATATTACCCGATAAGGTAAGTGAGCTGCAACAAACTCAGGATTTTCGCCGAGCGGTTGCACCTTAAAGATGGATCAGAGACCCACAAAGTTGTACAATGTGTTTTTAGCTGACTTCCACTGTTTCATGAGATTTTTTGAGTTTTTTGGTTGATTTCGAGTATTTTTTTCGGCTTTTTGGTTGATTTCAAGTAAATTATTCTGTTGATTTCAAGGGGTTTTTTGTTTTTTGGTTGATGTTTCTTGTATTAACTAATATATCGGAACATCCCTCAAAGTCTAGCAGTACACCTTTCATGTCCCGAAAAAAATTCTACTTTACGTTGAGCAGGTGCACGATACGCCACTCGGGCCTTCATAGGTTTGCCCTTGTAAGTGAGGGTGGTGACTTTTGACGATAAACGCTTATCGGTAAACTTATTGATAAACGTTTGATAAACAACCACTTAATTATTCTTCAAAATTAAAATAAAAACTGGGCCTTTTTCCCAGTCCTAACTCCTAACCAACAGCTCTCTTAACCAGTTTAAAAAAGAATCGGTAACTGGACTTGGGGTTTACTCGTTAGCAACTTAATGAGCTTAACGAGACACACAACTTATTTGGTCAGCTATACATGACTGTTTGGTAGTAGCTTAATGATATAAAAAGTAGTTTATTCAGTAAGCTTCCAGGAGGGAGCTTTATTCAAAAAACCAAGTTTTTCCAAACCAGCCTCTCTCAATTAGAAAACACGATTATTCCATCTACGACAAAACCTCTCAAACAGAAACTTTCTCAATTTATATATACAGACAGATTAACCTACGCATACAGATTTATTCTAACCGAACTTAATGAAAAATCAGCCAAACAACCCATTTTCATGACTCGACCTAATTGTTCATCGGGGCCCCTATCCCCCCCCCCCCCCCCCCCCCCCACACACACACCCACCCACCCACCCACACCCACACACCCTAACCCCCAACAAATTTGGAAAATGACCCGTCTAGATGCTGACACGTACTTGCATGAATATCTAATGACTAATATTTATATATACTTACCACCTAAATTCCAACCAATATATAATCATTGACATGCGCCATAACTTCCCACATAAAATCTAACCCTATCTTTCTACTATATATTTTTAATTATTATCCTATTTATTTATTTATTACTATTATAAAAAAAATACAAGATATTAAGTATTCTTTAAATAGAAAGTTAACTATTTGAATAAAAAAAAGTTACAAGATAATAAGTATATTTTTTAAATATTAATTTTAACGAAAGACTGTAATAAAACTGGATTTATAGCATGTCAAAAATGTTTAAATATTTTAATAGACTATTTTTAAGATTTAATGCATATGACTAAATAATAAAGTGTCATATCTAAAGGTGTTGTAATAGATTTGAATGATATTTTTAGGCGTCGTAACAAGTTTTTTAGGACTTTTTTATAAGAAACATTGTATTAACTATTTTATACAACACTATTTAAAAATGTGTATTGTAAAAACAAGTGTCATATAAAGAGATGTGTTCATTACACAGTCTCAAAAGTGTCATATAAAATAGTTAATACGACATTTTGTATTATAAGTGTCTTAAAAACTTGTTAAGATGCCCAAAAACGTCATATAAACTTATTACAACACTTTTAGATAGAACGTTTTATTGTTTGATTCTATAAACTTAAGTCATATAAAGCGATCTATTGGAACACCTAGAAATTTTTCGTGTCCTATAAACCGGTTTTCTTGTAGTGGTTCAAGAAGGTTGTGATAGTGATGATAAGGGCTTTGATGGGGAGGCTACAACCGTTAGTGATTTTCAATACAATAAAATTGAGTTTATCGAATGTTAAAAGTTTCTAAGCGTCCTAATTGACCGTTTTATAAGACTTAATAATTTAATTATAGGACCAAAAAATAAAGCGTCTTATTCTAAAGGCGTTGTAATAAGTTTTTATAGGACGTTTTTAGGCGTTGTAACAAGGTTTTTTAGGATATTTTTATCGAAAAAAAACGTCGTATTAGTTATTTTATAGAATAGTAATTGAAAACGTGTATTCTAAAATCAACTGTATTATAAGAAGATTGGTTTATAGAACACTTTCTAAAAATTATCCTATAAAATAGCTAATACGACGTTATGTACTAAAAATGTCATAAAAAACTTGTTAAGACGTCCAAAACTATCCTATAAATTTATTACAACGCATTTAGATAGAACAAGTTTATTTTTTGGTCCTATAAATTAAATCTAATAAAAAAATTCTATTATAACATTTAGAGGGTGTTTGGTTCATGGATTTTGAAGGAATTAGAAGAAATTGGAATGAATAATTATTTGATCCTAAAGTGAAATCATTGAATTTCATCCAATACCTACTAACCAAACACGTGGTCAAATTTCATATCAATTCATTCAAAGTCAAATTCCTTTAATAGATTCTAATTCTATCAAATTCCATTCTACGAACTAACCATCCCTTTAATGGCTACCTAATTCATCGTTCACTCATTTTGCTACAAATTTTTTTATTTTTTTGAAAAAAAAAATATTATCGTATTTGTTCTAGAAGGCATTTTGTGTCGTATTTATATTTTTACAGATAACTTTTATCGCAATTAAATTTCAAATAAACTTCATTTTAAAGAACTTATAATTAAATAATTAAAAAATAACGTTATTCTTAAATTAATTTTTCTTTTCACAACTCTTAATTTTTTTCAATAAACTCTTAAATATTTATTTATTAATTATGGATACATTTGAGAATTTAGAGTTGTTACTAAATGCTTATCAGGTAACTGATTACAAGGTCATTTATTTTAGTGAATGAATATGGGAAGGTCGACAATTTTACCCGGTAAGAATGATGATAAAAATGAAGAATTTTCCCCATAAATGAAGATAACAACTTTTTTTCCATACGATACCGTTTTTAAGGACTACAATGTTATCCGATAAGTAAGTTAGATGTTGACTATTGTCAATAAATGCTTAGCGGATAATGTTTGAATAAATGACTCCTTAATTATTTATTTTTGAGGCTACATGTTTATTTTAAAAATAATTTAAAGTAAAAATGTAGACACACTTATTTTATGATCAAGAGAGTAAAGGATAAATAAACCTCATTTATTATATGAAACTTTATATGGTCGCTAAAATTAAATGGAATTAATTGGGCCCGCAACCACACCCATTAACGGTAGGCCGGCGTTTATGTTCTTTTCTTTCTTTCAATTTAATTTTAAATATAGAGTAAATTACACTTTTAGTTAATATAGCTTTCATTTAGAGCATCTCTAACAGTATTGCTAAATTTTTTATAAAATAGAGAATGAAAAGTAAAAATCTCTAAAGGAATATTATAATTTATAGAGTTAAATACAAATTTGGTCCCTGTGGTTTACAAATATTAACGACTAAGGTCCCTCAAAGAAATATTTAACGAATAACGTCCCTTTACTTTTCATTTTATAACACGTAGGGTCCCTCTTAGTAATAATATTAAATAATGTGTATTTAAGTAGGGGTAAATTTGTCCATTCCTCTATTCTAGGTTTGGTAACATATTTGGTCCCTCCTAAAATTTAGGGATTAAAAAATCCTTTTATAGTTTGTAACATATTTGGTCCCTCTATGAATTTAAATAAGAAGTTAAATGCAAAATTGATCCCTATGGTTTACAAAAACTAACAAGTAACATCCCTTAAAAATTAAATTTCATTAATCTCCAAACCTAGCAGTAGCACTAGCATTTTTTGGACACAAGTCACAACTATTGTTTGGTTAACTTAAAAAAATGATTAATAAAGACAAACTAAATAAAACCATGCACATATACAAGGCCATAACTCAGGCACATGCAAAGGACGGTAACCTTAACTTGTGAAGTTTGATTTTCTTTTGTTCAAAACTTGGTGTAATTATCCCTTCTTAACTTTTTTGTAGCTAATTGCTGCTATTTTGGCATTATTTTTTGTAGCTGCTGATTTGGGGTCATTTTTGTAATAGCTTTTAATTTAGAGAACATTTAAAATCACCACTTGGTTGTCACCATCCAACGTCTTATTTTATGTTGACCAAATATTTATATTTTATGGTGTGATACTTTTTATTTAGCTTGTTTTTATTAATCGTCTTCTTTTAAGTTAACCAAGTAGTGGTTGTGACTTGTGAGTTTAAGACTTGTCTTCATGCTTAATTGCTTATATCCAAAAAATGCTAGTGCTACTGCTAGGTTTCGAGATTAATGAAATTTAATTTTTAAGGGATGTTACTTGTTAGTTTTTGTAAACCATAAGGATCAATTTTGCATTTAACTTCTTATTTAAATTCATAGAGGGACCAAATATGTTACAAACTATAAAAGGGTTTTTTAATCCCTAAATTTTATGAGGGACCAAATATGTTACCAAACCTAGAATAGAGGAATGGACAAATTTACCCCTACTTAAATACACATTATTTAATATTATTACTAAGAGGGACCCTATGTGTTATAAAATGAAAAGTAGAGGGACGTTATTCGTTAAATATTTCTTTAAGGGACCTTAGTCGTTAATATTTGTAAACCACAGGGACCAAATTTGTATTTAACTCTAATTTATAAGTAGATAATACAACATATTCAAGGTAATCAACATACGAGAATATTTTGATGTGCGAAATATATTTTCTTCGGTATACAAATTTAAAACTATAGAACCTTGAATAGACGGTTTTGAATTTATATATTTTTAAATGTGCTTTTGAAAGTTTAGATTTTTAAATCTAAACCTGTTGTCATTCTCCATGTAACCTCTTCAGTGGTTTCTTTGCTCGCTTTTGCTTTAGGTCTGCCTTTTGGCCTTTCAATTTTGTGTTATTTCTCGGTTTTTTATCTTATTTTGTGTTGTTTGGTTGTTTTTTGAGTACTTGAGTGTTGCTTTTAGCCTATTTTCTGTTGGAACTTAGTTGAGAAAGAGTGAAACTTAATTAGTCCCACATAGGAGCCAAGACAAACTTTGTCCCACTTAATAAACACAAACCATTGAGCATTAAATGAATTATTTAATTGCTTGGTTTGGATTGTGGTGTATTTGGTGGGCTCTCATTGACATTAATATATATATATATAAATGTCAAAGATGGGCCTTGGGTCTCGATGGGGTCGAGTTTAGAACTTGAATACGATTGTTGTATCCTCAAGACAACGTCGATTCACCAGGCGAAATTTTGTCTTAGGACACTGCACAGAAACGCAGGCCTCAATCGATTTCTTGGAACAACGAATCTTCGAATACGAGTAAGTTTTTCGTGATTATGTTGTTGTTTTATGTATTCTACATAAATTTGTAAAAAGAATATTGTTTTTCTTTTATTTATTGAATTAATATTTATACACATTTTAGTGTGTGGTTGATCATACCTAAGATCTCGTAGTTATTTTTGTTAAGAGTTTTTGTATCTATTATATACTCTTATGTGTTTTCAATATATGCTGCCTTTTAGAAAAAAATAAATTTTCCACACTAAACTTTTTAGAGGAAATATGATTTATGAAATCTATATAAAATAATATTAATTTATTAATTCCATGAATTGAAGTGTTGCAACCAACACAACTTTTGATTTTAGTTGCCATAATTGTAACATGTGTTTCCCATGGTATCATAATATGTTTCCTTTCCAGGCTTATTACCTGGTGTCTGTTTATGGTTCCACACTTTATGATGACAACCAAATATATTAGAAACCAATTTTTTTTTGGGGGTTCGAATTTAGACACTGTCAAAATCTTTTTGATCATTCAGCTGATTAGTTGGTAAATGTAAATTGATCTGAAAACCCACAGTTACAAAAAAACCCGTTTAATAATTAGTCTGTCTCAAAATATTGAAATAACATTTATCGTGAGGTAGTCAATATTGGTATATGTGATATAGACATTTTCCTCATTTCTTTTAACTCAAGTTCATTTATTATGGTATCAGAGTCGGTGTTTATTCTTTTAGATGATCGATACAATTGGGACAACTTGTGTTATAAGTCTAGCATCCTTGGAGGGGGGAGTATTGGAGTTTTACATTGATTAGACTTTGGTCATTTTTCCTCAATATATGTTAGAACCCACATTTTCTTCTCAAGTACGTAGTTGGATGATAATCTAATGAGTTTCACATATTCTCACATGGAAATTACAAGAGTACCCCCCCCCCCCAACCCCCAAGCGTTGTCACCAGACAATCTCACAACCATTAGGGTGGAGGTATATTGATCCGAGTCAGCAGTAGTGGCCGTGCCCATATTTGAACCCGAACCATCTTTATGGATGCCCATATACCATCCTATCACAAGCAACGTGCTTTTTCAAACTAAACCGAAATCCTACACACACACGTGTGTATACATGCGAAGGATTGTGTGGGAAATTGAGGTTAATGTGAGAAGCGTGATAAGTGGATCTGAATTGTTGATCACTTTTAATCTCATGCCCTCTCATGAATTGTGCCTTAGAAGGAATTGATCCTGTGCATCTGGATGCATCTTATCCTAATGTGCATCAATTTCTCATCTAACGGTTGATAACCCAATTCTCACGTTTCTGACGTTAACCTCAACTTCTCATCAAAACCCAGTCATGTGTGTGTGTGTATATATATATATATAATAATATATATATATATCTTGTGAAAATATTAATATACTATTAAGCCTTACTCACAAAACGGATCAAGTTTAAAATTCTGTCTCCCCAATTTGAAACCAAAAATAAAAATACAAAATTCAATATGAATTTTACAAATTATCTATTGTAAATTTGGTTCAGTTTTATGTTTGGGTTAAACAAAAATATCTTCCTAAAGAAAACTCACATTTGGGTCATTCATATTCTAATGATTTTATTTTGAAATATTTAGAGGTTGTTTGATTGGTTTTTTATTAAGTTTTATATGGTTAAAAGTGTCTATATAAATTAATTTGTTCGTATAAATTGGGAAGATCCTTATTTGTGAAAGTTTTTTCATAAATAGGAACATGTTTTTTTTAATTGAGAGGGACAAGTTCGGGAAAAACTTGGTTTTCTGCATAAAATTATCCTACAAGATTATTGAATAATTACTTTCTATATCATTAAGTCACTACCAAATAACTATGTATAACTGATCGAATAATCTATGAATCCCATTAAATTCATTAAGTTGTTAGCAAAAAGACCCTTAATCACAAAGTATTAGTTAATTTCTTCAGTAATGTTATAATTATCGTTAAGTTTATTCACAAGTTGAAAAAAGAATTGTTCTATGAAAAATTCCAAGTGAAATAACCTATTGACACTAAACTATTGATGGTGATAGTAATACTTTTAAGGTAGGTAAAACAAAGTGGTTAATTAATGACCAAAACCAAACCCTATGATACCTTTTGTTTATTTTCTAGCTAGAAAGAGTGGACACGTGTTAGAAATTTAGAATATTAAGAAAATTTTATATGGTTCGTATAAAAGAAGCATCAAGGCTTTATTTGACAAACTAGCTTATAAGCTAGCTTGTAGCTGATAAGCTAACTTTTCAAAACGCTACTTTGAGTAACGTTTCAATAAGTTAGCTTATGGTCATCCAAAGTTCTAACTATTTTAAATAAATTATTTTATAAGACTTAATTTATATAATAAAAAAACAAAGTGTCTTATTTAATTACGTTGTAATAAGTTTATAAGACATTTTTTGGTGTATTAATTAACAAGTTTTTAGGATATTTTAACACAAAATATCACACTAGTTATTTTATATGACGCTTTTGAAAATGTTCTATAAACCCATCTTTATGTTCTACCCCTCTATCTTCTAAAAACCACACAAAGAATTATCCGGTGCTTCACGGTCAAAGCCGTAAATATTGACAAGATAAAAGGCTAAGATCATTTCTCTATTTCTCATACATTTATCATTTCTCAAATGAACATCTCCCTATATATATATAATGGGAAAGATCAAATGAAAACCACTCTAATTTTGCAAACCGTGGAAACCGTCGATTTCATTGGTTAAGTAAATGAAATTGGTTCATAGAATTGTTTAATTTGATGAAATTGTGTCATATAATTCTTTTGTTAATGAAATTGTTTCATATATATGTGTTTTTTTATGTAAAATGAAATTGTTTCATGTATTTTCTCATCCTGATGAAATTGTTTCATAATTTTTTTCATTCTAATGAAACATTTTCATTTTTACATAAAAAACACAAATATATGAAACAATTTCATCAAGAAAAAATTATATAAAATAATTTATCAAATTTTACAAATTCGTGAATCAATTTCATTAACTTAAACAATCAAATCGATGGTTTCCATGGTTTTCAAAATTAAGTTGATTTTTTGTAACAACCCGAATTTCAAACCAAAACATAACATAACATAAATTCGATAACAAAGGTTTACATCCGCCAAATCAGTAAATTAAACAACTGAAGTCTGTACTACAACCGAGAGTTTCTAAGTTAAACGATAAAAGAACTGAACTAAATCTTCACTCTAGCCCAATAACCGCTCTAAACCTTCTCTTTTCCCTTTCCAAAAGCACAACACGCATTTCTTCCTGAAAATGGGTTTTTAAAAATTGAAAAACGAGGGTTAGACCGAAAGGTCTAGTGAATTCCTGACAAGCATATAATATAAGAAGTATGAATAAATACAATAAATTTAACAAATATCAACTTCCATGCCACGCTCCAAAACGGAAACACAATGATCAGTTGTGTACCGTTTTTCCGTTACCAAGTGCACTTCCACGATCGGGGCCCAAGCAGACTCCCCTCTCGTCTTGGGGCCCAAGCAGACTCCCCGCTCACATCGAGGCCTAAACAGACTCCCCGTCCACATGTGTAGGAAACGAATTCCACGCACATTGGAACTGTGAGAATTTCCGTGATCACCGTTCTTTCAACATTTCTCAAATTATACCAATAATGCAGCAAGGCATATATTTTGCAAGAAATTTAAACAGTTAAACATGCGGGTACATTTACAAAATAACATTCAGTTAACAACGTGTTCTCATTTATCCCAATTTCAGTTTCAATACTTTTCAAAAAGTTAAGAAGTTTTTTTTGGAAAGGGTATCCTGGGCCTATGGCCCAAACTAATCTCTGGCAATTAGGGTCTTTGGCCCAGCTGCTAAAGCGTGCAACCCTGAGATTATCCTCAGTGGCCACAAGTGCTAGAGTCAGAAACTCACCTGATTACTGATTGCACCCAACTAAGATTTCTTTCCTACATTAACGAAAGATAACGAAATTAACTAAATGAACCGACCAAGGAAAGAACCACATACTCGAATCTAATCCAGAATCTCGGCTTCTATCTGATCCCTCGGACTCCACTCGACCGGATTCTACTCGACCGGACCTACTCGACCGGACCTACCCGAGTTATGGTTGATGTAACGCCCTAAAAATAGGGATAACAAAAATCCGAAAAACGGACATGAGGTATACTAAAATTGTCATAGCAAGAGCCTCCAAAAAATGGGGAATATATATATATATATAAGCTGTTTAATCACAATTTGTAATTTTAACGGACGATAAAATAACAACCGACTAATCTAATTTCTACAACTAGAAAAGAGATTACAAAAAGGGTTGTCATCCATAAACCCAAATGGTTTATGTTCAAAAGTATAACGCGTCCATGTGCAACTCCCCAAGCTCTCACCCCAAGACAACTAAACCTGCTTAGGACCGCCGCCGCTAGAACCTGAGATACACATCGACACCAAACAAGTGTTAGGCCAAAAAGCCTAGTGAGTTGAACAATAATAAGCATGCATGATCAGTTACAATTCTTATCAGCAGTTAACCAGAGTTCAACCAATGTGGAGTCAATAGGGGAGACCCATAGCACCAATCAAGTCCCACCCAAGAGTCGATATACCTTGATGCCCTTAACAAGGAACACCCCAAAGGCCCGGCCCACCCGAAGACTATCGCTCAGAAAATTCCCCGAGTGGCAGAGGTCTAGGCACATACCATCACAGTGGCGCCCAAGACTATATCCTCCTAGTGTACTGACTTGGTTCGTCCACATAACATTTATAAGGGGTCCTTTAGATATATTTCAATCCACATAATTCAATACCAACTACGGGTATAATATTACCACCTTATCCTCGTGATGTCTAACAAAAGACCCAATGTAAATCATGCTCATCATGCATATAAACATATCACCAAAATGGTGTTCCAACTAGAATCATCATAATACCCATATATGCATGCATTTGACATATCAAGGTACCCACATCATGTATCTATGAGTCAAATCCCAAATAATGATACATATAACAATAATCATGGCAAATCACCCATAACTATACATCTTCCAACTATTTTCATGAAGAAAACCCCAAACATTTGAACATATAGAGATAAAGTAACAAGTAGAAGATTATGATGTGTATCTAGTTTTAACAAAGGTTTAGTAAACTCACAATCTAGGTTTTTGACCAAAACCTAGAAAAAGATGAAACCCTAGTTTTGAGAAAATGAGACTTGATAATGATTGAGATGAGAACTTGATGAAGACCTTCAATAATTACACTTTGATGAGACTTGATGAACCAAGGATCACCCCAACAACCCCAAACCCTAGCAATAAATGTGTGAGTGTGTGAAACCCCCAAAAATCACCCAAATGAGAGAGTTCCCAATTTCAAATGAATAAGTGAGAAGTGAGGCATCAGATTTGAGTTAAAAACATAAGGCTGGACGTCGCGGGAGACATTGCCCGACGACTTTGCCATGTGGCATTGTCGCGGGCATAGTCGCCGAGTTCCTACACCTCTCGGTACCACGTCGGCGATTGTGACAGGCGAGAATGCCAAGGTCACAATCGCGAAGGTCATTGTCGCCGAGAGCGTACCGCGGGCACCTCCCCCACCGCGACTTTGCCACCGCGATTTTGCCCAAGGGCATTGTCGCCGGCATTGTCGCCGAACACAGTGAGCCTGCTGTTTTGACAGGTTCCTCACACGTCTAAGCTCCCAACTAGTACCAGCATAACCTCAGTTAGAAATAACAATAAAACAGATATGCTCTACGACAGTTTAGCGTCCAAAGGCTCATATATTCACATAGGCACAATTAATGAATTAAAGGAAAACAAATACTTACCTTGAGAATTTCCGGGTGTTACAGTTGACCGGGTCCCCCCTCTCCTGGTCCCCAGTATCGACCGGTCTCCCTCGGGTTTGAGCATCGCCCGGGTCTCCCCCGGGCTTAGCTCTACCGGGACTCCCCGGTCCCCGGCTTGGCCCCGACTCCCGGTACCAACCGGTATCTGCGACCAACATAAACCCCAAACACGAAGGGCGAATCTTATCCCAAACCTCCACTTAATAATTTTA
The DNA here is from genome assembly GCA_954870635.1 of Arctium minus. Lineage (NCBI taxonomy): Eukaryota > Viridiplantae > Streptophyta > Magnoliopsida > Asterales > Asteraceae > Arctium > Arctium minus. Next base: position 14,753,926 of record OX941097.1, on the reverse strand, counting down.
CATCCAAAAGGAGACTAAATAACAATGAAATTAATTCTCAATCCACAGAAAACAAAAGCCAAGACTATACCCATTACTCCAAATAAATCTTAAACTCATAACAAATGAACCCTAAGCATCAACATCAGACACTAATATCCAGCTCTCAAAACTCACAAAGAAGATGCAGGGAACAAAATAAATGGAGCATTAGTTATGGAACTAACCTTTAACAATGATTTCTTCAATAATCTTTCTTGCCCTTAAGATCGATACCTCCAAACCTTTGCTCTCACTCTTTCAAACGCCGCCTCCCAACACAACTCCAGAATGAATAGAAACTAGGGATTATTTCCTTTTTCTTTAGCATTTATTTCCCCCAAATTACATATTAGTCCCTCAAGTTTCAAAAATTAAGCAATTAAACCCAAGACTTTACAAACTCATATATTTTCACCAATGGTCCTTACATTTTCAAATGAAACTACCCCTATATAAATAATATATAAGAGAATAGTGTGAGAAAAACCATGTTTGTATAAAACATATTTTTGCAAATCTAAAATGGTGTTCATATTGATGATGAAGATCAATTTTGGTTACTTGAATATCTCGGTACTAGTTATATTGTAAGGCATCACTCTAGAATGTTGATACAAACTATCAACTTGGGTGAAATGTGAAGGAGTGCCCTACATTGTATTAGTTGGTGTTTGCACCGTTAAGCATCACACTTATTCTAGTGAATCACCTCTCGAGATGTGTCTCGGGAAAAGTGGACTAGGAGAAGAGGTCCAAACCACTATAAATCCCGTGTCATTTCTCAAACATTTCATTTTCCACTGTTGTGTTTGAAATGATGTATGCGTTTATGAGTTGCATTTTGTTAAATGTTTCCGAAAGATTAAAACCGACAATACTCTAAAATAATGGTAATTAATAACCTATAGGGGTTTGACCAAATCGACAAGAATCCAAAATAATGGTAATTAAAAACCAAAAGATAAAAAAAATATTCCGGCGGATTTCCGGAGAAAGGGTTTGACCAAATTGACTTTCGCCGGAAATCCGCCGGAATATTTTCGAAGGAAAATTCCGCCGAAAATGGCCGCCGGAAAAAGTTGTTTGTTTAGTAGTGCTATTCATACCCCTCGAGATTGTTCTAACACTTCTTTTTGGGATTAATGGACTCTTACCATCCTTGAACCTCCTTTGCTCACCATCCACTTCTCAAACACCATTGTAAGAAACAAATATGTTGAACTTTATATCTCGGTATAACAAAAACAACGTCAAAACTGTATTTAAAATGAGAACCATAGTTGAGTTCCTACTGAGCTCCATCGAACTACTATTGAGCAACAAAATGTCGATTCTTTTGAATGCAACTCGATGCAAAAGCCAAAAGACATGGAGTATCATCATTCACCTTTCGAGTCACCTTTCGAGTATCATCTTAACCTAAGTATTTTTATCTTTTTTACGACTTCTTCAAAATAAATTGTTTGGAGAAGCTCTTGAGAGAAAGTGGAAGAGTTGAGAAGAGAAAAGATAATTTGTAACTAGAGTATGGTAGAAGGGAATATAAAACGTGAATGGGAGGGGTATTTTGGTAATAATAGCACATTTTTCATTAGTTGAACGTTGGAGCATATTTTCATATATGATGCCTCATTGAACATATAAACTCAAATTTCTATCATACTGTAACAACCAAAAACAACATTTAACATTTGCAAGAAAATGCCCAAAACGGGTCCCAATTCGTCTCAATAAGAACCCAGAGTTTACAAAATTAACTCTCTTGCCAAACAACACTAACTACCACAACCGAGAATATAACGAGAAAGAAAAGGCAAGCCATGGGCTACATAGCTCTAATCCTGCGGGCTCTATCTCTACCTTCAGACTTTTTCCTTTCCTATTGAGGAAGTTCCACAACTGCCTTTACCTGAAAATGGTTTTAGTTTTTGGAAAGCAAGGGTTAGACCATGAGGCCCAGTGAATTCCTTTCTTTACCCGTTTTAAATGTAACACCCCGAAATTTTCGTCATAAGAACCTAGTGATAAAACTTCTAGCCTTGTGTACCGTTTAATGTTGCACTCTCGTGTTTATCTGTTATCGTTAGCATGGTGTTTGGAGCGAGTTTGGGGCACTTGATTTTAGTGGTTTTGGGCTGAGCACAGGGGCTTACGCGAGTTACTCGCGGGTTGAAAGTCGCGGCTTAGCCGCGTAACCCACTGTTGGATTCTGGTTCAGGTGCACGGGCAACTTGTGCCGCGACTTAGAGTCGCGGCATAAACCGCGGAACTACTCTGGTCGATTAAAACGGGTTTCTTCCCCTTTTTCTCTCATTTGGTTCAAGTGTGGTGCTAGTAGGGAGCTTGGTGCGATTTTGGGTGCCTTAGGTGAGTAGTTATCTCTCTCTCTCTTCATTTAATCTCCATAAATGAAGTCCTAAGGTTGTTGTTGGTATTAACTAGGTTACATAACTCTCTTGGTGAAGATCCTCCTCCATAAGTTTTGGGTTCTAGGGTTTCAAATACAACCCTACAAGGTGAGTTCTTACACTTTTTACCAAACCTTATACATGTCAAAAGGTGGATTTTGAATACCTATTATCTCCTCTTTTATATACTTGGAGTTGTAGAACATTTTGTTAAACCTAATTTTTGGGGATATTAGTATTTGTGTTGATTTTGGAGAAATGACAATTTATGAGCTTTAATAATGTTCTTTAGCTTGCTTTACTTGGGTTATACCTTTGAGAGAATAGTATTGCTATGCAACTATGAATTTGGAAATATTGGTATTGTGGTTAACTGCTGATAAGTTTGTATCTTAAACTCACTTCATATTTTGAGGATTTGAAATAAAAAGGGAATCATCTATATTTTTACTAATGGACTCTTGGTAAACAATGGAAGTATTTTTGGTGAGAATTACCCTTCATGTCACTTATTGTATGTTAATCATTGTTGGGATTTCTGGTTGGGCCTTATGCGCATTATTTGGCTTATTTGATGCATTGGGAGTCATGACCCCGTAATTGGTTTATTGTTGTCCGGCGTTGGGACGACTAGTTTTCCACGTCGAGGCACGTTAGGCATCGGATGTGGTATAAGTCCTTCGTGCTCAAGTATTACGATATTGGATGAGGAGCTCGACCTAGCAACCCCTTGGGGTTGAACTTGAGTTTCCGTGGGTGTATGTTTAAAGCTACTGAGCCTGACATCCCTTGCGTGTACTTTATGTGTTTATTGGCTTTACTGACCCATCGAATGGCTTACTTTCGTGTTCCGTCATTCGGGTTAGTAGGCGGGTCTCCCCCGTTAACCCAAGAGGTATTTGTTATAATTCAAAGAACATTACTGTTATCATCACCTTATTGTTGTTGTGTAAAAGAAAACCTTTCTACTTATTTACATATTCAATTTCTTAAATTTCAAATGTTTGATCTCACTAGGATTTAGCCTAACACTTTTTCTTAAAATGACATGTATAACAGGTCAGGTTTCCGGTGGGGCTCGTCGGGACTGAGTGGTTAGCTTTGGGGGCAAGAGCGGTCTTTTTGGGAGATGTATAGACCGGCATTTTGAGATGGTGAAAATGCCTTTTGGAAGAATAACAACACCCAATATTAATCTTTCTTACTTAAGTTAGATTATTAGGTTGTTAGTCTATCCTTCATTTGATGCATTGTAATGATTATAGTGTTGTTTCCCCGTTCTATCGGGATGATACTTTGGGATTGATTTTTAGCAGGTTTTATAACCAGGTTTTTATCTATTTATAGCCGTCATGTTTCAGAAATTTCGAATTTTTATTCCGCTAATTTTTAGGGTGTTACATTAAACAATTAATAATTTAAAACAAGCAAACCGCCGTAAAGGCCATCAATCCACCAATATAACAAATCAATCCACACTTGAGTATTTACACAGTGTTCATAGTCTTCCATCAACTCATCGTGATATCTGTAGATCCCAGTGCAGTGCAAAACAGAATAATCAGCAATCAAAGATGAACAGATTATAGGCCACAACAACTAGTCATATGATTGATAATACTTCAAAGGTTTAGGTTTACAGAGAGAATTTATGATCACGGTTTGTAAACCTAATAACTAGAAAACTGAATAATGAAATTATGAACTTCTAACCCTACAAATGAAATAGAAAACAACTTTAAATACTTAGGCACGCAGGCCTGACGGGCTTATGGGCTTTTAGGCCCAACAAGCTTACAACATTGAATAATTACAGTACGAACCATTATAAATACTTTATTCCACTTTCAACACACAGGACTTTCAGTCCTAACAATCTCCCCCTAAAGTTGAATAAAGCATTTATCTTCTTGAAATCTTCAAACATTGATCTTCTTTCCCTCTTGAATCTTTGAAGAACTTTGATGTTGCTTGACTTCATGTCTTTCCACACTCCCCCTTGAATAAAGCTCTTGGTCTTCATAGTATCAACTTTGTAACCAGATTCAATGTACAGTAGCCTCGACTGAATACACTATCACACAACTTTTAACTGTAGAAACTCAATCACATCGGATCAGCACACAAGAAAGATAATGTGAGAGTAACGTGACATTCCACGGTGCATCTTCAGTTTAAAACAAAGAATCTTTCTTTGAACCGCGAGTTGAATAGATTTGTTTTCTTCTCAAGAACTTGTTTCAATCATCGCATAGGAGGAATGATAAACAAACTTGTAGCAGACACCACATGATACGGGAAAGAATCAATACAAACTTTGAAAACTTCACTGTCTTCAGACAAACAAATTTAGCATTAAACTCATATCTTCATCTCTTTGATCTTTAGACCGTCTTCAGAAAAGCAAACTTTCTTTCTTAAAAACTTTGAAATTGAACTTTTGTAAAAAATTCTCCCCCTTTTTGATGATTGTGAGCATCATGATCATCAAAACTTCTGCAATTTCAGCACTTTCTTTGATCTCCTCTTTATGATAATTTGATATTCTCCCACCTGTGATCTGATTATCCGCCAATTCATGAAATGTATATATCCGAATCTTTTCAAATTCAGATATAATAGGATTTGTAAACCTAAATCAACAAATGATACAGTTAGTATGCCTGTAAGTAGCACGGAGCCACTTTGTACAAAGGATGTACATTGGAAAGGAGTTTTTGTGATGTTCACTCCCCCAGGGCTTCCATTCAATAATCGAAAAACCACAAAGGAATTTTCTATGAATGTTATGACAAGAAAACTCATTCCTTGTGTGCTCGTGAAAGTGTAGAAATGATTGAAGCTACTTAGCTTGATCAGGCTCAAATTGTGTAAACTGTTGAGACAGCAACAGATATTACACGGACTCAATGTGTATGAAAGAGGTGCGAAGATGGGGAAACTTTCCTTCTTTTTCAATATCTAAATCTTCTAAATGAAGACTAGATAGCAGATATGCTGCGTCCCCAAAGAAAATGAAACATTTCTTTGTTAAGAAAGAAACGAGTGGCTGGTGGGGTTATAGCAAGAGTTGGCATGGGCTCACTGCCTGTTTCAATGATGGTCACCAAGGAATGTGAACCAATCAGAATATGTGGTTGCCCGGCTCAGAAAGTGGTTGGTACAGAGTTCTGATATTCTTTTAACTCTGTTCTCACACCCTCTTTCTTTTTAACATTAAAGCTCACTTCTAACCAAACTCTCTTTTTCATTTTTTTCCGCTCCACACAATAAGAAAAACTCAACCGGATGAGTTATCTCCCCCACTCTTTGAGTTAAGACCCCTCACCCCTCAATCACTCAAGGATAACTTCCGGGGTAGGAAACACTGGTTAACGTGAATCCATGGAAGTTTTGTTTAAGTTCTTACACAAAACCCATGTAAGTCCTAAAAAGAATAGTAGCTCAACAGCTTAACTTGAACATTTAAGCTCAAATAAGATAACACTTTCAAAATGTATGCTCATTAGATTTGAGCAATTAAACTTTGAAGATTTCTCAAAACAAGAATATTGAATGAATGAAATGAAATCACGAGATTTGTTTTGAGAATCTGACAATGTATCATTCAGATCAACTAAACTGGTTAGGGTATCAAAGAATTGGATATTATGTTTATATGAACAAATATAAACAATTTAGCAATGAACGCACAAATTTCGAATAATGATAGATGCTCAACAACATTGAATATCAAACGGGGATATTACCATCGAAAAATTGTTTTGCTATGAGACATGGTAATAACAAATACAAATGAAGTACTGAACCTGTGTGTGTGAATACGTTACAGTATAAGTATAAGATAATACGCAAGTATTGATCTTTAGAAACACATAGTCAGTTAAACATTAATGCGCAAAAAGTGAAAAACATTTAAATTCACACTTCTAGATTCATGAAACCTTTTGAAAATCAGAAGTGGTTTGAACATTTCAGAAACTGTTTTTCATGCTGGAAAGTTGTTCGTCTTCCAAAAAATCAGAGATCTAGAGTTAGAAGATACTTACTTTTAAGCTCCCCCTCAGATCATGATATAATGATTTAGGTCTTTTAAGCTTCCCCTGGATAGTTGCAAAATATCCAGGTCTGAACGTTGAAGAACGGGTCCTGATCTGTCATGTGATCAGAAGCCAAAATTCGTTGAAGTCCAGGTTCTAAGCTGATTTACTTAGAAGCCATTGTTCTTCTACTCCCCCTTGACAGTAGGTGACTGCAACAAAGAATCAGTTTTCGGCTTTGGTACCCACTGGTATTTGGGTCCATGAATGTTAGTTGCAGTTCTTGTGGGGGATATAGAATAAGAACCATACCAGAAATGATCCCTGGATTTGTGAATGTGATCATGTGTACGACAATAAGAACAATGGTATTTCTTACCTGACAACCTGAGTAATTGATCTCTCGAGTAGATATGATCAGGTTTACCTTTACTCGCTTTGTTCTACTTGGCATTAGATGCATGTACACACGATTCTCTTTCTTTCAGCTCATCTTCAACTGGTTTCTTCTTCCAGACCAGTTCCTCATCTTTGTATCTCCTTCTTCTTTGATGTGTACCTGAACCATCTATATTGCTATCATAGAAAAGGTTAGTTTTACGAATCCGATCAAAAGATTTAACTGACCTTTGTGGAGAGACAGATTTCTGATTTGTACTTGATACAGACTTTTCAAGCACTTTAATCGTCGAAGCAAAGTTGTCTCTTTCTTTAACAAGCAGGTCAATCTTTTTCGTGAATTCAGACTTCGTTCTCTGCTCTTTTAGTGCCTTCTCAGATAGTTCAGATAACTTGGCAGTCAACTTTTTGATCTTAGTCTCAAACATGCTTCTCTCTTCTTCAAATCCCTTCTCAGCATCATTTCTTTGGCCGGATATTTCTTTGAAGAATCCCACATTCTTTTGTTCAATGGCCTTCTTTTCTTTTTCAAACTTTTCTCTTTCAAGGATGATTACTTTCTCGAAAGCAGAAACTTGTTGAGAAAGTTTTATGCATTTCAGCTCAACTTCCTTCTAAGAATTCTGAGAACTGCTTTGCGAAAGATTTCTCTTTTGTCTCAAAATCAGATTTGTGTTTAGCAAGCAGTTGCTCCAAATCAGATAAACGCTTTTGAAGTTCTGCATTTACATCTTTCAGATCAGAGATCTTTTTCTCATAGCTTTCAGCGGAGACTGGTTGCTGAGGTTTAGTTTCCAAAATAGAAATCTTTCCTTTTAGCTCAGAGTTCTCAGCTTCCAATTTTCTTCCTTTTAAAATCTCATTTGGCCCTAACACCAACCATTCAGTACAATCCCACAACTCTTTTCCTGTCATTTTGTAGGTATTTATTTGATCAATAAGTTCACTAAAAATGTCACGAAAAAATTCACAAGTAATACTATCAGTCATATAATTTCGAGCTATATTGTTAGCCCTCTCTCTTTCCTCCTTTTCCACAGGTGAAGCTTCTGTAGGAATCTGGGATTGCATATCCCCTTCAGTCAAAGATAATCTGATGTAGGGACCCACCTCATGTTTGTCCACACAGTTCAAAAAATGAACTTTCCACTCTTCATATTCTCTTTTGGACTGCAGCCTTAGTAGGTACACCATTTTGATCGTTTCGAATAGAATGTATTCGCTCCGGCTTTGAAGAGAGATGAAACTTGAAAGTGCAGGGACCAAAAGTGACAAATTGTGAAACTTGAAAGTTTCGGGTCACAAATGACACACTACTGAAACCTTGAAGTACGGGGGCTAAAAGAAATGCACTGCAAAATGATCGTGAGACAAAAAATTTGACCTTTTTTACTTTTTTTTTTTTTAAAGTATCGGTCAAAGACCGGAGTAACAAGTACCCGGTCGAATGGTAAGACCGGAGTAACAAGTACCCGGTCGAATGGTAAGACCGGAGTAGCAAGTACCCGGTCGAAGGACGAAGACCGAAATAGCCGAGTATCGGTCGAATGCTAGACCGGAAACCACTAAGGTCCGGTCGATGCACCTACCTGGTCGAAGGGAAAGACCGGGGAATGCTAAGGTCCGGTCGAAGGGAATGACCGGAGATCACAACTACCTGGTCAAAGTAAGGACCGGTGTTTACAAACTCTTGGTCGAAGGCTCGGGTCGAATAACTATCGGTCAAAACAATAATATCGATAAACACACGTAACAGATACGATCGATTAACATATAAGGCCGATAAACACGATGAATCGACCGAAGAACACGATGAATTTCTGGGATTCGACCGATGAACACAATTAAACCAACAGAAATCAATTCAACCGATGCGATCAAAAACCACAGAAACTTCGATCCTTCGATCGAATGAAACACAAATAATCAAACAAAAAAAATCGACCGAATGCGATAACACAGAGAACTCACTTAGACCGATATTTTGCAAATATATGATATTTCCATATTCGATCGATAGCTATTAATTTTTCCAGAAGAGAGATTTCGATCGAATCACAGACACAAAGACTTAACTTTGCAGATATCGATTAATCAGATAAACACAGAATGCAAACACTAACAATCAATTAAAGCAAATAAAGCAATTATCACAAGTAATTGATTTTAGGGTTTTAGACAAACCTTTTTACTGGATCAAACCTTTTTGCCTATTTGTACTGATACCAATTGTAGATCCCAGTGCAGTGCAAAACAGAATAATCAGCAATCAAAGATGAACAGATTATAGGCCACATCAACTAGTCATATGATTGATAATACTTCAAAGGTTTAGGTTTACAGAGAGAATTTCTGATCCCGGTTTGTAAACCTAATAACTAGAAAACTGAATAATGAAATTATGAACTTCTAACCCTACAAATGAAATAGAAAACAACTTTAAATACTTAGGCACGCAGGCCTAACGGGCTTATGGGCTTTTAGGCCCAACAAGCTTACAACATTGAATAATTACATTACGAACCCTTATAAATACTTTATTCCACTTTCAACACACAGGACTTTCAGTCCTAACAATATCCACAATCGGGACCCCCCCAGTAGATCCCCATGGCCCCCAAGTAGATGTCATTCTCGTGTGCACAAGAAACATATTCTAGCCGCACGATATAAATACTCTCCCAAGGAATAATCATAATTCCAAGGCAAACTAATCCCATTGTGCAACCCGACTCTAAAACAACATGCCAAGTAATGGATAACATCACGTAAACAATATATGTACAAATAAAAACAATTACATATCATGCGTGATAAAAGTCCTCATAAGTGTAAATCAGGTCATAATACTCGTAACCAAAATTCAGTAATTAATATCATTGGTAAAACATTTCATGTATATGAAAAAGGTTAAGGGAACTCACCTGATTGTTGAAAATTAACCCCACACACCAACACTCACCCCTGCACATCTACAATTTGAAATCAAACACCCGGATAGTCCTCTTTCGGATATGACTCCTAGTCCGGGTGATTTCGTCCGGATCCAGGCTATTTCCGGACGGACGTACTGTGGGTTTGTTCTTCCTCCGAATCGGTCTAAACTAAGGGTTTCCACCCTAAACCATTACCAATTGCCTATAGGATTAATACTTCACCTTTTGATAATCATAAACTTTCAGTAAACAAAACTAAAAGTCCCTAGTTAATGGGTTTAATCATAATCATCTCAATGGGTACCATCACACTGGTTATTTCCAAGGTTTTCTCAAAACGGCAAATAACAAAATAGTAAGAACTACTAAGGGAAACATCGAAAGCTTACCTCAAATGAAGAATCTTCAACCAATTTCTCTAGCACCACCCTATCCAAAAACCTTTTAGCTTCTTCTTCTTTTCTCCCTTTTCACGATTACAGCCGACACCAGATTCACAATGGGGAGAAATTAGGGGATTTCACCCCTTTTTATTTCTTTCAAAATCGCATCCAAATCCCCAAGTTTCTTATTCTTAACTTTAGCCACAATTTCACCTAAAAGCTCAAACTTTAAGACAACGGTTATTACACATACAAATTGAACCAAGCAAATGAAATCACCAACCCACAATAGTTAAATTAATTATATCTAAAAAAATTTATATTGAAAATTAATGTTAAATTAAATTTCTAGGTAAATCTTTTTTTGGGTATTAAGTTTACTATAATGTTAATTGATGGCTAATAAATGTAAATGATTTTTTTCGAAGTAAAAATGTAAATGATTTAAAACAGTTAAATTTGCCAACCACTTTCAACATCCATGCATGTTAATAATAATAACAATAAATAATAACAATAATAACAACAACAACAATAACAATAATAATAATAATAATAATAATAATAATAATAATAATAATAATGGTATGTATTTTAAAGAACTAATAGTATTAATTAAAAAAATAAATAGATTAATTTTATTAAAAATAAAATTAATAATCTTCATAATTAAATTAACGTTTTTAAATCGATTAATTAAGGAGGGGGAAAACAATATTTTTATTTCATAAAGTATTACTAATATTTAACCTTTTGAAATACCCTGTTGTTTAGTTTGTAAATTTAAAATTAATAAGAATTATTTTATTTCCTTTTAAATTATACTTTTGTAAATGTTTTTAAAAATATATTTTTCTTATTATACTATTTGATGTTAGAAAACGTACATATTATAAAGGTAAAACATCCCAAAAATGTTTGTACTCCCCGTTATATATATATATATATATATATATATATATATATATATATATATATATATAGAGAGAGAGAGAGAGAGAGAGAGAGAGAGAGAGGCATGTTCAAACGAGAATCTAAACATTTTGTAAGAAGGCGATAAGTGTTTAATCATATATATATAATACACAAGCTTAATCATATATGATTAAATACATGTTATATTGATAATACATAGACGTTTAATCATATATGATTAAACACACTTACAAGCCGTGTAATCATATATGATATCACACTTCTCAGCTTCTCACAAAATGTTTAACTTTTCACATGATACTTCCTCTCTCTCTCTCTCTCTCTCTCTCTATATATATATATATATAGCACGATAATCAAATAAGAACAAAAAATAGGTTGAGAACCGTGAAAACCAATCTAAACCATTGATTAATTTTAATCCATGGTTATTAAAGGCAATGACAATTTTGAAATAAATTGGAAGTGAAACAACTCTTCATTAAAACCATAAGATCAAAACCAAATTACGGCTTAGATCGGTTCTCACGGTTCTCAATCTTTTATATATATATATATATATATATCAAAATGCCTACATTTTTAAGTAAAATCTTAAGTTATTCTACTAGTTTAAAATTAAAAATAGTTAAATTAAATTCCACAAAAATTCAACAATTAAAAATTCAAGAATATAACACGTGTTCATGTTTATTACATATTAGCATACAAATTTCATGTTTAACTGTGAATCGTCATGGAAATACAATACTCCCCTTAAAGGATATCATAATACCAACAATAATTTTTTAATAAAATCTTAAAATATTAAATTTAAATTCCAAAAAGAGTAAAAAGGAAATATATTAATACGAAACTTTTGCTACGAAAATTTAAGAACAAAAAACGTGCTCATACATTAAAAATTTAAACTTATAAAAACCGATCCACAAATGACATCATATTTATAAAAAAAGAATTTAGACCGTGAATTGTCTAAAAAAAATAGACCGTGAATTTGTTTAAAGAAAAAAAAAATCATCCATCCCGAATTAATAAATGTCTATAAAATGCACACAACTTAATAAATATGTAATTATATATCATATTTCTTAATTAATTAAATGACGATTTTATCTATACTATATATGTGTAGTTACAGTTTTGGTCCCTGAACTCTTTTGATAGATTTATTTTATACCTTTTAGTTTTACATTTTACATTTTCATTATATTAACACATATAAGCATATATTAACTAAAATACGTTAAAAAATAATTTTTAATTTTAACAAGTTACACCATTACAATCGTCTCTTCGATACCTTCGAAATAAGTCCAATATTGAATATTTTTTGATTTAATTATTTTATTATATGTTAAAAAATACGTTTTAACATATCACATTAACATACATAATTACGTTGTATTTTGTGGATATCACATGTGATTAATTGTGAATATCACAAATGTCGATTAATTGTGGATGTCACAAATTTCGATTATTTTGGTATATCACATGTCGATCAATGAAAACAGAATCATTCGATATATATATATATATATTATTTGAAATAAAGTAAAGTAATTTATTTGAAATAAAGAAAAATATTATTGAAGACCCTCGTAGATGCAGTTATTCTAACGCGCCAACATTTATCAACTCTGAAGATTTTGGTCATAAAGAATCAGCGAGGCATAGCTCCTACTTCCAACGACAACCCCCCCCCCCCCTCCAACTCCATATCTTGATCAAATCCCGAGTTTATTTCATCCATACATCGCACAAGTACAATATGTATTAGGCGATGAAATTTGTAGATTTCGAGCCATATCTACTTGTTTCGGTGGTCATGAAGATGCATGGGACACTATCCGCGTAGAGTTAATGGATGAACTGGGTATTAAAAGAAGATTACCCAATGCCCACACTCATACACCATTGGACACATCATGCACTTCCAGATGCAATGTCGTGGATTATCCCATACAAACGTAGATTAGATGTGAATGAATAATATATAGTGTGTACTCGTACTCGTAAATATGTTGATTTAAATGAATAATCAAAGCTGGAATCTGTTGAAATAAAAAAATACGCAATATATTTATTATGTTTATTATCTTGATGTTAAAACTTACGTTTGATGTAATGCATTTTTTTTTAAATCGATTAACCAATGTATAATATATGACATATAATAACATAATTAAATCAAAAAAATATTCAATATTGGGTTTATTTCGAAGGTATCGACGAGACGATTATAATGATGTAACTTGTTAAAATCAAAAATTATTTTTTAATGTATTTTAGTTAATATATGCTTATATGTGTTAATATAATGAAAATGTAAAATATAAAATGTAAAACTAAAAGATATAAAGTAAATTTAGCAAAAAAGTTCAGGGATAAAAACTGTAACTATGAATTAAAAATAAAATAAAGGAATCCATGAGAGGGAATTGGAAATTCTTTAAAATTAAATGTTACATTTACCACCCTTATAATTAATTATTTATTTTATTTTATATCCCTTGTTTTTTCATTTTTCATTTTACACTCTTATCATGTTAATACAAATAAACGTATATGAACAAAAATGCAATGAAAAATACGTTCATTTTTCTACAAATTATACCATAATAATCGTCTCGTCAATACCTTCAAAACGAACCCAATATTGAATGTTTTTTTAATTTAACTGTACTATTAAATATCATGAATATCTACGAATTAATTTGTTTTCTATCCATACGTTTTATTTTTTTCCACCGTTAGCACATTAAAAATATATAATCGTAAAATACCTTTCATTCTTATTATAAATTATATCATTATAATTTTTTTTCGTCAATAACTGTAATATAAACTAATTATTGAATATCTTTATGGGTTTAGGGTTTAGTGTTTCATAAGTTGTAATTCTTAGGTCATGGTTGATTATTGATGACATGTCTATAAGGAAGTAGCATTAATTGCTCATTCTTTACTCACATTCCGCTGCATCGCACGGGTATATGCCTAGTCTTAAATAAAAGAGAGATAAACTTTCTACAACTTATAATTAAAGTTACAATTGAGAATAGACCTTTACTTCCAAAAAATAAACGCTTATTTTCGAATAACTAAAAATAAAAATATAGGCACTTATTTTGGGACAAAAGAGTAATAAATATAAAAACAAGGTTTCTAATTTGAGGTGTAATTTTGATTAGGGAATTATAGAGCATCTTATTTAGGCAAATATTTAGTTTTATAGGACGTGGATGAATGTCGTTGTGTTTAATTTCTTTTTGGGGAAATTACATAAAGCATCATCTATGTTTGATTAAATTACGAAAGCAATCCTCCTCATCGATGAATAATAATGATATGTGTGGTCTTGTTTGGCCAGATATGGATATAGATCGTCTAGCTCAACTTAATTACATTAGCTCATGTTAGTTAGCAAAAATAAATTTTGGGACCAAGGGTGTAAGATCCCACATCGGTTGGGGAGGGGAACTAAAGTTGCCTTATAAGGGACTTGATACCTCCTCTATCAGACGCGTTTTAAAACCGCTAGTCCAGGTGTGTGGACAAAACGGACAATATCTGGTACGGTTGTCCCGGGATGTTACAAAGGGGGAGAGAGAGATCACTGTAATAAAATTAAACTTGTTTTTTAGATGTTTTTATAAGACTTTTTTTTTACTGAACTCCTCTTATAAATTACTAATAGGATGGTCTACTTCTTAAATCATATTAGGTTGTTTAACTATGTTTTAACAACTTAGTGAATGCTATGATCGTTTGCGGTATATATATCGTCTCCTATTGTTTGTGAATTAGAACTATTAGACACTTATAAGTCATTGTTTTTAGAGTAAACTACGATTTTCATCCCTGTGGTTTGATGTTTATAACGATTTTCGTCTCTGGTCTTTCAAAACTGCTTTTTTAGTCCCTATGGTTTCTATTTGTTTTCATTTTCGTCTCTCCATCTAATTAAATTAAAATTAAATGTTTTTTCATTTAAAAATTGAATAAACAAATTACATATTTGGTCCTTGTAATATATATATTTTTATATTTTTATCCTAGTTTACATTTTTTTTATTTTTCCTTTATTTATTGTATTTCATATTTTCATCAAGACATTTATTTTTCTATTAATTATATTGTATATTTTCATAATTATTATAACTTTAATTATAAAAATAATCAAATAATTTCATTAAAAATACTGATAAATACATTATATTTTTTAAAAAGTTTTAGCTTTAAATCTCCTAAAATTAATATTTTTTATCTATTAATTTATTAAAACTTTTTATTTATTTTAAATTACCATTGGAAAAAGTTTAATAAAATTCGAGAAAAAAATAGTATTATTTTATAACAACCGGTTGTTTTTTGATAAATACACTTACTCCCACTATTCTATATATTCATTTAATCTTTATTTTTTATTAATTAATCAAAATTTTTTAATATTTAAATAATAAATCAAATTTTTTATTTTTTGTATTCTAAATATTCATTTTACTCCTTCTCTATAGAAATCGCCAACGAAGACCTCCGCCTCTCCTTCTATATAGAACTTGCCGATGAAGACCTCTACCTCTCTCTTTCTGTAGAACTCGTCGACAAAGACTGTCGCCTCTCCTTTTTTTGCAAAACTCGACTGAGGGTTTGATATATCTGGTTTAATCAAGAAAGAGATGGTTTGATAGATTTGGTTCTTCATTTTGATATGTTCGATTGTTTATGTTTGATTAGCTCATTTTTTCTTCATCAGAAACCTCGATTTTTTTGTTAGATTTAATTTATTCTTTTGTTTTATGTTGAACAAATTTGATTAACTAATAAAAAATAAAGATTAAATGAATATTTAGAATGGTGGGAGTAAAGTGCATTTAACAAAAAAACAACCGGTTGTTATAAAATAATACTATTGTTTTCTCGAATTTTGTTAAACTTTTTCCAATGGTAATTTAAAATAAATAAAAAGTTTTAATAAATTAATAGATAAAAAATATTAATTTTAGGAGATTTAAAGCTAAATCTTTGAAAAATATCATTTATTTATCCGTATTTTAAATGAAATTATTTGATTATTTTTATAATTAAAGTTATAATAATTATAAAAATATACAATATAATCAATAGAAAAATAAATATCTTGATTAAATACAATAAATAAAGAAAAAGTAAAAAAAATGTAAACTAGGATAAAAATGTAAAAAATTATGTACCACAAGGATCAAATATGTAATTTCTTTATTCAATTTTTAAATGAATAAACATTTAATTTTAATAAAGTTGGGCGGAGTGATGAAAATAGAAGCCAATAGAAACCACAGGAACTAAAAAAGCAGTTTTGAAAGATCAGGGACGAAAATCGTTATAAACATCAAACCATAGGGACGAAAATCGTAGTTTGGGTATGAGGCATTACAAAAGACATCAGAAGAGAATGGTCGTTCGTTAAGCCATATGAGTACATCATGAATTTATGTGGGAGAGATCACAATTTATTGTTCCATATATACCCGTTGTGTATTACGAGTTCATCATAGTATAACTTGATTTAAAGGTTAATTAAATAATCTGTATACTACTTTAATTAGGCTTGAGACAATACATTGTTGGTATATATATATATATATATATATATATATATATATGAATTTCATAATATTTAGAATATATTCTTATTCGTAAGTAATTTATTTCTAACACCTAGTTATCAATTCAAATGTTTTAAAGGAGATAAAATTATAGTAATAACTTTTTTGGAAAATCTTAATCTTAACAGAGAGGTTTCCATTCAGTTATATATAAAGTAATCACCACATACTGTCGTACAAGTATACTTTTTCACAATATATATATATATATATATATATATATATATATATATATATATATATATATATATATTGCTTATTTAATTAAAACAAGGTTGAGTTGGATTCTGGAGAGAAGTTGAGGTAAACGTGAGAAACGGTTATCAACCGTTGGATGAAAAATGGATGCACATGAGGATGAGATGCACCAAATCAATTCTCTTCTAAGCTGCAATTCACGGGAGGACATTTGATTAAAAATGAACGGCTCAGATCCACTTCTCATGTTTCTTAATTAAATTAATCGTAACGTCTCACACCATCCTTCGCCTTAACAAGATTAATTATATGTATACTCAACTTTACATAAACATTAGTAACCCTATTTAATTAACAAACAAATATCAACCTATCTTGACATAGTTTTTCTACATTAGAGTCTCAAATGTAAATACTACAAAGATTAGTTTTTCTAAATTCAACTTTTATTAAAGAAACTCACAACAGTACTGATGGACCATTTGATGTTGAAACTGACCCCCTCATTTATATCTTCTCATCTGTCTTCATTCATTACCTTAGCCTCCCTCCACCTCTTCCCTTTAAATCTCCCTCCCATCTCTCTTCTTCTTACCTTCATCCACCATTGTTATCCCCCAATTTTTCTCTCCCAAAAACCCTCCAAAAATGCCACAAATCTTGCCAGATTTCTCATCCTCCATCAAACTCAAATATGTAAAACTCGGATACCAATATCTAGTCAACCACATCCTCACCTTCCTCCTCATCCCCATCATCGCCGTCGCCGCCGTCCAACTCCTCCGTCTAGGCCCACAACAAATCATCACCACCGCCACCGCCATATCCCTCCGCCTTGACCTAATCCAAACCCTAGTCTCCATTTCTATCATACTCTTCATCTCCACAATCTACTTCATGTCAAAACCAAGACCCGTTTATCTCGTTGATTACTCTTGCTACAAACCACCAATCACATGCCGTGTACCATTCTCAACGTTCATGGAACACTCAAGATTAATCTTGAAAGATAATCCTAAAAGCGTTGACTTCCAAATGAGAATCCTTGAAAGATCAGGTTTAGGTGAAGAAACAAGCTTACCACCTGCAATTCATTACATCCCACCAAACCCTAATATGGAAGCAGCGAGAGGTGAAGCCGAAATCGTCATCTTTTCCGCCATTGATAACCTCTTCGAAAAAACCGGGTTAAAACCTAAAGATATCGACATCTTAATAGTGAATTGCAGCTTGTTTTCTCCAACACCATCGTTGTCAGCAATGGTGGTGAATAAGTACAAATTAAGAAGTAATATAAAGTCTTTTAATTTATCCGGAATGGGTTGTAGTGCCGGGTTGATTTCGATCGATTTAGCTCGTGATTTGCTTCAAGTTGTTCCGAATTCAAACGCACTTGTGGTGAGTACCGAAATCATTACTCCGAATTACTACCAAGGAAACGAACGAGCGATGCTTCTTCCGAATTGTCTTTTTCGTATGGGCGCTGCCGCGCTTTTTCTGTCGAACAAGCGTCGCGAACACCGCCGGTCAAAGTATAAGCTCGTTCACGTCGTCAGAACCCACAAGGGTTCTGACGATCGAGCTTATAGATGCGTCTACGAACAAGAAGACCCACAAGGACTCGTCGGAATTAACTTATCGAAAGATCTCATGGTCATCGCCGGCGAAGCTTTGAAGTCAAACATAACGACAATCGGACCGTTGGTTTTACCGGCGTCGGAACAGTTACTTTTTCTGTTAACCCTAATCGGCCGGAAAATCTTCAACCCTAAATGGAAACCCTACATTCCTGATTTTAAGCTTGCGTTTGAACATTTTTGTATTCACGCCGGCGGGAGGGCGGTGATTGATGAGTTGCAGAAGAATCTTGGGTTGTCGGCGGAACACGTGGAGGCTTCACGGATGACGTTGCACCGGTTTGGGAATACGTCGTCGTCTTCGTTGTGGTATGAGTTGAGTTATATTGAATCAAAAGGGAGGATGAAGAAAGGTGATAGGGTTTGGCAGATTGCGTTTGGAAGTGGGTTTAAGTGTAACAGTGCGGTCTGGAAGTGTAACCGGAGTATTAAGATTCCGACCGGTGGGCCGTGGGAGGATTGTATTAATCGGTATCCGGTGCATATTCCTGAGGTTGTGAAGCTGTGAAATTTGTTGTGGTTTTAGAGGAAAAAATAATAAGACAATTTCAAGATTATTGTGTGTGTGTGTTTTTTTTTTTTTGGATATTTGTGCAGGATTGAAAATTCTGGAAGTGTAAAAGAAGATTTGATGTGTTTTTATATATGTAAACGATTATATATGTTGTGTATATTTTATGTATTTTTTGGGATTTAATTTTTTATGATAAAATTATATATATAATTAACGGGTAAAATTGTTTTTTCTCGTACTTTTTGTCTTTTGAATTCTTTGGGACGGTTTTAGACGAGTTGAAAAGGATAGTATTTAATAAAATAATATGTTTTTGATATATATAAAGGATGGTAATCAAATGAGAATAGTAAAAGGGAGGATTGTGAGGGCTAATCTATCTATATCTATATATATATATATATATTAAAGTAAAACTCCTTAACAATGACATCCTCTAAATACCTAAAGGGAAATTCTAACCCCAACCTCCTGCAAATTTTAAAAAAACCACACCCCCTTTCCCGGTACTTTTAACCTTTTTTTTTTAATTCATAATTACAGTTTTAGTCCATAACCTTATTTGATTGATTTACTTTATACCTTTTGTTTTTATATTTTACATTTTACATTTTTATTACATTAACATATATAAACGTATATTAACTAAAATACGTTAAAAAAGTAATTTTTGATTTTAACAAGTTACACCATTATAATCGTCTCGTCAATACCTTCGAAATGAGCCCAATATTGAATATTTTTTGATTTAATTATATTATTATATGTCATATATTGTACCTTGGTCAATCGATTTTTTTATTATTCATTTAAATCAACATAGTCACGAGTATTTTTTTTAAACGTATTTTAGTTAATATACGATGAATATGGTTAAACGTATTTTACTAATAACAATATTTTTCATTTGCCACTTTTGAAACGTATGAATATGTTTGTTCGTTTTTTTATACCCAAATTGCTACAACAATTGTTCCTCAATCTAATTTGTCACTTTCTGATTATTACATCTGGTTTAGTTTTAATATCATTATTATTCTAAAAACTTTTATATATGGCTTGCAAACACATGTTTTGCAAACTACTTAATTTTTTTTATATAAAAAACATTATATTATTAAACCTAAATTAAACAAATTTATATAAAAAAACCATTATCACACTCTAAAAACCATCCAATACTATATTATAAAAGAGACATAAAAAAACTCTTAAAAACAACCCATTAAGTATTATGTACTATTATTTAATTCTAATCTACTTAAAATCTCTTAAAACACAACTAATGAAACAATATGTACTACTCTTAAATTCTTTTAATCATAATTATTAAATTCAATCCTTATCCCCCAAAATCCTTATCTCTAATCCCCAAACCATAAAATTATGAAATTTGAATTCGGATAAACATAATCAAAACAGGATAAACATCTCAATTTAAATATAATAAATTTAAAATATATAAGATAATTAATGAATTTTAATAAACTGCTTAATTTTTTTATATAAAAAACATTATATTATTAAGCCTAAATTAAACAAATTTATTAAAAAAAACATTATCTCTCTCTAAAAACTATCCAAAATCGTACTGTAAATCGATAAAAAATAAAAAAACATTAAAATCGTGATTTATCTCCCTGCATTGCGCGAGTACGCTTCTAGTGTATATATATATATATATATATATATATATATATATATATATATATATATATATATCGATTTCTTTAACGTATTTTAAAACGTATTTTTTAACATATAATAAAATAATTAAATTCAAAAATATTCAATATTGGGCTCATTTCGAAGGTATCGAAGAGACGATTGTAATGGTGTAACTTGTTAAAATTAAAACATATTTTTTTAACGTATTTTAGTTAATATACGATTATATGTATTAATATGGTGATGGTGTAAAATGAAAATTAGAAAAGTAAAAGGTATAAAATAAATTAATTAAATAATTATAAGGGTGTAAACTGTAAATATAGAATTGAAAAAGTGATTTTGTCGATTTGTTGTCTTGGGTGTGAGGGGGAGTAGGTTATAGGAGGGGGTATTTGATGGGGGTGCTATTTGCACAAAAAAGGTGCAAACAGTGACATTTTTGTTTTCCGATCCAATCATAAAGGTACAAATAATCATATTATTATTATTATTATTATTATTATTATTATTATCTTTATATATATATATATATATATGTATATATGTGTGTGTGTGTTTTGATTTTATAAATTTATAAAATTTGTAACTTTTGATTTTATTTTATTCTATAAATTTGTAACTTTTGATTTTGTTATAACTTTGTAAAATATATTTTTCTTTTTGTAACAATTACATTTTATCATAACTTTGTAAAATGTATTTTTCTTTTAGGGACCAATTCTGTAACAAACGTTAAACGTTAGGGACAAAATCTGTAATTTACTCTGTAAGACTCAAGTTTTTTTTAAAAAACATATAATTATTTTTACCCGAATTGAAACATAAATAAAAATGACAACTAAAGATAGTTAAGAGTTAAAACTATCATTAACCTAAACTCTTTATACATATATATATATATATATATATATTACACATGGCTTAAGTTCGCGTGAAACCAAACAGTTTCTGTGAGACCGGTGAGACCAAACTTTAAAGTATGAAACTTCACACTAAAAAACTGTGAATGTAAAAAGAATCGAACTTTTCATAGGGAAAACACCCTAAATGTTACGTTCACGGTGTTTTTCGCTGTGAATGTTCGTTTTTTTTACCTTCACAGTGTCTTCACTGTGAAGATTCGGATAAACCTTCACAGCGTCTTCACTGTGAAGATTCGGATATACCTTCACAGTCTTTTATCTATGAAAGTTTGATTTTTTTAACTTGGTTTAAGTTTTTTTACCTTCATAGTGTTTTTTAACTTGGCAGTGGGACGTACTTGCCGCTTAGGTCCACTCCTCCAATGTGGTATGAACATGTTGTTTTTACAATAGGGTACGTTAATGGTAACCATGATGTGAAATAAGATATGGCAGAAGGATATCCGTTTCCGCAAATTGTATCACTTTTTTTCCATCACAGTTATCGGTGTGCTGCTGGATGGGCTACCTCGTATTCAGAGTGAATAAAGAACTACATCAAGTTTTTACGTGTTAATTGTACTACGGATAATGTTATTTTAGAATAATCGAATGTAATATAGATTATTTTATGTTCTATTTTTAATGTTAAATCGCAATATTTATGTTTTATTTTTATAATTATATAATTAAAAAAAATTAGTAATATTTATATTTATAAATATTTATTTCTTTTCAAATCAAAACAAAAATATATAATAAAAATATATAAACAAAAATATATAATAAAAATAAAAAAAAAGAAAAAAAGACAACAAAAGGACGAAAAACCAAAAAAAACCAAAAAAACATAATCATTTTTCAATGATTTTGGTGTATTTAGCAAAAACAAAAGTGCATTTAGCCCTCCCCTATTTGATTTATAGGGGGTAGCCTTAGCAACACCCTATCTAAATCCTATTTATGGTTTTTCTTAATTTTTTTTATTGATGTAATTATTAGCAACATTTAATTAGTTAGACTTTACATATTCTTTGGTTACACCTATTTATTTCTTCTTCATATTACTCTATTTTAATTTACATAACAATTAGTGAAATATAATCAATATATTAAAAAACTCATTATATAAATGAAATTACAATCAATATTTTTATTTTTATTTATATGACACTTGAATGTAATATATGTATATTTTTAATAATAAATTGATTAGAATGAATATAAATAAATAAAATGAGATGACGATGACGATGAATCACGTCAATCTAATACATTTTAGTTTGTGTAAAAAAACTTATTGCAATCAATATATAAAATAACATATTTAATATATAAAAAATATATATAACATATTTAAAACTAGAACCAATATAAAATAAATTAACTAGAATAACCAAATATATATAGGAGCTAAATCAAATGAAAAGCACAAATATGTTACAAACATGTGAGAACCAATATAAAAATATTTTTTCACATGATATATTTTCACCAAATGCTTGGATTTAATATATTTCTTCCCATACATTCGTTTCATAATATGATAGTTTTACATGTATTTGTTTCACCACATAAATATTTTTTACCTGTATTTTTCATTTCACTAGGTGAATCAAATTTTATTTTTCACGTGTAATCTTTTCATAAGGTGAACAAAAACATATATGAAACAATATCTTAAATCATAGGTTTTGATGAAAAAAAATAATGTAAAAAAATATTTTTATATCGGTTCTCAAGGGTTTGTAACATATTTTTGGTTTTCATTTGATTATCGGCCTATATATATATATATATATATATATATATATATATAGGGTCCCCTTCATTTGCTAACCGTGACATTGATGTTAACCGTGCTAACCAATTTCAACCGTTAATTACGATGATCAACGGCTCATATTTAATTGAATTTTCATTTAATTAATTATTATAGATAGGGATTGATTAAAAATAATGCACAAGTGCACAAGGTTAATTTGGTAAAATAACAACCCAATGTTATTTACGGTAACACGTTTTTAAATCATATAATCCCTAACATTTAGGGATTTCTTCCTTAGAATATTTAGGTAACCATCAAAACTCAATCCTTCAAGAAATCAACAACAAGATTACCATTGTGGCGTCGAATCCGGAGAAAGCAAAGGGAAATCGTAAACTACATCCACATTCATCGGAAAAGAACGGATTAACCATCTAAATCGTGGGTATCATAATGCGTTCAAGTGTTTCACTGGTGCATTTATGCACATTAAGTGTGAAATTCATATGCACACAATGCATCTTTTTTTAGTATGAAGTCAATATACACACATTGCATCTATTTTTGTAAGGCATTAAATTTTGTTTGTCGAAATAGAAAATACATGTGCACAATTTATATATGCATATGTGCATATTTGTCATATATGGAAATGGATATAGACATGCATATGTGCACCCTACGAGAAAATGCATATGAGCAGATAATCCGGTATTCAACGATTGAACTGACTCATTATGACGGGTGCACGGGCGAGCGTCTTGACTTTCAAAAATAGATTCCAAAAATCTATCGTTATCAACAACGGAGGTGATTCCATTGTCGCTCATTATGATTTTCACTAGAAACGAAAATTTTTCTTCAACAGAGATTTCAAACCAAAAAAAAAAAAAAAACACTTTATGATAAACAATGTTGGATCCGTTAGAAAGCTTAGAAAAATATAAACTTGTTCAAAAAGTTTTAAAAGATAACTTCCAAAATTAGTTTAAAGTAAATCGAAATTTGTTTTATTATTAATATATTTAAACTCAAGATAAATAACATAATAACAAACACCTTAAAATATGGAAACCTATTAAATAGGTCGAAATTTTGAAAATTCCCATATTACCCTTTAATATTTAAAACATTTATCTAATTACCTAAACTCTATGAAGCTTCTAATTGATCTAAATTCGGTTAGCACCAATGTCACGGTTAGCAAATGAGTGGGTCTCTCTCTCTCTCTCTCTCTCTCTCTCTCTATATATATATATATATATATATATATATAATATCTATCCATCATTATTTCATATATTTAAAGAAAATTTGAAAGATATTAAGGTGTCATCATAAGAATTAAGTATTAAGGTATTGATGAATTGTAGTTGAGGTTAAGAACAAGCATTGTGACGGTATCGTCCCACTCGATTGCCAACTTGATCCCTCTATAATCCACCGATTAAACACTAACCTTGTAACACCTATAATTTTCACTAAGTGAAAGTTAACCCGTACGCTATTGCAACTTGTAAATGATGAGATTTATGTTAAGAAATCACTACTTTAAGTCCCTAAGAGTTTCGGGAGTGTTGGCATAGAAAAAGTCGAGTTTCAAGGTTTGGTACGGGTCCGACTACAATGCCCGGTGACTATGACGGTGTCATAGTTGCACAGGCAAAGTAAATACCAAGGGGGAGCGCTCTGGACACCTTGTGCAACAATGCCATGCGACAATGCCATGGCAATGTAGCACAACGGTACCGGAGCTTAAAAAGTAGGGTTTTCAACCTTTCAACTTCATTTTCTCACATCTCTCTCATTTCTACTCCGTTTTTTGTGATTCAAGTTGCTATGGTTTCGTTTTTGAGAAAATTTCAAGGATCGATTATTAGTTTTGGTAAGATCCAAGAGTATTTGATGGTGGAGTGGAAACAAAGATCAAGAGTTCATCTTCATCACCTCCATCTTCAAGAGATTTAGGGTTTTCTAGGTTTTCACCAAAACCTAAGTGGTGAGTTTAGCCTTCTAGTTTCTAAACTTTATTATGAGTTATAAATTCTCCATTGATGTCTTCCTAGTGGTTATGTTTCTCAAATTTCGATTTAAAGGATTTTGGGGAAGTTAGGTCAAAACTTGGGTTTTGGTCAAAATGGAAATTTTGATATAAGATGTTTGGGGAATGATTCTAAGTGTTTGGATATATATATATATATATATATATATATATATATATATATGTTTGGAAAACTTGTGAATCTAGGGTGTGGAGGAATTGCTTGTGGATTCAAGTTTTTCAAGGAGCTCATATTGGGGTAAAATCTAGATTTAGCCTAAATCTAGCAAGGTGAGTTCAAGTTAATTTGTGAAAACATTGTACATGCCAAAAATGTCCATTTTAGAGTATTTATGTGTTTTACATGATTATTATCAAATGTCGAAATCTTTGATGAATTTTGTTTTTTGAACTAAAAAGATTTTATAAACCTTGTGAAACACCATATTTGAGATTTTTAGACACTTTGATTAATTAATCATAAATGAATATGTTTTGATGATTTATCTTATATATGGAGAGTAATTGGTAGAAATGCAGTTTTAACGTATGTTTTGGAAATATATATAGATTATGTTATGGGACGTTTTGAAAGTGTAAATGGTGTGAGTTCCTTTGGAAAACGGGTTTGGCCCAACCCAATGTTGTGTTTTGGGTTATTCATGAGTTTAAAGTATGTGTTTGAACAAACATAAGTTGTTTACGTTTTATCACATACTATGCCTTTTAACATATGGTCATTTGATTGGTTGAGCTTAAGGCTCAATTTTTGTCTTTATCGGGTCTTGGGAACATTTGTCCGGTTTTAATAGCTTAATGTGGAACTTTGGGTGTGAGTTGCATTTAATGTAAATTATTTGGAGAATACATGTTTTGAGTGCGTGTGTCATTTATTCAGAGTCATGTATTTTAGACTGTAATGCATTGGATCCATAGGCATGTAAGTCAGTCATATTTAATAGTGAGGAGTCTTGATATTCTCACTTTGGGAAATATGTCATGTTAACATTGTTGTTGTCCCGGTTTTGTGGAGATGAACCCTTATGGGTTGTACTCCGGGACCATGGGTTTTGTGGTTTAGATGCTCTAACTCTTGTGCACGAGGGTTAAACATCTTGGGGTCATCAAGTAAGGAGTTTGAGACTTTTATTTTGAATGCTAGTAAGTATGCACTAAAAGTCTATTGGGAACCTTGAGGTTGTAACTTACTAGAAAATGAACAGGCAATAAGATCGTGTATCCTTGAGGTATAGCTTGGCAAAGCAAACAATAAAGGATATAGCGTCATTGGGGACTTGAGGTGTAGTTTAGCTAGCAGGCAATAAAGTCCGACTTGAGGTGTAGCTTATTAAAGCAGGCAATAAAGTCACGATCTGATATGTAGTTCGATAGCATAGATATGTGGCTTAACTGTGTATTCCGCCACGTACAATGGAAGTGGGTCTCCCCCGTCACCGAAAGGTGTTGTTTGGGTATTAAATTTTATTATCCATGTTTTCGGTGACGTTTTATATATATAGATTGTTATCTATGATTTATGGGTTGAGTACTATACCCCATCCGTGTTTGGATGTTTCGGGATATAAGGTTTTGTCCACGTTTTCATAAATTGGGAATTCATTTACTATTCACGTTTTGGGTGAATTTTAGGTTGAGTTTACTTTACAAAGGAATGTTTTATATTGGGGTTTTCGTTTTTAAAATTATGTGTGTTGGAAAACGTTTATATTGGTGTTTCCATCACCTAAAATGCACGTTATTGGAAAACATGTCGTTTTCATATTTAAAGTAAATTATTTTGGAAATCATGATTTAAGTTGCACTCGTTCCTTTTAACAATTTATATAATCATGATGAAAACTCTTGAACTCACTAGGCCTAACATTTTTATTTGTCGGCATGTGCATCAGGTTCCGGTTGGGGAATGGTACTAGCGACACTATGAAGAGATGAGCGCGAGTTATATGCACGGGAAGAGAGTACTTATTGGATGAAGCCTTCCGCACTTTGGGAATAGCAACTGGTATTGGGTTTAGTAACACCCGACCTATTTATTTGGTCTTTGTATAAGACTTAAAGTGAGTAATTGTTGAGGTTAAATATAAGATTTATCTTGAGGTATTTCCAGGTATTGATTTGTAGAGAGAGAGAGATTTTATCCTTTATTTGATGTAATAATGAAATTTTAAATTAGTTGCTCTTTCCAAATTTAAGGGTGTTACAAACCTAATCTCGAAAACTGCCCAGGAGCCACTCCATACAGACATCGACACAAAGGATGGTCAACGAGCTTTGTCTTGATGGCGATCCTTTGTTTCTCCGGTCCCACATACACTGGAAAAAACCCTTCTGATGCCATTTTCTTCTTCTTCGACATCATCTCCTTCTCGTGCCATGATTTGCTCTTCGCAAACCCCAAACACCATTGCCTTTGCTGCTATGACTCCGGGGAAAGGAACGACACCATTTCCATGTCTTCACTAGAAAGTTCTTCTTTCTGGCATTGCTTTTGATTGATTCCATTATCGATCTGTAAGTTTGGATTGAGAAAAGGGAAAAAAGTTAGAGTTTAATTTAGGGGAAATGTGAAATTTGGTTGATTCCATTATCAATTTGTAAGGTTGAGTTTTAATTTGGTTTCAGATTTGAGTCTTTGGTTTGATTTTGATTGAGTTTTCTTATTATTGATCTCATTTCGAAGACGGTGCCAAGATTTATTAGGTGAAAATAGATAATTTATGAAATTTGTTTTTTATTTCATGTAGTAAATTAAGATATATACATGAACATTATGTTTGGATTTCATTAGGTGAAATAGCATATTTATGAAAATTGTGTTTTATTCCATGAGATGAAATAAGGTTAGTATGTGTTTCATCTGGTGAACTTATGTGCTTCATATGGTGAATCTGTGTGTTTCATCTGATGAATGAATTTGTAAGTTTCATCTGATGAATCTTGTTACCAAAATGACGATTATCCATTTTCATGTGGTGAAACAACTTTTAATTAAAATCATATGATCAAAATCAAATTACGCTTAGATCGGTTCTCATGATTCTCAAACTTTTTTTGGTTGTCACATGATTTAACCCCTATATATATATATATATATATATATATGATACTTTTAGTTTCATAAATTAATAAGTTTGTTAAATTCACAAAGACAAGTTAATGAATATGATTATAGTGGTTAAATTTAGTAGGGCGTGTCTAACAGATCTTCAAAACAAATTACGTTCATATCCAACATTTTTCCATTTAACGATTACAATACTAATTTATATTATTAAAATATTATATCTCTCTTGTAAACATTTGATTTCAATGGTTCTTATTGGTAGCAATAATAAAAAAATCATTACTTTTTTCTAAGTAATCATTTTATGGGAGTTCTTATAATTTGGAGAATTTCATCCTCTCTCCCCTATTTTCTCCATTTTGGAGGAGGTTTAAGAGAATTTACTGGAATAAAACCCCCCAAAATATATTCTTTTTTGAAGAATATGTTGGAGATGCTTCTAGAGTCCATCTGTCATTTTTCTTACTACATCAAAAGTTCATGCATTGTGTTCTTGAACTACTGTAGCAAAAAAAAACTAGGAAAAAGACTAGGCGGATTAAGTTCCTGCTTATGTGTGACTAGTTTTAAAGCTACTTTGATGATCATTTTAGTGTGTTTGATATTCTAACTTAATTAAGGTGTCGTTTACCAACATCAATTGGGTACTTAACCATTTAAAAATGTGGTTTATGTTAACATTAGTTATTCACCGAGTAAGAGTACTACATTAGTTTACCTAATCAACATCATGGACTAGAATGATAGGCTTGGTAAATATACCAACATCTCTGACAGGGTAAGTTTCTTGTACCCGATAAGAGACGATAAACAAATAGTAAACAACCCATGACTTCTAAATGAAAATTTTCATCCAGCCACAACTGCAACATTATGTGAAATAATATCTTTGGTATTCACATAATGTTTCATGTATTTTTTTAAGACAAACAATTTATTAAAAACCAAAGAAATGTACAGAACACACGCCAATTGCTTTTGCAAGCAAATAGCATGTAACACCCGTAATTTTCGGTAAGTAATTGTCAACCGGGGGTTTATGTGACTTGTAAGCAGTGGGGTTTTGCTGGGAAATGTATTGTTTAAAGTCCCTCGGAGTATTGAGAGTTTTGGCGTTGAAAAAGTCGGATTTTTGGAGTTCGGGGGCACCCGGGCGACTATAACACCCGTAATTTCCGGTAAGTAATTGTCAACCGGGCATTTATGTGACTTGTAAGCAGCGGGGTTTTGCTGGGAAATGTATTATTTAAAGTCCCTCAGAGTATTGAGAGCTTTGGCGTTGAAAAAGTCGGATTTTTGGAGTTCGGGGGCACCCGGGCGACTATGCCAGCGATTGTGCCAGAGGGCACAATAGCTTGGCACAATCGCCAAGGCTGAAGGCTCGCGGTACATTCCTGGCGATTGTGCCATCGATTGTGCCACTGGCACAATAGCCTGGCACTATAGCCTACGTGTACCAGATTGTTAAATGTTGCGATTTTAGCCATTTTCTCACTTTCTCATTTCTAATCTCTTCCTTTTCTCTCCCAAACTGATCCCTCAACCTTTCCCACGAACCCTAACTCATTTTTGAGTGTTTTTTTCACAAGCCAAGTGTTCCTTCATCTTCTAGCAAGGTTTGGAAGCTATAACTAAGATCCCTTCATCTTCACCTTTTCACCCAAGCTTTCTAGGGTTTCATCCAACTTTCCACCATTTTGAAGATTGGGAGGTTGTGGCTCATTTTGGTGTCCTAGAAGTGTTTGATTGTTGGATTCAAGTTGTGGTTGAGGTAATCATCTCTTCTCTTCATTTATGAAAATTAGGATTTCGATATAAGTTGAGGTTTCTTGTAAAATGTTTTGGGGAAAGATTCTAGATGGTTGAATATGGTTATTTATGGTTGAAAATGTGTGGATCTAGGTTTTGGAAGATTGAGTTGAAGAATTGGAATGGATGTCTTCAGAAAGCTTTTGGGTGGAACCTATGCTTTTGGAGGCCAATGGTTGGGGATTGAAACCTAGGTTTAACTTAACCTAGCAAGGTAAGTTCAAGTTGATTTGTGAAAACGGTGTACATGCCAAAATGTATATTTTAAAAGTGTTTGTGTTTTACACTAAATTGTTAACTACTGATAAGTTTTGATTATTTGGGTATATTTAACTTTGTAAACTTATGTAACACGCATCTTTGAGGTTTTTGGGCGTTTTGATAAACAAGTCATTTTAACATGTTTCTTTGATGATGTAAGAGATAAATGGAGGTTATTTTATATATATATATTTGTCCATTTGGTGCACACGATTTTATAAACCGTTGGAAAATGCATATCATGGTACTATGAGTCATTTTTGGTATCACGAAGAGAATAGGTTCATTTGGAAAACGTTTGTTTCAACCAATGAGATGTTTTGTGTTATTTACTCTTGAGTCGTAGTATTTTCATAATTGTTGGTCAAACGTGTTTTGATGTTTATATTGGCGCCCATTGGAGATTTACGTAAATTGTTGGGTCTTTATTTCGGATTTCGGCTTTGTCAGGTCTTTGGGACTTTTGTCCGGTTTAATAACCTAAGGGGGAGCTTTGGGTGTGAGTTGCATTTATTGCATTTTATCTTGGAGAATACATGTTTTGGATGCGTGTGTCATTCATTTGGAGTCATGTATTTTTAGACTGTATTGCATTGGATCCATAGGCATGTAAGTCATTCGTGTTTAATGGTGAGGACTCTTGGGATTCTCACCTTGGGAAATAATGTCGTGTTGGCATTGGTGTTGTCCCGGTTGTTTTGCGGAGAGGAACCTTTATGGGTTGTACTCCGGGACTTTGGGTTTGGAGTTTGATGTTCCAATTCTTGTGTACGAGGGTTAGACATCGAGTGTTATCAAGTGAGGAGCCGAGGCTCCTATCTTGACTGATAGGGAGTAGGCACTAAGGGTCAAGTGGGCACCCTGAGGATGAAACTCCCTAGAGACCGAACAGGCAATAAGATCGCGTATCCTTGAGGTGTAGCTCGACAGAGCAGGCAATAAGGGATGCGGTGTTTTGAGGACTTGAAATATAGTCATGACCGAAGGTGTAGCTCGGCAGAGCAGGCAATACGGTCACGATCTGAGGTGTAGTTCGACAACATAGTTATGTGGTTTAACTTTGTGTTCCGCCACGTACAATGGAATCGGGTATCCCCCGTCACCGGAAGGTGCTATTTGGGTATTTTATTGTGTCATTTTATTATCCATGTTTTCGGTGACGTTTTACTTATGGGGAATTGTTTACCCAAGATTAATGGGTTTTGTTTTATGACCCGTCCACGTTTGAAGGATTTCGAGAAGTAAGGTTTTATTTCATATTCTTGTAATTGAGAGATTTGCTTACTATTCACGTTTTGGTTGAGTTTGGGATTAAAGTGGTTTTTACGATAGAAGGTTCATGTTGAGTTCCTTGTTATAAATATCTACTTTTGAAAAATGGTGTCGTTTGATATTTAAAGTAAATCTTTCAGAGGGTCTGTGATTTAAACTACTTTCTTTCCCTTTAACAAATATATTTATTTCATGTTGTAAACTCTTGAACTCACTAGGCGTTAGCCTAACCTTTTTATTTGTCGGCATGTGCATCAGGTTCCGGATGGGGGAAGAGGTTCTAGCTTTTGGTGAAGTGTTGAGTGCTAAGAGTTTGTGCAAGGGTGAGTAGCTTGATGAAGTCTTCCGCGTTAGTCGTTGATAAGATCAACTGTTTCTTTGGGGTTTTAGTAACACCCGACTTTGATTAGTCTTTATGCGTGACTTGACCCTTTAGTTGTTAAAGTTAAATCCAATATTCTTTTGAGGTGTCTCAAGTGATGATTGTAAAATAGATTATATCCTTTTTATTGTATAATTTTGGAAGTTTTAAATTAGTTGCTCTGTTCATTTTCGAGGGTGTTACATAGCAGAACCACCCAAAACAATCTAACACTAAACAAGACTAACACAAACTAAACCAGACAAAGAAACATAAACAAGAAAGAAACCAAGACCACCTACGACCTTACCACCAAGTTACCAACATACAAAATGACTCACGACTCAGAAGGGGACAACAAAAGGCGTAGTGAGCCAAAGATCCTGTGAAATACGACCTTTCTGAATTCTTCTCGAGATCCAATCATAAGATATGGTTTGTATATTAGAAGGACTGCAAATGAAGTTTTACTCCAAAAATCACTTGATTACAGTGTTCCCAATGCAACGGAGTAGAGTGTAGCTTGTCAAACTGATTTAAGCCAAGACGAAGCAATAGATCCACCCAGATGGTTTAAAATCTCACTTGCCAAATTACTAATATTGCCGTCGATCTTAATATATTTCATTAACCATTCTTATTGATTTTCTTTTAGATAATAAATCATTATATTGTTGAGCATTCTCTTAACAAAAACTTTATATTGTTTATATAACATATATATTTTCTCATGATCATACATTGAATGCCATTAGTAAAAAGATAATGTCTAATATATATTTATTAAGACACAATAATGAACATTGCAACTAATTATTAATTACATACAATAAACCTTATAAAAAGACCATAAATATTTCAATATGAATTCTTTTTATTGATTCAATTAATGTAATTCATAAACTAATAGGATATAATGTTTCTTGATGTAATCAAGATTCAAATTTATTGAATCATGAACATACTTTTTGTATTAATAAATATGAATTCATCCATTTGCAAAATAATAAAATTAATTTCACCATCTCAAACCCTAATCGTAGTAATTAAAAAATATTTTACCATTATATGTAGAGAGAAAAGTTTGATTGCAAACCGGTTTTTTGTTGTGAATTGGGGACAAAGAAAAATACGACACGTGTCTCTAGATTGTCCATATAATAACCCGAAACCTTTAATTTTGAAGTTTGAGGAGTTGTGGGGTGTAAGTGAAATTTCTTCAATTTCAGGGACCTAGGTGTAAATTTGGAATAAAAGGGTAAAACCCTCCTAAACCTCTCATTTCCATCCTCGAGGCTGAGAGAGAGCAATTGAGAGAGGAAATCAGTGTGTGAAGTGTGTGTGGGTGCTTGGAGTCTTTGAGGAAGAAGACTTTGGAGGATGATCCATCTTCATCACCCTTAAGGTAATCATCTTCCTCTATGATCTTAACTTCTAGGGTTTAATGGGATTCATGGTTAGGGGTGTAAGATCTTCTTCTTGTTGATGTTCTTGGAATGAAAACCTTAAGGGGAGATTGTTTTGTCTAAATATTGGTGGTTGATTCTGGGTTTTGAGCAAAAACTCACCATTGTTAATGGTATCTTCAAGGATGTCAAGGGTTTATATTTTTGGCTTAAATGTTGAATCAAGTGATGGATTTTTGTTTGGATTAAATGTTGTTTTGATGTTTGAATTAAAATGATTTAGAACGTTGATTCTATCGATTTTGGAGGCTTAAAACCGATTTAGGAGAGTTTGGGGATAAATGGCATTGAGATTTTTTTAGCTGAAAATCGTGCAGACCCATACCCTGGCGTGACTTCTGGGGCGGGTTAGGTTGCGTGGAAGGTCGTGCCAGCCCCTGTTGGCCAACTTTCCGTTCTCGTTTGTCATATGAGGCTATGATCGAGGCACAACTTGGGGGTTTGTCTTAGGGGTTGTAAAAGATGCATTTTGGGGATAATTAGGTGGTTTAATACCCTTGTATGTCATGTGATTTAGGAGTTCGGTTTAGACACTCGTAGCTTGCAGTGTGAGATTTAAGCGTGGACGACATGTGAGTTTTCTTAACTTACTTTATTTGACGTATGAGCCCTAATTACGTGTAATGCTTATTAAAATGCATGTTTTACGTTGGTTTAAAATATCTTGATGGTGTGGATATTAAAATGTGCATGCATTTGGGGGTGGGGCATGTGATGGATTTTATATGGGAGGTGTGACCTATATGGAATGCATGAATTCGTTTTGAGGGCAGGTGTGAGCCCGAACACGTTGTCACAGGTGTGCGTGACTTAACCGTGGGTCGTGTTGTGTGTGTGCATGGTGGTTTTAAAGGTGTGAATAATTGTAAATGCTTATAACTCATTTTGAAATTATATTTGGTGGTGCGATGCTGAAACTTGAGGGAACTCACTAGACCTTCGGTCTAACCCTCGCTTTTATAAAACTAAAAACCTTTTCAGGCAAGTGTATAGTAGGAGTTCGTCCAAGGGAAAGAGAAGAGGTGGCGTAGTAGAAGAGGCTTGGTGAAGGCTTGTAATCGTCAGTAGGTTTATAGTAAATCTCAGTTGTGGATATGTTTAACCCCTGCGAAAAATTGACTTGAGGTTTATGTAATTAGTTTATTTAGGACCATTCTGGCTGTAATGTTATATTTATGTTATTGTCCGAGTTTAGGTTGTTACAGTCCATATTTGTCATGAATAATGAAGGTAAACGTTCGTGAACTATTCATGATGAATGAGACACCATTCATGCATGATTCATGATAAATTGATTCATCATTCATGATGAATAACACGTGAATGTATGAGAAACATGATATGTTCTCCTTTGTTCCACAGTTAATTCACAACCTAATATTGATTTGCAATTGAAGTCGTTCCAATATATATATATATATATATATATATATATATATGTATATATATAGGGGTTGTTTAATTTGCAACCCTTAAAAAGGTTGCAAACCTTGCAACCCACATCTTAACCGTTGAATTCATGGTCGGCGGTTACAATAGATATGAGACCCAATATTTTTAATTAAAAAAACAGAAAAATAAAAATAAAATAACCGTCGATCATGAATCCAATGATTAAGATGTGGGTTGCAAGGGTTGCAACTTTTTTAAGGGTTACAAAATATCCTTCCACTATATATATATATATATATATATATATATATATATATAATCTTTTTCTCTAAAGGTGTATTGAATTGATTTCCTTCTTTTATCCAATCTATTGAAGAAACTTGGCCTACTAGAATTTACTTGACACCTTCATTTTGCCTTCTCAAATCTAGAAATTATACTCATGACTTAATTTGATTAGACAACAATATCGAGTCCCACTCGTAGCACTTGTGGCCACTGAGGATAAACTCAGGGCTGCACGCTTTAGCAGCTGGGGCAAAGACCCTAATTGCCAGGGATTAGTCTAGGTCATAGGCCCAGGATACCCTTTCCAAAAAAAAATACCTATATTTTGATGTAAAACCCTAACACACACTTAAAATATTTCTTTCCTTCACCCCCCCCCCCCCCCCCCCCCCTCCTTTTTTTTTTTTTCCATTGAGGGTGTTTTTAAATTTTCATGATATTTACAATAATAATAAATAGACTATATATACAAGGAGAGTCCTTATTGTAAATCCCACGTCTATTAACTGTTTAAATTTTCATGATATTTACAATAATAATAAATAACTAATAGCAAGAGCAAATTGATGTGGCATCTTAACTGTTGTTAAAACTTGAAAGTAGAGTCCTTACCTTTTTAATTAAGTCATGTTTCTATCCGAAAATAGACGTGGGCTTAGCACGGTTAACCATACTTGTTCCAGATCTTAAGTCCTTTTTAGTCATCCCATATGAGCAAAGATAAGAAAAGGCTCAATTAAAAACTATGTCATTATCGTCCTTTCTAGGATGTGTAGCTTTCGAGATTAGTTAATTAGGATGTCGATGGAAATTAAATTATATAAGTCAAACATTGATAAAAATGTGGAATGGTTAGAGAAATGTCTCTCTCGACTTAGCTGTTGGGTGAAAGTGTGCAAGTAGGTTTGAGTCATTAATACAAATAATTAATATGGAGTTAGGGTTGAGTACCAATTAATAGATGATATATACTCACTCAATCAAGCTTGTTTATCCCTCATTATGCATCCATTTATTTATCCATGTAATGTAACTCATTTAACTTTTGATTGTGTCGTATTTACGTTTAAGTACAAAACTCGTAAACAAAAAAAAAAAGAGGAAGAAAAACAAGATAAACGAAAGAAATCAATGGTTTTTCAATTGTGTTACATATTTCGATGGTGCAATCTTCACTTATCATATTGTCTGTATAGGTTGGTTCGATATTAAATTAGTTGTTTCACTAAACAAAATTGGGTTTATAGAACGCCAAAATTAGGTAAGTAGCCCAATAGACTATTTTATAGGATATAAGTTTATAGGACCAAACGTTAAAGTTGTCCTACTAAAGGTATTGTAATAGTTTATAGGACGCTTTTGGACATTTTAACAAGTTTTTTAGGACAACTTTAAAATAAAACATTGTATTAATTAATTATTTTATAAGATATTATTTGAAAAGGTATCATATAAATAGCTTATACGGTGCTTTATTTTAAAAGTGTCTTAAAAATTTTGTTAAGACGTCAAAAAACATCCTATAAACCTATTACACACCATTAGATAGGACATTTTAATTTTTGGTCTTAACAACTTATGTCTTATAAAACAATCTATTGGGACACAAATACAATTTTGGCGTCCTATAAACCCAATTTTGACGTAATGTTTGAACGGTTATGGATTGGGGTGTACCAAAGTTGATGATCAGATAATACAGTTTGGTTCTTAGATTTGGAATTACTACAACAAAATTGATATCATTCTGATAGAATACTTAACGGGGTTTTTAAGTTTATAAGACCAACAATTGTGTGTCATAAATATATCTTTTACACGTGTTTTATAATAACTATAAAAATCATATAATTGTATAGTAAGCAATGCCGGATGAAGTATTTCGGAATCAACTCAATTGTCTTTTTCCATATTGAATTATGGGCCAATGGACATGAATGTATCCTTTGGGACCATGTTTGTCAATTGCATTTAGTTATACAGTTCGATTCTAAATCAGTATAACATAGCTGGTGATGTAAATCAAAATAACTTAAATAGTTGATTTCTATTTGTTTGAATATGGTTTTAGATCAATGCACATCTTGCCATTTACATTTTTCGGTTCAATGTTTCAAAAAATTACTAATTTGTTTTTCAAAATTAATTAGATGACATGCTTTTATTGAAAAAATATAAATAATATCGAATACTCGTATAATGAGTATGGCATGTTACTGTTGATAAAAACAGTTAAAACAAATTAATATGATTAACTCTTATAAATTAAATTATAATAAATTTTTATTTTAACATAATTAGATAGGGATATGTGTATGGTTGGGAAATTTTAATATTTAATTAAAAAAATGGTAAATATAAAACTTACCCAAAAATTAAACAACTCAAATGAGTCAAAAATTTCAAGACACACAAAATATATTTATATGTTTAATTATGACATTCGAAGTTTTTTGTATTTATAAATATTAATAATATAGTATTTGTAATCATACATTCATTTGAACCGTCAACCGTCCCATTTGAATGCATTAAAAGCTCCTCATTTTAATATGGAATTATTTAAGGAGTACCCACATATATTTTGAGATATAGACTATACCTAAACATAAATCACATAATAATAATATTATTATTATTATTATTTTCAAAAAGGCAACAAACAAATTTATTATAACACCTAAAACATACAAGGGAATTTGCAAAAAGAAACTTAAGCACAACAAATAAAACAAACCTAGACAAAAAAGAGTTGCACAACAAAGTGCGGCGAGCCTAAAGAACAAGACCCCAACCAAGAACACGACCAAAAGAAACCATCACCAAACTAGAATTTGCCCTCTTGTATATTGATTTTTTTGTCTTAATAAATTTGTGTTGCCTTTCACAAAAAAAATTATTTATTCTTTTTTACATCAAAATATTTTTAAATTGCTACGTCGGTTTAAGAAATTATTTTTAGTTAATTATAACGCTAAGTATAAATTTAAATATAATTTGTATAGTAGTTAATAGCTACTTCGTTAGCTTTATATATTTATGTTTGTTAAAAAATACTTTTAAGTTGAATTTTCAATATGTATAAAATTATTTATATGATATTTTATGTTTAATATATGCTTATTTTAATATTAATAAGTAAATAATAAATATTAATTCACAACATTTATTGAATGAAATAACAAAAAATGATTTAATATAAATGACAATTTTACCGACTGTGAATTAAACCAGTTATATTTATTTGGTTTTATTAATTACTTATATAGATCATGGTGTTTATAATTTAATTGAACTTGTATTTCTAGTTTTTATAATATATGTAATGAAGTTATTATAGTTATATTAACATCATATTTTATAGGGAAATTAATTAAACTAGCCATTTCAGAAAATCAGCTTTACCTCCTAACCATTCTCTCCCTCAATTTATTAAAATAGCTCATAAGTTCGTGAAATGTGTTCGTATATACGAACACATCCTTAAAACTGATAAATTTGACATATGTTCGTAATATACGTTCGTATATACGAACATAATTTAAAAACTCATTAAAAATGATATGTTCGTGAAAAAGGTTCGTGGAATTCCAATATATTACGAAGATGTAATATATCACGAACTGAAAGTTTCATTTTTAGCCCCAGATCGTGATATACGAACATCAAAACTCAATTAAAAAAAAAGTTACAATTATGGTCCCTTATCTTTGTAAGATAATTCAAACATATTTACAAATTTAACCCAAGATCGTGACATGTGTTCGTGTATCACGAACTCAATTTATTAAAAAAATTAAGAAAGTTACAATTATAGTCCCTCAACTTTGGCCCAATTATCAAAGTATTTACAATTTTGGCACATGTTCGTGATCATGGTCGTGGGGCACGAACATGTTATTTCAAATAAAATCAAAGTTTCAATTATGGTCCCTCAACTTTGGCCCCATGATCACGAACATGTGCCAAAATTGTAAATCATTTGATAATTGGGCCAAAGTTGAGGGACCCTAATTGTAACTTTCTTAATTTTTAATAAATTGAGTTCATGATACACGAACACATATCACGATCTTGGGTTAAATTTGTAAATATTTTTGAATTATGTTCCAAAGATAAGGGACCATAATTGTAACTTTTTTTTAATTTTGAATTAATTTTGATGTTCGTATATCACGATCAGGGGTCAACATTGTAAATATCTTTGAATTATATAATTGTAACTTGCTTATTTTTTAATAAATTTGAGTTCGTAATTCTAATATCACGATCAAGGGCCAAACTTGTAACTTCCAGGTTCGTATATAGCAAGGCATTTCACGATATTGGGCTAAAAATGAAACTTTCAGTTCGTGATATGTTACATCTTCGTAATATATTGGAATTCCACGAACCTTTTCACGAACGTATCATTTTTTAATGAGTTTTTAAATTATGTTCGTATATACGAACGTATATTACGAACATATGTCAAATTTATCAGTTTTAAGGATGTGTTCGTATATACGAACACATTTCACGAACTTATGGGCTATTTTAATAAATTGAGGGAGAGATTGGTTAGGAGATAAAGCCGGTTTTCTGAAATGGCTAGTTTAATTAATTTCCCTATTTTATAAGTATTACTTTTTGCATTTCTAAACATCTGTTAAATAATTCTATATTTTATAAATAAAGTTCAATTTTGGTCCTTAATGTTTGTAATTTTTAACAGATGTTGTCCCTAAACTTCAAAATTTTGGATTTGGTCCCTCACGTTTATCAATTCCAACGAATTTCGTCCATCCCACTAGCAAACGTTAAGTTTTTCTGTTAGATCCAGTTAAATAAGAAGCATTTTGGTCATTTTACTATTTTTTCAATTTTATGTAAACCACATGAACCAAGAATATAATTTACTCTTAGAAAAATAATATAAAGAGTTAATTACAATTTACATATTTGGTCCTCTTCTCATTTCCACCATCCTTAGCTTCGGCCATCGTCCTTAATTATCGACACCAACTTCGGCAATTTTCCTC
Source organism: Arctium minus (assembly GCA_954870635.1). Classification (NCBI taxonomy): domain Eukaryota; kingdom Viridiplantae; phylum Streptophyta; class Magnoliopsida; order Asterales; family Asteraceae; genus Arctium; species Arctium minus. Next base: position 14,713,463 of record OX941097.1, on the reverse strand, counting down.
AATCTCGGCCACCAACTCCAGCCACCGTCCTCATAGGAAAGCCTAATAACCAATTTTTTATGGAATGTGTAAAGTAGAAATTACTGAAAATTGGAGGGTTTGGCTATTTTCTTGTAAACACAAGAACAGAAAGTCATGAAGTTCTGGAAACACCAAATCTCAGGGATTTCCATACCAGAATCACAACCAAAATAAAAAAAAACGTATACATAATTGCTATTCCCGCCAATCGAAGTGGCACAAAATCTAAGGGGGCGTTTGGTTGGCAGAATCTGATGGAATCTGATGGAATTGGAATGTTGAATTCATTTGACCAGATTCCATTACCTTGTTTGGTTCAAAGTTTTCAATGGAATGGAATCTTCCAATTCCATTAAATTCCATACATAAAGGATTTTAACATTCCATTATCAAACCCAAGTATTTCAATGGAATGGAATTTGTTATTTTCATAATTCCAAAATTACCCTTACCCCAAACTAAACCCTACTGATATTGATTATCAGCAGACACCAACTCTCTCTCTCTATCCTCTAACCCATCCTCTCTCTCTCTTCTTCTCTCTCCTCTCCTCTCTCTTCTATCCTCTCCTCTCTCTCTCCTCCCTCTCTCTCCTCTCCCCCTCTCTCTCCTCACCTCTCTCTTCTATCCTCTTATCTCTCTCTCTCTCCCTCTCCTCTCTCTCTCTCCCTCTCTCCCCTCTCTCTCTCGTCATCATTCGTGTGCTAATATAATCAAAACAATTTTAGTTAATAATTAAACTATTTAATGACTATTTCATTAAAATAATTTTTATTGAAAAAACTTAAAATAATCAAAAAGGGTATTTTGGTCATTTACCAAAATTACATTCAAATTCTAAAGCTACAATCTGTGAACCAAACAGAAAAATTCTAATTCATTTAACAGATTCCATTCCAATTCTGTCAACCAAACAGGTGGTCAAACCTGATAACATTTCATTCCAATTACTTCAAAGTCAAATTCCTTTGACAGATTCCATTACCTCCAAAAATATTTTGCGAACCAAACGCCCCCTAAAGGAACAACCGAGAGAAAGTAGAGATACTAGTGGGTTTTCACCAATAGCCACCTCCACACACCAATATTCGAGGGGGTTCGATTTGACTGATAAGTCGTTCTCGACGACTTAGGGTTGTAAATTGGAGGTTTTATTATTTCCTCTCGATTTTAAAAGTGGCGACGGTTGTTGGGAAAAGAGGTGACGATGGTTGCAGGTGAGGTGATGGAGGCCACAACCCAAATCTCTTGTTCACAAGCACGACTGTATTTCATGGTGTGAGGCTCGTGGTTAGAGGCAGTGGAATGGGCTAGCACTTTCTAAAACACTAAGGGGTTGTTTGGTTCATGGATTTTGAAGGAATTGGAATGGATAATTCCTTTGACCAAATTCCAAATCCTATGTTTGGTTCACATAATGAAAATGATGTAATCCTTTGAATTCCATAAGTTAAGGAATTCATCATTCCTTGGCCTAAGTCAAATAATTGAATTCCAACCAAACATGTGGTCAAATTACACCAAATTCCATTCCAATTTCTTCAAAGTCAAATTCCTTCGATGAATTCAAATTCCATTCTGCGAACCAAACGCCCCTAATAAATGTAGATTTTGCTAGAACTTTGATGGTGGGGAAGGAGTTCACGTCATAAACTATGAAGGGGAAGATGAGTTCCGACGAAGTGAGGTGCAGGGGAGGATTGGGGGGAGGTGGATCTATTACTAGGGAAAAAGTCAAAATAGTTTAAAATTGTTTAATTACCAAAATACCCCTCATTTAAATAAAAATTAACAGGAAAAATTAACGTCCATTAGTAGGAGGGGTGAAATCTATTGGAAAATGACAAACATGAGGGATCAAAACTGAGTTTTGAACTTTAGGAACGATACCCGTTAAAAACTACAATAGTTATGAACCAAAATTGAACTTTACTCTATATTTAATTGAATATATTGTTGTTAGGCAATTATAATAATTTTATACATTTGTAGACCCAAAATCTAATTTAATGTTAAAGGGAAAAACAAATGGAACAACAATATGGAGAGAATAACAATAAGACAGAGAGAAGAAGTCTATAATTCTCATTAATCATAAGCTTTTTAAATAGGGAGGAGTTACAAGTAGATAGTTAGGAGATATTTCAGTTCTAATCTAACTCTGATATATTTATCTCTATCTCTATCGTCATATCCTTTAGACGATGGCATACTTATCCTACAACACTCCCCCTTGTGCCGAGTTAAAGGAGTGGTGGTGCACAATTTTTGCCTCGTTAAAACCTTACGCCAAAATAAAACCCAGTGGGAAAAAATAAAAATATGACGAAGGAAAGAGTACAATGCACCAGTTTCCTTTGCAATACATAAACTTTTCCTTCAGTCTAGTTTTCTCTTAGATTCGTACTTTAATCATGAGAGTTAGGAAAGCATGATGGTATATAAACAGTTGCCTCACTAAAACCTTACACCAAGGAACAAAACCCAATGGGAAAAATAAAACCTTGGTTGAAGGAAAGAGCACAACATACCAATATCACAAATATAGTAGACTCCCCATTTTGTCTACTACTCCCCCTGATTCGTGCAATAAACAAGGGAGTTTGGAAAATATTTGCATTTAGTTTCCACATGTTTCCCAATATATGGTTTTAGGTAATGACTTGATAAAATATGTCACATTATTTTGACACCTTACTTGATTCACTTGAATCTAAAGGAGAGTCTTTTATTGCTGATTGTATAGAAACTTAAGCAGTACCGTTCGTAAATGCTCCTCATGATCCCCTTCGGTCTTCGACTACACTAGGATATCGTTAGTAAACACGATCACAAACTTGTCCAGATAAGGTTGGCACACTCTGTTCATCATATCCATGAAGGCTGTAGGGCGTTAGTCAACCCGAATGGCATTACGAGAAACTCGTAATGTCCATATCTGGTACGAAAAGCGGTTTTCGAAATATCTTCCTCCTTTACCTTGAGCTGATGATATCCAGACCTTAAATCGATTTTGGAGAAGAAAATGGCTCCCTGAAGTTGATCAAATAGATCATCTATTCGAGGAATCGGATACTTGTTCTTGATTGTCAGCTTGTTAAGTTCCCTGTAATCTATGCACATTCGCATAGACCCGTCTTTCTTTTTCACAAACAGCACTGGCGCTCCCTACGGTGATGTACTGGGCCTTATAAACCCCTTGTCCAGCAATTCTTGCAATTACGACATCATTTCTTTCATTTCCGAGGGTGCTAGCCTGTACGGTGCACGCGCTATCGGGGCGGAACTGGGCACTAGATCAATCTGAAATTCGACTTGACGATCGGGAGGTAGATCTGTCAAATCCTCCGGAAATACATCCGGATATTCGCTTACTACTCGCACTTCCTCTATTTTCCCTTTCTCTTTCTTAGCATCTAACACGTATGCTATGAATCCCATACAACCCTTTCTCAAACTCTTGTTTGCTTTGATCATGGAGATCAAACTAGAGTCTCTCTCCCGTCTATCCCCATAAATCACTACTACTCCTCTTTCTGGTAGAACCATACGAATCATCTTCTTATTACATATTATACTAGCCTCATTCCTAGCCAACCAGTCCATCCCGAGAACCACATCGAACTCTCTCATCGTCATAGGGTATAGTACCACTGGTACTAAACTCCCTTCTATGTCTATCATACATCCCTCAAACACCTCCCTAATCTCCACCTGATTTGCATCGGCGGTCTCTACATAGAATCCTCGCCCCAACCGCCTATACTTTAACCCCAAACACCGAGCAAACGCATGAGATATAAAAGATCAAGTTGCTCCGGAATCAAACAATACTCTAGCACAAGTAGAGTTTACCAGAAACGTACCTGCTACCACATCAGGAATTTTCTCCGCCTCCGTTGCCGTCATGTTAAAGGCCCTCCCTTTTGGACGAGTCGACTCCCCTTTCTTTTCTTCCCTTCTTCCTCCCCCACGTTCCCCAGACTGAACTGGTCCAACCCGTTTGACTTGCAGGCACTCAGACCGAAGATGATCTGGTGACCCACACTGGTAGCAGTTTTTCTTGTTTGGGCAATCCCTAGACATGTGCCCTGGCATTCCACATTGAAAGCATGATCGGTTACTAGAACCACATTCCCCCTTGTGTACCCGATGACATTTCCCACATGACTTCTCCCCAAATCCACGACCTCCTCGCGGCTCTGGTCTAGCATTCTTACCCCTTCTTGAATCTGCGGTGGTTCCGTCCCACTTTCTCTTGTCACCCACTCGATCAATTAACTAACGGCTTTTCTCTTTCTCAGTCATTTCAGCCGCATGCACGACAACCTGGAAAGTTGTTGGTTCTCTAGCATAAACCCACTCGCGCAAATTACTCTTTAGTCTGAAAATAAAACGTTCTACCTTACTCTCCTCATCTGGAAAGTAGGCTCCCGCAAAACGGGACTTTTCAATAAACTTGGTGGTGTACTCCCTTACTGTCATGTCTTTCTGTTCCAGCCCCAAAAACTCTTCTTGCAATTTCTTCACCGCTGCCAAAGGACAAAACTGTGCCTTGAACTTTCCCACGAATTCTCCCCAAGTCATACCCTCGGCGGCTGCCACCCCCATTCCGCCAGTCTCAGCATCCCACCACAACGTTGCTTCAGACCTCAGCATAGATAAAGCATATGTTACCTTGTCTTCCTCGGCGCATTTACTGGTAGCGAACACCAACTCCATTTCTTTGACCCACTTCATCACCAGGACTGGGTCACACTCCCCTTTATAAGTAGGGGGTTTGTAGGCTGCAAATTCTTTATAACTATAACCCTTCGCTGCCACTCGGGTTGCTGTCACATTCATGGTTGACGAATTTCCTCCCACTTCGGTTACCGGAGGACTTGACAATTCCGTAACCTCTCTGCTCTCATCCTTATCTTTACTCCCCGAAGCGGTCTTCTCATGGTGAGCCAGCAGCGTTTGCAAAGTTTCTTGAAGCTTTCCCATTTCTGCGGCAAACGCTTCATGAGTCACAAAGGCTTGGTTCCTTCCTCGACCCCGAGCCCTTGTAGCTCCTCGTCCCCTAACCGTCGCTGAGCTTTCTTGATGCGATGCTTCACTTTCCCCGTGAACCTCAACACTTCGCACCCTACGAGTAGTTCGAGTAGCTCTTCCCCTATTTCCAGCGTTAATCCCCTCCACTTGAGTTGTAGCTCTACGGGTAGTCTTAGCTGGGCCACGCCCTCGGCCGCGACCCCGTCCACGAATTGACGTCCTTACAGAAGGACCCTTCAGTACCTCAGTCTGAATCTCATCTGCCGGCATATCATTCCTGGCCGACCCCGCCTTACTTCGCAAAACTCGAGACGTCATAACAACCACTGCACATCACAAAAATTTCCTTAAGGTTAACTATCCTATTTGTAACGAGATTTATAGACACACACACATGTACCTGTAGATTTGCGATTACATTGGCCAAGTGTAATCTCGAATCTACCTTACATGTTAGTTCCTATCCCTCATTACATCAGCTCCTATAGTGGCAATCCTACAGCGCCCTAATTCTCGTTTATCCCACTTAAAGTTTAAGTTTAGGTCCAACAAGGCCACCTAAGTTGCTTAAACTATGGCTTTGATACCATCTGTAACAACCCAAAAATATAACAGTAAAGCATTTAAAGTAGTTAAAGCTCAAGAGTGCAGATCCCAATACAAGACCGTAAAATAAAATTAAGTCATCCAATAGGTAGTCTTTTACAACCGAGAACTATAAAGTATAGCAACTAAGCCGCACTAAGGCCCGAACTCCAACACGAAAGACTCTAGCATTTCTCCTTGCCTTTAGCAGATCCAGAAGCAACTATGTTTCCTAAAAGTGGTTTTTAAGAAGACAGGAAGCGAGGATTAGACCGATGGGTCTAGTAAGTTCCAACCTCGTCCGAGTTATAGCACAAATAATTGAATTTACCGTATGAAAAACAAAGAAAGACATAATATTCAACTTGCATGAAACAACAATTATACGTCGTAAAACTTCGTCAACATCCCGGACTGAATGTCCTCGGGCCCCCCAGTAGATCCCCATATGGCCCCCTCATGCCGATGCCGTTACGTGTGTAGGGAAACGGATTCCAAACACACAAATCCACCATCCCCGATGGTTATAAATTTATTGCCTTGGCTCACATACTTTTGAATATGCTAACATATATAAATTCGATTTTTTTACAAATATGATGCAAACAATTTATGCCACAAAACGACCCTGCCGATCATCACACTTTAACCGGAGTAACCATAAGAATTAATAATATAATAAAAGTCCACTTTCATTCTGAAAACGCATTTAAATAGTTGGAAACACGGAACTCACCTGATGTCGGAAGGTCTCGGCACACAACGGACACTAATCTTGTGAAATAAATCCTACAATCCGAGATAATACGAAAGGGATTAATTAACTTGAAGAGTTGGGGTTTTATTAGCAACTGGAACTGACCGAATGACCCCGGTCGCAGGACCCCGGTCGAAGCTGCACCGGACGACCCCGGTCCCCCATATTCCCACCCCGGTCATGTGGCACCGGTCGACCGGACCGGTCGAGGCCACCCCGGTCAATATCACACACCGGTCACAAGCTAAAGAACGGCCCTCTGGACGACGCAATACGATAAGGCCTTCGATGTTCTTTTCCTTCTAGAGTTCAATGTTCAACTATCTTAATCACTAACACACCGAATCACTAATCACAGATTAACCCCGCTTTCGAACTAAGGAAAAAAAACTGAGTCGTCGACTTCGGATGACTTTGGTTCTTGTATCCTCACCTTCAACAACCTCAAGCAAACAACCCACACTGATTCGATTCCTAATCGATTTATAATCCCAAGATACATCAAATAGATATCTTAATTAGATTTTAACACTACAACAGATTCAAACGAGAGAGTTGAATAATTCATCCACCCTACACCCTTAATCCCTTCGGCGAAACAGACTCGAACAAAAATTCACAACTCTAACCAAACTGAAAATCGATCCAAAACTAAACCTCAAATTGAAATGTTTTAATAAAACAAAAAGGGATTCACATGCTTACCTCTTGTAGACCACAGTTCACAAGATGCTCCGATTCCTTCCTTCTTCTTGACTCGAAATAATTTCTCCCCGGTCTTCACTTTCAGGCGCCACACACTCCTCTTTTTCTTTTCACATCCACAAGACTGATATTCCTTAAAATCATTTACCTAGGGTTTTGAGCCCTATTAATGCTTTATTTACTAAATAGACCCCCTTAACTTACTCACTTTACACTTTCACCCCAAATATTAACAATAACACCTCTCTTAAGATTGTGAAATAATGGTCGTTACAACACTCCCCTCCTTACAGGGATTCCTTCCTCGGAATCTCTTTGTCAAATAACTCAGGGAATTTGGACCTTATATCCGATTCTAACTCCCATGTCGCCTCTCTTCCCTTGTGAAATTTCCATTGAACCTTCACTAATCTGATATCCTTGGTTCTTAGTCGTTTAACTTTGCGATCAATGATAGACTCGGGATCTTCGATGAAGTTCAACCTTTCGTCCACTCGAATATCTTGCAGCGGTACAACCATATCAACATCTGCTAGACATTTCCTCAGATTGGAGACATGGAACGTGCTGTGAATACCCTTCAAATCCTCGGGTAACTCCAATTTATACGCCACTATGCCCAAACGTTCAATAATTTTAAACGGGCCAATAAATCGAGGGCTTAATTTCCCTTTCTTCCCAAATCGTATTACCCCTTTCCAAGGTGATACCTTCAACATTACACTATCGCCAACTTGAAACTCTATGTCCTTTCGACGCCTGTCAGCGTAGCTCTTTTGACGATCACGCGCCACCTTCAGTCTTTCACGCACTTGAATGATTTTATCAGTAGTTGTCTGTACTATTTCTGGACCAGTCATCTGCTTTTCCTCGACCTCATTCCAACACAAGGGAGTCCGACATTTCCTACCATAGAGCATCTCGTATGGGGTAGCTTTGATGCTCGCATGATAGCTGTTGTTGTAGGCGAATTCAACCAACGGCAAGTGATTTTCCCACGAACCTTGAAAATCCAAAACACATGCCCTTAATACATCCTCCAGAGTCTGAATAGTCCGCTCACTCCGGCTGTCGGTTTGTGGGTGATAAGCCGTGCTCATCTTAATCTTCGACCCCATCCCTCGCTGGAAGATTTTCCAGAAAGCTGAGGTAAATCGACTATCCCGGTCAGATACAATTGACAAAGGCACTCCATGCCGAATAACAATCTCGTCGATATACAACTTTGCGAGTCTTTCCATCGAATAGGTTTCCTTGATGGGTAAAAAGTGCGCAGATTTGGTAAGTCGATCTACGATGACCCAAATAGCGTCGTATCCCTTCGGAGTCCTAGGCAACTTAGTCACAAAATCCATCGTGATCTGGTCCCATTTCCAGATAGGGATGTCTAACGGTTGGAGTTTCCCGTACGTTCGTTGATGTTCCACTTTCACTTGCAGACAAGTCAAACATCTCTCCACGTAGTGTGCTATGTCTTTCTTCAAACCCGGACACCAATAGTCCTTTTTTAGGTCTCCGTACTTTTTGTTCGTCCCGGGGTGAATTGAGTATTTTGACTTATGAGCTTCCTCTAAGATGACTTTTCTCAAATCTCCTTGTCTTGGAACCCAAATCCTCCCGTTGTAGCATTTCAGTCCCCGACTGTCCTCTAATAACGAAGCCGTAAGGCCTACCACTCTTTCAGCATTAAGGTTTTCGGGCTTCAGTGCTTCTGCCTGAAATCTCTTGACCTCCTCGAGAAGAGTTGGAGTTACTTCAGCTCTGGTGGCTACCATCATCAAGTTTTCCCTCCTTTCCTTTCGACTCAAAGCGTCCGCGACTACATTGGCCTTTCCGGGATGGTATTCAATCTTACAGTCGTAATCCGTCAATAATTCCATCCATCTTCGTTGGCGCATGTTCAACTATTTCTGGTCAAACAAATGACAGATACTTTTGTGGTCAGAGAAAATTTGACATTGCGTTCCGTAAAGGTAGTGCCTCCAGATTTTTAGGGCAAAAACCACGGCGGCCAACTCTAGACCCCCCTTAACTTACTCACTTTACACTTTCACCCCAAATATTAACAATAACACCTCTCTTAAGATTGTGAAATAATGGTCGTTACAATATAATAATTGCATAACCCCAAGTAGATGTGGGTAAATTGGTGCGCATTACTAATACCCTAGATGTCATCATATTCTTTTGATAACAACTTCTATGAGACCATTTTATATATACACATGGGGTATAGGAAACTCTACATTGATCCTAATACGTATGCAATTAACATCAAATCATTATGATGTAAATTCTCCAGCATTCCAAGTCATGTAGACTTGATGAAATAATCAGGGTGGTGAGCCCTTAAACGTATAACTAGTGCTAGGAGTGCAAGATTTCATGTGGACTATAATACGACATGCGTTCATCGTGTCGAAACCAGAACCATAAAGTACATTAATGGCCCGCATTCTGGATGTTTATGTCCATAAATATCACCTTGTATTCGTTGTAACAATGGAATATTTTTGTATTATATCATTAGCTTTAGGATGATCTCATTCTTGTCTTGGCTAAGGATTATGGTATATACAAAAGTTTTAGTTATTCGAGAGGGCATGTTATGATGGCAATGTTGTTTCTTATGCTGCAGAAGTCAACAGTTGCAATTTGTCTCGTTTTGCCTTTCAGTCGAAAGAGAATGTGTTTATGTGTATTTTGCAATACACGGATCACTATGTCATAACCATGGTGTCCAACATGGTCATGTCGAAACATATATGTGTCCATTATAATTTCCATTGGTACAAATATCTTTACAAGGTTCCTATTGATCTTGTACCAACAAGAAAATGGCAGTTCATCGTCTAAGTATTTCGATTGGATGAATTATAAAATAAGCATTTGTCTATCATTTTAGATTGTGTGGAATATGTCCTACAAAAAATCAAGTTCTCCTCGATACATTCTTGTACGGAACGGAGAGTATTGAAAGTTTTGTATTTGTTTTGATGTATTTCTTTACATCTATGATGGTTACATATTCGATTTTACTTAAGCAAAAGAAATTAATTAAAATGCTATAAAATAAATTTCAAAGAAACCTATGATTTATCATTCTTAAATTAATATGATATAGTTCATTTTTAACATGTTCCCTTTTTGATAGGAGCACTCTTTAGTGCATTTCTTATTTGACTGCCCATTATCACATAGGGCAGTAGTTGTATATTTACTCCAGATGTTGAAAAATCATTCCCGACTCTTACCAAGACCCTGACCCGTTCTAGGGTTTCGTCCACATAGTGCATAAATGTCACATGTGTAAAATTGTTTTTAACTCTCTGTACTTTGGAGTTGTTTCCACCTTTAATGCTTTCATTATTGATCTAGATAATTTTCTTTGTCTCGACATATGTGGTGTTGTTATTCGAAAGAACCTTGTTATGTCTCTCAACCACTTGCAGTAGGTTGATGAGTTTGGCTAAAGGTTACATTCCAACTTATATTAGTTCATTAATATTTTTGATATATGAAAGGTGGAAATAATGTTAAGAATCATGTCATCTTCTGTGAGTTCCTTGCCACAGAGATTGAGACGCGTTTTGGATATAACATTTCTTTGTTGAAACCAATTACCTTTTTGTAATCGAGTAAGTGGGTTTCATTTCACTATACGATTAGTTCAGGAAGTACATATTCATGAGTACTCCCGATTATCCCTTTCGGGACATCCCACATTTCTTTGGGGGTTTCTAGTAAAGGTATTCCTATGAAACTTATGATTTATATGTCGTCTTGAAACATGAGAGTATTTGTTTGTACCTTTTCAAGAGGTTGGTTTTAGAGTCCATAGGAGTTGATGGACTTTAGGTATTTTTTTGTACCTTTCAAAAGGAGATTTATATATTCATTTATGGTACTCAGATTCTTTTGAGTTTTGTTTCATCAATTTACATATATAAGGGATAATATATGATTTTTTGTTTGATAAGACAATGGAGTGTGGTTATGATTATTATTTTATGTATGGAATTTCATTATCATAACCATATCGGATTTTTGTATGCTTTAATTTTATTGATAATACTTTATCAATATTTCAATTTGCAAAAAAAAATACTCAATCTATTGGATTTCCAGGTAGTAGGGGAATCACATGGATTTCTTAAATCCCTAAAAACCTTAGGGCTATTTACAACCGTTTGACAAAATCCAATCAATATTTTGTGATTTATTTAATTTTATATAACATTGATGATTATAGGGCTTTTGGCATGAGACCAAAATGAATTGACACATGAAACCAATTTCAGTGTTTTAATACCTTAATAGTATTTTAGGAGATTTTGTCATTAGACAAATAAATATTGGTTTTGACATAAAGTCAAATTCAAACTTTTAATATCTTAATAACATTTTGGAGCTTTTGGTAGAAACAAAAATATTTAAGGGTTGGAAGTGTAACTTCCAAAAACTTAGGGCGCGTTTGGTTTGCGGGATTGGAATGGAACGGAATGGATTGGATTTCGAGTAAGGATTTGGATTTGGAGGGATTTGGATTTGAGGGGATTTGAAATCCCGGCCCATTGCAAAGGAATTCCAAATCCATCAAGTAAATGACTTTAAAGAGGTGAAAGGATTTCAAATCCGGTCAACAAATTCCATTCCTGCAAACCAAACACAGGATGAAATAGATTTGAAATCCAAATCCCTCCAAATCCATTCCAATCCCACAAACCAAACACGCCCTTAATTTTATGATTGGAATTATAAGTAGGAACTTATAATTAAGGTATCCACTGAATATATTATGTGAGAGATCAAACTCAAATGCTAAATCCTTAAAAAACATTTAAATAAACATTTGAATAATATATACATAAATCAATGAAAAAAGTAATATATGATTAAAGTGATACGCATTTAGATACAATAATTAAAATACTCAAATATTCTCCTACAATAATTCTATATCTAGTTGCCAAAAGAGTTCATGTATAATAAAAACAAGGACTTTAAAAAAATAGTTTTTTTTTAAGTATATACATATCAATTGAGATAAGAATAACAATAAATATATTAAATAATATTTAGGAGAGATAAGCGTAAAAAATATATTTTATAGTTGGTTACAATCTTAAAGATATACATACCAAAAAAAATAATCAATCAATTTAAAAGAAAAAAAAAGTAATGATATTTAGTTATCAATTCCTTATAATAAAGATCTTTTTTTTAATTAAAAAAAATAATAAAATCATATTTAATAGATGACACATATTGATTTATTGATAAAATTAAAATTGTAGTTAGAAAGTGTAACATAAAATGTTAAAATAACTTTATAATTATGTTTAGAGACATGAGTTGACCTTTTTCTAAAGGAAATAAAATAATAAAAAAGAACACATCGAATTTCATCCCATTTTTTTCAATAAAATAGTATCTCCTTATAAATTGCTACGTAGAAAAAAATTTTCTTTTTATATTTAAGGCTCAATCAGATGAATAAAAGAAAAAAAATATTTTCATAAATATTAACCATAAATTTAAATAGAAGCAAATAAATTTATATTCAAGTTCCGTAAGCATACAAAAACAATACATCGGTTACGAATCATGAGATTGACAAAGCAACATCATCAAGATACATGATTATCTATATTATATCATCAAAACATAAGAGTTGCATTATGTCGTAACTATTCTAATGAAAGCAATGACCATATTTATTTCTTATGGTATTATTTTTCAAGATTTATGTGAATTAAGGACAAATATACTAACAATATTCGAGTTAGAAGTCGAAAAAATCTTACTTGGATGGTAGAAGTATTTGAGACTGATTGATGAAGTTGGAAGCCAAACTATTCGTGAATTGATTGAGCGTACGTGCTGATAACGTGTTAAAGGGAAAAACAAATGGAACAACAATATGAAAAGAATAACAATAAGACAGAGAGAAGAAGTCTAAATTCTCATTAATCATAATCCCATTAAATAGAGAGGAGTTACAAGTAGATAGTTAGAAGATATTTCAGTTTTAATCTAACTTTGATATATTTATCTCTATCTCTATCTCTATCGTCATATCTTTTAGACGATGACACACTTATCCTACAACATTTAATAATTTTTTCATACAATTGTTATACATTTACGTGTCAAGTCATCAAAAAATGATAATATGACATAGACAATTACCAAATATAGTTTCTCGTTAAAATATATTCTCAAAACTACGTAAACATGTCACATAAAAAAGATGATGTGACATTTAAAGGATGTTTGGTTAGAGGTATTGAAATTTATTCTCATTTTCATTCTCTGTCATTTTTAATTTTATTCTCATCTTCATTCCACAACCTGAACTAATAAGCCATATTTACCATTAGAATTCTTGATGTAAAACTAAAAAATTCTCATTACCATAATTTCTTATACATACTCATGTCATACTATCAGAAATTGTAAAATGGCAATAAACATCTGTTAATGTAGATTCTTTAAGCTAATAAAATCGTTGTTCTTTTGGTGTGGTAATAATTCAAGTTGTTTATTAACATTTTTGAATCAATCCACTTTTTGACCGACTATAACCTACAAGAGCCATTTAATTAACATTTGAGTTAGCTGATACCGAGTGTAGCTTATCTTATAGTAGAAAACCTTGAAACTAGAACAAAAATTGAAATTAAAAAAAAATCAAAATCAAAATTTTATCTATTTTCTATTTTTCTGAAATTAAGATAAGATGTTAGAAGTTTACATTTGTGGCATATATCATGCAAACGAGTTTCATGTGAAATGTGTTTGTGATAGAAAATTGATGGTTCATGTGGACCTTATTGTGTGAAAAACATGAACAACAAGTTTATTGGGTAAGTAGTGAATTTGGCAACCCATCTTTTTGTTGAACCACAAAGTAATTAAAAAAATTGTCATATTTGTTTTAAATTTGAATTTTTGAAAATATGTAATTAAATAAAATATTATATGTATACTGACATGCATGCTTAAATAAGAATTATAAATATTTTACAAAATTTGGGAATCAATCATTGACGATGAATGTCGTGATACATATTTATGACGAAAATTATTCATAATGAAAATACATGATCTTCATGATAAAAAATAATTATATATATTCATAATGAAAATACATGATATAATGAATTATGAAAATTCATGATATTTATGATGTATATTTGTTTATGATCATAAATAATACATGAGTAATTCGTTCTCGTTTAAATTATATACAGACATATATATATATATATATATATATACATATATATATATATATGTATATATATATAAAGAGAGAGAGACAAAGAGGTTCAATGGAAAATCCTAAATAAATGGAAAAAACCGAAAAATATTATATCAACCGTTCGATTACTTGATCCAATGACTATGATCAAAAAGCTAGTTACCACTTTATTTTTAAATTAAAAATTCTTCCACCCCATAATTTTTAAATCAAAAAAATACGAAATGTGATCAAAATTCGAACGAAACAAATTATACCAAAAAATCGATCATATTTGTTTCGTTAATTTGACATCCATATTGATTTATGTTAATCCGTTTTTTCGTGGTTTTCGGTTTTCCATTTATTTAACCTTTTCCCTAAACCTTATATATATATATATATATATATATATATATATATATGGTTGGGTTTCAGTGAGAACTTGAGTTAACATGAGAAGCGTGAAAAGTGGTTATCAACTGTTGGACGCACATTAGGATGAGATGCACCAAATCAATTCTCTTATGAAACACGATTTATGGGTGTGTTTGAGATTATAATTGATCAAGGGTTTAGATCCACTTCTTACGTTAACCTCAACTTCTCACACGATCATTCACCTATATATATATATATATATATATATATATATATATATATATATATATATATATATATATATAGGCGAAGGATTGTGTGAGAAGTTGAGTTAAAAGTGAGAAACGTGAGAAGTTGATCTGAACCGTTGATCTCTTTTAACCTCAAGCCTTCCCATGAATTGCGGTTTAGAAGGGAATTTATATGGTGCATCTCATCCTAATGTACGTCCATTTCTCATCCAATAGTTGAAAACCACTTCTCACGTTTCTCATATATATATATATATATATATATATATATATATATGTTTGTGTGTGTAACACCCTCAAATTTGGTAAGAGCAACTAATTAAAATTTAAATATATCATCAAGTAAGAAACAAAACTTCCTCCTACAAATCAAAACTCAATATACCTCAAGTTAAAACTCTGTGCTTAACCTCAAAGAATTTAAACTCCAATAACATACAAGGACTAAACCGGAGTCGGGTGTTACCCAACCCATATACAAATTACTCTTCCCAAAAACAAAATGCGGAAGACTTCACCAAGCTATACACTCCTCGAGCACACAACTACCATTCTTCTCTTCACAGTGTCACTAAAATTATTCCTAGCCGGAACCTGATACACATGTCGACGAATAAAAATGTTAGGCTAACGCCTAGTGAGTTCAAGAGTTTTTAGCACAAATAAATATATCATTAAAAAGGAAGAATGCAATTTAAATCATAACCTTTCAAAATGATATGCTTCAAATATGAAAACGACTCGTTTTCCAATAATATGCATTTTAGGCGAAAGAAATAACAATATAAACGTTTTTCCAATCCAAACAATTTTAAGGGCGAAGATCCCAATATAAAACATTCTTTCGTAAATTAATTTCAACCCAAAACTCACTCAAAACGAGAAGAGAAATCAAACCCTCAATTTATGAAAATGCAGATAAAACTTTATATCCCGAAACACCCAAAACACGGGTAAGGCATAATACTCAACCCATAAATCATGGTTAATAACCCACATATACAATACGTCACCGAAAACATGAACACTAGGCCCAATACTCACGCGATCATAAAATGGAAGGAATCAAAATATCAAAATGTGGGAATGACATATTTCATTCGAACCTTAATATACGAGGAGGGAATCCAATATTAAGGTCATCATTTACAATCAACCACACAAGCCAAACGATAATAAAGTAAGGCGTTAATAATTACAATGTTATTGGCCGACGACGGGGGAGACCCGTATCCGTTGAGAGTGGAGGAACACAAAAGTATGTCACTCTTACAACGTTAATCGTATGACATCTCACGACATAAAATCCCCAAGTGTCCCTACGACTTCTTAACAAGTTTCACCTCAAGAGTCGGTTGACCTTGGTGAACATTACAATGAATTCCACCCCGAAGGCCCGACACACTTAAAAACTACCTCCAAGGCATTACTTGAAGTGGCGGAGATCCTAGTGCCTACGTAGTTAAATCTAGGTTTTACCCCCAAAACTTGAATCTCCTTTGATGAATGATTGAAATCTCCAAGCAATCTCCCTAGATCTTAGATCCAATACCTCCACAAGGTTTACTTTACCACAAAGTTACCTAAATTACACCAAGGTTGAATGATGTGAGGAAGAGGATGAAAAACATTAAACCCTAGCCTCTAAAAGAAAGGATGAGGAGATTACCTTAACCATAAACCCTTGGATTGATAATGTCAGAATTTGACATTATTTATACACTAAATCCGGTAGAAGTTGCACGATTCCAAGTGAAACGGTGGTAAAACTAATGGGTTTATGGAGGAATAGTACAGGTTGAAGCAAGATGGAAAGAAGAAGACAAACGCGAGAGAAAACAGTCTGGAATGCCAATTCAAGAAGCCATTTTAACTGCTGATGGAGAATAGCAAGAAATCAAGAACATAAATGCAAAACAGTGGGCCACGCGGATAAGTCGCGACTTACCTTGAGCCCACGATTAAGAGCAACACAGGCGACTTATGCCGTGAGTTCCACTTGCACCACAAGCCGCAACAACCACTGGAACAGTCTTAATCGACTGTTTCAGCTGGGGTTAAGGGGATGCAACTTTGGAATTAGAAGAACGGCGACTGGAGACGAATTTAGAGAGAAAAAGCTAGACGAAAACTGCAGAAAAAGGTGGGGAGACTTAGTGGAAACGGATCCTCGATTTTGTTACAATCCTTTGCTGCAAGATTTAAGATCTCAGGGATTGTTTGTATCTTTCGAAGCATTCTTCATTTGAGAACAATGTTTAGATCTATGTTCATTCCATTTCCAGTTTTCATTTATGTTTACCCCAACATGAGCTAATCATCTCATGTTGGGGGTTGGATGATTATTTGGTGATGTTTTTATTCAAACCTGTGATTGGGATTTGTAACTTTTGTTGAATCATTATCAATGAAGCGTATAACATATTTTTAATGTAATTCCCTCAGTCTGATCAGCTGGTTGAATATTTCTTGATTATCTTGCTCTTTGAGAAAAGTGTAGGATAATTAGATGTGGTTGTTGTATGCCTATGGTGTGATTTGGATAGAGATATACAAATTCCACCATAGACGTGTTAATCCAGTTTTTATAAGCAAATTGCCTTGAATGTTGAGATCGGGAGATAAGAATTCATGGTTAATTGCTATTTTTTTATAGCTTGAGAAAGTGTAACAATTATCCTTGAGATTAATTTCATTGAATCTTATAACATAATGGACAACCCTTTACAGTTAAAGTAAGATAAGCCAAATATGAATCCAACCCCCAATTTCTTATCAATAGTTAACCAGTCAAAGTTTTCAAAGTTTTTTCTTTAAGCCATCTTATTTTAATTCTGTTGCAAAACTCTAAACAAACCAAATTTCTTTAGTCTAGTTAATAATTAATATAGTCTTGTGGTACTTAATACCAAGTTCCTACGGTTCGATACTCGTACTTACGTACTTATTACTTGATACGACACCGTACACTTGCGGTTCGGTTAAGGAGGGTGTAAATCCGACTTATCAAGTTTTTGGCGTCGTTGCCGGGGAACTTGTTTTGTATTGATATCACTACCAACTATAAAGATTTTTAGATTAGACATCTTTCATTTTCAGTTTTTATCATTCTGACAATGTTTAGAATCTAAGGCTTGTGTTTTGACTGCAGGTTACTCTTTGGTTTATGCCAAGGAGGAGACTCTTAAGAGATCTCGAGCCTCTTGACCCAGAAATCGAAAGAACCGCACGTCAGTTGCGTAGAGAATCCAGAAACCGCAATCCAAGGAGAATGTCTGAAAACAACATGAATGGCGAGATCTCGATCAACAATAACCCACCACCACCACCACCAAATCAAATTCCCATGAGGAATTATGCTACACCAACGGTAGTGGTGGGACAAAGAGGAGTGCAAGTACCGACGGTAGTTGGCAACACGTTTGAAATCAGGCATGGCACAATTTAACTAGTCCAAGCAAATCAATTAGGAGGGACACCATCGGAAGACCCTCATAGCCACCTCCGTTCATTCAAAAAAATATGCAACACATTCAAAATGAACAGGGTGTCAGACGATGCAATCAAGCTAAGATTGTTCCCATTTTCTCTCAGAGGTCGAGCAGCTACTTGGGAAGAAAATTTGCCACCGTGGAAAATTAATAATTGTGATGAGATAGTGTCCGCTTTCTTGAACAAATTCTTTCCTCCGGGCCGTACAACTCAACTTTTGGCGGAAATCGCCCATTTTGCTCAATGGGACCAAGAGTCACTATACGAGGCTTGGGAACGATACAAGGCAATGCTCAAAAGATGTTCTCATCATGGATTTCACGGATGGGTGGTCATCCAAACAATTTTTGGGGGTTTACAACCATAGTTTAAGAATGATATCACCGCTGCTGCTGGCGGAGCCCTTATGAACAAGACGTTTGAGGAAGCATGGGAATTGATTGAGAACTTGTTAGAACATAGCTACACTACTCCAAGATCAAGCATGAGAAAGGTAGATAGTGTCCACGACTCAGATGACTTGAGGCAGATTAAAGCGCAGTTGGCCACCATCACTAACCAATTGAAGGGTACATCTATGCAAAACCCAACCACCAAATGGTCCGAAGGTCCAAAGGAAATTGGAGCCAACCACCAAATGGTCCAAAGGAAACCATGGGACAACAACAACAATTCGGTAACAATTCTAACTTTGCTTCTTCTTCTAATTCTAATAATGCATATCGTCATCCAGGTTATAATCAAAGGAGACAAGAAGAAAGACAAGCTTCCGAGAAAAGGACGGGTTTAGAAGAGATGATGATGAAGTTTGTATCCAAGTTGGATACAACGGTTGAGGAAATCACATCATCAGTGAGCACATTAACCAATACAGTGAGTACAGTCAAAGCGACCACTGATCAAAATACCGCATCTATCCAAATATTAGAGAGGCAAGTGGGGCAAGTCGCGGAAGCATTACAATCAAGAATCCAAGGACAATTTTTGAGCCAAACTGTAACACCCGTAATTCCGAGTAAACTTTCTCTATTTTGACATTCGTTAGGATGTTTAATAACTTGCGATAGCGTAATGTTGTTTGGATCTAAGTATCGAATCTGGTCTTTTGTTCCTCGTAGAAGGATCGAATCGTTTCGGGTCAAAAACGCTCCAAAATGGCCTTGGGCGACTATGCCGGCCTATGCCACAGGGCATAGTCGCAGGTGTCATAGTAGTAGGTGGGATGGAGCTCACTGGTCAACAAACAGAATGGGACTGGTGTTGGGCGACAATGCCCAGCGACTATGCCCTTGGCATAGTCATCGTGACAATGTCGCACACACCCCCCAGGGTATTAAAACCCATCTCAACGACTTTGATCTCATTTGTATATGATTTTTAAGAAGTTAGGTTACGTTTTTCTCTCTAGAAAAGCTGGTAAGTCCCCCTCTCATCCTTCCCTTGCCATTAATGTTTTCATCTACCTGAAGTCCATAATCATTATGATGTTTTAGGGTTCTTGAAGCATTTATTGATCAAGTCTAGCCATCTCAAGCTTCACGTCATCTTTTCACTAGTTACTTGGTTTTAGGGTTCTAAACTACAAACCCTACAAGGTAAGTTCATTCACTTTTATAAACTTTATACATGCTAAAATGTGGATTTTCACCATCTAAACATCTCCATCCTTACTTGTTGCATTATATGAATTTTTGTACCTAAACCTAACTTTTGGAGTTTTTAGGGTCTTATGGTAAGACTATGGTTTTTGGATTTATGAACTTTTAAACTTGAACTGCTGATAAGTTTGTACATGGGAACTTGTTTTATTATAATCTTGGTTTAAACACTTGGGATCCAAAACTAGGGTTTTGAAATATCAAAGTGAACCGAAGGGATGGGACTTGAAGTATTAGACTTAGAATATGGGAATATGAATCAAATGGCAACTTGGAACCTCTTGGTAAAATTATGTGAGTACTTATGTGAAAACTTTCACTTGTAAATGTTTTGGTTGATATAATCACATGTTGATTCACCAGTTAGCTTAATAGCTTTATGTGACATATTTGGTTTCATTGGGAGTCATGACCCCATATTGGTTGTTGCATTTTGTCCGACGTTGGAACGTTAGTTTCTCACGTCGAGGCACGTTTAGGCATCGGATTGGGTTATAAGTCCTACGTGCTAAGTTTTACGATATTGGATGAGGATTTCAACGTAAGGACCCTATGTGGTTGAAGTTGACTTTCTGCGGGTGTAAGTTTAAAGCCATCGAGCTTAACATCCCTTGCGTGTACTTTCTATATGTATTGGTTTTACTAACTTGTCAAGTGCTTACTTTTGTGTTCCGTCACTTGTGTTAGTAAGTGGGTCTCCCCCATTAATCCAAGAGGTATCTGCTTATGGTAAAGATGTATTATCTTCATTATCACAAATTAAATTTTACTTACGCTTACTGTCAATTACCTTTAAATACAAATGTTTGATCTCACTAGGCTTTAGCCTAACACTTTTTCTTAAAATGACATGTTAACAGGTCAACCTAGCAGCGGGGTTCGTCGGGATTGAGTGGTCGACTTTGGGGTCGAGGGCGGTCTTTTTGGAAGATACATTGACTGATACAACAGTGATAGTGAATACACTTTTTGGAAGAATAGCGACACCCGACTTTAATCTTTCTTGTCTAAGTTAGATTATTAGGTTGTTGAATATTATTCTTCATTTGACTTAATTTTGTAAGGCCACAACCATATTTCCCCGTTTACGGGATGATACTTTGGGATTGATTTATTAGGTTATTGTTTATTCAGGTTTACTCATTTTACAGCCGTCATATTGCCAATTTTCAAATTTTTATTTTTCCTCTAAAATTTAGGGTGTTACACAAACAGATAAGAATTCACGGGAAAATTGTAATACCATTCAATTGCGAAGTGGCAAGGAGTTAAGCAAAACTCCAACTAGAAAGCCCGTGACCGAAGAAAGAAAGGTGCCCGAGGTGACCATAGAAGAAGAGAAGGAAGAGAATGGAGAGAAGATGGATGAAGAGATAGAGATGGAGGAAGGAGAGAGCTCAAAGGTGAAAATAGTGAAGGAAGTGTCTAAAAATGCGGAAGGACCAAGGATCCCATATCCTAACTGTCTCAAATCACACAAGGAGTAGGTTCAATTTCATAAATTTTTAGATGCATTTAAAAAACTGCACATTAATATTCCTTTTGCAGATGCTTTAGCCCAGATTCCATCCTATGTGAAGTTTTTGAAGGATATCTTGTCGAGTAAGTGGAAAATAGAATAGCACTCCACAGTTGCACTTACTGAAGAGTGCAACGCCATCATCCAAAATAAGCTTCCTCAAAAGCTTAAAAATCCAGGGAGTTTCACTATCTCTATTCAAATAGGAATATATGAGTTTGGTAAGGCCTTTGAGATTTAGGAGCTAGTATTAACTTAATGCCTTTGTCCATTTTCAGGAAACTCGGGCTTGGGGAAGCACAACCCACCATTGTCACGCTGTAACTTGCGGATAGGTCTATCAAATATCCGTACGGTGTTATCGAGGATGTGTTGGTGAAGGTGGACAAATTCTATTTTCCAATGGATTTTGTTATTCTCGACATGGATGAAGATAAATAGGTTCCATTAATCCTTGGAAGACCATTTTTAGCTACTGGTCGAGCTCTCATTGATGTGCAAGGAGGAAAGCTCACATTGCGTGTGGGAGAAGAAAAAGCAGTATTTGATGTCTTCCGAGCGACAAAAGAAAGAATGGGGGTTGATGAATGTTATCGAATTGATGTAATGGAGGCATTGATGCAAGGCACGCCTATACCACATGATGCAGATGATCAGTTAGGAGATGTGCTAACAGGTATGACTACAGATGAAAATTGTGAGTGTGTGATGCAACTAAATGCATTACCAACATATAAGGGACAAAGACGACCGACAAAAGAGTATTTGGGTGAGCCAATCGCCAAATCACAACCATCATCAAAGGTGCCACCCCAGTTAGAACTCAAACAATTGCCAAACCATTTGGAGTACGCTTACTTGGGGAAGAATTCAACACTACCGGTGATTATCGCTTCAAACCTCATAAGCTTGGAGAAATAGAAATTATTGCGGGTGTTGCGGGCACATCAAACGGCAATTGGGTGGACTATTGCGGATTTAAAGGGATTAAGCCCAACTTTTTGCATGCACCGAATTAATTTGGAAGAGGGGCACCAACCAACAGTTCAACTCCAACGTCGGTTATATCTGAATATGAAATAGGTGGTTCGTAAAGAAGTACTGAAGCTTCTTGATGCTGGAGTAATTTATGCAGTAGCCGATAGTCCGTGGGTGATTCCCGTGCAAGTAGTACCGAAAAAGGGAGGTATAACCGTTGTGAAAAAAAATAACAATGAATTAATACCTTCCCGAACGGTCACTGGTTAGAGAGTGTGCATAGACTACCAAAAACTCAATGACGCCACCCGCAAGGATCACTTTCCTCTACCTTTCATCGGTCAAATGCTTGAGCGATTGTCGGGTCACACATATTATTGTTTCCTTGATGGTTATTTGGGTTATAATCAAATCCCGATATCTCCCGAAGATCAAAACAAGACTACGTTCACATGTCCTTACGGTACATTTGCCTATAGAAGAATGCCATTCGGACTTTGTAACGCTCCAACCACATTTCAGAGATGTATGATGGCAATTTTTTCGGATATGGTGGAACGTTCAATAGAGATTTTCATGGATGATTTTTCCGTCTTTGGAGACTCATTTGATTTATGCTTAAATCACTTGGAAGTCGTTCTTCAGAGATGTCAAGAGATGAGTCTTGTACTTAACTGGGAGAAATGCCATTTCATGGTCATTAAAGGAATAGTTTTGGGCCACAAAATCTCAAGAAATGGCATAGAAGTGGACAAGGCTAAATTGGCGGTCATCGAGAATCTTCCATATCCAACATCAGTTAAAGGTGTGCGTAGTTTCTTGGGACACGCGGGGTTTTATCGTCGATTTATTAAAGATTTTTCTAAAATCACTAAACCCTTGTGTTCTTTACTTTTGAAAGATGTTAAATTATGTTTCACTGATGAGTGTGTTTTGGCTTTCAACAGGTTGAAGAAGGAACTCATATCTGCACCTATTTTAACTGCACCAGATTCGAGCTTACCATTTGAATTAATGTGCGATGCGAGTGACTTGGCGATTGGATCAGTCTTGGGGCAGAGGAAGGAGAAAAAGTTGCATGTAATTTACTATGCGAGCAAAACATTAGATGATGCTCAAGTGAATTATGCAATAACTGAAAAGGAGCTTTTAGCCATGGTGTATGCATGTGAGAAGTTCCGACAATACTTGGTGGGATCGATAACGATCGTTTACACTGACCATTAGGCATTGAAGTACCTGATGACGAAGAAGGATGCAAAACCGCCATTAATCAGATGGATATTATTACTGCAAGAATTTGATATAGAAATCCGGGATAAGAAAGGTTCAGAAAACGCGGTTGCAAATCATTTGTCGAGGCTCGAAGACGATGGAACAAAGAAGAACAATGATCTACCAATAAATGAATTCTTTCCCGACGAGCAACTCTTTTCTATAAGTTCTTCTGATCCATGGTTTGCTAACTTTGTTAATGTCTTGGAAGGTAACATCATCCCACATGGACTCAACTCACATCAACGCCGTAAATTCTTCGCGGATGTCAAGATGTACTATTAGGACAAGTCGTGCTTATACAAGCGATGTGGAGACGGAATGATAAGAAGGTGTGTTCTGGAAGACGAAAAAGAGGGAATCATGACGCATTGTCACACATTGGAATGTGGAGGGCACTTCAGTACCGACCGCACGGTTGCGAAAATCCTACAATCCAGATTCTTTTGGCCAACCATGTTCAAGAATTGCCAGAAGTTCGTGGCAGGATGTGATAAATGCCAACGAATGGGAAACATCACAAAGAAGGATGAAATGACCATGAATATATTTCTAGAAGTTGAGTTATTCGATGTATGGGGCATCAACCCACGCTATGGACAAAGACTCAACAACTTCAAAGAACGGGCCATCTGGCCGGAGTGGGGCATAAAATGTGAAGATCTCCAATCTGACGGGGTGATAGCCATAGCTCACCAGAGAGAGTGGATCCCATATTGCCGAACCTTTGAGCCGTACGATGCCCAACTTGTAATAGAATTTTATGCATCAATTATCCCTCCTGTCTTCAATGAGTTCCATACAATCATGATACGGGGAGTCCAGGTCCGATTCTCATTAGATGACATCTGCAACTACTTTGGCATTCAAAGGCCAACGGACTTGGGCCTTAATTATGGGGTATCTTCAATTCTGGGGGTAGCCAACGCTGATAGGCATAATGGCATCATTGCTTCTTCTCTACGAGTAAATGGGGACAGTGATTGGAGAGACAGAGATGCAAAGATCCAAAAGAGCGAGCTTCCTCAAGACCTTGCGTTCTGGATGCTATTCTTGAAAACTAACTTATTACCATCCAAGCACAACACTTAGGTGGATCCTTTGGTTGCTCGTGTCCTCTATTGCCTCCAACACAATCTTCCATTGGATGTTGGGCACATTGTCCAATTGAAGTCTTACCTTTCCCGTGCTTAATAACTAAGATATGTCGTGATGTAGGAGTACACATAGGTCAGACAGTTCCACCTCCAACTCCTTTTGACCGCCCTACTTATCAGTACCAGCTTACTGCACACAGGAATTGGCAGCGCGAGCAGAGAGGAAGTTCAAGTGTCGGATAATGCGAACGATGTAGATGCTGATGACATGGATTATGATCCAGATGATGAGACTCTTCCAGGTGACCCTCTGATTTGGGCGAATCGGATGAATGAGTGGCTTACTAGTATGCAGACAGGGATGAGGCAAGGATTCCGAGAGATGAGGAGAATGATGCATGAAGGAGCACCGGTAGCGGATGACGCGAGCCATCCAACCGCCCTCGCGACCGCCGTGCACGCGGACGCTCGAGGCGTACGACTTCTTGAAGGGGTTCGTACTGGTATTCTAAGACAATATTTTATCTTGAACTTTTATTTTTACTTGTTGGATGACGGTAACTAATTTCGTATAACTTTGATCGCGTCTGTTTGGATTATGTGCTTGCTAGACAATGTGAAATTTTGTTTTGGGGTTGTTGTCGGTGTTTATCATGCGTTGCTAGTGTTATGAACTTTTAATTTCCGGTCCGACATAAGTGGTGAATACTTATGTTCTTTTAAGTGTTAGACTTTAATCATTGAGGCATGAATCGGTAGGAGATAGCATAACATAGAGGACAACCTAGGAGACTGCATGACTTAGGGACATTAGTGGAGACCAACCTGCAAGTGAACCTTGAGCCTTATTGCATGTTAATTGCGAGAGGATTAATACTTAATTCTTATACACTTTTCCTAATCCTTGTTGTAGTTATAGCATGATCTCGCTATAACATTTCCTTGACTAGCAAAAACTCCTATAGAAAAATTGGGTTTAAACTCTGTGATCTACTTCATGAACTTCTAGTTGAGAATACCTGATAAAGTACCCTAACTGTCTGTCACTAAGTTGCCCCTTCGAGAAATCCAAAGAACCCCAGCTTAGTAAATAATAACCCTGTCTCAAACGAAAAAAGGGGTGGAGGAAATACTAAGGACAATAGTGCAGTAAGGAAGTGGGAAAATCCTTAGAATGGAGAGGAATCAATTGCAGATTCCGAACCATCGCCAACCCACAACAGTTGAGAAGGGTATTGTTATGTTGGAGGAAAGTGAAGTGAGAAACACAGAGTACCCAATTGGACTTAGTTTTGCTAGTTGAGTCCTTTCGAAATCACCTTGCTTACATTCGTACGTCCTTCATGATGTTGTTCATGCTTATCTCAATGTTCCTTTTACTTAAACTCCATTAGCATGAACAAGTGTGTTAGAGCCTAGGTTCGTGTGTATCGAGAAAATCTAGTAAGGTAGGGTCGAGGCAAAACCCTCTCTAAGCTTGTTGAACCTAGGTTGAAGTCAATGTGGTATAGTCTTCTGCATGTCAGTCCTCAATGATGGTTAACTCTTTAATCTTCACAATCAAGTTTCTTAATTTTTGTTAGACCCTCTTTTTGAACAGTGATCAATTTTTGTAACGCTGCTATCACCGACAATCTTTGTTATGCGAAATTGTTCCTTCGTGTTGGTTTTTATAGTTTACCGCTATTTTGCTTGGGGACAAGCAATGCTCGGTTTGGGTTGTTGATAATATCAGAATTTGACATTATTTATACACTAAATACGGTAAAAGTTGCACAATTCCGAGTGAAACGGTGGTAAAACTAATGGGTTTATGGAGGAATAGTACAGGTTGAAACAAGATGGAAAGAAGAAGACAAACGCGAGAGAAAATAGTCTGGAATGCCAATTCAAGAAGCCATTTTAACTACTGACAGAGAATAGCAAGAAATCAACAACAGGAGTGCAAAACAGTGGGCCACGTGACTAAGTCGCGACTTACCTTGACCTCGCGATTAAGAACAACACGGGCGACTTATGCCACGAGTTCCACTCACGCCACAAGTCGCGACAACCACTGGAACAATCTTAATCGACTATTTCAGCTAGGGTTAAGGTGATGCAATTTTGGAATTAGAACGGCGGCGGCTGGAGATGAATTTGGAGAGAAAAAGCTAGACGAAAACTGCAGAAAAAGGTGGGGAGACTTGGTGGAAACGAATCCTCGATTTTGTTACAATCCTTTGCTGCAAGATTTAAGATCTCAGGGATTGTTTGTATCTTTTGAAGCATTCTTCATTTCAGAACAATGTTTAGATCTATGTTCATTCCATTTCCAGTTTTCATTTCTGTTTATCCCAACATGAGCTAATCATCTCATGTTGGGGGTTGGATGACTATTTGGTGATGTTTTTATTCAAACCTGTGATTGGGATTTGTAACTTTTGTTGAATCATTATCAATGAAGCATATAACATATTTTTAATGTAATTCCCTCAGTCTGATCAGCTGGTTGAATATTTCTTGATTATCTTGCTCTTTGAGAAAAGTGTAGGATAATTAGATGTGGTTGTTGTATGCCTATGGTGTGATTTGGATAGAGATATACCAATTCCACCATAGATGTGTTAATCCAGTTTTTATAAGCAAATTGCCTTGAATGTTGAGATCAGGAGATAAGAATTCATGGTTAATTGCTATTATTGTTATAGCTTGAGAAAGTGTAACAATTATCTTTGAGATTAATTTCATTGAATCTTATAACATAATGTACAACCCTTCACAGTTAAATTAAGATAAGCCAAATATGAATCCAACCCCCAATTTCTTATTAGCAGTTAACCAGTCAAAGTTTTCAAAGTTTTTTCTTTAATCCATCTTATTTTAATTCTGTTACAAAACTCTAAACAAACCAAATTTCTTCAGTCTAGTTAATAATTAATATAGTCTTGTGGTACTTAATACCAAGTTCCTACGGTTCGATACTCGTACTTACGTACTTATTACTTGATACGACACCATACACTTGCGGTTCGGTTAAGAAGGGTGTAAATCCGACTTATCATGGATCAACCCAAGATCATCAATCCTCTTCTACCTCAACTTGAAAAGCTTCAAAAAACGAAACCCTAGGTCTAAGAATCACCAAAATCGGACCAAGGGTGAAGGAGATAACACCAAATGAAGAAAACCCCAAAAATCCTGATTCTAAAGCGTCCAGACCCTTCCCGCGTCTTGGCCCACATCTTGAGGCCGCGGGAAGCCCGCGCGTGTCCCCCTTGTCGACCACAACGACTTGTGCGGTTTGTGCCACAACCCAAGGCTGCGTACCAGGCCGCGGGGCTCCATTTCTTCGTTTTCCTTCCGTTTCTCGCTCCCGATTCGATCCTCAATAGCTCCACTACAATAATGAAATAAAACCTTCCTAAATATCCATAATGGTGGTCATACGGTTACGATCGTATGGGTTAAGGGTTTCCAAAATCACGGGTGTTAGAATATATATATATATATATATATGGTTGGGTTCCGATGAGAAGTTGAGTTAATGGTGAGAAGTGTGAGAATGGTTTTCAACCATTATATATATAGTCGAATCATCGTGTGAGAAGTTCACGTTAGCGTGAGAAGCGAATTTGAACCATTGATCACTTTTAATCAAATGCCCTCTTTTGAATTGCGCGAGTTAGAAGTGAATTGATATGGTGCATCTTATCTCAGTGCATCTCATTTTAATGTGTATCCGTTTCTCATCCAATGGTTGATAACCACTTATCACGTTTCTCACATTAACCTCAACTTCTCACGGAACCCAACCCTATATATATATATATGTGTGTGTGTGTGTGTTTGTGTGTGTGTGTATGTATGTATGAAAGAGTTCAAACGAGAATACATTCATTTTACGAAAAAGCAAGAATAATCTTTTTTACTATAGTCAATCATATGTGATACTAAATCAGAGGTGGAGAACCTTGGTTGCAGCCCTAGTCTGCGGGCCAAGTCGCTCGCGGACCAACAGTTCCCTTCACATTTTCATAAAACGAAGGTATTCTCGATAGAATATATATATGTGTGTATATATATATATATATAGAGAGAGAGAGAGAGGTAAATTATTATGCAACCCTTTACATGGTTTACATGGTGCAATCCATGCAACCCCTCTATCCGCCACTCATTTTATTGTCATCTTTCTTCCTTTTTCTTAATTACTAAATGATATAATAATAAAAGAGTAAATTGCAATTTTGGTCCTTTGGGGGTTTTAACAGAGCAAACTAATGGTGTTACTCCTCAAGGACCAAATCCAAGCACTTTTGCATACCACAGGGTTTTCTGCAATAAAAATTTTGTAGGGACCAAAAGTGAGAAAAACAACAAACCACAGGGACCAAAATTGCAGTTTATTATTAATTATATTTCTTATTTGAGTAAATTACATTTCCGGTCCCTGTGGTTTGCTGATATTTTGGATATAGTCCGTAAAACGCGTTTATTACATTAGGTGTCCCTATGGTATGCAAAAGCGCACGCAGAAGGTCCCTCTGTCTAATGAAGTCTGTTAACACAATTAACTCAAGGGGTACTTTTGTCTTTCTACCCCTGCTTTTGTCCTTTTCCTAACAACAAATAAAAATAATAATAATTACGGACTCCATACCCCACCCCTACCCCCCACTACAACCAATTCCTTTTCCATAACCTTTTTCTTGAAAGTCTCCCAGCTTAGTTTGGCCAACACTACGGCTTCAACGGAAGTGGAATACACGTTCCACCATGTGAGGGTCGCCCCTCTCAGGATTTGAGACCCGAAAATGGCTTTCTGATTTTCCCCACAATCGCTTGATCGAAAGACTTGTTCCATTTCTTGGATCCAGTTCATGCATGCCACTGGGTCGTCTGTGCCTTTGAACTCCGGAGGTCGGCATCCGAGGAATGCCTTAAAAGTGCAAGTCTTTGACACTTGTCTTACTTCCGGAGTTGGGGTTTCATTAGAAGGAATGTCGGGTTCGGTACCCCCGGATCCCGCCACCAAGATATTTTCCGCGACCGCTTCGTACCTACGGTTGCTAGCATCTTGGTCTTCCAGTAGCTTCAAGAACATTTCTTGTTGTTGAGCCATCGTTGCGTTCATGGCCTGCATCATCCGATCCATCATTCTTGATTCCGGAGTCACCTCCTCCATTATTGGTTCGGATGGTGTTATGTTACGGCAGGGTACATGTTCTGGTCCTCCACCCAAAACATTCTATGGTCGAGGGGGCAAATCCGTTGTTGTAACTCTAGGGTGGTCAGTCGTAGATGCCGACGTCTCTTGGCCCTCCGGCCGATTTCGAGTGTTTACCATTGACTGCCACACAACGCGAGAATATAGGTGATATAAAGATTATGCGAATTATAAACAAGGAAACGTACTACTACATTCATTAATCATCATAACAATGGAAAACAAGCATAATCACGTAAAACATCCTCATAATAACGTTAGCTAAGCGAAATTATGAACATGCGATACATAAGAATGTTCATCACCATTACTATAACTCTCAATTTGTGTAGTTTTCGTCGACTCTAAGACCATCCTATCTTAAGAATTCTATCAAATCTCACTCAATCATAACTTAAATTCACAACTTAAGTCTAGGTATTCTACATTCATACCTAGTTCACTTAAACTAATGCTCTGATACCAACTTGTAACACCCTAAAATTTAGAGAAATAATAATTCAAAAATTTCACAATATGACGGCTATAAATTGAGTAAACCTGGGTAAACCAAAACCTGTCATAACAATCCCGGTGTATCATCCCGAGAACGGGGAATATAGATGTAGCCTTTACAAAAGAATCAAATGAAGAATAATACTTAACATCCTAATAATCTAACATAAACAAGAAAGATTAATATCGGGTGTTGCTATTCTTCCAAAATGTGTATCCATTATCACCATCGTTATCGGTCAATAAATCAACTCAAAAAGACTGCTATCGACCCCTAGGTCATCCACTCAGTCCCGACGAATCCCATCGCTAGATTGACCTGTTATACATTTCATTTTAAGAAAAAGTGTTAGGCTAAAGCCTAGTGAGATCAAACAGTTGTAATGAGAATAATCCACGATAAACGTAAATAAAGAAAGTGGAGTATGATAGGAATAATAGTGCTTTTTACCATAACAGTTACCTCTTGGTTTAACGGGGGAGACCCGCTTACTAACCCAAGTGACGGAACACAAAAGTAGGCCACTTGACAGTCAGTAAATCCAAAACACATAAAAGTATACGCAAGGGATGTTAGGCTCAGTGGCTTTAAACGTACACCCGCGGAAAGTCAACTTCAACCCAAAAGGGCCCTTACGTTGAGATCCTCATCCAATATCATAATACTTAGCACGTAGGACTTATAACCCAATCTGATGCCTAAACGTGCCTCGATGAGAGAAACTAATGTCCCAACGTCGAACTAAATGCAACAACAATTATGGGGTCATGACTCCCAAGTGAAATCAAATATGCCACATAGAGCAGATCGACCAACTGAGAATCCAATACATTGACAAATGAAAATATACATATAATGCTCGCATAACTTTACCAAGAGGTTCCAAGTTGACATATGAATCATATCCCCATAATTTAACCATTTGGTTTACTTTGATGTTTTCAAAACCTAGTTTTAGATTCCAAGTATTTAAACCAAGGTATTAGTAAAAGCAAGTTCCCATTGACAACTTATCAGCCGTTCATCATAAGATTCATCAACTCAATGTTAATTAAACTTTGAAGCTAGAGAATAGAAGAATATAATGCCAAGCCATATTCTCATATAAACCCAAGATATCCTTCTTCTTTTCTTGAAATCTTTTCCAAATACATAAACCCTAGAATATCCAAAATTAGGGTTTTGGGTGAAATGCAACCCCAAATTACATAAGTTAAAATGAAGATGTCTAATAGGTTAAAAGCTTGATTTTAACATGTATAGAGTTTATGAAAAAGAATGAACTCACCTTGTAGGGTTACAACTCAAACCCTAAAATCCAAGTCTTTAGAGGGGGGTGGGATGGAACCTTGAAGAACCTCAACTAACACCACAACCACTTATAAATACATAGAAGGACAACATTAATGAGTAAGATGATAGTAGATGGGAAGCATTGATTGCAAGGGTTGGAACAAGAGAGAACTTACTGGTTTTCTTGAGAGAAAATCAGCTCCAATAAAACCCAAATCAGATAAAATAACTAAAATCCCGCAACCAAAGTTTTATAAGCCCAGGCCCTCGCCGGCAACTATGACCGGCGACAATGCCCTGGTCGTAGTCGCCAGGGCAATGTCGCGCCCCAGCTCCCCGTTTCTGAGTTTTATCCAGCAAGTGACCCTCCACCTGCGACTTTGCCACCTGCGACTATGCCCTGTGGCATAGTCGCCCTAGGCCTATTTGGCACCATTTCGTCCCAAAGCGACCCTATTTGTCGACCAGAAGTTCAACCAGATACAAAGACCAAATCCAACCAATAATCTACCGAAGTAAAAATAACCATTGACTAAACGAATTTGAAATAGCATAAGATTACCCGAAATTACAGGTGTTACATGAGTTAACTATGTTAACAGACTTCGTTAGACGGAGGGACCTTCCGCGTGCACTTTCGCATACCACAGGGACGTCCAGTGTAATAAACACATTTTAGAGACTATATCCAAAATATCAGCAAACCACAGGGACCGAGAATGTAATTTACTCTTCTTATTTTTATAACTGAAAAATAAGGGGCAATATACTTTAATTTTTAAAAATTGTTAAAGGGAAAAACGAATAGAACAACAATAGAATGGAGAGAATGAATATGTAATTCTCATTAATCAAAAGCCTTTTAAATAGGGATGAGATACAAGTAGATAACCATGAGATATTTTAGTTCTAATCCAACTCTGATATGTTTATCAATCTCTATATCTCTATCTTTATCGTCACATCCTTTAGATGATGGCACATTTATCCTACAACACTCCCCCTTGTGCCGAGTTGAAGGAGTGACGGTTCACAATTGTTGCCTCGTTAAAACCTTACGCCAAAATAAAAACCCAGTGGGAAAAATAAAAGTCTGACGAAGGAAATAGTACAACGCACCAACTTCTTTGCAATACATAGACTTTTCCTTGAGTCTAGTTTTCTCTTAGATTCGTACATTAATCATGAGAGTTAGGAAAACATTATGGTATATAAACAGTTGCCTCACTAAAACCTTATACCAATCAACAAAACCCAATGCGAAAAATAAAACCTTGGTTGAAGGAAATAACACAACATACCAATATCACAAATATAGTAGACTCCCCCTTTTGTCTACTACTCCCCCTGATTCGTGTACTAATCAAGGGATTTTGGAAAGCATTTGCATTTACTTTTTACATGTTTCATAATATATGGTTTTAGGTAATGATTTGGTAAAATGTGTCATGTTCTCCTGACATCTTACTTGATTCAATTGAATCTCGATGAGGGTTTTCTTATTGCTGAGTATAAGACTTAAGCAGAATATGCTTTGTGTTATCACCCTTGATGTATCTTATGTTCATTTCTTTGATACATGATGCATTATTTCCATATATGCAAGTAGGATACTGGTTGAACCCAAAATTACTAACTCCTCTAATATATGTAATGATAGTCCTTAATCATATACATTCTTTAATTATCTCATGGAGAGTAATATTATTGGATTAGTTCAAGGAGGTAGTTACAAGGGTTTGCTTAGCTTAATTCCAAGCAATCGGCGTATTCCCAGTGGTAATTCCTTATCCAGTTTGGGAACAACCTTTGTATGGGTCAAACAGATACCTAATATCAGCAAAAACATACCAAGACATTGTTTGGTGTTTTTTCTATAAGAGCTAGTACTTTTTCTGCTTACATTCTAAGTAGGTATTGAACTTCCATTATCAATCTCATTTTTATTTCTGCAGGGAAAGTATAAGCCCATGTAAATGGTTTCAAAAGATTTACTTGATATCATTCCAAATGACGTTGCGTTGGCGCTGAGCTAAATCTAGCTAACAAGTTCACTGAGAAATACAATATACAGTCAAGTGTATTGTGCTAAGTACGATAATGCGCAAATTGTACTTAGATAGGGAATTCCAGCTCCCAACACTTTTTCGTCACCATCCTTTAGACGAAATGGATAATTCCTTATATCCAACAGTTTGACCAATCATGGGAGTGCTAACCGGATGCGCTTTGTCCATATTAAATTGCCTGATTATTTTCTAGACATATGCGATCGGTGAATTAATATTTCACAAACTCGGTGTCCTGGCTCAAATAGCTAGACAAAACCAAGTTTTCCCAAGATTTTCATCTCAAATTTAGATTTCAAGTTGCTTGTGGTTTCTCTTATTTCATCAAGAATGCCTATTATGTTCATAACATCAACATATAAAGCTACTTTGAAAATCTAGAACTTGTTTTTCTAAATAAATACGCAAGGCCACAGTTCATAGTTCTTACATATCATTTCCTAATCAAGTGTTCACTTAGGCGGTTATACCACATCCGCATAGATTGTTTTAATCTATAAAGTGAGCGTTTCAATTTTATTGCAAAATCATTTCGTGGTTTAGAGTTACTTGCTTTTGGTAATGTAATGCCATCAAGCACTGTTAGATCACAGATGATTGGATTCAAGATCATCCAATCTGAAAACTGCAATCTGAAGCTAAAGCTGAAAAGCCACTCTCGATATTAGTCTAATGTTAGTTTGTAATAAAATGTCAAAGTTAATTATTGTATTTTATATTATTATAATATTCCTAAATATCTATTTGTTAAGATATTTTAGGATATTATTAGTTTAGATATTATATTATGTTAGATTAGATGTTAGGTGAGATAAGATCAGATCTCAGATCAAATCTCACACAATCTCAACACAACCCAAAACACATCAAGATCAGAGAGAAAAGAGAGAGAGTTTTTATTTCAAGAACATCAACCTTGTAATCGATTGTTTGTAATTTAAACAGGTTGGTTTATCTATCTCTTTGTTGTTTGATTATATGGTAACGATCGTGTTCAATCACACAGACTCACAATTGGTATCAGAGCTGAAACCAGATCAAAATCAAACTTTTAGAAACTCTCTGTGTTCTTCAGTTTTTAAAGAACACTGTTCAATCGATCAATCTTTCAAACAGTGGTTGTTTTTAAAATCAGGAAGTTGTAACCTGTTGTAGAAGATTAGTCGATCATTGTGTCAAAGTTTGGAGCTGTAAAAACGTTTCTAGATTGGTGTATTTGGTGATTTTCAGTACGATTTATCTAAGAAGTAGCACACACCAGTCGACACCGGTTACACACACATCGGTCTCAACACCGATCGAAGACACTATTCAATCCGGTCGCAAGACAAGACACCAGTCACACTCACAGTTCCATACCGGTCGAAACATCTTATCGGTCGAAATACTCTTTACCGGTCGAAACTCTTATCCGGTCGTAGCATCGATCCGGTCAAACACCATCCCCGGTCGAACAACACCGGTCAAGCACTATACCGGTCGACGACAAAACCCCGGTCAACATCATACCGGTCGACTTACCTTTGCGCCATACAAGTCTCACGCAAGACCTGTTTTGCGCGACCAACTACACACGAGAAACTCACTTTTGCGCCATCAACTTCTAGCGTAAAAAAATCCTTTTGCGCGACCAACATCTCATGCAAACTTCAGTTTGCACGACCTTCTACTAGCGCAAAGTTCTTTTCGCGCGACCCAATTCAAACGCAAATCTGTTTTGCGCCAACCATTTCTCGCGCAAACTTCAGTTCTCGCGACCCGCCTCTCACGCAAAGTTTACTTTTGCGCCACCTTCAAGTAGCACAAATTCA
Organism: Arctium minus; assembly: GCA_954870635.1. NCBI lineage: Eukaryota > Viridiplantae > Streptophyta > Magnoliopsida > Asterales > Asteraceae > Arctium > Arctium minus. The sequence continues at coordinate 14,677,583 of OX941097.1, read as the reverse complement.
CCTTTTTGCGCTAGTTCCAGACTTGGTCAAAATTTTCAGTAATTATCTGATTTTTTTTTCTGGACTAACGATCAGTACAAGTTCTTATTGCATAATAAACAGAACAGGATGACTTCAAGAGAAGCTCTAGCTATCGGAACTGACACAAAGCCACCAGTACTCTTCAGGGGAGAGTATGAACAGTGGAAAGATCGGTTCATGGACTTCATAGAAAGACATGATTTGGGTACATTAATCAAGAAATCTTTAGAAGAAGGAGCTATGCCACCTGTTTGGGAGACTCATACAGAGGGAACTGTGGAGATACCATATCAACTTAAGTTTGATGATCTCGAAGGTGATGCACTCAACAGAGCAAAAGCTGATAGATTAGCAAAGTCTTTCATTCTTCAAGGCATTACTAATGAAATATACGTGAAGATAGACAGCTACAAAGACACAGGTAAACAGATGTAGGATCAACTAGAGAAAATGATGCTTGGTTCAAAAGTTGGAAACCAACTCAAGATATCCAACTGCCTCAACAACTATGAAGAATTCAAAGGCAGAGTTGGAGAATCTCTAGAAGAAACATATGACATATTTGTGACCTTGCTGAATGAGTTAAGCAAGAATAAGGTCAATAAAACACAGATCGAGTTGAATGTCAAATTCCTTAGCATCCTTCAGCCTGAATGGAAAAGGTTTACAAGACAGATGAAGCAAATCAAAGATCTGAACGATATTCCACTTCACGAGGTGTATGAAACCCTCAAGCAGAATGAGGAAGAGGTGGATGAGATCATGGATGAGAAGAGATAGACTGAGAAGACAGTTGATGATTCAATTGCTCTTGTTGTGAAAAAGAAGAAGAAGAAGATGATTTTGTCTGAATCAGATGATGTTGAAAGTGAAGCGAACTCAGACTCCGACGACTGTGAACAACTAAAGCAGGCTATGATTATGTTGACCAAGGCTTTTCAAAAGAAGTTCTACAAAAAGCCTAGCTCAAACAGTCAGAGGTATTCATCTGGTCCAAGCAACTATGTTCACAAGGAGAGGTCTGAATTAGGAAAGAGATTCGAAGGAAAGAGGTTAGAAGAAAGGAAGCGTGAAGAGAAAAGGTTTAAAGCAGTAGAGATCAATCAACCAGAACCTCCAAAGTGCTACAAATATGGTAGACTTGGACATTTTGTCAAAGACTGTCGAAGACCCAAAGTCCGGAACTCCGACTACTACAAGAACAAAATGCTTCTAGCCAAGCAGAAGGAAGCCGGAAAGGCATTGACGGCAGAAGATGAGTTATGGCTAGATTAGTCAGACCAAGAAGATGAGAATGAAGAGAAGGACGAGACAGCACATCTATTCTTCATGGGCAAGCTGGAAATAGAAGATGAAGTTGATTCCGATGAAGAGGACAACGAAGAGGTATGTGATTTAACTGAATCAGATTTCTTAAATCAAATGCATGCCATGATGATAAAACTCCAAGAATTAGAGTCTAAACTTAAATGTGAAAAAGGGTGTTATTAATGATAAAAACCAATCAATACAGAAACTTAGCGAGGATATTGATGAGAAGAAAGTATTGATTGAGGTTTTACATAAAAACAATGACACCAGCGCAAAAGAACAGACCATAATTCTTAAAGAGATTGCTGAAACAAAGTCTAAATTGAGAAAGAGTGAGTTTGATTTCCAAGAGCTTACGAAAATGTATTCTTCGTGTACCGAAGAAAACAAATCTTTACTTGCAAAATTAAATGCTTTAGAAAAGAAGTTATACTCATTGGGTCAATCTGAACAAACCATTCATCTAAACAAACCCAAAGAGAATAAAGAAAGTTGGGGAATTGGATACGAGAATCCACACTATCTTAAAAAGGGTAAATCTGAAGTGCCTGCACTTTATGATTTTACATTTATGAAACTTTCTCAACGATACCCAGACCTTAAAGTTTTCTGGACTGGACTGTCTAAAGAGGATGAAGCCAAGGAAACCGAAAAACGAAAGAACTTATCTAAAGTTCATCTTCCATTTCGTTATGCGAAGTTGAGTAATAGTTATAATGATGATCCTAAATATCAATCAAAATCTCTTTCAAATGACTTCTTTCAGAGTTATTCTGTAAAAGAAATGGAGGCTAAGCCTATTGAAGGTAAACTTTACGTTCCTCCTCTCGTTTTGGAAAGTAAAATTTCTGAACTTGAGAAATCTTTAGCAGACGAAAGACTTTTGATTGATATTGAACAAAACGTGTTTTCAATTGTGCTTAAAAATACTGTTCTTTCTAAATCATCAAAGGCTTCAAAATATGATGATTTGTTTGGTTCAACCGATGGAGGGTATGATTTTTTAAACTCTAATGGTGTTTTGGATGATTGTTTTGATCAATTTGATTTTAGTGCTAAACTTCCTAACCATTCGTCTTTTGTTGTGAATTCATTTGGATTATCCAGTATATTTGTGAAAGGCAAATCATCAACGAAAGTTGATGAAACAGTTTATGTGAAAACTAATAATGCGAAAGGTAAGAAGAAATCTCAGCATTCATAGAAACCGATCACTACTGGTAAGCCAAAGAAGAAGCATTTGTTTGTTTCTCAAAAGTCTAACTCACGAGTTTCAAATGTTTCAGAAATGAGCAAGAAAAAGCTCGGAGTTAAATCTAAGTGGCAACCAAAACAGGAGTTTGACTAGACTGCTAAATCTTTTTCGAATGTTGCTTGTATAAAACCAAAACTTGTCGATTCTCGCAAGAAATATTATGTACAACAATTATTCCAGTTATCTCAATCTACTAGAACATTTTCAAATTATGGTAGATATGATCATGCTTCTTGCAAAGATCCTGCTGTTTGGTTTGGCACATGTCATGTGCCCTCTTATCATTCTAACTCTTCATTAGATTCTCAAAAGCAAAGAGGACCCAAATTTCAATGGGTGCCAAAATCGCTTGCTAACACAGTTGGATCCAAATGGAAATGGATACCAAAGAAAAAGGATGATTCTGTGTTGTAGGTACCTACTGTCAAGAGGGAGTAGGAGAAAGAATATCAACTTCTGATTATGTACAGATTAGAACTCGTTCTTCAATGTCAACAATGGTTCATGAGTAAATCAGCTCAAGACCCGGACATCAATGTCAACAATGATTTTTGAACACATCAGTTCAAAACCCGAACTTAAATGTCAAGACGAAGGCTTCTAAGTAAATCAACTTAGAACCCGTACTTCAACGGAGTTTGACTTCTAAACACAACAGTTTAGGACTCGTACTTCAGTGATCAAAAGACTTTACTCCTGTGCTGATAAGCGATTGTACTCCAATACTCGAATGAGGAAATCAACCTTCAAGGGAGAGTACATATTTGTCTGAAATTTTAAATGCATATCTTTTTAACTAACATATTTTTGAATGCATAATTTCAGGGGGAGTAAAAGACTTATGACTTCTGATTATTTCTGATCAGAACTCGTACTTTAAATTGTTTTTCTGCTTTTTGTCATTTTAATTTAAGTGAATAAATTTGCTTTGACTATGACATAAGACTTTTGCAGTTTTTGAGAGATGCTTACAAGATCATATCTTTATGACTTTAAGCTTAGCTTCATAAGATATAAGATCGCACGTAAAGGTATAATCCTTTATCTTAATCTCATATATGGATGAAAGAAGGATAACTTTCATTCATTGAAAACATTGTTCTTAAATGTTCAAACCACTTCCTGAATCTCAAACCGATTTCATGAATTGGAAGTGTGATTTTAAATGTTTTCAAGATCTACATTGTGCTTTAACTGAAATAGTTAAACCAAATTGAGCATCATATGCTTTCTAGGAAAACATCGGATTTCATTGTGCTAGGACTTAACACAACTTCTATGGAATCACCTTAACCAGTGGTTTCTACCCACGAAGTTAATCCATAGTGATTGAGTGTGAGAAGTCGAAAAGAAATGAGTGTGGTTAGAGTAAGCTTAATGTTTAAAAGAAAGAGGGTGTGAGAACAGAGTTAAAAGAGTATCAGAACTCTGCACCAACTTTTTCTGAGTCGGGCAGCCACAATTATAATGTTTCACAAATCTTTGGTGATCATTATTGAAACAGGCAACTAGCCCATACCAACTCTTGATCAAACCTCACCAACTACTCATTTTCTACTCAAATAGAAAATGTTTCATTTTCAAAAAGGGGAAGCAGCACATTTGCTATCTGATTTTCATTTGGAAAATCTGTATATTGAAAAGAAGGAAGTCTGCCCCACCTTCGCACTTCAATCATGCACATTGAGTCTGTGTTTAACTTACTGTTGTCTCGGTGGTTTACACAATTTTGAGCCTATAAGCAATCATTCGTGCTTAATTCTTTCTATCACAAGCACGAACACACAAGGAATTTGTTTCTTTGTCATAACGTTCATAGAAATTACCTTTGTGGTGTTTCGATGATTGAATGGAAGCCCTGGGGGAGTGAACATCATAAAAGCTCCTTTCCAATGTGTATTTGTTACACACAGTGACTTAGTGTTACTGACAGGCATTTTAACTGATTCATTTGTTGATTCAGGTGTTACACGATTATTTTGTCTGGATTTGCAAAGATCTGGATGATTATCTTTTGAATTGACGGATCAGAAGCTCCAAATGAAAGACATTTCTTACTCAGAGTTTTGATGAAATCGTTTCTTTATTCATCAAAAAGGGGGAGAACCTAAAGCTTGAAGAAATGTCCATTACATTACATTACAAAAGAAGAGAAGAGCAAACCAAGAAATGCGAGAGATCAAAGTATTCTGAAGACATGCTGATTTTAGAGAAATTTTCTTTGAAGATGCTTTGCTAAAGCATTCTGAGCTAAACCTGGAGACTATTACAAATTGAAGACTGAGAAAGAGATTGCATCTTCTGAGCTGAAAAAGAGAAGACCAAATTGCTAAATCATTTTAGTAATGATCTTGATCCAACGGGGGAGATTGTTAGATCACAGATTATTGGATTCAAGATCATCCAATCTGAAGACTGCAATCTGAAGCTAAAGCTGAAAAGCCACTCTCGATATTAGTCTAATGTTAGTTTGTAATAAAATGTCAAAGTTAATTATTGTATTTATATTATTATAATATTCCTAAATATCTATTTGTTAAGATATTTTAGGATATTATTAGTTTAGATGTTATATTATGTTAGATTAGATGTTAGGTGAGATAAGATCAGATCTCAGATCAAATCTCACACAATCTCAACACAACCCACAACACATCAAGATCAGAGAGAAAAGAGAGAGAGTTTTTATTTCAAGAACATCAACCTTGTAATCGATCGTTTGTAATCTAAACAGGTTGGTTTATCTATCTCTTTGTTGTTTGATTATCTGGTAACGATCGTGTTCAATCACACGGACTCACAAGCACTTTTATATCTCTGAATCTAGATCTCCATAGAGATATGTAGTAACCACATCCATGAGCTGCATCCCAGTCCTTCAGAAACTACTACTATAACAAAATATTTGGATGTCATAACATCCATCATGAGAGAGTAAGTCTCGTCGTGGTCAATCCAGGGCGTTGTCAGAAACCTTGCGCCAAAGGAGAGCTTTACATATTAGGACTTCATTATTCTCGTTACGCTTTCTGACAATGACTCAGTTATGTTCTACGAGCTTTACACTTGGTAGGTTAGCACTACCTGACCAAATACCCGGTACTTTGTCAAATAATAGAATTCTTTCTGGATTGTTTCTTTACATTTAGGCCAATATGCTCTTTGTTGATATTATTCAACTGAGTCTGGTTCGATGTCGTCGTGCTCTATCATCTTATGAGCCATAGTATATGTGAATAAATCATCAATGATTATATATGATCTGTCCATCGACTCATATGTACTCTCATAGTTCATTTTAGATTTTTTTCATCTCTAGAATCAATATTAACTTCGGAGCGTCCTCCAGTGATGATTCATAGGCATAATTATAATCAGAGACAATCTCATGAGAGTTTTGTGTATTGATGATAAATGGATGTGCCTCACTATTCTCTTCCTTTATAATAGTATCCATCGAACCAAGTAGCTTTCACCACTTCCATTTGGTAGCTACGACCTCAACCACACCTCCACTATGTGTGATTGCAACGCACTTTCCAACGGCGTTGTGCCCCTGTTGGGGACTTTTAACCTTGCGAGTAAATTTTCAGCTCGTATATGTGATATTGTCACTTTTGGAATACCATTAAATGTATCAGGTATCGAGTCTGGTTCATTTGACTTCAACTTTACATTGTGAAGTTTGGGGATCAATATGAGACAGAGTGGGAATATTCCATAACCAGTTCCTTCCGTCCCCTTGAAAAATACTTTTTTCTATCTCCCCCTAACGATAGGAAGACTGTCTCATCAAAGTGACAACCCGCAAATCTAGCGGTAAAGAGATCAATAGTCAAGGATTATAATTGATTCATATCCAACATATATTGAATCGTCTTCTTAAGGACCCATTTTGGTGCGATGTGGTGACGCAATTGGCACATACACTACATAACCAACCATGCGTAAATGTAAAATATCAGGCTTATATCCAGTTACCAACTGGTACACATGAGAGTGGTTAGCTAGTAATGGGTCTAAAAATGAATAAATAAAGTTACATGTAAATTTGCATAACCCCCGGTAGATGTGGGTAAAATGGTGCGCATAACCAATGCCCTAGATACAATCAATATTCTTTTGATAACAACTTTTATGAGACCATTTTATATATATACATGGGGTATAGGAAACTTCACATTGATCCCAATATATGTGCAATAATCATCAAATTCTTAGGATGTAAATTCTACAACATTCCAAGTCACGTAGACTTATGAGATAATCAGGGTTGTGAGCCCTTAAACGTATAACTAGTGCTAGAAGTGCAGCATTTCATGTGGACAGTAATTTGACATGCGTTCATTGTGTCAAAACCAGAACCATAAAGTACTTTAATTGCCCGCATTCTGGATGTTTATGTCCATAAATATCACCTTGTATTCGTTGTAAGAATGAAATATTTTTGTATTATGTCCTTAGATTTATGATGATCTCATTCCTATCTTGGCTAAGAATCAGGGAATACAAAAGTTTTAGATATTCGAGAGGGCATAGTATGATGGTGGTGTTGCTTCTTATGCTGCAGAAGTCGACAGTTGCAATTGGCCTCATTTTGCCTTTCACTCGAAAGAGAATGTGTCTATGTGTATTTGACAATACACGGATCACTATGTCATAACCATGGTGTCCTACATGGTCATGTCGAAACATATATGTGTCATTTCCCCAAAATTCTTTATTGGTGACAAAAAAAAAATGTTTCGATGACCCAATAATCTACTAGTTTGACACATTAGTTTCCATGATATATGTTTCCTTTCATATTCATCGGAATTTATGTATATATGCTCATTTCCATTTGATACGAATATCTTTACAAGGTTTCTATTAATCTTGTACCAACAAGAAAATGATAGTCCATCGTCTAAGTATTTTGGTTGGAATAAGTATTAGTCTATCTTTTTTTTTAGATTATGTGAGAGGTCAAAAAAATCAATTCTCCTCGATACATTCCTACACGGAACGGTGAATGTTGAAATTTTTGCATTTGTTACGATGTATTTCTTTACATCTATAATGGTTACATATTCGATTACTTAGCAGAGAAATTAATTTTGATACTTAAAATTAATTTCAAAGAAACATATGCTTAATCAATATTAAATATTAAATTAATATGTTATAGTTCATTTTGTGATCCCAATTTTACTAGCATTCAATTAACACAGATTAAGAACACAATCTTTATTGATCAAATCACACAATTACAATATAGTTACAGATCTAACAGTGTGCCACGGATCTCACGTATGTGTGTGTTTACACGGTGTAAGTCTTACCAATCTTCTGCGTGTTCGTATCTATGCGCGTATCTAAAACACAAAGACACGGACTATTTATACTAAGTCAAACTTAGTTGACTTTACAACTCAAACCCTCACACTATTAAACAATTATAGAAATGACCCACTATTTTAATCTTGAATACAATTCTAATCTAACAATCTCCCCCTTTGGATTCAATATTAAAAAAAATTACAGTTATCTTAAGGTCTTCTTATCTTTAGAACATGATCTTCAGCAAACAAACTTTTCATCTTTGAAACTTAAAATCTTGGACAACTTCAACAAACTTTTCATCTTCAAAACAATGTCACTTTGGTCAATCTTTAATCTCCCCCTTTTGACTTCAACAAAATCACATATTCTTCAGAAAAAGTTTATTTCTTTAAACTTTGACATTGAAATCAATCAACTATCTGACTTTAACATCTCCCTCTATCATTACATATCTCTTGACTTTAAATTTATCTACTTTTCCTCCTTTATGATAATATCAACTTTGGTTTGACTTGAACTTTGACATTTCTCCCCAATTCTGAAATTCTCCCCCTTTTTGATGAATTTTGAGAATCAGAATCATCAAAACTATTTCAAGGTCAGCACAGTCTTTGAAACTTCTCCCCCTTTGTGAACAAATAAGCATAATCTTCATGAACAATCTCCCCTTCTTGGTAAGATATGAACATTCTCCCGTGTATGAAAGTAATCAATCTTCCCCAACTGATCTGATAATGAGCCGTCAATTCATGAATGTATTCATCTGAATCTTTTCAAATTCAGACAAAGTATGAGTTGTAACCCTGAATCAACATATGAAACAGTTAGGAATGATTGTCAGTAACACAAAGTTACTGTGTACAACAAATGTACAATGTAAGGAGCTTGAGGTGATGTTCAATCCCCAGGACTTTCATTCAATCATTGAAAAACACAAGGTATTTTCTATGAATGTTATGACAGAAAAACAGATTTTCTGTGTGCTCTTGCTTGTGTTATGAAAGAATTAGCACAATGATTGCTTTTAAGACTCAAAATTATGCAAGCCAATGAGACAACAGTTATACATAGACTCAATGTGCATGAGAAAGGGTCGAAGCCTCGAAGGTGGGGCAACTTTCCTTCTATTTCAATATCAGTATCTTCCGAATGAAGAACCAATAGAGTATGTGTTGTTTCCCCAGAAAATGTGAAACATTCTCTTTTTAAGAAAAGAATGAGTAGCTGGTGGGGTGTTTGCAAGAGTTGGCATGGGTTAAGTGTCTGTTTCAATGTCGTTCACGAAGAAATGTGAAACAACAGATTATGCGGCTGCCCGGTTCAGAAAGAAGTTGGTGCAGAGTCTGATATTCTTTTACTCTGTTCTCTCACCCTCTTTCTTTTAATCATTTATACTCACTTCTAACCAAACTCTCTTTTCCATTTTACCTCATCACACACCAACACTCAAATCTTTTGACCCCTCTCCCCTCAATCACTTAAAGGATTACTTCCGGGGTAGGAAACACTGGTTAACGTGAATCCATGGAAGTCATTTAAGCTCACATACTGAATCCCATGTATTTTTCCTAAAAGAACGTGTTGCTCAATGATTTTCTTGACAAATAAGCGCAAGAAATCATAGTCAGTGTATGTATGCTCATAAAAAGATAATAATGAAATTTAAGCATTTGAACATTTAAGATTTCTCAAAACAATTTGAATGAATGAATATCATGAAATGAATAAAAATGTTTTGAGAATCTGACAATGATAAAATCAGATCAAATATTCATGAAGAATAATAATTTGGGGTATCAAAGAACGAAAGTTGTTTATATGAAAGATATATAAACATTTTAACAATGAAAGCACATGTAATGAGAAATGACGTCTGATTTCAAACAACGTTGAATAGCAAACGGGAGTATTACCATAGAAAGATTTATCTTTTGATACATGGTAATAACAAAGTCAAGAAAATGTACTTAACCGATGTGTGTAAGAATATTTGACAGTATATTGACAAGATAATACACAAGTATTAATCTTTTGGAAACACATGGTCAGATAAGCATCAAAGTATCCAAACTAAAATCATTTAAAAATCACACTTCGAAATTCATAAAACATTTGAGAACGCGAAGTGGTTTGAACATTTAGGAAAATGATTTTTCACAAGCAAAAGTCTTTCATCTTTCAACATGTGTTAAAGATTAAGAGTTTAGAAAAATATACCTTTAGTATAGAAACCTTAACTCCCCTAAAATGAATATTGTCGTGTAAGCATTCTTGACAAAACTTCATATACTCCCCCTACGTATCTGTATAAAGTCAAGTCATCAGAAAAATATAACAATTAAAGTATAAACGACTATTTTCTTCTCTCCCTAAAAGATATGACAGTGTAATTCTAAGTAACTCCCCCTCAAATTAAAAACTTCTTGAAAAATATTATCTAATTAGCATCCTTCAGAAGAAAAACATTTAAGATCGGGTTCTGAACTAAAGTATTCAAAAACCATTATTACGTATTCTCTGGTGAGAATAGTAATTTTCAATTTACCAATGAAGAACGGGTCCTAATCTGATGTAACCAGAAACCATAGTCCTGAAACATTGAGAAACGGGTCTTGAACTGTTTTATCCAAGAGCCATTGTTCTTTGAAGAACGAGTTCTGAACTGTTGTATTCAAAAGTCTTTGTTCTTTCTCCCCCTTAGTCTTTATGTGCCTGCAACACCAATTTAGATTTTGGTACCCACTGATATTTGGGTCCTGAGTTGTTAGTTGCAGTTCTAATAGGAGAGATATAGTAAGAACCATACCAACTATTTTCATAATCTTTGTTAACAAAATCATTTGAACCGCAATAGGAACAACTAATTTTCTTTTGTGCTAACCTGATCAATTGATTTACAGTATACACAAGATCAGGTTTGTCAAAAGTTTTACCTTTAGTAGCACTGTTCCTTTTAGCATTAGATGCATGCTCAAATGATTTTTGTTCCTTCTTCTCTTCCGAGGAACCTTTCACTATCCAAATCCACTTTTCATTTTCTTTTTCATCTTTCCTTCTCCAAAATCTTTTCTTCTGAGACTTATTCTTTTTGATATTACCTGAACCATCAACACGTTTATCATAGAAAAGGTTAGAAGGACGAATTTGATCTTTAGATTTAGAAGTGTGATTATCATCAGAATCAAATAAAGGATTATTAGAAACATTTGTAAAATGTGAACTTGAAGCTGTTTTGAATGAGCATTCTGAATCAGCTTGATCATCTCTTGGTGATTGGACAATTGATTATGGAGTCTTTGACTCAGTCAGCTTCACCTTGAACATGATCTCTTCAAGTTCCTTTATCTTTGATGACAAACTGTTTCTTTCCTTTGACATTTGATCAAACTTCTTATGCAACTTAGATTTTGCATTCTTCTCCTTCAAGATGTTTGTTGACAGCTCAGATAGTTTCTTGTTCAACTTTTCTATCTCAGTCTCAAACACTCTTCTTTCTTTATCAAAATCTTTTTCAACGGTCTTTCTCTGATCAGATATCTCCTTGAATACACCCACATTTTTCTGTTCAGCAATCTTCTTTTCTTTTTCAAACTTGTCTCTCTCCATTATGATAATTTTCTCAAAGTCTGAAACTTGTTGAGAAAGCTTTATGCATTTCAGCTCCATGGATTTCTTCTCTTCAAAAGCTTTTCTAGAGAATTCAGAAAACTTCTTAGCAAAATCTTTTCTTTCTTTTTCATTCTTCTTTTCCTCTTGAGAGATCTTCTCTTTCAGTTCATTAATCTTCTTCTGAAGCTCAGTATTATCTCTCTCAATTTCCTTTCTCTTTTTCTCAATCTTCTTTATCTCATCTTGAGCTTTTGTGTTGTCTTTCTCTTGGGTTGCTTTTTCTTTCATCATATTAATTTCAACCTCAAGACTGAACACTTTGTCTTTCAACTTATCTCTTTCAGCAAAGATTTGAGAATTTATTTTTCTAAGCCCATCAGATGTCTCACTAGCAATGTTTGCTCTTCTTCTGTGATCATCAAGCTCTCTTTGCATTTGTTCCTTTTTAGACCAAGTAGAACTTGCATTAAGTCCTTCAAACTTCTTCATCTTGGATTCCAGATTTGAGATCTCCTTCTCTTTTGACTCAATAATTTCAGCAAAATCAATTTTGGAATTAGTGATGCATACTGAGCAAACAAAATCTTTCTTTGGATCTTTATCATCTTTCAGTTTATTAATCTGAGCTTGAAGAGATGAGTTCTGAATCTTCAAATTCTTGTTCTCTGCTTTCAGTGCTGAAGTCTCTGGCATATATGACAATATACAATCTTTGTAATTAGAACTCTGTTTCCCTTCTCATCAATATAAGGCATCTTGACAATCAATCAATCTTCGCACACAAAAATTAGCTAGTATTGATCTTTAATCAATAAATTGAGATAAATAAAGCAAGACTTAAAATTTTTCAGAAACTGAAATTTCTAAAAACCTTAAGTAAAGAATTCGCATACACTAAGAATGAATAGCAATTCGCATGAATCAAGTGATAGAATTCATATGATTCACAGAATTCGTATAAGCAAACTTACAATTCGCATAAATCTAGAATTCGCAGGTAAGAGATACTCAGAATCTAACAATTCGTATAAAACCTTATGCGAATTCTTCACAATTCGCACGCCTCTCTTATGCGAATTCCAACCTTTAAAAAAATTTAAATCTCAACTTTTCGCACAAAAGCTTTTCGCACAATGAATTCGTATGATGAGAGAATGCGAATCCTTTACTTAGAAAGATTTTGAAAAATCACAAACATTTCGCATCTCATACGAATTCTGGACTTAAGAAAAATTTTGAAAAATTATGCGAAGTCTTGACAATTCGCACCACTCTAATATGAGAATTCTACACAATTCGCATCACTCAGATGTGCAAATTCTTATGCAATTCGTATAATATCACCTGCGAATTCTTGCCTTATCTTTTAAAAATATACTTTTCGCTCAACACACTTCTGCGAATTCTTGATTTTCGTATGAAGATATATACGAATTCCAACACTTAGATGATTTTCAAGAAATATTATGCGAATTCTACAACATTTCATATACCACAGTGATATGAATTCTCTACTTAATGAATTTAGATGATCTTTTATGCGAATTCTTTCTACGAATTTAATGTCCTACGAGTTCTTCGTACGAATAGTACAGATCTTGCGAGTTCTTGAGTTCTAGGTCTAAAAATTCAAATCAAGTCCAGAAATCGATCAAAATCTCCAATCCAGAAGCTGTAACTTCACATAATCAATCAGATTAGTACGAAGATCAATCCAATTCAATAACAAATCCTAAATCACACTCAAACATCCAAAATCTCGATCAAACAGTAACAGGACATCGTACGAACAAAAATTTCAAGAAATCACAAATTGATGATCAAAATCGATTTCTAATTGCAATTCAACCACAGAAAGATATTCTATAACACTTTACAACCAAAATTCTACCAAAAGATTTACCAAAAACACATTTTATAGCAAAAATCAATCAAGAACTTCAAGAAACAGATACAAACTCGTTTTTCTCAAAAATTGTTGAATCTGTGCTCTGATACCAAATGTGATCCCAATTTTACTAGAATTCAATTAACACAGATTAAGAACACAATCTTTATTGATCAAATCACACAATTACAATATAGTCACAGATCTAACAGTGTGCCACAGATCTCACGTATGTGTGTGTTTACACGGTGTAAGTCTTACCAATCTTCTGCGTGTTCGTATTTATGCGCGTATCTAAAACACAAAGACACGAACTATTTATACTAAGTCAAACTTAGTTGACTTTACAACTCAAACCCTCACACTATTAAACAATTACAGAAATGACCCACTATTTTAATCTTGAATACAATTCTAATCTAACACATTTTCAACTTGTTCCCTTTTTGATAAAAGCAATTTTTAGTGCATTTCTTATTTGATTGTCCATTATCACCTGGGGTAGTAGTTGTATCCCTACTCCAGGTGTTGAAAAATCCTTCCTGAGTCTTACCAAGATACTGACCCTTTCTAGGGTCTCGTTCACATGGTGCATAACTGTCACATGTGTGAAATTGTTTTTAACTCACAATCATTTGGAGTTGTTTCCACTTCTAACACTTTCATTATTGATATCGGGAATTTTCTTTGTCCCGACATATGTGGTGTTATTCGAAAGAACCTTGTTGGGGACTTTTAACCTTACGGGTATATTAGCAGCTCGTATGTGTGATCTTGTCACTTTTAAAATAATTTTAACGTATCAGGTATCGAGTCTGATTCGTTTGACTTCATCTTTACGTTGTGAAGTTTGGGGATCAAAATGAGACAGAGTTGGAACATTACATGACAGTTCTTGTCGTTCCCTTGGAAAATACTTTTTCCTATCTCCCCCTAACGATGGGAAGACTGTCATCAAAATGACAATTCACAAATCACGCAATATAAGGATCACCCGTAAAAGGTTCTAAATAGCGGATAATTGTTGGAGATTCATATCCAACATATATACTTAATAGTTTTTAATGACCCATTTTACTGTGTTGTGGGGGCGCAATTGGCACATATACTATTCAAACAAACATGCATAAATTTAAAAGATCAGGCTTATATCCAGTTGGTCCAACTGGTATGCATGATATTGGTTTAGTAGTAATGGGTCTAAAAACAAATAAGTAAAGTTGCATGAAAATTTGCATAACCCTAAGTAGATATGGGTAAATTGGTATGCATAACCAATGCCTTAGTTACTATCTATGTCCTTTTGATGACATCTTTTGTGAGACCACTTTTATGTATACACATGGGGATATAGAATGTTCTACATTGATCCCAATACAAATGCAAAGATCATCAAATCCTTGTGATGTAAATTCTCTATTATTACCAAGCCATATAGACTTGATGGTTAAGGTAGTGAGACCATGTGGCTAAGAAACCTGTTAAATCTAAAAGCCACATGAAGAAAAATACTGTAAAAGAGAGTGTCAAGATGTGGGTTCCCAAAAGCACTAAAACTGGTAGTACTGCTACCACAAATAGTGTTGCTGACAAAGATAGTGCTGCCAGAAGCAATACTGCTGCTATCAATGTAGTGCTGCTGAAAGTATTAGTAGTTCTAAAACTAACATTGTTAGTACTTCATCAGATGTTAATACTACTAACTCTGTTAGTGCTTCTAACAAGATTAGTACTGCTAAACCTGTTAGTGCTGCTAACTCTGTTAGTACTTCTAAAATTAGTATTGCTTCTAGTGTCTGTGCTTCTAGACCAATCATCTTGACAAAGTACTCCAGTAAAGAGTATTCTAATTTTAAAAATCTCATCAAAAAGGAGTGCATGTACTTTGATGAGAAAGGGAGGCCCAAGACCACTTTGGCTTGGGTTCCCAGTCAATACTAATTGATTTATCTTATGTGCAGGGAAACCAGCAGCTCAAGGGAAAGAGCATTTGGCATGTTGATAGTGGTTGCTCTAGGCACATGACAGGGAACATGGCTTGCCTCAAAAATTTCAAGAAAATTGATGAAGGACATGTTGCCTTTGGTAATACTCCAGATGGAGGTAAGATTAGTGGTAAGGGAGATGTAACAAAAGGTAAGATGACCTTTGAAGATGTTTTCTATGTTGAGCAGTTAAGGTACAACCTGTTAAGTGTATCACAGGTTTGTGACAAAAAGCATACTATATTATTCACCGATTCATAATGCATTATCCTTGCTCCTGGATTCAAGGTAGTTGATGAAAAGATGATACTACTAAGAACTCCTAGAAAGGATAATGTCTATTGTTTGGATATGGGAAATGTTTCAAATGATTCATCCCTAAGCTGTCTTGTTTCAAAAGCCTCTTTGGATGAATCATCACTTTGGCACAGAAGGATGTGTCACATGAACTTTAAAACAATGAATAAACTTGTTAAAAACAACCTTGTAAGAGGTCTGCCTTCAAAAGTTTTTTCATGTGATGATCATTGTGTTGCTTGTCTCAAAGGCAAACAACACAAAACTTCTCATAAGTCCGAAGAGCTGAACACAATTTCTTCTTCTCTACAGTTGTTGCATATGGATCTGTTTGGTCCTACAAATGTCATGAGTATAGGTAAGAAATCATACTGCTTAGTTATTGTTGATGATTACTCTAGATTTACTTGGGTATATTTTCTAAGGACTAAGGATGAGACAAGTGAACTGATCAAATCCTTTATTCTAAGAATTGAAAACCAAACAAATCAAAAGGTAAAAGTCATTAGGTCAGATAATGGTACTGAATTTAAAAATCTTGACCTAAACACCTTTTGTGAGGAAAAAGGAATTGAGAGGCAATACAATGCTCCTAGGACTCCACAACAAAATGGGGTTGCTGAGAGAAGGAATAGGACACTGATTGAGGTTGCTAGATCTCTGTTAGATGATTCAAAACTTCCAATTACTTTCTGGGCTGAAGCAGTTAATACTGCTTGCTATGTCCAAAACAGAGTTCTAGTAGTCAAGCCTAAGAACAAGACACCATATGAACTTTTAAATAAAAGAAAACCATTTATTGGTTTTTTCAAACCTTTTGGGTGTCCTTGTACCATTCTCAATACCAAAACTCACTTAGGAAAGTTTGATAGCAAAGCAGATGATGGTTTTCTTGTTGGTTACTCATCTCAAAGTAAGTCCTACAGAGTATTTAATTATTCTTCTAGAATAATTGAGGAAAGTGACAATGTCAAATGCAATGAGAACTCACCAAATCCTATTGGTTCAGGTCCTCAGTGGTTATTTGACATTGATTCACTAACTAACTCTTTGGGTTTCAGTAGTGATGATCATGCAGGATCAGAAAGTAGAGGATCAGGGAATGAACAAGTACAAGATATTATTTCTCAGTCTGTGATCTTTCCCATACCTACAACAATGACCCCTGTTGAAATCTGTAAAAGGGAGACTGTTACTGAACCAAGTCAGAGTGAAGAAGAAAGAAGAGATGAGGAGAATTTAGAGCATGAAGAGCCAGAAGTAGCTGATGAGATCCCCTCAGCTGACTTAAATGATTCCAATTTAGATGTGGGAATTAATGAAGAACCTAGTCATCAGACAATAACTCAGAAGAATCATCCTCCTGAGCTGGTAATAGGAGACATCACTTCTCCTATGATGACTAGGAATCAAAGCAGACTTCAAGATTTGCAGGATCAGCAACATACAATACTCTCTTGCTTTCTATCTCAGATTGAGCCTAAGAAGGCTTATGATGCAATGAAAGATTCAAGTTGGATAGAAGCCATGCAAGAAGAGTTGCTACAATTTAAATTGCAAGATGTTTGGGACTTGGTGGACCTTCCAAAAGGTCATAGAGCAATTGGCACCAAGTGGATTTTCAGAAATAAAAAGGATGAGAGAGGAATAGTAATCAGGAACAAAGCAAGGCTAGTGGCACAAGGGTACACTCAGGAAGAAGGCATAGACTATGAGGAAGTCTTTGCTCCAATTGCACGGGTAGAGGCAATTAGTCTGTTTCTAGCCTATGCCTCATATATGCAGTTCAAGGTATATCAGATGGATGTGAAGAGTGCCTTTCTATATGGAACAATTGATGAAGAAGTATACGTCTGTCAGCCCCCTAGATTTGAAAATCCATCATATCCTGACAGAGTATACAAACTTAAGAAAGCACTCTATGGTCTACATCAAGCCCCAAGAGCATGGTATGATACTCTGTCTACCTATCTCTTGGAAAATGGGTTTGAAAGGGGAATCATTGACAAGACCCTTTTCATTAAAAGAAGTAAGAAGGACACCTTACTTGTTCAGATCTATGTGGATGACATCATATTTGGATCCACAAAAGATCAGATGTGTAGAGACTTTGAAGAGTTTATGCACAAGAGCTTCAAAATGAGTTCAATGGGTGAACTCACTTTCTTCCTTGGGCTTCAAATGAAACAGCAGAAAGATGGGATTTTCATAAGTCAATAAAAGTATGTGAAAGACATCCTAGATATGTATGGTTTATCAGACTCAAAGCCAGCAAGCACACCAATGGAAACACACAAACAGATCACTGCTGATCTTGAGGGGGAGGATGTTGATGTCCATATTTATAGATCAATGATTGGATCTCTCATGTATCTCACATCCTCAAGACCAGATATCATGTTTCCAGTGTGTGTGTGTGCCAGATTCCAAGTCAAGCCAAAGCAGTCACATCTTCAAGCTGTTAAGAGGATTTTCAGATACTTAAGAGGGCAACCTAGATTAGGTCTTTGGTATCCTTATGAATCTACTTTTGACTTGATTGCATATTCAGACAGTGACTTGGGTGGTGCTAATATGGATAGAAAGTCTACTTCAGGAGGATGTCAGCTTTTGGGTGCAAGACTAGTTTCTTGGCAGTATAAGAAGCAAACCACAGTGTCCTTATCCACAACAGAAGCTGAGTACATTGCTGCTGCAAGTTGCTGCTCTCAGGTTCTATGGATTCAAAATCAAATGTTGGACTATGGGGTAACCTTTCTTCACACTCCAATCCTAATTGACAATAGCAGTGCTATTAGCATTGTTAACAATCCAGTCAAGCACTCCAAAACAAAGCACATTGAAATCAGGTATCACTTTATTAGAGACTGCAATGAAAAGAAACTTATTCAAGTTGCTAAAGTTCATACTGATAACCAGTTTGCTGATCTATTCACTAAAGCTTTTGATGTGGGTAGATTCACTTTCTTGGTCACAAGTGTGGGCATGATCAACTCTGAATGAGTTCATGTTTAAAAAGTGTTTGTATACCTGTTATTTGTTTATTTTTTTTGGTGCTACTAATCATCTTTCTCAGGAAGTTTATTGCCTTGCTCAGACTAACACAAGCTTCAACAGTGTAAGCATAGTTAATGCTGCCAGTGCAGTTTTAATGTTGCCAGTGCAAAATTACTACTGCAGGTTCATTATTACTACTGCTAGTCTGAGTTACTACTTCAGGTATTAGTTAATACTGCTAGTTAGTTAATAATGCTAGTTAGTTAATACTGTTAGTTAGTTAATACTGCTAGTTAGTTACTACTGCTCTCAGTTAATACTGCGAGTGAGTTAGTACCGCTTTAACTGAAAATAGGGTTAATACTGCTTCTTTCTTGAATTCTATAAATACCCTCTTTGCCCGCCTAAAAGCTCACAACGACTCTTTGAATATTGTTCATCTTCTCTCTAACTCTTTTCTCTCAAGCAACCAGTGTGTTTTAGTCAAGAATCCTCAAGTCAGATGACATCCATGGCGTTCATTGATGAACATAATGAGATCGCAATGCTTCAAAAGCCTAAGCAGGCTGCTGGATTCCATCAAATAGTTGATTTTCTCAGGTCCAGTCATATAGCTCATGCTCTTACAGTGTCACCAACAATTTACATCGAGCACCAGAAGCAATTTTGGGCCAATGCCACCGCCGTTACTGAAAACGGTGTACAGTTAATCAAGACAAGGGTGTGTGACAAACCCTTGATAGTTTCTGAAGAGGTCATTCGCATCAGTGTACGACTAGACGATGCCTCAGGTATTACCTCTATCTCTCATGAGGATTTGTTTTCCAATCTCACAAGAATGGGGTATGAAGGCCAACCGGGTGTTTTCAAATTTTACACAGCTAACTTTTCTCCCCAATGGCGTTTCTTTGTTCATACTCTTATGCACTGTATTTCTCGAAAAACTACTGGATGGAGTCAGTTCAGTATTACCATTGCCTATGATTTGGTCTGCTTGTCCACTGCCATAAAGTATAATTTTTCTCAAATGATTTTCAATGACCTTGTGTCAAACTTGGATAATAAAAAGAGTTTCTTCATGTATCCAAGATTTGTCCAGGCAGTTATCACCACTGAATTGACGGATATACCTCAGTTTAATGAGGTATATGTACCTAAAATCCCTAAGGGCAAGGTCTTTTCAAATATAAAAAGATCTGCCAAGGACTCGGAAGGAGTTGACACCCCATTGTTCTCTACAATGATGGTGGTGTCCCACAACCAAGAAGGTATGGCATCAGGGTCAAGGCCCTCTCTAGACCATCCCACTGATAGCCAAACCCAACCTTCAATCTCTATACCACTTCCTCAGTCCCTTGTTCTTAAGCCAAATCCAGTTATATCCAAAACTTATACCAAGAGAAAGGTACACAAGGCTCCTTCCCTTGTTGTACCTCCTACAAACCCAGAACCTCAAAGCCCTCTAATGGAGCATTCTCCATTAGATAATATCTATAGGGAAACCACTGGGGTGTCTCCCAACCCCAAGGAGGTGCTCACTAAGGAGATGCCTGAGCATGTGGGTAAGAAGGTTGCCACTACTTCTGCTAGCACAGAGGAGGCCAGTGGCAACATCACTAAGACCTTCCCCATGGAAACTTTGAATGAGCAATCATTCAAAGGTCCCAGGTGCCAAGAAACCAAGGGGGTGGAGGGTGCTTCTGCTAGGCAGAAGACCTCTACTACTAAAAGATCCAATGATCCCTCAAAAGGGGGTAACACTCCTGGAGAAGGTGAGGACAGATATAACTACAATGAATTGATGGAAACTATGGGAAACATTAATCTATATGTCATCAAGCAAGGCTCAGATATAGAGGAGATGAAATTGATCATTCTGTCTCAACAAGTGCAGATTACCAAATTGAAGAAGTTGGTGATGAAGTTGGTACAGAAAAAGAAACGAAAGCAGTTTGTTTTGAAGAAAAGGGAAGATGCTTTCAACAAGGGGGAGAATAAAGATGAAGGGGAGAAACCGAGAAACACAATCCCATTGGAATGGAAACTCAGTTTGAGGGGGAGCAAAATACAGAAAAAGAAAGTACAGAAGCAGAAAGTTCAAAAGCAGCAGAAAAGTCACAAGCAGCAGTAACAGAGTCAGCAGCAGTAACAGGGCTATCTGTTGAAGAGATAGAAATTGCAGAAACCTTGGTCAAAGCAAAGAATGATACTCCCAAAGCCACTCAAAAGGCTAAGGGAGTAATAATAAAAGAAGGAGGTTCAGAAAATAAAGAAAAAGAGGTCAGTTTGAAGGATGCAAAGAAGAAGGGAAAAGAGAAGATGGTTGAATCTGAGCAACCTTTAAAGAAAAAGAATCAGATAAAGTTAGATGATGAAGTGGCTAAACAGCTTCAAGCAGAGTTGGCAAAGGAAGAAGAAATACAATCTGTCAAAGACAGAGAGCTTGCTCTGGATATGGCTAAAAAGCTCAATGAAGAATATCAAAAGAGTTTGAAGGATGCAGCTCCTGCCAAGATAGTTACAAAGAAGGCTTCAAGGCAAAGGCTGGCATTAAAGCAAAGACAGAGACAACCCTCAAAGATCTTCCTAGCCAATCAAGAAAGGAGGAAGATGATAAACTTCCTGAAAGGAGCTCTTGGAGTTCCTGAAGGAATGTTTACTAACATGGCCTATGGTAGGATAAAGAAGTTGTATTCAAAGGAGATGGCAAAGCTTCAAGGGGATTCCACTCAAAGGGAAGAAGCTGAAAGGAGGATGAAAGAGAGGCATGATCTCAATATCCAACAACCCTTCCCTAAGAGTGAGGAAACCACTCCTTCAAAAGAAAAGGCTGAAGAAAAGAAGGAAGAACCTGTTGCTGTGGAAGTCAAATCTGCAAAGAGAGTGAAAACTCTAGCTTCCAAGAAACAGTCCAAAAAGCCAAGAATTGAAGAAGAAAGAGCAGAAACAGAAGAAGAACCTAATGTTACACCTTCAGCAGAACCAGAGCAGACTCCAGAGCAGTCCAATCTGCAACAAAATGAGAAGTTGGCCTTGTATATGACTGTGACAGATAAAGATCCTGTACAAGCAGATCCCATTTCAGTTCAAGCCCCTGAAATCATCCACTGGTATATTCTTGAAGATCAAGGCAAAGAATATTTCAGAATCAAAAGAATGGGTGATCACTTTGAAGTCTACTCTACTTGGGGGAAGATAATCAGATGTTGTTCCAGGTCAGACTTGGAAGAAATGTTTAAAGTGGGAATGAATCTGTATGGGGATGTGCTGAAGACACCAGGGATGAACATCAAGAAACTAGCAATGGAGTATCTATGCATGATGTTCTGTCCAGATCTTGTCAAGCATGTCATCAAAGATGTATTCAAGTCTGTGGACAACTGGATGCTTATAGAAAGGTGTGGGGTGTATATCTTGACCATAGATAAAAGCTTTCATGAATATTATCTGGTGGATAAGATATATGACCACAGCCTAGCCAAGCTTCATAGGATGCTGAAAGCCAAATTAATCTGTCCTCAAGGCTCAGAAATGGCAAGGATTGTGGTTAGCAGGATAATCAATCAAAGTCTGGGACTAGATCCAAATTTGGGCAACTGAACTGAAGTGTTGAAAGCATCTTGAAGACCATATCATGAAGAACTTAACTTCTCCTTCTGAAAATTTAAGTTAGGGGGAGATTGTTGGGTTTGAATGAGCTAAGTATGGTTTATGCTGCTGATTAATGTTGCTAAGTGATTACTACTGCTAGGCTATCAAGATTACTACTGCTAGTAGATTTAATATTGCTTGAAGATTTAGTGCTGCTACTTGAATAGTTAGTACTGCTTGGAGAGTTAGTACTGCTAGTAGTTAGTACTGCTGATGATTAATGCTGTTGAAGATGGTTAATACTTCTGAAGAGAATTAGTGCTGCTTATAAAGGTAAAGATGCCTTGGAGATAAAGACAAGCTGGAGATAAGACTGAAGATAATTATGGGATTGATATTGAAGAATCAATTGTATTTTTGATAATTATCTTGTATTTAGTCTTGTATATATAGTATAGAAGTATTTTGATAGACAATTATTCATAAGTTTTTGTTCTAGAGAGAGAATTAACCTCAAGGTTTACAATCCTAGTTCTAGAGAAGTAGAATTCGTCTTGGTGAGTCTGTTCATCAAGATTGAGGTTTTGTGTGAAATCTTGTAACTTCAATCATTAAATAAAGTTTACAAGTTGTGATTTATACTTTACTGTTACATTGATCTTTGAATATTAAAGTGTTTTTCCGCAACTTCTTTAATATTGTTTCTGAGTTTCATTATTCTTGTTAAGAATCAGATCCTGACAATCAATATCTATATCTCTATCTTTATCGTCACATCCTTTAGACGATGACAAACTTATCCTACAACAAAAATAAAGTTTTTAACCACAAGGCTTATGGTGTAGCGGTAATCACCTGGGGAGTTCATAGCGCTCAACCTGGGTTCGATTCCCTGCATTTGCAACTTTGTGGCCACGGGGTATAACCTCAGGGTTGCATGCTTTAGCAGTCGGTTTCATTTTACTTTTGGGTCCATTAGAGCATCTTCACTAGCTATGAAATTTTAATTTTTTTGAAGGTTTGGGAAAAGTTTGCTTCAACCGCTATGCTAAACTCTCCTATTAAATAAAAAAAACGATAACAGAAAAATCTTTAAATTTAGAAAAAAAAGAGAGTGAAATATAACATACCTGTTTGGAGATGTCTTTGATCAACTTTTTAATTTAATTCAACGATTGGGATTCATTCCTATCATTTATTGGTAAAAATGTTCTTTTTTTGCCAGAGCAAATTATGTATATATGGTTCTTCATGTTGTAACCCAGTGGTAAGGTAACATCCTGGGGGGGTCAGTGGATGGTATCCGTGACTACCCAGGTTCGAACCCCGTGGTGAGCATCCTGTGACATCCATGATCATGGGTCTGCCACATAGTGGTACCCTTAATTGGGTTGGGTCGTGATCGGCGGGGATTAGTCGGGTGGCATCCTTAAATGGGAGCCCGGATACTCCGGGAACGTGTGCGTGTGTTAACTTGCCGTTCAAAAAAAATATGTATATATGAATTACATCTACTACTTAACTAATTAAAAGTTAATTATAATTTAGATATTTTAGATAAAAAATAAATAATTTTGAAGGAAAGGTTAAATCCATTTATATTTATTCAAATGATCCCTATAGTTAAAGATTTATATTTGGAAAGATGTATAGGTGTATCATTTTGAATTTAAAAAACTTGCTATTTCACGTCCATTATTAGATTAGGACGAATCAATTGTTCATAGTAGATATAATTCACATGTAAATATTATAAAAAGTTCATATGACAATAATAAATTATAACATCTGTTGATTATCATTATTATATGTATATCTGTAATAATGTGCTTTGTTAATTTAATTAATCAAATTTAATAAAAAATATTGACATCAAATTAAATATGTTTTTAAATAATTTGTTATGAAAATTAATCACATTTAAAAAATTGTCACAACAGTGATTAATTTTAAGAAAAAAATGTAATCATAGTTGTTTGTCATTGATATTTGAAAAGTCATTTACTAAAAGAGTAAATTATATTTTTGGTTCCTATATTTATCATTACTATCAAGTTTCGTCCCCGAAGTAAAATAATTACGTTTTTGGTCATTGTGGTTGACTGGTTGTCACTTTGTTACGCTTTTGATTCCTTCAACTCCTGTTATAATAGTTCGTTAACTTAGTGATTTTGATCTTTTCTCCCTTCCCCTAACCATCGACCCAAATATTTTCACCGTTATCTTCTTCGATCAACTTCTCCATTTCTCTGGCCAACTTCTCCGGTTAATTCATCTATCCTCCTCCAATTCTCAGGTCATTCTCTTTGTCTTGTATCTAAATGGTACCCAAAACCTACTCTCACAATAGGTTTGACGATCCTACAACAGAGGGAGAGAGAGAGAGAGAGAGAAGGAGGGAGGGGGACTCAAATAAGGGTATTTGCTTCTACAATATATACCACCAGATGGTCTTCCAACCTCATCTCTAATTTGTTCGGTTTCAAACCCTCAGCCTGAGACCCCCTCCCTTGCCAACCGGAGACCCCATATCTGAGATTTCTTCCGTCTCCATCTGACGTGATCCTCTTTTGCCTTTTTTCTCTCGATCTCACCATCCTTGCAAAAATACCTTCTCCATCATAAAAACTTCACACTCTGTCGTGGTCCTCCCCTCCCTTGGGTTTTTCTCTTGATCTCGATGTTGCTATGAAAACTCCACCATGCCTCTCATTTTCTCTCGCTCTAAACATACATCATGGTAAAATACCATCATGATTTTTTTTATTTTGAATTTTTGTGGGTTTGATATTTTTAATTTGGTTGGATTTAAATATTATTGGTTTGATTTTTTGATTTTGTGGCCAGAGAAAATTGGTTAGAGAAGATAATTTGGGTTCTCCTAGGTTGGGTCGGGGTTATTAAAGAAAAATATAAATTTCCAATAAAATAAATTAAGAAAAATACAAGAAAGATTAAAAAGACCAAAATATCCTTGAGTTAATGAACAATCTTAACGGAAGTTATTCAACGGTTTCAACAGCATAAGAAAATAGCAACTAAAGTGACAAAAAAATTATAATTATATCACTTTAGAAATAAGACTTGATAGTAAATAAAACCACACGGACCAAAAATATAACTTACTTTAATTAAAACTAGGCATATATCCGCGCGATATAGCGGAATGTAAGTAAAAAACGAACAATTAATAATATTTCCTTATAGACATGTCATCAACAATCAATCATGACCTAAGAATCATAATTTATCAAACCCTAAACCCATAAAGATATTCAATAATTAGTTTATATTACAATTATTGACGGAAAAAATTATAATGATATAATTTATAATAATAATGAAACGTATTTTACGATTATGTATTTTTAATGTGCTAACGGTGGAAAAAAAAATAAAACGTATGGATAGAAAACAAATTAATTCGTAGATATTTATGATATTTAATAGTACGGTTAAATTAAAAATATTTAATATTGGGCTCGTTTTGAAGGTATTGACAAGACGATTATAATGGTATAATTTGTAAAAAAAGAAACGTATCTTTTCATTGCATTTTTGTTCATATACGATTATTTGTGTTAATATGATAATGGTGTAAAATGAAAAATAACCGTTGTACAAGAAACACTTTGTACAAATAACCGTTGTAGAATCTTTATAATATAGTAGATATATATATATATATATATATATATATATATATATATATATATATATATATATATATATGAGAGATCAAATGGAAACCACTCTAATTTTACACAAATGATATTACAAGGAACGAAAACTATAATGGAGGTCTTCTAACCCAGCTCTGGCCCACACCTTCTTCTTACTCTTACTCGATCCTCCTACCTCACGCCTGAAAACGTTTTTAGTTTGAAAGAGCGAGGGTTAGACCGAAAGGTCAAGTGAGGTCCCTCTAAATACGGTTCACAACTCCAGCAAATTATAAAAGATTTATAAGCAATTATAAACCAATTCAGTATTATAATAAAATAACCACATTCATAAACTCGCTTTCAGCACACACTACTGTCACTCGAAGGTAACAGCGTGTCTGGCTCATACTGCCTTAATCTAGGACACTCCCCCCGGTACGAGCGCAGGCGGGACACACCCCCGATTTAAGACTGCCTTAGTCTGGGACACCCCCCCCCCCCATTGCCATAAACGGGACACCCCCCCCCCCCGACTTAGGCCATACTCGCCAACTATAATGTATGCATACATTTAACCAACAATAAAAGCATAGACCACGTTTAAAAGGGAACTCGCATGTATAAAGCTCACGTAAATTAAGATATGCTTTAAAGTAACTTCCACATGAAATAAACCGCTTTAATACCACCAAGCATTTAGTTAGAAAACTCACCTGAAACTCGCAGAACTTTACATTGTGACTCCCTCTATGAAAGAACCTACCACAGTATTAACAGATAAAGGAAATAAGACCACAAAATCTTTCTCTCTCTCTCTCTCGAACTAACAAATAAAAGCCCACTCCACTACCCCCGGCCCGCCGACTCTTGGCCCCGCCCGAGTTGCCGTCTCCCGGCTTGCCACCCACACTGCCCGCCCGGGCCCCTGCCTCCCGGGTCCGCCCGGGTTCCACCCCGACTCCCGGGGCTGAAGTAATACCGGGCGCCCCCGACTCCCAGAGTTCCACGCCCGGTTCCTCACCACCCGGTAGAGCTCTCCCAGGCCATCCCGGTCGAGTAGCTCCCGACTCCTTTCGGGTTAAGTTTCCTTCGACGCAGCCTTGGGCTGGCGTCGTTGAGTTAGGGAGGATCGAAGAGTCGCTTTTCGGTGACGGGGTCGAAACAACCCCCCACTCACACCCCACTAGTCTCGATTCCAAAAACCCAAGGAGCTCCTACCACAGTCTAGAAATCAAAGCATAGAAGTAGAAAAAACCCCCTTCCCCAAAAGCATCAGCGGACTACCTAATCCTCTAATGGATAAGACCCATAACCCAAAACAGAAAGGATTTAGGACTTACCTTGAAGAGAAATTATGCAGGCCTTTCTTCCAATAGAGCTTCCAATCTTCTCTTGCCTTTTTCCTTAGAATCGCCCCAGGTCTCCTCTCTCTCTCTCTTTAAATGCACAGCCGCCAAATGAGAAAGAAAGAAGGATGCTAGGGTTAAAACCATTTTTTTAAAGTTACCATTTGCCCCTTCATCTTTGAGACTTGGTCAACTAAACCTCCAACTCTACAAATTTAAAACTTGGACCCAGTTATTACAATACTCCCCCCTCAATAGGATTCCGTCCCCGGAATCCCTTCGCTGAACAAACTAGGGTACTGGGACTTCATAACCGACTCTAATTCCCAAGTCGCTTCCTGACCTTTGTGAAATTACCACTGCACTTTCACAAGTTGGGTTTCCTTGTTCCTCAGCTCCCTTACTTTACGGTCCAAAATGGCCACCGGTTCCTCCACATAGCTTAGTTTCTCATCTACCCGAATATCGTCCAATGGTATCACCACATCCGCTTCAGCTAAACACTTCTTCAAATTAGACACGTGAAATGTAGGGTGAATTCTTTGTAAGTCCATCAGTGATTCTAGTTTGTATGCTACCTCTCCAACACGTTCCACGATAACAAACGGTCCAACGACTCTTGGTCTCAACTTACCCTTCTTTCCAAAACGGGCTACTCCCTTCCAAGGCGAGACTTTTAACATAACCATGTCTCCCACTTGGAATTCTATTGACTTCCTTCGCTTATTCGCGTACATTTTCTGACGGTCTTGCGTCGTCTTTAGTCTTTCTCGAATCTGATCTACCTTATCCGTGGTTAATTGCACTATCTCGGGACCTGCCAATTGTCGTTATCCCACTTCGTTCCATCACAAGGGTGTTTTACACTTGAGTCCATACAAATCACACCCCTACCAAGGCGAGACTGGTAACGTTACCTTGTCCCCACTTAGGACTTATGTCTCATATTTCTCAATCTAACCAACTTAGTTCCATTCAATTGTCCAAGCCATTCTGATCAATACATAGTCATACGTAACCATCAGACTTACCCCTCGATTAACCACAACTCCCTTAAATAAAAGAATTTTACCGAAGCCAATGCCACGACAACATACATCACTGACTAAATAACCACCCAATTCGCCAATATAACACTTCGTCAACCTTAGACATCACCAACAACTCACAGTCACGAGTTACTTTATCTTGTAACCTGCCATTGCAAAGGAACCTCTCTTAATACGATATGCGTCTAACGCATAAGCACTTTCTTTTTCGACCCACATTGATCTCAACTTATCGGCATTATCCAAATCTTACACGCTAAATATACACCGCCCCAACGTCATCACCCCAACTTATTACATATTGGAAGAAACTTCCACAATTCAAAACCCTCGTAATCCACTAGCTCCAACTGTCCAAATAATGCGACACATACTTCCATTTCTCATTGCATCCACAATCATCCAACCATATGCACAAAAAAACCAAGCTTCACCCGCCCAACACGGAGTGACCATGCTCATACATACTATTCCAAATGGTTTAACACTGAACATCTGGCTCACTTGGAATCCTTTCCACGCATTACCAAAACTGACATTATGGTCCTTCACTCTGAGCACTAAATCCAACAACCTCTTCCTTCCTCCTCGAAGACTTCAAACCCACTTCCAACGGCCGACTCAATGATTAGCGGTGTGAACTTTCGGTTGACTGCACGATTTAGATCACTCAACACTCACACCGCACCGAGCGCCATAATCTCTTTCTCACATCCACACTAGGGATTTATAAATTTACTAACGGAAAAATCTGAAAACATAATTCCACATTTTGTATCACTTGCCGAACTTCTTACTCTCAGATTACCCACATTTCCGACATAATATCTTCACTCTCTTCTCGTTGCATGAAACACTGCTCACCCAACACTTGTCGAAACACATTTACATTACTTTACTTAGTCAACCGATTACCCGCAATTTTTTTACGCGAGGTAATCAACCGAGCTCTTCCAAAACATTATTCATTACTCGAAGGTACTGCACAACTCTCGCTTTCCAAACAAGTTTGCCCAATCTGATAGAACCCGTTCACACCCCAAGAAAATACTTCGACATGCTCACAAATTTCCTATCTACTACACAACCTCCTGAACTAAGCAGTTCGATACTTCCAGCAACAATCTAGGGGTATAAGATAAACCTGCCCAAAACACGCCACAAACCAGAACACATGGTTCCTCTCTTAGATAGTCATCATCTATCATTCGAAAATTATCCTCAACTTAGTAATACACCGATACCAACCAAAGATCCCTACGTCCCATCTTCATATTCGCCACTTATAAATCATTTCCCGGAAATCTCCGGACAAGGACGTTCATCCTATATCAATAACACCAGTCTTCTACATATCCTCAAGGAAGCTCCTTACCACTCTAATGAATTGCACGTCTAGATATGGCATAAAAATCCCCACTCAAAGATACAACCAAATCTTCATGACTACTTTGCACACATACATATACCATCCTCTTCTCACTGATCATAACACCATTATCTGAATTCAAGGCATTCCATGACCTTGCCTTTCTCGAATCTAAATAACTTTCAAAACCATGATCCTTTAAACTACTAAACAAGATATCGCTCCTTGTCGGCTAATCGCGACCTGCTGGAAACGAATTCCGGCAGCCTGAAAGATTAAGCGTACTACCTCGCAGGCTCATATGCTCGAAGCACAACCCCTCCAGTTGTGCTATATATAAACGTCACCCCCACATAAGCCATCAAAACTTCATCGAAGAAAATCACCTGACCAAACTAGCGGTTTTCTATTTTCGTAATACTCGCACAAGGTGGTCAACAACAGATCGGTACACACCTTTTTCTGAAAACTCTTTGCTTCATTATGAAAACTCAACGAAACTATCCATTGCTACTTCTTCATTTTTAGCGTCCCACCACTACTCACGAAAATGATCGTTGGCTTCATCATTATCAGTCGACATGGTGATACCTCAACCATGCCTTCGACCAACAAGGATTCCTACTGGAACCTACCTCTTCCAATGCAACAACTTACTAATATAAGAGTATCATAACGACTTCGAATTCCACCCTGGGCACAACCCTCTGCCACCATCCCCATCTCAAATCACAGAGCAGACGGTTAAGCCATTATATTACAAACAACCCTAACGACAAAGATTAATGCCTCCCCTAACCATTCCCGCTGTTTATCACCTTTCCTTAACAGGAACATCAAAGCCAAGAATTGACCACCTACTGATCGAGCGTTCCACTTCCACTCTCAAAACTTTCCTCATTCTTAAATGCAACCTTTCCCCACGACCTAGAGAGTTCATAGCCATCATGCATGACACCAAAATTTTAAACTTTTAACACCTTTGAAAATTTAGGAGATACTACATTATGAAACAAGCTTGAGTGTACATGACATAACACCGACTTAGCCATACACAACGATTTCGAGAATCGTTCAACCACAACTCCACGACAAATTACTCTTCACCACACCCCAATATCGGTGTTGGCACAATTGGAATTATTTTCGATGAACTTTACCTACACGATTTATAGAAAAAGCTACAAAATTGCTTACACTGAGCGTGTGAGCCGACTCTCACCCTCATTGATATGACAACAAATGTCTGTACCAAACTCACTTATAAAACCATGCGATCAAAAGTTGTTATGATTTCCATAACAAAAGTTAACTCATTTACAAATAGATATAAAATAGTTCCCCCACACCAAAAATCGAAATTTATCTCCCAACGCCATAAACTTGTATTTTCAATCCAGACTCACATTTGCACGCGTCGACACGTTTTTAAAACGAATACCTCGTAAGGCACACTCACGCCAAAATATCTGATATGAATGATATGAAAGGCTCCAGTAATTTGTTTGAGACACAATGCATAGGACTCAATGACATTGAAGGCTATTTACTCTAACAAAGTCAACTATTTACACTCACTAAATTTATCCCGGACTCCTTACTTTTGACCCACCAGTCGGGGTCCTCTCCTATGCCACCACCTTCGGCACCAACATTTCCCAACATCCTTGGATGTCCAAGTACCAACTACCATCGCGACTAAAACTTTGCAAATCGTGCGTCCTCACTTTGACCTCAAACAAATTTACCAACCATAGCTCAATTCCATCTGATCCTCACTACATTTTATCAGTCAGCACTGATATCGTCTCTCAACCACTCTTCAATTAACTACAGCTCTAAAATCCTCATTTCTATCCTTTGATTATTGGATTAACACTCTCCTGATTCCCACTAATCGACACAACAATCTACCAACCCGAAGACTCCCTTGAAGCGAAAAGCTCACCTCTAATCATTATTCTCTTCCTTATGGACCCCTAAGATCCTTTCTCAACGAAATATCTACATCCCGCACGATATTCATCCTAAACGGTATAAACCTTACAACCACAAGCGAACCCACACAACATGCCAGACCAACACTATCAATTCATAGATATGACTCTTTACCCAAAACTACACTCAACAATAGAAATCGAGTATGCCCATGCACCTGTAAATTCATAATGGCATTGGCCAGATGCAATTATGAATTTACCTTACGTGAGAGTACTCACTATCGTCATCACGCCTCTCGATGATCAAGGTCTTCCTTAAAGGCTTCCTAAATCTCAGTTGTGTCCCCTACTCCACAGTTTAAGTTTAGGCCCATCCGGTCACCTAAATCCCTTAAATTATGGCTCTGATACCAATTGTAACAACCCAACTCGCGTCATAGAGCAAAACTAAAATTTATTAACTAACAACGCCAAATGGCCCAAAACAACCATCTACATTACAAGGTTGCGGAAAGACAACCTATTACACAAATGCGATTACAAGGAACGAAAACTATAATGGAGGTCTTCTAACCCAGCTCCGGCCCACACCTTCTTCTTACTCTTGCTCGATCCTCCTACCTCACGCCTGAAAAGGTTTTTAGTTTGAAAGAGCGGGGGTTAGATTGAAAGGTCAAGTGAGGTCCCTCTAAATACGGTTCACAACTCCAGCAATTTATAAAAGATTTATAAGCAATTATAAACCAATTCAGTATTATAATAAAATAACCACATTCATAAACTCGCTTTCAGCACACACTACTATCACTCGAAGGTAACAGCGTGTCTGGCACATACTGCCTTAATCTGGGACACACCCCCATTGGCATAAACGGGACACACCCCCCGGTACGAGCGCAGGCGGTACACACCCCCGACTTAAGACTGCCTTAGTCTAGGACACACCCCCCATTGCCATAAACAGGACACACACCCCATTGGCATAAGCGGGACACCCCCCCCCCTCGACTTAGGCCATACTCGCCAACTACAATGTATACATACATTTAACCAACAATAAAAGCATAGACCACGTTTAAAAGGGAACTCGCATGTATAAAGCTCACGTAAATTAAGATATGCTTTAAAGTAACTTCCACATTAAATAAACCGCTTTAATACCACCAAGCAGTTAGTTAGAAAACTCACCTGAAACTCGCGGAACTTTACATTGTGACTCCCTCTATGAAAGAACCAACCACAGTATTAACAGATAAAAGAAATAAGACCACAGAAGGTCTCTCTCTCTCGAACTAACAAATAAAAGCCCACTACACTACACCCGGGCCACTGACTCCCGGCCCCGTCTGGGTTGCCGTCTCCCGGCTTGCCACCCACACTACCCGCCTGGCCCCTCCCCGCCCGGCCCCTCCCGGGTCCGCCCGGGTTTCACCCCGACTCCCGGGGCTGAAGTAATACCGGGCGCCCCTGACTCCCGGAGTTCCACGCCCGGTTCCCCCCCACCCGGTAGAGCTCTCCAGGGCCATCCCGGTCGAGTAGCTCCCGACCCCTTCTGGGTTCAGTT
Source organism: Arctium minus (assembly GCA_954870635.1). Lineage (NCBI taxonomy): Eukaryota > Viridiplantae > Streptophyta > Magnoliopsida > Asterales > Asteraceae > Arctium > Arctium minus. Next base: position 14,644,371 of record OX941097.1, on the reverse strand, counting down.
TCCTTCGACGCAGCCTTGGGCTGGCGTCATTGAGTTAGGGACAATCGAAGGGTAACTTTTCGGTGACGGAGTTGAAACAACCCCCCACTCACACCCCACTAGGTCTCGATTCCAAAAACCCAAGGAGCTCCTACCACAGTCTAGAAATCAAAGCACAAAAGTAGAAAAACTCCCTTCCCCCAAAGCATCAGCGGACTACCTAATCCTCTAATGGATAAGACCCATAACCCAAAACATAAAGGATTTAGGACTTACCTTGAAGAGAAATTATGCAGACCTTTCTTCCAATCGAGCTTCCAATCTTCCCTTGCCTTTTTCCTTAGAATCTCCCCAGGTCTCCTCTATCTCTCTAAATGCACAACCGCCAAATGAGAAAGAAAGGAGGATGTTAGGGTTAAAACCCTTTTTTTAAGTTACCATTTGCCCCTTCATCTTTGAGACTTGGTCAACTAAACCTCCAACTCTACAAATTTAAAACATGGACCCGGTTATTACAAAAATCAACCCGAGGTAACACGACATATAACCGATAAAAAATTAGGACAACCCGAAGCTATTGGGTTGATGTTGGGTTAGGCTCAAAGTAACCCGACCAACCCGATAAACGTTTTAGCAACTTCTCTAAAATTATTTATATTTCTCTTTAATATGTATAAGTTACCAGAAATAACTCAACAATAACGAGAAATGGAACTCATAAGAGGACATTATTGGAAAGTTATAGGTAATACCTAAATATTTGATGAACTCGTATATTCTTTTGAATGATGGGTCGTATTTCAAAGAAAAAATTCCTTATTTTTATGTTTTCAATAGTGTTTTTACTTTGTTTAAACACAACCCGACCAAACCGACCAACCCGAACGGGTTGGGTTGGGTTGCACTTTTGTTTGGGTTGGGTTGGGTTGTTGAAACGCCTTCAACCCGATCAACCCAACCCATGAGCACCTCTCGTTGAAGATAGGCGTAAATTCCAATAATTTCATGCTTATAGTATAATCAAATCAAGGATAACAAATATCACTTCGCTATACGGAATTCGCTAGTTGATGATTTATGTGAACTATTTCAATAATTTGTTATATGTGTTACAATGTAACTTTTTCAAAATAAAATGAATTGATGAAACGTGTTTTTAATATATTTTAGTTGGTTTACGTATTTTTAATATGCTAAAGGTGAAAATAAAATAAAGTGTAAGGATATAAAACAATCTTATTTGTACATATTCATGATATTTAATAGTCTGGTTAAATAAAAAAATATTCAATATTGGGCTTGTTCGTATACGATTATTTATGTTAACATGATAAGAGTATAAAATGGAAAATAAGAAAACAAGGGATATAAAATAAATTAAATAACTAATTGTAAGAGTGATAAACGTAACATTTAATTGAATTGGGAAGTGGAACATGTGGGAGAAAATTTTGGCTTTGAAATGTTTGTAAAAAACTGTATTAGAATTTTTATAATACAAAAGAGATTATAGTGATGTAATTTATAATAAGAATGAAACGTATTTTTAATGTGCTAACGGTGAAAAAAAAATAAAACGTATGGATATAAAACAATTTAATTCGTAGATATTCATGATATTAAATAGTACAGTTAAATTAAAAAATATTCAATATTGGGCTCGTTTTGAAGGTATTGACGAGACGATTATAATGGTATAATTTGTAGAAAAAGGAACGTATTTTTTCATTGCATTTTTATTCATATACGATTATTTGTGTTAATATGATAATGGTGTAAAATTAAAAATAAGAGATATAAAGTAAATTAAATAAGTAAGGCTATGTTTGGCAAAAATAAGCTAGCTTATAAGCTAGTTTATTGAAACGCTACTCAAAGTAGCGTTTTGAAAAGCTAGCTTATCAGCTACAAGCTAGCTTATAAGCTAGCTTAGCTTTTTTTTGCCAAACATAGCCTAATTGTAAGAGTGGTAAATATTATTGTACAAAATATTGTACAATAACCGTTTTAGAATTTTTATATAGTAGTATAGATATGATTGTCATTATCACACCACAATTTTTTTAAATAGAGTAAACTACGATTTTAGTCCCTGTGGTTTGATGCTTATAACGGTTTTCGTCTCCGGTCTTTTAAAACTGCTTATTTAATCCTTGTGGTTTTTTATTTTCTTCTATTTTCAGCTCACCTCCAATTTTATTAATATTAAATGTTAATTCATTTAAAAATTAAATAAACAAATTACATATTTGGTCGTTGTGGTATATAAACTTTTACATTTTTATCCAAATTTATATTTTTTTTATTTTTTCTTTATTTATTGTATTTCATCAAGACATTTATTTTTCTATTAATTATATTGTATATTTTCATAATTATTATAACTTTAATTATAAAAATAATCAAATAATTTCATTAAAAGTATTGATAAATACATGATATTTTTTTCAAAGTATTATGTTTAAATCTCCTAAAATTAATATTTTTTATCTATTGATTTATTAAAGCTATTTCTTATTTTAAATTATCATTGAAAAAAGTTTAATAAAATTCGAGAAAAAATAGTATTATTTTATAACAATCGTTGTTTTTTGTTAAATGCAATTTACTCCACTAATTCTAAATTCTCATTTAATCTTTATTTTTTATTAATTAATCAAATTTGTTTAATATTTAAATAAGACATACACAAATAAACACACACACACCATTTTAAATTAGGTTATATATTAAAAACAAAAAATAAGAAAATAAAAGGATAAGAAGATTTCAATATGTTATTATAAAAATCATGCAATGGGTCATGACGTGCCTCAAAATTAACGTGACGTCAAATACAAACATTATTTAAAACCTTGATATATATATATATATATATATATATATATATATATAGAGAGAGAGAGAGAGAGAGAGGGAGGATCAAACGAGAATGATACCGATTTAAAATGAACACGACAACGACAAATCACATACAAAATATAAGTGATTTTATATGTGATTCTCGCGACCTTAAGTCGCGGCAAAAGTCGCCCGCATACTGTGATTTTGTACGAATTTTTCGCTAATGTAAAATCACTTATGATTTTGTATGCGATTTGTCGTTCTCGTGTTCTTTTAAATAGGTATCGTTCTCGTTTGAACCTCATTCTCTCCCTCTCTCTATATATATGTGTGTGTGTGTGTGAGTGCGTGTGTATTTATTTTAAATATTAACAAATTTGATTAATTAATAAAAATAAAGTTTAAATTAAAATATGAAATAATGGGAGTAAAGTGAATTTACCAATAAACAACCGGTTGTTATAAAATAAGATTTTTTTTTCTCGAAATTTATTAAACTTTTTTCAATGGTAATTTAAAATAAATAAAAAGCTTTAATAAATCAACATAATTTTTTTTAATATTAAGAGATCTAAATCTAAAGCTTTGAACAAAATTTCATGTATTTATTAGTATTTTTAATAAAATCATTTGATTATTTTTATAATTAAAGTAATAATAATTATGAAAATATACAATATAATTAATAGAAAAATAAATGTCTTGATGAAATACATTAAATAAAGAAAAAGTAAAAAAAATGTAAAGTAAGATAAAAATGTAAAATTTTATATACCACAAGGACCAAATATGTAATTTGTTTATTTAATTTTTAAAGGGAAAAGTCCAAAAAAACTAAATGGACTTTAGTGTTTGGAGTGATTAAGTCATTGGATAATTTTTTGGAACAAATAAGTCCTTAGACAATTCAAAATACACTAAATAAATCCTTGAACTTTTGGAAACCTGCTAAATACATCATTATTACTTAAAAATGTAACTTGTAACCTACATAATAGGTAAAACTACAAATTAGAAGAAAAAATAAAAAAGATGTCACCTACTTTATCACCCTACAAACAAGAAAAATAAGAAAATTAATTAAAATAGTCAATCTCATCAACAAAATTAATTTTTTAACCACTTTTCAAAGTCTTTTCTTAAAATAGTCAAAGCATATTATTTTTTTGCCTTAAAAGTTGTTTTTGGCAAAAAAGAAAAATAGAGAACATCTTTATAATTTGTTATTTAATTTACTTTATATCTTCTACCTTTTTATTTTCATTTTAAATTTTTATTATATTAACACACATAATCGTATATTAAATAAAATATATCAAAAAAAGTACGTTTTTTACAAATTATACCATTATAATTGTCTCGTCAATACGTTTAAAATGAGCCTAATATTGATTTTTTTGGATTTAATCTCATATTATTAAATATCATAAATACTTACTAATTATATTTAATATTTACACTTTCTATCCTTTAAGGTTATTTATTTAATAATATAAGATTAATTTGTAATTATAAAGGGTAAATATTAAAAATAATTCGTACGTATTTATGATATTGAATAATACAAGATAAAGTTCAAAAACAATATTGAGTTCATTTTGAACGTATTGACGAAACAACTATAATGGTGTAATTTGTAAAAAAACTAATTTTTTTGATATATTTTAGTTAATATCCGATTGTGTATGTTAATAAAATAAAAATGTAAATGAAAAAGTAATTGATATAAAATAAATTAAATAACTAATTATAACTTTATAAGAATGCAAAGTGTAAATTTTTTCTAAAATTATAACTAGAAAATGAATCTTTATACATAAAATTTTCTACGTGATGATATTTGTTATTTTTATTTTTTTGGAAAAAAAACATTTATTACGCAGGAAAAAAAAAACATTATGTGCAAACTTTGGCAATTCTAGGAAAAAAAACTTTGAAAAATGGTAAAAGAAAAATAAATATGGTTGATGAGATTGACTATTTTAGTTAATTTTTCCATTTTTAATTTGTAGGCGGATAAAGTAGATGACTTTGTTTTTAATTTGTAGTTTTACCTGCTATATATATTACAAGTTAAATTTTTAAGTAATATGGATGTATTCAACAGTTTATCAAAAGTCCCTGGATTTAGTTAACAGGTTTTGAAAAGCCCAAAGACTTATTTGTTTCAAAAAATTATCCAATGACTTAATCACTCCACCATTGGATTTTTTTGGACTTTTCCCATTTTTAAATGAATTAACATTTAATATTAATAAAATTGGAGGGAGGGATGAAAATAGAAACAAATAGAAACCTTAAGGACTAAAAAACAGTTTTAAAAGACCAGGGACGAAAATCGTTATAAACATCAAACCATAGGGACTAAAATCGTAGTTTACCCTTTTAAATATGAGTAAATTTTGTGGGAGACCTTTTTTTAAACGTGACTACTTTGCCCATCTTGCTTGGTATGGGCTTTAATGGGCCATTTGCTTTAGTCAATATGGTATTATGGGCTGGTCGAAAATAAATGGGCTTTACTGGGCCTTCGTTTTCGTGGACTTCTTGGATTGGATTGGACCATTGGCCTTTGTTTTAAACAAATTCCATTTATATTCTCTTCTAATCTTTATAACTTTCTATTATATACGATTTTTTTATACGTATATTCACATGATATTAAAGTTGGAGTCTAGTACCATCAAAATTTGACACATTATATCATCACTATTCTTGTGTATACACTTTGACTTCTGTTTGAGGGGCGTGTAAGAAGGACTTGTACATCGACTAGATATGAACCATCGAACCTGTATACATGAAGGAGCTTTCACTCTCTCTGTAAAAGCTCTTTCAGATAGATAACTTAAATGGGTTGTGCATATCCTCACACAGTATAACCTGTAGTAATATTATAAAGCCCCAGTAAAATTGCATGTGTTACTTATCAAATGGTGTCTAATTTAGCTTTTGTTGATTTGGTTATATGGTGTTTGTGCTTGATTATTTGTGTGGTTTTATCGCTTGATTGTAAAGTTGAGTTATTGCAAAGTCTAATCGAGAAGAACATGAAAATGCCTCCTTTGTTTTCGATTGGTGACTGTGATTTATCTTATATGTCTTATTTACGTTGATTTCTCTAATTACTTAATTTGTTTATGTGTCGTTCAAATATTTTCATTTGACGATTTGTGATTATAACGTCTATGAAGTGTATAAACACCCTCATTCTAGATTAAGATGTTTCAATTGTAGCAAGAAAATATTACTTGCACAAATGTGAAATTATATGAACTTCAGTTGCAATAAAAACTTTGAAAACGAACGATCAAATACCTTTCTAAGACGTTTATCTCAAAATAAATGTAAAGCAATAATTTCTTCTTTATGAATTCCCAACTAAATATAATATTTTCTTTCTAGGTAAGTCTATTTATAGTGTTGTTTAACTTATTTTAGTTTGTTAGTAATTATTACAAGACTTTGTTCACATTCATTGAGTTTTCTTAATTAGTTAGCATGGTATTTCTTGTTTTCTTTAAAACGGATTGCTGGTACGGGCCAGGGTGTGAATCGGGTATTAGAGCGACAAGCGTGGCATATTCAAGGAGCTTTAATGGTTCCCGACTAACCTAATTGAAGATCTTTAGATTGGGCTTTACAAGCTAGCATGGGCTAAATGTGTCTCATATATTTCTTTTTTTAATCTGAATAATTATATCGTCAAGTTTTATTTATTTTTTCCAATGACGACATTGACAATATCACATTTACCGCAATATTTTTCGTCAATATGAAAGCGAGAAACATTTGCATAAAAACCATCACTACTACCATGTACAGAAATGGGTTGTACAGAATTTTAACAAATAAAAAGTTTCTATTGTAATAAAATGAATTAGATTTTGTGAAACCCAAAGAACAAGAAACGTTGGTCTACAACAAACAGATGACTGCTCGAATCACCTTTAAATTACTCATCATTTTAGTAGATAAACAGTCTGAGCATATCTTACTTTTCTCATACCATACTTTGAAATAAAATATTTTAGATTCATCTGATTTGATTTTATTGTATATTAATATTAAAACAATTCATAATGAAGCTGAAACCATAAAGTGTCGGCAAGTACTAGGAACCAGTCTTGTCGACTATCACCTAATTTATGGTGAGTATCACACCAAAACATCTTCCTTCATGTTAGGCTTTTTTTTCTTGAAGGACACATTGTCCTTAACAAGGGCAACCAAACAATGGACATCTTTATCGGTTTTGCTTTTGCTTTCTTTATATATATCCTTTATCAACTTCTTTTTTGACTTTTTTGTTTATCTGATTTACCCTTAAATTATGATATCTTAGAAATCATAAGGTCACATCTTACCCCTAAATATTGTCCACTACATGATCACGTATTATCAAATATAAGTACAATTGTAAAAATAGACAGGGTAGGTAACTTGTCATGCAGTTAAAATGTACATAACACCCTGAAATAAGTTGTGTCAAGAGAGGTTGTCATTTAGTTGTTTGAATTTTCATAAATAACCAATATATTAAATACGATTGCAAAAAAGAAACTGTTATTAAAACAATGATCCAATTCATTTGAATAACTGATTTAGTAGACTGTTTTTTACATATATGGATAAAAATTAAATACGATTGCAAAAAAGAAACTATTATTAAAACAATGATCCAATTCATTTGAATAAACTGATTTAGTAGACTGTTTTTTACATATATGGGTAAAAGTTATTAGCCCTAAGTATATTTTATAAAGCAAACAGAATCGGCTTTTGACTAATTCGGTCAATGTTTCCCGATCTCTACTTTGTGACCCCCTAAATTTATTCAAATTTCAATCACATGTAGATTCATGCCTCTCCTTCTACACATTGCTTTTTTCCCCTTAACAAATCTTGATTTTTCATACACATTGCTTTCCACCATTGATGACATTGCTTTTTCCCCCTTAACAAATCTTGATTTTTCATACTGCTTTTTAAGAAATAAAAGTTTAGAGCTTTTTTTTCTTGAGGATTGTAAATAAAGTTTTATGGAAAGTCATCATTGAATCTTTCAGGTTTGATTACAAGTCATTATCAGTGTCAAAGATTGATGAAACGTATTCCGGAAATGACTCAAATTCAGACCTTTTTTGCTACTGATTCTATGCTCCACCTTCTAAGCGTTTTACTTTATATGGAAACTTTCAAATTCTTTCGCCCTTTTCCCCATTTTCAGGTGCAAAATTTTAGCCACCGGTAACACAATTATGTGGTTCTTGATTAACGTCAAAATGGTTTACCATATTGAAATTTGATACTCTGATCCGATATGTATGCAATTTATTTAAACCCCATACACAATTGTTCTCTCTTGATTTGAAGTCGAAAAGACTTGATATTTTGAAGTTAGCTTTTCAGTCCAAACTATTTATTCATAATACTAGTGTTCGACACCGCGCGTTGCGCGGTGATGATAATTTTTTTGAAAATATTGAAGTTAAATGGGCGATAATCAACATATAAGATATTAAACTAATATGAATCGATATTACACTTGATATGAAGTTGTTTCATCATCCTCGATTGTTTCTTTTGATATATATAATTAATTAATAAGTCTACATCATCGAACTTTATAATTGGCGCAAAATGATAAAAGAAATGTGTGAGACTAATGATTATAATCATGAGGTGTTTATGAGAATTGTTTTGTCTTAACTCATAATATATCGATTTATATTCTCTACATATATTCCCATAAAATATGTGATTTACCATGCAAATGTGATGTTGTTACCTAGTTTTGCATAATTGCGAGACAGTTTGATAATTTCCTTACATTTGTTGTAATGTACTTGTTTGCAACTTTGACCAAAAACCATCCTCAAAATCCTTTTTTCCCAAACCTACGATTGCACAAAGAGTAATAGTATTCGTCAGTATTGTCACCACTTCGACTCTAGGCAAGTGTGATTGAGTTGTTAATTTTTCATTTCATTTGTTTGAGTTTTTTCGATCTGCTTAACACTGTTTCTTCATGGTTTGGTTTCTCGATATATATAGTTTGATTTCAATTTAATTTAAGAAAATGAAACCAAAATAATTTATATATTATAATTGTAGTAAGCTATTATTTCTAATTTTATATATTTGGTTATTCTAAATTAATCTTTATATATTATTTTTCTCGTTTTCTTTTATACATATTGATTCTAATAAGTTTTAGCTCTGATTATAATTTTTATTATATATATTAATTCTAGATTATTTTTATTTTTTTATGTATTGAACATAATTAGTAATATTAATTGTAATATTTTTTTAGTCTAACAATATGGAAAAACGAATAATATAATAACAAATCACCTTTTATTGAAGAACATACTTCTACATATTTGTACATAAACTTTCATGACTTCAACTTTCATCCTCTTCATCATCTATCAAATGAACTTCAAGAATTTCATTTTATTTATTATTACAACTTTAAAAGTCAAATCAATTGACAAATAAAAGAAAAGAAAATGAAGAAGCAAATCAAGGGTTGGGGAGTTAAACTCATACATGTAAATTTATTAAAAAAAACCAAGTTAATAATGAATTTACACATTTTTCATACAGGGGTATAAAAGTCTTTAGCATATTAAACATTTAAAAAATCAAAAAGTTGAAAAATTGGAAAACATATCTCCTACTCTAACAACTTATCACCACATCTCTCTATGTTTCTCTTTTTACATATAGATGTCGAATATAAATATAAATAGATATCGATATATCAATTTTAATAAACTCTCTATATGTTTATAAATTCCCAATTTTATTTTATATATATATATATATATGTATATAAATAAGAAAAAAAAATGAAAGGCTTCCTCATTTTCTCTTTAGTTTTCATAAATAAAATTTATTAATGAATAAAAGTGTTATCATTTAATAGTTAATGAATAAAAGTGTTATCATTTAATATTCAAAAATATTCAAAACCGAAAGAGAAAATGAAAAGTTTGTTCATTTAATAACAATTTTTATTTAAAACATAATTCAAAAACATGAAAAAATAGAAAACTAGGAATCAATTCTTCTCAAGAGGCCACATCATCTCTCCATGGTTTTCCTTTAATATAAGTGTTTCAATTTTAAATTAATTTAAATTTAGAGAATTAGAAAGTAATATTTGAAATTTCCTTAAGATGTCACCATCTTTTGAAAAAATAAAATATAAAACTAAGATTTAGAGCACTTGTAAATAAACAACATACAAGTTAAAATGAAAATCTAGAAATAAGAAAAACTTTTAGCTCATACAAACCAAATCTACGAACATTTTCAACAACAAATATTTCGACGTTTGATAATTAAAAGAAATTGTACTTTCTCAGAAGACCCACCTCTGATGAATATACAAACTTGTGTCATAGACTTGAGTGTACGACATCAAAAGCCAAAGAAATGATCCCTAAAACATCAAATTCTTGTAATGATTTGAGCTTTTTTGCTAAGATTTGAGCATAATTCTTGATGATAAATTCATAGACACTGTAAATTATCATAACAATGACAACGTTAATGTCAATAGAAAAAATCTATGCCACTTGAAGTAGTCAAAACTTGATGCGATGTATCAATCATGTATAAACGGTATATCATTTCACATTATTTCAACATTAATCTACCCTTTATATATACATTTTCATCTTTCAATTTTCTATCTTTCAACCAATGTGGGACAACCTTAACAACATAATGTTTCATCTTTTCACCAAACCAATATTTTTAAGTAAAAAGATTCAAAATTATGAGAAATTAGATAAATAGAAATGAAGGTCTCTCATGGTGCCACCTCATCACTCTTGGGTTTTCCTTTTATATATATAAAGATTATTCTCTATCATTTTCATGCATTAATAAATAAAAATAACTTATTTTTATGTATTGTCATTTCTTGAAAAGTTTATTTTATTCAGTTCGCTACATTACCAAGTGTTTTAATTTCTGGTATGATTAAAATCATCGAGCAACATATTTTCTTTAGTTTAATATTACTTTAAAAAACATATTAACATAAAAAAGATTAGATAGTCATAATCACGGTACAAATTTTCAACAACTCCAAATTTTGATGTGATCAATTTTGTTTGAAACACTCGTATTAAAAGAACCTATTTGTCAAGTTGAAAAAATGTTTTGTTTAAGTTAATTATTTACAAATACTGACATATTTGAATGACTGTTATTTAAATTCAAATTCAAAATATTAGTTTAATATCATGTCCCATTTATCAATAATTAGAAGCGTACCCGCGCAATGTTTCAAATACTGTCATTTATCACGATTTTAATGTTTCATTTTATTTTTTGTTTTTTGTTGATTTACAGTACGATTTTGGATGATTTTGAGAAAGTGGTAATATTTTTTTTTATAAATTTGTTTAATTTAGGCTTAATAATATAATGTTTTATATATAAAAAAATTAGTATTTTGTTAGAATTTAATGATTATCTTATATATTTTAATGACATTTAAAAAAAATAACCAATTAAATATTTAATAATATAATTAAAACAAATTTATAGTAATATAATATATCAATTAATAGTGATACATTGAAATGTCTGCATAAAAAAAAGGTCTTACACATACCAAATTGGTGAGTGTTAGAAGTCTGTAGTAGTAATATATATCTTGTGCTTTGATACTTGTAAATTAAGATATTTTTAAAATCTTGCATAAAATGATGATACATTGTGCTTAATAATTTGTATTTAAGAGTTTTTTATCCGTGCTTTATAATATAACTAGAAGCGTGCTCGTGCAATGCAGCGAGATACATCACGATTTTAATGTTTCATTTTATTTTTTGTTTTTTTGTCGATTTACAGTACGATTTTGGATGGTTTTGAGAAAATGATAATATTTTTTTTATAAATTTGTTTAATTTAGGCTTAATAATATAATGTTTTTTATATAATAAAATTAAGTATTTTTTTATAATTCAATGATTATCTTATATATTTTAATGACATATAGAAAAAATAACCAATTACATATTTAATAATACAATTAAAACAAATTTATAATAATATAATATAGAGTGAATTGTGGATTTGGTCCCTGTGGTTTAGTGATTTCTTTGACTATGATCCTCATTCTATGTTTATTGTGGATTTGGTTCTTGTGGTATTCAATTTATTTTGGTCATGGTCCTTCTGACTAACACTTCCATTAACTTTGTTAAATCAAGGACCATTTTAGTCATTTTGCCTATTTTTTGTTCTTTTTTGATAAAAAAAATATAAACAATATTTTTATACACACAAACACACATGCATACACACATGTATATATATATATATATATATATATATATATATAACGATATTAAAATAAATAAAATAAGACATTATTGTATGATTTAATTGTTTAATTTTTTTTAAAATTAATTATATTAAATACGATTTAATTTTATTATTTTATTGTAATTGTGAAAAAAGATATAGTTTTATTGTTTTAATGTAATTAAAATTGGGAATTTAATTAAAATACCCTTTTTTGAAAAATCAGTACCCAAAGTGCCCAAAATCTTGTAATTTTTGCTAAAATACCCCCTAAGTCCGCGTTTTTAACCGCGTTTTTTGAAAAAACGCGGACTAGTACTTTTGGGTCCGCGTGTGGGTCAAAACGCGGGTTAGATCCGCGTTCCCACCGTTTCACGCGGGTTGGGTCCGCGTTTCCTCACTATGTTCGCGTTTTGGTGCAATTCAATTCAATTGAATTGGAAATTTATTATATATTTACAATTTATACCCCTATAATTATTTAGTTAGTTTATTTTATACCTTTTACTTTTCTATTATTCATTTTATACTTTTATCAATAAACGCGGGGATAATAAACGCGGACATGGGCTCAATTGAATTGTGAAATTTAATATATATTTACATTTTATACCCCTATAATTATTTAGCTAGTTTACTTTATACCTTTTACTTTTCTATTTTTCATTTTTCATTTTCATCATATTAACACATAAAATCGTATATTAACTAAAATACGTTAAAATAATACGTTTTAATTTTAACAAGTTACACCATTATAATCGTCTCTTCGAAACCTTCGAAATGAGCCCAATATTGAATATTTTTGGATTTAATAATTTAATTATATATCATATGTACTACATAAAATGTATGAAACGTATGCATATGCTATTTTTCTTTTTACCATAAAACATAAAACGTATTATATATCATATATACTACATATTTTTGGACAAATTATTCATAATTTATGTTATTCTTCTTTCTATCATTTTACTAATAACGATATTTTAGTAAAAATAACGATATTCTACTATTGGATTAAAAATATCGTTATTCTACTAAAAATATCGCTATTCTACCATTTTTGTAAAAATAACGATATTATACCATTGGACTAAAAATAACGATATTTGAGTAAAAATAACGATATTTGACTAAAAATAACGATGGTATAATATCGTTATTTTTGGACTAAAAATAACTATATTTGAGTAAAAATAACGATATTATATCATTGGACTAAAAATAACGATATTTGAGTAAAAATATCGCTATTCTACCATTTTTGTAAAAATAACGATATTATACCATTGGACTAAAAATAACGATGGTATAATATCGTTATTTTTACTCCAATGGTATAATATCGTTATTTTTAGTAGAATAACGATATTTTTAATCCAATGGTAGAATATCGTTATTTTTACTAAAATATCGTTATTAGTAAAATGATAGAAAGAAGAATAACATAAATTATGAATAATTTGTCCAAAAATATGTAGTATATATGATATATAATACGTTTTATGTTTTATGGTAAAAAGAAAAATAGCATATGCATACATTTCATACGTTTTATATAGTACATATGATATATAATTAAATTATTAAATCCAAAAATATTCAATATTGGGCTCATTTCGAAGGTTTCGAAGAGACGATTATAATGGTGTAACTTGTTAAAATTAAAACGTATTATTTTAACGTATTTTAGTTAATATACGATTTTATGTGTTAATATGATGAAAATGAAAAATGAAAAATAGAAAAGTAAAAGGTATAAAGTAAACTAGCTAAATAATTATAGGGGTATAAAATGTAAATATATATTAAATTTCACAATTCAATTGAGCCCATGTCCGCGTTTATTATCCCAGCGTTTATTACCCCATGTCCGCGTTCAACATTGGAAACGCGGACCTAGGGGTATTTTGGCAAAAATTACAAGATTTGGGGCACTTTGGGTACTGATTTTTCAAAAAAGGGTATTTTAATTAAATTCCCATTAAAATTTCAATTTAAACAAGTCAGATCATAAAACTATATCTTATTTATTTAGATCGAATAAAATAAAATATGGTTTTATGATTTGATTTATTGAATTAAATTTTTAATTAAGTTTGAGACGATTTAATTATATTGTTCTTTAATATCATTGCAACAAACAAACTTATTGTTGATATTTTAGCACAAAAAATTATTGAAAACCGTTGAAAAATGAACTATAATTTTATCATCTTCAAATTAGAAGCTCCAATTTTCATATTTTTTTTCAGTCAAAAACCCAAAATCAATTTTCATATTGTTTTTAGTATGATAAAATTAAAGTTCATTTCTCAACGGGTTTTAATGATTTTTTTGTGTTAAAATATCAACAATAAACTTGTTTGTTGCAATGATAATAAAAGAACAATATAATTAAATCGTCTTTAACTTAATTAAAATTTTAATTCAATAAATCAAATCATAAAACCATATTTTATTTTATTCGCTCTAAATAAAATAAGATATAGTTTTATAATCTGATTTATTTAAATTGAAATTTTAATTACAATAAAACTATATATATTTTTCCACAATTACAATAAAATAATAAAATTAAATCGTATTTAATATAATTAATTTTAAAAAAATTAAACAATTAAATCATACAATAATGTCTTATTTTATTTATTTTAATATCGTTATATATATATATATATATATATATATACATGTGTGTGTGCATGTGTGTATAAAAATATTGTTTATATTTTTCTTATCAAAAAAGGACAAAAAATAGGCAAAATGGCTAAAATGGTCCTTGATTTAACAAAGTTAATGGAAGTGTTAGTCAGAAGAACCGTGACAAAAATAAATTGAATACCACAATAACCAAATTCACAATAAACATAGAATGAGGACCATGGTCAAAGAAATCACTAAACCACAGGGACCAAATCCACAATTCACTCTATAATATATTAATTAATAGTGATACATGAAAAGTTCTGTATAAAAGGAAGACCTGCACATACCAAATTGGTGGGTGTTAGAAGTCTGCAGTAGTAATATGTATTTTGTGCTTTGATACTTGTAAATTAAGAGATTTTTAAAATCTTGCATAAAATGATGATATCTTGTACCTGATAATTTGTATTTAAGAGTTTTTTTATCACTGCTTTATAATATAGTATAGAAGTGATACATGGAAAGTTCTGCATAAAAGGAAGGCCTGCACATACCAAATTGGTGGGTGTTAGAAGCCTGCAGTAGTAATATGTATTTTGTGCTTTGATACTTGTAAATTAAGAGATTTTTAAAATCTTGCATAAAATAATGGTACTTTGTGCCTGATAATTTGTATTTAAGAGTTTTTATCCCTGCTTTATAATATAGTATAGATATAGATAGATATAGATATAGATAATAATTTCTATGTCACAATGATTAAAACTGAATTATTTAAAATATTTAAATTCAAAAGTCCAAGTTGTGTGTTTAAAAGCACAAAAATAAATTTAAAATAATAAAAAAAAGTCAAGTCACAAAAGTTTAAAATGTGATAGCGTTCATGGTGAGAGCATAATAAAGAGCACAAACTTTTAATAATTAGCAGTATTAATTATATAAAATTAAAATAATAATAATAACAATAATAATATAAGATGTAATATATATATATATATATATTATCATATAATTTTAAAAATTATGAAAAAACCATTGTTTATAACAAGTAGAAAAAACCGAGACAAAAAAGCACATAGATCTTTATTTCACAAAATTGACGAAGAACAAAAGAAGACACGTGAATGATGTTCAAAGACACAAATTTTGGTCGATCATTGACTTTAATATATGCATGTAATACTCTATGTATCGAATTATACATAACGACTATACAAAGTTTAGAACGATTAAAATTAAACGTGCTTTAGTGCTTAGAATTTATTTCATTGTCATTTAGAACTTATGGGTTTTAAATATGCATGTGTACTGTGTCTTATATATATATCGATCATAAACCCATGTTAGACAATAAAAACTTTCTTCCTTCAATTTTATTTCTTGATTATTAAAGAACTGTTTCATTTATTCTTTGTCATTTGTTTACTTGAATAAAGTTTGTATACATATGATACAAATTCGTAATACATACAACTGCTTTTCTAATAAAAAAACCTTAAGGTTAAACAAATAAATTCAAATAATCAAACGTAAAGGTCAAAAACATTGTCATTACACAGCTGATTCTATTTATTTTATTTTTTCCACCTATTTTTATTATAAAAAAAAAAAGTCAATGCTACAAAAGTCAAAGGGCATCTATCTAAATTGACTATCCTTGGACTTGAAATTTGATGTAGTCATCATGCTTATTCCTAATGCTGTCGGCATATTCACCCAAATCTTTGGTTAAGTTGTACCACATGCTTCACCTCTTGTACTTTCCATTTTTCAAAAATAGATTAAATTTTGAGTGAATTGTATTCGTGGTCCCTGTGGTATATACGTAGATTTTGGATCGAGTCTTTCAAACACATTAAGGTGCCGTTTGTTTTTTAAGAGGTCTAAAGTCTGAAGTCTTATTTTAGTTATGATTAATAAGAGGTGGTGTATAAAAATGTCTGAATGATTCAGACTTAAGAGCCATTAAGAAATTTTTTTCAAAAAACAAACAACCCCTAAGTGTTGTAGTTTCTAACTTTTGTTTTTTCATAATAAATTGGATCTTCGATTAAACACTATGAACTTAAGGTCTGTTACTCACCTCATGTGCCCTTCAGTTTTGTCATTTGACATTTGGAATACCGTCGTTTTACAGTTATTTAATTTCATTTTTAGTTTATTTCCTTGTTTAATTAATCATCTTCTAGAATCCAATTTCATAATCATATTACAATATTGAGTTTTAAGAATCGAGTTCATATCATATTAAAACACAGTTTCGTTTTATTATAATTGCACATTTCTCAATATGATAAAAACAACAAGAACAGAACCCAGATGAACAACTAGTTTTGCAACAACTATTCAACAACTACCGATTCAAACAAATCAGATCATATAGGATGTTGGGTCATCTGAAGATTTGAAGATGACCTCCCGATCTTCCATTTTATATCATCATACTTAGAATATTTTGAGGTTCTTTTAGCAGCTTGGTTTCTATACAAATGTTCGGTGAAGTCGAAGATCAGCCGAAGAAGACAAAGAAGGAGAATATCTCTCAAAGCGGATTGAAGATAGACTCCTCAGCCTAAAGCCAAGTATGCCTACTTGATCAACACCATTGGCCAGGATGGTGCCGATCTCAGTCTTCAGTAGCCGAAGACCTCTCAGTCTTCAGGAGCCGAAGACCTCTTCGGCCGAAGACCTCTTCGGAAGCCGAAAATTTCTCAATCTTCGGAAGCCGAAGACTTCTCAGTCTTAGGATCCGAAGACCTCGGAGCCGAAGACCTCTCAGTCTTCAGGAGCCGAAGAACTCTTCGGCAACCGAAGACTTCTTAATCTTCAAGGTCTGAAGATTTCTCCAACACATTGTACTTTTCTGACAAAGTATATTTGTGATATCTTGCATTGACGTAGACCTCATCCGAAGATCAGAAAAAGTATGTTTTGTATTTTACACTCTTTTAAGGAAAGGTCTCCACCATCCTCTGCAGGTCAACACTTCAAGCCAAAACACCTCAAGACAAAAGGTACATCCTGTACCTTGCTGAAGACCTGTGTCCATCCCTTGCTCAATAGGTGTCTCATGCATTTAATGCATAAGGCACTATATATATGGAGGATGCTTCAACATGCAAGATACCCAGCACAACCAGTTCTACAACCTTCAAGTTCTCTAAGTGCCTGACAACTTTCTCTCTACGAAGTTCAATTGTTTTCTAAGTGTTTTACAATTGTTCTTCATTCTCTTTGTGTAAGATTGTTTGAATAGATTTCATCTATTCTCTTCCGCAACAATCAAAAGTTTTCTATGTGTAATTCTTGATTTCAAATCAATAAGAATTAAATTAAGTGAAAAACTGTGTGTATTGTATTCAACCCCCCCCCCCTTCTACAATACTTTTCTTATTTACTTACTGCTATTTGGGACCAACAAGTGGTATCAGAGCGGTTTAGTTTAACACAATAAACTAGATCCGTAATGGCAACCTCTTCTTCTTCTTTTTCTTCTTCTTCTTCTTCTTTAAACAATGTTTCTTCTCAAAACACCACTGTTGTTTCATACGACAATGGCTCTATAGCCAAACCACCAAAGTTTAACCCTAATAACTTCTTCTTGTGGAAAAGTCGTATGATACTCTTTTTAGAAGGAGTTGATAGCCGATATCCTACTATCTTACATGAAGGTCCTTTTCTTCCTAGGGTTTGGGACCGGTACAATGCCAAAAAGGCAGATAAGGGAAATACTGATGAGGACTCTTCTGAGGAAGAAAGAACTCCAGCAAATGGGAGATACATTGTAAAGGATCCCAGTAAATATAATAATGAAGACAGACGTCTTATGGCTCTTGATACTAAAGTCAGAGTCATCATTGCCCTTTCTCTGCCTGATGAGGTCTACCACTCCCTTGTCAACTTTTCAACTGCTAAAGAAATGTGGTCCACTCTGTGTGTTCTCTATGAAGGTACGTCTGAGGTGAAAAAGAGCAGAAAGATTGCTCTTGTAAGAAAGTATAAACTCTTTTCTCATGAAAAGGGTGAATCTCTCTCAGAATACTACAATCGTTTTAATAGTCTTCTTAATGATCTAAAACTTGTGGGTCGCATATATGATAATGAGGAAGTCTTGTGCAAGTTCATGGACTGTCTTCCTGAGTTTTGGGAAAATATCTGTACTTGTATCAAGTCTACCAAGGATCTTGATTCCATGTCTCTCACTGCCTTGTATGACACTCTCTTCAACTATGAGTAAACTAAACTGCTTAGGAAGTCTATCACAAAAGACATTAAAAGCTCTTCTCTAGCTCTTGTTAGTAATTCTTCCAAAAATACTGTGTGTGTTCCCCGAATCACCTATCCTTCTGATTCTGACAATAATAGTCAAGAGGACCTCAATGACCCTTCAGAAGCCTATCTTAGTGAGGCTGATGATGAAGGAGAGAAAACCTCTGTAGCTCGGCTAACAAATGATGTTGCCATGTTGGCTGGATTTTCAAAAGGCAAGCCTCGCTTCTCTTCTGGAAAATCCAGGTTTTCTAGAAGATCCTCTTCTACTGTTTCTAAAACCACTTCCTCTGACAAATCAAATGAGGAATGTTACAGGTGTGGGAGGAAGGGACACTTTGCTTCTGAATGCAGAAGCAGGTCCTCTGATAAATCCAGACTGCCCTCCTCTAACCGTACATCCTCTAGGTCTGTCATAATCAAGTTTGATTCCTACCAACCCTCTTTTCAAAAGCCAAACACTTCTGTTCCTTCGAACTCTGACCGTGCTGAAAAGTAAAAGGCAATATATAAGATAGAGAAGGAAAGAAATGTTTTTCTGGCCAACAAAGGAAAAGGTCTTCTTGCTGAATCTCATGATTGGGCAGAAGAACCAACTTCCTAAAGTGACAAGGAAATGGCCAACCTTTGTTTTATGGCTAAATTAGATGATGTTGATGACTGTGAAACTCTTTCTACCTCTATGGCTCTTGTTACTGCTGAGAGTTCCACCTCTTCTACTCAGGTACATCCTTTCTTTTCTCTATCTGATGCTGAGAAAATTGAAGCTTTTGACTCTTTGACTATTGACTTCTATGAAGCCAAAGACGCAAAGAAAAAGGCAAATGCTCAGATAAAATCTCTTTCTTCTCAGCTACAAATATGTCTTTCTCAGTTAAAACACTTTGACAAAATCAAGGCTAAGCTTGAAGATTTGAAAATCATAAATTTCACTCTTGCCAAAGAGAAAAATAAACTTCTTAAAAGATTTAAAAATGAGCAAGAAATTGTGAAAAGGTGGACAAGTTCCTCCAAAAATTTAGAAAGGATTTTTCAAGATCAAATACCTTGTGATGACAAGTCTGGACTAGGATTTGGAAAATCTGACCTTGAACCTCCTTCTGACACCCATGCTCATTTCTCTCTTCCCTCATTCTATGAATCTTCTGAAGAGAACTATGACAACTCTAAGCCTTTGGATTCTTCTGACCTCTCTAAAGATCTCAAGTTCGGAATGTTCATCAAAGCTAAGAGAATTGATTCACCTCATGAGAGTGAGGAAGCCCAAGACTCAAACGACCCTTCTAAACCCATTGCTGAGTCTATGTGTTCCTTAAAAATAAACGAGCCTTCCTCTTCTAAACCCAAACCTTCCAAAGTTCCTCAGCCTTCTTCAAACAAATTCTCTTCCTCCGAAAAGGGAAAATCAATTGCCAATATTCCTCCCAAAAAGAAATTTCCCAAGAAAAACTCAAAGAAATCTTCTTCTCTTCCTATCCCAAGACCAGTGATGTTAAAAAAGTTGAATTCCAAGACACCCTCTCCTAATCCTTCAACTGACTATGGTAAAGGTATCTTGGGTCCTAAGCCTCTTGACACTTCTCTATCCTCAAAGGTCATGAAAGTCAATGTGACCGGCCATCACAAGGAAGCTGATCAAAGCTCCAAAAAGGTTTTTATCTATAGAAAGTGTTATAACTGTGGTAATACTTTTCACCTTGATAAGGATTGTCCTATGGAAAGATTTGATAAAAATGCTTCCAAGGATTCTTTCTCTTCTTCTAACTCAAAAGGACCCATTTCCAAATGGGTACCAAAGAAATGATTTCTCTGTGATTGCAGGTGTTTGAGCATTAACAAATCTTATGAAGGAATCTTCTTAGGATATTCTTTCTCTTCAAAGTCCTACTTGGTCTACCATCTTCGGAGAAAATGGATCTACTTATATGAAGTTTGATGATCTTAAGTCATCATCTCTTCATGTGATGATGATGGTGGATTTCATCATGTGTTGATGAAGATTCTCAAAATCCTTCATCTATCTCAAGTCCGTATATTACATTCTCCTCAGACACGTCTCATAAAATCGGTGACCTACCTACCTTCTCATCTTTAATCCCTGATTTTCAGATAGTCATATCTGAAGATTAACTCCTATCCTACTCTTCCCCATTTCTCATCATATCACCCCTCCTTCCTCCATAATTCCTACTGATCTCTCATTCTCGTCTCAACCACAAACTTCACCACAAATCATCCCACCTTCTCAACCATACATTCTTTCTTCACCTATTCCTCACGATCTTCCATCTCTCTTTCCTGAAGAAGTCTATGTGAAACAACCACTGGCTTTGAAGATCCAGTCCATCATGACTATGTGTACAGGTTAGACAAAGATCTCTATGGCCTAAAGTAGGCTCCTCGTGCCTGGTATGACACTCTTACTGACTTTCTCCTGAAGAACAAGTATTCAAGAGGTAAAATTGACAACACTCTGTTCATCAAGCAAACCCCAGGTAATCTTATTCTTATTCAAATTTATGTGGATGATATCATTTTTGGTGCCACCGATGAATCACTGTGTGATGAGTTTGCCTCTCTCATGAAAAGCCAATATATTAGATGAGTATGATGGGGGAACTCACCTTTTTCTTAGGACTTCAAGTTAAACAATCTTCAGAAGGAATCTTTATAAATCAAAGTAAATACATACGTGATCTTCTGAAAAAGTTCAATTTTGAAAACTCCTCCCCCATGAAAACTCCTATGGCACCACCTTTGAAACTCCATGCTGATCCGGATGGTGTATCTGTGGATATCACCAGCTACGGAGGCATGATCGGCTCCCTTCTTTATCTTACTGCAAGTAGACCAGACATTATGTTTGCTACTTGCCTGTGTGCGCGTTACCAAGCCAATCCGAAAGAATCTCATTTGGCTGCGGTTAAACGCATTTTTCGGTATCTCAAAGGTACCATGAATCTGGGTCTTTGGTATCCCAAAGACTCAGGTTTTGATCTAATGGGGTATTCAAATTCTGATTTTGCAGGCTCTAAGATTGATAGGAAGAGCACCACTGGCAGCTGTTAACTCCTTGGTGGCAAGCTTGTTAGCTGGTCCAGCAAGAAGCAGAACTCAGTCTCCACCTCTACTGCTGAGGCTGAGTATGTAGCTGCTGGAAGTCACTGTGCTTAAATCCTCTGGATGAAGAACCAACTTAGAGACTACAATCAGCTGTACTCCCACATCCCAATTCTATGTGACAACTCAAGTGCGATCGCCATCGCCAACAATCCGGTGCTGCATTCTCGTTCCAATCACATCGACATCCGCTATCATTTCATCCGGGATCACATCTCCAAAGGTGACGTCGAACTTCACTTTATTCCTACCGACCTCCAACTGGCGGATCTCTTCACCAAGCCTCTTGACGAAGCTCGGTTCAAATTTCTCATCGGAGAACTCGGTATGTTAAATGCCGACATTTAATTTTTTTTTAAAAAGGAGAGAAAGAAAAGAAAAGAAATAAAAAAAAGGAGAGAAAAGAATAGAAAATCAAAAAAAAAAAATCGGTCCCTCTCTCTCTCTCTTTTTTTTTCGGTAGCTCTCTCTACTCTCTATCTCTCTCTTTCACTCCCTTTCTTCGGTTCTCTCTCTCTCTCAATCCCCCACCAAAATCCCCCCCTCTCCCCTCACCTAGCCACCGAAATCCCCCCCCCCCTTCGGCCCTTCCCTTTCTTCGGCCTCCACCCACCCCACCGACCCTCCCCACCCCCACCGAACCATCCCCCCCACCGAACCATCCCCCCCACCGAACCTCCCCTCACCTAGCCACCGAAATCCCCCCCCCCCTTCGGCCCTTCCCTTTCTTCGGCCTCCACCCACCCCACCGACCCTCCCCACCCCCACCGACCCCCCTCTCTCCCTCCCCACCGAACCTCCCCTCTCCCTCCTATCCACCGACATCCCCTCACCCTACACTCTATTTTCGGCTCTCTCTCTCCTCTCTCACCCACCCTCACCGAATCCCTCTCCTCTCTCTCAACCATCCACCGAAAATTCTCTCTCTCTCTTCCCCTCTTTCGGTCCCCCCCTCTCTCTATATTCTCTTCTCTTTCGGTCTCTCTTCCCTCTCCCTCTCCCCACCGACCCCCTCTCTCTCCCCATCCCTCCTCCTCACCTTCGGTTCCCCTCACCCCCAACACCACCTTTATCCTTTCTTGCCACCGAAAACCCAACAACCCTTACCCCATCTTTGGCCTCCCCCAAGCCGAAGACTCCCCTCCCCTCTCCTCATTCCCACCGAACCACAAGCCAACACCCCCTATAACTCCCCGCCGAAACCCCCCTTATCCCTCTCCTAGCCACCGAAACTCCCCTTCCTTACCCACCTTCGGCCCTCATCTTTATTCTTCCCTCATTTTCGGCCTCCACTCCCACTACCTAGCCGAAACCACCACTACATTAGTTGAGGGGGACTTGCTATGCTATGTGATCAAAACCACCTTACATTAGTTGAGGGGGAGCATCCAACCACTCAAGTTCAAACAATTCCGGCTACTGTCTTCTTATCTTTGTATATATTTATTTGCTTTGTCATTCTTTCTTCGTTTGTATAGCTATACTTTTTCATTCATTTGTAAATGTCAGATATACCAAAAAAAATGGTCTATGTGAAAAGAACCCAAAAAGAATAAAAATGGGTCAAATTGAATTATTCAGTATACTCTTAATTTTATTCTTTAGTATGGATGTCATCCTCAAATAGGGGGAGATTGTTGGGTCATCTGAAGATTTGAAGATGACCTCCCGATCTTCCATTTTATATCATCATACTTAGAATATTTTGAGGTTCTTTTAGCAGTTTGATTTCTATACAAATGTTCGGTGAAGTCGAAGATCAGCCGAAGAAGACAAAGAAGGAGAATATCTCTCAAAGCGGATTGAAGATAGACTTCTTAGCCTAAAGCCAAGTATGCCTACTTGATCAACACCATTGTCCAGGATGGTGCCGATCTCAGTCTTCAGTAGCCGAAGACCTCTCAGTCTTCAGGAGCCGAAGACCTCTTCGGAAGCCGAAGATTTCTCAATCTTCGGAAGCCGAAGACTTCTCAGTCTTAGGATCCGAAGACCTCGGAGCCGAAGACCTCTCAGTCTTCAGGAGCCGAAGAACTCTTCGGCAATCGAAGACTTCTTAATCTTCAAGGCCTGAAGATTTCTCCAACACATTGTACTTTTCTGAAAAAGTATATTTGTGATATCTTGCATTGACGTGGACCTCATCCGAAGATCAGAAAAAGTATGTTTTGTATTTTACACTCTTTTAAGGAAAGGTCTCCACCATCCTCTGCAGGTCAACACTTCAAGCCAAAACACCTCAAGACAAAAGGTACATCCTGTACCTTGCTGAAGACCTGTGTCCATCCCTTGCTCAACAGGTGTCCCATGCATTTAATGCATGAGGCACTATATATATGAAGGATGCTTCAACATGCAAGATACCCAGAACAACCAGTTCTACAACCTTCAAGTTCTCTAAGTGCCTGGCAACTTTCTCTCTACGAAGTTCAATTGTTTTCTAAGTGTTTTACAAGTGTTCTTCATTCTCTTTGTGTAAGATTGTTTGAATAGATTTCATCTATTCTCTTCCGCAACAATCAAAAGTTTTCTATGTGTAATTCTTGATTTCAAATCAATAAGAATTAAATTAAGTGAAAAACTGTGTGTATTGTATTCAACCCCCCTTCTATAATACTTTTCTTATTTACTTACTACTATTTGGGACCAACATAGGAGAACCTAAATCTTGATCTAAATAAAAACAAGAAAAGTCATGAAACAAAATCAAAATTTAAATACAAATAAGAAAAAACCCTAAATCAAAAGTAAATAAGATCCAAATGTTGGTCTAGTAAATGAAGCTACTTTGTTCTAGTAAGTGTGAATACTCTTTGTGCTACAAGAACAAAACGGTGTGGAATCTAGATTTTTCATATGAGGAGGATTCCTTCTCGAGACTATGGAAGTCTACAAGCATCTCAATGTTTAGTGGAGAGAGATCTCAATGCAAATTATGTTGGCATTTCGGGGTACCTAAGATCAGGTGATGGATCATGGCATTTTGACCAACACATTAGTCCTAACTGCAAAAATGGTGTTACAAAGGAAGATGAATATGAACAAAGATATTGTTAGGACTAAAAGGTGTTGTATTTAAGATTTAAGGGTGTATTGTGTAATTCTTGTAAAGGTGTTGTAAAAGGTCAATGATGTTGACTCATGTAATATCTGGGTTCGAAAATTTTAATAATTTTGGGAGTTGGGTGAAAAGTTAAGAAAGACCCAAAGTTCAGGAGGTCAAATGAAATTTGGGTTGTATATAAAGGTTTTAACCCTAAAGATATTTCTCATATTCATTCCTGATATTTGTTGAGGACGGCTGAAGGAAGAAGGAAGAAGGAGCAGGAGAGAAAGAGGGTTTTGAAGGATCGATCATTTTCTTTAAATCAAGGTATGATCCTGGTCTATTTCTCCCTTCTAAGTGTTGTAGTCGGTGTATGATCTCGTTTTTGAGTCTATTAAACCGATTGATTTGGAGTTCTAGGTCGATCGAGTTTTGGGAATCGCATCGACGGATCTGTTGAGTTTCGACCGGACCCGGGTGACCCCGGGAGTCGGGGGAGCCCGAGGTGTGTGTTGGACCGGGTGACCCCAGGTGACGGGGGAGCCTAGTGGATGGGTCGACCAGGTGACCCCGGGAGTCGGGGAGCACCGATGACCGGGGAGGTGTGGACCGGGCGACCCCGGGAGTCGGGGAAGCCCGGTGACCGGTGTTTGGACCGGGCCACCTCGGGAGTAGGGGAAGCCCGGTGACCGGGGAACCCCGGGATTCGGGGAACCCCGGGTGGGGCTGGGTCGGGCGACCCGGTGGCCCGGTCGGGGCCCGGGTCCGGTCCGGTCGTTTTTGTTAAGTTTAGGCAGAGAGTAAGAGGGTGTTCTCTGTGAGTTACTTACCGATTTATCGATGTTGTCTTAGGTGGTGTAACGTAAGAAAGCGGGATTTTAAGCAGGAAGGATCTGAGGTGAGTCTTTCAAACTAAATCTGTTTACGATTTCGAAAGCTTTTGATACATGTGAGATTTCTGAACTGCACGCTTTTATAATCAAAAGTTTTGAAGGTTTAAATTAAACGTGGATTTATTTATGTTAGCATGTTCATGCTATGTTTATATAAACGCACTTTATATATTTATTGTTGATCATTAGATGTATGTATACATTTAATTCGGAAGTTGTGACCTAAGTCGGGGAGTGTGGCCCACCTGATCGTACCGGGGAGTGTGACCCGTTGATGCCATTAGGTGTGTCCCAAAATAAGGCAGTGCGAGTCAGACGCGCCGTCTTTGATGGTAGTGTTGGTCAGTGTTAGAGCACAGATTTGTTGGATTCAAGATCATAAAGATTAAAGACAAAAGTTCAAGAAGTCAAAGGTTGAAAGTCAACTCTCTAGTGAAAGTCAAAGTCATTTGTTAATAAAGTCAAAGTCAATGTAATTTGTATTTTGTTTCTTTGTAATTGTCAAGGGTATAAATACCTTTGTCCTTGTCTTTGTAATCAGATGTAAGTACACAAATCAGAGAAGAACATCATTCATATTATTCTTAGAGAGAGAGAGAGATTGTAGAGTGAGAAAGTGAGAGAGATATGTAAACTGTGATTGATCAATTCATCAATGACATATGGATTTCTCATCTTGATTGTTTGTTAGCAATTAGAACTTGAATATTGGGAATAACAGTCAGTAGTGTGAGTTACGCTCGAGAGGCGTAAAGATCTGTTAATGTTTTACATATTGTTTGTATTGTTGCATTAGCACTTGGAGGGGACTCACTAGACCATCAGTCTAACCCTCGCTCTTTCAAAACTATAATCATATTTCAAGTTATCGCAAGGCAGCAAGTACTGGTAAGGGTAAGGAGAAGATGTGAGATTTTATCCAAAAGCTAGAAGACTCCTTATAGTATTTACTTTTGACTCATTTGTGTAATAGGTTGTCATGGCAAACCTTATTCTTTTGAATTGTAGGCTTGGGGTCGTTTTTGGACTGAAAATGTTATTTTGATGTAATTAAAAATGTATGGGTGTTACAACTCATATAAATAGGTTGTGTCTTTGTAATTCTAGTGAGGAGCAGACAAAATAGTTCATTTCTAGAGAGAGAAAGTAAGAGAGTATTGTTTGAGAGCGTAAATGATATTTGTATTCTAATCCGAGGATGGCTAGAGATCCATGATTTGAAATTGAGTATCTTGATAGAGTTTCTTCATGAAATTGTTGTAATCTAGGATCAACAGACATGTTTCACAGGAGAAGGTTTCAGGGGGTTTCAGGGGAAAAAGGGAGAGGTAGGGACAAGGTTAACTGATAAGGGAAGGGGCACATGAAGTGACCAATTGAAATGAAGATAACGGGTGTTAAACCGAGGGATCAAATTATTACGAAAACAAAAGTTCAAGATTAACAACATTGATTGAGTCAAACATCTTTATGTGATTGAGAGATTTAATTCAAATTTTGAATATACCACAAGGACCATGAATGTAGTTGGCTTTTAAAATTTTATCTAAGACCATCTTCAACCCATAACACCAAAAATAACACCCAAAACACTAAAAATTGGTGGGACACTTAACACTAAAAAAAATTCAACTCCAATCATACTTTAAAAAAAACACACCAAATCTTCTAAAACCATATAAAAAAACATTTTTCATTATTATTAAATATTTTTCATTATTATTAATAATATTATTACAAATAATATAATGATATTATAAAAAAAATTAAAAAAAATAGATTAGTGGTGGGTCATCCCCTTTTTGAAGGATGAATAGTATGACACCAAATTTGGTGTTTTCTTCTTTAAAAAAATTGAAACTGCAAAAAATTTTGGTGTTTGGAGTATGGTTGGATTTTACCATACTGCAAATCACCATATTTGCAGTATGGTTGGAGTTGCTCTAACATTGATTTTGTCAAACATCTTTACTCAATTACTCTAAATAAAATATCAGGGTCGTTCCTGATATTTTGGAGGCCCTGTACGAAAAACTAAATATGTTTTTAATTTTTTCATATGCTATATTAAATTATTTTTTATTTGTATTTGTCTTATAATTAATCTACCAATAACTTATTTTTGAATTTGATCAAATTGTCCATTGATCTTTTATTCTCTTTTGACACTAGATTTTAATTTTTAATGTTATTATATTAGCGTGGATTCAAAATTTGTATTTGATTCTTTAACTTTTAATTAATGTTAGTGTTTTAACTTTGATAACTCCTACAATAAGGGTCTAGGTAGGAGATATGAAATAACATGGTATGTACGTTTGGAGGAGATATGAATAATAATTGTTTTTCTATAGAATTGATAACCATTATCGGTAATTACAAAACTCGTATCAACAAAAACGTATCATCATTAAAAATATTACAAATTAAAAGTGTGCCAAAAAACATATGGAAAAAATCAACAAATACTAAAAAATCTAAATCTATTAAATACTCAAAGAAAAATATAAGATATATATCATTAAAAAAACTAAACAACGAACGTTATTCAAAGCATCTCTGTCAACTATTTTATATTTTTGTTCTAAAATAGACAATCTAAATTTAATAATGTCTATAAGAAAATTACATTCAACTCCAATAACTATTTAATTAATTTCAACATTATTTATATCATTAAAATATTTTATAAGTTTATTATCTCAAAACATTTTAGAAAAACATTATACAAAATTAAAAGTTAATTAAGATATAAATTAAAACCTTTAGATTTGAATTTTAGAGGATAAATTGTATAGAAAACATTTTAAAAATAATCATATAATTAATTTAATTATCATAATAAAAAATAAGAATAATAAATTATATAAAATTAAAGTTAAAAAATGGTTAAACGGTTATATCAAAACAATCTATAAAAAGACAAAAGCTCTTTTCTTTAATGAAAAAAAATTAATTGGAAAAAAAATTCCAACCAAGGGATTCGAACCTTGGTGCAGTTTAAGCACATTAACTATCACGTATGCCTTTTGCCATTGTGCTGAAGGCATTCTTGTATAAAGTTTTGCAATAAATTACTTATATAGTAATTTTTATTATAAGTAAAAAAATTAAAAAATTATTCCGAGGCCCCCCGACGATCGGAGGCCCTGTGCGGTAGAACCACTCCGCACACCCTAAAGAACGGCCCTGTAAAATATCATAATAAAAGGTTGTACCATGTGATTCACTTATTATACTTTCCATTTTTCCAAATATCAAATTTTTTATCTACGTATATTCACCAAGTCAACTCATCTTTTTCTTAAAAGATGGTGGCACATCTGACAAATAAACCCAAAGTTATTTTTTTGAAATTCGGCCAGAATTTTCAAGATATTTCATTTTTTTCTCCCCATCTCGTACTTTTTTTCATTTGATGGACAATTTAATTTTATGGTTCGTTTCAAACAAGTTAACGAATTCTATAAAAGGTCTTATAAGTGGTATTTATGTTAACAATTTAATTCTATCTTTAAATTGTTTCCATCTAGATTTCAGATATTATATTTGTTTATCGATCGATCTTTCAATAAATATCGCATAAAAACTAAAAAGATCAAGAGTAAATTGCATTTTTTTTTGTCTATGTGGTTATATGGAAATCATGGACCGAGTCCCTTAAACGAAATAATAACACAAAGTATTCTTGTGGCTTCAATTTTGTTACAGATCAAATCCCATGCCCTAACTCCATTGACCCACCTCCATTAAGTGGCACTTGTTGAGGGCATTTTGGTCATTTAATGTCATTTTCTATAATATCTTTTTATTGTACAAGTTTGGGTTCCATTTGTATAAATACGCAAAGCATTTAAGGGAAATAACAACATATATAATTCTTTTCACCTGGAGTCTATTTATATCATGTTATTACGTCGGCTTAATGTCAAACTAGTATTTATAATAAGTTTCAATAGTACGTAATAAATTATATTGTTTTAAGTTTTTTGTAAGACAACCTAGGAGAGGGGGACGAGAGTAGTTTGTTACCACTATTTTTCGACTCATTACATTTTCTAAACATTTCATAAATGTTAAATAAAACACATCTCATAAAGCATATATTTTAAAAAAATGCCATTAGAACATGAGTGTAAATTGTCAAAAACATGTTCTATAAAAACATTATGGTTTTATACCTTTTACAAGATATCACTTTTTGGTTATGGTTTTCTTCTAGTGTTCAACCCTAAAATGAATAAGAAAACCCCTTTATTTATAGTATGCAAGAAATGTTGTCACACTAGCTTGTGGACATCCGAACTAAGAAGTTCTTATAAAATGACCATTTTAAAAACATCATGGTTTATACCTTCTTTGACACAAGATATCATATTTTGTTTATAGTTTTATTCATGTATTATTAAGGCAGAAAAAATATTGATTGAATGAATTAAAAATACATACTCTACCTATTTATATTACAAGATTACAACTACTAACAAAGATTAACAAATATGCTTAACTGTCACACCCGAAAGTTTCGATAAGGTAAATTAATCTTGAAGTCCTTATTAGTCCATAGGTTGGCTAAAAACGTCTAAGGGAATGTTTGTCATTGTAGTTACGTGCATCGAAGGATTTCAGTGTTAAAAAATGAGGATTCGGGGCTCGTTAGACCTAGGCGATTATGCCAAGGGGCATAATCGCATGTCAATCTTGCATAGGCTGAAGACCTCTTGGTACGTTTGGGGCGATAGTGCCTAACAATTGTGACAGGTCACTCTCGCTGGGGCATTCTCGTGGTGTTGGAGACTCCGGCGGGCGGTACAAATCCAACGATTATGCCGACGATAGTTATAATTGTCACTATCTCTGTTGGGAACTGAAGAAAATCTCAAGAATGGTTAAAGCTTCTAGTTCAGAATTACTACTGCTAGAAGACTTCAAAGTTAATACTGCTGAGTATTACTACTGCTAGTAGGATTAATACTGCTAGTCAAAGTTAGTGTTGCTTGAACAAAGTTAGTACTGCTTAGCTAGTTAGTACTGCTAGAAGTTAGTGTTGCTTAGTAGTTAATGCTGCTTGTAAGATAATGTGAAGATAATGATGAAGAGATCGTGGTTAAAGATAAACAAGGATATTCTGAAGATATTCATGGAAGATATACTGAAGATATTCTATTTATTTGTAATTATCTGTTTGTTCAGTATATGTATAGTTTTGACAGAATAGTTTAGATACAGATTGACAGATTTTAATTCTAAGATTTTGTTCTAGAGAGAATCAACCTCAAGGCATAGTTCCTAATTCTAGAGAAGTAGAGTTCGTCTTGAAAGAGCTTGTTCTTCAAGATTGAGGTTGAGTGTGTAATCTTATGATTTTAATACAAGTTTGCAAAGTGTTTATTATATACTGTTTGTTTACTGTTTTATTGAATATCAAAGTGTTATTCCGCAACTTCTTTGATATTGTTTCTGAGACTTTATTCTTGTTGAGAATTCGATCCAGACAAGTGGTATCAGAGCAGGGAATACATAGCAGTCCTCAGTTCATCACAAGTTGAAAAGAGTAAGTATTGTTAATACTGTCAGTGCATTGTTAATACTGCCAGTGCATTGTTAATACTGCTTTCAGTTAATACTGCTAGTAGTTAATACTGCTTTCAGTTAATACTGCTAGTAGTTAATACTGCTTTCAGTTAATGCTGCTCTCAGTTAATACTGCTCGTGGTTAATACTGCTCTCAGTTAATATTGCTTTCAGTTAATACTGCTTTCAGTTAATACTGCTTTCAGTTAATACTGCTCGTAGTTAATACTGCTAGTGGTTAATACTGCTCTCAGTTAATACTGCTCGTAGTTAATACTGCTAGTAGTTAATACTGCTAGTGGTTAATACTGCTTTCAGTTAATACTGCTCGTGGTTAATACTGCTTTCAGTTAATACTGCTAGTAGTTAATACTGCTTTCAGTTAATACTGCTTTCAGTTAATACTGCTAGTAGTTAATACTGCTTTCAGTTAATACTGCTTTCAGTTAATACTGCTTTCAGTTAATACTGCTCGTAGTTAATACTGCTAGTGGTTAATACTGCTTTCAGTTAATACTGCCTTCAGTTAATACTGCTCTAGGTTAATACTGCTTATGTCCCGAATACTATAAATACCCTTTGCCCACCTAAAAGTTCATAACGACTCTTTGCATACTGTTCACTTGCGCTCTAAACCCTTTCTCTCTCAAGTTCAAAGTTTTTCAAGCAAGAACCTTCAAGGTCAATGGCATCCATGGCGTTCATAGACGAGCACAATGAAATCGCGATGCTCGAAAAGCCAAAACAAGCTGAAGGTTTTCACCAGATAGTCGACTTTCTGAAGTCAAGCCATATTGCCCATGCTCTCACTCTATCTCCTACCATCTTCATAGAGCATAAGAGGCAATTCTGGGCAAATGCCACCATTGTTACTGAGAATGGTGTGCAAATGATCAAAACAAGGGTGTGTGACAAACCCTTGACAGTTACTGAAGAGGTACTTCGCATCAGTCTACGTCTAGACGATGCCTCTGGTATAACTTATATCTCTAATGATGAACTATTTTCTACTCTTACAAGAATGGGGTATGGAGGCCCATTGGGTGTGTTCAAGTTCTCAAAAGCCAAATTTTCACCCCAATGGAGTTTCTTTGTCCATACCCTTATGCACTGTATATCTAAAAAGACTACTGGATGGAGTGAGTTCAGTAGCACCATTGCTTATGCTTTGGTGTGCTTGGCCACTGCCAGAAAGTATAATTTTTCTCAAATGATTTTTAATGATCTTGTCTCAAACCTGGGAAGTAAAAAGAGCTTTTATATGTACCCCAGGTTTGTCCAAGAAGTTATTAACCATGAATTGACGGATATACCTCATTCTGATGGGGTATATGTACCAAAAATTCCCAAAGGTAAGGTCTTTTCAAACATGAAAAGATCCCCTCTGGACTCGGAAGGAGTTGACACCCCATTGTTCTCTACAATGATGGTGGTGTACCAAACTGATGAAGGTATGGCAGCAGGGTCAAGGCCCCCATTAGACCAACCCACTGCTAGCCAATCCCAACCTTCCCACTCTAAATCAATTC
Organism: Arctium minus; assembly: GCA_954870635.1. NCBI lineage: Eukaryota > Viridiplantae > Streptophyta > Magnoliopsida > Asterales > Asteraceae > Arctium > Arctium minus. Next base: position 14,611,129 of record OX941097.1, on the reverse strand, counting down.
CCCAGTCTCTTCTTGATAAACCAACTTCACCAATCACCCATACTTACAAAAGGAAACAGGTAAAGAAGGTTCCTTCCCTTCTTGTACCATCAACCCCTAAGCCTTTAAGCCCTCTAAGGGAGGATTCTCCCTTAGAGAATATCTACAGGGAACCCACAAGGGTGTCTCCCAACCCAAAGGAGGTGCTCTATGAGGAGGAGGAAGAGCATATGGGAGAGAAGGCTGCCACTACTCCTGCTAGCTCAGAGGAGGTCAGTGGTAACATACATAAGACCTTCCCCATGGCAACTTTGAATGAGAAATCATTCAAAGGTCCCCGGTGCCAAGAAACCAAGGGGGTGGATAGTGCTTCTGCTAGGCAGAAGACTTCCACTACAAAAATATCCAATGATCCTTCAAAAGAGGGTAACACTTCTGGAGAAGGTGAGGACATATATTCTTACTATGAATTGATGGAAACAATGGGCAACATCAACCAAGATGTTCTAAAACAAGGGAAATAAATTGAAGAGATGAATCTGGTAATCCTGTCACAACAAGTGCAAATTACCAAACTCAAGAAATTGGTGATGAAGCTAGTCCACAAAAAGAAGAAAAGACAATTTGTGCTAAGGAGAAGGAAATCAGAGGATGATGCTCCCAAAAAGGGGGAGTTTAACATGGAAGAAGTCACAGATAAGGGGGAGCTTGATGGAGTAAAACATGATGTTGAGGGGGAGCAAGAAGCAGAAACAGAAATAGAAACACAAGAAGCAGCAGTAACAAAAGAGCAAGCAGCAGTAACAACAGAGCAAGCAGTAGAAACCATTAATACTGCTAGTTCAAGTAAAGCAGCAGAAATGGTTAATACTGTTGAAATTAAACAAGCAGCAGAAACAGTGAAAGAAGTATTAACAGATCTTGAGATTGCAGAAACCTTAATTAAAGCCAAGCATGATACTCCCAAGGTCACTTCAAAGACCAAAGGAGTAGTCATCAAAGAACAAGGTGAAGTGATCAAGAAAGATAACAGTAAGAAGATAATGAACAAAGACAAAGGAAAAGCAAAAATGGTGGAATCTGATCAACCAGTCAAAAAGCAAAGGTTGGTTGAATCAGATGAAGCTTTGGCCAGGAAGATGCAGGCTGATATTGAAAAGGAAGAAAGAGTTCAGGTTGAAAAGGACAGGGAGATGGCAAAGGCTCTAGCTGCTGAACTGAATGAAGCCTATCAACAAAGCCTGGCAACTGAACTTGCACAGAAGAAAGCAGCATCTTTAAATAAATCTGTGGTGATAAAAACAGCTGCAAAGAAGAGACAACCCTCAAAGACTTTCCTTGGTACTCAAGAGAGAAACAAGATGATAATTTTTCTCAAGGGTGCTATAGGAGTCAGAAAGGAGATGTTCTCCAAGATGACATTTGAGCAGATCAAGGAGCTGTACAATTCTGAAATGACCAAGCTTCAAGGGAATGAAACTGCCAGGATGGAGATGGAGAAGAGAATGAAAGAAAGCAATGATTTCATGATAGAAAAACCTTTTCCAGATGAGCAAGAAACTCCACCAAAGAAAGAAGCCACTCTTGGTGAAAGTCTAAGGACTCTTAAAAGAACCAAGATGGTGGCAAGAAGAAAGATAACCAAGAAGCCTAGAATAACTGAAGGAGAGGCTGAGAAGGTTGCTGAAGAAGAAGGGGCACCTGAGTCATCTGAAAAGAAAGAATCTTCAAGTACTGATGATTTAAAGATGTACATGGTAGTGATGGACAAAGTTCCTGAACCAATTTTAGCAGAACCTGTTGGTGTAAAGCCTCCTGAAGTTATTCATTGGGATATATTGACAGTGGATGGAAAGGAGTATATCAGGCTAAAGAGGAAGGATGATAAGTATGAGGTATTCAACACTTGGACCAAGATTGTCAGAACATGCTCTAGGTCTGATATAGAAGAAATGTTTGAAATAGGGATGAAGTTGTATGCAGATCAGTTAAAAGCTCCAGGGATTTCAATTACAAAACTGGTGATGGAGTATCTGTGTATGATGTTCAAACCTGAAGCAGTGGAGCATGTCATAAGAAATGTGTTTCAAGCAGTCACCAATTGGACTCTATATGAAACTAGTGGAGTATATGCAGTGACTTTGGATAGAAATCACATAGAATACTTCCTAGTGGATAGAGTATACAATCACAACAGACTTAAGCTTCATGCAATGCTGAAGAAGAAGCTTGGATGTGTTGAAAACTCAGAAATTGCCAAATATCTGATTCAGAGAATGATCAATCAAAGTTTGGGGCTAAATGTTGATATAGGGATCTGAAGAATGGTATTTTGGGAGCATCTGAAGAACTTGACTTCTCTTCCTAAAAGTCAAGTTAGGGGGAGATTGTTGGGAACTGAAGAAAATCTCAAGAATGGTTAAAGCTTCTAGTTCAGAATTACTACTGCTAGAAGACTTCAAAGTTAATACTGCTGAGTATTACTACTGCTAGTAGGATTAATACTGCTAGTCAAAGTTAGTGTTGCTTGAACAAAGTTAGTACTGCTTAGCTAGTTAGTACTGCTAGAAGTTAGTGCTGCTTAGTAGTTAATGCTGCTTGTAAGATAATGTGAAGATAATGATGAAGAGATCGTGGTTAAAGATAAACAAGGATATTCTGAAGATATTCATGGAAGATATACTGAAGATATTATATTTATTTGTAATTATCTGTTTGTTCAGTATATGTATAGTTTTGACAGAATAGTTTAGATACAGATTGACAGATTTTAATTCTAAGATTTTGTTCTAGAGAGAATCAACCTCAAGGCATAGTTCCTAATTCTAGAGAAGTAGAATTCGTCTTGAAAGAGCTTGTTCTTCAAGATTGAGGTTGAGTGTGTAATCTTGTGATTTTAATACAAGTTTGCAAAGTGTTTATTATATACTGTTTGTTTACTGTTTTATTGAATATCAAAGTGTTATTCCGCAACTTCTTTGATATTGTTTCTGAGACTTTATTCTTGTTGAGAATTCGATCCTGACAATCTCTGGGCACTCTCGCGATCGGGCACTGGGGGTTTAAAAGAACAACTCTGATTTTTAGATCACTTTATCTGATTTTTGGCATCTTGGCTAGCGATTTTCTCCCTGCATTTTGGTAAGTCTCCTCCTCCCTCCTCATTCATTACTGCTTAGACCCATATGAACATTTATTGTTCCTTCTAGGGCTCTATAAGCATTTATTGTAGAAGGATTCAAGTCTCATCCAAAGCTTCAAGCACCATCCTTTCTTGCTAGGGTTTCTTTGGTTTTAAGTTAAGACCAAAACCAACAAGGTGAGTCCATTCTACTCTTTTAAACTTCATACATGTTAGTCTTGTATTTTGATCTATTAAACTTCTCTTAACCACATTTTCTCATTTGATGGATTTTTTTACCTAACTTGATATTTTGAGAAGTTTTTTTAGGGTTTTTACCATTTCTTGAAAGATGGAAAGTTTTATGTTAGATGTTATATAATGATGTTATTATACATGTTTTTGGTCAAAGACATGGGTAAATCCATTTGGAACACATTTATGAGTTTTCGCTATATTATGGAGATTTTTTTTGGGGGGAAGGGTGTCCTAGGCTTTTGACTAGACTAATCGCTTGGCAAATTATGACAGTAAGACATCAACCCTGATTAAACCTCAGTGGCCACAATTGTTGTGTACGCCTGGATTCGAACCCTGGACAGATGAGATATTCCACCACATCCCCTAGAGCCTTAACCAGTATGCCACAACCCTTGTGGTTTATATTATTATGGATTTTATTTGGGTAAGAGTGGGTTTTTGGAAAGAAATGAATGGAGTATTAAATCCATGAGTCAAAGTTGTTTTAAGGTATATAAACTCTTGGAAACCTATTTTGACTAGACTAATCGCTTGGCAAATTATGACAGTAAGACATCAGCCCTGATTAAACCTCAGTGGCCACAATTGTTGTGTACGCCTGGATTCGAACCCTGGACAGATGGGATATTCCATACATCCCCCAGAGCCTTAACCAGTACGCCACAACCCTTATGTCTTATATTATTATGGATTTTGTTTGGGTAAGAGTGGGTTTTTGGAAAGAAATGAATGGAGTATTAATTCCATGAGTCAAAGTTGTTTTAAGGTATATAAACTCTTGGAAACCTATTTTCGAAGTATGATGTATTGGATTGGAAATAGTCAAACACTACCTTTTATATAGATTTAGTTTCATATGGTAGTGTTTGCACAATAAAGACATTTTATGTGATATTGATGTTGAAACTATATGTGTGATTATAGTTTAGTCAGAATGTGAAAGTGACGAGCCTTAGACTAATAACTATTGGATCCATGGGTATAAAGTCGGCTTATTTTGGGATAGCTCCTGTTTGTAGCTGATAGGCGGGTTTACACCCCCCTAATCTAACCGCAAGTGTACGGGTCGAATCAAGTAATATGTACTTAGAAGTACGAGTATCAAACCAAGGGAACTAGAACTGAGTATCACAATTACTATATTTACTATTAACTGGACGGTCCAAAAGGTGAATTGTTGGAAACTATAATAATTAACTACTAGCAAATAAATCAAGAACAGAACAATAAACGACTTAGAAAAACTTTTTATGGAGAAAATAGTTGAGGGTTGGAAATCCTCTGGTTTTCACTAATGAACATTGTTCTCAAAACACCTACCAGTTAATCCCTTTAATGAATATCCAATCTCTAAAATCACCGTTGTTCTTTCTCAAGCAACAACGGATTTTATTTTGAAAACACAAGTCTCATCTCTCGATCTCAACACATGAGCTCAAAACGCATTAAATTCCAGATTATAGCCATACTAAGGTTTACTTGGTATATCTCTATCCAATTTCTCACCTTAGGCATATAATTCTAGTTCTTGTTAACAATTAATTCTCTTGGACTTAATTTATAACGAACAAATCAGATGAAAGTTGATCAGACTCACAAAAGCATTAAAACACAAATCATATGCTTCATTAATTAGGAAAAACTGAAAAAATCCCAAGTTACATGTTCATATGCTTAAACCAAAATCAAACCAACCCCCAACATCTAAAGATTAGTTCATGTTGGGGGTATTAACAAATAAAATAGGAGAAGAGTTCATAGATCTAAGAAAAGTTTTCTCAAACATCAAAGATTGTAAAACTCCCTTTGTTTGTGTAATCCCAACGAAGAATTGGAAGAAATTAGAGTAAGAATCGCTTCCCCAATCGTTCCTAGCTTCAGATCTGTGTTTTTCCCTTGCAAAATTCGCCCCCAATTGGTCTCCCTTCCTCTCTATTCGTCGTTTGGAAGATGGAATGAATAATGGGCCAAAACCCTAGGTGAAAAAGTCTTTAAAAACGTTCAGCCGTCCAAGCTAGTTTAAAGTTAGTTGCAGTTAAGTCAACTAACTTGCAACTAGCCCTCATTTCAGCTTCAGGTGAGTTGCCAAGTGAGTTCAGCTTCAGCAACTAGCATCAAAGTCGCTTCCGACACTGTTTTGGGGAAAAATAATTCATCTTTAAAATTTAACCCACTCGATCAAATGGACATTTTTCACACTTGAATCTTGAGAACTTTCGTAAACGACTTTTCGCTCGGAAACCCTTACTTCTCGTACACATTCTTGGCTTTTTCATAACATCACATAAATCCTGAAACACTCGTTTTAAACTATAAAAAATTCCGCTTTATTTACTTGGAAACAAGCAAAATTACTTGGAAAATGATATGAAAATAACACCAAAATTGGTGTTATCAGTAGCTAGTTGAGATATTGGGTCCTCGGAAGGAAACTTGGTACGATTATGTGGGACCGGATAATAGCTATGGACCATAATGTGATCCTAGTGAATGAGTATGATTAGGATAATTGGGTTCCCTCCCCCACACCTGAGTATGAGACGACGAGCTCGTGATCTTGATCCTAGTATTGAGCTCACAACTTGGAAAGTAGCTTACTTTTGTGTTGCACTACAATCCTTGGAAATCGGGTCTTCCCCATCATCGTAATATGTTTTTGGACGGTATGGTTCTTATGTAACACCCTAAATATTAGAGTAAAATAAAACTAAAAATTTCGACAATATAACGGCTAAAATACGGTGATTTAATAACTTGTAACACGACGACTAAAAACCCAATAAAGTTAAGGTAGTTCTTCAAATAAAGTAGCGGAATAAATAAAACATATACAAGACAACCTATTTAATCTAGAATAATTAGCAACTAGATTAAAATTGGGTGTCACTATGACTTCAAAACGCTCTCTCTCGGTTTCCCAAAAATGCCCGGTCCAAGGAGGATCCTAGATGCGTTCCCGGCGAATCAAGGTGCCCTACTCGCACCACTAGCGGAACCTGTGAACCATTAAACATGAACACAAGTGTTAGGACGGAGTCTAGCGGGTAACATACCAAAATAATTTACAATGTAAGCATGGACAATAATTAAATGTTACTGGAAGACCCATGCATTGAAATCAATGCCAATACCTCCCAAACGGGACATTATTACTTTCTTGTACAAATTTAACAATGATCACTTATGAAAATGGGGTGACCCGTTCCATCTTGGGTGACTACAACACATGAGTGGGGTCACCCGCGATGTTAAATTGGATTTCACCACACATCTCGATCCTAGTTCCCATGCCACGTCGGACATCACAATCCTTGGACTGTTTATGCCTCTAACGCTTACTCTGTCGAGTTACGCTCCAAGGACTTATGGACATGGATTCCTATCCAAAGTAGACGAGTTACAAATCGGAGACTCGCGTCACCTATTGCCTACTCGCCTAAGAACCAACGGTCAACAATTGCATTTTATTCAAGAACCATCTAATTCCTCGTGCACAAGGAAATAGATATAAAACTCCCCATATGGATCATGAGCAAGTATGGTTAACAACTCTCATGCAAGCATATTTCTGGCAAATAATTATATCATGCTCATTACACATTCCTCATTTAAATCTAATGCTCATTTGTCCACATATTAGCCCCAAATAATGAAATGGCCCCAACTGCTGATAAGAATACTTATATTTGGTTTTTAACATATAGAGGAGTAGTCCCTCACCATAAATTGCCTCCCTACCATGAGACATACATAGAAGAACTTTACAAGATGTTTAAACACTTCCATCAACCCCAAAAGTCTTTTTTATTAAAGATAAACAAAACCCTAGTTTTTTTAGGTTAATAGCATATATTTCACAAATTTCACATAAGCAAGTAATGGTGTAAGTATGGATGTTTATAAGTTAAGAGAACTTACTTAGAGGTTCAATGAACAAAACCCTAGAAGGTTGGAGAAGAGAGTGTAGATGGAGAGAACCCTTGGTCCACAATGTAGCTAGAACTTGACTATCAAATGAGATGAACCATAGATTAGCATTTAATGTGCTCAACCAAGATCTAGAGGGGATTAAATGCTAAAGAGATGAAGTATGGAAGAGAGAAATCTTACCTAGAAGAGAGAAATTCGGCTACCTTCAAAACCCCAAAGTTGAAATAAATGAGTTCCCTAAGAGAAATCAGACATTTAATGTCTATCTGCCCGACGGCGATTGTGACATCGCGAGAGTGACAAGGCACTCTCGCCAATCACTCTCGCCGGGCTTGTACCGCAACCTCGGCCCGAACGACCAAAATGATCTCCACGATTGTGACACCACGAGAGTGACCCTGGCACTCTCGCCAGGCACTCTCGTCGAATATGTACCACGGGTTATCGAGTCCCCGCGATTGTGCCTCCCGTGAGAGTGACCCTGGCATAATCGTCGGGCACTCTCGCCAAACCTGCTCCTCCTACTTAAAGTTGACTTTTTCCAAATGCGCAAACACGACCGATCTTTGACGACATAACTGAGCGAAACTGAATACATTACAAATACGAATTAATCAAAAATCCAAAAATTCGGGGTGTTACATATTATGTAGTGTATTTGGGAAGAAAAATTTCTTATTATGCTTGAAAATCAATTATTGATATTTCTACATTTTATTCAATTATATAAAATGTTTGTTTTCACTAGCGTATAGCCTAACACTTTTTCTCAAATGACATGTATATCAAGTTCCTTTAGCAGTGGGGCTCCGAAGTATTGAGTGGAGAGTTGGTTTCCGTTAGAGCCTATTTTGTGAGAGACGACTTTTGGTCAGTTTGACGTACAGATACCTGACGAATTCTTTTGGAAGACAACAGTGACACCCATCTATAATGTAGGCTTAGCATAGCTTAGATTAGTAGGTTGTTATGTATCACCTTCATTCTTTTGTTTGTAAACGCTATTACTATACCCCTTCTTGGGTGATTTTGTTTATATAGTCATCATTATTTCGTCACTATTCAGGTTTTAATTTACCTCTACTTTTAGGGGTGTTACATTAACAGAGGCTAAACAAACTTCTTATTACAAAAGACCAAAGTACCCTTAGTCTAATACGCCCCCTCAAGATGGACGTGTACAATAAATATTATCTAACGCCATTGTGAGCATATCATCAAGTTAAAGATGATTGTGTATGAACATCAACTTGATCGTCTTGTCATGAACGTAATGGCAATCGATCTCGACATGCTTAGTTCGTTTATGAAATGTGGGATTAGATGTGAGGTCAATGGAGGACTTATTGTCACACAACAATAAAGTTGGTTCAGTAGGAATGACACCAAAATCACGCAATAATGTCTTTAACCAAAATAATTCGGTGGTTGTAATCGCCATGGCATGATACTCTACTTCTGTTGACAAACGAGAGACAACAAATTGACGTTTTGATTTCCAGGATATTAAGAAATCACCCATGAAAACATAGAACCCAATTGTGGATCGATATGTGTCATTGCACATTCCATAGTTTGAATCACAAAAAGCTCGAATCTGGGTAGAAGATTGAGCAGACAAAAACATTCCTTGACCAGGATGGTGTTTTATATATCGTAGAAGATGAATAACAACATCCAATATTTTTTGGTGGTGAAGACATAAATTAGGCAAGTTTATTTACTGCATGTGTCCTCCAATGAATATTGAAAATGGGGATCCATAAGAATGTTGTATGGCTTGACGGCTAACAAGCATGTGTCCTCCAACAACTTCCAGGAATATTGTCTTTGAGAAACAAAAATACCCCTGGAAGACCGATCAACTTCTAAACCCAAGAAATATTTCAATTCACCAATATCTTTCAACTTGAAACGATTGCTTAGTTGAGATTTGACACGATCAATGTTTTTAGAATAAGGCCCATCAAGAATTATGTCATCTACGTATGTCAAAATACCCACATAGTTGTTTCTCGAACCTTTGTGTAATAATGAGTAATCGGCCTTTGATTGAACAAAACCAATACTTAACAGGAATGTGGAAAATTTTGCATACCACTACCTTGATGATTGTTTCCATCCATAGATGGATTTTTGAGGTTTATCAAAACCCTTTCATTTATGACTTATTTATCAAAATGCCTAAAAATCTCAAATATGGTATTCCACAAGATTTATAAAATCTTATTTGTTCAAATAGCAAAACTCATCAAAGATTTCAACATTTATAATAATCATGTAAAACACATATATACTAAAAAATAGACATTTTTGGCATGTACAACGTTTTCACAAATCAACTTGAACTCACCTTACTAGATTTAGGCTAAATCTAGATTTTCCCCAACTTGAGCTCCTTTGAAGAAACTTGGATCCTCAAGCCAAAACTTCCAAAAACCTAGATCCATCAATTTTCAACCATAAATATCCATATTCAAACATATAGAATCGTCCCCCAACATTTTACATGAAGATCTCAACTACACCAAAACCCTAATTTCCATTGTTGAAGAAAATAGAAGATTACCTTTACCATAGTTTGAATCCATTAACAAAACTCTTCTAGGTCACCAAAATGATCCTCAAACTCCCAATCTTCAAAATGGTGAGAATGGTTGGGTGAAAACCTAAGGAAACTTGGTGATGATGAAGAAGATGAAGATACCTTAGCTCTAGCTTCCCAAACCTTGCTAGATGATGAAGAAACACTTGGCTTTTAGGAGAAAACCCCCAAAAATAAGCTAGGGTTCATATGAGAGGGTGAGGGGTCGTTTTGGGATAGAAAATGGGAAGGGATTTGAGGGTTTTGGTGAAAATGGGGAGGGAGGTCGGTTTTAGCCTTATAAATACGCACAGTGGCTCCGCACGAGCGCTGACGCAGATCGACTCGCGTGGGCCTCTGGAGTCGCGAGCAAACAGAGCCTCGCGCGGTTCCCGGTGGATATGTCCTCCCGATGATCCTAGTCATACTCATTCACTAGGATTACATTTACGGTCAATGGCTAGTATCTAGCTCCAAACATGACCGTACCAAGTTGCCCTCAATGAACCAATGTCTCAAATATTTACAAACGAGAATTTATCCCAATTTAAGTAAAGTCGACTCCTATGCCTATGGATCCATTTGAATTAGTCTAAAACTCGTCACATTTATACTGTGACAAAGTATAATCTCACATATAGTTCTCACAACCAACATTTCTATAAAACGTTTCTTTTGCATAATTATCATCAAATAGAACCAAGTCTATAAAAGTATCCAAAGGAAACATTTCTATAAAACGTTTCTTTTCCAAGAGTTTATAAGGCCTAGGACAACCTTAGTTTTCACATGAAATAATTTATCGATTTCATCCCCAAAATCCCACTTTCGATAAGTAAATAATCAACATATAAAAATTGGGAATATTTCCAAAAATGAGATCTTCAAATATCAACAATAAATATGCATTAAACCTCATTTTATGTAACGTTCCGTTTCAACCGTACCAGATATTGTTTTCTTTATCCACACACTTGGACTGACGGTATTAAAACGCGTTTGATAGAGGAGGTATCAAGTCCCTTATAAGGTAACCTTTGTTCCCCTCCTCAACCAATGTAGGATCTTACATTTTATAACACATATCATAAATCCCGTCATTTACCATCAAAAGGTTAGAAACCCTAAAATCTCCCAAAATACTCAAATTAGGTCAAAATCCATTAGATAAGAAAGTACAGTTAGGAGAAGTTTGGGAGACTAAAATCACAAGGTTTTGACATGTATAAAGTTTAGAAAGAATATGATGAACTCATTTTCTAGGTTTTGATGAAAACCTAGATATTTGATCTTGAAACCCCAGGTTATGACGAATGGCACTAAAAGCTTGGTCAAGACTTGAGTTTCTTCTCTTTAAATGCTAGCAAACCCTGGCACAATCGCTGGGCACTATCGCCCCACATGTACCGAAGGTCACTCCCTTCAAGTGATAGTTCCAAGCGATCATACCCAAGGGCACTGTAGCTGGTACAATCACATACCATGCACCGAGACCCAAAACTTGACTTTTCACCCATGGAACTCTCTCGATCAACAAAGGTACATAACAACAAGGTATCCTACTAAAGTTAACTAATAATCATAACTTACTACAAGAAGAGAAGGTAATCTTACTTACTAAAATTTTCGTGTGTTACAAGATCCAATACCAGAAACAGGTATGATCATGCCATTTGGCAATTTAACTGTTGATCCATGAACATCATGAATCTTCTTGAACATATTAACATCACAACAGATATGTTTGGATGCTTCTTCATCAAGAATCCAAGAGGAAGAAAGAAGATTATAAACAATCACGATTTACAACAAAAAAGAATGATTTAATTGAAGATATAATATAAAGAGGAGGAATAAGATATTAGTTTAGGTCCACCAACTAGTGGTTAGGGTTCTACAATCTCCATTTTTGAAGCAATCATTTCTAATCAAACACCCAAATTAAGTAACACCCATTTTGATTCCTAGAGTTTCTCTACAACCCATCGTTCTTCATTTGAATCTCGATTTTGTCCCCACTTAGAAATGCTAGGTTTGCTTCTTTCATAATTAATAATATTAATATCATTATTTTCTTATGTTGTTTTTTCTCTAATTTAATGAGTTGTGTGTTTATTCAACCATTTTGATCACGAGAGTCCTGAGTCAAATCAATGCTACATAATTGATTAGACAAGGAACACATAAGTTGCTCACATTCAACAGAGGACATTTCTTGCACTAAATTGCTCAAGTGACTTCGTGACACGGGCTTGTTGTTTGACCTATATCCTGGTCGATATCCATGCAATTTGTAACACTCTTCTATTATATGACCTTGTATCTTACAATGAGTGCAATATGGCCTTTGTCTATTTGCAACATTTCTATTTGATTAACCTTTGTGTTGTGAATTCACATGACAATCTGTTAGCTCCACTCTCATTGTATAGAAGTATTGAAAAATAGGCTAAGTATGGAAATCGCGGAAGTCAGCCGCTGAACACCCAAGTACACCACAGAAGGTGCAAAGCTCAGAAGTTACTCCACGGAAGATGCACCCGAGGTCAAACCTGATGATGATTCTCAGATCACAAAGCCTCTGTGATCACTCACAGAGCCTCTGTGAAGGCTAACCTCTGGAGATCAATGTTGAAGCTTTTCTTAGAGTTCAAGACAAGACCACGTGCAAAAAACGTGAGGCCTGCTGTACGAAGATCCTCAAGATCAAAGTAATGGGCGTCTCACGATGTTTACTTTACAGGTGGCATTCCGTTTATGGAATGTCAGTTTTTGTCTTGTACTAAGGGGTGCATCCCTCTGCTATATTAAGGGAGCACCACCTTAGAGCACAAAGATGAGAGCACACACAAAAATAGCAGTCTGTATAAACCTTGAGCATATTTGCATATACCAGTGCGTGTTCTTGGTGTTCTTGAGTAATTAATGAAACAATTCTTTGAGTAATTTTCATATAATAATTTACTTCCTGTTCATTAATTACTTGTGTGTTTACTAACTTGCATGTTCAATCCTTTCTACACATCTTAAACGTTTCCGTACTCTATTTTATTAATCTGTGTGTAGAAAAAGGTTAAATCAAGTTAAAGAACATCATAACTGGGATCAACAATTGGTATCAAAGCAGACTTTGATTTTCAATATCAAAGGATCCTGTTCTATACTTGTTTCCAGTATTCAAGGTAGTAGTTTGAGTCTGTTCCTCGTCCCAAACTCCATTTACAGTCACACTCTGTTTTCTGAAGCTATATCAACCTGTTTGGTATAGAAACAGGTACAAGTGTGTCCTTCATTCAAAGACAGATTCAAAGCTAGTTGGTTGGTCATCTGTTCTTACTGATTCATATTCTCATCATTTCTAAAACCATTACTGTCATACTCCTTCTGGTTCGTGCCATACCCTTTTTTTTCTTTTTCTTTTCCTCTCTAAACTAAAATGGCAAACACTGTTAACTACTTCAGTGCTGGATCTCAGTCTAAACCTCCCACTCTTCTAAGGGATGAATATCCTCAGTGGAAGATCAGGATGGTGCACTTCCTTGAGGGTGTGGATCCTGGTCTGCTTGAATTTCTTCACAATCCTCCTTTCATCCCAATGACAATTGTTCCTCGTGTTCCAGCCACTACCAATACTCCTGAAATCCCTGAATATCAACATCCCAAACCTGTCCTTGAATGGAGTGAAGAAGAAAAGGCACAACATGAGCTTGCAAAGAAAGCCAAAAGATTAATCATAATGGCTATCCCAAACGGTATCTTTCAATCTCTTGACTCATGTGAAACTTTAAAGGACCTATGGTTAGAGCTAGAAAAACAACTTGAGGGTGGTGCCAAAACCCTCAAGAATAACAGAGCCTTATGCATAAATGAGTATTTTGCATTCAAAGCTTTGCCGGGTGAATCCATTCAAAGCACTTACAATAGATACAATTCTTTGATAAACAAGTGTAAGAGGTATGGGATCCACAAAACCGCCGAAGAAAACAATGTCAGATTTCTACAGAGCCTGAATGATGAATGGCTTCATCTAACCATGTCCATGCAAGCCACATTGGATCTTGATGTATGGTCCATATCTGATCTCTTTGGAACATTGATCAGCCAAGAGAACAGAATTTCCAAACTGACAACCTTTGTTGGAGGTCCTCTGGCTCTTGTGGGAAGTGCCTCAGAAGGCAAAGACAAGGGAAAGAAGGATAAGGCAGCTGAGGAGGCACAGAGGAAGAAGAAGAAGAAGAAGGTACTTGTAGCAGAGAGTGAAAGTGAAGAAGATTCTGAGGAGGAAATTGACATGGCTGCTCTGGCCAAAACACTTGCACTTATGACCCGACAATTCAATCGTGGTCTCAAGAAGCCGGAGTACAAAGGGAGAGTAGGAAGAGATGACAGAAGCAGAGGATATGGTGAAGCAAGAAGACATGAAAGAGAAAAGCCTGGGGAGCCAAGGCAAGAAGAAAGGAATGGACAGAGGCCAGACGGCAGAGCTGGTGAAAAATTCCCAAAGCAAACTGAAGGGTGCTTCAAATGCGGAAAACCAGGCCACTTCGCCGCAGAGTGCAGGTCCTCTGCCAACAAAGGGAAACCCACAAGGGACGCTGCTTTCTATAAAAAGAAAGCAGAGTACTACAGTCAGAGATCCCTAATGGCAGAACAAGAGAACCTTGTAACCGATGAATCCTCTGATGAAGAAGACAACACACTCTTCTGTGGAATGGCAGAAGTCCACTCTTCTGACAATGAGAGTGAGGTATCCACTTCTAATTCTTGTAACTCGGACTTTGAAAATAAGCTTCTTGAAATACAAAATGATCTTCTAGCTTATAAAAATACATGCTCGGATCTTAAAAAAAGACTTGCCTTCTTTGAAAGAGAAACTAGGATTCTCACAGAGGAGAAGGACAAGCTTTACCTTGAAAAAAAATCTCTTATCTCTTAGCATATTTCAACAAAAAGGGGTTTCAAGGAGAAAATCACAAATCTTGACAAAGCTTTGAAAGATAAGGTCAAAGAGCTAAAGAAATGTGAGAGTGATCGTTTAAATGCCATTTCTTTGAAAAACTTTTTTCAAAAAGAAAGAGAAGTCCTTCATCAAGATCTATTCGACAGACATCTCCAAATTAAGAGGTATCAGGATGCTCAAAAAGTTCATGAAAAGGTAAACACCCAGATCGGCAGAAGAGGATTAGGGTTCGAGGACATTGACCCTTACACAGGAAATAAAAGAAACAAATCTTTATCAAACATCTTCTGCCCTGGACAATTTTTAAAACCAAGTCTTCCAAACCTTTTATCCACATTTAAGAGGTGCAGAACTTCTGAAGGACCACATCTGAGGAAACCTCTGCAGATGGCAAATGTATGGTATGAAAACAATGATTTACCATCTACACCTTCATCAAAAGGAAAATCTATACCAAAGAAATATCTGTCTCAAAAACAGATAGGGGTCTTCAGATTTGGTCACCCAGAAACGCAAACTCAAATGGCTTTTGTGTGCATGATGATTCCTGAAAAGGAACTATCCTCTGAAGCACCAGAGTTTGTACCTGCCTCTGTGGAAGAAAAACTATTTAAAAGGTTTTTAGAAAACGACTTGAAAAGAACTTATGAAAATCATTTTCTCAACCATCCTGATTTAACCTCTGAAATAAGAGAAATCTTTGAGCAAGATCTACAAAACTGTCTTAACGTTCCTATGGTCATTCCGTGTATTTCAAAAATTCTAAATACTTCAGAGGACACCAATGGACAAAGCAAGGCACTTACAAGTCAGGATCTCATTCACAGAGACTTTCTCGATTCAGACTCTGAGTCGGAATCAAAGTCTTCTGTCGACAATGGGACAAGTTCTGTGGAACTTGAGATACTCCCCTGTGGTCCAGAGAAGAGTAAACTTACCTCTGGCATTCTTAATAGAACAGTTCTTCCCAAAAGGAAATCCACAGGTGTACCTATCTGTCCTGATTTCCTGGACATGTGCTTGCAAGCAAAGACTTCTCTAGAGCTTGAAAAATCAAAAAGGAACAAGATCTCTCATGTTTCAAAAGCTCCAAGACCATTAAGACCTTTTCAAGAAAAATTCACTTGGCAACAGAAGAATAAATGGCCTAAAATTGATAAACTTGATGCTTCTGTTGCAGTGAAAGCAAGGAAAGAAGATCAAGGGAGAGTACAACCAAAGTGCCACTCAAGAGGAGTTTTTGAAAAAACTCAACCTAGATTAGACAAAGCTTTCTGTAAAAGGAAACCCAAATCTAAAATGGGTTGTAGTAAAAATTGCTCTGTACCCTCCTTTGACAAATTTAATGAGATTTTTAAGAAGTTTGCCTCAAATATTCCTTATTGTAAATGCTTTGATCTTATGCATACTTTGAATCAACATTTCTCGAGGCCCTCCTGTCTTATATCTCACCCCAAACCCAAGAATGCAAAATTCAAGGATGAGAAAAGACAATCTGGTACCTCTGCAAATGAGGATAAATCCAAAACCAAAGGTGTTAAGGCATCTTCACAGCCTCCTAACAAAAATGGACCCATTTGGAAATGGGTACCTAAATCTCTCTAATATGTCCACAGGAGAAACAACATGTGCCTATCTGGTACCTAGACTCCGGGTGCTCAAGACACATGACTGGCTACAGAGGGCTGCTTTCCTCCTACAAAGAAAAACATGGAGGAGGATCTGTGACCTTTGGAGATAATAAAAAAGGGACAAATAAAAGGCTATGGAGTCATTGCCAAAGGAGACATCGATGTCAACAGAGTTGCCTATATGGATGGCCTCAAGCACAACCTTCTGAGTGTAAGTCAACTCTGTGACAATGGACTCGATGTGATGTTCAAAAGACAGCACTGCTCTCTGTTAAAAGAAGATACAACCACAGAGCTTCTGCGAGCCAAAAGACGAGGTGATTTATACCTCATGGACTTTAAATCAACTAACAGAGAAGAAAAGCTCTGCTTAGTCTCAAGTAAGAATGAAGAAGTTTGGCTCTGGCACAACAGGTTCTGTCATCTAAACTTTCACACACTTGATAAACTTATGAAACTAGATCTTGTAAGTGGTCTACCAAGTATTAGATTCGACAAGGATCATCTATAATCAGCTTGTGAGATGGGCAAACTCAAAAGGGTTGCCCAAAAAACTAAGTCTGACATATATTGCACCAGACCTCTGCAGATGCTTCATGTTGACCTCTGTGGTCCTATATCTGTGCAGAGTCTTGGTGGCAAGAAGTACATCCTTGTACTCGTAGATGAATTCTCTAGATATACTTGGGTTGAATTCGTTCGAAAGAAATCAGATGTTCCTGAAGTACTAATCAATCTTATCAAGAGAATACAAGTTCTTTATGACTGCAGGGTACAGAGAATCCGAAGTGACAATGGGACAGAATTTAAGAACTCAACCATTGAAGCCTATCTTTCGACAGAAGGCATATCACAGAATTTCTCTGCTGCAAGGACTCCACAACAAAACGGTGTTGTTGAACGAAAGAACAGAACACTAGTGGAAGCCGCAAGAACTATGCTCACTGCTTCAGGGCTCTCTATTTCTTTCTGGGCAGAAGCCATTTCAATCGCATGCAAAGACACCATATCACTTACTACACCAGAGGAAGCCAAACATTAAGTACTTCCATGTCTTTGGCTGCAGATGCTTTGTATTAAACGACAGAGACCAGATAGGGAAATTCAGTCCGAAAGCCGATGAAGCCAAATTTGTTGGCTATTCATCAAACTCCAAGGCATATAGAATCTATGTACTCAAATCCAAGCATATACTCGAAAGTATTAATGTTTCATTTGATGATTCTTTTCAGGTGACTTCTGAGCAAATCAGCTCAGGACTCAAACTTCAGGATAAAGATTCTGGTGGATCATCACGAACAAATGATCTTCATCATCTATTTGAAGAGATGTTCAATGATGATGAACGCTCTGAAGGTGACCGCAAAGCCTCTGAAGTCGAACCCTCTGACGACCAAACGGGTACTTCCCTAACTGGTCCCAGTAATGCTTCACCCTCTTCCAGTAATGCTGCAGGTGCAACCATCGAGGGGGAGCACTCAGAGGACAATACGAATCAAGGCTCCAAGCTCAATCAAGATCATGATCATCTTCAAAATCTCTCTGAAGGGTCAACACCAGATCAAGGCTCCACAGAGCTCTCAACCTCAACTCATAATGAACAACCAAGCCCTGTGGCAAGTACAAATGATCAATTTCTCTCAACAGAAAATGATCCACATCAGGACGAACGTGCTCCTGAATTAACCACAGAAGTTTCCAATGATCACCTGCCCCGCATGACAAAGTGGACCAAGAGTCATCCACAGAGCCAAATCATTGGTGACGCTTCTGACAAGGTACAAACTCGATCGAGCACTGCAAATTTTTGTTACTATACAAATTTTGTAAGTATCATCGAACCCGAAAAGATATCTGAAGCTCTTGAAGACCCAAACTGGGTAGAAGCTATACAAGATGAGCTTCTGCAGTTTGACAGAAACGAAGTATGGACCCTAGTGCCTCTGCCGAAAGGCAAAACTGCAATAGGGACCAAATGGGTCTTCAGGAACTAAAAGGATGAAGACGGTGTGGTGATCAGAAACAAAGCAAGACTGGTGGCCAAGGGATACTGTCAAGAAGAAGGCATTGACTATGAAGAAACCTTTGCCCCTGTGGCACGAATCGAAGCAATAAGAATCTTTCTTGCCTTCGCAGCCCACAGAGGTTTCAAAGTATATCAAATGGATGTCAAGTCAGCCTTTCTGAATGGGCAGATTCAAGAAGAAGTGTATATCCAACAACCACCAGGGTTTGAGAACTCTAAGTACCCAAATCATCTCTATTTTCTAGACAAGGCTCTGTATGGACTGAAACAAGCCCCCAGAGCATGGTACGACAGACTTTCAAACTTCCTCCTTGCAAATGGTTTCGAAAGAGGTACTACTGATACGACTTTATTCTATAAGAAGAGAAAAGGTGAAATTCTGATTGCACAAATTTATGTTGATGACATTATTTTTGGGTCTACAAATGATTTATATTGCAAAAAGTTCGAGTCATTGATGAAAAGTGAGTTTGAGATGAGCATGATGGGAGAACTTAAATTCTTCTTAGGATTGCAAGTCAAACAAACCACAGAGGGTATTTTCATAAACCAATCAAAATATGTCTCTGACATACTTGAAAAATACAATCTCTCTGACTCTTTACAAATGAAAACTCCTATGGTCACTGGATCCAAGCTCCATGCAGATCCAGAGGGCAAATCTGTGGAGTGTAAACTCTATAGAGGAATGATAGGATCTCTGCTATACTTAACCGCGAGTAGACCTGATATAATGTTTGCCACATGTCTATGTGCAAGATTTCAAGCTAACCCCAAAGAATCTCATCTTCATGCTGTCAAGAGGATCTTCAGATACCTAAAAGAGACCAAAAATCTTGGTCTCTGGTATCCGGAGAACTCTGGCTTTGATCTCATGGCTTATACAGATTCAGATTACGAAGGATGCAAGCTCGACAGAAAGAGTACCTCTGGGAGTTGCCAATTCCTAGGAGGGAAACTAGTAAGTTGGACTTCCAAGAAACAGAACTGTGTCTCGACCTCTACGGCAGAAGCAGAATATGTTGCTGCTGCAAGTTGTTGTTCACAAGTTCTGTGGATGAGGACCCAACTTAGAGACTATGGATTTGATATCGAAAAAATCCCCATCCTCTGTGACTCCAAAAGTGCCATTGCGATCTCTGCCAATCCCGTGCAGCACTCAAAGACCAAGCATATCGATATCAGGTATCACTTTCTGAAACATCATGTGGAGCATGAAACAATAGAGATGTACTTTGTGCCCACAGACTACCAACTTGACGACCTTTTCACGAAGGCATTGGATGAGAAAAGATTCACTTTTCTAGTTGGCAAGATTGGTATGCTTAACATGAGTTGACCACAGAGCCTCTGTACTCCTGCACAGAGCCTCTGTTGTACATATTTGTATGTAACTTATTTCTTGTTTGTAAACACTCTCTTCGGCTTTCTTTATCATATATTCTTTTCTGCGAATCTATGTCTTGTGCAAATCTTATCTTTATATGATCCAAGCATAGTTGAAGGGGGAGCAGAACGAACCATCAAAGACCAATCGTGACTATTCAAGGGGGAGCAAGACAGTTCTGCGCAACAGACTACAAAGTGAGGTTAGTCCATCTAAACCAAGGGTCAAAACTCTTTCTCAAGCTCTATACCCTCAGAAAGATCCCACTTTGTGCCAAATTTTTCTGCCAAAACTTTGAAATGATCAAATCTTTGAAACTCTTTCCTAAAAAGGAAATTTTTGGTCTCAGAACCTCTGAGGTCGACCACAGAGCCTCTGCGATCTATCACAGAGTCTCTACACCTTTAAAACTAAGGATGTCTAACCAAATGCACTTTAAAAAGAACTCGATCATTTCATCGCACTTTCCTCCCTCTTAAAAAGCTCTTCTGATAACTTTATCTGTGACCTCAGAAGCCTCTTATCCACAGAGCTTCTGTCATTCCCATCACTTGAGAAATTCAGGTCATGTGCTGCGAGTTATTTTTTTGAAAGTCACTGTCATGTGACAATAGCAAATGCCACGCACGTGAGAATAGGGTGGCGCACGTCCTAGATCGTGCACCGCCATCATCTGACGTGGCAATATTTGATTGGTCTGTAGCCTGTACCGTCGTTTTTTTAAAACGGCTTCTTATCCGTTACCACTCATCACGGATTTGAAAATTTTATTTTTTACCGCTCATTCTTTTTACCCTCTCTCCATATATAAACCCCTCTCATACCCTAAATTTCTTTTTACCTGCTATCTTCTCTCCTTCAAGAATCCCTTTGCAAAGAATTCTCATTCTCCATTTCTTTCCATGGCATCTCATTCTGATTCTCCCAAGAACTCCAAGGGATCCTCTGCATCAAATCACTCAATGCATTCTGAAGCTAAAAAGGACGATTCCCATTCTGTTGAACAAGAACATGTCCTAACAAGCAGAATGCTCTCTTTCACACACCATGACTATCACTCCAGACAACTGAACCTCAAGCCTAACAATCACTATGTTGTCTTGGAACCTAAGGGATATCTTGAGGACGCTGCTCCTTTAATTCAAATCCTAAAGAACCACATTCTCACAAAAGCCCTAACTCTTAAAAGAACCGATATTCCTGAAACTTACATTCAACAATTCTGGTTGAGTGCTAAGCATGAGAAACTGGACCGTTATGGCTACTGTGTCATGGGATATGCCACCCATCCCTCCACTACTCAAATTCTGGACCTTGGTATAAACCGAATAAGGGTCGCAGAGGTATTCGAGCTTCCCACCAAGACCCAGCTAAACCTAAAAAGATACTCTAACGAGCCCTCTGACGATGAAATTCTGGAGTTCCTTAGGTTCATAGGGTACGCTGCACCAATCTCCAAAAGGACCGACTTCAGACGCCAGAACCTTCCACCTCTGTGGAACGTTCTCTTCTCTATCCTAAATCGCTGCTTGACTTGCAAGGTAGGCAGTCCTGACCAATCTAGTCATACCATACTTGCAATAATGTATGGTATGTACTACGATTTGCCTTTGGACTATGCAACTCTAATATTCAGGGAAATCAGAAACGCGGTCATAGCTAAGCAAGAGGACCAAGCTCGAGGCACGGAGCCCAAAAACCTTGTCTTCAACAGATTTTTTGCCATTCTGCTAGGAGATGCTCTGATAGGAGAAGGGAAGTTACCTACAGAGGGTAAGATGATCAAGGTTTATGACATGAAGTCGCACAAGCCCACAATTCTCAAATCTGGGTATCCAGGTGCAAGACCTCTGCCAGCCCGAATTTTGGCCTACCTAAACAGTGAAGATGGGGTGACAACTTACATTCGTGGGCACAGGACTCCTGCACCGAGTCCTGCAACCCCCCCACGTGTAGGATTCCAAGTGGGTAAGATAGCGGTTTACCTTAGGACAGAGATAGGTGAGGGAGATGAAGTTAGAACAGAGGAGGGTGAAGGAGCTGAAGTGCAGACAGAAGCTGTAGTTGAGAAACGGGCAAAGAAGCTTAAAAATAAAAGAACTCCCGAAAAGAGAGTCGCAGAAGAAGAGGCTCCAAAATCCCCAAAAGAAGTTGCCAAGCCAAAGAAGAAGGCTAAGAAACTGACCAAGGCAGCAACCTCTGAACTTGTACCCTCTCCAAACGTGAGTGAACCTGCAGAGTCCGAACAACCTCTGCAGAGGATAAGAAGAAAAGCCCAAGTCATTGAAAGCTCTGAGGAAAGGCCATCCAGACCTCTCCGAGTCGCATTGGCCATAGCTGAGGAGATACAGAAGCTGCACTCTGAAACCTTAGGGGAATTCGCAGATTTTACAGTGCAAGACGTTACGGGGCTTTCAAGCTCAGATGATGAGGGTAACAAAATCTCAGAGGAGTTAGGAGAAAAAGATGTCCTTGGCACACCACCAAAACTAACTCCCAGTGCAACCCACACTTCTACCCCTGCAGTTCTAGTGCAGAGGGATATTGAAACAGGACCGCACAGTCCGAACCCTACCCAAGACACCCGGACAGAGGATATTCCTTCATCTTCTGTGCCACCATTCGGGGAAACCAAAACCACCTCACCCTCTCAAAAGGGTGAGAGTGTTGCTCTGCGTGTCCATTCGCCCAGGACACATCTCTTCCACACACAGAGGTATTCGTTACCTCTGTCACACACAAGAGTGACGCCCAAACCACCTCAGAGTTGGTGGTGAAAGAACACGATGATTTTGTGGCTCTAGAACAACTACATGATCCATTCAACATCGATCTTAAGGGAGTCTCTGAACCCTCCCCCAAAGAACATGTTGACAGAACTTCCATAGGTGCTTCCTCTGTGGAACATCGAGGATTGGAAGGAAATCCTCCAGAGCTCAACATAAAAACAGGCTCTGAAGGTGTCAAAAACTTGTTGGCTAAATCTGGAACATGTGTTGTTCCAGAGGTTACCTCTGACACTTTTGTCACAAAGGGCGAGTTTAAAGCCTTTACTGACATGGTGCTCACAAAACTTGACGAGTTGCAAAGCTCTATCTCCAGAGAGTCCCAAGCCAACTCTCAAACCCTTGCAGAGGCCCTAAAAGCCAATACTGAAGCTCTGCAAGCCCTCAATACAAAGTTCGCGACCAGAGCTGACCTTCAAGTCTGCGGTCAAACCATCATCGCACACTCCAATCAGATTCAAATTCTAGGGGATATTTGCACAGAAGAGTTCCCAAAATATGTTACGCAAGGAGTTCAGACTGGAGTGAACGAAATGACCAGGCTTAGAGAGGAAATAAAGGACATAACTCGCAGTGTTATGGTCCCCTTTCACACACAGGCATCAACCTCTGCACCAGACCCCTCTGCGTTTGCAACGAAAGCTGACTTGGAAGCCATGGGAAATCAGTTTCTGCAAAACCAAAACCTCCTTCGATCCGACTTCAACGACCAAGGAAAGAAGGTGGCAGCAGACTTGAAGAAAACCGTAGCCACATTTCAGTTCAAGTCTGATGTGGAAATCAACGCCCTATCATTGGCTGCAGAGGACGCCCTACAGAAGATCAACAAACATGCTGATGACCAGCTCTGCAAAAGGAAGAAGAGAAAGGCCCCTGCCTCTTGCGAAGCGGAGGCCGCACAGAAAAGGGCTCACCATGATGATCAGGACCCAGATACCTCTGGCCCTGGCCATCATGAGGGGGAGAAGGCCTTAACACCAAAAGCACCTATCATCTCCGCCACTCCTCTTCAAGTCCTACCCTTACAAAGAACATCTTCAGAGGCACACAAACCACATAATCTCATGCCCTGTGCCTCTGAGGACTAAATACCGACCCCTCCAATTGTCCAAGGAACAACCTCTGCAGGGTCTCAGAAAGGGAAGGTTAGTGTGAGCTCTGAACAGATCGCAGAAGGACTCGCAAAGTTTGTAGAACCCTCAAGTCCTGAACTTATGCCCATTGCACCCACACCCACTATACAGTTTCAAAGCATTGATCCAGTAAACGCTGCAGATACTTCAAAGACCTCTCCACGGAAGAAACAGTCCTCAGAGCAGAAACGTCAAGAGGACAGAGTAAAAGAGATAGTTCAATCGATGGACCCCATGAGAGTTCCAATCCCAAGGCCTCCACCGAAAGAACTTAAGTTTCAAGAGAACATTCATACCTATCTTTACAGCGCAGAGCCCGAAGCCGTCTTCTTAGCACCAAATCTGCATCCCTTAATCAAATAAGACATTAGAAGACGCTTCGAGCGAACTGCACTAGAAAGGGATGAAGTATTCTCCACAGAAGATATCAAAACCGTGATGAGTATCTCTCTGCACTCCTTCGCCAACAAGTCAATCATGTATGCAAAATACTTAGTTGAGAGAAAAGATGGGAAGCAATACACGTTCACAGATGCAGACTTAAAGAACCTCTGTGCCTACAATCTTCCTCAACTACATGCCTTCACAGAGCAAAGACTTGAAAAGCGTAAGGAGTACATGATAGCGAATGGCAGGATCAAGGAGGTGATGAGCGAACATGTAAAATATCACAGCAAAAGGGACTTTGAGGTAGCTCTACAACTCGGAGTCGAAAAGTTGTCGATCACCAAACCACATGATCAATTCCCCGGAATCGAGAACGTTCCTTCCAACTTCTTAATCACAGAGCCTGAGTTCGGATTCATCTACAGAGACGATGATGGGCTTAAAAAGATGTATCGGCCAAATCAAAGTCACAAGTATTCGAACAACACTCTGCAGAAGATAAAGAACACGATTCTGAGGAAGAAAGGCTATGAGATTGTGCAAGCAGGACCTGCAGAGACAATGATAGGACAGATTGACGCACAACTGAAGTACAGAGAACTCATTCTATCGATGAGAAAAACTCTAGCTGAAAGCTTTACCAACCCGATAAATGATTTTCCCCAATGACTTCTGTAATCTTTTGCTGTTCATTCATGTATTTCGATGCTTAATGTAATTGCCTTTTGGCATTTTTCTTTTATGAATGAATATCACTTTTCAGAGGTTGAGTTCCTTTCACCTCTTTTTGTTTCATCTTAGCCAACCCCTCACTTTTCAAATTTTATTTTTTCAATACTTAGGGGGAGATTGTTAGATCCACTCTCATTGTATAAAAGTATTGAAAAATAGGCTAAGTATGGAAATCGCAGAAGTCAGCCGCTGAACACCCAAGTACACCACAGAAGGTGCAAAGCTCAGAAGTTACTCCACAGAAGATGCACCCGAGGTCAAACCTGATGATGATTCTCAGATCACAGAGCCTCTGTGATCACTCACAGAGCCTATGTGAAGGCTAACCTCTGGAGATCAATGTTGAAGCTTTTCTTAGAGTTCAAGACAAGACCACGTGCAAAACACGTGAGGCCTGTTGTACGAAGATCCTCAAGATCAAAGTAATGGGTGTCCCACGATGTTTACTTTACAGGTGGCATTCCGTTTATGGAATGTCAGCTTTTGTCTTGTACTAAGGGGTGCATCCCTCTGCTATATTAAGGGAGCACCACCTTAGAGCACAAAGATGAGAGCACACACAAAAATAGCAGTCTGTATAAACCTTGAGCATATTTGCACATACCAGTGCGTGTTCTTGGTGTTCTTGAGTAATTAATGAAACAATTCTTTGAGTAATTTTCATATAATACTTTACTTCCTGTTCATTAATTACTTGTGTGTTTACTACCTTGCATGTTCAATCCTTTCTACACATCTTAAACGTTTCCGCACTCTATTTTATTAATATGTGTGTAGAAAAAGGTTAAATCAAGTTAAAGAACATCATAATTGGGATCAACACAATCCACAGATGGAACCAATTTGCCAATAACTATTATAGACCTCTGCCTTTCCTCGTGTGACACTACAGAGAATATCTTGTTAATAGGATGCATAAGCTCCATGAGCAAAATTTGTCCATGGATTTGTGAAAAAGAGTCACCTAATCCCATGAGAAAATTCATTTTCTACTCATTTTGAAAATAAACTTCTATAGCCTTCACTCCTCCACAATCACACTTAGAACAAGTACAGTGAGGCATGTATTAATTGGCCAATTGTTCAGAAAGTACCTTCAATTTTGTGAAACCAACATAATCTTGTTTACTCAAACTCACGATTTCTGTGCGAATTTGATAGATTTGTGGTCTATTCCCTTGTGAGAAACGTTCCTTCAATTCTTCCCACATTTCAGCGGTTGTTTCAATGAACATGATGCTTGTTGAAATTTTCTTTGATACGACATTGAGAATCCAAGAAATTATCATGTTGTTGCGAACCCAGACATTAAGCTTCGTTCGGACACATTAGGTTTAGCTAGAGATCCATCCACAAATCATACTTTATTTTTAATCGAAAGAGTTATAATCATAGATCTACTCCATGACGAATAATTTCTCCAGTTAATTGTTTAGAAACTAACACCAATCCGGTGTTATTAGAATGATGAATAAATTATATTACAAGATTACTACTACTAACAAAGATTAACAACTACGCTTAACAGAGGTTAAATATAATTCTTATTACAAAAGACTAAAGTAACCTTAGTCTAATATGTATTCAACCCTAAAATGAACAAACAAACTCTCTATTTATAGTCCCCAATTTTTGTCAAACAACTTTTGGACGTCCGAACTAAGAAGTTATAACAAAATGACCACTGAATGTGCAATATCTCCAACTGCAAAATCAGATTTTTTCCCCAGATGTAGACGTCGAGAACTAGTACTATGTGATGGATTATTCCCTGGGTATTTTATAAGTCAAACCAATATATTAAGATAGAAAAGACAAAAGCTTACACTTCAAACATTTTCAACTTGAATCCAAACATTTCAATTATTTCACCACGACAAAACATTTTATAACCCATACCCAAAAAGTTTTAAATATTAAATGTTCAACATGATTATATTAAACTTATTAATTGTCGATTTTAGATTTTTTTTACAACAAAAATACCAGAATAATATTTTTCTTGAACTCAACAATTTTACCATTTGTTCGTAGAACGACAAAATCATTTGACTTGCTCGTTTCTTGAAACATGAAGTGGTCTTCCAAAATCTACGACCGGAAGCTTCTAAGATCGTCTTTTTGACATGGTTCCTGAGGTTGGATTCTAAGCTTCAAATTAAATCATCTTTGATCGGAAGCTTCTAAGATTTTATCTTTTTTCGCATGCTTCCAAAGGCCTATTCTAAGCTTTCGAGTTACACATAAGTTGTGAATTTCAATAATTTAATATTATAAAATCTAAAAATTCAGAAAACTAAAATATCTTATTAGTCTAAGAGATATTTTACCTAATTTTAATATAAATAAGTATGTATATAGCAACATCTTGTATATAATATAATATATATATATATATATATATATCATTTGCATGATTAAAATGGTGGGAAGAGTTAGGATGATGACAAAACACCCCCTTGGTAACTTTCTATAAAAGAGTTAGGATTAAATTAAGTTACCGACAGCGCGGTTATTTCCGACGGATCACCGACGGTCTACTTTTAGCGACGGATTACCGACGGCTATTCACCGACGGATTATTCCGACGGATTTAGCGACGGATTTCCGACGGATATTAATTAAATAAAAATTAAATTAAAAAATAATTACCGACGGATTACCGACGGATAATCCGTCGGTAATTTAATTTAATTTTTTTCAAAATAATTAAAAATTAAAATTTTCCAGTTTTTATCCTGTACAAAACCTGCCAATTTTTAAATATTACTAATTCTTAAAGTGTACAAATTATCTATAAATACATAAACATAATCCTACGGAGGGGGAAAGGGGGGAAATGGGTGTTGACTGTTAAACTTGATCATGAACGCGTCAAACTGAGTCATTCGTTCCTGCATCTGTCTCTTCTCTACTTCATCTCTATCCATTCGCTCCTGAATCCGGATCCTCTCTGTTTCTTCTCTCTGTAGTCGCTCCTGCAACTGGATCCTCTCTGCTTCCTCTCTCTCTAACCTCTGCCTCAGCTCCTCCAACTGAAATTCAACATTTGACAAACATATATAGAACAATGTCAGACAACATTTAACAAACATATGATTAACAATGTTAAACAGCATTTGACAAGCATAACATTTAAATATGATTAAATGTCAGACAACATTTACAGATCCAGTTGGGCTTTAATGGATTCAGTGGGGCTTTAACGTTCCCAGTTGGGCTTTAACGTATCCAATTGGGCTTTAACATACACAGTTGGGCTTTAATGGATCCAGTTGGGCTTTAATGGGCCCGGTTGGCTTTAATATATCCAGTTAATGGATTCAGTGGGGCTTTAACGTTCCCAGTTGGGCTTTTAATGGATCCAGTTAGGCTTTAACGTACCCAGATGGGCTTTTAATGGACCTGGTTGACTTTAATGGATCAGTTGGGCTTTAACGTTCCTAGTTGGGCTTTAATGGTACATACATGATCACATATGTACATGTACATACATACATATTACATACATGATCACATACATACTATACATGGTGTACATACATTCATGATCACATACATACATGTGTATATACATACATGAACACATATGTATATGTACATACATACATGATCACATACATACTATACATGATCACATACGTACTTGTATATACATACATGATCACATACGTATTATACATGTACATGATGTACATACATACTATAGATGGTGTACATACATTCATGATCACATACGTACATGTGTATATACATACATGATCACATACATACAAACATATATATATATATACATGATCACAGAAAAAATAAATATTTATTAAATTATTAATTTACCGACGGATTTAAAAATAAAAAAATAAAATAAAATAATTTAATTTAATATCCGTCGGTAAATATATACATATTTACCGACGGATAGTCTATCCGTCGCAAAGTTTTCATTTCCGTCGGTGATCCGTCGGTAATTACCGACGGATATAATCCGTCGGAAATCTTGGTCGGAAATAAGCAATTTTCCAGTAGTGCAAGCGATTGTATATATTATTCTATTTTCAAGAAAGGAAATTGGCACAAATAGCCATATTACACCTCCATTTTCACCTCCTAGCCATGTCTCTCCCATATTTGCAGATTTGGCCCTAGGTCTGCAATGGAGGACCTAGGTCTGATTGTGAACTTGCATTAATGTTCGTTATGGGGATGACACGTGTCGGGATATACCCTAGGTCCGCAATGGAGGACCTAGGTCTGATTGTTGACTTGCATTAATGTTTGTTACGGGGATGACATGTGTCGGGATATTGCGGACCTAGGTCCTCCATTGCGGACCTAGGGCCAATTCTACAAATACCGGAGCATGAGGAGCACCCGCCCAACCTTGGTTGGGCCGACCTTAGGTGGTCCGGTCGAAGACTGAGCTATCGCCCCTTCCTAATAAGGTTGGGAATAGGCCCAATGCGTAAGCTGGGCTGCGGTCGCGGCGGATTAGTGGGATGCTCCAGGTGGAAGGCCCGATACCGCCGGAAAGGTGTGCGTGTGTGTGTGCGTGTGTTCGTGGTAGTCGATCGTGGGTTCGATGCTGCATTGCCTTCCAAAAAAAAATCTGCAAATACCGGAGAGACATGACTAGGAGGTAAAAATGGAGGTGTAATATGGCTATTTGTGCCAAAATATTTTACTTAATTATATGATTTCTTGAACCGAATCTTATCAAAAGACGAGACGTTATCTAGTCAAGAGTCATGAGTTTATAAAATATAAAAATAAAAGGACAACTTAAAATTTCATTGATCTTGATCTCTTGCCGATAAATCCAATAAAAGCTAGAGGAAATTATTTATTATGATAATGCAAATCTTTTTCATATCTTGTTGCCAATACCAATAGTGCAATTTATTTCATTTTATACTCGATATATATTTAAATTTATGATTGTTTTGAAAATTATAAAGTTATTTACAGTTATTATATAAGATCTTAATGCTATGTATACTAATAATATAAAAATTCAGTATATATATATATATTGGAAAAATATTTTGCAACCCTTAAAAAGGTTGCAACCCTTGCAACCCACATCTTAACCGTTAGATTCATGATCGAATGTTATTTTATTTTTATTTTTCTATTTTTTTAATTAAAAATATTGGGCCTCATATTTATTGTAACCGCCGATCATGAATCCGACGGTTAAGATGTGGGTTCCAAGGTTTGCAACCTTTTTAAGGGTTGCAAATTAAACAATCCCTATATATATAGAGAGACTCCTTCAAATAGAAACTTTTTTTTAGTAGAAACTATGCAACCCAAGGGTATTTCAGTCTTTTTACAAAATTTCGTATTTTTAGGAAAAAAAACCAACTTCCTTAATTATCTCTCTCTCTCTCTCTCTCTCTCTCTCTCTCTCTCTCTCTCTCTCTCTCTCTCTCTCTCGATCCACCATCACCATCCACTTCCGGCAGCGACCTCCTCCCACTCCGGCGACCTCCCCCATTTCCGGCGAGTTTCATATGAGAAAGAACATAAGAAACTTCGAAATTTTCACGATTCATATGAGAAAAAAACATATGAAACTACGAAAATATATGATTACTTCGAAAAAATCTGAATATTCATATAGGAGAAAATATATGAAACTTAAAAATTCGATTATTTAAATGAGAGAAAAATATATAACACCATTTATGAAAAAATATGAAGACGGTTTATGAAAATATATGAAATTATAAAAACATATGATTATTTTGAAATTTTCATGTTTCATATGAGAAAAAACATATGAACCCATTTATGAAAATGCAGAAAACCCATCGGAGTTTAGAAGGTTTCGTCGGAGTTTGGCATCCCTTTCGGGTTCACTTTCTTGTTCATCACGAATTCACTTTCTTGTTCATCATGGTTGTTGGATTCTTGTTCATCATGGTGACCGGATTTTCGAGAGAGAAAGAGAGATAGATGGTTTGCCGGATTTTTGAGAGAGAAAGAGAGAAATGGTGGCCGGATTTTTGATTGAGAGAGAGAGAGAGAGAGAGATAGATTAGATAATGATGGAGAAAATTAAGGAGAGATTATGTAACCATATTTAGATTAATTCAAATTAATTAATATATTTTGAATTTAAAAATGGTTAAAACTATTCCCAAACTACCCTTCCCCTATTTTTTTAATAAATTTAAATCTGAAAAATCCTCAACCGTTGATCAAAATTTCGGATGGTCTAGATGGGTTTGTAAGTTTGCATAATTTAAAAAGTTTGCAAATGATTGTCCCTATATATATATATATATATATATATATATATATATAAAATGGTGGTTTCAATTGGAAACCAAATTTCACTAGAAACTTTAGAAACCAAATTTCAACCATTGATCTTTTTAATCAATGGTCAAGATTCATTTGAATTATATATGGTAATAAATAAATTAATTTATTAATAAAAGATAATAATAATATGTCAAAAAGATAAATGTGTCTTTTTCTTTTATGTTTCAAATTTGACATCAAAGATGAAATATGGTAATAAACGAATTAATTTATTAATAAAAGATAATAATTATATGTGGTAATAAATTAATTAATTTATTAATAAAAGATAACAATAATATATCAAGACTACCTTTTATTACCTGTTCATCAATATGGAGTATGTAAAACCCAATTAAGTTTCATTACCATTATTGTTTCATTACCTTTCTATTATGTTTCATTATATCAAATCTGTTTCATCAGGTTTCACTATATTAATATTTTGTTTCACTCTATTAATATTTTGTTTCACTATATCAGGTTTCACTATATTAATATTTTGTTTCATTACCTTTCCATTATGTTTCACTATATCAAATTTGTTTCATCAAGTTTCATTATATTAACATTTTATGTTTAATCAGGTTTCACTATATTAATATTTTGTTTCACTATATCAAATCCATTATGTTTCACTATATTAATATTTTATGCCTGGAGGTAATATTGAAGATTTCATATGAATATAAACTTTCATTCATTGGATGAATTAATCACTGATTCATAAGAATCAGAAAAAATAATTTGATTTGTAGCTTACGTATGAATCAATTTGTGTTTACCTAAATTAAATGTTTCATGTTTAAATTAATAAAGCATCAATATTACCATATATAAAATACATTAAAATTAAATAATTAATATTATAATAATAATAACACTTACCATATATATTATGAAATTATGTAAAAGACTAAAATAACCTTATCAATTAAAAATAAAAAAAGGAAATTCAATGATTGGTTAATTTCGGTTTCCAAGTTTCCAATGTAATATTGGTTTCCAATTGATCCCTCCCCTATATATATATATATATATAATCATATATGATTAAATATACTCAAAAGACGTGTAATCATATATGATATTAAGATTTCTCGACTTCTTGTAAAATATTTACCTTATCTTATGATCCTTCCTCTCTCTATATATATCATAAAATATTACTTAGATGACAATCAATTGAATTTATTTAGTAACTACTCATTTATTACAAGTTTACATTCTATTATTGTAAGTAGAGTAAACTACACTTTTGGTCCTTGTGGTTTCCCGAAAGCAACACTTTTCGTCCCTACATTTTCAAAAATACAGTTTCGCCATCGTGGTATGCAAAAATGACCGGATTTGGTCCCTCCCTTTAACAGACGTTAATAAATCCCGTTATATGAGGGGAATTTTCGACTTTTTTCTAATTTTTGTCAAGTTTATTTTATAAATAATTAAATATGTAAATTACATTATTACAGGGACTTAAAATGTAATTCTCTCTCTCTCTCTCTCTCTCTCTCTCTCTATATATATATATATATATATATATATATATAGAGGAGCGATCAATTGGAAACCAGTATTACATTGTAAATTTTGGAAACCAAAATCAACCAATCAGTGAATTTCTTTTTTTTATTTTTATTTTTAATTGAAAAAGTTATTTTTGTCTTTTACATTATTTCATAATATATATGGTAACTGTTATTATTATTATATATATATGGTAATAATGAAACAATAATGCTAACACGATTAACTTGATAAATCTATTTTTATTATGAAACAATAATGCTAACACGATGAACCTGATGAATCTATTTTCATATACGGATATGCAACTGAACAAGTAATTAAACAAAAATGGGAAGTTAACAAAAATGGCACAAATTCATCATGTTTCATTATGAAACAATAATGCTAACACGATGAACCTGATGAAATCTGTAATCCAATGAAATCTGTAATCCAATTAAATCTGTAATCCACAAATTCATTATGTTTCATCACAATATTAGATTGTGTGGGAAATTTTATAATAAAATGAAATTAAAAAAAATATTTTCTTACATTTTAAAAGAAAAATAATTTTTTTGATGAAAAGACAAATGTTCCACGTTTTCATAGTAAAAAAAAATAACAAAATTTAGATTACGTGGGAAATTTTATTTTGGTTTCAAGTAATCTAAATAAAATAAACCTTTTTGCCATATTTGAGACACAAAATCAAAAGACATATTTACCCTTTTCATCTATTATCTTTATTTATTATTAATAAATTAATTAATTTACTACCATATATAATTCAAATGAATCTTAACCATTGATTATAAATATCAATGGCTGAAATTTGGTTTCCAAAGTTTCCAATAAAACTTGGTTTCCAATTGATACCACCCCTATATATATATAGTAGAAGCGTACTCGTGCAATGCAGCGAGATACATCATGATTTTAATGTTTCATTTTATTTTTTGTTTTTTTGTTGATTTTCAGTACGATTTTGGATGGTTTTGAGAAAGTGTTAATATTTTTTTTTATAAATTTGTTTAATTTAGCCTTAAAAATATAATGTTTTTTATATAAAAAATTAAGTATTTTGTTACAATTCAATTATTATCTTATATATTTTGATGACATCTAGAAAAAATAACCAATTACATATTTAATAATATAATTAAAACAAATTTATAGTAATATAATATATTAATTAATAGTTATACATGGAAAGATCTGCATAAAAGGAAGATCCTGTACATACCAAATTGGTGGGTGTTAGAAGTCTGCAGTAGTAATATGTATCTTGTGCTTTGATACTTGTAAATTAATAGATTTTTAAAATTTTGCATAAAATGATGGTACCTTGTGCCTAATAATTTGTATTTAAGAGTTTTTTTATCTCTGCTTTATAATATAGTATATATATATATATATAGGGGCAGGTTCAAACGAGAAGGTAGTCAATTTGCGAGAAGACGAGAAGGAATAAGAGCCACATAATTTATTAATTAAAAAATAGCATAAATAAATTAATTTTTTAAAAATTAGGATAATTACAATTTGAATTGGATAAATCCTTTAAAATCTCATAATATCTTTAAATTTATTTATTTTTTAATTTTAATAAATTCTTAATTTTTTTTATCAAATTTATATTATTATTTTGTAGATAAAATCATAATTTTCATCAAATATCACATGTGATATCCATAACTAATTCATTATTTATTTCACCATTTTTTCTCTATTTTTTAGATATACGTTTTAAATCACATGTGATTAACTTCGTTTAACATTTGATATATTATTATGTATCACATATGATCCTACTAGATGGATTTTTGTAAATATCACATATGATAATATATGTCTGAATATAAATGACGCATAATCACATGTGATAATATTTACATCACAAAAAGATCTATAAATATAAATATACATAATCACATATGATTAACTAAAATATATACAATTATCACATGTGATAATATTTACATCACAAAAAGATCTATACATAGAATTATACATAATCACATATGATTAACAAAAATATATACAAATATCACATGTGATAATATTTATATCATAAGATCTAGAGTGAATTGTGGATTTGGTCCCTGTGGTTTAGTGATTTCTTTGATCATGGTCCTCATTCTATGTTTATTGTGGATTTGGTTCTTGTGGTATTCAATTTATTTTGGTCATGGTACTTCTGACTAACACTTCCATTAACTTTGTTAAATCAAGGACCATTTTAGTCATTTTGCCTATTTTTTGTCCTTTTTTGATAAGAAAAATATAAACAATATTTTTATACACACAAACACACATGCATACACACATGTATATATATATATATATATATAACGATAGGGAAAAGTTCAAAAAAACCCAATAAACTATCATATTTTGAATGGTTAAGTCCCTAAACTATTTTTTTGAATGAAAAAACCAT
The DNA here is from genome assembly GCA_954870635.1 of Arctium minus. NCBI lineage: Eukaryota > Viridiplantae > Streptophyta > Magnoliopsida > Asterales > Asteraceae > Arctium > Arctium minus. The sequence goes on along the minus strand of OX941097.1, from coordinate 14,575,951 downwards.
TAAACTTTCTCATTTTCAATGATTAAGTCCCTCAACTATTTTTTTGAACGAAAAAACCATCGAACTTCTAAAATTTGGTTACCTTTTTTTAAAGATACTTGGAACTGACGGTGAATGTTTTAAAGTAAAAACAAATCAAAATTAGTTTTACCGGTCTCAAATTATACGCCATTAAAACCCCTCATAGACAATCGTATCGCTCCACCTCGCCTCTCTCCATTGTCCTTACATTGTCTGTTCTCCATATCACCTAACACGTTGTTGCTCCTGGCATCGTTCTCCCTCTTTTTGATCTATTTTTTATTTATTAAAAGAAGAAGAATCAAAAGATAATCGGTTCCATATAGGTTTTTTTGGGTTAAAATGATGTAAGTAACCAATTTTTAAAATTTCGATGATTTAATTTATTGAAAAAAATGCAGGGACTTAATCATTTAAAATTGGAAAATTTAATGGTTTTTTCATGTAAAATGAGAAAGTTTAATGATTTTTTCATTCAAAAAAATAGTTCAGGGACTTACTCATTCAAAATGAGAAAGTTTAATGGTTTTTTTATTCAAAAAATTAGTTTAGGGACTTAACCATTCAAAATAGAATAGTTTGTTGGGTTTTTATGAACTTTTCCTATAACGATATTAAAATAAATAAAATAAGGCATCATTGTATGATTTAATTGTTTAATTTTTTTAAAATTAATTATATTAAATACGATTTAATTTTATTATTTTATTGTAATTGTGAAAAAAGATATAGTTTTATTGTTTTAATGTAATTAAAATTTCAATTTAAACAAATCAGATCATAAAACTATATCTTATTTATTTAGATCGAATAAAATAAAATATGGTTTTAAGATTTGATTTATTGAATTAAAATTTTAATTAAGTTAGAGACGATTTAATTATATTGTTTTTTTACTATCATTGCAACAAACAAGTTTATTGTTGATATTTTAACACCAAAAATCATTGAAAACCGTTGAGAAATGAACTATAATTTTCATATTGTTTTTCAGTCAAAAACTCAAAATCAATTTTCATATTGTTTTTAGTATGATAAAATTAAAGTTCATTTCTCAACGGGTTTTAATGATTTTTTTGTGTTAAAATATCAACAATAAGCTTGTTTGTTGCAATGATAATAAAAGAACAATATAATTAAATCGTCTTTAACTTAATTAAAATTTTAATTCAATAAATCAAATCATAAAACCATATTTTATTTTATTCGCTCTAAATAAAATAAGATATAGTTTTATGATCTGATTTGTTTAAAATGAAATTTTAATTACATTAAAACAATAAAACTATATATATTTTTCCACAATTACAATAAAATAATAAAATTAAATCGTATTTAATATAATTAATTTAAAAAAAATTAAACAATTAAATCATACAATAATGTCTTATATAATGTCTTATTTTATTTATTTTAATATCGTTATATATATATATATATATATATATTTATATACATGTGTGTGTGCATGTGTGTATAAAAATATTGTTTATACTTTTCTTATCAAAAAAGAACAAAAAATAGGCAAAATGGCTAAAATAGTCATTGATTTAACAAAGTTAATGAAAGTGTTAGTCAGAAGGACCATGACCAAAATAAATTGAATACCACAAGGATCAAATCCACAATAAACATAGAATGAGGGCCATGGTCAAAGAAATCACTAAACCACAGGGACCAAATCCACAATTCACTCTAAGATCTATAAATAGAAGTATACATAATCACATATGATTAACTAAAATATATACAATTATCACATGTAATAATATGATATGTGATATGCATAAATATTCATATAATGATATCACATGTGATATTTGGTTGAAATTGTTAATTTTTTTTATTTATTAAAAGTATATTTAGAAAAAAAAAAAAAATAATTGAAATTACAAAATAAATAAATCTAAAAGATATAATGTGAATTTTAAGGATTTATCCAATTTAAAATGATAATTATCCTAATTTCTAAAACTATTTTTTATTTATGGTTTTTTTAATTAATAAATTATGTGGTCCACATTCCTTCTCACCTTCTCGCAAATTAGTTTGTATCTCGTATGATCCTCCCTCTATATATATATAGGGGGTCATTCAAGGGAGAACTCAGTTGTTTGTGATAACTGTGAGATCCAATGTGAGCCACATATTAAGAAATAAATAAGGAAATTATTAATTTTTGGTAATTTTATTTGAAATTTAAATTTTAGGGCATTTTAGGTATTTTAAAAATATTATCTCTCATCTCTCTCCTTTCTCCTATCTCCTCTCTCATCTCTTTTGCCTCAGACCTCCCTCCGGCTTCTTGTGATACCACCGACCTCCTGTGATACCAAGATGCACTGTGATACCAATCCATCCTTATTCTACTCTTGTTGTATTAGCCTTCTTGTGGTACCAATATGCATTGTGATACCAAGATGCACTATGATACCAAGACTATGATGCTTTCTTTAAGTGGTTTGCTTCACAACGTATTATTTGATCCTCATTCCTCCTTCCTGTGATACCAATATGCAATACCAATCCATCCTTCTTCTATTCTTGGTGTATTAACCTTCCTATGATACCAAAAGGCACTGTAATACCAAGACTATGATGTTTTCTTTAAGTGTTAGACATAAACTCACTGTGATACCACTGTGACACCGTATTGAGTATGTGTTAAGATCATATCTGATTTGGGATATAAATCACACATAACCACTAGGATACCCACAATGATATGAATGTGATACCCGTAGTGATACAAGTGTGATACCTCACAATAACCATTAGGATACCCACAATGATACGAATGTGATAACCACAGTGATACCAATGTGATATACTGTGATACCCACAAATCAAAGTTGCAACGGAGAAGATTTAACAAGTGTTTCTTTAATTGGACTTACAGAAAAGGATGGGGGAACTCAAAAGTCATATGATGTTTATTGATAAATTATAAGTAATAGCAATCCATAGAAGCATGCAAACTGCATAACCTCTAGTACTCCTACTGAATTCACCAAAAATAATAAAAAACTTGTTGTGGGTCTAATTCCATCCACTGTTGTGGGTCTAATTCCATCCACAACTCCAATTCCAAATGGTACATTAATGAAATATTACCTGTGTGTAAGAAAAAACAAACGAATTGAATTTTATATGCAACATTCAAAATGACCGTTGATGGCCTTGGTGAACTCGGTAGTTGTTGCAGACCCACCATGGTCACTAGTCCGGTACTTGGCTATCGTAATCATCTTTAGAACAACATCGTGGATCTCGACTGCAATATATTTCGGACACCCACGATCTCGACTGCAATATATTTCGTGCGATATGAAAGGAGATGGCGGTGATAGGGAGGTAAAGGTTGGCGGTAGTTGTTGTCGTGCTGATCCGACGGAGCGCCGATCTGGAAAACGAGGACCAACCAGAAACCCAATGGAGAGAATAGAATAGTTTTAAGATCAGGAGAGATGGGGTTCCATCTCGTTAAAACCTGGTAACCCTTATGGTTTTCGTTGAAGAAGAAGGTTGGGGGGGATGGGAGTTTGGTGACGGCTACGATATGGAGAAAGAAAGGGAGATTTTTAGGGTTTAGTTATATGGTAAATAGAGAGAAAATAGGTATGAGATAATATAATTAATAATTTAATTAGCTATAGAATCAAATTTACTAAAATACCCTTTTATATTTATCTAAAATTTACATTAATTATTTTAAATGAGTGGTTTATATTGGATCTCACAGTTATCATAAATTACGAAGTTCTCATTTGATTATGCCCCTATATATATATATATATATATATATATATATATATATATATATATAGATTAAAACCCTCACAAGGACGAAATTTTGTGCCACCTTTTCTTCTCCGGTGGTCACAACCCACTCCGGCAGTCATTCCCCACTTCTGGCGGTCGCCATCCATCCCTCCCCTCCCCTTCTGCCACTCAATTGGTGCCATCCCCTCACTGCCACTCCATCGCTCCCCTCCCCTCACCTCCACTCCATCGCTCCCTTCCTCTTCGATACCCCTCTCCCCGCCTCACATCAAACTCACTCCGACGATGACCCTCTTCTCCAGCCATCTTCTGTCCATAAACCTCTTCATCTTCCACACCGTCGGCAAAGGGGACATGAACCGATGTAAGATGTGGTCCACCGCGGCATCAAAGGCCTTAATGAACAACATATTCTTGGAGTCGTTTAAATTCGATCTCAATAAACCTGGATCTCAATAAACCTGGGTCAATAAAAGCTGAATTTACGAAGAACTTTTTGTAGATCGAGGGTTTATTCGGAGTCAGTAGCAACTACAAGATGAGGGATCAAGGATTGGTGGAGTTGGGTTTGGACACTGTCGTATATTAAGTTTTTAAGGGAAGTCGTTGACTTGGAGTGTGAGAGAAGGGGTGGTAGAGAGCATGTCGGAGACCCAATCATGGAAGCGGTGGCGGTGACATTTAAACAAATCATAGAAAGAAGAAGAGACAAGGGTTTCGTCAACGTCTCTGTTGTCGCCTTTATCACGGTTCCACACTCTCCTTTCGACCTGGGCATCGGTGAGAAACCAGGGTGTGGAGGCGATGGTGATGATGAAATAGATCCAAATACTTTATCCACTTGTTCGTTGAAACTTTCAATGGATCAAATAAAATTTTAAGTCCCTTTAGTAATGTAATTTACATATTTAATTATTTATAAAATAAACTTGGCAAAAATTGGAAAAAAAGTCAAAAATACCCCTCATCTAATTGGATTTATTAACGTCTGTTAAAGGGAGGGACCAAATCCGGTCGTTTTTGCATACCACGATGGCAAAACTGTATTTTTGAAACTGTAGGGACGAAAGGTGTTACTTTCAGGAAACCACAGGGACCAAAAGTGTAGTTTACTCTTGTAAGTATTACAATTTACAACGGTGATCCTTTTTCTTTTTTCGTCCGTCGATATTTTTTATATATAGTATTCTTTATTTATATTTTATTTAAACTGAAAATGGTTGATTTTTATTTTCTTTCTAAACTTAAATATAAATACAAAAAGTAAGATCTAGAACCCAAATTCTATCTTGAAATCTTAGTCAAAACCCTCACACACTAGAACAAGAATTTTCAATCAACACAAATCCCAATTAATTGACACAAAATATTCATATAAAGATAAAATAATTAATGTATTAATTAATCATTATATTTCAAATCTCAAAAGAATTCAAACACCTAATTCCATGATCGACATCTTTATCATCCCTTTACAAACCTCCAAAAAATAACTTTAATATGTACACAACTCCTAATAAATTAATATTTGTTTACAAACAAATAATAAATTAATCCATATAAAAATCTCTTTCTAGAAAACTTATGATCAAATAGTTGAATACATAAAAAATATTTCGGTGTGAAACCAAAAACTGGCTCTTTCTTTTCTTGCCATTTTAACCCATGTCTAATAAAGCTAATAAGTGAATAGCTTATCATATTTCTAGCAGTTTTTATTTAGGAATATAACTTTATTTTAGTTTCTCAACCAATAAAATTGATTTTTCATTCTATTTTTTATAATTTATTGAGTTTGGAGCCAAGTAGGAAAGTTTTGCCTTATTTGATTGTAATGACGGTTAACTCCATGTTATCTTAAGATAAATTTAATGGTGTAAAAAGAGTGAAATAAGAAAGTTTGGAGACCTATTTGAAATATTAGGCATAAAAGACCTAAAACCCTATATTGTTTCCTCATTTGGCAAAACCAATGTGTATGTGTGTGTGCGGCGCTAGGAGGAGAAGGAGGAAAGAAATCGATTTCTAAGCAAGAGGGGTGAAGGAGCCGTGATTGAGGAATCATTCTTGGAAGTCAAACAATAAAATAGAGAAGGTTGTTCTTAAAGAGGTAAGACTTCTTAATCCTTATCTAGTTATAGAAATGTAATCAGATTAATGAAGTTCCATCACATTGAATCCCATTTTAAGAAGTTAATGTGAGAACCTATTTTGAGAAATTAGGGTAGTGTTTTGTTATTATTTTGGGGTTTTGATTGATTTGGATCATACATCGTTTATGTTTGAGGGATTTGTATGGGTTTATGCTTTGTAGTAATCGATTAGGGATTTTAATCCCAAGTCTCAGCCGCTGAATCGCATGACCCGGGGAGTCTCGCCCACCCCCGGGATCTATCGACTTGTCCTAACCCGAGAATCGACCAGGAGGTTCCACCCCGGATTAAACCGGGAGTCCCTACCCCGCGTCAAGCCGAGAGTTTCCATCCGGGCTCTACCCCCACTCCGGTTCCACCGGGAATTGTTAGAACCGGGATTGTAACACCCCGAAATCTCTGGCTGAAGGGAAGACAAAAAAACGTCAGCAGTGCCCAGCGCGACCCTTCGCGTGAGTTGAGCCGCGCCGGGAACCGTGCGAGGCTCTGTTTGCTCGTGACTCCAAAGGCCCGCGCGACCCTCTGTGCGAGTCCATCCGCGCCAGGGCCCGTGCGAGACCATTGTGCCTTTATAAAATGAAATAATCTGGCCTAGACCCCCCATTTCCTCTCAAAACCCTAAAACTCCTCCTCCTCTTCTCTCCCAAAAACCGATCCCTCACAACCCCTCATAACCCCTAACCCATTTTGGAATTGTTCCTCCAAAAGAAAAGTGTGTCTTCTTCATCTAGATAGTTTTGGAAAAGCTAGAACCACAATCCTTCCTCCTTCATCTTCTTCACCAAATTTTCTAGGGTTTCACCCAACCCTTTTCACCATTTTTGAAGATTGAAAGCTTGGGGCTCATCTTGGTGACCTAAAGGTATGTTGGTTGGTGGATTCAAGTTATGATTAAGGTAATCCTCTATTTTCTTCAACTATGGAAGTTAGGGTTTTGGTATTGTGAATCCCAGATTGCTCAAGTAACAATGAATAATTGAACGATTAATTGTATTGAAATATTGAGAGAGTTACAAACATAAGATTGAAAACCAAACTCTCTCTCTAAACCTGATAAGCGCACAATATTATCTCTCAACTTCTAACCCTAATGATTAGAAAACACACATTAAATACTAAGGCCTAAAACCTTATAGGCCCAAAGCCCAACAAACAAAACAAGCCCAATGCTTAATAAAAGGTTTTTACAAATCGATTAATAATTAACAAATAAATTATATAAATACTTTATATAACTTTCCACGCACTTGGACTTTCAGTCATAACAATCTCCCCCTAAAGTTGTATAAATGATTTATCTTCTTGAAATCTTCATATCTTGATCTTCTCTTCCTCTTGAATCTCTGAAACACATTGGTGTTGCTTGTCTTCATGTCATTCCAAGCTCCCCCTTGAATAAAGCTTTTGGTCTTCATAATTTCAACTTTGTAACCAAATTCAATGAACAATAACCTCGACTGAATGCTCTTCACCTTGTCGGCCGTCTCTTGCACAATTTTCGGTACGACAAACTGTTTCTCTCCCGCTTATAGCCAACATATGGGCGTCCTATACTTTCTTCTGTACAACGCCTCAAATGTCGCCATACCAATACTCGAGTGATAACTGTTGTTGTAGGCGAATTCCACTAACGAAAGATGTGAATCCCAACTTCCCCCGAAGTCGATGACACACGATCTCAACATGTCCTCGAGAGTTTGGATGGTCTCCTCGCTCTGCCCGTCTGTTTGAGGATGATATGCAGTACTCAACTTGATTCTAGTACCTAACTCCTTTTGCAAGCTATCCCGAAAATGGGAAGTGAAATGACTATCTCGATCCGACACGATAGAGAGTGGCACCCCATGCCTCAAGATCACCTCATCAATGTAGAGTTTAGCCAATCTATCCATCGGTAGAGTCTCTCGCATTGGCAAGAAATGCACACTCTTGGTCAAACGGTCCACACTCACCCAAATGGTATTGTGACTCCTCAAGGTCTTCGGTAGCTTGGTTACAAAATCCATCGTGATGTGTTCCCACTTCCACTCCGGTATCTCTAAGGATTGTAGACTACCACTTGTCAGGATCGAATTCTCAACAAGAATTATGAATACTCAGAAACAATATTAAAGAAGTTGCGGAAAAATACTTTAATATTCAATAAACAGAAAAACAGTATGAATCACAATCACAACTTGTAAACTTGTATTGAATGATTTAAGTTACAAGCTTTTCACTCACAACCTCAATCTTGAAGAACAGACTCTTTCAAGACGAATTCTACTTCTCTAGAATTAGGAACTATGCCTTGAGGTTGATTCTCTCTCTAAAACAAAAACTTAGAATGAACTGTTATTCTAACTATTCTAAACAATTCTATACATATACTGAAGATAAAGATAATTACAAAAGAATAAAAAGATCTTCAAAATAATCTTCATAATTATCTTCAAGCTTTCCATGTTTATCACCATACCCGATCTCTTCAACATTATCTTCACATTATCTCAGAAGCAGCATTAATCACCTTGGAAGCATTAACTGAGTCTTGGCAGTATTAACTACTAAGCAACACTAACCACTAGCAGTACAAACTTTGTTCAAGCAGCACTAACTTTGACTAGCAGTATTAATTCTACTAGAAGTAGTAATACCTAGCAGTATTATCTTTGAGATCCTCTGGCAGTACTAACTCTTTTCTTCTAGCAGCATTAACTTTACTTGTGCTGTACTTGTGCAATTCTTCAGTTCCCAACATACCGTATGGTCGTTGGTGCTCCGACTTCACTTGTAGGCAAGTTATGCATCGCTCCACATAGCTAGCTACGTCCAACTTCATTACTGGCTACCAATAATTAAGCTTCAAGTCTCGGTACATTTTCGTGCTTCCCGAATGAATAGAGTACTTGGATTTATGCGTTCTTCCAATAATAAGTCTCAACATCCTCCGATCTTCGGTACCCAGATCCGACCTTGGAACAACTTCAAACCTCTACCATCTTCGGTCAATTAGAGGTGTTGATTCACCATAGCTTCACTTTTAATGTTCACTTCAAGGAGTGCTTCTGACTAAGATATCTTGATTTTGTCTATTAGACTTCAGCCGACTTCCACCTTTGCAAAGGTAGCTTGCACGCCACTACAATACTCTTTTCGGCTTAAGGCGTCCGCCATGACGTTGGCCTTTTCGGGATGATATAGAAGTTCACAATTATAGTCTTTGAGTAGCTCCAACCATCTTCTTTGTCGCATATTCAATTCCTTTTGGTCGAAGACATACTTTAGACTTCTATGGTCGGTGAAAAGAGTGCACTTCGTGCCGTAAAGGTAATGTCGCCACAACTTCAAAGCGAACACTACCGCCGCTAACTCGAGATCGTGCATTGGGTAGTTCTTCTCATGATCTTTCAATTTCCTTGTGGCATAGTCTATCACTTTGCCCCTTTGCATCAATACACATCCCAAACCCATCTTAGACGCGTCGCTGTAGACCACAAAATCCTCCGTTCCCTCTGGTAGGGACAAGATTGGCACCTCGCACAATTTCCTTTGTAGAGTCCGAAAGGCCCGCTCTTGACTTTCGGTCCAAAGGAACTTCACATTCTTCCTTGTCAAGGACGTCAATGGAGAGGCGATTTTGGAGAAATCCTGAATGAATCTCCGATAGTAGTCGGCTAGGCCCAAGAAGCTCCGATTTTCCGTGGGACTCTTAGGTGGTTCCCAATTCGTCATTGCTTCAATTTTTAACAGGTCGACTTTAACTCCCTCTCTTGTCACCACGTGACCTAGGAACTGAACCTCCTGCAACCAAAACTCTCACTTGGAAAACTTGGCGTAGAGTTTCTCGTCCCTCAACACTTCCAATACTTCTCTGAGATGTCTCTCGTGCTCCTCTTCTTTCTTTGAGTATACCAAGATATCATCGATGAACACAATAACCGACTTATCTAGAAAGGGTCGGCAAACTCGGTTCATCAGATCAATAAACACGGCTGGCGTGTTAGTTAGCCTAAAAGGCATAACCAAGAACTCGTAGTGACCATAACGGGTTCTAAAGGTGGTCTTGGATACGTCTTCTTCTCTAACCTTCATTGATGGTAGCCCGAACGAAGATCAATCTTAGAAAAGCATCCGGCTCCTTGTAGTTGGTCGAAGAGGTCGTCTATTCGGGGTAGCGGATACTTGTTCTTCACGGACACCTTGTTCAACTCCCGGTAGTCGATGCACATTCGCATCGAACCATCCTTCTTCTTGACGAAGAGTACCGGAGCTCCCCAAGGCAAAGAGCTCGACCTTACGAATCCTTTCTTTAGCAGCTCCTAAAGTTGCGACATCATCTCTTGCATTTCGGTCGGAGCAAGGCGATAAGGTGCACGGGCAATCGGCACCGTTTCCGGAACTAGATCGATCCGGAACTCCACTTGGCGATCGGGCGGCAAGCCCGAAAGGTCATCAGGAAATACGTTCGGATATTCACTAATGATCGACACGTTCTTGATCTTCTTCTTCTCCGCTTTGGCATCCAATACGTAGGGGAGGAATTACGGGCAATTCTTCATTAGACATTTTCTTGCTTTGATGGATGAAATGAGTGCCACTTCGCCCTTACGCTTTTCCCCATACACAAAGACGAAACCCCCGCTTGAGGTCGATAATCTGATCAGTTTCTTTGAACAAAGGATCTCCACTTGGTGTCGAGACAACCAGTCCATCCCGATCACCACATCGAAACTCTCGATCACTATGGGAAGTAGATTCACTTCAAAGATTTCACCACTAATTTCGAGATGACACACTTCCAAAACTTCACGCAAGACCACTTGCTCCCCGTTTGCTACTTCTATTACCAAGGCATCACTAAGAGTACTAGAGGGCACATTCAAGGCTTTGCAAAACTCGATGGATACAAAAGAGAAATTGGCACCAGAATCAAATAACACTTAGCGGAAATGGAGTTGAGTAGGAACGTACCCGATACCACATCGGAGGTCTCCTTCACTTCTTCTCTCGTCATTTGGAAGGCCCTCCCTTGGGCTTTAGGGATGACTTCCTTCTTTGGTTGGGTCGCCGGGTTTCCTCCTCTCGCTCCTCCCCTTAGCTTGGGGCAATCCCTTTTCACGTGCCCCATTTCTTTGTACTCGAAGCATGTTTCCCCTTGGATAGGACAACTCGGACTAGTGTGACCTGGCTTGCCACACTTAAAGCATGAGATTGAGTTGGGGTTACAAAAACCAAAGTGCTTGCTTTTTCACTTGGAACACCATTTCGCCTCTCAGCGATTATCAAGGATTCTACCACTTGGTTGAAATTTCGGCTTCTTGAATAAGCTCAACAGGCTCTCCCACTTTCTCTTTTCAACGACCTTCGACTTCTCTTCCTTGTCTTGCGCGTAGACTCGTTCCATGAGCTTGGCTTCCTCGATAGTTTTCTGAAGGTTTGTGGCTTTTGAGTTACGGACTCTCGACATCATATCCACAGGCAAACCTTTTAGATAGGCCTTCACTTTCTTCTTCTTGGTTAGGGCCACATGCCCCACAAGGTTTAACTTTTCCATGAAAAGTCGGGTGTATTCCTTTACTGGCAAATCCCCCTTCTTCAAAGCTCGAAACTCTTCCTCTATCAAGTCCATCTCTTGCTCGTTGCAATATTCTTCCAAAACCTTCTTCTTGAACACGGGCCAAGTCATCTTGTTCAACACCGATTCTTTTATGGTCGAGGTGAAAACGTTCCACCATGTCAAAGCAGAACCTCGGAGCAACTGAGAACCAAATCTTACCTTCTGATCCTCACCACATTCACAAGCCCTAAATGCGTGCCCGATTTCCCTGAGCCAATTCATACAAGCCACGGGGTCATCAGATCCGGCGAACTCCGACGGTTTGCATCCTATGAATGATTTGTAGGAACAAGTTTTCCCAAGTTGCCTCGTCTCTAAAGTCACCAATCCATCAGTGTGGTTCTCATCCCCGGTACCCCTAGAGCCCGCGATAATTGTATTCTCTTCTATAATCTCATGTCGGCGGTTGCTACCCTCTCTTTCCTCCAACAACTTTGTGAATCCCAGATTGCTCAAGAAACAATGAATAATTGAAAGATTAATTGTATTGAATGATTGAGAGAGTTACAAACATAGGATTGAAAAGCAAACTCTCTCTCTAAACTTGATAAGTGCACAATACTATTTCTTTTAGTCTAATGCTTAGAAAACAAACATTAAATACTCAGACCTAAAACCCTAAAGGCCCAAGGCCCAACAAACCAAACAAAGGCCCAATTAACAAACAAAGCCCAATATTAAATAAAAGGCTTTTACAACGCTTTTAATAAACACATAAATAAAATATTTTATATAACTTTCCATGCACTAGGACTTTCAGTCCTAAAAATCTCCCCCTAAAGTTGTATAAAGGATTTATCTTCTTGAAATCCTCATGTCTTGATCTTCTCTCCTTCTTGAATCTCTGACAAACTTTGGTGTTGCTTGTCTTCATGTCTTTCTGATCTCCCCCTCAACTTTTGCTAACTCCCCTTCAACATGATAATCTGTTTTTGAAACTTGTGTTGTTGTTATTGCATTCTCCCCTCATGATGATTAGGAGAATCATGAGCATCATGTATGTTCAAAGACTAACCGGGTGAGTAGCAAAAGATAATATAAAACATTTAGTAACCAATATGGGGTAATCAACTAACACAGAAACACATTAGTAACTGTTATCACAACAATTAAAATAATTGTGTGGCCTACTTTTAGAGTTGGCAAAGAGGTATCTCTGATAGGACCTCCAGTTATCACTGAAATAAAATATTAAAATTACTTATCAAACTGTTGCGGCAATATCACAAAGATATGTGATTGGAATCACAAAGATTCGTGCGTATGTGAACGAAATATAAACCATATTGATTAGGCTCAAAGATTGATTTAACCTGGGACGCAGGTTCATAAATCAATAGACGCAATGAGTAGAATGAAGTTCGGAGACCAGAGCTGGTGTCTTCCTTTTTCAATATCTAAGTCCTCCGAGTGAGGAATAGATAGTATATGCTAAAACTCTGTGAATATATACAAGTATCTTTTGTGAGATACTTGAGTGGCTAGGTGGGGTGACACGAGTTATCGGCACTGGGTCCATGTCTGTTTCAATATCCATCTCCAAGGAACGAGAATGAATAGATTGTGTGGTAACCCGGATAACTGACTCGGTTTGGTAAGGAGCAATAATTCTTTTAAGTCCTGTCACATCCTCACCATATTCTTTTCGCTCCGAACTCATCTATCAAGCTAGACTCCTCACCAAGAATGGGATGTGTTTCTTTGGGTAGGTCCTTCCGGTTCTGGATTGACCATAGAAACTTTATGAGCCCTAACACTCCGTTAACTCACCAAGATAAAACATTTGAAGCAAAATATCTGATTTGAGATAATCAGAAGTCAAAAGCATTTAAGAACGAGTCCTGAACTGAAGTGTTCAGAAGTCGATATGAAAGTTAAGAAAAACCTGGTACTCCCCCTCAAAAGATGGCATAACCCTTGATTGTAGTCATGTGACGTGAATAATCTGAATTAAATCCAGATGACATTCCTGCAAAACAGATTAGACAGATTTTGGTTTTGGTATCCATGCTTTGATGGATCCTTGATGGTTAGTTGTCTTAAATTTGAAGCTATGAAACTGAGAGTTGGGGATATTATAAGTACCATACCAGCTATTGACATATCTGGAGTCCACACAGTCACTATTTCCACAATAAGTGCAATAGATATTTGCTCGATTTAGACTAATCAACTTAGTTGTGGAATAGACATGAGTCGGTGACTTTGAATCAACTACAGGAGATTTGTATTACATGTTTCCATCACTGTCTTCTGTAGTTGATTTCTTTCTCCAAACCATTTTGACTTTTCGAAACACTTGATTATCTGTATTATCAACGAGAGAATTATAGAAAAGATTTGAAGGGCGAATCCGATCTTTTGAAAACTCATTTGATTTGACACAACTCTTCGAAGAAATAGTTGTGGAAGTTGAACTTGAAGAATAAGGAGACTGAACAACAGTATCGTGACTGACTTGTTCAGATAAATCGACTTTGAAATTTAGTTCTTCAAGTTTCTTGACTTTTACGGCTAAAACATTTATTTCTTCGAGAATTGAATCAAATTGTTTTTGTAAATCGGATTTTACCTTCTGTTCTTTTAAAATCTCTGTCGTTAATCCAGACAATTTCTGTGAAAGCTTACGAATTTCTGCTTCGAAAAACTCCCTCTCACTCTCAAAGTCTTTTTCAATACTGTTGCATTTATCAGATATTTCTTTGAAAACAACAACAATTTTCTTTTCAAGCTCTTTCTTTTTATTCTCAAAAGATTTTATTTCTATCTCAAAATTATTTCGCTCAACTATCAAAATATTTTCAAAATTAGAAATCTGTTTTGAAAGTTTAGCATTTTGAAACTCAAAATTCTTTCTTTCCTTGAAAATCTTCTTTGAGAGGTCAAGAATTTTTCGTTCAAAACCCTTTCTTTCATTAGAGAAACCACTCCTTTCCTTCTCAAAATATTTTATGTCCTTTTCAATCTCCTTCAACAGTTCTCAAAGTCGATCGAATGATGGTGTTGGTGGGGTTGCCGTCGATGTCACGAAAAGGGGGGGGGTCGTCGTCGTCAAGGGCGGCGGCGACTGTTGTTGGTTCGACCCCACTGTCGACCACGGCGATGGCGGTGGGTGGTGTAGTATGCGAGTGAGAAGCAGCGAGAGAGAGTGATAGAGATAGAGTGAGGCGGATGAGGGTTTGGGGGATAACCGGGCTTGGGGAAATGAGGGTGAGGGAAGACACGGGTTTGAGGGCAAGCGAGTATGGGAGGAACCGACTTTGGTGGAACCGGGGTTGGGTAGGAACCGGGTTTGGGGAGAACCGGGGTTGGGTGTGGGGACAACCTGCTTGGGGAACTTGGCTTGGGGACCTGGCTTGGGAACCGGGCTTGGGAACCGGGTTTGGGAACAGGGCTTGGGAACATGGCGTGGGAACATGGCATGGGAACAGGGCTTCGTGGTGGGAACAGGGTTTCGCAAGACCCGAGTAGGGTATTGACAGGGTTTAGCGGCGCACCACTTACTGTCGACCCCAAACTCAAAATTAAAAACTTTTAATCGAAAACCAATAAACTTTAGCAATGATTATCGATTAAATTCAGAAAACTAACACTCTTTTTCACTTGATTTTCAACCAAAACACGGATTTTCAACCAAAAAATCAGGAACACAGACTTGAGATTTTAGATCTAAGAAAAACACAAAATTCGACTTCAAACCTATGAATTTGGCAAAGAAATTTTACCAAACCTTTAGTCTAACAAAACTAAATAGATTGGGAACAATTAGACTCAACGATTTAGCAAAAATCAATAAACCCAGAAATCAATTAGAGAAGTCGATCGTCAGAGTGAAGAGGGAATTTTTTTTACCTTTTCCGGACCAAATCTTCGTCTCTTGGCTCTGATACGACATGTTAGGATCAAGCGCTTACCACTACGCCAAAAGCAATTACTGATGGAGAAGGCTCAACTTTATTTCCTTATAGTGTAGCAACCAGCGCCACGTTTCGATTTAGGAAGATGTTGGTCAATGACCCAACAATCCCCCCTAGCATCTGCCAGTACTAACAAGATCTTCGCTAGAAGTCAATGGCTTCATAGCATGCCTTTGGCATTTAAATGCACTCCATGGGATTCGAACCCGTGAACTGCTCTGATACCACATGTAGATCCCAGATTAACAACAATTCATGAAACAAATAAGAGAAACAAGATGAGATTGGGAGAGATACATTTTATTCACATTGATAGTAAAGAACACGAACAAAACCTAAAAGTGTTTCTCTCTCTAGAACACACGCTCTCTCAAAGACGGCTACATCGCGAATGACCCTAATGTTCAACATAACAAATAAGTAAAGTATATATACTCTCCCAAACCCTAGTTCTACATTAAGCCCAAGCCCATTTAACTATAAATCCCAAATACAATCTAAAGCCCAATTACAAATATTAAATGTAGAACCCTTTACAAAACTTTCCAAACTTGTACATTTTATGTCCTAACAATCTTGCAATTTCCAACCCCAAGAAATATTTCAGCTTTCTAAGATCTTTGAGTTTAAAAGCAAACTCAGTTAATTTTTAATATCCAATATGGCAGATGAAGATGCTCCTGCAATTATTATGTCATCCACATATACTAACAATGCGACAAAATCTTTACCACTTATCTTATGGAACAAAGAATAATCGGCTTTGGATTGTTTGAACCCAACATCAATCATGAAACGAGAAAACTTGGTATTCCACTATCTTAAAGCTTGCTTAAGACCATAAATCAATTTATGAAGATGACATACAAACTTAATGTAACACCCGAATTTTTGGGTAAGTATGGTTTCAAGTTAGTACATAAATCGATCTTTCAAGAGAAATAGAAGAAATCGGATTTCGGGCTAAAATTATAGATTTTATAGTCTTGTTGGATAAAAAAAATTCAAAAACGAGTCCAACGATTCTTTCCGAAACAAAATCGAAGCTAAAACGAACAAGTTATGGCCAAAAGAGTGACCACCGTAAGTTCTGAAGTTAGTTGGGCAATCAAGTGAGTTTCAGAGTTCGCAAGAGTTATAGCACAGGTAACTCACGATACAACTAGCGCTAGCCGCTGGAACTGCACAAATACCCGATTTTTCTAAGGGTTTTTCCATTTAGTCGTATTTTTCTTATCGCATACTCGATTTTGATGATTCTTGAGGCTATGGTTCCGATTTTTGAAGCCTTTCAAGAGGAGATCAAAGTGGATTAGGGTTTCTTGGGGTTCAAGAGTCTTTGGTTAAGGTAACCTCCTCATCTCTTATCTCTAAAAGTTAGGGTTTCAAGTGTTCTTCATCTCCACTCCTTTTCTCCCCTCTTTGTCTTAGATCTTGTGTTCCTTGAAGAGAAGAAGATGTTTTGGGAAGCCTTGGAGCTAGGAATTGGGATATTTTCTTGTAGATCCCATGTTTTCTTCAAAAAAAGATCAAGGTTTGGTGGAATCTAGATTTAGCCTAAATCTAGAAAGGTGAGTTTAAGTTGTTTTGTGAAAACTTTGTATATGCCAAAAATGTGTGTTTTTGAGTGCTAAAGATGTTTACTTGATATTTATCAAATGTAGAGATTTTTGATGAGATTTGCATCTTTGGTTTATTTGGTTTATAAATCTTGAGAAATGTCTATATTTGGGACTTTTAGACATTTTGATAAATAAACTAAAAGTATGTGGAGATTTTGATGATTTATTCCTCTTGGGGAATCCATTTGATGATTAAAAACATTTTTGGTGTATTCTGTAACACCCGTAATTTCCTAAAGAACGTTCAATGATAGGCGAAGGAAACGGTCAGTGGCTGATAGAGAGAAAAGGTCGAGGAATGGTTTAACACGAGACGCGAGAAGGCACCACAGGCGACATGCGCGGCTTGGCCCACAGCCTCAAGCCGCGGCTAGGCCCGCGACCTCAAGCCGCAGCTAGGCCCGCGTAAGTCGCTAGGATCCGCGGCTCAGGAACACACTCGGTTTGGCCTACGACTTGAGGTCACGGTCAAGGCCGCGGGGACGGTCTGACCGGCTTAAAACCCAATTTTTAGGGTTTTCTCTCATTCTTACTCCCACACTCTCAATTTCTCTCCATTGGTGCGATTTTTGGGAGCTCTTATCTCATATATGGAGCACCCATGGTGGATTCATCCTAAGGAAGCATAAGGGTTCGGGATTTGGAAGCATGGGTTGAAGAGTTGGATGGGATCCTGGGATAGCTTTGGGTGGAGAGTCTCAATATCTTGAAGTGGTAAGTTTCATTGAATAATCCAAGCTTTAGTATAAGGATCTTTGT
The DNA here is from genome assembly GCA_954870635.1 of Arctium minus. Lineage (NCBI taxonomy): Eukaryota > Viridiplantae > Streptophyta > Magnoliopsida > Asterales > Asteraceae > Arctium > Arctium minus. The sequence continues at coordinate 14,558,097 of OX941097.1, read as the reverse complement.
AGATCTAAAGGTTCTACTTGTTATTGGTTCATTTCTAGAGTTGAAGAAATGAGTTATTTGGAAACCCTAGCTTATTGTTGGCGACGACTTGAAAATGGTGGAATCTACACTATTGGAGGTCTCAAGCCCTCATCAAAGGAGATTCAAGTTTTGGGGGGTAAAATCTAGATTCATCCTAAATCTAGCAAGGTGAGTTCAAATTGATTTGTGAAAATGTTGTACATGCCAAAATGTTCATTTTAAAAGTATTTATGTGTTTATCATGAAATTATTACTTGTTAAGTTATTTGGTAGGTTTTGATCATTTGAGCTTTAAAAATCTTGTAAAAGCCCCCACATTTGGGATTTTTTTGGATATCTTGAAAAGTAAGTCATTTCAAAGTGTTTTGATGATTTATTGCATAAATGGAAGTTATTTGGTAAAAAAAATGACATTTTTAGTGTTTGTTTGGAAAAAGGGTTTGATTTCGTGTTATGGGACGTTTTGAAAGGATAAAGAGTATAGATCTAATTAGAAAACCATTTGTCCCAACCTAAACAGTATTGAAGTTTATCCGAGTATTTTTGGAGCATGTGTTTGCATGATGTGGGTCGAGTGCGTTTTTATTTGGGAATCATTAATTATTGGTCAAAAAGGACTTTGAGCGCTTTAGCTCGGTGTCGACTTAAAAGAGTCTCGGGAACAATTGTCCGGTTGTAATGGCTCAAGGTAGAGCCCGTTTACGATTTACATACGAATGCACCGTGTTGCATATTGATGTTAATTACATGCTCGAGTACGTTGGTCATTCCTGTGTAGTCATGTAATGTTAGACTGTGTTGCATTGGATCCATAGGCACGTAAGTCAATCTGTTTTGATGGTCTATTGGGTGTTGCAGGATTTGACTTCGGAACCCATGTTTTATGACCTTAACCTTTCAAGTGGTCACTAGGAGGGTTGAGTCTGGGGTGGTGCTACCCTGAGTGGGTAGGCACTGGGACCTACGCTATTTGGGGCAATTCCATGGCTGTAACCCTCGAAAGTTGCCGAGCCTTTTGGTAAAAATCCATGAGGATAGAAACTAAGGTCAACCGACTCTTTGGGTGAAACTTGATGAGGAGTCGCAGGGACATTGGACTTCGGGCCGGACGTGTCAAGCGATTAACGTTGTACGAGTGGCATACTTTTGTATTTCCTTCACTCTCAATGGATACGGGTCTCCTCCGTCGTCGACCGTCAGTACTTTGGATATTTGATTGTCCATGTTTTAATTTTGGATTTCATTCCATTTCATGGTCGCGTGAGTATTGAATTTAGTCCCATGTTTTCGGTGGCAAATTATAATTATATGGAATGTCTTCCATAATTTATGAGTTGAGTTTCATGCCCCACCCGTGTTTTGGGTGTTTCGGGATATAAAGTTTTATCCGCATTTTTATAAATTGGGAGTCGATTTCTATTCTCCTTTTGAGTGAGTTTTGGGTTGCATCTTTTTATAAAGAATGTTTTGTATTGATGTGTACATCTTTGAAAATGCATGTTATCGGAAAATGAGTCGTTTCGTATTTAAAGTAAAGCATTTGGAAAGATTATGGTTTAAATTTCATTATTTCCTTTTAACTATGTTTATTCATGTAAAACTCTTGAACTCACTAAGCGTTAGCCTAAGCTTTTTATTTGTCGGCATGTGCAACAGGCTACGTTTGGGAATAGTTCTAGTGACACTATGAAGGGAGAAGTGTTAGTTGTGTGCTCGTGAAGTGAGTAGCTTGGTGAAGTCTTCCGCGTTAGTTTTTGAAGAGCAACTTGTATTGGGGTTATGTAGTACCCGACTCCGGTCTAGCCCTTGTATCTTATTGGAATTTATATTTATTGATGTTAATTATAGAATTTGTATTTGAGGCACGTTAAGTTTTGTTTGTTGAAGGAAGTTTTGTCCCTTACTTGATGTTATATCGAAATATTTAATTAGTTGCTCTTATCAAATTTGAGGGTGTTACAAGTTGGTATCAGAGATTAAGTTTAAGAGATTTAGGCGTTGATTTCGGATACCTAGACTCAAACTAGCGTTCATCTAAGTATGAGAAAGTGAGGTTGCACTACTAGACACTCTAAGATATGATATTTAGAAGTTGATGGAGTCACTAGAATCGGGAATCATGACAAGGGTAGCAAGGATAATCATGTACGGTACGTTTATAATTACACCTGACCAGTGTCGTGGTGAAGTTACATGTTACATGTGTGTGCTTGAACAACCCTTATGTGAGGACCAATGGGGGTAGTGGATGGGTTTCCGAGGAGTAGTGACTTGAAGAGGTTAATTTTTATAGCGTTGTCACTCGTGGTGACGGTTAAGAATGGTGATTGCTGTTTCGGGTCGGAATTATTGGTGGGAGTAGAACCATAGACTTTTGGAATCGACATTATTTGGGGAGGAATTTTAAGGAACCGGTGAAGCCCTTGATTTTTTCTTAAGATGTTTGAGCATCCGGACGACGATAGTGTGACTGGGGAGTTAAGGAGAGTAGTTTCGAGATGTTGTGTGCCGATCAAATTCATGCACAAAATTTATTTCTAAAATGAATTGCATCAATTATTTCTCATGTTTCCAGATCATCATATGGATTATATTACGAAATCTTGGAACAATGTTTAGCACACGCAAGATTTTAAACCCTGATTTTAATCATGCATACAAATATTTTATTGTATGTGGTTGCAAACTTTGTTGAGACTTTCTTTATTCTCGTCGTTGTCCGACGCTATTTTCGGATATTGTAATGTCCGTATTTGATACTATTTAGAGTCTTGGACAAGTAACTGCGACTTATGACTTTAACATTGGATCTCCTCCACATGTGTTAAGGTTTTGTACGAAGGGTTACCTTCCATTATTTTGGTGTTTAAGTTTTATTGAGAATTTTATTCCATGCGATTTTGTTGATTTGACGTGGAGATTTTAATGGCGTCCAGTTACATTGTTTTCCCCTGGAGTTTTGTGTGAGTAGTTTGGTTACATATAGTATGCATACATGTTTTATTTAGAATTTCTGTCATAGGGTTTTAGCTAACATTTTAGAACGATGAAGCATGTTGTTAACCTGGCTTTAAACTTGAAACTAATGTAAATTATTTTGTATTTTAATCGAGGTACATGCATATACCGCTTTAATAGTTTTGTGAAATAAATTGACGCATGCAAGTTTTGCCAGGTCGTGTTGTGGCTAAAGGGAGAAAACTTTGGGAGCTTGGTATCATATAAATTCTGTTTTGAGTTTTCAGCAAATATTTTGTTGTACGCTATTTAGTACACGAATTAATTTACACCATAGTGTGAGTAATTGTATGTTGGGACTGAGATGGTCCGTATTAGTGTTACATTTTAATCATATTCATTTACTGTTGTTCCTGCTAGTGGTCAACAAAGACATGTTATATTGATCGGTTTTACGCGTGTGACGATTACGGTCACTTCAAACGGTTTTCTAGTTGTACTAAAGACTTTTAGCGTGTGTAAAACTGATTATAAAGGGTTTATGTTTGGCAAATCGTTAAGAATAATAAATTGACATGCTTGTTAAGTCTTATAGTTGAAAAACCTTGAACTCATTAGAGCCATAGTAGTAAACCCCTTTGTGGAAAGACTTGCTATTAAGGACTAGAGACGTCCTTGGGAATTGCAGCGTTGGGTAACTTGACTTGTGGTCAGTTTTGAATTTGGATTCTAGTTTTATGAACCGTTTCACGCATGAATAATTGAGGTATTAGACTTATGTAGTTTCCCAATTAATTAAGTTGTAATCTTTCTGTTTTGGTAAACCTTCGGGTTAAAGCATTGTCTAGTTGCTTGCATATGGTTGGATACGAATTAATGGGTTGATTGTTCGACATCATGTATGAGTTAGAGGTGTGCCATCCAGATGAGTCTTCGGGAATAAAGAGATTATTGTGGTTCGTTTATTAGGGATGTAAGATTGGAATGTTAGGTGTCAACTTTAATTCCGCAACGCAATCTGGAATGAAATATTTGACGGTACACCTACGTTTGCGTTATTGTTATTTCGAGGATAGGTGTCGATACTCGATTTTGAGGACAATACCCATTGGGGTACTTCGGTGCACTTCTGTTGAACCTGATGTGTTTGCATGTTAAGTGGTAACTTTAAGAAGATTAGATGTCGGTAATTAGGGATCGATCATTGGTATTCCTGTAATCGGCAAGGCTTTCGTTGATTCGTCAAATCAATGCTTGAATGCATTATGGGAGTTGTGTGGGTTTGGGATAATCGACTATCTGTAGAGTATAATGGTACGTTTCTGGATGAAACATCAAACCAATGCTTTGATCTATGGAAGTTTTGGGACTCCTTATAGATGTTGTGCTTTGTGTCAGCTTGGAGAGCGAAACTATTGTTATGTTGAATCAGACCGAACTAGTTGTTAGGCATTTCGTCAAGGAAGGGACGATAAATCTTTCATGGTATTGATTGTTGGAAGAATTAGTGAAACCGTCGGGGTAGACCTTAAGTAGAAATCGATCATTGAGGAGGACTTGATTTGTCAAGATTACCACTCGAGTCAAGTCAATAAGGTTGCGGTTAATCGGAAGCGAAAGGAGGATCGACAACAATGGTTAAATCCTCTCCACGAAGATTGTTGTATTCTTGGAGGCAGGAAAATGGTGTGGAGTAATTCAAAAAAGGGAAATTAGAAGTATTTGGGAGTATAGTTCGCTTTGGAGTACCCTTGGTGGAAAGGGTTAGTTAAGTTCGTGAGTTACTTGTGAGGTGATAAGTGCAATCTAAGGTTGGGAGGCAACCGAGATCTTAATGCTAGGAAAATGATTAAATATAACATCGGGTGTTTGGTCGGTGCTAGATTTCGAGGACGAAATCTCTTTTAAGGTTGGGAGGATTGTAACACCCGTAATTTCCTAAAGAACGTTCAATGATTGGTCAAGGAAATGGTTAGTGGCCGGCATAGAGAAAAGGTCGGGGAACGGTTTAACACGAGACACGAGAAGGAACCACAGGCGACACGCGCAGCTTGGCCCACGGCCTCAAGCCGAGGCTTGGCCCGCGTAAGTCGCTGGGATCCGCGACTCAGGAACACGCGCGGCTTGGCCCACGACTTGAGGTTACGGCCAAGGCCGCGGGGACGATCTGATCGACTTAAAACCCAATTTTTAGGGTTTTCTCTCATTCTTACTCCCACACTCTCTATTTCTCTCCATTGATGCGATTTTTGGGAGCCCTTATCTCAGATTTGGAGCACCCATGGTGGATTTATCCTAAGGAAGCATAAGGGTTTGGTATTTGGAAGCTCGGGTTGATGAGTTGGATGGGTTCCAGGGATAGCTTTAGATGGAGAGTCTCAATATCTTGAAGTGGTAAGGTTCATTGAATATTCCAAGTTTTAGTATAAGGATCTTTGTAGATCTAAAGGTTCTACTTGTTATTGGTTCATTTCTAGAGTTGAAGAAATGGGTTATTTGGAAACCCTAGCTTATTGTTGGCGATGACTTGAAAATGGTGGAATCTACACTATTGGAGGTCTCAAGCCCTCATCAAAGGAGATTCAAGTTTTGGGGGGTAAAATCTAGATTCATCATAAATCTAGCAAGATGAGTTCAAGTTGATTTGTGAAAACGTTGTACATGCCAAAATGTTCATTTTTAAAGTATTTATGTGTTTATCATGAAATTATTACTTGTTGAGTTATTTGGTGGGTTTTGATCATTTGAGCTTTAAAAATCTTGTAAAAGCCCCCACATTTGGGATTTTTTTGGATATCTTGAAAATTAAGTCATTTCAAAGTGTTTTGACGATTTATTGCATAAATGAAAGTTATTTGGTAAAAAAAGACATTTTAGTGTTTGTTTGAAAAAAGGGTTTGATTTCGTGTTATGGGACGTTTTGAAAGGATAAAGAGTATAGATCTAATTGGAAAATCATTTGTCCCAACCTAAACAGTATTGGAGTTTATCCGAGTATTTTTGGAGCATGTATTTGCATGATGTGGGCCGAGTGCGTTTTTATTTAAGAACCATTAATTATTGGTCAAAAATGACTTTGAGTGCTTTAGCTCGGTGTCGACTTAAAAGAGTCTCGGGAAAAATTGTTCGGTTGTAATGGCTCAAGGTAGAACCCATTTACGATTTACATACGAATGCATCGTGTTGCATAATGATGTTAATTACATGCTCGAGTGCGTTGGTCATTCCTATGTAGTCATGTAATGTTAGATTGTGTTGCATTGGATCCATAGGCACGTAAGTCAGTATGTTTTGATGGTCAATTGGGTATTGCGGGATTTGACTCCGGAACCCATGTTTTATGACCTTAACCTTTTAAGTGGTCACTAGGAGGGTTGAGTCCGGGGTGGTGCTACCCTGTGTGGGTAGGCACTGGGACCTCCGCCATTTGGGATAATGCCATGGTTTTAACCCTCGAATGTTGCCGAGCCTTTTGGTAAAAATCCATGAGGATAGAAACTAAGGTCAACCGACTCTTTGGGTGAAACTTGATGAGGAGTCGTAGGGACATTGGACTTCGGGTCGGACGTGTCATGCGATTAACGTTGTACGAGTGGCATACTTTTGTATTCCTCCACTCTCAATGGATACGAGTCTCCCCCATCGTCGGCCGTCAATACTTTGGATATTTGATTGTCCATGTTTTTACATTTGGATTTCATTCTATTTCATGGTTGCGTGAGTATTGAATTTAGAACCATGTTTTCGGTGGCAAATTATAATTATATAGATTGTCTTCCATAATTTATGAGTTGAGTTTCATGCCTCGCCCGTGTTTTGGGTATTTCGGGATATAAAGTTTTATCTGCATTTTTATAAATTAGGAGTCGATTTCTATTCTCTTTTTGAGTGAGCTTTGGGTTGCATCTTTTTATAAAGAATGTTTTGTATTGAGGTGTTCATCTTTGAAAATGCTTGTTATCGGAAAACGAGTCGTTTCGTATTTAAAGTAAAGCATTTGGAAATATTATGGTTTAAATTGCATTCTTTCCTTTTAACTATCTTTATTCATGTAAAACTCTTGAACTCACTAGGCGTTAGCCTAACCTTTTTATTTGTCGGCATGTGCAACAGGCTACGTTTGGGAATAGTTCTAGTGACATTATGAAGAAAGAAGGGCTAGTTGTGTGCTCGTGAAGTGAGTAGCTTGGTGAAGTCTTCCGCGTTAGTCTGTGAAGAGCAAGTTGTATTGGGTTATATATTACCTGACTCCGGTCTAGCCCTTGTATCTTATTGGAATTTATATTTATTGGGGTTAATTATAGAATTTATATTTGAGGCACATTAAGTTTTGTTTGTTGAAGGAAGTTTTGTCCCTTACTTGATGTTATATCGAAATATTTAATTTGTTGCTCTTACCAAATTTGAGGGTGTTACATATTCGGTAAATAAACCATTTGGAAAATACACGTTATTGTTTTATAAAGTATTTTAGAAAAGTAAATAGTATGTTTTTGTGTGGTAAATGAAATGATAGTTTTTTTTTGGAAATAATCATACTTTTGGAGCATGTGTTTGTATAACCGTTGGTTAAAGACAGTTTATTATTCACAATGGCTTATACTGAATAGTCAATTGTGTTGTTGAGTTTTTGGCTTGGTTTTGACTCATTTGAGTCTTGTGGGGATATTTGTTCGGTTTGATTTACTCTATGTTGAGTTTTTGGAGTTATATGCAGTTATGGTATATTTATTTGTAAGTTACATGTTTTGAGTGCGTTGATCATTCATTTGGAGTCATGTAATTTAGAATGTAATGCATTGGATATATAGGCCTAGGAGTCGGTTTGGAATGGGATAGTGCATCCCTGTGTTGTAACTAGAAACTCAGATCAGTGGAGGACTCAAGGTAAAGACTTGGATAGAGTTGAACTTGACCATGTAGTCCGTTTGCGTCTGTCATCTCTAGTGAACGAGCTTAACTTGGATTTTGGTGACATTTTAAGTATGGATTGTTATCCATGAGTTGTCGTTTTGTGTATTGAACCTTATCCATTTTTTGGGTATTTTCAAATAATAGAGTTATAATCCATGTTTATAATATTTGGACATTAATCCTTATTTACGTTTTGGAGTGAGTGTTGAGTTATGAATTCATATTGAATAGGTATTTTGATTTAGAGTTTCATCATGAAAATAGTGGGTTTTGGAAAAATGTTGCTTTTACGATAAATACATTTCGTTTGAGAAATTATGTTTTAAATAAGCAGTCTTTCGGTTTTACCCTTTTACAATTATGATGAAAACTGCTTGAACTCAGTAGGCGTTAAGCCTAACCTTTTTATTTGTCGGCATGTGCATCAGGTCTATGTTGGGGAATGGTACTAGAGACATCGTGAAGAGTTGAGTGCTAGTTAGATGCACGAGAAGGATATAGCTTTTCGGTGATGTCTTTCGCACCTTGGAGATAGCGACAGTTATTGGGTTTTAGTTACACCCGACCTTAACCTAGACTTTATGTAAAGTTTAGTTTATCTTTTGTTGGCATTAAATCTAGATCCCTTATTCGAGTAAATCAAGTATTGGATTATAAGAAGGTATTTATCCTTTATTTGATGTATTATAAAAAAATAAGTTAGTCGCTCTTTCCAAATTTGAGGGTATTACACTTACACCATCTGAAAACTTTTTATCAACATGATAACCTTGAGGAACCGCTTTATCCAGATCTCCGTTTAAAAATTCTTTGTTTACATCCAATTGAATTAACTCCTATGAATTACAAGCTGCTACAACAAGAATGTCTTGACCATAACCATCTTAGCTACAGGAGAGAATGTATTGACAAAATATATCCCTTCCTGTTGGTGAAAGGCTTTGGCTACTAAAAGAGCTTTGTAGCATTCGATGTCACCACTGGTGTAACACCCTCAAATTTGGTAAAAGCAACTAATTAAAAATTTCGCTATAACATCAAGAAAGGGATAAAACTTCTTTCAACAAATCAAAACTTAACGTGCCTCTAATACAATTTCTATAATTAACCTCAATAAATATAAACTCCAATAAGATACAATGACTAGACCGGAGTCGGGTACTACATAACCGTAATACAAGTTGCTCTTCTCAAACTAACGCGGAAGACTTCACCAAGCTACTCACGTCACAAGCACACAACTAACACTTCTCTCTTCAAAGTGTCACTAGAACTATTACCAAACGTACCCTGTTGCACATGCCGACAAATAAAAAGGTTAGGCTGACGCCTAGTGAGTTCAAGAGTTTTACACGAATAAACATAGTTAAAAAAGAAGAATGCAATTTAAATCATGATCTTTCCAAATGTTTTACTTTAATTACGAAGCGACTCGTTTTTCGATGACATGCATTTTCAAAGATAAACACCTCATTGCAAATTATTCTTTATAAAATGTTGCAACCCAAAGCTCGCTCAAAAGGGGAATAGAGATCGGCTCCCAATTTGTAAAAATGCGGATAAAACTTTATATCCCGAAACACCAAAAACACGGGCGGGGCATAAAACTCAACTCATAAATTATGGAAGACAATCCATATAAATATAATATGCCACCGAAAACATGGGACTAAATTCAATACTCAGGCGGCCATGAAATAGAATGAAATGCAAATGTAAAAACATGGACAATTAAATATCCAAAGTACTGATGGACGACAGCGGGGGAGACCCGTATCCATTGAGAGTGGAGGAATACAAAAGTATGTCACTCATACAATGTTAATCTCATGACATGTCCGACCCGAAGTCCAATGTCCCCGCGACTCCTCATGGATTTTTTACCGGTTGACCTTAGTTTCTATCCTCATGGATTTTTACCACAAGGCTCGACAATATTCGAGGGTTACAACCATGACATTGCCCCAAATGGCGGAGGTCCCTGTGCCTACCCACACTGGGTAGCACCACCCCGGACTCAACCCTACTAGTGACCACTTGAAAGGTTAGGTCATAAAACATGGGTTCCGGAATCAAATCCCGAAACACCCAATTGACCATAAAAAACAGACTGACTTACGTGCCTATGGATCCAATGCAACACAGTCTAACATTACATGACTACTCATGAATGACCAACGCACTCGAGCATGTAACCAACCTCAATATGCAACACGGTACATTAGTACGTACATCATAACTGGGATCTACATTGATCCATTAAAACCGGACAATTGTCCCCAAGACTCTTTAAAGTCAACACCGAGCTATAGTGCTCAAAATCTCTTTTGACCAATGATTAATGATTCCCAAATAATAAACTCACTCAACCCATGTCATACAAACACGTGCTCCAAAATACTTGAGTAGACTCCAATACAAATTTGGTTGGAACAAATGGTTTTCCAAATAGATTTATACTCTTTATCCTTTCAAAACGTCCCATAACACGAAAATCAACCCTTTTACCCAAACAAACACTAAAAGCGTCTTTTTACCAACTAATTTCCGTTTATGCAATGAATCATCAAAACACTTTAAAATGACTTTGTTAGAAAAGGTTTGGAGGGTATTTTTGTCTTTTTGAAAAACCATGATGGAATGGAATTCAATTCCATCCATTTTCAAATGGAATGACCAATTCCTTAATCTAAGGATTTCATGGAATTCAATTCCATTCCCTTGGCAACCAAACAGCATGACGGAATTCGGTCAATGGAATTGACCATTCCAATTCCACCAGATTCCGGCGGAATCCAGCGAACCAAACGCCCCCTTATTTTTTTCAAGATATCCAAAAATCACAAATATGGTGTTTCCCAAGATTTATAAAATCTTACTTGTTCAAGTAGCAAAACTCATCATAGCTTTTAACATTTCATAATAATTATGTAAAACACATAAATACTCTAAAATAGACATTTTTGGCATGTACAACGTTTTCACAAATCAACTTGAACTCATCTTGTTAGATTTAGGCTAAATCTAGGTTTTACTCCCAAAACTTGAATCTTCTTAGATGAGATCTTGAATCCTTCCACTAGATCCAAGGTTTTCACAAGGTTTCCTTACCACAACATTCACAAAGATTTACCAAACCTTAAGAATACAAAAGAAGATGAAGAACACCAAACCCTAACTTTTTAGATGAAGAGATGTGTAGGTTACCTCGATCAAAAACCCTCGGATCCACCCAATATCTTCAACCCTTTCTATCTCTACTTGAAAATCTCCAAAAGACAAGATTCTAGGTTCAAGAATCACCAAAATCGGATTTAGGAGGAGAAAGTTATGAGAGAATGAAGTTAGATCCCCAGAAATCGAGTTTAAAACCCTCAGGTCGTCCCCGTGGTTTACACGTTGGTTAAATCCAGGGGCAAAGCGGACAATATTGTTGTCGAGGCAGGCGGGATGTTACATAAACCGTGCGCTTCCTCAGCATCACTTCCAGCAATTTACGCCCCCTAGGTCGCGGCCTAGGGTCGCCCACTAACCCGCGGGACCTCCGAAATCCCCCGTTTCTCGCATTTTTCACGCCCGATTCAATTCCTGATGGTTCCATTATAAAACTTACTTGATCTCTCAATACCTTTACATTCCAAGAGTTAAACGACTCCCGTATTACTGTCAAGGGAATTTCCAAAATTACGGGTGTTATAATCCTCCCAACCTTAAAAGAGATTTCGTCCTCGAAATCTAGCACCGACCAAACACCCAAATGTCGTATTCAGCGAGACTATTTGGTTCTCTATCCAAAAGGGATGCCTTCACGATACCTTGCCTCCTATAAGAATCCGATTACCTCCCATTTAAGGTTGTCACTGTATTTCTCTTAACGAGCCGTCACAAACTTAATGACGGAATGAACATCGAGTACTTATCAAATCATTTTCCTATCACAAAATTTCGATTGCCTCCCAACCTTAGATTGTACATATTACCTCAAAAGTAACTTACGACCCAAGGGTACCCAAAGTGAACTATACCCTTAAATACTTCTGAATTCGACAAGTCAAGGTCTCCTCAAAAATCAATTTCTACTCAAGTTCCACCTCGATGTTCACACCAATTCTTCCAATAATAATACCATGAAGGATTTATCGTCCTTTCCTTGACGAAATTCTTAACATCAGTTTGGTCCGATTCAACATAACGACAATTTTGGTCCTCAAGCTAACACAAACACAACATCTATAAGGGTTCTCAAACTTCCCTTAAACAACACACCGGTCTGGCGTTTCACCCAAAACGTACCATCACATTTTACAGATAGACAATTATCCCCAAACTCCAAGGTCACACAACTCCCATAATGCATTCACGTGTCGGTTGACAAATCAGCGAAAGCCTTTCCACTTACCGGAATACTGATGATCGATCCCCTAATTGCCAACGTCTAATCTTCTTAGAGTTACCACTGAAATCACAACCGCACAGGATTCATCGAAAGTGCACTGAATCACTCCAATGGTTATTGTCCTAAAAAACGAATGTCAACACCTATCCTCAAAACAATTATCTGCAATATGGATATACTACCAAATATTTCATTCCCAATTAGCAATGTTGATTCAAAGTTGACACCTACTCTTGGAAATAATGCCCCAAATCAAACAGCCTTACTAGCCAACTATAACATCATCATTATTCACAAATACCCATTAAGGTGGTACACCATGGACACATAGAATGCGGTCGTACCATTAAGCCACAAATTCAAAACCAACCACACATAAGCAACCGCACAAGGTTTTAACCGAAGGATTTATCGAAACGGAAAGATCATCACTTAATTAACTGAGAAAAGCATGAATCTAACGCCTCAAATACTTCTGCGTGAACCAGTTCATGAAACTGTATCCAAAATTCGAATCTGGCCACAAGTCGTCTCATCCAACGCTTCAATTCCCAAGGACGTCTCTAGCCCTTATTAACAAGTCCTTTCACAAAGAGGGGTTTAAAACTATGGTTCTAATGAGTTCAAGAGTTTTTCAAGCTAATATGCCAATTTAGCATTTTATAAAACTTTCAAATACACAAGCTTTATAACAATTAATCATGCGAATAAAAATCCACTAACGTTTACTCGGTATGTGTACAAAGGGGTCACATCGTCACACAGATAAGAAAACGTTTCAAAAACATTTGATCACTACTCACGCTAATAATGGCGATAATAGGAGATGCGCAACAAAGTTTTCAAATAGACCACTACGATACTATTATTCATCATATCATGTTGTGTACGTAAAATAGTTTTATGTACTAGAACAATGTGTGACAAATAATTGCACAACTCCGGAAGAGGAACTTCATGATTTCAAACCCCAAAATTCTTTCTTTTACCCCATAAAATGACATGGAGTCAAATTTCTTACATGACCCACATACTCCATTTTATTTCTCAAACTTAGTAAAACGATAAGTGCTTGCGATTTGGTCAAACATAAAATAATTTAAATCGACTTCAACTTTTAGCCGCACGGATAACGCTCTTTGACCCAAAATGGTGGCTATTATGCCATGCATGCGAGTAAATCAATATAATGCATTGCGTGAAACAATAATGATAAAACTGACAATCAAAGAATGCTCAATGCCTCAGTTCAACACGAACCATCCTAGGTTTTTCATAAGTTTGCTCATACCAAAAGTTTAAATCAACTCACCTACTAAGTTGTGCACGACGAGTTATACTTGTATAAAACTCAAAAGTGAACCCACACGACATTGAAACTCCCAAGATAGCATATGGGTGACATCCACCAACAAAACTCTCATGAAATAAATTTCTCAATAACCCATAAACCAACACAGGCAAAGAACTTAGTCTACGCATTTCAAGGTTCACCTATACGTCGCAAACGTCGTAAAATTATACTCCATTAAACTTAACAAAACTCACACAGAATATAATTCCCAAGAAAACTCAAACACTGAAATAATGGAAGGCAACTCTTCGTCCAAGGCCTTAACATATGTGGAGGAGATCCAATGTTAAGGTCATAAGTCGTAGTTACTTGTCCAAGACTCTACACAACGTCAAAATACGAACATCACAATATCTGAAAATAGCGTTAGACAACAATGAGAATAAAGAAAGTCTCAACAAAGTTTGCAACCTCATGCAATCAAGTAGTTTTATGCATATTTAAAATCATGGCTTAAAACCTTGTGTGTGCTAAACATCTTTCCAAAATTTCGTAATGTAATTCCACATGATGATTTGGAAACATGAGAAATAGTTGATGCAATACATTTTAGAAATAAATTTCGTGTATGAATTTAATCGGTGCTCTACGCCTCGAAACCACGCTCCTCAATTTCCTAGTTACACTATCGTCATCTAGATGCTTACATATCTTAAGGCAATACTCGAGGATTTCATCAGTTCACCTTCCAATTACTCCGCGAATAATGTCGATCCTATACGTCTATGGTTCTAATCCAACCAATAATTTCAACCTGAAACGGTCCACTCAATGCAATCATCATGCTTACTGTCACTCCAAGTGACGAATGCTAAAATCATCAACCTCTTCTAACAGTTACCCACTTAGAAACTCCTACACTAACCCAACGATCGACGCATCAAAGTACTCCAAGCATACACATGTAACTAGTAGGTTCACCATAACACTGGCCAGGTGCAATTATGAACGTACTGTACATGGTCATCCTTGTTACCCTCGACGTGTTTCCCTTTCTAGCAACTCCATCAACCTCAAATTATCCTATCTTAAAGTCTAATGGTGCAATCCTCTCTCTCAATCACTTAAAAGGACACTAGTTTGAGTCTAGTCATCCAAAATCAACACCTAATTCTCTCAAACTTAAGATCTGATACCAACTTGTAACACCCTCAAATTTGGTAAGAGAAGCTAATTAAAAATTTCGCTATAACATCAAGAAAGGGATAAAACTTCCTTCAACAAATCAAAACTTAACGTGCCTCAAATACAATTTCTATAATTAACCTCAATAAATATAAACTCCAATAAGATACAAGGACTATACCGGAGTCGGGTACTACATAACCGCAATACAAGTTGCTCTTCACAAACTAACGCGGAAGACTTCACCAAGCTACTCACGTCACGAGCACACAACTAGCACTTCTCTCTTCATAGTGTCACTATAACTATTCCCAAACTTAGCCTGTTGCACATGCCGACAAATAAAAAGGTTAGGTTGACGCCTAGTGAGTTCAAAATTTTTACACGAATAAACATAGTTAGAAGGGAAGAATGCAATTTAAATCATGATCTTTCCAAATGCTTTACTTTAATTACTAAACGACTCGTTTTCCGATAACATGCATTTTCAAAGATGAACACCTCAATGAAAATCATTCTTTATAAAATGTTGCAACCCAAAGCTCGCTCAAAAGGGGAATAGAGATCGGCTCCCAATTTGTAAAAATGCGGATAAAACTTTATATCCCAAAACACCAAAAACACGGGTGGGGCATAAAACTCAACTCATAAATTATGGAAGATAATCCATATAAATATAATATGCCACCGAAAACATAGGACTAAATTCAATACTCACGCGCCCATGAAATAGAATGAAATCCAAATGTAAAAACATGGACAATTAAATATCCAAAGTACTGATGGCTGACAACGGGGGAGACCCGTATCCATTGAGAGTGGAGGAATACAAAAGTATGTCACTCATACAATGTTAATCGCATGACACGTCTGACCCGAAGTCCAATGTCCCTGCGACTCCTCATCAAGTTTCACCCAAAGAGTCAGTTGATCTTAGTTTCTATCCTCATGGATTTTTACCACAAGGCTCAGCAACATTCGAGGGTTACAACCATGGCATTGCCCCAAGTGGTAGAGGTCCCTGTGCCTACCCACACAGGTAGCACCACCCCGGACTCAACCCTACTAGTGACCACTTGAAAGGTTAGGTCATAAAACATGGGTTTCAGAGTCAAATACCGCAACACCCAATTGACCATCAAAAACATACTGACTTACGTGCCTATAGATCCAATGCAACACAGTCTAACATTACATGACTACTCATGAATGACCAACGCACTCGAGCATGTAACCAACCTCAATATGCAACACGGTGCATTAGTACGTACATCATAATTGGGCTCTACATTGAGCCATTAAAACCGGACAATTGTCCCCAAGACTCTTTCAAGTCAACACCGAGCTAAAGTGCTCAAAATCCCTTTTGACCAATGATTAATGATTCCCAAATAATAAACGCACTCGACCCATGTTGTAACACCCTGAATTTCTATCCCATATGAAGAAAAGTGTTGTATTGGGTTAATAGGTCAAGGAAGAACCACATATGGAGTATGGCTATAGTGCCATGTGGTTGTGACATTTGTCACAATAGCACCAATGGTACTAAGAGTATGGTCGTCTCGGCTATAGTGCCATGTGGTTGTGACATTTGTCACAATAGCACAAATGGTACTAAGAGTATGGTCATCTCGGCTATAGTGTCATGCGGTTATGACATTTGTCACAATAGCACCAATGGTACTAAGATTATGGTCGTCTCGGCTATAGTGCCATGTGGTTGTGACATTTGTCACAATAGCACCAATGGACTAAGAGTATGATCGTCTCTGTTATAGTGACATGTGGTTGTGACATCCGTCACAATAACACCAATGGTACTGAAATTATGGTTGTCTCGGCTATAGTGCCATGCAGTTGTGACATATGTCACAATAGGAACAGCGATTACAAAGTGGTTGGTCGTCCCAACGAATGTGCCATGTAATTATGGCAATGGCAGGATAACTGGTATAATAGCATCAAATGTTTCGAGAGAACGGTCGAGGAATGGTTGGGATAAAGGTTGAGGAATGTCCGGGAGAACGGTCGAAGAATGGCCGGGAAAACGGTCGGGAAAGCCGTCGAAAAAGGCCTCGGTAAATTCCGCGCGACAGTGCCCGCTACAGTGACAAATGGAACTGTAGCGTGGCAGGGTCGCAAGAGGCAAGGGGGCCTTGGTACATTCTGTGCGACAGTGCCCGCTACAGTGACATATGGCATTGTCGCATGGCAGGGTCGCGCCAATCTCACAGTGCATAAAATAGGGATTTTCTTCATTTGGTCATATCTTGCTCATTTCTACTCCGTTTTGGGCGATTCAAAATGCTATGGTTTCTTTTTTGAGAGATTTCAAGGTTAAAATGTTAGTTTTGGGAAGATTAAAGAGTATTTGGTGGTAGATTGGAAGCAAAGGTCAAGAGCTCATCATCTTCACCTCCATCTTCAAGAATTTTGGGGTTTTATAGGTTTTCACCAAAACCTAAGTGGTGAGTTCATCCTTCTAACTTCTAAAAATTATTTTAAGATATAAATGCTTCATTGGTGATATCCTAGTGTTTTATTACTCCAATTTTGGTTTGGAAGATTTTGAGAAAAGTTAGGTCAAAGTAGGGTTTTTGGCCAAAATGGGGATTTTGATATAAGTTGTTTGGGGAATGGTTCTAAACACTTGAATATGATTATTTATGGTTGGAAATGTGTGGATCTAGGTTTTGGAAGGATTGTGCTTGTGGATTCAAGTTTCTTCAAGGAAGCTCAAGTTGGGGTAAAATCTAGATTTAGCCTAAATCTAGCAAGGTGAGTTCAAGTTGATTTGTGAAAATGTTGAACAAGCCAACATGTCTATTTTAAAATGTTTATGTGTTTACATGAAATTATCATTTGTCGAGTTATTTGGCGAGTTTAATTATTTGAGGTGTTTGATTTTATAAACCTTGTAAAACCCCCACATTTGGGACTTTTGGAGCATTTTGATAAATAATCCATTAAGGAAAATGTTTTAATAATGCATTGCATAAATGGAGATTATTTGGTAAAAATGCATTTTTGTGGTTGTTTGAAATATGCATAGTTCGTGTTATGAGACGTTTTGAAAGAGTCAATGATATATCTGTGTTTGGAAAATGATCCGTCTCAACCTAAGTTGTGTTGGATTTGGTCGTGTACCTTGGAGTAAGTGTTTGCATAAACGTTGGTCGAGTGCGTTTTATTGCATTTCATTTCCTTTGTCAATGAGTCATTTAGTTATTTGAGCATGTGGCCTGGTATTTTATTTTGATTGGGTTGTAGGATATTTGTCCAGCTTTGATAGCTCGACTTAGAGCTTTGGTTGCGATATTGGATGAGGGGCTCAATGTAAGGGTCATTTATGGTTGAAGTTGATATCCCGTGGGTGTACGTTTAAAACCACCGAGCCTGACATCCCTTGCGCTTGGAATCATTTTGTCCAATGATGGAACACTAGTTTTCCACATTGAGGCACGTTTAGGCATCGGATTGGGCTGTAAGTCCTACGTACTAGTACACGATATTGGATGAGGAACTCAACGTAAGGACCTTTCGTGGTTGAAGTTGACATTCCGTGGGTGTAAGTTTAAAGCCACCGAGCCTGACATCCCTTACGTGTGCTTGTTTTTTTGACTAGTCTTAACAACATGAAATGGGGCTTACTTTGTGTACCATCACATTTTATGGAATCGGGTCTCCCCCGTCACTGAAAAGTGTTGTTTTGGGTATTGTGTTTAGTATCCATGTTTTCGGTGACGTTTTACATTTACGGATTTTATATATATGATTTATGGGTTGAGTATTACGCCTCACCCGTGTTTTGGATGTTTCGGGATATAAAGTTTTATCTGCTTTTCATCTCTTGGGAGTTTGATTTCTATTCTCATTTGGAGTGAGTTTTGGGTTGAACTTAATTTACGAAAGAACATTTCATATTGGGATCTTCGCCCTTAAAATAGTTTGAATTGGAAAACGTTTATATTAGTGGTTACTTCGTCTAAA
Source organism: Arctium minus (assembly GCA_954870635.1). Lineage (NCBI taxonomy): Eukaryota > Viridiplantae > Streptophyta > Magnoliopsida > Asterales > Asteraceae > Arctium > Arctium minus. The sequence continues at coordinate 14,539,336 of OX941097.1, read as the reverse complement.
ATGCATATTATTGGACGAGTCATTTTCATAATCGAAGCTTATCATTTTGAAAGAGTATAATTTTAATTGCATCCTTCCTTTCAACGATATATTTATTCATGTTGAAAACTCTTGAACTCACTAGGCGTTAGCCTAACCTTTTTATTTGTCGGCATGTGCAACAAGTTCGGTTGGGAATAGTCCTAGTGACATTTTGAAGAGAGGAGAGCTAGTTGTGTGCTCGAGGTGTGCTTAGCTTGTTGAAGTCTTCCGCATCTGTCTGAGAAGAGTAAATAATGTTTGGGGTTAAATAACACCGACTTAGGTTTCTGTCCTTGTATAAGACTGGAGTTTTGATTGATGAGGTTTAATGTAGAATTTTGTTTTGGAAATGTATCAAGTTTTGATATATAGGAAGAAGAATTATCTTTTGTTTGACGTATTATCGAAAATTTTAATTAGTTGCTCTTTCCAAATTGAGGGTGTTACACATGTCATGCAAACACATGCTCCAAAATACTTGAGTAGACTCCAATACAATTTTGGTTGGAACAAATGATTTTCCAAATAGATTTATACTCTTTATCCTTTCAAAACGTCCCATAACACGAAAATCAACCATTTTACCCAAACAAACACTAAAAGCGTCTTTTTACCAAATAATTTCCATTTATGCAATGAATCATCAAAACACTATAAAATGACTTATTTTTTTTAAGATATCCAAAAATCCCAAATATGGTGTTTCCCAAGATTTATAAAATCTTACTTGTCCAAGTAGCAAAACTCATCATAGCTTTCAACATTTGATAATAATTATGTAAAACACATAAATACTCTAAAATAGACATTTTTGGCATGTACAACGTTATCACAAATCAACTTGAACTCACCTTGCTAGATTTAGGCTAAATCTAGGTTTTACCCCTAAAACTTGAATCTTCTTAGATGAGATCTTGAATCCTTCCACTAGCTCCAAGGTTTCCACAAGGTTTCCACAAGGTTTCATTATCACAACATTCACAAAGATTTACCAAACCTTAAGAATACAAAAGAAGATGAAGAACACCAAACCCTAACTTTTTAGATGAAGAGATGTGCAGGTTACCTCGATAAAAAAAACCTTGGATCCACCCAATATCTTCAACCCCTTTCTGTCTCTACTTGAAAAACTCCAAAAGACAAGATTATAGGTTCAAGAATCACCAAAATCGGATTTAGGAGGAGAAAGTTATGAGAGAATGAAGTTAGATCCCCAAAAATCGAGTTAAAAACCCTCAGGTCGTCCCCGTGGTTTGGCCCGTGGCTTGGAAGTCGCGGGGTAAACCACGCGCTTCCTCATAATCACTTCTAGCGACTTACGCACCCTAGGCCGCAGCCTAGGGTCGCCCACCAACCCGTGAGACCTTCAAAATCCCCCGTTTCTCGTGTTTTTCACGCCCGATTCAATTCCCGATAGTTCCATTATAAAACTTACCTGATTTCTAACTTAGATATTTATAGAGAGTTAACTTAGATATTTATAGAGAGTTAACAATTATATTAAATCCAAGAGAAAAGAGGATGTCGGGTTCATCGAGCTGGGTTGGGTTCAAATTACTCTAACCCACTTCCAACTAAATACATACGGTTTGAAGATTTTACAACTTGATTAAACATTCAGTTGCTTTAGGTTGACTTATTTCACTTTGGATTGGGTTGGCCAAGTTTTTTAGCACCCCTACTTCTAGTAACGCCTTAAAGCCCAACCCATAGAATAGTGCAAGAACTTATAAATCAAACTTAAAATCACAAGAGGTTAAGTTTTTGATAACCCACTAATTAAAAGCTAAAGATTACAAAAGGCTTACAATTTTTTTTATAATCTAACTAGAACGGGGTAGTTACAACCTCCATCTTACTTACTAGAGTTTAAAAACTTATAAATTTTATTTTATTTTTGTCAATGTACTAGAAGCGTACTCGCGCAATGCAACGAAATACATCACGATTTTAATGTTTTATTTTATTTTTTGTTTTTTTGTCGATTTACAGTACGATTTTAAATGGTCTGAGAAAGTGATAATGTTTTTTTTTATAAATTTGTTTAATTTAGACTTAATAATATAATGTTTTTATATAAAAAAATTAAGTATTTTTTGTTAGAATTCAGTGATTATGAGTTAGTTATTAATTCAAACATATAACTTTAGAAATTTGTATTAATGCATCATGACTTGTATTCTTGAATTTTAGATAATGTGTATTAATAAACAATATTCAATACATAAAAGTACAAAAACGACGAGCAAAAAATCAAATTGGTTCTAAAAATATAAAACCATAACTTATTACAATAAATTATAAATTTAAAAATACATCAATAATAATCGAATAGTGATATATAAGATAGTAAAACATAATCATTGAACTCAATTACAAACTTAGCTACAAAATATAATGTAATTTATTTTGGTTTAATAATATAATATTTTTTTTATAAAATATTCTGTTAGATTTTTTAATTATATTTTAGATTTTTTATATTTAAAATTTGATTTTTATTCTATATTTAATTAGGCTGAGAGTCTGAGAGTGATTTTAGGGGAGTTAAAGTGGTAAAATGATTTTAGGTGAGTTAAAATGGTTAGAGATAATGATTAAAAGTTAATAAATAACATTAAATGTAGTACATACAACTTTAATGGTTGTTTTTTAAGAGATTTTAAGTAATTAACATTAAATAGCGGTACATTAAGCTTTAAGACTTGTTTTTAAAAGTTTTTTATGTCTGCTTTATAATATAGTATAGATATAGATAAATGTTGTCACAAAGATGATCTCAAAATTCAAAAAACCAACTAATTATACCCAATATATATATATATAGAGAGAGAGAGAGAGGATCATACGAGAATGCTATCAATAAGAGAATAATTTCAGATCAATTATTTTATTAAATAATACCTTAAATAATTAATTTCTAAAAATAAATAAATAAAGGTAAAAAGGTAATTTAGTTAAATAAAAATTTTAGGCATTTATTTAATTTTCATAATTAATAATTTATTAATATTTTATTATTTAATTCATTTAAAATAAGTGTATTTAATTTTCATTTAAATAATTTATTTTTTTATTTAAAACAGTATTTAAAAAAATTACAATTTTTCATCAAAATCACATGTGATTTACAATAAGTTAATTTTTTTAAAATGTTTTTCTAATCATATATGATTTAAAATTTGAAAAAGAATATTTTAAATTAAACATTGAAAAAGAAAAATAATGAAACATAATCATATGTGATGTTTAGCAAACACATTTAAAATGTATAAGATCACATTTATTTAAAACGCAATTCATATTTTTTTCATCAAAATCACATATGATCCACAATAAATTAACTTTTTCAAAATGTTTTTCTAATCATATGTGATTTAAAATTTGAAAAACAATGATTCAAATTAAAATGTTGATTAATTGTGGATATCACATGTGATTTTTGACGAAAATTATAAAATTTCTTAAATAAATAAATTTAATAAAGATAAATATTTAAAATGAAAAACTAAATCACTATTAAAAAATCATGAATAAATACCTTAATTAAATTTATTTCATGATTTATATAGAAATAAATGAGTTCCCATATATAATATGTATACATCAAATGATACATATGTCTTTTTAGACGATTTTTAAGAAAATTTTATTTAAGGTATTATTTAGTGAAATAATTGGTCCAGATTTATTCTCTTAGTCTTTTAAATATGTATCATTCTCGTTTGAACCCGACTAATAATATGTATACATCAGATGACACATATGCCCTTTTGGGCGATTTTTAAGAAAGTTTTATTTAAGGTATTATTTAGTGAAATAATTGGTCCAGATTTATTCTCTTATTCTTTTAAATATGTATCATTCTCGTTTGAACCCGACTATATATATTAATATATATATATATATATCGATAATATATTAAAGGGTCCCTTTTCATAATTGTAAGTAACTACAAAATTTTCCCAAATATCAAAAAAGTTAGTGTTAATTAAACAATTCATATAAGTCAAATCTTGAGTTATTTTGGAATGGAGTGTTTTTTTTCCTTTTCTTGATGAGTGGTCATCACTATAAATTGCCTTCCTTGGCCCCCTCCAATTCATTCTCAAAACTTCTTCCTATCTCTTTCTTAATTTTTCCCTTTTATTATTCTCTAATCAAATATGAAATTGATGATCACAATGAGTGTGGTTTTATGGGCTTCTTTACTCATATTCCTCTATCTCTTCATCAAGATTACTTATCAAACTCTTACTTGTTACTTGCTCACACCCATACGTATCAAGAACATCATGGCTCGGCAAGGAGTCCGTGGCCCCAAACCCCGGTTCCTTATCGGTAATCTCTTGGATGTCGCATCTCTCGTCTCCAAATCCACCTCCTTCGATATTCCATCCATCGATCATGATATCGTCCCTCGTCTCCTACCTCATTTTGTCCTCTGGTCCAAAATATACGGTACCCACATGTACCCTTTAATTTTGAAATCGATCACTCGTAAGGAAAAAAAAAACTTGATCGATATCTTCGGTTATAATTGAGAAAATAAAAGAAAAGATATCATTGTTTTATTATATTAATCAACTTTCCTATGCATGAAACACTTTTATGATTATTATAGGAAAAATTAAGAAAGAAAAGATATATAATCAAAAGAATCTTGAATTCATGATGTTGGTAAGTAATAATATCATACACAATTTAGGAAATGAAAGGAAAAGGGTTATATATTTCATTAAAATAATGAATCTTGATGTGAAAAAAAAAGTGATTTTTAATTAGTTTTAAGAAAGAAAGATTGAGAAATTGAGATTATATAATTAAAATATATATATATATATATGTATATTTGCAGGAAAAAGATTTATATATTGGAATGGTACGGAGCCTCGGATGTGTTTGACGGAGACGGAACTGATCAAAGAGCTTTTGGTAAAGCACAGCACTATTTCTGGTAAATCATGGCTTCAACAACAAGGCTGTAAGCATTTCATTGGCCGTGGCCTTTTAATGGCCAACGGCGATGATTGGCACCACCAACGTCACATCGTTGCACCTGCATTTATGAGAGATAAACTCAAGGTACATATACATACATACACTATACATCTATGTCTATATATCTTTGTTACTGCGTTAATTAATTGAAGATGATCATTAAAACAAATTAACTTTTTTACGTAGAGTTATGCTGGTTATATGGTGGAATGTACGAAAGAGATGATTCAATCAATGGAGAAAGAGGTGGCCACCGGAAGGAGTGAGTTTGAGATCGGAGAATACATGGCTGGACTCACGGCTGATATCATTTCTCGAACCGAATTCGATAGCAGTTACGAAAAAGGAAAGCAAATATTCCATTTGTTAACAGTTTTACAACAGCTCTGTGCTCAAGCTAGCCGTCACTTATGCCTTCCCGGAAGCCGGTAATTAAGCCACTCAATCCATCCATATATACATATATATATATATATTCTTTATTATTTTCAGTTCATTTTTAGTTAACATGATGTTAATTTTTGTGTAGATTTCTTCCGAGTAAATACAATAGAGAGATAAAATCATTGAAAATGGAAGTGGAGCGTTTGTTGATGGAGATTATTCAAAGTAGAAGGGATTGTGTAGAGATTGGAAGGAGTAGTTGTTATGGGAATGATTTATTGGGGATGTTGCTTAATGAAATGCAAAAAAAGAGAGGTGGGAATGGATTCAGTTTGAATTTGCAGGTGATAATGGATGAATGCAAAACCTTCTTTTTTGCTGGCCATGAAACCACTGCACTTCTGCTCACATGGACCATCATGTTGCTAGCCAGCAACCCATCTTGGCAAGATAAGGTTCGAGCCGAGGTTCGACAGGTCTGCAATGGTGGTTCACCTTCAGTTGAACATCTTTCCAAGCTCTCAGTGGTATATATGCAATTAATCTCATTAATTAATATACTATATTATAAATATTAAGATTTTTGTTTTTAAAATAATAAGTGTATGTATTTTACTTTTTTTTTTCTAAGGTTAAGACAAAGTTTTTGGAAACTTCTATTATAACGTTTTCCAATATAAGATTAATCAATCAAATAAACAAAAAAATATTTGATACTTTTGGAAACTTCATTTCAAAATTAATTCATTTCTAAAAGAAAAAAAATTGGAAATAAATTTAAAAATATAATTTTCTATATATAATAAAATTTTACATTCTAAAATAAGTATAACTTTAGTTTATCATGATCAATTCAAGATGCTATATATTTTTATTACCATCACCACATAACTAATTTGCATAATAAAATATATTTTTAATGCAAATTTTAAGTCATCTTAAATGTTTTTCTTTCGAAAAGTAAATCATAATGGGGAAATATCTTGCTTAAAATATGTGGAAATAAGTGATATTTTTACTTTTTTGAAAATGGTTTTTAGTTTTTGATTATTATGGAAATTCAAAAATAATAGTAGTAGTTTGACTTATATGTGTTGGACTCCAATAATTAAATGCGTTGAAAAATTGTCACTGAAAACTATTACGATTTAAATATACTCGAGATTCTCATGCATTGTTGTCCGGTTAACAATTGAATTTTTTTTAATTAATTTTGAACAAATTCAAAATTGATTTTAATAGTTATCAACTCTAATGGTTTGGTAGCCAAACTCAATTACATATTCATGAAAGAATTTTTTTTTAATACGTAATCAAACTAATAATAATTTTGTTTTATAATTTCTAATAATTGCATTTTAGCTGATCAAATATCTTATTGTTAATTGAATGCAGTTAAACATGGTGATTAACGAATCTTTGAGACTGTATCCTCCAGCATCTGTACTGCCGAGAATGGCGTTTGAAGATATAAAACTAGGTGACCTTCACATTCCGAAAGGATTGTCAATTTGGATCCCCGTGCTAGCCATACACCATAGTGAAGAGATATGGGGAAAAGACGTGAATGAATTCAACCCTAATCGGTTTGCCTCCAAGTCATTCTCCCATGGACGCCATTTCATGCCGTTTGCAGCCGGCCCACGTAATTGTGTCGGCCAATCTTTCGCCTTGATGGAAGCCAAGATCATTTTGGCCATGTTAATATCCAAGTTCAAGTTTACGATATCAGACAATTATAGACACGCACCCGTTATCGTCTTGACTATAAAACCAAAATATGGGGTTCAAGTGTGTTTGAAGCCCTTGGAAGAATGAGAGACATGTTGAAGTTTGGTGATAGAGATTGATCAATTTTGACTCTTTTTTGGGTTGGATTTCAAGAAAAATATATGCCTATTTATTTTATTTTATTTTTTGTTTAGTTCTTTTGTGAGCTAATTAAAAATAGTTTTTGAGGGAGTGGAGAAAGAATGGAAAGAGATAGAGATGGAGTGATGATTGTAATGATCAATTAACTCAAAGATATGTTAATAAAATGAGAAAGAAAGAGGGGAAAGATTTTTTTGCTTTATATGTGGTTATTGACAAATATTGTTTAGATAAGTCTATAAAAATAAACATAATATCTGATTAAAAGTAATTCAATATAAATACTATATTAAATCAAACTGAGCTAAAACTAAAATATAACATATAATAAAATTGTTCGAAAATCATATTGATAATAATAACGGATTGGTTTCGAATGGAACCGAATCCAAGAAGTTTGAAAATATTAAATAAAAAATAAAAACTTGGAATAATATTGTTTCCAAAAGAAAAAAAAAACATGGCACACATCGGTTGGTATTTGGCAAATCAAGTCGAACTAAGAATTGTTTTTAAAAAAACTTAGAAGCTAAAATTCAAACTAAATATAACTGGTTAAATTTTTACTACATTGACGTATTGGTCTATTTCTTAATAAGTTATCTATAAGTTCATGTGGTTTGCTCACAACTAGAATATGGCCCTTCTTTCAAAATAAGTATGCGTAACATCCTTGTGGTTTGCATTTCATTGCATTATGGGTCCATATATATATAGGGAGCGATCAATTGGAAACCAGTATTACATTGAAAACTTTGGAAACCGAAATCAACCAATCAGTGAACTTCTTTTTTTTTTTTTTTTTAATTGAAAAGGTTATTTTTGTTTTTTACATTATTTCATAATATATATGGTAACTGTTATTATTATTATATTAATAATTATTTAATTTTAATTTAGCTTATATATGGTAATAATAATCATTGATTAATTTAAAAATGAGATATTTAATTTAGGTAAATTATTTAATTTTAAATTAGCTTATATATGGTAATAATGAAACAATAATGCTAACACGATGAACCTGATGAATCTATTTTCATATACGGATATGCAACTTAACAGGTAATGAAACAAAAATGGGAAGTTAACAAAAATGACACAAATTCATCATGTTTCATTATGAAACAATAATGCTAACACGATAAACCTGATGAATCTATTTTTATTATGAAACAATAATGCTAACACGAACCTGATGAAATCTGTAATCCAATGAAATCTGTTCCACAAATTCATCCTGTTTTATCACAATATTAGATTGCGTGGGAAATTTTATAATAAAATGAAATTAAAAAAAATTCTTACATTTTAAAAGAAAAATAATTTTTTTTGATGAAAAAACAAATGCTCATCGTTTTCATCGTAAAAAAAAATAACAAAATTTAGATTGCGTGGGAAATTTTATTTTTGGTTTCAAGTAATCTAAATAAAATAAACATTTTGTAACATCCCAAAAATTTCAAAAAATTTAAACTTTTAAAAATAACCATTCAATTGCATAAGACACCATTAATAATCCAAATAACCGTTTCGTTTGCAAACTTAAATAATAAACGTTCACATTTAAACTAAGCAGTGGAATTAAATTGTTTTTAAGTATAAATTAAATCTCATGACTGCAAAGAGCCCTTCGTACGCGCCAGTGTGTACCGTCACGCCTTGGAGCCACTAGTACCTGAAACCACAATTTATAGGGAAAGGGTAAGCACAAAGCTTAGTGAATTCAACACCACATACAACACAATTATATAACATTACCCCTAAACAGGTAGATACACATAACCAAGTATACATGTCAAAGAACGCATCCTTAACAAGAATACTCACACCAACCCACCTAACCAAGCAACCATAGTTCTACGTAGTGAGTGAACTCACCTCAAAAGCGATGTAGAAATCTCGAACGATCACACGAGCTAGCCAACTCCAAAATCACTTCTCGACACCTAAGTAAGCGCTATATAGTGTCAATTTGAAACCCGAGACCCTTTATTATAAGCATAAAATTAAACGGGTGATATTTCTTCTTTTCGGCCTAAACTGCAGGTCTGTTCGAGACCTGTTTAGCCCCTTCTAGACCCACAAATCTAGAGATCAATTTTTACAACCAGATATGTCTAGATCTTAGCCTTCCAGGGACATATTATACGCATTCTAACGATTTTCCTACGATTTTATATGATTTTTCTAAAACTGAAGCGTCAATCTGTCAGATTCGGACCAGCTGTAAAAATGACTATTTTGCACCTATCTCGAAGCTTAATCAGGTTTTAGCTAAAACACAAAAAATGTGCCCGACTCAGAAGGTGAACCGTTGGAACCAGTTTCGTCTCAAACCGAGCTACGACGGAAGAGTTATGGCTGACGCAAAACAGTGGCAGATTGCACATTTTCACATAAACTGATAACTTTTTAAAACGGTTAAGGGTTTTCGGGTTTGCAACGAGTCCGGGTTTTAGAGTTTGCAAGGGTTGTACAAGACCACGCACCACCCTCTGCCACCACCGAGTGGTGGTGGTGGTCGGCGGCGGCCACCGGCGGTGATGGCGTTTTTCTTTGGTTTTCAACGCCGAAACGAAAAAAAAGAAGAGAAAGAGAAAAGAAACCTTATCTCTCGAGAAACGCGACTCGACAGCTCTGTATCTCTCTCTCTCACTCTCGTTCACACCGGCGGCAAGCAGCGGTGGCGGCGGTGGGGTCTTGGGAAACTCACGGCGCAAGGGAGGGAGGAGGAGAGAAAAAAAAGGTTTTTCTTTTAGCCAAATAGGTTTTCCTTGCTTAAATATCAAGACCATGAGGAAATAGAATCGGTCCTCAAGGGCCGGCACATGCAACCTTTACCAATTGCCAAATCTAGTCCCTCGCTATAAAGTCTTGCCAAAATTTTAACGCACAAAAACTTGGATTTTTAAATATTTAACCCCTACGGACATAAAACATATAAAAAAAATTAAAACCGTACCGGGACACGGGCTTTACAACTCTCCCCCGCTTGGCTTAGACTTCGTCCTCGAAGTCTCGGTCGGCAAATAACTCGGGATAGTTCTCGCGTATCTCCTCTTCGGGCTCCCACGTCCATTCTGAACCCTTTCGATGTTGCCACTGGACTTTCACCAATCCAATGACTTTGTTGCGCAAGGTCTTCGTCTTCCTCTCAACGATAGCTATCGTCTTCTCCACATAGTTAAGCCTTTCATCAATCTGAATGTCCTCAAGATGAATCACTGCAGACTCATCCACTACACACTTCCACAATTGGGAAACGTGGAAGGTGTTGTGAATTAAGCTCAGCTCATCCGGTAACTCTAAGCGATAAGCTACCTTACCCACTCGAGCAATGACCATGTAAGGTCCAATGTAACGGGGCCCTAACTTTCCCCGCTTGAGAAATCGGATCACCCCTTTCAGGGTGACACCTTCAGAAGAACATAATCCCCGACTTGAAATTCCAAATCCGATCGTCTCTTGTCGGCGTAGCTCTTCTGCCGGCTTTGTGCAGTGACTAATCGATCCCGAACCATCTGAATCATCTCAGTCTTCTTCAACACAACATCGGTGCTCCCCAACACTCGATGGCCAACCTCGGCCCAGTAAATGGGCGTCCTGCATTTCCTACCATATAGCACCTCGTAAGGCGGTCTGTCGATACTGGAATGGTAGCTATTGTTGTAGGAGAACTCAGCTAACGGGAGATACTGATCCCAACTACCACCAAAGTCAATAACACATGCCCGCAGCATGTCCTTGAGTGTCTGAATAGTACGCTCACTCTGCCCGTCGGTCTGAGGATGAAACGTTGTACAAAAATGCAATCGCGTACCCATCTCACCCTGAAACTTCTCCCAAAACTGAGAGGTAAAACGAGTATCCCAATCAAAGACAATTGAAACTGGCACCCCGTGCCTGGTCACAATCTCTCTGATGAAAATCTCCACGAGCTTTTCCGCCGAGGAGCTCTCTCTGATGGCCAAAAAGTGAGCGCTCTTAGTCAGACGATCGACAATCACCCAGATAGCATCATTCCCGCGTGGGGTCCTGGGAAGTTTAGTGATGAAATCCATCGTGATCTGCTCCCACTTCCATACCGGAATCTCTAAAGGCTGCAATTTCCCATGCGGTCGTTGGTGCTCTGCCTTGACCTTCCGACAAGTCATGCTTACCTCTACACATTTGGCGACATCCCGCTTCATGCCGGGCCACCAATAATCCTTTCGCAGGTCTCGATACATTTTTGTGGCTCCCGGATGAATCGAAAACTTAGACTTGTGCACCTCGTCCAACAGTATCTGCCGATTCCCACCAGTGAAAGGAACCTAAACTCTACCTTGTCGAGTCAATAACCCTCGACTATCCTGGACAAAATTCGGGATTTCTCCCGAAACCCTCTCATGTTTGGCATTCTTATCTAGTATTGCCACTTTCTGAGCACTACCTATCGACTCGAGAAGAGGTGCAACCACCGTCAATCGTTGACATAAACCCCGCAGTGGTTCACCAACCGCATGTCGACTAAGTGCGTCCGCGACCACATTCGCTTTATCCGGGTGGTAAAGTATCTCGCAATGATAGTCTTTTAACACATCGAGCCACCTTCTCTGACGCATGTTGAGATTCTGCTGATCCATCAGGTATTTGAGGCTCTTATGGTCAGTGTAAATCGTACACTTGACACCATACAAATAATGCCACCAAATCTTGAGAGCAAACACCACCGCTCCCAATTCTAAGTCATGAGTCGGGTAGTTCGCCTCATGAGGCTTCAACTGTCTCGAAGCGTAGGCTATAACCTTACCGTGCTGCATGAGCACGACACCCAAGCCCTGATGGGAAGCGTCACAGTACAACACCAAATCCTCCATGCCCTCTGGCAAGGTTAATACCGGAGCCTCGCATAACCGTCTGTGTAGCTCCTCGAAAGCCCTCTGTTGCTCCTCACCCCAGCTGAAAGCCACAGATTTCTTTGTCAAACGGGTCAACGACAACGCAATCTTGGAGAAATCTTGGATAAATCTCCGATAGTACCCCTCCAACCCTAGAAAACTCCGTACCTCGGTGGGAGTTTTCGGCACTTCCCACCGCATCACCGCTGAAATCTTGGCCGGATCGACCATAATACCATTCTGATTCACGACATGTCCTAGGAATTGGACCTCTCGTAACCAGCATTCACACTTGGAGAACTTAGCATAAAGCTTCTCCCGCCTCAAAACATCTAAAACCTCTCGCAAATGCGTCTCGTGCTCTTCCTTTGTCTTCGAATATACGAGAATATCGTCAATGAGCACGATCACCGACCGGTCCAACATCGGGCTACATACCCGGTTCATGAGGTCCATGAACGCTGCTGGTGCATTGGTGAGCCCAAAAGGCATCACCACAAACTCGTAATGGCCATAACGCGTGCGAAAGGTCGTCTTCTCCGTATCCTCACTCCTTACTCACATCTGATGATATCCCGACCTCAAATCAATCTTAGAGAACCACGTGGCTCCCTAAAGTTGGTCGAACAGATCTTCAATCCTTGGCAGAGGATAACGATTCTTCATCGTAAGCTTATTCAGCTCGCGGTAGTCTATACACATTCGTTGAGACCCGTCCTTCTTCTTCACAAACAAAATAGGGGCTCCCTACGGTGAACAGCTCGGCTTAATGAACTCCTTTTCGTGAAGTTCCTGCAACTGGGCGTACAACTCCTTCATTTCCGGTGGAGCCAGGCGATAAGGTGCCTTGGCCACCGGAGCAGCACCCGGAACCAGATCAATTCGAAATTCTACCTGTCGCTCGGGAGGTATCCCCGACAAATCATCGAGAAACACATCGGTAAAATCCCGTACGACTGACACATCTTCCGCAGTCTCCTTTCCCTCTTCAAATCGCGTGTCTAACACATATGCCAAGTATCCTTGCCCACTATGCTGCAAATACCTCTGAGCCCTCGCAGCTGAACATATCGCTGAATTCCGTCTAGGCGAGTCTCCCTGAATCAACAGTTCTCCCCTGCTTGGGGTTCGAACTCGCACTTGTTTGTGACGACAAACAATCTCCGCATCAAACGTATCCATCCAATCCATGCCCACACTTGAAGCATCCATCAGTTCTCTTCCCACTAGCATCCCTAGGCTTAAACCCACCGCTCCTTGGGCTCGAGCGTGAGTCCGTGAACCTTGACTTCTTTGGTACAACAGAGATTGGCGTCACCGCCTGTGCCGCCTTTCTCTTCTTCGCTTGAGTCTCTAACTCGAGTTCCCGTCTCCGGGCAACCTCCATCATCGCAGTGAGTGAAGCATATTGCGCAGTGCTCACGAACTCCATAATCTCGGTACGTAACATGTCCTTGTATCGAGACATCTTCATGTCCTCCGAAGCAGCATACTGAGGACAGAACAGCGCCATCTCTGTGAACTTCCGGTTCATCTCCTTCACAATCTCTGTCGTCTGAGTGAGCTCTAAAAACTCCTTCGCGATCCTCTCCATCTCTATCGGGGGCACGTACTCTGCACGGAACCGGGTGACAAACTCCTCCCAGGTCATAGTAATACGTTCAGCCAACGTCAACGCCGTAGCACACCAATCCTTCGCTCCGTCACGTAGCAAATTCACCGCGAAACGAACCTTTAAGTTGTCGGGGCAGCCACTAGTAAAAAAATGCGCACTCCATGTCCGATATCCATCGCATACTGATGATCGGATTCGGGTCTCCTTTGAACTCAAGCGGAGCACAAGCAGAGAGATCCCGATACTGAAACTCTCGTGTACGCGGCTGTCCACCTGCCGGTGGTGGAATCGCCGCAATGCGCTCCTCCAACAGAACTACCACTTCGTCGCGGATGGCAGTGATAATCTCGGGGATCGCCTCCCCGATCGCATGTGCCACCTCAGCAGCAATCATCTCCCGGATCTGCTCCGCAGTGATCCCGACACCAGAGTCTGGCTCGGCAGTGTTGTTCCTCCTAGTGATGGCCATTTCTAAGTAGAAATTACGAGTTATTAGTACATAATAACTCACTCTAACGACGCTCACACTAAACTCCTTGGATTCCTCGTGACTTTACCCGACTCAAGCATTGATCCTGTGCTTCTAGTAGTAGGAGCTCTACTACTACCTTCCACACCTATCATTGCTCGTTCTGAGTCCCATCCCGAAGTGTCCAAGTAGTTTCTTGCCGATAACTATACCCATATGCCCGTACCAGCATATGTATACACTCTTTCTAGCTTCCTAGGAATTCCATCCCAAAGCACTACCCTTGCTATAACGAAATCCCTACTAGTCATAACGAGTTACCTCGCGAATACCCCGTCACATGCAGCGTGAAACAAATAGACACTCGAATACAAGATCTTATCCTAGAACGGTTGGACTCAAACAAGAGCTGCGCAAAAGAACTAAATCAAATATTCTAGGGCTATGCGATTCTTACTGCATACAACCTATAGGGCATTCACTGAACAACCTACCATGACTAGCATAAATTCCTATTAGCAAGCAATGAACATACAACACAGTGCAAATAGCACAAGCAATCTAGCATGCATATTGTTAGGTCTGATTTTATAGTAATCATTGTATTTATAGAACATGGTCAATACTGTGTTTAGGGCTGATTAGTATTGTATCTGACCAAGGGTATTTAAGTCCCTTTGGTCTTTGTCTTGTGTAAGTTTCACACACACTATTCAATAGAATTTTTACTTTGCGCTCCAAAGTTCTCTCTCTCTACTTTCTCTCTCTAAAGAATTTAGAGATCTTGGTTTATCAATTGGTATCAGAGCTTGCTAGATCTTGAGAGAATTGAGAGATTGTTTACTGAATCTGAATTAGTGATCGAAATCGAAAATTTGATCGATTTTCTTGAATTTTTCAAGAAAATCTCGTTTTCTTGATTTCTCATCAAATTCGGATGTGTTTGTGATTGAATTGCTTTGAATTTTGTGTCTTTTGTTTTGTTTTTGATAGAAGATCGTTGTTAATTCATACTATTTTGCAAGAAAAACGGTTTTAGATCATCAATTTTGTGTTTTTTATGATTTTCTGGAAAAACTCGGTCTGCTTACTGTTTCATCATTGATTTGAGTTTTATTGTGTTTTAATCGAATTTGTTTGTTGAAAGGTGTTTTAAAGTTGTTTTCGAAACTCAGAGTATGCTTTTCTTCCATAAATTTCTTGTTTTCATTTGATTTTGCTAGTTTTTCTTGAGTTTCTGCGGTTTGCGTTTGTTCTTACAACTTTGCGTTTCATTCTTATGCTTTGCGCCTCATTCATCATACCTTGCGTTTTCGGTTCACATTAGACCCGCAAAGTTCATTGTGCGTCTCAAGTGTCACACGCAAAGTCAGGTTCTCGGATCTTACTATACGCGTAAAGTTCACTTTGCGTTTCTAGTTAGACCCGCAAAGCTTCACTTTGCGTTTCTAGTGTGACCCGCAAAGTTCCACCTTGCGTTCCTCAAGGCACCCGCAAAGTTCACTTTGCGTTTCTTGTTAGACCCGCAAAGTCTCATCTTGCGTCTCCCTGTCTTAGTTTAAAAAAAAGTCTGGAAATTTTTTTTAGTGTGTCATCTAAATTTTTTTTTCTTTTTAAACTTTGTGTCATATCAAGTGTTTTTCAAATTGTCAATTTTTAATATTTTTTTGAAAATTTTCAATTCAATCTGATTTTTGATTTTCTGATATATAGTTTGGGACGGTCATTCACTTCAAGTTGATTATGTTATCAAGATGTCTTTGCAAGCACAGATCTACAAGAATGCCCTCATGATGTCTTTGGGGTCTGATACTCGTCCACCAGTACTAATCAATGAGAACAAATTCGAACAGTGGCAGAATCGGTTTATCAACTTTATTGAAAGGCAACCTAATGGGGATAACATGATGAAATCTCTGTATGAGGGTCCTATGGTGAGGAAAATGAAAGTTATTCCAGCTACTGCTACTACTCCAGCTACAGCAGTTGAAACACCTTTAAGTGAATATGACGAAAAAGAGCTATCAAGATATAAAGCAGACAGTCATGCTAAATCAAATCTGATTCTTGCTCTTCCCAACTCCATCTATAACAGAATCGATTGCTTCAAATATAACCCTATGCTGATGTGGACACAACTTGAGAAGATTATGCTTGGTTCTGCAATGTCTACTCAGTTACGACAGACCAGATACATAAACAACTTTGAAAAGTTTCAGGCAAAGGATGGGGAAAGTTTGAAGAGTGTGTTTGATCGATTCTGGGCTGTTATCAATGATCTTTACAAGATTAAAGTTACCAAGACTGAATTGGAGGCTAACTTGAAGTTTCTTAACGCTTTACAACCTGAGTGGAATAAAGCATGTCATAGAATGAGGAACGATGTTAGGATCTCAACAATGCAGATTCAAGAACTGTATGAGATTTTGCTGACTGATGAGAGTTTGGTACTGGAAAAGAAGGCCAAACTGGATAAAAAGAACAAAAAAACAGTTGATCTGGTTGCTCTTCTCACGATGCAACTGAATGAACAAGCGTTGTCTGATAACGCTTACACCGGGTCAACTGATGACGATGGAGAGGCCTTACAGAAAGCTATGATTCTTATCTCCCAACACTATCAGAAGAAGTTCCAACCTAGATCGGGTTCCAACTCTTCTCGTTTCTATTCCGGTCCTAAAGTAAAAGTACCCGAGCCAAAGACTGCTGCTTGCTACAACTGTGGAAAGTCGGGTCACATCTCAAAGGAGTGTAGAGCAAAGAAGGTTAAGGACTCAACTTATTACAGAAGGAAATTGGAACTGGCTGAGAAAAGAGAAAGTGGATCAGCTTTGCTAGCCGAGGAAGAATTCTGGCTGGATTATTCCGATGATGAAGCATCAAACGTCGAGATCGCTCAGATGTGCTTGATCAGAAATGATCAATCAGATGATTCTGATTCTGATGCTGATGAGGTATACTCTGAATTTGATTACAAATTTATTACCTCTCAGTTTGATATTATGATAACTGCTTTAACTGATTTGCGTTCAAAGATTTTATCTGAAAAGAATCTAAATTCTGAAAAGTCAGATTTGATTGACAAACTGAAAATTTCTTTGAAAGATGAAAAATCCATTTTAGAAAATACTAAAGACATCTTTCAAAAGAAATTAGATGATTTGGAAAATTCAAATAAGACTTATCTTGAATCTTTGACGGCTATGACTAATTTAAAAGATGAATTTTCAGATAAAATAAATAAGTTAGAAGAAAAGCTTTATCGAAGAGACCAATCTGAACAAACAATTTATATGAACAAACCGAGGAGTGAAGAGGCTTTAAAACAAAGGTGGGGACTTGGTTTTGAAAATCCTCATTGTTTAAACAATGCGATTGAAAAATCCCCAACTTTATATAAATACGATTATCTGACTCTTGCTCATTATGCTCCTCAATTTAAGATTGATTGGATGAATGAGAAGCAAGTGTTAGAAATGGAAAATGAGAAAATAATATATAAAAAGAAAAATGAAATTCCTTTTGTTTATACGTCCGAAAATGCCAAATATTTTCCGGAAAAATTAAGAAGAGGAAGAAGAGTTTTAAATGATATATCTTCTGTTAAATCTTCAGTGTCTAATGATTTTGTTCCTTCTTATGCTCCTGATTCTGATAAAGGAAATATTTCTCCAATCATTTATGATTCGAAGAAATATACTTCTCCGTTAATATTAGAAGGAAAAATCATATATCTTGAAGATCAGATAGAAGATCAAAATATTTTGAAGAAAATTGAATATGATATTATTCTTTCTTTCATGACGTCTAGTCTTGAAGAAAATTTATTTTTTCAAAAATTAGATTCCATTTCTAGCATATCTTCTGATTCTAAGGAAAATAAAAAGGAAATTTCAAATTTTAAAATCTTTTCTCAAAATAATTCAGACTCCGAGGCAAATTCAGATTTATTAGTTGATCAGATTGGTTGCTTGGATAAATTTATTTCTTCTGATTTAAATATTAAGTCTAAAATTCTTGATGATTCTTTTACGCTAAATGATCAATATTATAAACCTAAGCGTAAAAGAAGACGGTCAAAGAAGTCGAATAAAAACGAGATACAGTTCTTTCTGACTGTTCTAAATCTTCTGATATAATTCTTACAGATAGGGCTTTGAGCGCTCAATCCAAGAAGCAGATCTGGAGAGCGAAGCCAAAATCTACTGATTCTATGTTTGAGGGAGATCGATATGTAGACAAACTTTATCATAGTGATTCATTTGCTATTTGTAATAAAGTTTCAAAATATTCTATAAAGCAAATGTTTCAAATTTCCAAAAATGTCTCACATTCGTCTTCTGATTCTAGTTCAGATGATCATGCTTTCTCTTCTGATGGTTGTGATTATTTCTCTGATCATATTCCTCATGCTTTAAATTTCAATTCTGATCATTATTTCCCCATACGAACTGCAACTAACAAACACGAGCCCAAATACAAGTGGGTACCCAAATATTTATCTGATTTAAAGTTGCAGGCATCACATGTTAAGGGGGAGTAAGAGAATATTGGCTTCTGAGTAATTCAGCTCAGGAACCGTACTTCATAGACTCGACTTTTAAACACAACAGTTTAGAACTCGTTCTTCAATGATTAAGCTTCTGACTTAATGAGATACTGTGAGTACATCAATTTTATTTCCGCTGCATATATCTCTGATAATGACGGTATTCCAGTTTTTCTCAATGTTTCAAGAATCTGAGCTTGTTTATCTAACTCATGAATTTGTATTACCCAAAATTTTCTTTTAATATGAGACACAAATTTATTTTCTTCAATGTAAAAGATGAAATAGTTGAATTTTATTTTGTTCCAATTAAATATTAATTAAAAGCTTAAACCTTTACAAATTTTATTCTATAAAGTAAAGTTTTACATTTTTTCTTTCATTTGAATAAAATATGTGTCTAGGATAAATTTTCAAGTTCTTTTGTTTATATTAAAGTTTTTATATGGTCAAATTTCAAGTCTTACAAAAGTTGAAAAGTCAGCAACATGTTTGAAATTTTTATTAATGCTTTAAAGATATGTGAGTCGGAATTTTTATAGTTTACTTTGCTTAGACTACCTAAATGATCAGAATTATAGATCGGAATGAAAATATGGGCTAAACATTTAGACGTTGATCTGAGACTACCTAAATGATCAGAATTATAGTTTACTTTGCGCGTCACACATAGAACGCAAACCTTGCTTTGCGCTTCCTGCATGGAACGCAAACCTTCTTTGTTTTCTCTGTTTCTTTGATTTTGCAGATCTTTCGCTGTCTCGTCTCCAACATTTGCATGACCAAGTTGATCAAGATCATCAAGGTCATGAGGGGGAGAAGTCAAGGAGAAGTTAAAGAGACAAAGAGTTCAAAAGATTATCTGCTGATCAAGATTCGCTCAAAGATTCCATTCACTCAGCTATTTCAAATTCTTTTGCTGTTCTTGCTCCGAAAACCACAGTTCATTCAAGATCATTCAAAAGAGTTGTATCGTCTTGAGCTTAAGCAGCAAAGAAATTTTTCAATCTGCAAGATGCTGAGAAGAATTTTTTTTCTTAAAAGTCAGAAAGCTTCTGAAAGTCACTTTGTTGGTCCGTGCTATTATAGAAGACAATTTTTGAAGACCAAAGCGCCAATGATTACTAAGGGGGAGATTGTTAGGTCTGATTTTATAGTGATCATTGTATTTATAGGACTTGGTCAATACTGTGTTTAGGGCTGATTAGTATTGTATCTGACCAAGGGTATTTAAGTCCCTTTGGTCTTTGTCTTATGTAAGTTTCACACACACTATTCAATAGAATTCTTACTTTGCGCTCCAAAGTTCTCTCTCTCTACTTTCTCTCTCTAAAGGATTTAGAGATCTTGGTTTATCACATATCCCTATGGAAAAAAAAAACAATAACTACACTAAGTATTGTACCTTTTCCCTTGGCTCCGACTGGAAAAAAAAAACATGGCACAGATCGGTTGGTATTTGGCAAATCAAGTCGAACTAAGAATTGTTTTTAAAAAATCTTAGAAGCAAAAATTCAAACTAAATATAACTGGTTAAATTTTTACTACATTGACGTATTGGTCTATTTCTTAATAAGTTATCTATAACTTCATGTGGTTTGCTCACAACTAGAATATGGCCCTTCTTTCAAAATAAGTATGCGTAACATTCTTGTGGTTTGCATTTCATTGCATTATGGGTCCATATATATATATATGTATATATATATAGGGGAGCGATCAATTGGAAACCAGTATTACATTGAAAACTTTGGAAACCGAAATCAACCAATCAGTGAATTTCTTTTTTTATTTTTATTTTTAATTGAAAAGGTTATTTTTGTCTTTTACATTATTTCATAATATATATGGTAACTGTTATTATTATTATATTAATAATTATTTAATTTTAATTTAGCTTACATATGGTAATAATAATCACTGATTAATTTAAAAATGAGATATTTAATTTAGGTAAATTATTTAATTTTAAATTAGCTTATATATGGTAATAATGAAACAATAATGCTAACACGATAAACCTGATGAATATATTTTCATTATGAAACAATAATGCTAACACGATGAACCTGATGAATCTATTTTTATATACGGATATGCAACTTAACAGGTAATGAAACAAAAATGGGAAGTTAACAAAAATGGCACAAATTCATCATGTTTCATTATGAAACAATAATGCTAACACGATAAACCTGATGAATCTATTTTTATTATGAAACAATAATGCTAACACGATGAACCTGATGAAATCTGTAATCCAATGAAATATGTAATCCACAAATTCATCATGTTTCATCACAATATTAGATTGCGTGGGAAATTTTATAATAAAATGAAATTAAAAAAGAATTCTTACATTTTAAAAGAAAAATA
This sequence comes from Arctium minus, assembly GCA_954870635.1. NCBI lineage: Eukaryota > Viridiplantae > Streptophyta > Magnoliopsida > Asterales > Asteraceae > Arctium > Arctium minus. The sequence goes on along the minus strand of OX941097.1, from coordinate 14,518,166 downwards.
TTTTTTTTTGATGAAAAGACAAATGCTCATCGTTTTCATCGTAAAAAAAAATAACAAAATTTAGATTGCGTGGGAAATTTTATTTTTGGTTTCAAGTAATCTAAATAAAACAAACATTTTGTAACATCCCAAAAATTTCAAAAAAATTGAACTTTTAAAAACAACCATTCAATTGCATAAGACACCATTAATAATCCAAATAACCGTTTCGTTTGCAAACGTAAATAATAAACGTTCACATTTAAACTAACCAGTGGAATTAAATTGTTTTTAAGTATAAATTAAATCTCATGACTGCAAAGAGCCCTTCGTACGCGTCAGTGTGTACCATCACGCCTTGGAGCCACTAGTACCTTAAACCACAATTTATAGGGAAAGGGTAAGCACAAAGCTTAGTGAATTCAACACCACATACAACACAATTATATAACATTACCCCTAAACAGGTAGATACACATAACCAAGTATACATGTCAAAGAACGCATCCTTAACAAGAATACTCACACCAACCCACCTAACCAAGCAACCATCGGTCTCCCCGATGACATACGATAACCGTGCACGTATCCCTCGGTCCCACCGAGTTCCTACGCCACTCGTGTACACAATCCTCGGTCCCACCGAGTACTCGGTCCCACCGAGTACTCGGTCCCACCGAGTTTACATGACACCCAAGGTCTATACTAGACACAACCCTATCTAGTACCACACAACAAGTAATACCACATAGCACAATGTGAACTACAGTAATGTAAATATAATCATAGTTCTACGTAGTGAGTGAACTCACCTCAAAAACGATGTAGAAATCTCGAACGATCACACGAGCTAGCCAACTCCAAAATCACTTCTCGACACCTAAGTAAGCACTATATAGTGTCAATTTGAAACCCGGGACCCTTTATTATAAACATAAAATTAAACGGGTGATATTTCTTCTTTTCGGCCAAAACTGCAGGTCTGTTCGAGATCTGTTTAGCCCCTTCTAGACCCATAAATCTAGAGATCAATTTTTACAACCAGATATGTCTAGGTCTTAGCCTTCCAGGGACATATTATACGTGTTCTAACGATTTTCCTACGATTTTATATGATTTTTCTAAAACTGAAGCGTCAATCTGTCAGATTCGGACCAGCTGTAAAAATGACTATTTTGCACCTAGCTCGAAGCTTAATCAGGTTTTCGCTAAAACACAAAAACTGTGCCCGACTCAGAAGGTGAACCGTTGGAACCAGTTTCGTCTCAAACCGAGCTACGACGGAAGAGTTATGGCTGACGCAAAACAGTGGCAGATTGCACATTTTCACATAAACTGATAACTTTTTAAAACGGTTAAGGGTTTTCGGGTTTGCAACGAGTCCGGGTTTTAGAGTTTGCAAGGGTTGTACAAGACCACGCACCACCCTCTGCCACCACTGAGTGGTGGTGGTGGTCGGTGGCGGCCACCGACGGTGATGGCGTTTTTCTTTGGTTTTCAACGCCGAAACGAAAAGAAAAGAAGAGAAAGAGAAAAGAAACCTTGCCTCTCGAGAAACGCGACTCGACGACTCTGTATCTCTCTCTCTCACTCTCGTTCACACCGGCGGCAAGCAGCGGGGGCGGCGGCGGCGGTGGGGTCTTGGGAAACTCACGGCGCAAGGGAGGGAGGAGGAAAGAAAAAAAAAAGGTTTTTCTTTTAGCCAAACAGGGTTTGTCTTGCTTAAATATCAAGACCATGAGGAAATAGAATCGGTCCTCAAGGCCCGGCCCATGCAACCTTTACCAATTGCCAAATCTAGTCCCTCGCTATAAAGTTTTGCCAAAATTTTAACCCACAAAAACTTGGATTTTTAAATATTTAACCCCTATGGACCAAAAATGTTTACAAACGCATTATTTACATAAAACATAAAAAAAAAAAATTAAAACCATACCGGGACACGGGCTTTACACATTTGTAGTCATATTTGAGACACAAAATCAAAATACATATTTACCCTTTTCATCTATTATTTTTATTTATTATTAATAAATTAATTAATTTACTACCATATATAATTCAAATGAATCTTAACCATTGATTATAAAGATCAATGGCTGAAATTTGGTTTCCAATGTTTCCAATAAAACTTGGTTTCCTATATATATATATATATATATCCCTAATGGAGTTAACTTCGATACTTAAATCAGGGGCATTTTTGGTAATTTACTTATTAATTAAAATATTCTTCTTAAATAATCAATTATATGCTACCACATGTCCCCACCCTTCCCTTTCCCTTTGATGTGTGACATGCAACATCGTCCCTTTCTTGAACCTCATCCTATCTTTCTTTGCTTGCAAGTACCGCTTGAAATCCACTCGCAGTAGAGATATTGGAAGAATGGAAACCCAAACCCAATGGTAGAAATATTGGAAGAATGAGGTGTTAGTGAATGCCCAAAAATTAATAATATGATGATTGTAACTTTGAGTTTTATTTCATGAAATTAATAAATAAAAGGTATTGCCTATTTTATTATGTCTATATTATATTTTGTGTTTTATTATTCATAATAAATAACCTTAGAATAATGTATTTTAAATGTCCCTAATTAAATATTATTTCGGGTTTAAGGTTGAAGTAATATGATAATAACTAAAGTATGTAGGGATTCATATAGAGATATCGAATCTGCATATGGATACAAAATGGAGATTTTATGTATCGGACGTGACTCATTATGAGAGCATTGCATTGGATGTCATGTGAGTGTCAAAAGTGTTTCTCATGTGGTCAATGTACATGTAATTATTTGACTTGAGAACATGGTGTTTGTTATGCGTGAGTGGTGTATTTTGACATTTATTCTAATCATTCTGTAACTGGTGACAGAATGATAGTTGGGTATGTTATAAACTACATGGTAGAACTAGCATGTATCGATATAGGATTTGTCTCTTCTTTATGACGGTAGTGATGTCTCTGGACCCCTTGATAAATATATACTGAGAAAATGAATGAATGCTCAGATAATTTATATAAGATGTCATTATCTGTTTTATCAGTATATTAGGGGATCAAGAAACTAGAGATCGGGCCTAACGAGAATGACACATTCAATGTCTCGTATTCAATCTAGACATCAAGGACAAAAGAACTAAATGTGTAAACTAAAATTAACTACAAACCGATAATTTGTTATATCACCGATTCTCGTCATTTGGGTGACGGTGATGTATTGCTAGATACCACTTAACGTTTATAAATATAAATACGATATTTATATTTATTACCAACATGTCGAGAACTCATTGGGTCACACGCTTTGAACATTATCCGAATAAAGAGTTTCAATAATTAAAATGTTTAATTATTATATCTGATTTTGTAACACGTGTAAATTTGTGTAAGTCCAGATTCCCAACTTGTCCGTTTTGCGACTTTTATGCGTTTCTTTATACTTCTATACGTTGTATCTTTTCCCTTTCGTCGTCACGCATGTTGCGGGTTCAAAATCTCGTATTTTCGGGCCTCTGTACCAGTGGCGCGACTGTGCCTCGCGATAGTGACAATGCCACTATCGACAGGGCACTATCGCGAGAGGAGTACCAATTGCGGTACATATGGCGCGATTGTGCCCCACGATAGTGTAACTGTCATTATCGCATGGCACTATCGCGAGCGGGGTCTGACGCTTTAATTAGACCAGCTCCGAAAATGAGTCTTTTTACCTGATTCTTGAAAGGAAGCAAAGTCGTTTTCTCTGCAGTTCTTTGGTAAGTTCCAACCCTAGATCCTCCCTCCTCATTAAATCTTCCAACAACCTCACTCTTATTCATTTATGGTGATTACTCTAGGTGATCTAAGGTATCTTTGGTGAAGACTTCTCCTCCTCAAGAGCTTGTGTCATCTCCTCTACATCTAGAAATTTGCTAGGGTTTAGAATAAACCCATTGTGAGTTCATACTTCCTTTTATCTAAACTTTATACACATTAAAATGCATATTTGGACTTCTAAGAAACTCCTTGTTTACATGTCATTGTTGATGAGTTTTGACCTAACTTAATATTTTGGAGATGTTTAGGGTTTCTTACTATTTTGCAAAATAACGAAATAATCCATGTCTTGGAACTACAATATGGGTGTTTTTTATAATTTGAGGAGTAAATGTTCAACTTATGGCATTTTGGCCAAGTTTATGTTTTAAACATATTATGAGTATTTTGGTTGAAAGTGGTACTTTGTGAAAAGGAAATAAATAGCTTAAAACTTAAGGAAGTCCATGTTAACATTAAGATGGTTTTATAATTTGGAAATGAGAAAATAGCGTTATGCTTCATGTTTGAGCTTTGTATTTTCTTATCAGCAGTTAACCATAAAAATGTGATTTGGAAACTAAGTGGTACTATGAACTATATGTTTGATTATAGTTGGTCACAAGTATAATTGTGACAAGTCTAGACTATTACTAGTGGATCCATAAATATAGAGTCGACTTATTATTTGGGGATAACTCCCGTATGTAGCTAGTTGAGACATTGGACCCTAGAGGGCAACTTGGTACGGTTATGTGGGACCGGATACTTGTCGTGGGTCGTAAATGTAAATCCTAGTGAATGAGCATGACTAGAGATCATTGGGTGCCCTCCCCCACATCTTAGTACGAGTCGGCGTGTTCGTGGCCTTGATCCTAGTATGGTGAGCTCAACAACTTGGAAAATGGTCTACTTTGTGTTTCGCCACAATCCTTGGAAAATCGGGTCTTCCCGTCATCGCAAGATGTATTTTTGGACCGCAAGGTCAAAATGTGTTTATCAAATCATTTACAAAGGCTATTGGTGAAAACAGGTTTACTTATGTTATATTTAACTTCCTTATCGAATTGTCATATAAACTGTATGTTCTCACTAGGCTTTAAGCCTAACAATTTTTCTCAAATGATGTGTATAACAGGTTTCCTTAGTGGCAGGTCGTCAAGGGGTTGAGTGAAGAGCTTGGTCTTTTGAGGGCATTTTTGGACGATAGATTATTTGGGGACTTGGCATTTAAAACATTTATTCATTTTTGGTATTGGTTTGACAACCTATGTAATCTAGATACAAATGGTTTAGATTAGTTTGTTGTCAATTTCCCATGCATCTTATACAGGTTTTGTAAACACATATACTTGTACCCATTTTGGGTGGTTTGATCCAAATACAAACGCTATATTGCCGAATTTTCAATTTTTAAAATTACCCGAATTATTAGGGTGTTACAAGTTGGTATCAGAGCTCTAGTTTAAGTGAACTAGGCATAAATGTAAGATGTCTAGACTTAGACTGAGTATGTTAGGCAATGATTTGTGAGTTGGGTAGAACTTCTAAGATGGATTAGTCTTAGAGTCGACAGAAGTTATGTTCATCAAACGTTGTGATGATGGTAACAAGAACTCTTATGTATTATATGTTCATAATCTCACTTAGCTAATGTTATTATGAGGATATTTTACGTGAGTGTACTTAGTTTTCTAATGTTATGACAATTGGTAGACGTAGTAGTACGTTTCTTTCGTGCTTACTCCAGTTAATATCTTTCGTGCTTACTCCAGTTAATATCTTTCTTACTCTTTCTCGTGCTTGTGCGGCAGCCATTATTCTAGTATGGTGAACACTCGCAGTCGACCTTTAGACGATGGGAATGTGCGTGAAGATGTCTCGCCCGAGCGGAATCCAGTAGTTAGGGCAGTGTCCATCGTTCCTCCGGGTATGCCGCCTATATTCACGGGAGAAGTGGAGCAAGTGCCATGAGTAGAGTTGGCATCCACGAACCCGGTTGTTCAAGAGGCTAACCCTCAAGCTGACAGGATGGCCGACATTATGTAGATGGTGTCATCGGCTATGGAAAAGCAGCAGCAAGCATTTTTGAAATTGTTAGAAGATCGCGATGCCAATCTCAAGAGAAATGAGGCGGTTGCAGAGAACATCGTGGTTGGTTCTGGTCAGGGGATCAGAACGGTAGAGCACGGGATTGCGGGTGCTCAGAAAAGTGGAAGGAGTTGCACCCATAAATCCTTTCGGGTTGCAGGCCACCGGAATTCATCGGTTCTGACGACCCGGTTGTGCGTGTGAAGTGGATTCAAGCGGTCGAGCAGGCTTTTGGCTCGTCTGAGTGCGGTGATGACCAAAGGGTAAGGTTCGGTACTCAACTGCTCAGAGATACGGCGCTCACCTGGTGGAATGTCATCCAAACCACTCTCTCTCCTACCGTTTTGGCCCAACTAACTTGGGGCGAATTCAAGGCGAAAATATTGGAGGAATACTGCAGTGAGAGGACATGGATCGTATTGAAGCGGAGTTCCGGTCTCTTGAAAAGGGGAACTTGACGGTGAGGGAGTACACCCGTCAATTTATGGAGAAGTTGGGATTGGTGGGGCATGTGGCCTCAACTGAAAAGGAGAAGATTAAGGCTTACCTCAAAGGCCTACCGGCGGACATGATGTCGATGGTCCGTAATTCTAAAGCTTCTAACCTTCGGGAGACGATAGAGGAAGCTTAATTTATGGAAGAGGTCTATGCAAGAGGCAAGCTAGAGAAAGCGGTGGTGGTAGCAGACAAGATAAATTGGGAAGGAAATTCTGGATCTCATAAGAAGAATCGAACATTCGTTGGGAATCAGAATTTCAACAACCGTCAAGAGGCACGGTGGTGCCATAAGAGCCGAAGCAAGCACCATGGCAACTGTAATCCTAATTTTACCTCTTATGCCAAGTGTGGTAAGACCGATCATCTTGTTAAAGATTGCCCAATCAAGGGGATTGTCTGTTTTGAGTACAAGATGCCGGGACATTTTCGAAAAGATTGTCCGAAATGGAAGACGAGGAGTGCCCCGGAGAAGAAAGAGAACACTTCCAAAGTTCCTGGCAGAGCTTTCCAGATGACGGCCGAGGAGGCCAAGGCATCCACCGACGTGGTATTGGGTACGTTTCTTCTAAACTCCGTACCTGCTCGTGTGTTATTTGATTCGGGTGCTAGTTTCTCTTTCATATCTATTTCGTTTCGATAAATACTTGTCATGCCCACTAATAGTCTAGAGAATGCTTTAGTGGTCAAGATAACTAATGGTAGTCAAGTGTTAATCCGTGACGTCTTGAAAGATTGTATCCTTTGCATTGAGGGGAAGAAATTCTTAATCAATTTGATGCCAATGGTCATTGATGGGTTCGACGTGGTGGTCGGCATGGATTGGTTTGCAGACAATCATGCCAAAATCCTATGCACCAAGAAACTAATCCGACTCCATTTGCCGAATGACGAAATGGTGTTAGTGTATGGAGAAATAAGGAAAGGTGACGTGGATATTATCACCATGGCTAAAGCGCGAAAGTGTTTGGTGAATGGATGTTCATCCTTTCTAGCTTATGTGATAGACGCAAAACTCGAGAAGAAGAAGCTCGAGGACGTGAAAGTGGTGCGCGAATTTCCTGATATTTTCCCGGATTATTTGCCCGGTTTGCCACCCGATCGTCAAGTGGAGTTCCGGATCGATCTTATACCAGTGGTGGCTCCAATTGCGCGAGCTCCTTACCGGTTGGCGCCATCGGAGATGCAAGAGATGATGGCTCAACTCCAGGAACTTCTAGAGAAGGGGTTTATAAGACCGAGCTTGTCGCCTTGGGGAGCTCCGGTTTTGTTTGTCAAGAAGAAGGATGGCACAATGTGGATGTGCATCGATTACTGTGAACTAAATAAGGCCATGGTGAAGAATAAGTACCTACTTCCGAGGATCGATGACTTATTCGATCAACTCCAAGGAGCGGGTTGTTTTTCAAAGATTGATTTGCGTTCGGGATACCACCAAGTGAAGGTGAGAAATGAAGACGTTCCGAAGACGGCTTTTAGAACGCGTTACGACCATTACGAATTCCTTGTGATGTCGTTTGGTCTAACTAACGCACCAACGGTGTTTATGGATTTGATGAATAGAGTGTGTCGACCATTCCTCGATAAGTCGGTCAGTGTATTCATTAATGACATACTCGTGTATTCCAAGAGTGAGTCAGAACACGAGCAACACCTTCGCGAAGTCCTAGAAGTGTTGAGGAAGGAGAGGATGTATGCCAAATTTTCCAAATGCGACTTTTGGCTTGATGAAGTTCAGTTCTTGGGCCACGTTGTCACTCGAGACGGAGTGAAGGTGGACTCCTCAAATATTGAAGCAATGATGAATTGGGAACCTCCCAAGAGTCCGTCCAAAATCCGAAGTTTCTTGGGTTTGGCAGGATACAACCGGAGATTCATTCAAGACTTCTCCAAGATCGCTTCTTCCTTGACGGCCTTGACTAGGAAGAATGTAAAGTTCGTTTGGACCGAAACGCAAGAAAAGGCGTTCCGGACTTTACAGAAGAAGTTGTGTGAAGCTCCAATCTTGTCACTACCCGAAGGGTCGGAAGATTTTGTGGTCTATAGCGACGCTTCGAAAATGGGATTAGGGTGTGTGTTGATGCAAATAGGCAAGGTAATCGCTTACGCATCAAGACAACTCAAGATTCACGAAAAGAATTACCCTACCCATGATCTAGAGTTGGCGGCGGTGGTGTTCGCTTTGAAGCTTTGGCGACATTATCTCTATGGCACGAAATGTACTCTCTACACGGATCATAAGAGTTTGAAGTACGTCTTTGATCAAAAGGAGTTGAACATGAGGCAAAGACGGTGGCTCGAGTTGCTCAAGGATTACGATTGCGAGTTGCTTTACCATCCCGGTAAGGCGAACCTGGTGGTCGATGCGTTAAGTCGGAAGGACTATAGCGGAAGTATTCGGGCTACCATTTCGAGAATCGAGTTAGTGTCAAGCCTTATTGAGAAGATCAAGACATCTCAAGTGGAGGCATTGTTGGAAGAAAACCTCAAAGAAAAAGTCATGTCAAAACAACGTTTGCTCTTAACGGAAGATAGTCGTTGAGTGAAATTGTTCAACGGCCGTGTGTGGGTGCCCAAGGTTGGGGGCAATCGGGAACTTCTTCTTGAGGATGCTCACAAGTCCAAATATTTCATTCATCCGGGAAGTACAAAGATGTACCAGGACTTGAAGCTACATTATTGGTAGCCAGTGGTGAAGCTTGACATGGCACGTTACGTAGAGCGTTGTGTGACATGTTTGCACGTGAAAGTCGAGCATTAACGACTGTACGGGAGCCTCCAATCCTTTGAGATCCCCGAGTGGAAATTGGAACATATTACCATGGACTTCGTGACGAAGTTGCCTAAAACTCTTCGAGGTCACGATACCATTTGGGTAGTAGTCGATCGGTTGACTAAGAGCGCTCATTTTTTGCTATGCACGAGACTTTACCGATGGACAAGTTAGCAAAATTCTACATTGATGAGGTGGTCTCGAGGCATGTAGTACCCTTATCGATCGTGTCTGATCGCGATAGTCGGTTTACTTCGAACTTTTGGGATGGCTTACAGAAGGAGCTTGGTACGCGCGTGAAGTTAAGTACGGCTTACCATCCTCAAACCGACGATCAAAGTGAGAGAACGATCCAAACGCTTGAAGACATGCTAAGGTCTTACGTTATTGACTTCGGGGGTAGTTGTGACTCTCACCTACCTTTGGTGGAGTTTGCTTACAATAATAACTACCACTCGAGTATCGGAATGGCTCTGTTCGAGGCCTTATACGGGCGGAAGTGTAGAACTCTCGTATGTTGGCTTGAAGCGGGAGAGAAACAATTTGTCGGACCTGAAATCGTGCAAGATACGGCCTATAAGGTCAAAGGCATTCGGGAAAGTTTGAAATCGGCTCAAGATCGACAAAAGAGTTATGCCGATAATAAGAGGCCACCGATGGAATTCCAAGTAGGCGACTGTGTGATGCTAAAGGTGTCGCCATGGAAGGGCATTATACGGTTCAGAAAACGCGGGAAGTTGAGTCCCCGTTTCCTTGGACCATTTAAAGTGCTTAAGCGTGTGGGCTTGCAAGCTTACCAGTTAGAACTTCCTCCAGAAATGAACGGGATCCACAACACATTTCATATATGTTACCTTCGGAAGTGTTTAGCGGAAGAGGAAAGTGTTATCCCTCTTTCCGAGATTAGAGTGGACGAGGGTAACCGTTGTGTTGAAGAACCCGAGGCTATTTTGGAGAGAAAGTCAAAGAAACTTCGACATAAGGAAGTCACTATGGTCAAAGTGCAATGGAAGCATCATCGTGATGCCAATGTGACGTGGGAAGCCGAGGAGGATATGAAGCGAAGATACCCTCACTTGCTCGAGTAGTTGGGATTTCGGGGACGAAATCGATTCCTAGTTGGGGAGGATTGTAACACCTGTAAATTTGTGTAAGTCCAGATTCCCAACTTGTCCGTTTTGCGACTTTTATGCGTATCTTTATACTTCTATACGTTGTATCTTTTCCCTTTTGTCGTCATGCATGTCGCGGGTTCAAAATCTCGGATTTTCGGGCCTTTGTACCAGTGGCACGACTGTGCCTCGCGATAGTGACAATGTCATTATCGCCAGGGCACTATCGCGAGAGGAGTACCACTTGCGGTACATATGGCGCGATTGTGCCCCGCGATAGTGACACTGTCACTATCACATGGCACTATCGCGAAGTGTCATTATCGCGAGCGGGGTCTGAGGCTTTAATTATAGCTCTGAAAATCAGTCTTTTTATCTGATTCTTGAAAGGAAGCAAAGTCGTTTTCTCTGCAGTTCTTTGGTAAGTTCCATTCCTAGATCCTCCCTCCTCATTAAATCTTCCAACAACCTCACTCTTATTCATTTATGGTGATTACTCTAGGTGATCTAAGGTATCTTTGGTGAAGACTTCTCCTCCTCAAGAGCTTGTGTCATCTCCTCTACATCTAGAAATTTGCTAGGGTTTAGAATAAACCCATTGTGAGTTCATACTTCCTTTTATCTAAAGTTTATACACATTAAAATGCATATTTGTACTTCTAAGAAACTCCTTGTTTACATGTCATAGTTGATGAGTTTTGAGCTAACTTAATATTTTGGTGATGTTTATGGTTCTTTACTATTTTTCAAAATAACGAAATAATCCATGTCTTGGAACTACAATATGGGTGTTTTTATAATTTGAGGAGTAAATGTTCAACTTATGGCATTTTGGCCAAGTTTATGTTTTAAACATATTATGAGTATTTTGGTTGAAAGTGGTACTTTGTGAAAAGGAAATAAATAGCTTAAAACTTAAGGAAGTCCATGTTAACATTAAGATGGTTTTACATATATTTGGAAATGAGAAAATTGCGTTATGCTTCATATTTGAGCTTTGTATTTTCTTATTAGCAGTTAACCATAAAAATGTGATTTGGGAACTAAGTGGTACTATGAACTATATGTTTGATTATAGTTGGTCACAAGTGTAATTGTGACAACTCTAGACTATTACTAGTGGATCCATAAGTATAGAGTCGGCTTATTATTTGGGGATAACTCTCGTATGTAGTTAGTTGAGACATTGGACCCTAGAGGGCAACTTGGTACGGTTATGTGGGACCGGATACTAGCCGTGGGTCGTAAATGTAAATCCTAGTGAATGAGCATGACTAGAGATCATTGGGTGCCCTCCCCCACATCTTAGTACGAGCCGGCGTGTTCGTGGCCTTGATCTTAGTATGGTGAGCTCAACAACTTGGAAAATGGTCTACTTTGTGTTTCGCCACAATCCTTGGAAAATCGGGTCTTCCCGTCATTGCAAGATATGTTTTTGGACCGCAAGGTCAAAATGTGTTTATCAAATCATTTACAAAGGCTATTGGTGAAAACAGGTTTACTTATGTTATATTTAACTTCCTTATCGAATTGTCATATAAATTGTATGTTCTCACTAGGCTTTAAGCCTAACACTTTTTCTCAAATGATGTGTATAACAGGTTTCACTTAGCGGCGGGTCGTCAAGGGGTTGAGTGAAGAGCTTGGTCTTTTGAGGGCATTTTTGGACGATAGATTATTTGGGGACTTGGCGTTTAAAACATTTATTCATTTTCGGTATTGGGTTGACAACTTATGTAATCTAGATAGAAATGGTTTAAATTAGTTTGTTGTCGATTTCCCATCCATCTTATACAGGTTTTGTAAACACATATACTTGTACCCATTTTGGGTGGTTTGATCCAAATACAAATGTCATATTGCCGAATTTTCAATTTTTAAAATTACCCGAATTTTTAGGGTGTTACAGATTTGTATTGATTTAATCTGATTAAATAAAAATCAGATACTATTTATATTAGACATAAAATAAGTTTACTAGAGATGATATTTGTAAGGGAGTGATGGTGTATGGATAGTTTTTCACTCAAGTAAGGTGTAGGGATGGTGGTGATTTTATATCATACTTCCATCACCATATAAAATGTATGACATTTTACAAGAGTTTAGTCTTGCACTTCTCTCTTAAAAATCACCTAAAACTATATGTTCTCTTTTTTTCTAAGTTTTGAAACTGTGACTAGCATCACGAGAAGACAAAGAATTCGGATTGTTCGCGTGGATACCGTGGAGGCATCAAACTTTGTTTGTTGTTGTGATTCAAAATTTCACTAACTGTGAGATATAATTTCGAAACACCCAACTTATTCTAGTTCGTATGGGTCCTTGGAGGGTTATGGTTTTTTTTCCCGTTGTGCTTGCGATCCCGTAATCTAACATGAGGGACTCAAAAGCGCTGTATGTTTTCCCATTCACTTCGGCAACCTTCAATGGTGTCAAGCACCAAATGATATAAAAAATCGAGGAAAAAAAGGAGTTGTAGCGGTGGATGTGAGGAGATCATCGCTAAGTGAAGAAAAAAGGGAAGTGTAGCATCAACTGTAAAAGGATGGGGAGGGCTTAAGGAAGAAAGGACGATGTCGGCAGTGAGTGGCTGCAAGGGGTGGCTATCGCAGGAAGAGGGTTCGAAGTGGAGGAAACAACGTGACAGAAGGGTTACTGGAAGGGGACCAAGGGATTGTAGGAAAGGGCTTCAAGCAGTGTTATACGTGGGAGAAAGAACAATTATCGAGGACATGGAAGGCGGAGGGAGGGGGAAGAGAAGGACAATTGTAGACCCTTCAAGTTGGGGCATAGATATAACTGTTGGAGCCTAGTGATAGAGGGCTTCAAAAAGCAATTAACAGTGATCATTGAATAAGTTTCTTTAGCTTTAGTAAGAAAAAAAATAATTTTTTATGGGACGGTAGTAAGGATGAACATGGTGAGAACGCCTCTCGGGATGTGCCCTATAAGAGCGCAAGCCTTTTGGAATCCTAGTAGCTCTAGGTTTCCGTTTTCTTTAGGTAAAGTCTCTGAATATAGATGTTAATCTTGCTTACTACCAAACCGACAGCTAACCTTGCTTTTCTAACTTATAAGTGACAAACGGGGATTAAACCCGGACGTGGTGGATTCACAATCCACTGCCTTGACCACTTAGCGTACACCCTTTATGTAACACCCCAAAATTTGGGAATAACAAAAACTTTCCCAAAAGGGAAAAATGGTATATAAATGTGCCAAAGCACTGAGCCTCCCAAAATAGGGAATGAATAATCACCTGTTTAAGTACAAGTTAGAATTCAAAGTATGGGACTAACAACCTAGTAATCTAATCTCACTTGAAACAAGATTACAATTCGGGTGTCACCCAACAATTCCAAAATATAAATGCTTCTAGGAGTTGGTGTCTAAAAATCCCTTCCCCAAACTCTCTTTCTAAGCCCGACTAAACCTTCTTGTGACCGGCACCGCTAGAAACAGTGACACACAACACACCACACAAGTGTTAGGCCAAAAAGCCTAGTGAGCTTGAAACAAATAATTATAAATGGTAACACAATTGAGGTTATTATATAATTCAAATGATACAATGGCAATTGGAGTCAATAGGGGAGACCCACAACACCAACCAAGTTCCACCCAAAGAGTCGAGATACCTTAGTGTCGACCTATTACCGTCGACACCCAAAGGCTCGGTATATACGAGGGTTACAACGCAGGCATTGCCCCGTATGGCGGAGGTCTAGGTGCATACCCAGATGATGGCACCCAAGACTATGTCCTCCTAGTGTCTACTTGCCTTGGTTTATCCAACATTGAAACTTGTTTCCCAAGGGTAGCAATCCAAATCGGTAACATATACAACAATACGCACTAGGGCTCGTGGTCCAAACGTCACACATATATGACAAATGTTTCTCTTCACCTTATAACGGTCCATTTATCAAGTAGCATTCTATAAACATAAACCAAGCCAAGATATCATGGTATCAACATTTACATGAACCCATAAGTACAATTTAAGAGAAATAACATTACTAGGGCAAACCCATGTAAGATCATTTTAGAAACTAACCACTTCCTCTACTTTCCCCACCGTCATACAAGAACACATAACAACACATGTGAGGTTTTCATACTTAGCAACCTTATATTATCCACCCACTTTCATTTAAGATTTCTCCATTTTAGGTGACACGAGTGATTGATAGCAAACAAGCAAAATAGTAACAAAATGCAATAAGTGGAGTGTGTCAAGAGTTAAAGGTTTTAGAAACTCACAATCTAGGTTTTTTGACCAAAACCTAGAAAAGTTAGTAAACCCTAGAAATGTAGAGGATATGAGACCAAGACTTGATTTTCGGTTGAGGATCCACAATAAATGCTCCAACTAAATGCTTGAGACCCAAATCAATCACCCTACCACCCTTAGTTATGGAGTAAATGAAGAGAGATGGTAGAAGCAAGAAAATCGCCTCCTATAAGCTCTCAAGTCATAATAAATCTGAAAATGGGAAGAATGAGGTTGAAATCTGGTCAAAATGGGTTTTTAAACCATCAGGCGCGTTGGGCGATTGTGCCCCGCGACTTTGCCCAAGGCATTGTCATGAGGGCACCTCGCGGTTCCTCCCCAGCTCATGGTACAAAGTGAGAGATATTGCCTGACGATTGTCTCGGGTGTCATTCTCGCCGGTCACAACCACGGCAGGTGTACTGTAGGTTCTCGTCAGTTTGCGACCTTGCCACGCGGTAGTGCCCCTTGGTACTATCGCGAGCATTGTCGCCAAAACCTCCTGGCCCGCTGAAAATTTCCGAAATCTGATACTTTGGGCGTCGTTGCTTGCTTTCGATCAATATTAGATTAAAGGAACTAACTTTCGAGAATAAGGTGGAAAGGTTATAGGAGTTGGTTAAGACAATACTTACCGAGATTTTCGGGTGTTACACTTTAAGTGTTGGTTCTTCTAGGGATAGATCTAGTTTTCTATGATCACTTGCGTAAGTATGAAAGCAGAGATTAAGATATGATAGGGGCGAGAAATAATGAGTTTTCAGTATGCTAACATGAGTATTTAATAGAGTGGTATTTGAGCTCATAGATAAGAGTCATTCGAAGCTCCAAGTGGTCGTTTTTTTCACATGAAACTCTAGTGAATGAACTTAAAGAACCACATATTTTGACTATTTTGTACATCGAGAGATCGGAGAATGGTTTGCACTTTGCTTTTTTCATAATCTAAAAGGCAACCTCGGGAATCGAACTCGAACCCAATATAATTAGCTCATGTTGTTCACAAGTGAAGGCACTGAATGGATCACTCTTAGGGGTTGTTTGTCTTTAAAAAAAGCCTCTTAATGGGTCTTAAGTCTGAATCGTTTAGAGTATTTTACACACCACCTCTTATTAATCATAACTAAAATAAGACTTCAGGCTTTAGACCTCTTAAAAAACAAACGACGCCTTAATGTCTATCAGGTGAATCACTCCTGCTTGATCGCGACTGTGATCTATGGCCTACAATCCATTTCCCGGCTTCGCTTGCACTATTTGCACTTTCCTATTATGTGCAGAATATCGAAAAGAACCTCTTGGATAAGTTTTGGGCCTTGGCTGTTGTTGGGGGATACCTTATATGGCTCCTGGAGATGTTATTGGCGGAGAAGATGGACGGTGGTTGTCATCGTTGGGGAGGAAGACAAATATGACATGGTCTTTATTTGTTCACACACACACACACACACACACATATATATATATATAGGGAGAGGTTCATTTGAGAAATGCTAAATATATGAGAAATAGAGAAGTAATCCTAGTCTTTCATTCGGTCAAGATCGGCTTTGACTGGTCAAATATTGCGTCTTTGACTGGTAAACAATTACGGCTTTGACTGGTCAAAAGTTTTGACTATTCCAAAAATAGAAGGACATTTTCGTAATTTTTACAAATACACGGGACGAGTTCATATATGAACCTGTATGATTCACATATAAACTATATGTTCATATGTGAACCAGTGTAATTCACAAATGAACTCTTTTAACTGATTCATATATGAATCTTTGCGATTCATATATGAAGCAGTTAACTGATTCACATATGAACCAATTAACTGTAGGTTCATATGTGAATCAGTTGAACTAATTAACAGATTCATATATGAACATTTGTGATTCACATATGAACTAATTAACTGATTTATATATGAACGTATAGTTCATGTATGAATCATAAAGGTTCATGTATGAATCATAAAGGTTCATATATGAATCAGTTAAAAGAGTTCATATGTGAATTACACTGGTTCATATATGAACATATAATTCATATGTGAATCATACAGGTTCATATACTAACTCGTCTCGCGTGTTTTATGAAACTACCCCTCTATCCTCTAAAGACCACACAAAGAATTATCCGGTGCTTCACGATCAAAGACGCAAATGTTGACCAGATAAAGGGCTATGATCATTTCTTTATTTCTCATATTTTTAGCATTTCTCAAATGAACCTAATCCTATATATATACATATATATATATATATGTATGATATATAGGACGATAATCAAATGAGAACCAAAAATAGGTTGAGAACCGTGAAAACAAATCTAAACCATTGATTAATTTTAATCCATGGTTATTAAAGGCAATGTAAATTTTGAATAAATTGGAAGTGAAACAACTTTTAATTAAAACCATAGGATCAAAATTAAATTACGGCTTAGATCGGTTCTCACGGTTCTCAATCTTTTTTTGGTTCTCACATGATTTAACCTCTCTCTATATATATATATGTAGCTCCATATACAAACCCTCTCTCTGAATATTATAGTAGATGATCAGAGTTGATTAATTATGATTAACGTTTTAGATCAAGAAACAATCAAGATATTTATGAAGCTAGATATTCCTTAGACTAGATTGACGATTGAAGTTGATTTGTATGGTTTGTTCTAATTAGAGAGTTTGTATTTGAATCTCCCCCTCCCCCCTCCCTCTCTCTAGAGAGAGAGAGATAGATAAGAGATAAATTATATCTAATATAATATATTTTTAATAAGAAAAAGATAAACAAGGGATAAATTGACAAAAATGCCCCTGATTTAGGAGTCAACTTCGTTAGGGATATGATCCAAAACACAATTAAATGCAAACCACAAAGACGTTGGATGTACTTATTTTTAAAGTGAGACCATATATATATATATATATATATATATATATATATATATATATAGGTTCTTTCATTTGCAAACCACTTTTATGATGCAAATTTTGCTACCCTTGTAAATGCCATTGATATCATCAATCAAGGGTTGAGATTCATTTGAGTTATTTATGTTAATAAATTAATAAAAATAAGACGGAAGGTCATAATGGTACATTCCAATTCTAAATTCAAATAAGGAAATCGGATGATTTATTTTTTATAAAAAGATACCAAATTATTTTATTATAAATTCCTTTTTAATATATTATAAAATCATCAATATATTATTGAAGAAATAGTTTAACATAGTGAAACCGTAGTTTATCATTGACATAGTGAAACAGTAGGGAAATCATAGTGAAACTTTATTAAAACCATATTGAAACATAATGAAACAATTTCACCTCCAAAGAAAACTCTAAAACATATTTCATCATCTAGATGGAACCTTATTGCAACCATAGTGAATCATACTAAAACTTTAATGAAACCATGATAAAATATAATGAAACTTTATTATGATTTAGGGTTTATAGTGAAATCATAATTAGAAAAGAAAATCAAAAACAATGAAATCGGTGTTTACTTTTGAAAAAAATTCAAAACTTGATCTTCCATGTCAAAACGTCACAATTTGATATATATCCAAAAATAATAAATAAATAAAACGAAATCCATAATAAACAATCTAATCGGCGTGTAATATGGGAAAGAAAATTAATCTTCAATGTAGAAATGTTTATTATTTAGAATATATTTGAAAATTAAATAAAAACAAAAATACCACAAATAACACCCTTCAAAACAAATTGACCATTAAGCCCTCTCAATTAAAAAAATAAAACAAAATAACTACGAAATTGTGATTGGTTAGTTTAGGTGTGCAACATTTGCAATATAAGGGTAGTTTGTAAAAGATCTCTCCTCTATATATATAGGGACCTAATCAAATGAAAATTGGGTAATTTGTGATAACTGTGAGATCCGATGTTAACCACACATTTAGGATAATTAATACAAATTTTAAATAAATATCAAAAGGTATTTTAGTAAAAAAAAATAATCTAATTAAATTAAGAATTTCTAAAATCTCTCATTCTTTCTCTCATATGTATCCTCTATCTTTCTCTATCTACTATAACCTAATTTCCAAAATTTCTCCTTTCTTTCTCAAGATAAAATTGACTGCATCTCCACCACTCTCACCCTCACCACCGACCACCACCACCACTCCCACCCTTAGGTGTTGTTTGGTTCGTTTTCTGTTAAGACCTGAATGGATATAGTTGTCTGTATTGATAAAGTTGTCTGTTTGTTAACAGATAAGTTGTTGTTTGGTTGTTGTGCTGAATAAACAGTCTGAATATCAGAAATGACCATTTTACCCTCAATCTTTATTTTTGTCTAAATAAACTATTTGATAAAAATATTGAATAAATAATTTATAATTATAAAAAAATCAATTTAAGTATTTATTAAATAAAAACAACTTGAGAATGTTTTGGGATAAGATTTTTGTCTTGCTTTTTTGGTTCCACCAGATGTCACCCATCAAGAAAATTGACAAACTTCTTCAATTCCAATCCAATTACTTCACCATCCTCTACATCTTCTTCTTCACCTTTTGAGTTCCATCACTGGTTCTACCTATCTTAGCAGCAAGAAAAAAAAACTTTATTCCAAATTGAAGACAAAGAATCAAAGTTTAGGTTAAAAGAAAACAAAACCAAAAACCCTAGAATGATAGTGATTGATTACATTCTTCTTTTGCTATTTCAAAGAGGGACGATGGGACCACAAACACCTCCCTATTTGCTTCTCTAAAATGACCAGAAAGAGGTTGGTGGGTTTTTTTTTTATGATTTTACTGATTTTATTATTATTTTTTGTTGTAAGAAGAAGACTCAAAAGGAGGAGATAAAATCGAAGGATTTGAGCGAAGTGAAAGAAGAGACGCTGGGGATAAAATCGGAGGAGATAAAATCGAAGGATTTGGTGACGACAAGAAAGGTGGAAGATGGGGAGGAACGATTGTGAAGGAAGAGACGCTGCTCTTTCTTGTCTTTTCTGCTCTCTCTAGGCATGGAAGAAGAAAAAGGGTATGTTGGGAAAATATATGGATGAATGTAAAGGACTAACTTTTTATAGCTTACCGAATCAGCCACCTATTCAGCTATTAAGCCATTTCCAAACAACAATGTATGGCTGAGCGAATAAGCTATATCAGCTATACAGCCCATTAAGCCACAACCGAACAACCCCTTACTCCTACCATGACCATAGTGTTTATCAAATTGGGTATCACAACTGGTGTAATATGGGGTATCACAATGGTTTAGTAGTGGATATCACAATGGGTATCACAATCATGATTGTTTGTATGTATGTTTTTTTTAACATAAGGTATCATAATGTTTATCACAATATGTATCACAATTGGTTTTATAGTGGTTATCACAATGGGTATCACAATCATGATTGTTTGTATATATATATATATATATATATATATATATATATTTTAACAGTGCCTTTTTTAAGGTATCACATTGTGTATCAATGGGAATCCGGAGAGAGGGGAGAGATAAGATTTTTAGAATACCTAAAATGTCCTTTGATTAAATTTTTAGTCAAAATTACCTAAATTAATAATTTTCTAATTTATTCTTTAATATGTGGCTCAAATTGGATCTCACAGTTATCACAAATAGCTGAGTTCTCCCTTGAATGCCCCATATATATATATATATATATATAGACGGAGGTTCAAGGGAAAACCTCAAAAAAACGGAAAACTGAAGAACACCCCGGTAGTCTTCCATCTGGACGGTATGCACTTGTGTATACAGGTAATTATGTTGTTTTTTTTGTTTTTATGCACTTGTGCATATACACGTGTGCATGTTACAAATTACCTGTATGCACAAGTGCATACCGTCCAGATGAAGGGCTATCAGGGTGTTCTTCAGTTTTCTATTTTTTTTTAGGTTTTCTCCTGAACCTAACCCTATATATATATATATATATATAGAGAGAGAGAGAGAGAGAGAGAGACGGGTTCAAACGAGAATGATACATATTTAAAAGAATAAGAGAATAATTTTGGACCAATCATTTTATTAAATAATACCTTAAATAAAACTTTCTTAAAAATCGCCAAAAATGGCATATGTGTCATCTGTTGTACACATATTATATATGGAAACTCAATTATTTTTATATAGATTATGTAATAAATTTAATTAAGGTATTTTTTCATGAATTTTTTTATAATTTTTGGCAACATTAAAATAAATATGATTTAGTTTTTCATTTTAAATATTTATTTTTATTGAGTTAGTTTATTTAATAATTTTTTACAATTTTTCTCAAAAATCACATGTGATATCCACAATTAATCGACATTTTTTTCCTGAAAAAGACTCACTAATTTTCTTTTATGTATCATTATGTGATCTTATACATTTTAAATGTCTTGTGTTACAGATCACATATGATTAAGTTTTAATTTTTTTAATGTTTAATTTGAATAATTGTTTTTCAAATTTTAAATCATATACGATTAGGAAAATATTTTGAAAAAAAATTAATTCATTATAAATCACATGTGATTTTGATGAAAATTATGAATTACGTTTTGAAGTACATGTAATCTTATACATTAATTTTAATTGTGTTTTACTACAGATCACATGTGATTTTGTTTTCATTATTTTTTTTCAATGTTTTATTTGAATAATTGTTTTTCAAATTTTATATCACATATGATTAGGAAAATATTTTGAAAAAAAATTAATTCATTGTGAATTACATATGATTTTAATGAAAAATTATGAATTACGTTTTGAACTACATGTGATCTTATACATTAATGTTAATTGTGTTTTGCTACACATCACATATGATTATGTTTTTATTATTTTTTCTTTTCAATGTTTAATTTAAATTATTATTTTTCAAATTTTAAATCACATATGATTAGGAAATAATTTGAAAAAAAATTAATTTATTATGAATCATATGTGATTTTTATGAAAATTGTAATTTTTTAAATATTACTTTAAATAAAAAAAAAGAATTCTTTAGATGAAAATTAAATATGCTTATTTTAAATGAATTAAATAAAAAAAATTATTTAATAAAAAATTAAATCATATTAAATTTACAAATATAGTAAAACTAGAATATTAAATAAATAGCTAAAATAACTTTTATATAACAAAATTACTTTTATACTCTTATTTATTTATTTTTAGAATTAATTATTTAGGGTATTATTTAATAAAATGATTGTCCTAGAATTATTCTCTTATTCTTTTAAATAGTTAGCATTATCGTTTGATCCTTCCTATATATATATATATATATATATATATATACTAGTGTTGAGCCCGTGCATTGCACAGAATTATAAATTTTTTGTTGGAATATTGAATCGAGTTAAAATGAAACGTAATTTCTCTGTTAACAGTTAATGAAATACAATGTGAAAAACGAATGTATTTTCATAAGTGGTTAACTTGCATATATTCTTAATCGTTTGTGCAATAATATTGGTAATAGTTTTGTATTATATTATTTAAAATTCAAATGACATGTCTCACAACATATTTATCTGACTATTGACTTCAAGACCTCATAGTATTAGTCGATAAAAATAAAGATATGTATATATATATCTTATTCCCCTACTTCGAAAAATATGATTATGGGTTTTGAAAAATATAAACAAATCCTCAGTAAATAAAATAAAATATAAAAAAGTAGTTTTTCGAAGAAACAAAAATATAGTGGAATAACTTTTGTTCAGTTGCAGGTTCCGCCATTGACACCCGACCGTTCGTCTTCTTCTTGTACTCGGATGATACATAGAGAAACTATATATATTTATAGTGAATGTAGATAATATTTTACAATTTTTTATTTTTATTTTCGATTTTACATTTAAATGTAAATATATTAAAAATATGGAAGAATATTTTTATATCTACATCGTTTCTATTTTATTTTTTTTACACTTGGTTAATTTGGAAAGTATTGCGGAATTTTTATTTTAAAGAATACGATAATTTATTAGTGTATCTCGTTATTTTTTATTTTTTATTCATATCAACCTTCTTTTTTCTTCTTTTAATGCTCGTGAAAAAAAAATACGTGTAGATTTTATATTATCAAAAAAATACGTGTAGATTTTATATTATGCTAATATAAAATACGTGTAGATTTTATAAAATAAAATAGATTTTATATTAGCAAAAAAAATACGGAAGAAAAAAGAGTTTATATTACATCTCATTATGTAAAAAGGTTTTATAAAATAAAATATGGAAAAAGATTTTATAAAATAAAATATGGAAAAATCATTATGAGATGTAATATAAAAAAATACGGAAGAAAAAATATTTTATATTACATCTCATTAATATAGATTTAAATGTAAAATATACATAAAAAATAGATTATATGCTAATATAAAATCTATTTTATAAAATCCTCCACAAAAAAAAATAGTTATATTAATAAATGAGTATCCATTCCACAAATAGATGATTATGTGAGATACTGTGCTTGAAAAGGTTGTACCAAAGATTAAGAAATTGTAAATTAAGTAATTGACTTTAATTAGTTGTAACTTGTGCTTAAAATGTTGTAATTAAGAGTTTTTTATGTCGTTTTTAAAATATAGTATAGATATATATATGGGTGGATTCAAATGAAAACTCATTTTTCATTATGCACATGAGAACAAATCTTAACCATTGATCAAAATTTAGAAAAATAATCAATGGTTAATACATAATAAGGTTAATTGGGAAGTGATTAAGGACAAAATTGTAATTTTGAATCAATGTCTACCTTCTTTGACTTTTTATTTTTATTTTTAATTAAAAAAATTTACCTCCTTAAACTTTAAAATAATTTATCTTAAAAATTACTAATATTTTAATCAAACAAATTACATCAAAAAAACGAGAATTTCGTGCTCTTCGATATGACATCCATCTCGATATAGTTTTTTTTTTCGTTTTAACCATTTTTTACGTGAAATTCTATATACGTGTTATATTCATTATGAATATGCATGCACGTCTTCGGGTGTCCACATTCAGTATGAATAACAAACGTGAACGTTCATTCACTATTCATGATGAATAATACCGTATGCAAGATGAATAATACAATATTCATGATTTTTGTTTTAACCGTTTTTTACGTAAATTTCTATATATGTGTTATATTCATTATGAATATGCATGCATGTCCTCGGGTGTCCACATTTAGTATGAATAACAAAGATGAACATTCATTCACTATTCATGATGAATAATACAGTATTCAGGATGAATAATACAATATTCAGGATGAATAATACAAGAATCCATGATTCATGTATTATTTATCATGAATCGTGTATTATTCACCTTGAATGTTCTATTATTCATCCTGAATGATACATTATTCATGATGAATAATATATGAATGACCCGTGAAGGTGTAGACACATGACACACTCTCTTTTCTTTCCCAATTTACAACTGAATTTTGGTTTAATTCATTATGAATATGTTGCGCATCCCCGGATGTCCCACATTCAATATGAATAACAAATGTGAACGTTCATTCATTATTCATGATGAATAATATAGTATTCAGGATGAATTACACAATATTCATAACGAATAATACACGAATTCATGAATCGTGAATTATTCACCCAGAATGTTGTATTATTCATCCTGAATGATACATTATTCATGATGAATAACACATGAATGACATGTGAAGATGTGGAGACGTGACGCGCTCTCTTTTGTTCCTCGATTCACAACAAAATTACTCAATAGGTTCTCGATTCGTCTTGATGGGTGTTGGGTTAAAGTGTTGAAGAAACGTGATGCCTTACGACGTTGAAGAATGTGGTGTCGAGTTAAATACTTACGGTGTTGAGGCGTTGTACAAACTTGAATGTACATAAATATTCATAATGAATATAACACATATATAACATTTCACATAAAAAACGATTAAAAGGACAAAAAAAAAACTATATCGAGATGAATGTCATATCGAAGAGCACGAAATTCTCGTTTTTTTGATGTAATTTGTTTGATTAAAATATTAGTAATTTTTAAGATAATTTATTTTAAACTTTAATTGGGTAAAAAAATTTTAATTAAAAAAGAAAATAAAAAGTCAAATATGATAGACGTGTGTTTAAATTTTCTTCCATTTTTACCCCTAAACATTTTAAAATTAAAACTCTATTTAATATGAGTTGTTGGATCAAAAGAGATCGAGTGACTGAGATTTGTTCCACGTGCACAATGAAAATTGAGTTTTCATTTGAACTTTCCCCTCTCTCTCTCTCTCTCTTTATATTTATATATATATATATATATATGAGTGAATTCAAATGAAAACTCATATTTCATTGTGCACATGAGAACAATTATGGACCGTTGATAAAAAAAAAGCTGAATAGATCAAAGGATAAAAAACGCGGTGACAATTATGTAAATAAATTGAAAACTCGGTCCATGGCTTAATGAATATTTAGCGCGTAGGGGCAATTTCGTAAAAAATCTTTGACGGTTCAAAAAACGAAATTAAATCATAATCATGGTGCATAGCCTGCAAATACGGCTTATTCAGAAACTCTCTCTCACTAAAACTGCCATTTATCTACTAAAATTCTCTCACTAACTCTCTCAATAATTCTCTCTCTTAAACCGCCATTGTCGAAGATCATCAACGAAGAATTTTTGCTGAAAAATGAGCGATTCTATCGAAGAGCAAAGAGATCACATTCCGATAGCACAAGTTTTTGCAAGAGGTAACTTCTAAAACCTAAATATCTGTATATTTTGAATTGTTAGGGCTTGTATTAATTATTTACTGATTAACAATTACTAGATAAAGTTGAAAATATAAGCAATAAAATCTCATTCGAAAACCCTAAAACGGAAAAAATGAAGAAGAGACGTTATTCGAATAAATACTTGAAATAAAGAGTTATTATCTGAAAAAATGATTATTAGAAACGTTATTCGATAAACTTTACCAAAAACCAGAAATATTTTGTTAGATCTTGTAACAAACTAAATAAACGTATATATTCGGTAGGAATATCAATTATTCAGTATGAATATCAGTTATTTTGTTAGATATGTTTTATTCATAGTGCTTAAAACATATAAAGGTATACATTTGGTTGGAATATGAATTCAAAAAATTTGAAATAGTTTTATATTCATAGTGCATAAAACATATGAAATGTGATTGACTATTGATTCTGAAAATTTGTCCTCAAGCTCTGGAGGTCTGATATTCATACTGAATATACGACTTTATTCGGTTTGAATAAAGGTATACATTCGGTTTGAATATGACTTCAAAATTTTTGAAATAGTTTTATATTCATAGTGCATAAAACATATGAAATGTGATTGACTATTGATTCTGAAAATTTGTCCTCAAGCTCTGGAGGTCTGATATTCATACTAAATATACGGCTTTATTCGGTTTGAATAAAGGTATACATTCGGTTTGAATATGACTTCAAAAATTTTGAAATAGTTGTGATATTCATAGTGCATAAAACATATCAAATGTAATTATCTATTGATG
Organism: Arctium minus; assembly: GCA_954870635.1. Classification (NCBI taxonomy): domain Eukaryota; kingdom Viridiplantae; phylum Streptophyta; class Magnoliopsida; order Asterales; family Asteraceae; genus Arctium; species Arctium minus. Next base: position 14,492,086 of record OX941097.1, on the reverse strand, counting down.
CTGAAAATTTGTCCTCATGATCTGGAGGTCTTGATATTCATACTGAATATATGGTTTTATTCAGTTTGAATAAATGTATACTTCAAATTTTTTGAAATAGTTGTGATATTCATAGTTTATAAACCTTACGTTTATTAACTGTATAATTTTAAATTCAATAACAAAAAAAAAGAATGAAGAGGAACAATTTTCAACCAAAAAAAGAAAGAAAGAAGAAAAAAAAACAGATAGAAGAGACCAAAAAAATGACAAAGGAGAAAATCAAGAAGAGCAAAATTGAAAAGACCAAGAAGAAAAAAGGAGAAGAGTCTAGCAAGAAGAAAGAGGAATAGAGATTAAAAACGAAAAAAGATGAAGAAGAGAAGAATAAAAAGAAGAGGAAAGATGAAGAAGAAGAAAAGGAAAAGAAGAAGATATAACACAGAGCTCTCTCTATTAGAACAACACCAAAAAATCTCATGATGGTAATTAGGAAGATGAAGATGAGAATGCCCCAAATAAACTGTGTCAAGAAGTCGGGTTTTAAAGTTTATTATAAATGAAGATTGACTCAATCCCGACAAAATTGGCACATTACATTGTGGACAATTTTGATCCAGTAAACATGGTTATAAGAACAAGAAAAGGGCCAATTCAAGTGATAGAAGAGTCAGTGAGTCACATTTTAGGACTCAGTTTGGGATGAAACAATAAAGGTTTGGAGACAACAGTTTGGGAAACCTCTGGTTAGACCGAAGGATATTGTGGAGAAGATACAAGACTCAAACATTACAGACTGGAATTTCAAGTTAAATTTCATAGTTTTGGTTGTGAATACAATGGCAGTATCAATGAAGATGGGGACTTGCAATCTTGCAATTCTTTCACATCTTGGAAAATGTTTGGATTTAGCAAACATCAATTGGTGCAAATACATTATTAATCGTGCAAAAGAAAGCAAGATTGGCTGGAACAGTGAATCAGATGCAAGCTTCTACACTGGTCCGATAACATTTTTGACGGTATGTAGTCAACTTTAATCTCTTTTTATTCAAGATTAATATGATAGTTAGGATTGTTTTGATGTACATGTTAATCGATGGATTATTAATGTTTTAAAAATGAATGAATTTATTATTAAGTATGAATAACTTAGATAGTTTGATATACATTCAAAATTCAGTGTGAATAAAACTACAAATTCAGTGTGAATATATAGAATATGGAATGTTTTATAATTCAGTATGAATAAAATTTAATATGCATTCAATATTCAGTGTGAATAAAACTACATATTCAGTGTGAATATATACAATATGGAATGTTTTAGAATTTAGTATGAATAAATTTTAATATGCATTCAATATTCAGTGTAAATAAAACTACATATTCAGTGTGAATATATAGAATATGGAATGTTTTAAAATTCAGTATTAATAAATTTTGATATGCATTCAATATTCAGTATGAATATAGTTTGATATTCACTCTGAATATCAATTTTTTTAATTTATATATCTGAATTATAAAAAAATGTAGCTTCTTTATCTTGACTCAACCACATGCAATGGACTGGAGCATGAGAGGATAAGGCCTGCATTGAGAGGATGGAATACAGAAACAATGAAGAAGAAAGAGAAAATGGAAATAATGAATGGAGGTTTTGGAAGAGGGGAAATGGCTAAAAAGTATGTTGAAAAAGCAGAGCCTTCAACATAGGAGAAGACAGTTAAGGTAAACATATATTTACATTTGCATTATAGTATTTGCTTTGATAACTGAAATCTCTATAAAAAATAACAGGATTACTTGAAGATACTTGATGAAGGTCTAGAAGAGCTTTATGCAAACAAGGCAGAATTGGAATACAACTTGAAGCAAGCAATTATGATGTATCCACAAGATAGTTCGTTGACAGAGTGGAAGTCAACCTATGAAAGTTCTTTTTTCATTAAAACAGAATCAATTGTTGAGCAGCATATTGAGATTGGAGAACAGATTGGTGGAGATGGAGAGAATAGAGAAGGACATCAAAATGAAGACAATACATGGAAAGAAGAATGTGAAGAAAAGGAGAAAGAAGAGAAGGAAGCTTGTGAGGAAAAAGAGCAAGCACTTGAGGTAGAAAAGAATACAGAGTTGATTAGAGTGGATGATGTTATGGAGGGAACATCAAAAAAGGTGAATGATGAGCAGATAGAGAAGGTTGTTGATTGGCCGTCCAACACACAGTACTGGAATAAGTTGGCAAAAACAGGAGAGATTGATAATGCATTTAAGGATGCAAATGAAGATGCCAAAATGCAGTTCAACAAAGATTGGAGATTGAAGCAACAGAAATTATAGAGGAGGTTGTTGCAGATATCGAGATGGGAGAACAAACTAATGAAAAAAAAGTAGTGAATGATGAGGGGAAGGTGGAGAACAAGCAGAAAGAAGAGAACAAGGAGAAAAAGAGAAGAAAGAAGATGAGAGCAAGGATGAGGAAAAGAAGCAGGAGAAGGAAGAAGGAAATAAAGAAGAGAAAGAGACAGAGAAGAAGGAAGAAGGAAGAAGAGAAGAGAAGAGAAAGGAAGAAAAAAAAGAAGGGGAAGATGAATGAAGATGATGAAGCTGAACCACAAGTATCAGATACTCCACATTTTAGATTGGGAATATCACAGGTGGATACTCCACAGAAAAAAGAAAAAGAAAAAGAAAAAGAAGTTGAAGAAGAGATTACAAGCAAAAAAGGCCCACTTGTAATAAGAATAAAACAAAAGGAAGTGAGTGAGCAAGAGAAAAAAGAAAAGAGGACAGAGAAGATAGGTGATCAACTCAAATCACCTTATATTTAAAGAAAAGTGGATCCAACAAGGAATATAACAACAGCAGAAAACAAGGTTGGGAATTGGATATTTTCACTTCAGGGAGACAAATTGTAAGTAAAAAACTATTATCTTTTATTCATATTGAATTATCATCTTTTATTCAAACTGAATACAACTAAATATTCAGAATAAGTTTGATGTGCATGCTAACTGATAGATCATGTATTGTGCTAATCATGAATGCATTGTGTATTCAGTATGAATAAGTTATATATGTATGATAATTGATAGAATATGAATAAGTTGAGCATTATCTTTTATTCATGGTGAATTGTCATCTTTTATTCAGAATGAATAAAATTACATATTCAGTATGAATAACTAGTAATATTCATTATGAATATCAAACGCATTCATCATTTTTTGTAATATTTATATGTTTAATTCAATTTTTAACAGGGATGTTGTCTTTCAAACAAAGGAGGGACATACCAGTTTTAGAGTAATGTTTGAAAGTGTGATTCCTGAATCAGAGCCATTTTCAAATGTTATTGACAGCTGGTCAGTCCTTCTTAATCATGAAGAAAGGCTGAAGAGCAAGGATTCTCCAAGAAGATTATTCTGCACAAGAGAAATTCTTGTAAGTTCACTAAAATTTTAAAATAAATTACAAAAAGAATAATAATATTTATATCTTAATTCTTTTTTTTCTCAACAGCCAGATGAAATGTTCATAGGGAAAGTTCCCTTGGAAAAGAATTTAAATCTCTTCACAAAAAACTTTTGTGAAAACATGAAGGAGAATGCAAAGTTTGAAGCTCTGAAGAAAGTTGAATTGGTATGAAACAAATACATTCACAAAAACCATTTCATTATTTTTATTTCATATATTATAAATAAATTACATAAATGTATTCATGCAGGTGTTTTTCCTAGTTGTAAAGCATGATCATTTTTATGTAATATGATTTGATATGAAGAATGGAGCATCACACATCTTGGACAACAGTGCAACTGATGTACCAGATTCTGCAAAATACGACACTGTACCAAAAACAGTTGTAAGTAGAATATTATATTATCTACTATACATTAATAATAATTATGTTATTAGACAATCTGAATAATATGTACGATATAAATATAATGCAGCAAAAACTGTTTATGAAGTTCTTGGAGAAACTTGGAGATGGAAGATCGAAGAAATTCACTTGAATAGTTCCCAAAAGAGAGGTCATGAAATGGAGAACAAAAGAGAACCACAAGGACTGTGTTGTCTTCATGATGAGACATATGGAGACGTTCATGGGGGGGGGGCCAATCAAAAATTGGGATTGTGGACTGGAGGATGAGTCACCAGCTCAAAGATCACAGTTGAAGAAACTTCGATTCAAATATGTGACAAAAATGCTTTTGTCAGATATTAATGAAAAGAAAGAATGGGTGATCAAGGAGGCAACTAAATTTGCAGAACTACCACAAGATAAAATCAATGAGATACAAGAAAATGCAGAGAAGGTGAAAGAAAAACGACTGAGCAACATAGTGTAGATAAAGCTTGTGAATGAAGATAGCTAAGGTTGAGGATGAAGTTTGGTGAGGTTATTTGAACAATTGATTTGGTTGTTATTTTGCATGAACAGTTATTTTGTGGGTTGGTATCATATTTCTTAGTATAATATCATTTGGTGGATTAACTTGAACAATTATTAGGTGGATAAGTATGACATGATTTAGTGGGTAGGATGTATGAATAATTAAGTTGGTTTTTTTGGTTGGATGTATGAACAATTGATTTGGTGGGTTAGTATGTCACGTGATTTGGTGGTATGATGGGTTATTAAAATGGTTTGGAATTATAAACAATGGTTGTTTTGATGGATCATAGAAATATAGCAATGTTTATGTTTGTTTTGATTGATTATAAACTTCTAATGATGTATGGTTTGTAATAGAATAATATTCAAAATGAATATAACTTGTTAGGATTGAATAGAGATATATTCACTCTGAATAGTAAATATATCCTTTTATTCATAGTGAATAAAACTTATTACTTTAATAGTTGAAAAACATGTAATTTTATTCACTCTGAATATTAACTAATATTCAGAGTGAATAAAACTAAAACGGAACTAAATGTAATTTTATTCACTCTGAATATTAGTTAATATAATATTCAGAGTGAATTCACTTTGAATATTAACTAATATTCAGAGTGAATAAAACTAAAACGGAACTAAATGTAATTTTATTCACTCTGAATATTAGTTAATATAATATTCAAAGTGAATTCACTCTGAATATTATTTAATATTCAAAGTGAATAAAACTAAAATGAAAAACATGTAATTTTATAGATTCTGAATAATAAATATACCATTTTATTCATACTGAATAAATTTATTACTTTCATAATGAAAAAAATATGTAGTTTTATTCACTTTGAATAATAGTTAATATTCAAACTGAATAAAAAGATATGTCAAAAATATTATTGAAATTCAAAAAATATCATTATATGAAGTGTGTTATTACTCAATATTCAAAATGAATACAAAAGAGAACTAATTATGAATACCACTACTAGAAAGTAAAAAAAATACTCTATTTACTAACATCTTTTCTTGATGGACAATTTTGTGAGTCATGGTTACACATTTTATTACACAACCTACACAATCTCTTTGCCTTTTTACTCTTTTCAACTGCTTTTTCTTTACCACTCTTCAACCTCTTGCCTGTACCACAACCTTTCTTTCTTATTGATTTAGGATTGTGAATATCAACAACTTCTAGTTTTGACACACCAAGCAACGACTCCATAAGCTCTTCCCTATTGCAATGAGGAAGACTACATCCACTAGCCTCCAAATTACTCTTCAACTCTTGTATTTTCAAAACAAAGTCTTCGAGCTTCTTCATATCAACAACTACTAGACCAATGCAATAATCAAACACAACTTGAGCATCATTTTCAAGTTTCTCACGACGCTCATTTCTTTCTCCATACCAATGACGTTTCTTCAACAATTCAGAAGAAATGAGATCTTTTCTCCAACGCTTTACTATATATTGCAACGGTATCTCTTCAATACACATATTCTTTAATACACAAAAAATATGACGACAAAGCAAATCGTAATGATGATAAAACAAGCAGCTACAATCCAAACAACCAGTGGTCTTATTATGCACAACCTGCAAAAAAATAATTCAATTCATTATTCACATTGAATAAATAAATATAATTTAAAAACTAAACAAACCTTGTGATCAGACTCTTTCACATAAACTTCTAGATTTGAAGTGCATTCACCATCTTTCCTTTTATTTTGAACCTTCTTCTTCTCAACAACAACAATAACATCAGAACCATCTACCAAACTCATAGATGATTGGAAACGCGACTAAACAGATTCATTTATCTCATTCTGAACATCTCTGAATATAGCACGAGTTTATATCTTAGAAGCATGAACCTCAATTGGAAGGGGTGTGCTAAACTTAGGTACCGTTGTTCTTATCTGATGATTAAGCAACCTATGATTATTTCGTTTCTTGTCCATAGCAAAATCAAATGAGTCAATAAAGGCCATAAGGTTTGCACCATGATTAAAAAATAGGGAAAAGAATGAATTTTCACTCTCAGATCTTGATGTTGTTCTCATTAGACGAGTCATAGGAATATCCCTATAAAATGATGGAATCCATCTATGCCTATTTTCATACATATAACCCAACCACTTGTGGCCAACAAGATCAAACTCAACAACTAAAGAATTCCATTTCTCTTCAAATTGAATAGCATCAATGTGCATATAAGAGCATGAAACCGTTTCTTGAAATCAATATTTAAAATAATATTTGAAGAAATCTGAACAAATAAAAATAATAATATCAGAATATATTAAAAATGAATACATTGAATATTAATGTTAACTGATATAAAACTAAAAATTGAAGATGGGATGTATTATTCAGTATGAATACACTTACTATTCAATATGAATATACTTATTAAGTATGAATAAAAAAAATTGGACTCATGATCTGGAGGTGTTATATTCACACTGAATATGTAGTTTTATTCAGTTTGAATAAAGGTATATATTCAGTAGAAATACCACTTCAAACAGTGAACTAAACACTTTATTCATAGTGAATAAAACATATGAAATATGGTTGTTTATGGATAATAAAAAATAAAAATAAAAGAAATACCTTTGAAGGTAATTTTGTACTAATGTGCCACATACAAAATTGGTGCCTTGAATCTGGAAAAACCTCATAAACAGCTTGCTTAATTGCATGACATTGATCAGTAACAACCAATTTTGGTTGCCTCCCAAAAGTTTTCAAGAAAGAATGAAGCAACCATTTATATGTTTCAATATTTTCACCATCAAGAAGACTAGCACCAAGAGTAACACAATTCTTGTGATTGTCAATTCCAGTGAATGGAACAAATACCATACAATACCTAAAACAAATTTAATTAATACAAGATATAAAGAAAAAAAATACTAAAAGATATTATAAAACAAAAAACGATGCTTACTTATTTGTTCGAAAGGTTGCATCAAATGAAACAATGTCATCAAACTCTTCAAAGTTGCATTTAGCTGTCTGATCGACCCAAAATACATAATTCAATACACCTTCATCACATTTATATTCAAAGGAATAATTTGGAACATACAACTTCCTAGTATTCATTTTCCTCACAAATAAATTTGCATCGGTATCACCAATGAAACAATTACGATCCCGCTGAAAGTTCTTATACTCAACCTTAGTATCACCTACCATTTCATACCCACCCTTCAACTGACAAAGAATGTTATGGGCTTGCGTAGCACCAATATTTGCATTAGACATCTTAAAAATCCATCTTTGTTGAGAATAGTCTAATTTGCGACTATTTTTCAGCAAGTGCTTCGAATCTTCATCAAATAAAAAATGGTTATGTTTCTCTTCAAATGCATATAATCTAAAAGACCTCGCTCCCGGAATAACTTTGAACTTTACCCAAGCTTCACAACCAGTTCTATGAATGTTAGTACTTCTTATCTTCTTATCTGATCCATCCAATGTATCTACCTGAACAAAATCTGGAAATTCAACTCTATTGCATACAACATACCTCAAAACAATCATCGAATATGCATTTCTTTTCACATAAGATAGTCTAACATCAAATCCTGCTTTAGCAGCATAATTCTTATATATTTCAATACCTTTCTCCAATGATTTATAAACTTTCCCCACAACAGGCTTCAAATCATCATCAACAACAAGGATCCAAAATTTCACTTCATCACTACCATCAATTCCAATACTTGAAGGACTGTCTTGTCCTCCACTATAAATTTGATCTACAAAACATATGCATAATGAATAAAAATTAAAATAACAAAATACATGTAGAAAGAAAATTACAAAAAGATGATTATACATACATTTTATTCATCATGAATAAAATATATCAATCAACATATTCAATATTTACACTATTCAATATGAATAAAGATGATATACATTTATATAATTTCAATATTAAATATGAATAAATATGACAACACATATTCAAACTGACTATTAATGAACTATTCAGTCTAAATAAAGAATAACTGTTAATCAAATAACACAAAAACAGAACATGAATATTTACACTATTCAATATGAATAAAGATGATATACATTTATATAATATCAATATTAAGTATGAATAAATATGACAACACATATTCAAACTGAATATTAATGAACTATTCAGTCTGAATAAAGAATAACTGTTAATTAAATAACACAAAAACAGAACATGAATATTTTAACTATTCAATATGAATAAAGATATTACGAATATTAAGTATGAATAAAGATAATATGTATTGACGTAATTAGAATATTCACCATTCAATATAACTAAAGAGCACAAATATAACAACACATATTCAAATTGAATATTAATAAGAAACAAATTCATAGTGAATATTGAATATTGTAGTTAGATTACAAAAAAATCTAACTACAACAAGAACAAAATTAATTAAAAAAAACAGAAACATCAAAAAGAGCTAATTTAAAGAGATATAATAACTTTAAAACTAACAACTAATACAAAAGAACATTCAGTTACACATTAATCAGATTACATTACAAGAAAAAAAAACTTACAGATCGATGATTCCTCAACATTCGATAAACTGGAAAACATAGAAAAAGAATCAATTTCAGTGTTTCCTATATCCACATAATCATAATCATCAACAAAATAAACTCTTTGATCAACAAAAAGTGTAGAATTCTCAACAGGAACAGAATCCATATAAATCGATAAAAGAAAATGAATCAAGAAAGATGAAGAAATCGATAATCAATAGATCTATTTGGAAGAAATCTATGAAGAAAACGATAATCAATAGATATATCTGGAAAAAATCGATGAAAAAATCGACAATCACTAGATCCATTTGAAAGAAATCGAGCTAAGAAAAATAAGAAAAGAATCATATAACTGGAGAAAGAATCGCAGCATTTCAGTTATTTAGAACAAATCGATTTGAGACAAAAATAGCGAATCTGCCAAAAATACCCCTGGAGCCGTATTACACAATCGGCTCAAATACGGTTGCGATCAAGGATTGTGATCTGTCCTCATGTGCACAATCAAAATTGAGTTTTCATTTGAACTTTCTTCTCTCTCTCTCTCTCTCTATATATATATATATATATCCAGATTTTAAACAAGCCACATGGACATGGACCTACGATAATTTACTCTAAATATTTTTAGAAATCTATACTATATTATAAATCATGGATAAAAAACTCTTAAATACAAATTATTAGGCAAAAGGTACCATCATTTTATGCAAGATTTTAAAAATATCTTAATTTACAAGTTTCAAAACACAAGATACATATTACTACTGCAGGCTTCTAACACTCACCAATTTGGTATATGCAGGACCTTCCTTTTATGCAGACATTTCCATGTATCACTATTAATTAACTAGAAGCGTACTCGCGCAATGCAGCGAGATACAACACGATTTTAATGTTTTTTTTTTGTTTTTTTTTCACGATTTACAGTACGATTTTGGATGATTTTGAGAAAGTGGTAATGTTTTTATAAATTTGTTTAATTTAGGCTTAATAATATAATGTTTTTTATATAAAAAAATTAAGTATTTTGTTAGAATTCAATGATTATATTATATATTTTAATGACATCTAGAAAAATAACCAATTACATATTTAATAATATAATTAAAACAAATTTATAGTATATATTTTAATGACATTTAGAAAAAATAACCAATTACATATTTAATATTATAATTAAAACAAATTTATAGTAATATAATATATTAATTAATAGTGATACATGGAAATGTCTGCATAAAAAGAAGACCCTGCATAACCAAATTGATGGGTGTTAGAAGTCTGCAGTAGTAATATGTATCTTGTGCTTTAAAACATGTAAATTAATTAAGAGATTTTTAAAATCTTGCATAAAATGATAGTACCTTGTGCCTAATAATTTGTATTCAAGAGTTTTTTTATCCGTGCTTTATAATATAGTATAGATATAAGCAATGTTCTAAAAAACTCGCCGCACAGCCGCCATGGCGCGCCATGGCACCAAGGCTTGTGTGTCACGCCACGTTAAGCCCATGGCACGCCATGGCCTAATGCGCGGTTATTGTAATGAGATATTTGATTTTATTTACGTTTTTAATGTCTTATTTGCAAGTTTTTTATATATACAATCTAATTTAACTTTCCTATTACTATTGACTCACTGAGTAGCACTACAAAACATACGTTTTTATATATAATATTATATATGAAATAGAAATTTGACGCCATAAGTCACGCCTTGAAAACGCCATGGCTCCTAAGGCTTGAGGCTTGGCCTCACCGCCACGCCACGCCTCACGCCATTTAGAACCTTGGATATAGGTTATTACTATAATCTATATATATACTATATTATAAAGCACAGATAAAAACTCTTAAATACAAATTATTAGGCACAATGTACCATCATTTTATGCAAAATTTTAAAAATCTCTTAATTTACAAGTTTCAAAGCACAAGATACATATTACTGCTGCATGCTTCTAACACCCACCAATTTGGTATATGCAGGACCTTCTTTTTATGCAGACATTTCTATGTATCACTATTAATTAATATATTATATTACTATACATTTGTTTTAATTATATTATTAAATATATAATTGGTTATTTTTTCTAGATGTCATTAAAATATATAAGATAATCATTGAATTCTAACAAAATACTTAAATTTTTTTATATAAAAAACATTATATTATTAAGTCTAAATTAAAAAAAATATATAAAAAAACATTATCATTTTCTCAAAACCATCCAAAATCGTACTGTAAATCAACAAAAAAAACAAAAAATAAAATGAAACATTAAAATCGTGATGTATCTCGCTACATTGCACGAGTACGCTTCTAGTTAATTTTTAGTAATAGCATAATAGTAGAATTTATAGCTCAAAATAAAAAATAATATCATCATATAATCATATACCGATAAATATCACTCATTTTGGATTAAAACATTGCCAAAAATAAAAATCGTATTTATTTTGGACATTAAAAAACTGATTTTTTGCTCATTCGTGTTTATTAATCATTATATTTACTTAGTATTCATTTTAATTTCAATATTATTATGTGTAGTCTTTAATAATAATAAAAGTTGACGTACCTTATACTAATAAACAAAATTATAAAAACAAAAATAACTTTTAAATGCATATATAATATCTAAATTAATATACATACCGTTGAATTTAATGATGTTCCTTTGATGTAGGGTTGAATATTCGTCGGTAACTCCATAAAATTCCATTTGAAATTGAGTAGATTGATTGTTTACTATTATATATCACAATGATGTTCCTTTGATGTAGGGTTGAATATTCGTCGGACCGCAATGGTATATACATGCAAAGCATTAACGATTGAATCCTGTTATATATATAGTCTTCATAGTGAGATTTGTCCCATATAGAAAAAATAGTGGAATCTTATTTGGTTTGGTGAGCCATATATATATATATGTATGCAATTTAGGCTTATCATTTGTCCCATATTGGAAGAGTGATAAACTCTTTCTTAGTTTATAATCCTTAAACAACGTGTAGAGTTGTTTAAGAGATCAAATGAACTAAGGGGAATTTGGCCTTGTTGGGTGGATTTTACACATACATTTAACGGTCAAAAGATAGCACTAGCGCGTGAAATCAGATTTTTTAGTGCTAGAATACAGTGTAGAATGCAGGTTTCATGCGACCTAGGTCGCCCCAAACACGCACTCTCTTATGTTTGTCGTGAAACACAGTGTCTAATGCGACGTAACCCGCCCCAAAGTTGCATTGATCACTGGTGGCGATTTTCTGACCGTTTTTAACAGGTTTTCTGTTAAAATTTGATTTTGGATAATATTTGAAGGTAGTTAACCTTATCCAAATCAGTTGTATGCTAAAACCTATATATGTATAATTCCATCAATTATATAATCTTAATCCTTTCTTGATTCTCCTCTTCTTCATTTTCTGCAGAATATGTTCTTTGAGAATAAGTTTTGTTGTTAAACTTATTTCTATTGATTAGTTGATTCCTGGGGGTGTATTAGTCAAAAACCCAAACAACCTTGATAGTGGGGGCTAATAATATCCTAAGGAGAGTGATCATATCACGTTCTAATCGATTGCTTTCTACATCTTTTCTTTCAATTTGCATACCTTATCTAACAAATCCTTGCACTACAAAACAGAGGGCTATCACCGATGGCTGAATCCGTCGGTAATGCGTTGGTGAAAGTCCGATCCGTCGGAAAAAGACCCTCGGAAAGTAGGTGGTCGGCGATCAAATTTCCGCCAGATCACCGACGATTTGTTTTTCCTACGGATCACCGACGGTCTGGGTTATTACCGATGGATTACCGACGGATCTTTACCGACGGATTTCCTACGGTATTTAATAAATTAAAATTAAATTAATAAAACATTTACCGATGGATTTCTCTCTCTAACCTCCGTCTTAGCTCATCTATCTGAAATTCAACATTTGACAGACATATAACAATGTTAGACAACATTTAACAAACATATAACAATGTTAAACAACAATTGACAAGCGTACCTCCTCATCGCGATGGTCGCGCAAGATCCCGCTCGTACTGGCACCTGAATCACCGATCATAGCATAATAGGGATCCTAACGGGTCCCCCATCCAAACAGACGACCTTTACGCCGTCCTCCGACACTACGCTTCCACAACTCGTCGTCATTGGGAGGTACAGTGCCGGGATCTAAGTCTGGGTACTCCTTTTTCGGTAGTTACCCTACAGTTTACCAAATTAGACATTGTCAACTAACCTATAGAAAATTCGGCAGCATTTCATCTGTAATTTGAACATATATATCAATGACATGCTTTTATCAAAACAATCCTATTGTCTGCCCAACAATGGCAGCCCAAACTAAGTTTGCTATAATTTCTATATATCTTATAAAACAAACAAAAATCTAAACATACATAACTGAACTTACCACCATATCAGCCGCCTTTAGGTAAATGTAGATCGGAGGATCTGTGGGCGGACCAATCGCACCCGGAACAAGCTTCCTGTTGGTGCAGTGTGTAGCCTCCCAAAACCTCCCCGCCAATAGGCTCACGGCCCCATGCATCTCTCTACAATAGACAACTTAAATTGTTAATAGGTAACAAAATCATGTGTATATATATATATATGTTCATCAACTATATACATTTAGTCTAGTGGATGATAAATTACCAAGCGGTCCCGATACATAGTGGTACTAATAGATCCGCACGTGTGTCTGGATGTCATCCTCTCATACTCGGTGGTCCGATTGGCCGTATTGGCTCGAGATATACACCTGAATGCATCGGTGTTCTATACCTGTTAAAAACAAGACATAAATCAATAAAAATCCTAGTACAACCAGATACAAGTATTCAAAACAAACTTGATCAATCATCTGGACCCAAATATCATGCGAGATCCACTCTAGATTGTGTGCGCTAAGAACCGTGTAGTCATGCCTGTCGAACTGGACACCATCAATAGCTAAAGCCCCTTGTCTGGCCCACATACGGGCATCTCTCATCATGTCCGGGTACCTATTCGTCAGGGTATGCCGGAATGCAAGTAATACGTCGGCCTCCATCTCAGGAGGCCAACTATCATACAACTGCATATACATTGTTTGGATTAAGTAAAAATAAACCCACTCAAATAGTTAAATAGAGTAAAATACATACCCGTAAACGATCCATCATCCGTGCATATTGCTCCTGTAACACTCGTAAATTCCTGTCTGTAAAAGCCAACCCTTTTGAGAAATTCTTGTTTCTTATCGTAGAATTTCATCCCTTATATCTTACCTATTAAGCCTTATCGCGTCATGAGTGGTCTGTGCGGAAAATGGGAAGAAACGAGCCTCGGTACACTCTGGGCGATAATGCCCTAGCGATAGTGCCCTGGGCACAATCGCCAGCGAGGGTGTGCCCGCGGTACGTTTTGGGCGATAGTGCCCTGGCACAATCGCCGGGCACAATCGCGGTCGGCCCCAGGGTCTTTTAAGAGTCGCGATTCTCAACCATTTCCCTCACTCTCACTTCTATCTTCTTCCCTTTTCTCTCCCAAACACCAAAACCGAACCCAAACCTATTTTGGGGGTTTTCCTCCTCAAACCACATGTTTCTTCACCATCTAACTAGTTGGAACCTTGAACCACAAAACCTCCATCTTCATCTTCCTCGTCAAGTTCAACGGTTGGGAGCTCGGGTTGAAGTGTTGGATTGAGTGTTCTCGGAAGTCTCATCGTCTTCAAGGGTAAGTTTTCTTGTATTAAGGTTATAAATGCTCCCTTGATGGTTTCTTAGTGTTTGGTTTCTCAAATCTCGGATTTGGTAGTTTTGGAGAAACTAGGGTTTTGTTATTATTTGGGGTTTCTTGGTATATTGTTAGGGGAATGTTTCTACATGGTCGGATATGGTTATTTATGGTTTGGATTGTATGGATCTAGGTTTTGGAAGTTTCCGGCTTGAGGATTCGAGCGGCCTTCAAAAGAGCTCGTTGGGTGAAACCTAGATTTAGCCTAAATCTAGCAAGGTGAGTTCAAGTTGATTTGTGAAAACGGTGTACATGCCAAAATGTTTGTTTTAAAGTGTTTTGTGCCTTACACGAAATGGTTAATTGTTGATAAGTTTTGTTAACTGCTGATAAGTTGGTTACTTTAAAGATGTTTAACTTTATAAACCCATTTAGCACACATCTTTGGGATTTTGGGCATTATGATAAATAAATCATGTATTTTGATATTTTAGTGTTTTATTTATGGAAGTAGATTTTGAGCAAAGACGTATCTCATTTTGTGTTTTGGAGAAATGCATGGTTTTGTGTTACGGGACGTTTTGAAAGGATAAATGTTGTAAACTCACTTGGAAAATGATTTGTTCCAATCTAAACTACGTTGGAGTTAATTATATGTTTTGGAGCATGGGTTTATATAAGTACGGGTTAATTATATTTGATTTCATTTTTATGAATTTCGACGTTGGGTCTTTGGATTTGTTGAGCTTATGGCTCGGTTTGGATTTTGTTGGGTTTTGAGGACACTTGTCCGTTTTTATTGCTCAATGTTGAGCGTTTGGTTAAGATTTGCATTTACTGCATCTTAGTTGAGAATTACATGTTTGAATGCAATAGTTCATTCGTTTTCAGTCATGTAATGGTTTAGTTAGTGCAATGGATCCATAGGCACGGTGTTCCTATGTCCCCGTTTGGGAAGTTGGTTCACCATTTGGCACGGAATAGGCATCGGGCTCCATGGTAAGTAGGGTGTGGGCGTATACGGTCGGGTAGCGTCCCATGGACAGTAAGGTGTAATGCCATTGTGCCCGAGTTGCCCGGTTTTGGGGACTCTCAAGAATAGACCTGGAGTGGTTGACTTGATGTTTTCGGGCCATAGACTTGGAGTAGTTGAGCTCGGTGGATGTTTTATGTGTAACCCACATGTTTTTGATTTACTACATAACTATGTGACGTATTTTGTGTTCCGTCACGTACAATGTAATCGGGTCTTCCCCGTCACCAATAGGTGTGGTTTTGGTTATGGAGTTTTATAATCCATGTTTTCGGAGACGTTTGAGTATGAGTATTTATCTATGTTTTAAGGTTCAGTTATTGAAACTCATTCGAGTTATTGGGATGTCTTGGAAGTTTGAGTTATCTATGTTTTCAACGTTTGATCATTATAATGTCAGTAATGTTTTACGAACGCTTTGGGTTTTGGCTTTATTTAAAGATGCGTATGTTTTATGATTTTAATCACGAAAAGGGTGAACGTTGAAAGGAGATGGTTTTAAGATTTAATGTATTTCATTTCTTTGGTTGCTTTCAAATCAAATGTATTGGATTGTGGAAATCACGATTTTAAATAACATTCTTAAAGTTATTGCTTCACACATCTCTAATGTAAAACTCTTGAGCTCACTAGGCGTTAAGCCTAACATTTTATTTGTCGGCATGTGCATCAGGTTCCTGAAGGGGGGGTTCGGTTCTAGCAGTCGTATAAAGAGATGTGCTTAGTGGTTCACGAGAGTAAGTAGATTGATGAAGTCTTCCGCAGTTGGAGATAGTGACTATTATCGGGTTTTAGTAGCACCCGTCCTTATTATAGAATGTATGTAGAGAATAAATGTGTTTATTGAGGTTAAATCCTATATTGTGTTTGTAGATAAATTATTTATCGATGTATTTTAGAAAATTTTAAATTAGTTGCTATTTCCAGATTTGAGGGTGTTACAAGTTGGTATCAGAGCTTAAGTTTGAGAGAATTAGGTATTGATTATAGGATGCCTAGACTCAAACTAGCGTTTTTATAAGCAATTGTAAGTGGAGTTGCACATTAGGAACCTTAAGATAAGATATTTTGGAGTTGAGAGGGTCTCTAGAAACGCGAAGTTTGTCGAGGGTCGCAAGGATGAGCATGTACGGTACGTTCATAATGGCACCTGGCCAGTGTTATGGTGAACCTACATGCTACATGTGTATACTTGAACTACCTTGGTATGATTACCGTTGGGGTAGTGAGAAAGTTCCTAAGCGAGTGATCTAGGGAAGAGTTGATGTCTATAGCAATGTCACGTTGAAGTGATAGTTAAGTGCGTTGAAGGCATTAAGTTGATTGTCGTGAGTAAGAATAATTGGTTGGAGTCGAACCTTAAGCTGATGGAATAGATGTTATACGAGGAGAGATTGTAAGGTGAACCGATGAAGTATCCGAGTGTTGCTTTAAGATGTGGAGTATCCGGATGACAATAGTAGGAAATTGAGATTGTTGTCCTAAGATGCTTGATACACCCGAATGATATTAGTATGTCGGGTTGTTGAGAAGCGTAGTCCAGAGGGGTGAATGCCGACCAAATTCACGCACTAAAAATTTATTTCTGAAATAAATTTTCATAAATTGTTTCTTGTGTTCGTAAAACAGAAAGTGGTTTATATTATAAAGTTCTGGTAAAGCATTTAACATGCATCAGATTTTAAACTGTGAGCTTAAGCATTCATAAATTGTTTTGTTGCACGTAATTGCAAATTGTTACCAAAAATCTCTTTATTCACGTCTCTTGTTTAACGCTATTTGCGGATATTGTAATATCCATGTTTTAATGTCATTTGATTATTAGGCAAATAGCTATGAGATTTTAACCTAGGCATTGGATCTCCTCCACATATGTCAATGGTTTTAAAGGAAAAGTTATTCCCACACGTTGAGTCGGAATTTCTTGAGAATTTTAGTTTGTGTGAGTTTTGTTGGAATTTCATGGAGTATTGTTTTATACGATGTCTTTCCATACGTGAGTTTTAATTTTGCTTCTTTTAAGCCTACGAGTTAGTTGGCGTCGTGTCCCATGTGAATTTTGTTAAAGGTGTCATTTTATCTTTCATTGCATTAAAAGAGGAAACTCTTAAAGGCTTAGTGTTTTCGCCATATTGCCGTCTTACATTCTTGTTGAGAAATGAAAATTTGTCACTGCATGATTTTAGCATTATTGAGTTTTGCGAAGATTCAGTTCGATTTAGGGTGCCTCGTCTTACGTCATTTTGCGTTGCGTGAAATAATTTGGAGAACATATGCATATGCATCATTGTGTGCATTAATTTACGAGTTGTGTTCAATACTTTGTTTCATGCGAGTCTTGCATCGACACTTTTGCAACCGTAAGAAGCACCTTGAAAAATGTAAATGTCGCATGATTGCATCTTGAGTTTCACACGAGTATATGTGCATACTTTTGGGTTGAATCCGACTTTCACTCGCGTGAGTAAATATGCGAAATATTTATGTTGTCTTATATTAAATTTTAATCTAAGCATGCTTCCCTTGTTGACCTTGCTGTTATAAATTTTCCGCAATACATGAAATGAATTTTCAAATTGCATATCGTTGTAGTTACCATATTGGTCAAATGTGTTTTATCGAGGCGACTTAAAGTTTTAAACTCGATTTGAGAATTATTTGCATTCTTATCAATTCATCGAACTTTGGGGAATAAACTGTTGCATATGAAGTTGTTAATGATTTTATGTCGCAACGACTTTTGGGTTGGGAAGTCAGAACTTTAAAAATTAATTTGTAAATGTCTCTTCTGGGAATTGTACAAACTTTTATTGCACATGTTATAGTGCGGAAAGTTATCTTTCATATGCATAGTATAAATCGATGCATTACTAGGGCCATGGTAGTCCGTTTGAAAATTTTGTTGCGCATCTCTTGTTACCGTTTTTATTAACGTAATTACTGATCGAACGAGTTTTGGAAATGGTTTTATATGCGTTGTGTTGGTAACCGGTTTTGAAACCTATCGGATGGGCGATAGTGTGTAGTCACTGTACGGTTAATCGTTATAAAACTTGTGTATTTGAAAGTTTTATAAAAGTTTAAATTGTCATATTATTTGAAAACCTTGAACTCATTAGGCCTATAGGTTTAACCCCTGTCGTGGAAAGGAGTTGCAATTAAGGGGCTAAGGGAGTCCTTAGGAGTTGAAGCATCGTATAATCTGGCTTGCGGTCTGTCTTGGATTTTTGGACTTGGGTTTTCGAATCTGCGCGCGTTTGTATTAATGAAATTAGTAGACTTAAGTCTTCCCGATTATTTAAGGGGCGATTTTATGATCCGGTGATTATGCGAGTTAAAGTGTTAGGTAACTTTTGGCAATCAGATTGGGTTTCGTTTTGGTGGTTTGCTAGTCGGTGTCACATCATGGGCTGTGTTGTCAGTATACCGTCTTAGCGGGTTCCGCGATTAAAGGAAATTTTGGTGATCTGTCTGCTAGAGTTGTAAGATTTGAAATTTTAGTTCTCTGATTAGATGTCAACCTTAGTGCGACAACCCGTCAGCTGGAATGGGATTTTGGGCGAGATGTCCACATTTTCGAGGTCACCAGTTAGTCCTAGGCGTCGACTTGTTTTCTTGAGGTCAATGGATCTTGGAATGGATGGATGTAACCTGGTTGGATTATGGAAAATATTGTCCTTTCAGTGATGGAATTTGGAAGGAGTTTGGGTGTTGAGGAGTAAGTATCGATGTGTTTAAACATTTCCGTGGTGGTAAAGCTTGTGTTAAAAGATTGTTGTGAGGATTGGTGTTGGAACGGAGTTGAGTGTTGACCGAATCTGGGCTAAGTAGTATCTGAAGGACGCTTTGGTGCTCCTTAGAAGAATATCTTTATCGATATTAAGAATGGATCAGTTGAAATCTGAGGAACTTGGAAGTTTGGTTGCGACCTTTGACGTTGTGTTCGGAACCGTAGATCCGAAGGAAAGTTTGGTCAACGAGAATTTGGGGTCACTAACTACCTGGAGGTAGTAATTGTCACCCAAGGTTGGGATACGACCATAACCTTGTGAGTAAAAGATTATTTTGGAAAGCTAAGTATACGCTCGGTTATGAGTATATTGTGCCCAAGAGGGGCAGCAATGTTAGTATCGGTGTAAGGGACGTGTTGGTGGTGCTAGCAACGGGTTAAAGTCAATCTTCCTGCGGGCGAGATTTCATGGGAACCTAGATTTCCAGGACGAAATCATTCTAAGGTTGGGAGGATTGTAACACTCGTAAATTCCTGTTTGTGAAAGCCAACCCTTTTGAGAAATTCTTGTTTCTTATCGTAGAATTTCATCCCTTATATCTTACCTATTAAGCCTTATCGCGTCATGAGTGGTCTGTGCGGAAAATGGGAAGAAACGAGCGTCAGTACACTCTGGGCGATAATGCCCTGGGCACAATCGCCGGGCACAATCGCCAGCGGGGGTGTGCCCGCGGTACGTTTTGGGCGATAGTGCCCTGGCACAATCGCCGGGCACAATCGCGGTCGGCCCCAGGGTCTTTTAAGAGTCGCGATTCTCAACCATTTCCCTCACTCTCACTTCTATCTTCTTCCCTTTTCTCTCCCAAACACCAAAACCGAACCCAAACCTATTTTGGGGGTTTTTCCTCCTCAAACCACATGTTTCTTCACCATCTAACTAGTTGGAACCTTGAACCACAAAACCTCCATCTTCATCTTCCTCGTCAAGTTCAACGGTTGGGAGCTCGGATTGAAGTGTTGGATTGAGTGTTCTCGGAAGTCTCATCGTCTTCAAGGGTAAGTTTTCTTGTATTAAGGTTATAAATGCTCCCTTGATGGTTTCTTAGTGTTTGGTTTCTCAAATCTCGGATTTGGTAGTTTTGGAGAAACTAGGGTTTTGTTATTATTTGGGGTTTCTTGGTATATTGTTAGGGGAATGTTTCTACATGGCCGGATATGGTTATTTATGGTTTGGATTGTATGGATCTAGGTTTTGGAAGTTTCCGGCTTGAGGATTCGAGCGGCCTTCAAAAGAGCTCGTTGGGTGAAACCTAGATTTAGCCTAAATCTAGCAAGGTGAGTTCAAGTTGATTTGTGAAAACGGTGTACATGCCAAAATGTTTGTTTTAAAGTGTTTTGTGCCTTACACGAAATGGTTAACTGTTGATAAGTTTTGTTAACTGCTGATAAGTTGGTTACTTTAAATATGTTTAACTTTATAAACCCATTTAGCACACATCTTTGGGATTTTGGGCATTATGATAAATAAATCATGTATTTTGATATTTTAGTGTTTTATTTATGGAAGTAGATTTTGAGCAAAGACGTATCTCATTTTGTGTTTTGGAGAAATGCATGGTTTTGTGTTACAGGACGTTTTGAAAGGATAAATGTTGTAAACTCACTTGGAAAATGATTTGTCCCAATCTAAACTACGTTGGAGTTAATTATATGTTTTGGAGCATGGGTTTATATAAGCACGGGTTAATTATATTTGATTTCATTTTTATGAATTTCGACGTTGGGTCTTTGGATTTGTTGAGCTTATGGCTCGGTTTGGGTTTTGTTGGGTTTTGAGGACACTTGTCCGTTTTAATTGCTCAATGTTGAGCGTTTGGTTAAGATTTGCATTTACTGCATCTTAGTTGAGAATTACATGTTTGAATGCAATAGTTCATTCGTTTTCAGTCATGTAATGGTTTAGTTAGTGCAATGGATCCATAGGCACGGTGTTCCTATGTCCCCGTTTGGGAAGTTGGTTCACCATTTGACACGGAATAGGCATCGGGATCCATGGTAAGTAGGGTGTGGGCCTATACAGTCGGGCAGCGTCCCATGGACAGTAAGGTGTAATTCCATTGTGCCCGAGTTGCCCGGGTTTGGGGACTCTCAAGAATAGACCTGGAGTGGTTGACTTGATGTTTTCGGGCAATAGACTTGGAGTAGTTGAGCTCGGTGGATGTTTTATGTGTAACCCACATGTTTTGATTTACTACAAAACTATGTGACGTATTTTGTGTTCCGTCACGTACAATGTAATCGGGTCTTCCCCGTCACCAATAGGTGTGGTTTTGGTTATGGAGTTTTATAATCCATGTTTTCGGAGACGTTTGAGTATGGGTATTTATCTATGTTTTAAGGTTCGGTTATTGAAACTCATTCGAGTTATTGGGATGTCTTGGAAGTTTGAGTTATCTATGTTTTCAACGTTTGATCATTATAATGTCAGTAATGTTTTACGAACGCTTTGGGTTTTGGCTTTATTTAAAGATGCGTATGTTTTATGATTTTAATCACGAAAAGGCTGAACATTGAAAGGAGATGGTTTTAAGATTTAATGTATTTCATTTCTTTGGTTGCTTTCAAATCAAATGTATTGGATTGTGGAAATCACGATTTTAAATAACATTCTTAAAGTTATTGCTTCACACATCTCGAATGTAAAACTCTTGAGCTCACTAGGCGTTAAGCCTAACCTTTTATTTGTCGGCATGTGCATCAGGTTCCTGAAGGGGGGTTCGGTTCTAGCAGTCGTATAAAGAGATGTGCTTAGTGGTTCATGAGAGTAGGTAGATTGATGAAGTCTTCCGCAATTGGAGATAGTGACTATTATCGGGTTTTAGTAGCACCCGTCCTTATTATAGAATGTATGTAGAGAATAAATGTGTTTATTGAGGTTAAATCCTATATTGTGTTTGTAGATAAATTATTTATCGATGTATTTTAGAAAATTTTAAATTAGTTGCTATTTCCAGATTTGAGGGTGTTACAGCTCCTCAGGGACATCCCCAACATGAGCCCATGGACCAGCGAACATGGACCGAAAAATGCTAGTGGCCCTCCGGACCACTTCCTGCCTCTTAAACCTTCACAAATATTCAACATAAAAAACATTAGGATCAGTTTATTATGTACTAGAATAAATAATATATCACATCTACTTACCCGCCGGCAGACAACTCAATTGTTGGTCGCTGACTCGGATGACGAGGCGTCTCTGATGCAATATTGGGGTCTCTAACCCTCGAGCCCGCTCTAGGCGACGACGTCACAAGCCCTTTCAGGCTAGATCTGATCTTGTCCCTCTTCGGTAGCTGCAACAAACTCGGAATCGTCCCTAGGCTCGTTGGCGCGGGGGTCACCACGCCCGACGGAGCTGCTACTGCCCCTGCTAGAGCCTCTACCCTTACCCTTAATGTCACATCCCCCCATCTAAAAATAAAGAATGGTTTACAAACAATGATATAAGTTTACATAAATCATAAGACACAAAAATATGAGTGTACAAACATATAAGGATACAATTATTATGAATAATGTCTACATAAGAAAAGCACACTAGTCATCAGATGAGTGATCAAATAACATAAGTTCGTCTTCGTTATCTGCATCATCGTCCACATCATCAAATTCTTCTTCCTCGTCGCTAGGTTCGTGATCTGATGCATCTTCCTCATCGCTAGATTCTTCATTTCTGGCGACTACGTTGACCTCCCAGTGACAAGAGGGACGGAATTGAGGTCCTCATTTACCAAATTGTTTGTATTATGAGTTACTCGTTCGTTGATTTGAAAGAATGGTTCTCCATCCACGTTATCATCATCCAACTCATCAATAGCCCTTTATGCAACTTCATATATTCCACGGGCTTTGGTCTTCACAACTGCCCACCAGTCCTTTAAATCCTTACTGCCTGAAGGATAGGGTGTGTAATACACTTGTTCCGCTTGTGATGCTAAGATGTAATAGTCCTCACCTCTAAGTATGAACTTGTATTTGATATCAACCAACCTATGTTTAGGGTCGACTCTAACTCCCCCTGGACTATCAAACCATGTACACTTGAACAAAACTACAACACAATAGCCTACACCGTAATACTCCACCTCTAACACGTCGTCCAACAATCCGTAATAGTCAGACTCGGAGTCGTCATAACAAGATCCTCTCACGTATACGCCACTATTATGTGTGACACGCCTAGCAGCATGTGTTACCATATGAAACTTGTAACCGTTGACAAAATATACCTTATGCGACCAAGCATATCGGTCCGGACCACGTGCTAGAGATTTCAATTGATCGGAGAAGTCGACTGATCTGAGCATGACCTATAAAACCACAAATAAGAAATAAATTTCATATTTCTAAACTTACATGTTGTTCGAACCAAGTAGAATAAACCTTTCATCCCGAGCTTTATCTCGTGCAACTGCATCAAGATGAGGTTCTCTTTGTCGTATCCACTCATCAAAGGTCCATTGAAAAGGTCAAACTTCTTCACAATTCAACAACACATATGTGTGGCTCTTGTGAATCTCGACTTGAGTCAAGATGGTCTTTTTCCCCCTTCTCGAAAAATCTACGAGAAGGAACCTTGACTATGCTCAATCGATCGTCTATTCCTGAAGAACTAGGAATATATGGGGCAAAGTTTCTTGCTCGCGATTATGCCGAGTCTCTATCTGTGGATCAAAATACAGGGAGCAATAGGTGGAGAGTTCATTTACTTGATAAGACTCAACGATAAACCCCTCCACCCTTGCTTTGTTTCTAACAGTCCTCTTCAACGACCCAAGTTTCCTAATTAAACAACGATTGAAATACGTGTTAAAAAATAAATGGGTGAGTATTTGAATGGAAAAGTTCATTTACCTCTCATAAAGATACATCCACCTATATTGGACCGACCCACCATTTATGGCTTCTCGTGTCAAATGTATCACTAAGTGTTTCATAGAATCAAAGAATCCGGGCGGGAAGACTTTTTCCAACGTACAAATTGTTTGAATGATACTTGTTTGCAATGGAATCAAGTCTTCTAAGTGTAACACCCTTGAGCAGATTGCACGAAAGAATGTGCATAACTCCGTTATCGCATCCCATAAGGGAGTCGGTATCATCCATCGTAAGGCAATACAATAGGGAGCAATCGTTGCATAAAAACATGACAATCATGACTCTTGAAGTTATAAAAGTTGTAGTCTGCCATGTTTACACCACCCCCCCAATATTCGTAGCATACCCGTCCGAAAACTTCAGTTTCTTCAACCATTCACATACTTGTTTTACTTGTTGTTTGGTCAAAGTGTATGACGACTTCGACTTCACTACTTTATTGCCTGACGTGGCAATGTGCAACTGTGATTGGTTGCAATAAATCTCTACATCCCTCCTTGCTTTTATATTGTCTTTCGTTTTTGACGTGTCCATGACAGTGTTAAAGAGATTCTCAAAGACGTTCTTCTCAATGTGCATGACATGCAGGTTGTGTTGAATTAACAACGTCTTCCAATATGGTAACTCCCAAAAGATACTTCTTTTCACCCAATTATGAGTGATTCCGAAGCCGGTAATTTTTCTATTGGTCGATCGAAACGGGGATCCATCGTAAACAGTTGGAAGATGACGGACCTGCTCCCATATTTCTTCACCGGCTAACTCGGGTGGTGGACCGGCTAACACCCTATATCCATCCAAAAATCCTATTCGATCACGTCGGAAGGGGTGTGCACTAGGTAACCATCTTCGATGACTGTCAAACCAGCAAGATTTACCTTCATTTTTAATTGAAACGAATCGACTGTACCCATGTAGTACGGGCAGGCTAGCTTGTCGTGCGTGCTCCAACCCGACAACATTACGTAGGCAAGGAAGTCGTTGATGGTCCATAGAAGTATAACCCTCATCCCAAAATTATTCTTATGATAAACATCATACGTAAGAGCGCCTACTGTATACAACATCTTGAGATCATCTATTAGCGGCCTAAGAAACACATCTAAATTATAACCGGGGCTCTTTCTACCAGGAATGATCAATGCAAGTTTAACATATGAATCTTTCAAACTCAACCAAGGAGGTAAATTGTAGATGGTAAGAAACACTGGCCATAGTGAATACGGATTCGAATTCGAATTATTCGAGTTGAAACCGTCGGTGCATAAGCCAAGACGCATATTCCGGACCTCAGAAGCGAAGTCGGGATGTACCATGTCGAAATGCTTTCGAGCCGCACCATCACTTGGATGTACCATCATATCCGGTTCTGCCTGATGATCCTTGTGCCAAGTCATCTGTTTAGACGTCTTCTATGACATATGCAATCTTTGAAGTCTAGGAACAATAGGCAAGTATGTCAACACCAAGTTTGGGACCTTGCTTCGTCTACTGGTCTTGTAACGACTTTCATTGCAATACAGACAATGGGTCAATTCAGAATCATGCTTGTAAAATAGCATGCAATAGTTTTTGCAAGCGTCGATCTTTACTTTTGGTAGAGCAAGCTTTTTCAAACTATTCTTCATCTCGTAGAAGTTACCGGGTAGTTTGTCACCCTTGAGTAGCATCTCTTTAATTATAGGAACAACCTGATTATAAGTCGTCTCGGGTACATTACATTCTGCCTTCCAATTCAACAATCTCGTCGCAGCTCCTAATTTTGAGTAATTTAGACACCCATCCCATAATGGCTCGTCAACAGCTTGTAACATGTCATAAAATCCTTGGGCAGAAGTATTAGGGGTTTCTTCTTCCCATGTCATTCCATCATGTATCATGTGATCGTTCACCATTTCAACATACCCTTCATTATGATCTACTACCGGAGTAGAAGATTGACCCACATCTTGATGCCCTTTATTATGGTAATAGGTTTCACCATATGCCCACTGGTAGCAGAACACCGTATAGGCCACAGTAACGATGCAAGTATACACCGAAACTATGATCGCTACAAGTAATAAAGTGGTAAATATACCGAGATCGTATCCACAGAGATTGGACTTCAAAGTTTCGAGTCCTAAGTCGAGAATACACCGATTTCAGTTAGAGAAGAAGAAAATATTTTTGAGAGAATTTTGTGTTTTTAACAACGAATACTAAACAAATAAGAAACTAAAATGGGTATAGGTGTAAGCTTTCCTTGAGATTTACGTAGTAACAAAATGGTTAGTTACTTTGTAGCACGAAGTGTCTATAAAAAGTCCGATCTCTCGAAAGTGGATTTTTAAAGACCGGTCCTACAAAATGCCCATAAAGTGTCTATCGTTACTAACTCTTAATCTTGTCGATTTAACTACGTTGAAATAAATCAAGTTCTACCGGTATGGAGATTTACACCCAAATCTCTTTGTGATATAAATCTCCTCCGACGTTTGAACTGTAATAAATCATGCAAAACCCGTATCTGTAAGTGGTTATCAAAGACTCTCTCAAATCCTTGTGCATCCCTTAAGCCGTATTTCGAATCCGCCCCTCTCGAGGTCAATATCTAATATTAACACTTCAAAGTGATCGGCTTATTCGCGTTGAGTTTAAGTCCCGACTAAAGTGACCAAGCTTAAGAGCTAGCAATAATGGCAACACCCAAGTGTCGCCTACTAGTTTCAAGTCAGCTCACACCTACACCTAAAAGGTGCTTAACTCATAATAAAAATAAAAGACAAAATGTAAAGAAATAAATATTCGTTAACTATTTGCATTAATAAAGAAAAACTACAAGCGTAACTAGAAAATAAAGTTCGGAATTTAAATGCGTTAAAGTAAGTACGAAAAGTAAATACGAGAAATAAAAGACGGAAAGTAAAAAACGAAAATTAAATGCGAGAAATTAAATTCTACACTAATACTTCATCTCTTCAACCATGAAAGTAAATGCTTGAAGATGAAGAACATATTGTTCTTGCTTTATTGATGATGGAAGATGAGATGAGAGGTCCTTCAATGCTCCTCCCCAAGCTTATATTTATACTTGAAATCTTGAGAATCCAAGGGTGAGGATGGCCCCAAAAATTGTGTGGACACCATTAACTTAAATTCCATCCACATGATCCAGCAAATTCCAGCAATTTACAGCTAGCAAAAACTGGATAATAGCTTTACCCAATGGTCCCTCGGGAGCCCACAGTGGGCAGTGATGTTTTTAACCCAAAAATGATGTGTTTAACCATAAAAACATTCTCAACAACTCCAAATGAAAATAAAATAATAAAAGGAAGAAAGTCAAACAAATAAAAAGGAAACACAACTAAAATGAAAGAAAAACTCACACAAATGACGTGTAAATAACGCTCAAAATGAGAGTTATCACCCACCATGTGCTATAATCAGGCATGAAAATGTGCTTCATCAAATGCAGCCTCACGTAATCCCTTTATTTATAGTGTAAGTTTTGACACTTCTTACAAGGGCATCTGATACGAAGCACTATCTCATCACGCATAGGTTTCCTTTCAACAGTCCCTTCATTGGCATATGCATAGTCCAAAAAACTGTCAATTGCAACAATATAGTCTACACTAAGAAACCCCGACGATCGTTATTTCTATACATCTATCCTCTATCTGTCGACATATTCAACCACTACAACAAAGAAAGAAGTAGTTAGTCGACATAATCAAGATAGAGGTGGTGTAGAGGTCTATTGAACACTACATGTAATGGTTTGCCTACTTGAAAATCAAACTGTAGGTTTAGAGGAGCTTTGTATGACTTTAAAACTCTAAGTGTAATGGTTTGACTATTGGAAAGTCAAAACTGTAGGTTACAATCAAATAAAGGTGTTTTGGAAAGTTTAAAACCCTACGTGTAATGGTTTGACTATTTAAAAGTCAAACCGTAGGTGTCAATGAAGTTAGAAGTCTATTGAACACTACATGTAATGGTTTGCCTACTTGAAAGTCAAACTGTAGGTTTAGAGGAGCTTTGGATGACTTTAAACTCTAAGTGTAATGGTTTGACTATTGAAAAGTCAAAACCATCGGTTACAATCAAAGAAAGGTGTTTTGGAAAGTTTAAAACCCTGTGTGTAATGGTTTGACTATTTAAAAGTCAAATCATAGGTGTCATTGAAGTTAGAAGTCTATTGAACGCTACATGTAATGGTTTGCCTACTTGAAAGTCAAACCGTAGGTTTAGAGGAGCTTTGGATTACTTTAAAACTCAAAGTGTAATGGTTTGACTATTGGAAAGTCAAAACTGTAGGTTACAATCAAAGAAAGGTGTTTTGGAAAGTTTTAAACTCTGCGTGTAATGGTTTGACTATTTAAAAGTCAAACCATAGATGTCATTAAAGTTAGAAGTCTATTGAACGCTACATTTAATGGTTTGCCAACTTGAAAGTCAAACCGTAGGTTTAGAGGAGCTTTGGATGACTTTAAAACTCTAAGGTGCCGTTTGTTTTTTAAGAGGTTTAGAGTCTGAAGTCTTATTTTAGTTATGATTAATAAGAGGTGGTGTGTAAAAAGGTCTGAACGATTCAGACTTAAGAGCCATTAAGAGGTTTTTTTTTTAAAACAAACAACCCCTAAGTGTAATGGTTTGACTATTTAAAAGTCAAACCATAGGTGTCAATGAAGTTAGAAGTCTATTGAATGACTTGAAAACACTACATGTAATGTTTTTTAAAAATTCAGCAGCATAACGACTATAAAATGAATATTTCCATTTATCAACCTAATATTTGCCCAACAATTGGCAACCTAACTAAAATAAACAAATAAAATCAAGCATAATTAATGTTTGCCCAATAATTGACAACCCAACTAATTAATAACACAAGTTTATCAAACCAAATCATACCAAAACATTTGATATATTCGTGCTCATAACAATGGTTTTCATAAGCTAAACGAACTCATATCAACTTCAATCTACAATTAGGGGTGTTCAAAAAAACCGTTGGACCGCTCAAACCGGTCAAACCAAGTCAAACCAGACCGTTTTTGGTGGTTTGAGTGGTCTGGCGGTCCGGTCTGGAAAATTGCCAAACCGGGCGGTCCGGTCCGGTCTGCGGTCTGGAGGTTTTTTAGGCGGTTTGGACCAAACCGACCGCCAAATATACAAATATATATTTTTTATTTTTTTATATATGCTTTTATTATAAAGAATAGATTATATAAAACCCAAATGTCCAAGTATATACAAAAAGGCCTAAAGTATTTTAACAAATTGAAATATTTATGGATTGTGGAATACAAAGAACGGAAAAATGAAGAAGTGAAGCCGTGGATTTTATTTGCACTTTGCATATTACTTTTTTTTAGTGTTTTATCTTGGGATATTTTGTTAACTTTTGTGGACTTTGTTATTTTGTTGTGAACTTTGTTCTTTATTTCAAGTGGACTCAAGCCAATTAGCCTTTAAAATTCAAAGTTTTATATGTTTTTATGTTTAAACTTTAAAGCCCACTAAAAGGCCCAAACCGCCTAAACCGGTCGACCAAACCGCCTAAACCTCGGTCCGACTTGACCGGTCTGGGCACTTGATGTCAAACCGCTCGGTTTGAAAAATCAATAAACCGCCACTTTCGGTTTGGTTTGTGGTCTGAGGGGTTAAACCGTCCAAACCGGACTGCGAACACCCCTATCTACAATATATACTCATATCAATTTCAATCTACAATATACTCATATCAATTTCAATCTACGATATACTCATATCAACTTCAATCTACAATAAACTGTCATAATTATAATTATCCATAGTTGTCATATATCCCAAAAACAAACATAACGAAAAGGTTTGGGTTTACAAACATAACAAATAATTCCATTACTACTCACATTTTCCTATTAAATAACAACATAAATTAATTAAGGAATAACGTCTAAAATTATTTTGGTACATTAAATCACGTCAAGAAGTCGGGAGTCGATCGTGTGTATGTGTATGTCTCTGAAGCGGCACCAAATTTCACTCAATTTCAATCTACACACACAAAAACACAGATTCATTAACAAAAACACAACATATTCATTAACATTTCAATCAATCTCAATCTACACACACACACACACAATCCACATACATCTATAGACATACATACACACACAAAAATTCATACACACATGATTCATACAAAAACAAACACACACACAAATTCATACACAAACAAACACATACACAGAGATTCATACACACATGATTCATACAAAAACAAACACACACATACAGATTCATATACAAACAAACACACACACAGATTCATACACACATAAAAATTCATACACGCATGATTCATACAAAAACAAACACACACACAGATTCATATACAAACAAACACACACACACACACAGATTCATACACACACACACACAAATTCATACACACACACACATGATTCATACAAAAACAAACACACACACACACACACAAATTCATACAAAAACAAATACACACATAGATTCATACACACACAATAAACACAATCTATTTCAAGAAGTAGCGGTAAACAAAAGTTAAAATATATATCACAAATCTAAATCAAAACATACAAACAACCATTTATCTAAACTAACCGTAAACAAATCAAAATCATTTGAACACCCAAAATCCAAATCAAAATTCAAATATATATCACAAATCCACCATGTTTCAAAAGTTAAAATTAACAAACCCTAACAGTAGCCGGCGAGTGATGCAGCAGGTCGCCGGAGAAATTGAGGGCATGGAGGTCGCCGCTGAGTGAGAGGTCGCCAATGAGTGAGAGTTTGAGGATGGATCGAGGACTGTTAGTTCGTGATGGACGAGGGATGAGAGGAATTAATGAGTTCGTGAGGAATCGATGAGTTCGAGGTTTCAGAGAAGTGATGAGAGGGAATAATTGAAAATTTAGGGCTTTACGCCCACTATTTTTTTCTAGAAAATTCGGAATATCACCGACGGATTTCCGACGGAAATTCCGTCGGTAATTACCGAGGGAATTTAACCGTCAGTGATTACAGACAGATATCAATTTTTTAAAATTAAAAAAAATTACATATAAATTATTAAATAAATTACTATATATTATTTAATATTAAAATTATTAAATAAATTATTAATTTATCAAATTATATTTAAATTGACTAAAATACCCCTAAACTAACTAGACTATGTACATAACATACACACATTTATATGCATACGACATATACATATACATACAAGCAATACATATGTATATAATACACCTATAGACATACATACATACACATGATATACATATACAATACATCTATAGACATATATACATACATATAAACACATACATACACACATACATAGACTTAATATAGACATATGTGCTATATACATACAAGCAATTCATATGTATAAAATACAACTATAGACATACATACATACATACACACATACATAGACATGATATAGACGTATGTGCTATATACATACAAGCAATACATATGTATACAATACATCTATAGACATACATACATACATACACACATACATAGACATGATCTATAGATATACATACATACACACATACATAGACATGATCTATAAACATATATACATACATACATACATAGCTAGACATGATATAGACATATATATATATGTGTGTTACATACATGCATACAAACAATACTTATGTATACAATACATGATCTAGACATATATATATATATACACACACACTTATATGCATACGACATACACGTATATACATGATATACATATATATGTATTTTATACATACAAGCAATACATATATATGTACACATTCAAAAAAAATCATGGTCCAACGTTGTCTTTGTTCCTAGTCTAAAAGGGAGATAATATTAGTGTGTATGTATTTTGTAGAGTCTAATGTATAGTCCGACCCCCCTTGTGTTTGATTTTAAGCCCATTAGAGTTGTATTTCTTTATATATAATTATGTTAATGAGAGAAGGGATTCACAAGAAAATATACCACTATTTACCATCTTTCTTCCCTTTTTTTCTTTTATCTCACCTCCACCACCAATTTCTTTTTCTTTTTCTTCTTTGCTTGACTTATCCCATCACAAACACCCTTGTTTGATTTGTTTTACCACCGCCACCACCCATTGATTTTTTTTTTCTTTTATCCTTCTTTTTGATTTATTCCACCGTCAATTTTATATTGCTTCTTCATTACATCATCGTTATTACTTTTTTATTACCTTAATGGCGGGAGAAAACTCAACTACCTCCTCTTCCGAAAAACCATACGACATCACCAACATCAAAGCCTTTGTTCCCCTTACTCTCGATCTCAATGAGTTAAACTATGACTCTTGAAGGGAGCTCTTTGAAACCCGTTGCACGAGCTTTGGTGTACTCGGTCACGCGACGGAACCTCCCGACCCAAATCCGATACTGACCTCGGATGGAACAAACTTGACTCCCTTGTCAAGCTTTGGATCTATGGAACTATCTGCAAGCCACTGTTACAGATGCTTTTGAAGAAAAGTGTTCGTGTTCGAGATGTCTGGAAAAGTCTTGAGAATCTGTTTCGTGACAACAAAGATGCATGAGCCATTCAACTCGACAATGATTTGCGCAACATTACCATAGGTGACCTTTGTCAAAGCATCAAGACCATGTCTGATCTCCTCGCCAACATCAATCATCCCATCTCTGAAAATAATCTTGTCACATACATGATCAATGGTTTATCCGACGGTATGATCAAATCGTCGGGATCATTCGTCAACGCGATCCACTCCCCACCTTTCTTCAAGCCCGCTCTATGCTTCTACTGGAAGAACAACACCTCTCACGCCCTTGCCACAACCATTCGTTACATCTTGATCATGCCTCATCCCTAACCATTCTTCACGTCAGCAATACATCATCAAATGGTTGACGTCCTGACAGATCCGAGTGTCGCCTTCAGACACCTTCACAACCACTAGCCTACCCTCCATGGGGGTTGTACGGTTGGACGCCACCTCCGTCGTGGGCCGCTATTCACCCAACCATAGCCTTCAAGCAATGGCAGCGTCATCCCTTAGGGTCTCTATCTGCCTCTCTCACCCCTCCCAACCTCCTCGGTCTTGGACCGCCGTAGTCCTTCAACATAACTGTGACAACTTCTGTCCCTCCACCGTGGCAATGGTTCACCCCCGGTCCTAATGCTCAACCAACGACTCTCCCTCAAGCATTCAACACGTTGTCTCTCCATGATCCGGGCGACTTTGATTGGTATATGGATACAGTCCCTACTTCTCATATGGCTTCTAGTACAGGTATACTCGATTCTATTTTTAATGCGAGCACTGCCTCTTCTGTTATTGTTGGAAACGGGTCTTCTATTCCTGTCACTAACACGGGGCACTTCGAGCTACCTACCCTTAACCCCATCGATCCCTTCACCTTCACAATATTCTTGTTACACCTTACATCATCAAAAATGTAATCTTTGTGCATCAGTTTACCAAAGACAATAAATGTTCCATCGAGTTTGATGAGTTTGGTTTTTCTGTGAAGGATTTTCGGACACACCGTCTTCTTCTCCGATGTGATAGCTCTGGTGATCTCTGCCATGTCGTCCCTCCCTCGTCATCCTTTGCTCTTTTATCCACGTCTCCTACAACTTGGCACCAACGTTTGGCTCATCCCGAGGACATAGTTATTTAGTCTTTAGTATAAAGCGGGTCAATTTCTTGTAATAAAGTGTGATTTAACGTGCTCTGTCAAGCTTTTCAACTTGGCAAACAAGTTAGACTCCCTTTTCATAGTTCAAATTTTGTAGTTGATTCAATTTTTGATATTATTCACTCGGATGTATGGACCTCTCTTATTTCAAGTTTTGGCGGTTTTAAATATTATGTTGTTATATTAGATCATTACTCTCATTTTTGTGGGTTTATCCTTTACGTCACAAATCCGATGTATTTGCTAAATTCCTCCAGTTTTGTGCGTACTTCAAAACTCAGTTTAATTGTGAGATATAGTCATTCCAGTGTGATCACGGGGGTGAGTTTGATAATTCTTCCACTCATGATCTTTTTGCTTCTAATGGCATCCATTTCTGTTTTTCATGCCCGAAAACATCACAACAAAATGGAAAATCGGAACGAATGCTTCATACCATTAATAATGTGATATGCACACTCCTATTTCAAGCCCACTTACCACCAACATATTGGGTTGAGGCCCTACACATGTCCACTCACCTTTTAAATATTTTACCATCCACTTCTATAAACAACGAAACATCGTTTACCAAACTATTTGACAAACCTCCATCCTGCTCTCACCTCCGTGTCTTTAGGTGTTTGTGTTACTCATGTTTTACACCACCTTACAAACTCTCACCGAGAACTATTCCTTGATTGTTCCTCGGGTACCTGAGTAATCATCGTGGTTATCGATGCCTTGATCTTTCTACCCAAAAAATCATCATCTCACGACACGTCACCTTTAACGAATCGATGTTTCCCTTTGGGTCCATGACACCTACCTCCCCTCCCTCCTATGACTTTCTTGATCACTCGGTAGACTCCTCTCCCATTTCTCATTGCCTTCTTATGACCCCATCCACGTATTCCACCTCACCACCACCCCTTCCCCAACCAAAACCTCTTCATCACCTGCCTTCAATTATACCTTGGCACCCACCGAACCACTTTCGGTTCCTATCCGTTCGGTACCATGTCCATCCCCGACCGCCACCTATCCGATGGCCACCCGCTCCCAACGGGGCATCAACAAACCCATCACACGTCTCAATCTCCATACCTGTAACACACTAAAAATAGGGATAACAAAAATCCGAAAAACGGACATGTGGTATGTAAAATTGCCAAAGCAAGAGCCTCCCAAAAATGGGGAAATATACAACCTATGTAATCACAGTTGTAATTTAACGGACAATAAATTAACAACCAACTAATCTAATTTCTACAACTAGAAAAGATATTACAAAAGGGTTGTCATCTATAGTTCCAAAAGTTCTTCTATCCAATGAATGTCCATTTGCAAGTATTCCCCAAGATCTCACCCAAGCACTATGCCAACTTAGAACTGGAGCCACTAGAAACTGAGATACACATAGATACCAAACAAGTGTTAGGCCAAAAAGCCTAGTGAGTTGAACAATAATAAGCATGCATGTACAGTTACAATTTTTATCAGCAGTTAACCAGAGTTCAACAAATGTGGAGTCAATAGGGGAGACCCATAGCACCAATTAAGTTCCACCCAAAGAGTCGATATACCTTGATGCCATCTACCAAGAGACACCCGAAAGGCCCGGCACACCCGAGGACTACAACTAAGGAAATTCCCCGAATGGCGGAGGTCTAGGCACATACCATTACGGTGGCGCCCAAGACTACATCCTCCTAGTGTCTACTGACTTGGTTCGTCCAACATAATTTGTAGGAGGTCTTAAGGTATATTTCAACCAATACATTTCGATACCAAACATGGGTACAATGCTACCATCCTATCACATAAATCCAATATGAGACTAAATTCCAACATAACCAATGTTTAGATACAATATCGCTAATAAAGCATTCCAAGTAGAATATATCATCTACTATGTCACATATACCCCAAATCATGCCAAAATGCCAATATCATATATATATAAAATAAATCTCAAATACTTGTCAACTAGAGTAGATCATGGCAAGATACTCAAAATAAATCTCCCAACATATTAAACATGAAACCACCATCAGATATTTGAACACATAGAGATAAACATTTTGAGAAATGTTTCAATAATACAAGTAAGATATTATGATGTGTATCTAGTTTTAACAAAGGTTTAGTAAACTCACTATCTAGGTTTTTGGACCAAAGCCTAGAAAATGGAAAACCCTAGAAAATGGAAAACCCTAGTTAGAGGAGATGAGACTTGGAGTGGAGAATGTGGACTTGGAGAAACTCTAGAAACCTTCTTGGTAGGTAGCAAATGCAAGATCAACAACCCCAACAACCAAAATGATTTGTAATAAATGAGGGTTAGTGTTTGAGGGGAAAGGGTTAGCTTTGAATGCTCCAAAATGGCCAAAGAGAAAGAAGGAGAAGTGAGACATGAATTGAAAATCGGCTAGGGATCTCATTTAAGGCAAACACCCTGCTCGCGACATTACCCGGCGACAATGCCATGGGCACTGTCGCGTATCATAGTCGCGAGTTCCCCCTAAGTCGCGGTACACCTCCCGCGACATTGACACCGCGATAGTGACAATGTCACAGTCGCGTGTCAAGGTTGCGCACTCTACCCCACTCGCGGTACACTCCTCGTGAGAGTGACACGGTGAGAGTGACCATGTCACAATCGTGTGTCACTGTCGCACCAAACCCCCAACATCCCGAAACTTGACCAATTTCGATAACGAGCACGAGGTTTGAACGATTAAAGATGGTATATCAATTTACACAACATTTCAACATAGCAACGATCATTAAATGCATACAAAGGCTCATATTTTCAAATAGACACAATTAACATATTTAAGGGAACAAATACTTACCTTGAGAATTTCCGGGTGTTACAATACCTCAACTACCTCACCCGTGCCCCGTTCGCATTTACAGGATTTAAAAGACCCTAACTGGAAACATGCAATGCAGGATGAGGATAATGCTCTTATTAAAACTGGAACTTGGGCGCTTGTCCCGAGGCCCCATGTGGTCAATATAGTGAGATCTAAGTGGCTTTTTAAAACTAAATTTCATGCAAATGGCTCACTAGATCGGAATAAAGCTTGTTTAGTGGCAAACGGAAAAAGTCAACGGTCGGGTATTGATTGTGAGGAGACCTTCAGTCCAGTTGTGAAACCCGCCACGATTCGAACTGTCTTAAGCATGGCGGTGTCACGCAACTGGCCGATTCATCAACTGGATGTGAAAAACGCTTTCCTCCATAGTACACTTCAAGAGACAGTTTCCATGCATCAACCTCTAGGGTTTGTTAGCCCGGAGCACCCCGACTATGTGTGTCATCTCCAAAAATCCCTTTATGGCTTGAAGTAAGCCCCTCGTGCTTGGTTTCAGCGGCTTGCTCAATATGTCACCCGAGTCGGCTTTCATCACAATCGATCAGACTCCTTTTTGTTCATCTATCAACACGGGCAGTCACTGGCATATCTTCTTATTTACCTTGACGATATTATCTTGACTACTTCTTCTACGGGCCTACTCCAATAGATTATTCGATCTCTCAGTCATGAGTTTGCAATGACGGACTTGAGCCAACTCAACTACTTTTTGGGCATCTCTGCAACCAGAACGAAAGCTGGCCTCTTCCTTTCCCAGAAGAAGTATACTTCAGATATCCTCGAGAGGGCCCATATGACCAACTGCAAGCCGTGTAGTACCCCAGTCGACACTCAGTCCAAACTCAGACTATCCGGCCTACCCGTTACAGATCCTTCCCAATACAGGAGCCTTGCAGGCGCGCTCCAATACCTCACTTTCTCTCGCTCGGACATCGCATATGTTGTGCTAACAAATATGTCTTTTCATGCATGAACCGTGTAAACCTCATCTCAATGCCCTAAAGCGCATTCTATGGTACTAACGAGGCACTATTGATCATGGTCTGCATCTCTACACCTCCACCACTTCCGGACTTACTGTTTACTCCGATGCTGATTGGGGTGGGTGCCCCACTACTCGTAGATCGACATTCGGTTATTGTGTATTCCTTGGTGACAGCCTACTATCTTGGTCCTCCAAGCGGCAAGCCACGATCTCTCGGTCAAGCGCCGAAGCCGAGTATCGGGGGTAGCCAATGCGGTGGCCGAAACATGTTGGCTCTGAAATCTGTTGCTCGAGCTACACTCTCCACCTAGCAAGGAGACCATTGTCTATTGTGACAATGTTAGTGTGGTATACCTTTCCACAAATCCGGTTCAGCACCAACGGACGAAGCATATAGAGATCGACATACACTTCGTTCGTGATCAGGTTGTTTTGGGTCGCGTACGGGTCCTTCATGTTCCCTCCAGCTTGCAATGTGCTGACATCTTCACGAAAGGACTCCCATCTTCTCTGTTTATTGATTTTCGTTCCAGTTTGAGCGTCCGTCCTCAACCTCCCGTTCAAACTGCGGGGTGTAATAGTGTGTATGTATTTTGTATAGTCCAATGTATAGTCTGGCCCCCCTTATGTTTGAGTCCAAGCCCATTAGGATTGTATTTCTTTATATATAGTTATGTTAATTAGAGAAGGGATTCACGAGAAAGTATATCGTCTTACATTATGTGATGTGAAGAATGATCATTTGAAGCATGCAAGTGCATGCATTTTATGTTTGAAAATACATGAGCATGTTTTGTTGCACACAATGGGAGTAGTGCTGCCATCGAATTATAATGGTGTAGATGAGGAATTGCTTTGCATGAAAGGTATTGTTTGGCAAAAATGCGTTTCGGTTTTTTTTTCTCCACAAGGCAAACCCTTTTTCCAGGTTTTGTATTTGGTCATGCCAGCATCAAAGATCCGTATCCTCCCATCAAAAATTGTAGCTTATCTTTTGTTATTCGATATGCATCCTGACATATCTTTTCCTTAGGTTATACATAAATGATCTCCACTACACTTTTATTACGATACTTTCTCGACTGCAATTTGATTAAATAAAATATCATAAACATTAATGCTCTAGACCCAATATGTATTCACTTATCCCAATTCCATGTATTTGAATATTTGATCCAAATCTACAAAACGAAATCTTAAACTTATTTTATTTCCGTCTCTAATTTCATAGCATTTTTAGCAACTAATAATATGATGGATCACGGTTTTAACTTGAGCCAAATAGGTTTCTTGTTATTGAGGTAACCAATTCATAAAGAGATATATTTCTTTAAAAGCGCAAGAAATTTGTGAGAAACTACATGATGGAATTAGTTTGAAAACGAGCCAAAACATATTAAAATTAAAACAAGTAATTTTTCAGTTCTTGTCAAAATGAGTAAGGACAAGGTGGACCTGTCAATGTGTTTTTGACCATTTTTTCTAAATTATTTAAATAAATTAATATTTTAACTATGATTAAAGAATTTATTGCTAATATAATAATAATGTTAGTTTTTTAATAAAGTTATTTAAAATGTTGTAACTTGTAAGTATAAAATTAATACATTTTGAGTGAAGTTTGATTCGTTCAACGCTCATTTGACCCGTTTTTCTTTTTGCTTATTTTTTTAGTTTACTACAAATTTTAAATAACATATAATTACGATATTAACTAAAAAATTAAATGGTTAAATTTAAAGAATGATAAATACCCTTTTAACTTAATTTCTAACTTAGTTTTTGAAGTCACCAAAAAGTATATTGACCTTTGTTAAAAAAAAATTGTTTATGTTGACATGGCTATTTTTTAGGGAAATTAATTAAAATGACCGTATTTGAAACCCGTATTACCAAAATGCCCTAAATCTCGATGTGTTTGTCGAAATACCCCTTTTGTCCGGGATATAGGGCCGGGATGACACCCATCCCGGGGTTAGCTACAATATCGATCTTCAATAGTGTTCGGCCGGGATGAATAGTGGTTTCCCGGCGTTAGGGCCAGGATGAATAGTGAAATTCGGGCGTTAGGGCTGGGATGGGGGTCATTTCCCAGGGTGAGGCCGGGATTGGGTTGGGGATCCCGGGGTTGGGGGCCGGGATGGGGCGTTTAGGGTTTGGGTTTGAGAAAATTAGGGTTTGGTCCTATGATTTTATGTGGTTTCAAGTGTAGGTTTTTCACGTTTTTGTTGCCTGATTCGTTCTACTATTTTTTTCCACTTTGTCATACAATAATTGTACTTGTCATTGAATTCATCTTCGGCTATAAATTTTGCCTATAAAGATCAGTATAATGCAAGGCATTCATCACATCCATTGCATTTTTCTTTCTTGCTCTCACTTTCGTCGTTTGAATTGCTTCATTTTTCATACTATTGAAAAAATGAGTTCACCTGTTGTAAAAGCTAAGCTCTATTTATGTTTCGATGGTCAGTGGGTTCAAAACAACAATAAGTGGGATTATATTGGGTACACAAAGCGTGGTGTACAGATTCCAGTAATCTATACATATAAGAGGTTTCTTCATTACGCCATGGGAAAATGTGGAATCGAAGATTCTGCTACTTGCAAGTTGGTGTTCAAACGTGAAGATCGCTCACTAGTGGAGCTAAACAACGATGAACTAATCCTTAGTTTTATGCAAATTGCAGCTGATTCAGAAAGACCTCCAAAAGTCTTTGTGTATGATGCAACATTGATGTGCGACGAAGGTGATGACGAAGATGATGTCGGAGGTGATGACGAAATCCATGTCGGTGGTAGTCAACAGGAGTCTGATTCTCAATTTCAGGCATCCTACGACACCACACTTTATTCTGATCATTTATATCGTCCTTACGACTCTTATCCCGATGTTGTTCCAGAGACACAACTAGAAGAACAACAAGCAGAAGAAGAAGAACAAGAAGAAGAAGAAGAAGAAAGACGGTTTGCTGGAGTTGCTCATGACGAGACCCATGTTTTCACAACGGGTATATCTGATCTGGACAGATCAAATACCGATACTGATGAGGACGAAGAAGAAGAAACATATACCCCTAGCAATAAATCACTTGGTGAGTTAAACGATTATTTTGATATGCCTCTTTACCTTCCAAACCCGGAGACCAATATACCACCCTACCAACCCGTACCTTACAATCGCGGTACAAGCATACATGAAGGACAACTATTTGATACGAAGGAGTAAATGGCCATACAGCTCGGAATTAAGTTCATGGAAGAGGGTTTTGTGTTTAGAACGGAGAAATCCGACAAAAGCAGATACATGGTTGTCTGTGAGCAAAAAAATTGTAAGTGGCGTATGTCGGCGAAGTCTGTGGGCCCAAAAGGAGGGATGTTGGCCGTTAGGAAGTTGAACTACGTGCACACTTGTTCCAGGATGCAACTGAATTCCAGACACCGACAGGCCAACAAAAGGACTTTGGGCCACATATTGAAAGGGAAGTTTATTGACGCTAGCAAGTCATTTCGGCTGAATGACATCGTCGACGATATCAACCAGCAGTACGGGCTCAATATTGGTTAACACCAAGGATGGTGTGCGCGATGCAAGGCCCTGCTAATGGTGAGAGGAACTCCCGATGAGTTGTACGAATGACTCCCTATGTATTTATATAATTTGGAGTTGAAGAATCCGGGTACACACACCAGAATAAAGACGGATTCGCACAGACGTTTTGAGTTTTGTTTCGCTGCTCTTGGATGTGCGGTACGTATATCAACACGCCATATCTTTACATATTATAAATTATAACATTTACAAAGTTGCTCCACCTACGTTATTTGCAGATCCGCATGTTTTTGGCAAACCTGCGTCTTGTCCTCATAATAGACGCTACCCATTTAAAGGGACCTTACCTAGGTATGATGTTCTTGGCGGTTGCCATGGACGGAAATAACAACATCGTGCCCTTGGCTTTCGGAGTAGGCAAGTCCGAGACGGGGGAGGAGTGGGGTTGGTTTTTTTCCAGGTTGAGAGAATGTATCGGAGTTCCAGAAGGGTTGGTGTTTCTGTCGGACAGGTCTCCTTCAATAAGTGCCGCAATTTCTGCCGTGTACCCATCGACCCCTCATGCCCTATGTTGTCGACATTTGGAGATGAACGTGAAAAGCATGGACAGGCGTATTACTACAAACCGCCCGACGTACTGGAAGGCATGCAAAGCATATACGGTTACGGAGTTTGAACGGTACATAGATGCACTACGATATGAAGTAGATCGTGGAGCACAAGTTATGGACGCTGCTGGGAAGGAGAGGTGGTCAAGGGCCCATATTCCTGCACATCGGTATGACATAATGACCTCTAATAGTGAAGAGTCGGTGAATGCACTGTCCCGTTTTGCTCGTAGGTTTCCGATTGTCGGGCTTATGGAGTACTTCCGATCTTTTCAACAAGAGTGGTACCTACTTCGACGACAAAAGGGAGATTGATAAACTTTGAAATCTTGAACTTACATGTTATTTGCTCTTCTTGTGTTATTTATAAATCGTAGCACAGTTAACACACACATGTTTGTAGGTGAAATGCATAATCATCTCACTCCAATGGCGGAGGCGAAGATTCTCAAAAGGGCGGGAAAGTCTGCGCAATGGAGGGTAAGAGGGATTGGATATGATAAGTTCGATGTTTGGGATTCCCGTGGACACGCGATTGTCGATATGCTCAACCGTGTTTGTGAATGTAAGCAATGGCAATATTTTGGGTTACCATGCGGTCATGCCATCGCAGCTGCAAGGTCTATGAATCGTAGAGATTGCAGTGATCTAGCTCTAGGTTACTTTACGTCCCATACTTACCGGTCAACATATCATGAAGTAATCAATCCAGTTGGACCCCCTCAATCATGGGTTTTACCACACGTCCCCCTTCCGCCATGCTATCCACCGTTAATAACTAAGAGACGTGCGGGGAGGCCAAGAAAGAACGATCGACGTCCATCTCGTGGTGAGGATCCGATACAGAAAACATGTACTAGGTGTAGAGTAGTATGACATACTCGTGGTGAATGTTCAACTCCTGCCCCTTCAACCGTGCCCAGGAGTAGAGCTTCAAGTAGCCAAAGATTTCGCTCTCAGGGGCCATCGAACCTAGAACCACATGGAACCCTAAGGCATGATAGCATTAACCTTAGCATTGACTTCCCTTGATTGTAACGACCTCATCTTGTATGCGAAGTGATATTGTTTTTATGTTAATTGTTGATTTTATCTACCTTTTCGTGGTTGTGGAATTATATTGTGTAAAAACAAGTTAAACATTAAAGCATCCTTTTATTAAAGCATCGATAAAGTA
This sequence comes from Arctium minus, assembly GCA_954870635.1. Taxonomy (NCBI): domain Eukaryota; kingdom Viridiplantae; phylum Streptophyta; class Magnoliopsida; order Asterales; family Asteraceae; genus Arctium; species Arctium minus. The sequence continues at coordinate 14,448,765 of OX941097.1, read as the reverse complement.
AACATTAATAAAGAAAACATTAATAACGAAAAGAAAACATTAAATCATCGTTACGGGTAGATTAACCACCCTTCGAGAAACCTACTACGGGTAGATTTCCCGGATCCTCTTGACCCAACTAGCCTTTGCCTTATTTGCTCCTCCATGCCGGTGTAGTTTTCTTTGATTTCTACCAATTCATCTTCTAATTTTTTAATCTCCTTTTGCTTCTCCCTAACATCGCGCTTCATCATCTCCAAGAACTCCTTCTGCCCCGAAATAATTGCCTCCTTCTCTTTCTGCAATTCCATGTTGCGTAGCCAATTCCTGCCGATATGTCGTATCTCCGCATTTGCCTCATCACTTGAGTCTTTCAACTTTGTAGGCAGTACTTGAGACATTGGTAGACTCAGTCCCTGGTTAAATTGATACCTAGGTGGGGATTGTCCCCCATGAGCATTATAGTATGCCTCTCGTGCAAAATCATACTGCTCCCACTCTTGAGGCGTAATTGGTTCATCATAAGCAGTCATCCCAAACTACGCCCATTCCTACGTTGTGTCTGGTACTCCCCAGTCAACCCTCGTAGCTCCATCATTTAATTGTTCGATGTAGACGGAGCGTGAAGTGCCAGCCCCATTTGCTGACCTTCTCCCCCTTCCACGTGAACCTCCATCCATTAAGTTATGAAAATGTAGAGAATGTTTGTAAATGACGAAGAGAGTAGAAATGATAGATAACAAGTTGTGAATTACTACTTCACCGGAGCATCTACTTATAGTCCATGTGAAGATAGGTTTGTGCACATGGTCAAACGATTCCTCTGCAAAGCCTGAAATGATGCATCTACAAAGCCTGAAATGATGCCTCTGCAAAGCCTGAAATGATTCCTCTGCAAAGCCTGAAATGATGTCTCTGCAAAGCCTGAAATGATTCCTCTGCAAAGCCTTACACGATTCCTCTACAAATCCTGAAATTATGCCTCTGCAAAGACTGAAATGATTCTTCTGCAAAGCCTGAAATGATGCCTCTGCAAAGCCTTAAACGATTCGTTTTTTTTTAACAATTGTTCCTTGTGGCTATAAATACCCATGTTATATCAACTGTGAAATTCACAACATCCACAAACCATTTTCATATCATAAGTCTCCCCTTTCACCAAACACATGGCTGGAAATGCATCATCTTCAAACCCACCATCTTCACAAATAATGCCCTGGAGACTGAAAAAAAGCGATAGAGAAAAGTGAAGCAGGGATTGAACAACTCACTCAAGAGTGGAGGGAAATGATGGCGAAGAAGGACGGACACTTGAGAAGGATCGACGCGGACAAGGAGGAGGTAAAAAGGTTGAAGAGGGAGATCAAGGAGAAAGAAGACCGTATTCGCTACGACAATGCACAAGTCAACAAGATTATGCAAGACTTCGCAACACTGCAAGCGCATGTAACAGAAAAACAAACTTGGATTGATAAATGTAAAGCACTATATCTTTAGATGGTGTTTGTGTTTTTGGTTTCGTGTTTGGAGTTTCCTATGTTGGTAGTTTATACCCGGAGTTTATGTGTTGTCGTTTTGTACTTGTACTTTCTATGCTTTTGTTTCATTAATAAAATCGTCTAACGTATTTTGTGGTTTGATGCGTTTATATTTTTATACTACAAAATTATAAATTCATAGAGTAAAAAAACAACTGGTACAATGTGAACAAGACGGTGTGAATCTGGAAGGCCTTTTTCCAGGTGAATCTGTAAGGCCTTTTCCAGACGAATCTATAAGCTTTTTTACAAGCGAATCTATAAGGCCTTTTCCAGACGAATCTATAAGATTTTTTACAGGCGAATCTGGAAGGCCTTTTGTTCACTACCTTTGGCTATAAATAAATAGATCTGGGGTCCCTAAACCATACAAAAAAAACACGGTTTATAGCAAGGCAAAAGTATTACACGTCTTCTTACATGGCATCCCCAAATCTTCATGTATGGAATTTCAGATGTTTATCTCAATCGCTTCCAGCCTCTACCACCGAGTTATATGGTTAGTGTTTATATTGTAAAAGGTTTTGCTTGCGTTGAATATTCTGTAAGGCTAACGTTGTTAAACCTTATCATGAATAGCCAGGTATCCACAAATGTTCACCATGAAAGTCTACCATCAAGGGTACTTCACTGAACCACCTAGAAGACAATACTTTCGTGGTCTAGAAGTCTATGTTGACATGTTAGATGTCGATGATCTTTGCATGCGAATGCTTCACCAGATCATGAAAGAGCTAGGCTACGACGACACTAGATATTATAAGTTGTATTTTAAACGTTCGAATGCAAACTTATTGAGCGGACTGGAACCTATGGCTACCGACGAAGATGTCGCCAATATACGTCAGTATGTTGACGGCCATACCGTCATTGAAGTGTACAGCGAGAAAGTGGAGCTTAACACTTCCAGAATCATATCACCAGAGCATATAAGAAGTCGTTGGGGATTCCCCAAAAACCAAGCGTCGTGTAGCCGTAGTTTGACATTTAAATGACCAATAATGTGACCTAATCACTTTGTTTCATGTCGTCGTTTCAAAGTCTTTTTAGATGAACTTGTACCGGTTTTTTCAAAACCTATCAGTTTCTAAGTTCGTTTCGTTCACCAAATCTTAATTCTTTTTATGTCTCTCGACACGAAAAATCTAAGAAAACAATATTAATATATATATAAAAATTTTATTACATACATAAAAAACAGCAAAAACAATCTACTCGTCTAACCGAACAGACAACGCATATAAGGTCTCCGCCATGTGACGCCGCCATTCCTTGGCCACAGAATCAGTTGCATCTGGTGCAACCGTTGGGTGCAGTTCTTCAACAAACTTAGATAAATTACGACACACCCACACACTACAATCCCCAAACGCCCCTGTCTGTTGTGGTGCATCATTTCCATACCGATGCTTTAATTTCTTGCTGGCATTTATACGACCCTGCGTGTCACGAATCTTCTTTAACAACTTTGGCAATTGTTTTTTGAAGATCTTAAGGCGGTATTCCAAGGGCCTGGAGTACCTGGACGCTCGTAAACTGTCATATATAATCATCTTCATTTCATTAAGGCACAAAACTCGTAGTACCGAATGTTTGTCCATAATGCAGATTGGGATGGTATACCTGAGATTTTACAGTAACACACAAATAGTTAGTAACAAACAAGTTAAACAAAAATTATGTAAATCGATTTCCATACCCGCTCGATGTCCTTCCAATCTGGATGGTTTCCCGTCATTCCATTGCACGTTTCGTATACGGAATTGTATCCTTGCTTCGGCAGGGTGAGCCACTCAAAAAAATTGCTATCCATCACCGCCCATGTCGCATGTGGAGAGCGGGAGTCTTGGATCATTTTGACCCAAGCGTCGATGTGCTATACACAAAACAAAGATTGTTAGACCTGTAACTACAAATGTAGTTGTTTATATGACTATATCTAAATACTAACCAAGTCCTCCAAATCACCATTACAACCTACAACAAGCAGTTTCTTGAAAAAACCGGTATCCATTTCAAGGTCGCCATAAAATGGACAACACAGGTTGGGGAGCTGATTGTGGAGACATTGGTCCACGATCTATGCTACCGAAACGTGCATCGATTGTCCCGTTGAAGTCATCGTAGTGAACCCCCCAACCTTCCCCTTACCCTTTTCCTTCACCCTTGGCTTGTTCTTTCTCGGAGGGGCCGGTGTGGTCGAAGGTTGTTGGTTATATGGGGAACGTAAGTTTGGGCCTGCTACAACGTTCCGTCTCCCCCTCCCAAGTGTTACCACCTCCGCCTAGTCAAGCATGGGAGCATCATCCTCGAAGTGGCGCTCAATGATGTCACTACCCATAGGAGAGCTCAGCCGCACCTGGGTGGTGTCAACCGCCGACCCCATCGGAGATTGCTAAAACATCAACGAATCGAGTCGAAATCCGAGCGTGGTATACACGAGATATAAGAGAGAGTTAGAAATAGAAGAGAGGAAGACCATTTTACTTTAGATGTGTGGGGTTTGAATTGGGGACCATTAGATTTTATAATGGAGGGGAACACCTTCTAACCTAATTTACTTAAATCCCCACCGTCGATTAATCTTAAATCCTTCATCACTTCCCATCCCGGCCCCCAACCCCGGGATTCCCGGCCTAACCTTGGGATCCACAGTGAAATCCCGGCCTTGTCTACGGGATGGCTCAATAACCCCGGCATACCCCTGTTGATCCCGACCCTAACCTTGGCGTAACACTGTTGATGCTCGCGATTGTGGCTAACCCCAGGATGGGTGTCATCCCGGCCCTATATCCCGGACAAAAGGGGTATTTTGGCAAACTCAACGAGATTTAGGACATTTTGATAATACGGGTTTCAAATACGATCATTTTAATTAATTTTCCTATTTTTTATCGTAATAAGATACATTATAAATGAAAACCATTTTACTTTATATTCTTTTAAATATTTTTATTTTAAATTTAAATATTTTCTTGATATTTAAATTTCAATCACTCAAAAAGAAAATTACAAGACATTGGTTGACTTTGGGAACTTAAACAAGTAACAGTGCATGAGAAATAACCTTGAAATGTGGTCCTTCCACTGAGATATTTGACTTCCAACTTAGTCAATGCCTTATCATTGACCTTTTTCATATCACATGATTTTAACCATTGTTCTAAAAAACTCGCACGTCATGACACAAAGGCTTGTGTGTCACGCCACGTTAAGTCCATGACACGTCATGACCTAATGCACAGTTATCATAATGAGATATTTGATTTTGATTTACGTTTTTAATGTCTTATTTACAAGTTTTTTAATATATAACATAATTTAACTTGCTTATTACTATTTACTCATTAAGTAACACTACAAAACATACATTTTTATATATAATATTATATATGAATTAGAAAATTTGACGTCATAAGTCACGCCTTAAAAACGACATGGCTTCGTCGTGGCTCCTAAGGCTTGAAGTTTGACCTCGTCACCACGTCACGCCTCACGCCATTTAGAACCTTGCTTTTAACTCAATGTCCTCATGTTAACCACAATCTTTTTGGTGCATATAGGGTAGTTAAGAAATTTAGTAAATTATATAACTATATATTTATGTATATGGACGCTTATTATGAAACTAGAAATCTATCCTCGCAATCCATCAGGTTTCTGAAATCTAGAACTCGAACCCTCGATCATTATTAATACTTTTTGTTAGTCTTTTTTTATTTTATTTTACAATTTTGAGAAACCTAGATTTAAAACGAAAATATATTTTAGTTTACTTTAATTTAATTATGGTTTTTAATAAAAAAATAATAATAACAAATTTTGTTACGGGTCAAAAAATGTTTAATTTAAATGATAACTATATTTAAGATATTTTATATTTATACTTCAATAAAAAAATAAAAATTAAGATGTTTTATCTCGAATTTTCTTATATTTATCGGTTAGTTATATCAATAGTTAAAAATTTTAGATATTTTAGAAAATAAAAATAAGTGCTTATCTGCAGTTAGTTACACGAATTCAAATATTGAGCTTTTATAAGTTGTACTTATGTTTAATCAATTTGTACTTTTGGATTTTAAGTAATATGCATTAATAAATAATACCTAATGCATAAAAATTAGTTTTTAAGAGTTTAGCTTAAATGCTTTATAATATAGTATAGATATATTAGTTAAAATTCAAAATTACAAGTTAATGAAACATAATTATAACTTATTAAAGTCTCATGTTTTTATTTGTATAACAATCTGCAAATAAACATATTAAATACAGGATAAACACTATGAGATAAACTACCTGTTTTATTTTTTTTTAAATATATTTATTAGATCAATGCATTGAATTGTGGATTTGGTCCCTGTGGTTTAGTGATTTCTTTGACCATGGTCCTCATTCTATGTTTATTGTGGATTTGGTCCTTGTGGTATTCAATTTATTTTGGTCATGGTCCTTCTGACTAACACTTCCATTAACTTTGTTAAATCAAGAACCATTTTAGTCATTTTGCCTATTTTTTGTCCTTTTTTATAAGAAAAATATAAACAATTTTTTTATACACACAAACACACATGCATACACACATGTATATATATATATATATATATAACGATATTAAAATAAATAAAATAAGACATTATTGTATGATTTAATTGTTTAATTTTTTTAAAATTAATTATATTAAATACGATTTAATTTTATTATTTTATTGTAATTGTGAAAAAAGATATAGTTTTATTGTTTTAATGTAATTAAAATTTCAATTTAAACAAGTCAGATCATAAAACTATATCTTATTTATTTAGATCGAATAAAATAAAATATGGTTTTATGATTTGATTTATTGAATTAAAATTTTAATTAAGTTATAGACGATTTAATTATATTGTTCTTTTACTATCATTGCAACAAATAAGCTTATTATTGATATTTTAACACCAAAAATAATTGAAAACCGTTGAGAAATGAACTATAATTTTATAATCTTAAATTTAGAAGCTCCAATTTTCATATTGTTTTTCAGTCAAAAACTCAAAATCAATTTTCATATTGTTTTTAGTATGATAAAATTAAAGTTCATTTATCAACGGGTTTTAATGATTTTTTTGTGTTAAAATATCAACAATAAGCTTGTTTGTTGCAATGATAATAAAAGAACAATATAATTAAATCGTCTTTAACTTAATTAAAATTTTAATTCAATAAATCAAATCATAAAACCATATTTTATTTTATTCGCTCTAAATAAAATAAGATATAGTTTTATAATCTGATTTGTTTAAATTGAAATTTTAATTACATTAAAACAATAAAACTATATATATTTTTCCACAATTACAATAAAATAATAAAATTAAATCGTATTTAATATAATTAATTTAAAAAAAATTAAACAATTAAATCATACAATAATGTCTTGTTTTATTTATTTTAATATCGTTATATATATATATATATATATATATATATACATGTGTGTATGCATGTGTGTATAAAAATATTGTTTATATTTTTCTTATCAAAAAAGGACAAAAAATAGGCAAAATGACTAAAAGATCCTTGATTTAACAAAGTTAATGGAAGTGTTAGTCAGAAGGACCATGACCAAAATAAATTGAATACCACAAGGACCAAATCCACATTAAACATAGAATGAGGATCATGGTCAAAAAAATCACTAAACCACATGGACCAAATTCACAATTCACTCTTTTTATAATATAGTATAGATATATTAGTTATGAGATTATAACTAATATAGATATAGATATATTAAGAGCAAATCATAAAATAAAAAATAAATATTGATAATAGTAATATTGATCAAATCGTCCATTAAATATAAAAAACAAATATTTATATTAATAAATGAGTATCCATTCCATAAATAGATGATGATGTGAGATATTGTGCTTGGATAAGTTGTATCAATGTATTATGAAATTGTAAATTAAGTAATTGACTTTAATTAGTTGTATTTGTGCTTAAAATATTGTAATTAAGAGTTTTTTATGTCTCTTTTATAATATTGTATAGATGATGATAGAAATTTGGACTTTTTTATTATCTAAACCTAAAAAATTTAGGCTTTTAAATAAAACATAATGTATTTCGAGTTCTATTTTGAGGATTGTACTAAGTATTCAATATAGTTAAGGAAACATACTACGACTTTGTAAACCAAAAAAGGGAACATAATATAACATAAACATCTTGAATTTTTTTTTTTTTATATAAACTTTCTTTTAGATATCTCTTGTCATAAACACTAACATAAAACTTATAAAAGTGTGTTTTCCATAATGAAAATCGGAACAAAGTATATTATGGATTATTGAAGGGTAGTTTGGTAATTTGTATTCTTTTTGTTTCAATAGTTAGGGGGTTTGTTTGGATTGTCAAGTATGTACTATAAATAGTTTAGATCTTCTAGAATGTTCAATACAATTTCTCATTTTTTAGAAATCTGATGCAAATCTGACCTTTAATAAATGAGTTTGACATTAAAAATGCTAATAATACATGTGGTATACGAATCCAATACTTTTCACTTTTGCATCAAGCTTCACGGTTTTGTACGTATCAAAACAACAAATCTTTACATACCAATGTCTTTTTTAGATGTTTTTACTTTTGCCAAAGAAATCGTTTCAAACGATTCCATGATCACCTTTGCATGGAAATCAAATTTCAGTATAAAAGACGTCGAATGATCAATATGCGCAAACTACTTAAAAAAGTAGCGAGCAATGGCCAAGATGTTGCAAATCTGTAAAATATACTTTGCCATTGCCAATTAAAGATCCTTATCTAACTAAAGTTGTAAGTGATAGTGATGGTGGTTGTGAGGACGATCATGGTTGTGGTGGTGGTGGTTGATGGTGGAAATTTGAATAAGATACCAAATCAATTAAAAATAAGGGGTTTGACTAGTGTAATATGGTAGTGTGCCATTGTATGGATCTATGGTTAATCTTCTTTAAACAATTATAGTAAGTTAAGTGACTTTTGAGATGATGTGGGGATCAAGATCCATCAATACTAGCTTCCATTATATATATATATATATATATATATATATATATATAAAGGGGTTATTTTATTTGCAACCCTTAAAAAGATTGCAAACCTTGCAACTCACATCTTAACCGTCGATCAGCGGTTACAATAGATATGAGACCCAATATTTTTAATTAAAAAAAACAGAAAAATAAAAATAAAATAACCGTCGATCATGAATCCAACGGTTAAGATGTGGGTTGCAAGTGTTGCAACATTTTTCAGGGTTACAAAATATCCTTCCACTATACACAAATATATATATATATATATACACATATAATATATAAACTTATCATATCTTAAGAGTCAATTAAAAATATGAGTCAAATATGTTAAGCATCTCAAAAACGTATCGAATTTAGATATGTTTTTAATTAAATTCAAGTGGTAAGATTTGGTTACGTGCATATGTGTTTTGTATATCCCGAAATGTATCGATTCGATATGGTTCATGCATTTGTTGATTCGAATCCCCGAGTCTAATGCATGCCTTGCCAAAACAATATCAAGATCGTACGCCTAACACAATTATGTTAAAAACAAGTGGATCAAAAGATGTCTAAATTTAATCATCTATTTGATTTTTCAGAAACTACATTTTTTTCATTTGACCAGATCGTTTTCTTGAGATGCATAAGACCATAAAATAACAATTAATCTTCATAGCAAAACATTGTGAAAGTACAAAAAACACCGAACATTCACAAGAAAAACAGTATTGTGAAGGTTCAATATTTTTTGTGGTCTACGGGTTTCACGAAAACAAGTTGGTCTCATATGATTCAAATATATATATATGTGTGTGTGTGTGTGTGTGTGTGTGTGCACGTACGCGTGCTTCGGATCATGTGAGACCACAAAATAATACAGAACCTTCACAGTTTTTTTGTTGTGAATGTTCAGTGTTTTTTGTACCTTCATAGTGTTTTGATATGAAAGTCCAGTGTTATTTTTGTGGTCTCATCAATTTCACAAAAACAAGTTGGTTTCACGATAACTTAACCTTGTGTGTGTATATATACATACATATATATATATACATATATTAATCATAAAAAATATATTATCCATATAACGATATAACAATGATTAAAAGAAAGGGTGTGTAGGGTTTTGTTTTACAAGATTCTTTAAACATGCACGAGTGGCATCAAGTGCCCTTAAATTGGTAGGTCAAGCACCTTTAACTCTATTTATTTTAATATTTAAATGCATTATTAATATTTAAAAATGAATGCTTTTTAATATAAATGTATTAATTTTTATTTAATGTTTCTTTCAGTAAATGCAATATTTTTGTCTTTAATGGAATTTTATATGGATATTATTTATGTGTATCCTAGTAATCATTATTGGATATTATAGTTTGAGTAAACTACAATTTTGGTCCATGTGGTTTACCACTTTCTTTGAAAGCAGTCTCTGTGGTTCAAAAACTGCAATTATCGGCCCATGGTTTGCATTTTGCTTTGAAAGTAGTCCCTCGTCGTTAACTCTGTTAAATTTTTCCGTTAAGCCAGGGGTATTTTCTTATTTTTGTTTTTTCTTATTTTTTTAATAATAATATCAATACAAATTTAAATAAATTACAATTTGGTCCCTGATGTTTTTATGGTTTAAACAAAAATAAGAAAAAACAAAGATAGATTGCAAAAGAAGAAAAAAAAACATGGTTGGACGAAAATGCCCCTGACTTAACGGAAAATTTTAACGGAGTTAACGACGAGTGACTACTTTCAAAGCAAAATGCAAACCATGGGCCGATAATTGCAGTTTTTGAACTACATGGACCACTTTCAAAGAAAGTGGTAAACCACAGGGACCAAAATTGTAGTTTACTCTTATAGTTTTGATTTTGATTTACAAAATTAATTTTTCTTTAATGAGTATTTAGATTTAACATCTAAAATTCTTTTATTAAGTTATGTGTTTGAATATTAAATGTTGTATTTAGTTTTGGGACATAATGAATAAAATGTTTAATCTGTCATATATTACTTCACTTCATCTATCATTTTAAGGCACAAATTTGTAAAGAAATAATCATTGATATGAAAAATCAAGAAGAAACAAAAATGAGTGAGTTTTTGGAAAGAAAAGAGATGGTGTTGGTGTTGGTGATAGGTGGTGATGCTACAAGTGGAGATGGGGGAGAAGCCGAAATGAACATCGAGATTTTGGGAAGAATATCAAAACTAAATCCCAATAAAGATTCTGGGAAGCAGATCAAGAACAATTCCAATTCAACTTAATTGATGATTTAGTGATTAATAACATAAATTCATGACATTTAAACAAACGTCTAATACAGACTTAAAATTCAAGATCTTGACAAGAAGTAGAACACCAAGGAAAATTCCATAGGGAAAATGAGAGAAAGGGATTAAGAGAGTTTAATTAAGAAGCAAAATGGCCAAAATGTCATCATGTGAGATGGGCACATGACTGCAATTAAAGGTGAATGCTTGACAGTCATGAGGTGGAGGGATGAAAACCAATAAAACTCGTACCACAAGGGTTCTTTGGTAATAAAGGGAAGTTGAAGGACGAAAAAACATAATACCAGAGGAAAGAAAACCATAATTTACTCAAAATGTTATGTTTATATTGGAACCAAAAAAAATACAACAATTTTCATCTTAAGACATCCATAAAATTGGTAATATAGTTTTGAAAATTCTCATACTAAAAATATGTTTTTATTCATTATCTTTGCTGTAAATAAGATGTTTTGGGTCCATAAATTCACTTTAATGAAATTGTGTATCAAACATTTTTTTCTAAATTATATGTATAGTTTAGAAGAGTAAGGAGTTGTTTACCAAATTTTTGATTAAGTCCTGTATGGATAAATTTGTCTGTCCGGTAAAAAATGTGGTGTTGTTTACTTTTTTACATTAATCGTCAATGTGATTTCTTCGTCTTTTTTCCTTTTTGCTAGTAGGATATACCGGTTGTTTCTCTATGTAGTTTTAGGATTTTGTTTTTGATTTTCTAATGGAATCATTTGTACATAAGCTTCAAAAACTTGTACATTAAATTTTTTTTATTAAAAATGGCAAATTCGATTAGGTTTTACGAGAAATTGAAGAAAATGGCAAAATACCAAAATGTCCCTTAGCTGACGGATGATCTATTTTTGTTATGGCCGAATATCATTCATGAAAGCAAACCAATATATTAGGGACGTTGGTATAATCTTTTCACAGCAATAACAATAGGTGAAGTTGGAAGAAAGCATAAAAAACAGTTGGTGTAATTTACTCAGTTAAAAATGATGAATTCATTAATGAAGTTAGTAAAAGAATTAAAAATTATATTAATTGTAATTTTGTATATGAAAATTTAATATATTTATAATCATTCAAAAGTATGGATTTTTAATTAACTTTCAAAATTTTGGTGACCAGGGTGTTTGGGATTGCATATTTGAAGTGTTTTTTAGCTTATTGCGGTGTGACACCGGAGATAAGCACTTTCTAATATTTGGATGGAGAAAAATTAAAAGGGCTTATAGCGGTGTCTGTAATAACCGGGTTAAAATTTGGATAAGGGAGTAGAAAGGCCCAAAGTTAAGGGGTCTAGAGTGAAAATTTGGAAGAGAGGGATTTTAACCCTAAGGGCAAGGGTTTTAGCATTTTGACGGTTGATTTTGGAAACGTGCTTTCAGGTGATTTTAGAGAGAGACCGAGAAAAAGGAGGTTCTTCAAGAATTTCAAGTTTGATTTGACTCCACCTCAAGGTAAATCTTCTTGTAACCAGAAATCTCTATTTACTAGATGTTAATCATAATAGTTTTGGTTTGGGATTGTTCTATTAATCTGAAGTTGGGTGTTTTGGGTTTGACAATCTGGGTGTTTAGTGTTATTGGGATTAAGACTTGAATTTATTCCTTGTAGTAACTGAGTTGTGGAGAAGGTTGGATTCCATTATCGATTGTTTGAGGTTATGGGTTTCTGTGTTAATCGCCATCGAATCGACCCAGGATTTGGGGGATCGAATGACCCCGGGCGACACTGTGGTGTTGGGTGACTCCGGTCGTTGGGGCTCCAGTCGCTCCCCAAGCACCGGTCAATCTCTAACACCGGTCGGCAGAAGTTTGGTAGACACCGGTCACCGAGGGAATTTAGGCCCCGGTCGATTTTGTCACACCGGTCACCGGGGGGTGAGACCCTGGTCGGCATCCACACCGGGCGGCCACCATGGCCCCGGTCCCCGGTTATGTGTGTGGGCCGAAGCCCATATGTAGTCTTTGATAAATTTTAAATGTTGGGCCTTGATTTGTGGAAGGCCGACTCATTTTTATTTTTGTTGCAAGGACTCAAGGCACCTTGTCTCAAGTAGGTAATTTGGTGGGTTAAGTTTCGTTTAGAGAATAGATGTCGTTGGGATTATGGTGTTTAGGTCAAACTCGTTATAAATAGAAAGAATTAGGAGTTCACCGGCCAATGTTTCCTTTATTGGTTCCAGATCGAACTATAAGGGTAGACACATAAATTAAGCTAAGGACGGCAGGTGAGTTTTTCTGAACTAAATCTCTTTGTTAACGAAAGCATGTGAAGTTTAATCTTTAAACGTTGATTTACTTACGATGGCATGATTATTACGAAATTATTTAAGTGTGTTATAAATCTTTGATGTTTACATGTATGCATACATTATTTGTGGAGATTGTGACCTAAGTCGGGGAGTGTGGCCTTCCTACTCGTACCGGGAGTGTGGTCCGTTTATGCCACTGGGGGTGTGTCCCAAAATTTAAGGCAGTGCGAGTTAGACACACCGTCTTCGACGGTAGTGTGGTTAGTAGCGTGAATTATTTGTATGATGAGTTAAATGTGTTAAATTTAAATTGCTGGAAAGTTATTTTGTTGCTTATCTGTTAGAGGGGACTCACTAGACCTTCGGTCTAACCCTCGCTCTTTCAAAACTAAAAATCTTTTCAGGCAGGCATGATTTGGGAAAAGCGGATAAGGTCTAAGAGAAGATGCAACGGGAGTAGATAGAAGACTGTCATTTTAGATATTTTATTAATATCTCAGTTGTGTATAGGTTGCCTTTGCAAACCTTGAATTTAAATTGTACGCTCGGGGCCGCTTTGGCATAATTTTTTATTATTTAGATTTAGTTGTTATCTTGCTTTTCTGGGTGGGTTGTTACAGTTGGTATCAGAGCCATAGTTTAAGAGATTTAGGTGACCGAATGGGCCTAAACTTAAACTGTGGAGTAGAGGAACACAACTGAGATTTAGGAAGCCTTTAAGGAAGACCTTGATCATCGAGAGGCATGATAACAATAGTGAGTACTCTAATGTAAGGTAAATTCAGAATTGCATCTGGCCAATGCTATTATGAAATTACAGGTGCATGGGCATACTCGGTTGCTATTGTTGAGGGTAGTTTAAGGTAAAGAGTCTTATCTATGAATTGATAGTGTCGGTCTGGCGTGTCGTGTGAGTTCGTTATGGTTGTAAGGTTAATATCATTTGGGAAGAATATCGTGTGGGATGAAGATATTTCGTTGAGAAAGGATCTCATGGGTCCTTAATGAAGAGTGTTGATCCAAACTCTCTCAGTGATTTGATAACGACCCTCTTCTATACTTAGTTAAAATTACGTTTTAATATGTATTAGTGTTTCACCATCAGCGATCAGACTGAGTCTGTTCAGTTATCGCTGATGACCTTTCTTGTAAACATTTCATATGTATTAGTTTCACTATCAGCGATCAAACTGAGTCTGTTCAGTTATCGCTGATAGTCTCTGATGTAAACAGCAACGTAATCCCAAAAGACATCTCGCGTCAACATATGTTCATAGCTGAATCAAAGACGAAGCCACTGAACAAAGACAAGTCTACTAGTGACCTGATGCGGATATCAGTGAAGCAAAGACGACTCTACTTATACGCAAAGGAACATGAGGAAAAGCTTCAGCGATAGCTGAACTTTATATCTCTGAAGGAAGAGATATTCAGCGATCAAAAGATCACGTAGCTTATGCCTCAAGTCTCCTTTTGTCTTACCTTGCACAACCAGTACGATGTGTCAGAACGGACACGTCTCTGCCACAAATCGTACAACAACTCTGTCAACTACACTGTTCATGATACGGCCGAAAGCATGTCTCCTAAAGTCAGACTCCCAAAGCCAATCACTGAACGCCACGTGTAAAGTGCCCTGCCATGCATTTAATGCATAGGGTATAAATAGAAAGATTACCTCTCCATCTGAGAGAGTGCTCAATCCTTGAACTCCATATAGAAACCCTTGTTTTCTATCTCTCTTAATCCCCCATTCTCTGAATTTCTTGTGCAATCATCTTAGTGTTTCTTAAGTTTGTTTAGATTGAGTCTGTCTTAATCTTATTCCACAACAAACTTGTAAATTGTATTTGATTTATCAATAAACAATTTATTAAACTTTAATTTCTGTGTTTGTATTCAACCCCCCCTTCTACAAACTTGTTAAGCACCTTCGGGACCAACAAGTGGTATCAGAGCAGTTTGTTTAATCTAATAAACAAGATCTTGCTGTATACTCTTCCTTGCTATTCTAAAATGGCACTAAACACAAACACAAACTACTATGATAATGGTTCACTTTCTAAACCTCCTCGATTTAGCAGAGATAACTTTTCTCTATGGAAAAATCGAATGATGCTATTTCTTGAAGGTGCGGATCCTACTATACCTGAATATATAGAAAACGGACCCTATGAACCTGTTAGAATTATAGCTGCAGTTCCCGCTACTGCCACCATTGAAGCTGTCCCTGAACGATATGTCGTTAAGGAAATAAGATAGTGGAGTGATGAAGATAAAAAGAAGGTAGGCATAGATGCAAGAGCAAAGACCATTATATCAATGGCTCTGCCTGATGAAGTTTTCCATTCCATCATGCATCTAAAAACTTCTAAAGAAATGTGGGAAACCATATGTGTTCAATATGAGGGCACCACTGAAATCCAAGAGACTCGAAAGATTAACTTGGTAAGACAGTATGAAAGTTTTATAGCTGGTAAGGATGAATCTCTTTCTGAAGTTCATCAGCGGTTTAACTGCCTAATCATTGACCTAAGAACTGTTGGTAGGACCTATTCTAATTCTGAGGTCCTAACAAAATTCTTGGAAAGTCTTCCTGAAAGCTGGGACAGTTATTCAATATGTCTTAAGCTGACAAAAGACTTACATACTCTCTCTCTCTAAGCACTCTGTATGGAATATTGCTCAACTATGAGCAATCTAATCTCCTGAAGAAGAATCTTGTAAAAGATTCTAAAGACTCCAAAAGCACCCATGTTGCTTTAGTTTCGTCAGAGATAATTCCATCTCAGCGATCTACTCTCACCATCACTGAGTTAGATTCTGAATCTGAGGATCTATCAGACCCTGATCTTTCAGAGTTTAATGAGTCCTTAGCACTCTTGACAAACTCTTTTAAGAGATTTGCAAGAAAGAGTAACTTCCGAAGAAGTAAACCTCTCTCTCTTACTGAAAAGCCAAAATCAACTCCGGTTGATAAGGCTACAGCCACTTGCTATAACTGCGAAAAAATTGGACATTTTGCTAGTGAGTGCAGGTCGAAAAAGGTCTTCAAACCTTCTACCTCAAGAAGATCCAGTGATGACAAATACCATAAGCTGAAGAACAAATATCAAAAGCTGAAAAGCTATCAGCGAAAAGGTAAAGGTCTCATCGCTGAAGAACATGACTGGGCTGAATCAGAAGAATCATCTTCTGATGAAGAAGAAGTCGCTAATCTTTGCCTCATGGCTGAGATTAAAGAAGAAGTAGAAGAACCATCTGAACCTTCTATGAGCTACATATCATCTCAGGTATCTATCTCTACAAATCCCTCTCTTCCTGAAGTTGAGGGAAGTCGCGCTGTTGATGTGCTGACGATTGACCTTTATAATGCTCTAAACGACAAAACTCAAGCTGAAAATAAAAATGTGTATTTAACTCAAGAGCTAGAGAAATGTCATGAAAAGATCAGTGAACTAAATCTTTTAGAAGAAAAGTTGAAAGATCAAGTCATTATAAATGAAATCATCAGCATTGAACGCGAACAAGCCATCGCTGCTCTAAAAGCAGAAAAGGCCCATGTTGAAAAATGGTGCAAATCATCAACAAAGATCTCTGAGATAATAAATTCTCAAACTCCTGAAAGTGATAAAACTGGTCTTGGTTTTTGGACACCTCAGGATGATCCTAAAGAAGAAAGTTCCTCGCTTAAGTTTGGAACTTTTGTCACATCTTTCTTTGACACTTCTTATAATCAATTCTATCCCTGTTCTTCTTCAAATCCCATCTGTGAGGAAAAATCCAAAGACACTAAGTCTACGGATAAAGGAAAGTCCATTCTCCTTCCTCAGAAGACAACCAGGAAAGCAAAGCTGAAAATTCCTTCCAAACTTTCAGCTAAGCAATCCTCTAGCTCTGTGATAGAAATTTTTGATCTCTGTCCTCCAAAGCTAAAGATTGACCTTAGACCAACGAGATCTGAAGAAATGAAAATCCCTCCCATATCTCATGAGAAAAGCCTTCTCGGACCTGGTCCTGCTCATATTAAACTTGCAAAACCTTCTACTGATCCTAAAACCATTTTCAAATACATAAAATGTTATCACTGTGGTTTTACTGATCATATTGCAAGTAAATGTCCAAATACCACCAAAGCTGATAAAACAGCTAAAGTGAAGAAAAATGCCTCCAAGGCAAAGAAAGTCACCAAAGTTGAAAAATCAACCAAAGTGAAATATACCACTAAGGTTAAGAAATTAACCAAAGTGAAGATTACCACTGAAGCTGAATCTTCATCAGCTATGAAGACTGCTGAATCTTCCTTATCCACTAACTCTGAAGGACCCATTGAAAAGTGGGTACCAAACAACGCTTAATCTTCCTTATGTATGCAGGGATCAAAGGGCATCTGGTATCTCGATAGTGGATGTTCTCGTCATATGACTGGACAAAGAGACCTGCTCACTGAATACAAGGAAGAGAAAGGTCCCTCTGTGACCTTTGGTGGAAATGGAAAAGGATTTACCCGAGGGTTTGGTGTCCTCAGCAATGGGACAACTACCTTTCGAAGAGTCGCTTATGTAGATGGACTGAAGCACAATCTTCTAAGCATCAGTCAACTATGTGACAAAGACTACGAAGTTCGCTTTTCTAAGAAAGCATGTTCAGTGGTAGATGAAAAAGGAAAACTTGCTCTCAGTGGTTATCGAAGAGAAAATGTCTATGTAATAGATATGGACTCTACTATCACTGAAAACTTATGTTTTCTCTCTAAGGCCTCTTCTGATGTCAACTAGCTATGGCATAAAAGGCTCTCTCATCTAAACTTCAAAACCCTGAATTCTCTCTCATCTAAGGAACTGGTTTCTGGTCTTCCTCAGCACTCATATGCTAAAGAATCTCTCTGCTCAGCATGTGAAAAAGGAAAACAAACAAAAGCTAGTTTCAAGTCAAAACAAGTTTCCTCAGTGACAAGTCCTCTTCAGCTCTTGCATATGGATCTGTTTGGCCCTGTCAACATCCAATCAATAGCTGGAAAGAAATATACACTTGTCATTGTAGATGAATATTCTCGCTACACCTGGGTTATCTTTCTTCGCTGTAAGAGTGATACTCCAGAAGAACTAATATCTTTTGTCAAAAAGATGGAAGTGCTGAACAATCTTACTGTTCGTTCAATAAGAAGTGATCATGGAACTGAATTCAAAAACAGTTCCCTGAACAATTTCTTTGAGAACAAGGGAATCTCTCACAACTTCTCTTCAGTAAGAACACCTCAGCAAAACGGAGTCGCTGAAAGAAGAAACAGAACGATCATAGAAGCTGCTAGATCAATGCTCAGCGATTCTCATCTCCCTACTCAATTTTGGGCAGAAGCTGTAAACACTGCATGTTTTACTCAAAACAGATCGCTGATAATAAAGCGATTTGGGAAGACAGCTTATGAACTTTTTCTTGGAAGGAAGCCTTCTATCAGCTTTCTTCATATCTTTGGTTGTCAGTGCTTTATCTTAAACAACAGAGATCAACTTGGAAAGTTCGACCCAAAAGCAGATGATGAAATATTTCTAGGATATTCCTCCATCTCCAAAGCCTACAGAGTTTTCAACAAGATAAGACAAACCGTAGAAGAAACAATTCACGTCACTTTTGATGAAACTCGCTCAGCGAACTCTAAACCAATCACTGACAATGAAGAGTTAAATGCTTGGATGCTTTCTCACTACAGAGAAACAGAACCCTTCTTCTCAAACCATCAGCATTCTGATCCTTCAGCCGCTAATGATGATCCAAACATTATACATCCTACCGCTGAATCCACCTCATGGGTTTCAGCTGAACCTCTAAACACATTACTACCATCAAATCTGCCTTCGTCTGGAAATCTCTCTGGTGAACCTACTCAACAGTTAATTGTTGATGAACCTCAAACGTCCTCATCAGTAAACATCCCAATTGTTGATCCAACCTCTGAGTTAAGCGATCATGCTCCTGCTCAGCGATGGACCAGAGATCACCCAATAGATCAAATTCTCGGTGATCCAGATGCAGGTATTCAGACACGACGAAGCTCAGGTAATATCTATCTCTTTGTAAACTTTCTCTCTTTAATAGAACCAAAGAAGACTGATGATGCCCTCAGAGATCCAAACTGGGTCAGCGCTATGCAAGAAGAGCTGACTGAATTTTCTCGAAACAAAGTTTGGAATCTCGTTCCTAGACCATCTGATAAAACTGTAATAGGCACCAAATAGGTGTTTAGAAACAAGTTAGATGAACATGGAACTGTAATCCGCAACAAGGCTCGACTTGTTGCTCAGGGATACAGACAAGAGGAAGGCATAGACTATGATGAAACCTTTGCCCCTGTGGCCAGGCTCGAAGCAATTCGACTATTTTTAGCTTATGCAGTCTATAAAGACTTCATCGTTTATCAAATGGATGTAAAATCAGCATTTCTGAATGGAAAGCTGAATGAAGAAGTCTATGTAGAACAACCACCAGGGTTCTATGACCCTAAGCATCCAAATTATGTTTATAAATTGGATAAGGCTCTCTATGGTCTAAAACAAGCCCCTCGTGCTTGGTATGACACTCTCTCATCTTTTCTTATCTCTGAAAATTTTGAACGTGGCAAGATTGATAATACGTTATTTTTCAGAAAGATAAAAGGTCATATAATTCTTGTACAAATATATGTTGATGACATAATATTTGGTTCTACTAACCCATCTCTGTGTACTCGCTTCGCTGAAAGAATGAAGAAAGAATATAAAATGAGTATGATGGGTGAGCTGACATATTTTCTTGGTCTTCAGATTAAACAATCTGACAAAGGTACTTTTATCTGCCAAGGTAAGTATGTTAAAGATATGCTGAAGAAGTTTGATCTCACACAAACTTCAGCGATGAAAACTCCTATGGCACCACCCCTGACACTTAACAAAGATCCTTCTGGAAAACCTGTTAATGTCACTGCCTATAGAGGAATGATAGGCTCCCTGCTGTATCTCACAGCGAGTCGACCTGACATCATGTACTCTACTTGTTTATGTGCACGCTATCAATCTGAACCCAAGGAATCCCATCTGATAGTTGTAAAGCGAATTTTCAGATATCTGAAAGGAACTCCTAACCTCGGTCTTTGGTATCCCAAAGACTCAGGGTTCGATCTAACTGGTTATTCTGATAGTGATTTTGCAGGCTGTAAACTCGACAGAAAGAGTACCACTGGTGGATGTCAACTCCTGGGAGGAAAGCTGGTAAGCTGGACAAGCAAGAAGCAAAATTCTGTGTCCACTTCCACAGCTGAAGCTGAATACGTAGCCGCTGGAAGCTGTTGTTCTCAAATCTTGTGGATGAGAAATCAACTATTAGATTATGACCTTCAGCTGTCAAATATTCCTATCTATTGCGACAGCACTAGTGCTATCGCTATAGCAAATAATCCAGTGCTACATTCAAAGACAAAACACATAGAGATCAGATATCACTTTATCAGAGATCATGTGATGAATGGTGATATTGAACTTCACTTTATCCCTACTGACTTTCAGCTTGCTGATATATTCACCAAACCTCTTGATGAGACAAGGTTCAACTTTCTCATCAGTGAGCTTGGAATGCTGAAGCTTGAAGAATAATTCTTCAGCGTTCATGTATTGTGTCAGTAATCAAAAGTTCCCCTTTCATCATTCTCTGATAAATTTTCTGACCCTCAGGTATGTTTTCTCAATCCCTACAACTGAATCTTCATTCAGTTGAGATGTTTTTTTTTAAAATATAAACCTTAATCACTGATATTTCTTGTCAGTGATCCTTTAAAAAAAAAAAAAAAAATCTATCCCCATCTTTACTATCAGGGATATTTTAAAAAAAAGAAAATCAATCGCTGATTTTTTCTTCAGTGATAATTTCAAAACGGACAATTGAGTAGTCTCTCTCTTAACTATGACGTCATTTGAACCGACAATCCACGACATGCCTTTTCTGACACGTTCGTCCGTTGCTCTTCTATCCAATCAACTTCGTGGGACGTGTCCATGTCATGATGAGCATTTGTTTTTCCCGCTTCTCTCACACTCTCTCTCCTCTCTCTCACGTATAAAAAGAATGTTTTTCCATTCTTATCATTTTTACGCCTTCTGCAAATACTTTCAAAGCAAGAATACTCTCAAGCATTCTAGCAATTCTCAAGCATTTGCATCTTCAACCTCAAAGATCAACAGGTTATTCTTGATCTTCTTCATCTTATTCTGTTCTCAAATCTCATTTATAAAATCATTTTCATTTTTGATTTTATTCTTTAAAAACCATGTTACTTTGATTTTCTCTATCCAAGAATCTTTGGTTTTTCTTCTTGTTCTTAAATCTTGTTCTAAGATAAACTGTTTTCCTCTACAAATATGTTGATTTCCTACGTTTCTTTCCTCAAAATAGAAACTAGCAAATCTTCCTTATTTTAAGACTAAACCTTTTTCTACTCGTTTATCTACTTCTGATTCAGAATGACTCAATCTGCACTTATCGCCTCAAAGAACGTCAAATTCGCAATTTCTGACTCTGAGCTCCCAAAAAACAACCATCTTGCTCGCCTCGACTTTGATGGTGTCAAGTATCCTCATCTGAAGGAGGCCGCAATGTTTCTGAAGCAATCCTGCATTGCTTACGCTATCACTGTGGATCCAACACCCTCCAAAGCTCTTCTCCAGCAATTCTGGTTTACTGCTGATGAAACCTCTATCACCAACAAAAAGGGTGAACAGGTTCCTGCTATCTCCTTCAGCACTCAACTGGGCTCAGGGATGATGACTGCCCTAGGCCTGAGGAAAGCTCTACGTTTTCCCGACAAACCCAGGAATGGATTCGACGCCTTGCCAACTGACGCTGAACTCATCCAATTCCTGGATGCCATGGAATACGCTTGGGAACCCAAACCAAGAACTACGATTCCCAACAAGAAGCTGACTCTTGTGAAGAAGGCACTGATGCCTTCCCAGCTAAACTACATCTTCTCACACTTCATTCAGTGCATGAGTGGGAAGAGTGGGTCACTGGACCAAGCCAGCAAGGTTCAGGTCCAGATGGCTTACTCAGTGATAGCTGGACGCAACTTCGACTACGCAACAGCTATCTTTGACGACCTGAAGTCAAAGATAGAGAAGACCGAGAGGGATCCCAAAGTTCCCTACGTACGCTTCATCTGCGCATACCTGAAGTTTCTCTACCCTACCACTTACCCCACCAACTCGGATGCATCTTTTCCGAAAGTGGGTCAGCGATCCTTGGAAGTCAAGCCGCTCCCCAACGAGGTAAGTATTTCTGAACTTCGCTCCCGTCTCTCTCTCCTCACTTCTTCGTCTTCAGCGGCCACGCAGGAGGTTCCTTCTTCTGCTATCCCTGCCGCTACCCCTTCCAAACGACCATCAACTGGCTCCCTTGGTCCTTCGAAGAAGGCCAAGGTGACCAAGGAGAAAGCTACTTCTAGCTCTATACCTAAGGATGTTTCTCTACAAACTTCCTTGGATGCTTTCGTGGGTCTCTCCTCCACATCCTCAGCTCCAACCACTTCAACCGTGCCAGCGATATCGGTCGCTGTCACAACAACAGTGATACAACCTACGATCTTAGCTCAACAACCTAAGGTAACTACCCCTATCCCTACATCTTCTATCCCCATCTCTAGTCCTTCTATTTCTTTGGTCTCTAACCCTCCTTCTATCCCTACTCCTCAGTTTGGACCCATAGGACCTGAACATCATTCTTTTGAGGAATCCATGCAATTCTACAAAATGTTTGATAATTCAGGTATCCCTATAACCTTAAACACTTCTCCCAACTCACCATATAAGCCTGGTTCTGAAACACTAACTTATCTTTCAGGTCCTAGCTTGGCGACTGTTGACAACAATGTCAACAATCTGAGTGCAAAGGTGGAATCCATGACTGCTTCTCTCAACACCACCACCAACGCTGTTCAATCAGCTGGTGAAGCGCTGAAGACGCTGACTGCCACCTGCGCCTCTAAAGCTGATATCTCTCAAATCGCTACTCTTCAGGAAGCGATTGTCAAAGTCAGGGAAGAATCCAAGCAGCAGTATGATGACCTATCTGCAAAGATCAACTCCTGCACTGCTACTCTTCAGCAAGTCCTCAACAAGCTGAATGAACCAGCTCCAACTCCTGCTCCATTTACAGATGACGATAGAACTGCTCTATGCGTAGCTGTGGATTTTATTCAACAAGCTACGTCCGACATCCCTGTACTTGAAGATCGGCTCACAGGACTGGAGGCTGAAGTCCAGAAGTTGGCTCACGCAAAATCTTCATCTCCTATTAAAGATCTCTCCCTTGGTGATAATGACAAAGAGGGGGAGAAGACCGCTGAAGAAAATACGGAGGTTGAAGTTACTGCTGAACAACTAAAGGAAACTCCCTCTCAGGTTGAGGGGGAGATAGCTGCTGACAAAGCCCCTCCCACCATCGCTGATATAGTCGATGATGAAGAGGAGGAAGAAGACGATGATGAAGACCTTGATCTTGAAGATCAAGAGGATGATTCTCATCAAGATGATGATGATGACGATGAAGAAGATCAATCTCTCTGGTGTTCTTCAGCCGCCACATCATCAGCGATAGCTTCGAAAGAAGTTATCCAAGCAGGGGGGAGACAAGAGACACCTTCAGGAACCCCTTCCCAAAGCAAAGGTGCATCTGCTGAGGGAACCCTGAAGATGATCTCACTACCTGAGGAGAATCCTTCTCAGGTATGCCTTACTCTTGTTCCTTTTTCCTTCTATAAAAATCCCACCCCTGTTTCTTTCTAGCCTTTATCTCTCTCCTTTCCTAAATAAATCTAACCTTTTTTCATTTTTCTCACCAGACAGTTCTCTCCCCTCTTAAGGGTAAAGAGCTCCAAATAATCTCAGCCGCTGAAGCTGATGACCAAATAATCCCAGTCTCTGTCAGAGAGATTGATGAAGAGGATGAAGAAGAAGAAGAGTCCCTACAACATCATGGAAGGCCCTCAAGACCGTCTCACTGGTCTGAGGAAGAGAGAAAGAAAAGAACAGAGATGATCTCTCATCTGGAGAGTCAACGACGAAAGGTCCCTTCTCAATCATCAGAACTGCAATTCCTGACTGACGCTGAAATTGAAGAATCCGTCAGGGCTGAGAAGCTGATTGCTGACTGTCAAAGAGCTGCCTCTCTGGCTCTCAAAATTCAGTCTTCTCAAGTCAAAGACAAGAAGCTGAAACGCAAACCAGTAGAAGTCCAGGAAGCTCTGTTGAAAGAGATTGAAAAGGAACGCTCCAAAGAAAAAGTGGTCAGCGATAATACAATCGATTGGTGCAAGCACAAAATCGACTATTGCTCTGACCCACTGAAGATCGTAGCGGTTGCTATCTCTGGAAGAAAGAAGAAGGATAAGCTCTCTGTCACCATGGAAATTACCAGAGAGGATGGAAGCTGCAAGGCTATGTTCATTTCAAAGCTGGAAGACTTCGGCTACATGGAGTGGCTTGAGTTCAAAGATGCGCTGAAGAAATCAAAGTCAACATACAGAGGCTACGTTGAAAGGGTGAATGATGCTCTCATCAACAAAGTCGCTGCAATACTAAAGGTGCCATCTACTCTTCCCTCAAAATCCATGCAAGTCAAGAGAAAGCCCGTCTCCTCCTCGTCTGATAATGTCGCAGTGATAAGGAATGAAACCTCCATAAAATTCTCCAGAGAAGCTCTGTTCGGTCCTCCTCCTGATCTTTCAGTTCTGGATCTCTCTTTGCCTCCTGGCGGACCATATGCTGCAGGACAAGTTCTTGAAGAACCTTTTGGAATCTTCTTCAGAGATGACGAGGAACAACTCAGATTTCAAAGGGTCTCTGAAATCCCTATCTGTCCCCTCGCTCTTCTCAAGGATCTCATGTGCCTATGGTGTACTCTCTCTCCTGCTGCTGAGCCAATCATAGCGATTATCTGCAAAGAATCTTTAGAGCGAAGGCAAAAAGGAGAAGAAATACCTGAGTATTTGATCAATCCTCCTAAACCCTCTTTAGATAGCTGATAGATTAGTTTTCTTTCTTGTAATCTATTAGTTTAACTTACAGTAGTTAGTACATCACTTGTACTTGTAATTTTCATTCCTTGTAAATCTTTTATTGGATTAATGAAAATTTCAGTGAAGTACTTAACTCCATCAGTGCTGTAAAAGATCCCTCAAAATAGTAATTGGGACATGTATGTTATGAGTCCTGATTATTCCATCATTTTGAACTATAAAGTAATTTTCTTCAGTTACTTTGTCATTATCAAATAGGGGGAGATTGTTGATCCAAACTCTCTCAGTGATTTGATAACGACCCTCTTCTATACTTAGTGAAAATTACGTTTTAATATGTATTAGTGTTTCACCATCAGCGATCAGACTGAGTCTGTTCAGTTATCGCTGATGACCTTTCTTGTAAACATTTCATATGTATTAGTTTCACTATCAGCGATCAAACTGAGTCTGTTCAGTTATCGCTGATAGTCTCTGATGTAAACAGCAACGTAATCCCAAAAGACATCTCGCGTCAACATATGTTCATAGCTGAATCAAAGACGAAGCCACTGAACAAAGACAAGTCTACTAGTGACCTGATGCGGATATTAGTGAAGCAAAGACGACTCTACTTATACGCGAAGGAACATGAGGAAAAGCTTCAGCGATAGCTGAACTTTATATCTCTGAAGGAAGAGATATTCAGCGATCAAAAGATCACGTAGCTTATGCCTCAAGTCTCCTTTTGTCTTACCTTGCACAACCAGTACGATGTGTCAGAATGGACACGTCTCTGCCACAAATCGTACAACAACTCTGTCAACTACACTGTTCATGATACGGCCGAAAGCATGTCTCCCAAAGTCAGACTCCCAAAGCCAATCACTAAACGCCACGTGTAAAGTGCCCTGCCATGCATTTAATGCATAGGGTATAAATAGAAAGATTACCTCTCCATCTGAGAGAGTGCTCAATCCTTGAACTCCATATAGAAACCCTTGTTTTCTATCTCTCTTAATCCCCCATTCTCTGAATTTCTTGTGCAATCATCTTAGTGTTTCTTAAGTTTGTTTAGATTGAGTCTGTCTTAATCTTATTCCGCAACAAACTTGTAAATTGTATTTGATTTATCAATAAACAATTTATTAAACTTTAATTTCGGTGTTTGTATTCAACCCCCCCCCCCTTCTACAAACTTGTTAAGCACCTTCAGGACCAACAAAGAGAATATGTTTGGAGGTGAGCTTTTCGCCCAAGGGAGTCTTCAGTTTAGTAGAATGTTATGTCGATTATTGGGAATCGGGAGAGTGTTAGTCCAAGAACCGGAGGATAAAAATGAGGCTTTTAGAGCTATAGTTAACCGAAGGTGGGTTGAGAGATGAAATCAGTGCTGACTGATAAAATGTAGTGAGGGTCAATAGAATCGAGATATGGTTGGTAAGTTTGTTTGAGGTCAAAAGTGAGGATGTGCGTTTTGTGAAATTGTAGTTACGATGGTATCTGGTACGTGGACATTCAAGGAGGTTGGGAAGTGATGGTGCTGGAGGTAGTGGCAAATGTGAGGACCATGACTGGTTGGTCGGAAGTAGAAAATCTGAGATGAGTTGTGGTGAGTGCAAGTAGTTGACCTTGTGAGAGTATTTATAGCCTTCAATGTCAAGTGAGTTCCATGCATTGTGTTTCAAACAAATTGATAGAGTCATTAAAATAATTCATATCAAATTTTGTAACATGTGGGTGTCTTGCGAGATAATCGTTTTAGAAAACGTGATGATGCGTGTAAATGATGAAAAAGACAAGTATCTTGCATTGAGCGATAAAATTTTATTTTGACGTGGGAAAAATAATTTACTTCTTTATAAATGAGTTAACTTTTGCTGTGAAAATCATAACAGCCTTGGGTCACACGATTTTATAAGTGTATTTGGTACGAACACATGTTGTAATATCAATGAGAGTGAGAGTCGTCTGACTCGTTGTAAGCTATCCGGTAGTATATGTTTAATCGCGTGAGTAATGTTTATCAACAATAAATTCGAGTGTGTCAACATCGATTTTAGAATGGGTGAGATGTATTTTGTTGTGGAGTTGAGAATGAACGATCATCGAGATCGTTGTGTATGGTTAATCAATAATGTCGGTGTGGGGTGGTGTGTATTCAAGCTTGTTTTATAATGTGGTGCATGTAAAAATTTTCAATTATGTCAAAAGTCCAAATTCATAGTGTGTCGTGCATGAAGGTTATGAACTCTCTAGGTCGTGAGGAAGGTCTTGAGAGAGTGGAGGTGGGGCGTATAAGATCCACTTTGGTTGGGAAGGGAACAGATGGTTGATCTCTGATGTTAAGGATGTTGAATTTTAATGGCTTGACCGCTTGTTCAGCGATTAGAGTTGTGGATGTTGACAAATGGTTGTGGCTGGGGTGGAATTGGGAGTCGTTAGGATGCTTCTATGGCAGTAGGTTGCGGCCTTGGAAGAGGTAGGCTTCTTTAGGAATCCTTGTAGGTCGGAGGCCGGTGGAAGGGTCACGACGTCGATTGTTGATGTGAAATCGGAGACCATTTACGTGATTAATTGGGGGCCTGCTGTAAATGAATAAGTAGTTATGGTTAGTTTCACTGAGTTTTTCGTGAGGAAGCAAAGAGTTATTCGGAAAAGGTGTGTACCTGGTGTGATGTGGGACCACTTTGTGCAAATATTGCGGAATGGAAGGCCGCTAGTCCGATCGGGTCGCGATGAGCCGTCAAGGAGTGATATTTTGTTGAGTGGTTTTGAGGGTCATGGTTTTGCAGTTTATTCATACTTGAGAAAGACAAGGTCGTGAAATGCCTTGGAGTCAGATATTAGTATTATGATAAGAGAGAAGAAGCCAATATTTGTATTCGTGCAAAGTAGTCTTGAAGATTTTGGATTTTTGGAT
Organism: Arctium minus; assembly: GCA_954870635.1. Classification (NCBI taxonomy): domain Eukaryota; kingdom Viridiplantae; phylum Streptophyta; class Magnoliopsida; order Asterales; family Asteraceae; genus Arctium; species Arctium minus. The sequence continues at coordinate 14,420,702 of OX941097.1, read as the reverse complement.
TGTTGTGTGTCAAGGTGGTAAGGTGGTGGTTGTATCGATGAGTTGGTGACTATTACTCATAAGTAGGTGTGCAAGTCAATATATTGGTAAGGAGTTCTTCGGAGCCAGGTGATAGGCTGGTGATACTGTTATAGGACAAGCGTCCTTGTCTGGAGATTTCTGGGGAATGATCTTTAAGTGGCACGTATGTGGTTGGGATGTGTGATCGTCTGGTTGGCATCTGAGTAGTTCTAAGTGGGGGATAATTTTCGAATGATAGATGGCGGACATCTAAGATAGGAACCATGTGTTTTGGATTGAGGTGAGTTTCGGACAGATTTATCTTACCCTAGAGTGTTGATGTAAAATTTGAACTGTTTAGTTCTGAGTGAAGTGCAGTGGGTAGGAGATCCGTAAGCTTGTCGAGATATTATTTGAGGCGAGGGAATCCTAGCAGCTTGGGCAATCCTGTTGGAGTGCGAGAATCGTGTGGTGCCTTCGAGTAGTGGACAATGTTTTCGGAAGAACTTGATTTTTTTTTTCTTGAAAAAGTGTGAGTAGTCCGTTAGGTAAGCGTTGTGGAGTAAATGAGTTTTCGACTCATTTGGGAATCATCGAGGGATGGAGTAAGCAGTGTTTGCCGCGTCGAAAAGAGAGTGAAGTTAATATGTCTGAAATGTGGGTAATCTGAGGGTGAGAAGTTTGGCTAGTGAACTAAATGTGGAATTATGTTCGTTGTTGTCGCTGTTGGTAAATTTATGAATCCTTAGCGAGTGTGAGAAGGAGGTTATGGCGTACGTTGTATTTGGGTGTCGAGTAATCTATATTGAGCAGTTGGCCTAAAAGCTCGTACCGCTATTCAGCGAGTCGTTTATTGAAGGGAGTTGAAGCATTTTAGAAGGAAAGGAAGAGGTGATGGGATGTAGTGTTCAGAGTGAAGGACCAAGGTGTCAGACGTAGTATTGCGTGGAGAGATTCCAAGCGAGTTGGTTGTCTAGCGTTAAGCTACTTGGGGTAGTTTGTGCGAGCATGGTCACTTCGTGTTGGGTGGGTGAAACCCGGTATATTGCGCTTATGGTTGGACGATTGTGCGGACAGTGGAATTGAAGTGTGTTGTTTTATTCGGTCAGTGGGAACTAGTGGACCATGAAAGTGATGAGTGGTGGAAGTTTTCAGGTCTTCGGGTAAAAAGTTAAGGGTGTTGAAGTTTGGCGTAGCGTATGTGTAATACGTATGAGTGGTGCAACAATGATAAGTTGTGAACGTTGTGCTACGAGAACGGGGGTTTAGGCGAGCAAATGTCGCAAATTTTTGTGTTGGAATGAGGTGGAAGAGAGAAATTGTGGGTTAAGAGACAGTTCAAGTGGCGGCCGACAGGGCGAATCAGACTCGGGAAAGGTTAAAGGTAGCTCAAGATCGTCAGAAGATGTACCCAAATAAGCGAAGGAAGCCGGTAGAGTTCAAGTATGGGACAAGTTGATGTTAAAAGTCTCACCATGGAATGGAGTGGTTCGATTCGGTAAGAAAGGTAAGTTGAGACTGAGGTTTGTGGGACGGTATGCTATTGTGGGGCGCGTTGGAGAGGTAGCTTACAAGTTGGATCTGCATGCGGAATTACGAGGTATACACCCTACATTCCATGTATCTAATTTGAAAAGTGTCTAGCGGAGGTGGATGTGGTGGTACCAGTGAGTCATGTTCGATTAGATGAGAAACTATGCTATGTTGAAGAACCGGTGGCCATTTTAGATCGTAAAATGAAGAAATTGAGGAACAAAGAAATCCAACTGGTGAAAGTTCAGTGGCAATTCCACAAAGGTCAAGAAGCGACTTGGGAGTTGGAATCAGTTATGAAGAACCAATATCCCAGTTTGTTCGACGAAGGAATTCCGGGGACGGAATTCTTTTGAGGGGGGGGGGGGGATATTGTAATAACCAGGATAAAAAGTAAATAATTTAAAATTTGGGTAAGAGAGTAGAAAGGCCCAAAGTCAAGGGGTCTAGAGTGAAATTTTGGAAGAGAGGGATTTTAACCCTAAGGGCAAGGGTTTTAGCATTTTGACGGCTGATTTTGGAAAGGTGCTTTCAGGCGATTTTAGAGAGAGACCAAGAAAAAGGAGGTTCTTCAAGAATTTCAAGTTTGATTTGACTCCACCTCAAGGTAAATCTTCTTGTAACCAGAAATCTCTATTTACTAGATGTTAATCATAATAGTTTTGGTTTGGGATTGTTCTATTAATCTGAAGTTGGGTGTTTTGGGTTTGACAATCTGGGTGTTTAGTGTTATTGGGATTAAGACTTGAATTTATTCCTTGTAGTAACTGAGTTGTGGAGAAGGTTGGATTCCATTATCGATTGTTTGAGGTTATGGGTTTCTGTGTTAATCGCCATCGAATCGACCCAGGATTTGGGGGATCGAATGACCCCGGGCGACACTGTGGTGTTGGGCGACTCCGGTCGTTGGGGCTCCAGTCGCTCCCCAAGCACCGGTCAATCTCTAACACCGGTCGACAGAAGTTTGGTAGACACCGGTCACCGGGGGAATTTAGGCCCCGGTCGATTTTGTCACACCAGTCATCGGGGGGGGGGGGGGGGGTGAGACCCCGGTCGGCATCCACACCGGGCGGCCACCATGGCCCCGGTCCCCGGTTATGTGTGTGGGTCGAAGCCCATATGTAGTCTTTGATAAATTTTAAATGTTGGGCCTTGATTTGTGGAAGGCCGACTCATTTTTATTTTTGTTGCAAGGACTCAAGGCACCTTGTCTCAAGTAGGTAATTTGGTGGGTTAAGTTTCGTTTAGAGAATAGATGTCGTTGGGATTATGGTGTTTAGGTCAAACTTGTTATAAATAGAAAGAATTAGGAGTTCACCGGCCAATGTTTCCTTTATAGGTTCCAGATCGAACTATAAGGGTAGACGCATAAATTAAGCTAAGGACGGCAGGTGAGTTTTTCTGAACTAAATCTCTTTGTTAACGAAAGCATGTGAAGTTTAATCTTTAAACATTGATTTACTTACGATGGCATGATTATTACGAAATTATTTAAGTGTGTTATAAATCTTTGATATTTACATGTATGCATACATTATTTGTGGAGATTGTGACCTAAGTCGGGGAGTGTGGTCCGCCTACTCGTACCGGGGAGTGTGACCCGTTTATGCCATTGGGGGTATGTCCCAAAATTTAAGGCAGTGCGAGTTAGACACACCGTCTTCGACGGTAGTGTGGTTAGTAGCGTGAATTATTTGTATGATGAGTAAATGTGTTAAATTTAAATTGCTGGAAAGTTATTTTGTTGCTTATCTGTTAGAGGGGACTCACTATAGACTTTCGGTCTAACCCTCGCTCTTTCAAAACTAAAAATCTTTTCAGGCAGGCGTGATTTGGGAAAAGCGGATAAGGGCTAAGAGAAGATGCAGCGGGAATAGATAGAAGACTGTCATTTTAGATATTTTATTAATATCTCAGTTGCGTATAGGTTGCCTTTGCAAACCTTGAATTTAAATTGTACGCTCGGGGCCGCTTTGGCATAAATTTTTTTATTATTAAGATTTAGTTGTTATCTTGCTTTTCTGGGTGGGTTGTTACAGTGTCAAACCGTTGAAAAGAAGTTTTTGATAAGTCATTTAATTCTAACTTATCAACTTATTTGAAAAGTGCTGAAAAGTGCTTATGACTTTTTTGGTTATTTTATATGTATAAGCAATCACACACACCCTTAAATAACAACTTATTAGCTTATTATGTTTTGGTACCATAATAAACTAATCTAGACACTTTTTAAAAAACTCCGATTTAACACCGCATAAGTTGTAAACACTTTTCAAAATAAACATAAGTTATTTTAAATAAGCAATCCCAAACACCCCCTTAAGTAATACTGAAGATGTACATTTTATGTCTGACTGTTAAATGTTTAATCATTACGTTTTTTTTTAATATTTAAGTTATTTATATTAAAAAAGATAATGTATTATTTAAGAATTATGAGAGAGAAGGAGAATAAACATGTGAAAATAGACCTTTGTCAATTTAGACTTTAATCATTGAAATTAGTAATTAAATAATGTATTAGATTATTATAATAAGCACCTAATCATCAGTTTATGCGCCACCTTCCACCACCACCCACGACTGCCGGCAGGCCTGCCTTGCCGACCTCCCATTAAAACTTAAAAAAAATTAATTATATATTAGATAAACTTGAAATGTTTATTCATATAAAGTATAAATATATATATATATATATGGTCATATTCAGGAGAAAACTTCAAAAAAATGGTGAAATTAAAGAACACCACGATAACTCGATAGTTTTTCATCTGGACGGTATGCATTTATGCAGGGTGTTCCTCAGTATTCCATTTTTTTTAGGTTTTCCCTTGAACCTCCCAAACAATCGTGTGAGAAGTTGATTTTAACGTGAGAAGCGTGAGAAGTGGATCTGAATCGTTGATCACTTTTAATCAAATGTCCTCCCATGAATTGCGGCTTAGAAGAGAATTGATCTGGTGCATCTTGGTGAATCTGATCTCGGTGCATCTCATCCTAATATGCATTCATTTCTCGTCCAACGGTTGATATCCACAAGAAACAGAGGTTTTAGCAACGATTTTTGTTGTCGCTAAAAGTCCATTTATCGTCAGAAACGGTTTATAAAGACGACATGTCGTCGCTATAGCTTATGGTTGAAATATTTTATCACTAAGGTGTGTCGCTGAAACTCACTTTTCTTGTCTAGTGATCTCACAAAAACTCATCCCTATGTGTGTGTGTGTGTGTGTGTGTAGGATTGGGTTGGGTTGGGTTCCGGAGAGAATAAAAGTTATTGTGAAAAGGGTAAGAAGGAATCTCCACCCTTGGATGCACATTAGATGAGATACACCGAGATGCACTGGACCAATTCTCGTATCAAGCGCGATTCATGGGTCCCGATCCCTTTTTACCTTCTCACCTAAACTTTTCTTCTCACACGATCCTTCGTCTATATATATATATATATATATATAGGGACAGGTTCAAACGAGAAGCTAAACATTTTGCGAGAAGTGTGATATCATATATGATACACAAGCTTAATCATATATGACTAAACACATGTTACATTGGCAATACATAGACGTTTAATCATATATGATTAAACACACCCAAGGTTGGTAATCATATATGATATCACACTTCTCGTAAAATGTTTAACTTCTCGCATGATCTTTCCTCCCCCTCTCTCTCTCTCTCTCTATATATATATATATATATATATTGAATTGTGTGGGAGTTTTTTCATAAGAACCATCTCATAGCCTTTTGTGGTAGTTTCTTAATACAAGGGAATTTTGATAGCTAGCAATTTCATAAAAAAATAGAACTTCAGTGGCATGACATTTGTATGCTCATTTAACTTAACATACCTCACATATGTTAATATATATACATTAACGTACGTTTACATAACTCATATACGTTAACACACTTTAACACCTTATCGTTCGTTTATCAAAATAAGGCATGTGATATGTTTTAGAAAAGTTGGGATGTGTACTACAAATATCTGTGAGATAGAACGACCTGGATTTATCCTTTTGTTCTAAGTTAGTCAAAATTGGAGGTTTTTGAGACTGGGTAGATATTAGATAACAACAACGCATCGAGTTTATAAAATTTGTATAAAACCGATTATAATTTGGATTGAAGTGATTTATGATTATCTGGAATCAGAAGAGATTGTTCTATAAGTTTTCTTTAGACGTTATACGCAAAGATAACACTAAAGTATGAGAAATCCTTTCATCTTCTAATGTATTCAGTGCTAGAACAATTTTGTTAACTGAAACAAATTGAAACATGTGAGGGTACATGTTCAAACATGAAGGTATGAATGTGATGTTTAAGTTAAATCATTCATACAATATCTTAATATATATGTTAAGAAGAATTTTGGTGTCGTTTGTATGTGCATCGTGAGGTTTCAAAGCCATTGATTTGAGAAAAGTAGCAACAAAAGTGTTGTTGGGTTGAATTAGTAAGTAAAGGGATGATTTGATGCATATTGTGTGATAGATCGATGCCCAAAGTGTTTACAAATATATTTTCATGTTATTAGTGTAAGTTGACTTTAGAATTGCCACAACCATTTTGTGTTAAAATTGGTACAACCATATAGGTCTGAGATTTAACATATAAAAGCTATTTAGTAGTTTGTATCATTAAAACTTTATGCAATGGTTAGTATTTGACTTGGTGAATTTAATGTACATGTGTAGGCGTTCATATCAAGAGTAACAATTCATTGTTAGCTTGGATTTAAAAGCCTACATGATTAGGTGAGTTTTCATGTGTTTTTTCAATTAGGGTACATGACTAGTATGATTATAAAAATGTTATGCATGCTACATCCATGTTTATGAGTATTTTGTTGTGCAACATGTTATCAGTATGTTTGTATATTAGTGTATATGCGTGAAAAGTCGTTCAACATGTGGGCGAATATACAATACATGAAACATAATTTTTATCAATAAGTCGAGGAAGAGCTCCTAGTTCTGATAAGGACTAGTATATTCCTGAGGACTTTTGTATGGACTCGAGTAAGCGGAGTAGTTGGTACTTCCTCCACCATTCAGAATTTTATAGAGTATCTAGTACAGTATGTGCTTTGTTATGCATCAGTGTTCTGGGAGTACAACATGATGTGTTATTGAAAGTGTTCTGGGAGTAAACAGTATATTTGCATATAACTTGACAGTATGTTTAGTATAATATGCACTCAATGTTTTATATAATATTTTCATATACAAACCAGTGTCACGTATCTCCAAATACATTCCAGCACACATTAGCAAAGGTAAAGGAAAGGTCTAGTCAAACCCTAGGCAGTACTTCTTGGTTTATGTAACATTCTGACTTTTATCCCAATTGAATAAAATTATTGAACTAGGTGAATCGGTAAAAGAAGAACCAAATATGCTCGTCTCGGTTATAGTGTCATATGGTTGTGACATATGTCACAATAGCACCAATGGTACCAAGAGTATGGTCGTCTCGACTATAGTGCCATATGGTTGTGACACTTCTCACAATAGCACCAATAGTACCAAGAGTATGGTCGTCTCGACTATAGTGCCATGTGGTTGTGACACTTGTCACAATAGCACCAATGGTACTAAGAGTATGGTCGTCCCAACTATAGTTCCATGTGGTTGTGACATCTGTCACAATAACACCAATGATACTGAACGTGTGGTAGTCCTGGCTATATTGTCATGCAGTTTGACATATGTCACAATAGCACCGACATTACCGAGTGTTTAATCGTCTCAACGAATGTGCCATGAAATTATGGCAATGACACGATACCTGGCATAATAGCATCGAATGTACCGAAAAAATGGTCGGTGAACGGCCAGTAAAACGATCAGTGAAAGGTCGAGAAACGGCCGAGAAAATGGTTCGTAAACGACTGAGAAAACGGTCGAGGAACGACCTGGAGAAACGGTCGAGAAAACGGGCGAAAAGGGATTTCGGTACCTTCTTGGTGAAAGTGCCATGCGAAAGTGACATTGGCACTTTAGCATGTCACTTTTGCACAAAAAAGGAAGACACGGTACATTCTGGGCAAAAAAGTGCTAATGAAAGTGACATTGTCACTTTAGCATGGCACTCTCGCAGTCGGGGTGCAGTGCATAAAATCCGATTTTGAGCCTCTTTCTTCATTTGGTCATATCTCTCTCATCTCAACTCCGATTTTGACGATTATTTTTGCTATGGTCTCTTTTTTAGAGCTATTCAATGATATATCAAGAGGTTTGAAGTTTAATGGAGGATACAAAAATATTTTGTGGTGGTAAGCTTCTCATCTCTCTCGATTTTAAGCTAAGGTTTGACATAGTCTTACTCATATTTCGGTAGTTTGGATAATAAAGTTTTATCTTGATTTCAATATTTGAGCATTTACCATTATTCATGTTTTGTGTGAGTATTGGGTTTTGAATTCATATTTGAAATGATGTTTTGTATTGGGGTTTTCATCACAAAAATAGTGGGTTTTGGGAAAGATGTTACTTTCATATTCTTGTACATTCCTTTTTAGAAACCGTGATTTAAAAATCATTCTTCAGTTTACCGTTTCATATAAATGTTGAAAACTCTTGAACTCATTAGGCGTTAAGTCCAACCCTTTTTATTTGTCGGCAGGTGCAACAGGTCATTGATAGGAGTGGTACTAGCGACACCGTGAAGAGTTAAATGTAGACGCACGATGAGGATATAGCTAATGGGTGGTGTCTTCATTGGATATAGCAATTGTTGATGGGTTTAGTAACATCCGACCTTTATTTAGTCTTTATATAAGACTTGATTTATTATTTGTTGAGGTTAAATCTAGAATTCCATTTGAAGTATTTCAAGTATTGATCTGTAAAAAAAGATTTTATTCTTTATTTGATTTATTATTGAAAATTTTAAATTATTTGATCTTTCCAAATTTGAGAATGTTTTAGTTTAGGAGTTCTCAACTGTTTTAATTATTTAGTTTGGTATGGAACAATCCACTTGGTTCTCACATTATCATTATTTTTTTTAAAACTTTTAATGTAATAGTTTGCTTTTGGTTTTAAATGTTTGGATGATTTTGACACTTAATTATTTTATTTTGGAATATCGATATGCAGAAGCTTCAGTCAGTATATTTAGTTATTCTTTTTATTAAAAAAACCATTTAAAACTAATTAAAATATATTTTTTTAATAAATTAACTAAAAATGGGATTTAAACGTGTTTCCTTAGAGCATCTACAGCGGTAGTTTATGAAAGTCCATCCAACCCATGTGGAGCTCCACCTCATCATCAAGGACCTCTTCAAAAAATTATAAACCATTAGGGATGGTATGAGGTGACGTACCGCTCCATCTGCAGGGAGCGGTACATCCACTTTTTTGTGGGACCAATTAATCAATCCAAATTATTTTCATTTTTATTTTTCATATTTTCATTTTTATTTTTCACACTTTCAATTATCCTTTATTTTCATAATTGTTAATTATTATGATTTTTGTTATTGTAATTTTTAATTATTATATTTTAATTATAATAAGTAATTTTTAATCATTGTAATTATATTATTATATATTTTTATTATGTAAACTATAAACCGGTCCATGATTGATAGTGAAAGGTTTATGAAATGTGTAGGAAAAAGAAAACTTATGTATTAGAGAGAGAAAACTGATTTGGCAAAATCATGAACCTCTGAAGAGGTTCATGATTGTAGATGCTCTTATGTCTCATTCAGAAGCAACTTTCGCACACATGGTTCTCTATTTTAATATCACAATTATAATAACTAAAGTAAATTATGTTTTAGTCCCTGTGGTTTGTTGAAAATTTCTATTTTTGTTCTTATGGTTTTGAAATTTCGATTTTCATCTCTATTGTTTAAAGTTCATCACATTTTTCATCCTTATGGTTTAATTTTTACTGTTTTTTTCATTCCTATGGTTTACAATTCATTTCTATTTTAGTCTTTCATACTTAAAAATAGTCTTTTGGCCTCAGAGACGAAAACTAAAATTTCAAAACCACAGGGACAAAATTAGCAAATTTTGACAAACCACAGGGACTAAAAACATAATTTACTCTAATAACTATTATTTTGGCAAAAATTGATGACCGATAACCTTAATCGACCTCACACGGAACCCATTTTGAAGGACACCAATGTGAGGGGACACTTTTTGTCTCACTCACCGGCTGAGACTAGCGGCGAGCCCGGATTCGAGTCAGGGACATGTCTTGTATTTGGACAAAATCTTCTCACACCTTTACTAACTGAGCTACACACCAGAGCAAGCAAATAACTTTAATAACACTTGAAGACATACATTTTAAATTATCTATGAGACCGTGTATATAATTTTTATATTTTAAGATGTATTTAGATACAAAAGATTTATATTGCTTTTTTTTCTAAAAGCTAAATCAACATATATATAAACGATATTATAAGTAATGATGCAACAAGATCTCTATTTTTAATTAAAAAGCAGGTAAATCGCTTAAAATTGTCTACAGAAGAAAATATTTTTTTATGAACCGAGATGAAAAGATAGACACTCAATCTTCCTATTAAAGTTTATTTGGATTTTGTGAATGAAAGATACATATCTTACCTAAGTACGGAAACACTAATCGGTATTTATTTTCCGAATTTATATATAAATTGTTAAATGCTAGGTAATAGATGAAGGATTTTTATAATATTGATCTTAGCATGAAATATGATTCTATATTTTTTGAACCAAACTGCAAACTGCACCGCTTTCAGATCAAATATGATTCTATAGTTTCTAAAAGATTCTACAACCTAAAATCAGATCATATGACTCGGTTTTGATGTAGTTTGATCTAGGGTATTCGCGGTGCAGTTTAGAACCAAACTGCAAACTGCACCGCTTATGTGGTTTAAAGGTTTTCCCAAACCGCAAACACCGCATATGTCTTAGACCGCAAAAAGCAGCACATCAAAACGGAGTGTGGTGCGGTGCAGTGCGATGTGTACTTAGCGCACTTCATTAATCCATTAATTGTATAATCACAACTTCAAAATTATTGGACAATGATGTTTCCATATTTTGTACAATAAAAAGTTCAAATACTTATGAAAGACGTAATTAAAAATAATGTAATGCAAACTAAAGAGTTCGGTAAACAACCAAAAAAAATCTGAAAATTTAATTTGAAAATAATTTTGACTATGATTTTTGACCAAAAAAATACCTCAAATAAGGAATATATAATGTAAAAACTTAAAAAGAAAACTGAAAAATTAGTAAGTAATCAATAATGTTTTAAATATTTTTATCTGAAAAATGATTATGTATATAAATATATATACATATAACCATAAGTTCAAATGAGAAATGTTAAGTGTGTGAGACATAGAAAAGTAATCCTAGCATTCAATACGGTCAAGATCGGATTTGACTGGTCAAATATTGTGTCTTTGTCTGGTCAAAAGTTGCGGCTATTCAAAAAATAGGACAGTTTCGTAATTTTTACAAATACACGGGACGATTTCATATATGAACTTGTATGATTCACATATGAACTATATGTTCATATGTGAACCAATGTAATTCACATATGAACTCTTTTAACCATATATGAACCTTTGTTAGGGGTGTGCAAAAAGTCAACCGATCCAATTAGAATCGACCGACCATAATTGGATATCCAATTGTAATTGGATCGGATTGAAAATATTAACATCCAATTTGGACCGGTCGGTTCTTGGATGGTAGTCCAGAACCGACCAAAACTGACTGAACCGAACCGACAAACATCCAATTACCCATGCAGTTTTTCATCCAACTGTCATCTAATTATTATTTTTTTGCAATTTACTTAAATCTAAATTTGTTTTGTGTTATTTTTGAATTATTAGTCTCACTTGTGTTGGTTTTAACACAAATTAAAAGTGATTACTCAATTTGTTTCATTGTTAGAAAAATGGATTAAATTAACACATTGGATGAATCCGACCCGATCATCTATTGGATGTCAGATGGATCCAATCTAATCCAACAGATATTCAATAAGAATATCTGATGGATATGTAATCTGATCCAATGGATATCCAATAAGAACATCCGATGGATGGAACTGAACCAATCCAATCATCCATTGGATTGGAAAAATCCAGCATCCATTGGATGATTGGATCGGTTCGGTTCCCCTCACATCAATTGGATGTCAATCGATGAACACCCCTAACCTTTGTGATTCATATATGAACTAATTAACTAATTCACATATGAACTAATTAACTGTAGGTTCATATGTGAATTAGTTGAACTAATTAACAGATTCACCAAGGAACCTTTATGATTCACATATGAACTAATTAACTGATTATCATATGAACTAATTAACTGATTCACATATGAACGTATAGTTCATATGTGAATCACATAGGTTCACTTATGAACTTGTCTCGGGTATTTTACAAAACTACCCATCTATCTTCTACAGACCACGTAAGGAATTATCTAGTGCTTCATAGTCAAAGCCGCAAATGTTGACTAGATGAAAGGCTATGATCTTCTCTATATCCCACACACTTAGCATTTCTCATTTGAACCTCTCCCTATATATATATATATGTGTGTGTGTGTGTGTGTGTGGTGTTGTGCTATTTGAACCGTTGTTTGATGATTCAAAACCGCAAATCCCACAGCAAAATCAGGTTTGATGAAATTTAAATTCAAGCCACAAAACAGACCACGAAAGTTTGAAACTGCAAGTAGCGATGCAGACAGTTTGTACGATTTTAGATTAATACCCCTAGTTTGATCCGGTCCCATTATTTCTTTCGGTTTTACAATTATTTAAACAAAATAAACATAAAAAGCTTTACAAGGCGGCCGAGTGCAATTGCGACATTTCCTAGTCGAGGAAGTGATCATATGATAGTGACACACAATCCTTTTTCTATCAAATTATTTTCTAAAATATAATATTTTTGTTGACTCATTTACATAACAAAATATAATTTTTTTAATATATATTATAATTTATTTATTAATACTATAACAAGATAATTTGTAATTTTTCATTATTTGACAATTAAAAAGTTAGATATTGATTCATAAACTAGTTATTAGTTAAAAAAAATATTTATTAGCAAATAATTTAGTTGTTTACTAGATAATCTTTAAATCTAATAGTTTAATAAGCTAGCTATTAAATTAGTCACGTTTAATAAAGATTAGTTGTTAAGAACCTAAATTAAATGATATTGTATAATGCCAAATAAGACATGTTGAAAAATTACTCAATTCGATATAGAAGATATAATTGTTAGAAGAAAGAGATGAAGAAAAAACAACCTTTATAGACTATTGAAAAGGTGTTGAAATAGCTTTTTAAAAGATTAGCATATGACTTATGTAACACCATTTTTTCAATAAATTCAAATATAACGATTAAATATCACATTTTATGGTAGGCGACAAGTTTAAATTCAGGTATTTGGCTTTTAATCCAAATCTTTGTTAAAATTAATTAAGACATCATCAAATTTAATACAAAATAAAATTATATTTCACTCATGATTTGAAAAAAGGAAAAAAAGTCAAAACTGAGACATATATTTATGCATCATACGGAGCAATCGAGCAACCCTAATAACATGCAATTGGCATCAAATTGTAATATTCGAAATATATTAGGTTTTTCCGACGAAATCACTTCTCCCCTTCCACTTTTCCGGTGAAGCCACTCCCTCCTCTCTCTCCTTTCTTTGATGAACCCCCCCCCCTTCTAGGTTCTTTGTCTTCGTCTAACGTGGAACAAAAATCCTAGGCAGATGCAGAAGATGTATTGGAGGAGCAACGTGTTTATGGAATGATTCAGGGAGGCTTGACATTAAAGATCGTGAAGATGCAACAATAGAGATGGTTTTGATTTGATTTCTAAGTAATGAAACCATCAGATGATTTGGGGAGGTTTGATTTTGATGGTTCTGATTTATGGCTTGATTTTAGGGATTTGGGCTCTAAGTTTTTGAATTTAGATATTTGGATTTGTATCTCAATTTTATGATGAATGTATGTGAATTTATTATTCATTTATATGTTCTTGAGATTTTTCAATTGGATTTGAATTTGATATAGGGTTTTGATTTTGCATTTGTGTTTGGATTTTTGGCGGTGATGCTGGTGGTGGTAGTGGTGGATATTGAATATGGGTTTCATGAGATTAGGGTTCTTGAATTAAGGAAGAAGAAGGTGCGAGAAAATGGATAAAAGATGGTTTTCCCCATCATGTGAGGGGCATATGATGTACTTAATGGGCCTCGAGTTAACGGTGTTAACTCAATGGACTAATGTGAAATGCAAAATAAGCACTGCTTGTGCACTTAATGCGTTTGAGGGACCAAAAGCAAAAAGGAGGCATAACACCAGTGGCGGATGGCCTAGGGGGCTACTAGGGGCCATGGCACGTGTGATTTTGTCTCTGCATAATAGGGTTAGTTTATAGGATTGTAAAATTTCATTAGTTTTTTTACTTGGGCCCCTTCACTCTCCACTCAGACATACACTGTCTAACTTCAAGGAGCAAAGGCTTTTGATGGCCACCCAACTCACACCTCACTAGTCACCACCAAAAGTTTTTGACCATTTTTCTTTGATTCAAAATTGACAAACCTAATGGCAATTAAAACTTCTAACTTGTTTCAACTTTCAAGCTCCCCCAAATTAAACTTTTGTTATTGTGATTACTTGCGTAATAATCGTCAATGATATACAAATTTAGGATGGTTTATCAAACGATTACCGAGTAAATATTTTTCAGGCGTCATTTATCTTATCGGGTGAGAATAACAATGACTGAGAATCTTACCCGGTAAGAGAAATAGCAATAACCAAGAATCTTACCCGGTAAGTGAGGGAAAAGACACTTACCAATCAACACTTATCGGGTAAAAGATGTTTACTAACAGCCGATTTGATAAGTGGATGCTTATATTTTTTGTTTTGTTTTAGAGTTTAAATTTGTTATACTTTTGGATAGTGTATATTCTATGTTTTTCAAAATGCATATCCATAATATCGAATAAAAGTCGTAAAAGATCGACCGGTTCTACTTTACTGAATAATGTTTGGAAATTTCATTTTCTTTTTGTTTTAGTGTTTTAGTATGTTAGAACTGTAAATAGTGTATTTTCTTTTTGTTTTTTTACAAAAATACCTATTACTAGGGGTGCTCACGGGTTGTGTTGGCCCGGTTGAAGGCACTTGAACAACTCCACCCAATGTTTGCGGTTTGAAAAATCTCAACTCAACCCAACCTAACCCAAACCTTGCGGGTTGGGTTCGGTTGGTCGGGTTGAAACTTTAATACATCATTTTACAATCTAAGTGATTTCGTTTAAAAAACTAAAATCAAAATGGAAATATAAAAATAAGGATAATAAAAGAAGATGAGTAGAAGAAGAGTACCCTTCCCTCTTGATTCTATCGATGTTGAAGATTTTTGAAAGCTTGAAGGTTAGATTCATATAATTTTAATCCAAGTGGTCTCGTAGACAAATCTAAACTACGACTATGATAAGAAGACTTGATAATTGATAGAAAGAAAATGCGTTAAAAGTCTAAAACCATAAAATAAAAAAATAAAAAAGTAAAAGTGTACAAGTGTACAAGTTTTGGTCAGGTTGACGGGTTGGTCGGGTTACTTTGGGCCCAACCCGTTTCCGACTGTAACACCCATAATTTTCGGTAAGTAAATGTCACCCCGGACGTCTCTGTGACTTGTAAACAGTGGGTTTTTGTGTTGGGAAAACATTATATAAAGTCCCTTGGAGTATCGGGAGTGTTGGCACTGAAAAAGTTGGGTTTCGGGGATCCAGAAAGGTCCCGCTACAATGCCCGGCGACTATGACAGTGTCATAGTCGCCCTATCACAGTCACAGAGAAGGGACAGATGCCAGGGGTGCTTGGCGACATTGCCCATGCACAAGGCATTGTCGCACCAGTGGCCAGGTTGTTGTTAAGACATGATTTTCAGCCTTTTTCCTCATTTTCTCTTCTCCAACTCCCTCCATTCTCTCTCAAAAACGTTTCCCCTTCCTTCCCCTCAACCCTAACTCATTTTGGGTCAAATCCCTGAGCTCTTGAAGTGTTTCATCATCAAGTGGTGAAGATTGGAAGCTAGAGTCAAGGGTTCACCATCTTCTTCTTCAACCTCAAGCTCCATGGTAGAGTTTTCTAGGTTTTCATCAAAACCTAAGTGGTAAGTATATCCCTTTCATTTCTAAACCTTAATATAAGCTATAAATGCCTTCTTGATGATTTCCTAGCGTTTGGTTTCTCAAATTTCGGATTTGATGGTTTTGGAGAAATTAGGTCAAAATTAGGGTCTTGGTCAATGTTGGGATTTTGATGTAATGTGTTTGGGGATCGATTCTAAATGGTTGAATATGATTATTTATGGATGAAATTTGTGTATCTTGGTTTATGGAGGTTTTGACCTTGAAGATTCAAGTTTCCTCAAATGAGCTCAAAGTGGGGTAAAATCTAGATTTAGCCTAAATCTAGCAAGGTGAGTTCAAGTTGATTTGTGAAAACGTTGTACATGCCAAAATGTCCATTTTTAAAGTGTTTTGTGTTTTACATGAAATTGTTAACTTCTAAGCACCTGATAAGTTTTGGTTATTTTGAAATGTTTAGCTTTATAAACATGGTGAAACACCCATTTTGGGATTTTTGAGAATTTTGGTAAATAAATCGTGTTGATATGTTTCATTGACGATTTTACATATATAAATGGAGTTCATTTGATGTAAGTGTCATTTTGTGTATTTGATCTTATAAACCTTTTCAGAAAATGCATATTATCGTGTTATGAGGCATTTTGGAAATATAAGGGTGTGAGTTCATTTGGAAAATGGTTTGTCTCAACCAATGATGAGATTTGAGTTAATCATACCTTGGTCGTTGTGTTTGCATAATAGTTGGCCAAATGTGTTTCAATGTTTATACTAGCTTTCATTTGGGGGTTTACGTAAATTATTGGGCCTTTGGCTCGGTTTTGACTAAATTGAGTCTTGAGGACATTTGTCCGGTTTATTAGCTTAAAGTGGAGCTTTGGGGGAGAGCTGCTTTTATTTCGCCTTGTTTTGGAGAATACATGTTTGAGTGTGTGTGTCATTCATTGGAGTCATGTATTTTAGACTGTAATACATTGGATCCATAGGCATGTAAGTCAGTCGTGTTTAATGGTGAGGACTCTTGGGATTCTCACTTTGGGAAAGTATGTCATGTTGGCATTGGCGTCGTCCCGATTGTTTGGCGAAGATGAACCTTTATGGGTTGTACTTCGGGACTATGGGTCTTGTGTTGGATGTCTAATTATTGTGCACGAGGTCAGACATCGGGATTTATCAAGTAATTAGTCGAGGCTCCTATCTTGAATGATAGGGAGTAGGCACTAGGGGTCGAATGAGTACCCTGAGGATGAAACTCCACTAGAGACCGAACAGGCAATAAGATCGTGTATCCTTGAGGTGTAGCTCGGCAGAGCAGGCAATAGGGGATACGGTGTTTGGGAGTTGAAATAAAGTCCGGTTGGAGGTGTAGCTCGATGGAGCAAGCAATACAGTCATGACTAGAGGTGTAGCTCGGTAGAGCAGACAATACAGTCACGATCTAATGTGTAGTTCGACAACATGGTCATGTGGCTTAACTTTGTATTCCGCCACGTACAATGGATCTGGGTCTCCCCCGTCACCGGAAGGTGTTATTTGGGTACTAAATTGTGTCATTTTATTATCTATGTTTTCGGTGACGTTTTGCATACGTGGATGTAACACCCCGAATCTTGGATTATGGGTTAATTCATAATTGTAAATGTATTTGGTTTTGCTTAGTTAAGGTCGTCATTTATTGACCGTGTTTGCGTATTTGGAAAACGCTAAATTTCGATAGGGGAACAGGTTGGGCGATAGTGACTGGCATGTCACTCTCGCAGTGTCATAATCGCGCCAGGAATTTTTCGGACTCGCGGTACATTTTGGGCAAGAGTGTCTAGCGAGAGTGCCAGGGTCACTCTCGCGGTGTCACTATCGCGGAGTCCCATTTTTGGTCGCTCGGGCCGAAGTCTCGGTACATTTTCGGCGAGAGTGACCGGCGAGAGTGCCCTGTCACAATCGCCGACGGGGTAAAAGGCATTAAATGCCTGACTTTCTCTAGAGACTTCATTTATTTCACTTTGGGGTTTTCTTGGCAGCCGATTTTTCTCTCACCTAGGTAAGATTTCCTCATCCCAATCTTCATCTCCTCCACATTTACTCCTCTCTAAGATCTTGGGTAGGTATATTTAATGCTAACTAGGGTTCCTCTCGTTTGGTAAACTAGCTCCATTTTCTAGAAGGTCAAGTTCTCATCACCTACTTCTCAACTCAAATCTTCTAGGGTTTGTTCATTGAACCTCTAGGTAAGTTTTCTTAACTTATGTACATGCATACTTGCACCATTACTTGCTTATTTGAAATATATGAAATGCATGATGTTGACCTAAAAAAAACTAGGGTTTCGCTTATCTTCAATAAATAAAGTTTTGGGGTTGGTGGAAGGGTTTAAACATGTGGAAGAGTGTTATTTACAAGTCTTATAGAAAAGGGGCAAATCATGGTGTAGGTCTACATCTCTACATAATGAAATGTCTAATGCCTATATTCTTATCAGCAGTTAGGGTCACTATACTAGTTGGGGATTTGTGTGTGGTTAAATGAGTTGTAGTTTCTTATGGTGAATATGTATCCAGCATGATCACACTATTTGGGCCAATAATATGTTTGCATTAGGATTGTCATCTATAATTGTTCATAACTCTTGTTGGGAGTCTTATATCTATTTCCTTGTGCACGAGGATTTAGATGGTATGCATAATTATTGCATGGTTTTGTCGTCGAGCATTTTGAGTGGACAATAAGGGGTGCAAGTCCCTTAGTTGTACACTCGACTAGATTGGATAGGCACCCTTGCCTGTAAGACCTTGAGGTGTAACTCGACGGGGTAAGCACTAGAGGCAGAGAGGGTTTGAGGATTGTGATGTCCGGCGTGACATGGGAACTAGAACCGGGCTGGACGGTGAAATCCAATCTAGATCATGGGTTATCCCGCTTATTATGGAAGATATTTGTGTATTATTTGTACAGGAAATTACAATGTCCCTATTGGGAGGTTCGACATTGACCTCCATGCATTGGGAGCCGGTAACATTTAATTATTGTTCTTGTTTGCATTATAATTGGTATCGGCATAACAACCAATAGCTTTCGTTCTAACACTTGTGTTCATGTTTAAATGATTCACGGGTTCTGTTAGCGGTGCGAGTAGGATGTCTTGATCAGTCGGAATCGCACCTAGGATTCCTCCTTGGACCGGGCATTTTTGGGTTTTGAGAAAGAGCGCTTTTGAAGTCATAGTGACACCCATTTTAATCTAGTTGTTGATTATTCTAGATTGAATAGGTTGTCATGTATATGTCTTATTTATTCCGCTACTTCATTATAGAACTACCCCGTCTTTTTTGGGTTTTAGTCGTCATGTTTACAGGTTTTGGATTCGCCTTATTTTAGGCATTATATTGCAGAAATTTTAAGTTTTATTTTACCTTGAAATTTTAGGGTGTTACAAGTTGGTATCAGAGCTCTAGTTTAAGTGAACTAGTTATGTAGACTCGATGCCTAGACTTAAGCTGAGACTATTAAGTTATGAACTGTGAACTTTGGGTAGAATTTCTAAGATGGGACGACCCTAGAGTCGACAGAAACTACGTCGTTGAGAATTGTAAAAGTGGTAGCGATAATTTTTATGTAGTGTATGTTCATAATTTCAATTAGCTACTGTTGTTATGAATATATGATTACGTGAACGTACTTGAATTACTATGATTAGGATGATCAACGGACCGTGTGAGTATGTTTCTTGTGTAATCTAGTGTTGCTTATTTCCATTTCCTTACTTCTCGTGTGGCAGATCCGAAATGGTAAATACTCGGAGTCGACCGCTGAACGAGGGAGAAATGCTTGAGGACATTTCGTCTAACCCGAATCCTGTAGCTCGGGTGGCAACTGTGGTTCCTCCCGGAATGCCGTCAATATTTACCGGACCTGTGGAGCATATACCTAGAGTGGAGTTGGCATCCACAAACCCGGTCATTCAGGATGCAAACCCGCAAGCCGATATGGTGGCCAGTGTTATGCAGATGGTAACATCGGCCATGGAAAAGCAACAAGAAGCATTCCTGAAGATGTTAGAAGATAGAGATGCCAGTCTTCGGAGGCCAGACGTGGTGGCAGAGAACGCGGTAGCTGGCTCGGGTGGTACTGGGGGTGAGAACCGTACTGATGGAGTGGTGGTATTAGAGACGAGGCAGACGAGAAAGGGTTGCTCGTATAAATCCTTCATGGGGTGTAAGCCGCCATAGTTCGCCGGGGCCGACGATCCCGTAGCTTGTATGAAATGGTTGAGGGAGACCGAGCAGGCCTTTCGGGCTTGCGGATGTGATGAGAATCAGAACGTAAATTTTGGTTCCCAAATGCTTCGGGGTGCGGCTTTAATATGGTGGGACGTCCACACCGCAACCATAGGGGAAGCCATGTTAGCAAAGATGTCATGGGCCACCTTCAAGAAGAAGGTTATGGAAGAATACTGTAATGAAAACGAGATGGATCTGATCGAGGAAGAGTTCTGAGCGCTAAAGAAAGGGGATCTGACGGTGAGGGAATATACCCGTCTTTTCATGGAGAAGCTGAATCTTGTGGGGCATGTGGCCCCGACCGAGACGGAACAGATAAAGGCCTATCTGAAGGGCCTACCCGCGGACATGGGAAACCGAGTCCAAAACTCGAAAGCTACAAATCTACGAGAGATCATTGAGGAAGCCAAAGTAATGGAAAGAGTCTACGCTAGAGACAAGGAAGAGAAGTCGAAGGCCACAGAAAAGAGGAAAAGTGATGTGCCGTCAAGTTCCTTCAAGCGACCGAAGTTCCAACCGAACGTTAGAAACTTTGATGATCGTCGGGAGGCGAATTTGTGTCCCAAGTGCAAAAGCAGGCATTTTGGTCCTTGCAACTCCAACCCCCGACAAGTCACGTGCTTCAAGTTAATAAGTCGGGTCACACAAGTCCGCGTTGTCCCATGTCGGGGACACTTTGTTTCGAATGCAAGGAGCCAGGGCACATTAGGAGGAATTGCCCCAAGCTAAGGGATGAAGTTAGATGAGGAAATCTACTGGTTCAACCAAAGAGGGAAGCCGTCCCTAAAGCTCAAGGGAGAGCCTTCCAAATGACCAGAGAGGAAGCGAAGGAAACCACCGACGTGGTGTCGGGTACGTTCTTACTCAACTCACTTGCTGCTAAGGTGCTATTTGATTCTGGTACGAATTTCTCTTTCGTGTCTCTTGATTTTTGCAAAGAGTTGAACATGCCCACTAGTACTCTTATCGATGCCTTAGTAGTAGAGATAGCAAATGGGGAACAAGTAATCTTACGGGACGTGTTGGAAAAATGCCAGCTAGATATTGGTGGGGAGTTGTTCGTTGTGGACCTACTCCCTATGGCAATCGGGAGTTTCGATGTAGTGATCGGAATGGACTGGTTGTCTCATCACAAGGCGGAGATCTTTTGTTCAAAGAAGATGATCAGATTACCGACTCCAAGCGGGAGGTTTGTCTTTGTCTACGGGGAGAGGCGTAAGGGTGAGGTGAATCTTATTTCTTCCATCAAGGCAAGTAAGTGTCTTGCGAAGAATTGCCCTTCATTCCTTGCCTACGTGTTGGATGCCAAAGCAGAGAAGAAAAAGATTGAAGATGTTCAAGTCATTAGTGAGTACCCAGACGTTTTTCCTGACGATCTCCCAGGTCTACCACCCGACTGCCAGGTGGAGTTCCGAATCGATTTAATCCCTGGGGCAGCGCCGATTGCCCGTGCACCGTACCGTCTTGCTCCGACCGAAATGCAAGAAATGATGTCACAACTTCAAGAGTTGTTGGAGAAGGGATTCGTGAGGCCGAGTTCCCCGCCTTGGGGAGCTCCGGTACTCTTCGTCAAGAAGAAGGATGGATCGATGCGGATGTACATCGACTATCGGGAGTTGAACAAGGTAACCGTAAAGAACAAGTATCCTTTGCCCCGAATCGACGATCTCTTCGATCAACTGCAAGGAGCCGGATGCTTCTCAAAGATCTACCTTCGATCGGTTTATAATCAAGTTAGAGTTCGAGGAGAAGACGTGTCCAAGACCGCCTTTAGAATACGTTATGGTCGCTACGAGTTCTTGGTTATGCCCTTCGGGCTAACCAACGCGCCGGCGGTATTCATGGATTTGATGAACCGTGTTTGCTGGCTTTTCCTAGACAAGTCGGTCATAGTGTTCATTGATGATATCTTGGTGTACTCGAAGAGTGACGAAGTGCACGAGAAACACCTTCGAGAAGTGTTGGGAGTATTGAGGTATGAGAAGCTCTATGCCAAATTCTCCAAGTGTGAATTTTGGCTAAGAGAGGTTCAGTTTTTGGGTCATGTAGTGTCAAGTGAAGGAGTAAAGTTGGACCCATCAAAGATTGAGGCTATGATGAATTGGGAACCGCCAAAAAGTCCCACGGAAATTCGGAGTTTCTTGGGTCTAGTCGGTTACTATAGAAGATTCATCCAAGATTTTTCCAAGATCGCATCACCATTGACATCTCTGACAAGGAAGAACGTGAAGTTCCTTTGGACCGGGAAGCAAGAGCAAGCCTTTCGGACCCTCCAAAGGAAATTGTGTGAAGCGCCAATCTTATCTCTACCCGAGGGGACCGAAGACTTTGTCGTCTACAGCGATGCATCTAAATTGGGTTTGGGGTGTGTCTTGATGCAAAGGGGCAAGGTCATAGCTTACGCATCAAGGCAATTGAAGGAGCATGAAAAGAATTACCCAACTCATGATCTCGAGCTAGCGGCGGTGGTGTTCGCCTTGAAGTTATGGTGACACTACCTATACGGGACGAAGTGTACCCTCTTTACCGATCATAAAAGGCTGAAGTATGTCTTCGATCAGAAAGAATTGAATATGCGGCAAAGGAGATGGCTTGAGCTACTGAAGGATTATGACTGTGAACTTCAATACCACCCCGGGAAAGCAAATGTGGTCGCGGACGCCTTGAGCCGGAAGGAGTATAGTTGTGGGGTTCAAGCCACCTTTGCAAGGGTGGATGTGGTCTCAAGTTTGATTGATAAAATCAAAGCATCACAGTCGGAAGCACTTCTTGAAGTCAACCTCAAAAGTGAAATCATGGTGAAGCAACATCTCCAATTGACCGAGGATGGAAGGGGTTTGAAATTGTATCAAGGTCGAATTTGGGTGCCAAAGATTGGAGGATGTCGGGATCTACTATTGGAGGACGCACACAAATCCAAGTACTCAATACATCCGAGGAGCACTAAGATGTATCGGGATTTAAATCTCAACTATTGGTGGCCATTGATGAAGTTAGATGTGGCTAGTTATGTGGAGCAATGCATAACTTGCCTACAAGTGAAGGCGGAGCACCAACGGCCATACGGTAGTCTCCAATCCTTGGAGATACCGGAGTGGAAGTGGGAGCACATCACCATGGACGTCGTAACCAAGCTACCGAAGACTTTAAAGAACCACGATACTATTTGGGTAATAGTGGATCGTTTGACCAAGAGCGCGCATTTCTTGTCTATGCGGGAGACCCTACCGATGGACAAGTTGACCAAACTCTACATAGATGAAGTAGTCTCGAGGCATGGAGTGCCACTTTCTATTGTGTCCGACCGAGATAGTCGTTTCACATCGCACTTTTGGGATAGTTTACAGAAAGAGTTGGGCACGAGAGTTAAGTTGAGTACCGCCTATCACCCGCAGATAGACGGACAGAGCGAGAGGACCATTCAGACCCTCGAAGACATGTTGAGGTCGTGTGTCATCGATTTCGGGGGAAATTGGGATGCACACCTTCCACTAGTGGAATTCGCCTACAACAACAGTTATCACTCGAGTATTGGTATGGCGTCATTCGAGGCGTTGTATGGAAGGAAGTGTAGGACACCCGTGTGTTGGTTGGAAGCGGGTGAAAAGCAGTTTGCCGGACCGGAGATCGTTCAAGAGACGGCCGACAAAGTGAAGGTCATCAGAGAGCGTTTGAAAGCGGCACAAGATCGGCAAAAGAGCTACGTGGACAAAAAGAGGAGGTCGGTCGAGTTCCAAGTGGGGGAACGGGTGATGCTGAAAGTATCGCCATGGAAAGGATTGATAAGGTTCGGAAAACGGGGGAAGCTTAGTCCCCGTTTCCTTGGGCCTTTCACCATCCTTGAACGTATTGGTCTACAAGCCTACAAGTTGGACCTTCCGCCGGAGATGGACGGAATTCACCCCACCTTTCATGTGTGCTACTTGCGGAAATGCCTAGCTGAAGAAGAGAGTGTCATTCCACTTTCGGAAATCAGGGTGGACAATAATCGATGCATAGAGGAACCCGAATCTATACTCGAAAGGAAGACGAAAATACTACGTCACAAAGAAGTGGTCATGGTGAAGATTCAGTGGAAGCACCATCGCGGTACCAACGTAACTTGGGAATCGGAAGAAGATATGAGGAGGCGATACCCTCATTTGTTTGATTAGTTGGGATTTCGGGGACGAAATCCATTCTAAGGGGTGGAGGATTGTAACACCCTGAATCTTGGATTATGGGTTACTTCGTAATTGTAAATGTATTTGGTTTTGCTTAGTTAAGGTCGTCATTTATTGGCCGTGTTTGCGTATTTGGAAAGCGCTAAATTTCGATAGGGGAACAGGTTGGGCGATAGTGACTGGCGAGAGTGATATGGTCACTCTCGCGGTGTCATAATCGCGCCAGGAATTTTTCGGACTCGCGGTACATTTTGGGCTAGAGTACCCGGCGAGAGTGCCAGGGTCACTCTCGCGGTGTCACTATCGCGGAGTCTCATTTTGGTCGCTCGGGCCGAAGTCTCGGTACATTTTCGGCGAGAGTGACCGGCGAGAGTGCCCTGTCACAATCGCCGACGGGGTAAAAGGCATTAAATGCCTGACTTTCTCTAGAGACTTCATTTATTTCACTTTGGGGTTTTCTTGGCAGCCGATTTTGCTCTCACCTAGGTAAGATTTCCTTATCCCAATCTTCATCTCCTTCACATTTACTCCTCTCTAAGATCTTAGGTAGGTATATTTAATGCTAACTAGGGTTCCTCTCGTTTGGTAAACTAGCTCCATTTTCTAGAAGGTCAAGTTCTCATCACCTACTTCTCAACTCAAATCTTCTAGGGTTTGTTCATTGAACCTCTAGGTAAGTTTTCTTAACTTATGTACATGCATACTTGCACCATTACTTGCTTATTTGAAATATATGAAATGCATGATGTTGACCTAAAAAAAACTAGGGTTTCGCTTATCTTCAATAAATAATGTTTTGGGGTTGGTGGAAGGGTTTAAACATGTGGAAGAGTGTTATTTACAAGTCTTATAGAAAAGGGGCAAATCATGGTGTAGGTCTACATCTCTACATAATGAAATGTCTAATGCCTATATTCTTATCAGCAGTTAGGGTCACTATACTAGTTGGGGATTTGTGTGTGGTTAAATGAGTTGTAGTTTCTTATGGTGAATATGTATCCAGCATGATCACACTATTTGGGCCAATAATATGTTTGCATTAGGATTGTCATCTATAATTATTCATAACTCTTGTTGGGAGTCTTATATTTATTTCCTTGTGCACGAGGATTTAGATGGTATGCATGATTATTGCATGGTTTTGCCGTCGGGCATTTTGAGTGGACAATAGGGGGTGCAAGTCCCTTAGTTGTACACTCGGCTAGATTGGATAGGCACCCTTGCCTGTAAGACCTTGAGGTGTAACCCGACGGGGTAAGCACTAGAGGCAGAGAGGGTTTGAGGATTGTGATGTCCGGCGTGGCATGGGAACTAGAACCGGGCTGGACAGTGAAATCCAATCTAGATCGTGGGTTATCCCGCTTATTATGGAAGATATTTGTGTATTATTTTTACAGGAAATTACAATGTCCCTATTGGGAGGTTCGACATTGACCTCCATGCTTTGGGAGCCGGTAACATTTAATTATTGTTCTTGTTTGCATTATAATTGGTATCGGCATAACAACCAATAGACTTCGTTCTAACACTTGTGTTCATGTTTAAATGATTCACAGGTTTTGTTAGCGGTGCGAGTAGGATGTCTTGATCAGTCGGAATCGCACCTAGGATTCCTCCTTGGACCGGGCATTTTTGGGTTTTAAGAAAGAGCGCTTTTGAAGTCATAGTGACACCCATTTTAATCTAGTTGTTGATTATTCTAGATTGAATAGGTTGTCATGTATATGTCTTATTTATTCCGCTACTTCATTATAGAACTACCCCGTCTCTTTTGGGTTTTAGTCGTCATGTTTACAGGTTTTGGATTCGCCTTATTTTAGGCATTATATTGCAGAAATTTTAAGTTTTATTTTACCTTGAAATTTTAGGGTGTTAAAGTGGAGTCGTTTACTCAAGATTTATGGGTTGTGTATTATGCTCCGTCCACGTTTGGGGGTGCTTCGAGAAGTAAAATCTTATTTCGTATTATTATAAATTGGGAATTTTGCTTACTATTCACATTTTGGGTGAGTTTGGGATTAAAGTGGTTTTACGAAAGAAGGTTCATGTTGGGTTCTTTGTTTTAAAGGTGTACTTTCGGAAAATAGTGTTGTTTGATATTTAAAGTAAATCTTTCTGAAGGTCTGTGATTTAAACTACTTTCTCTCCCTTCAGTAAGTGTATCTATTTCATGTTGTAAACTCTTGAACTCACTAGGCGTTAGCCTAACCTTTTTATTTGTCGGCATGTGCATCAGGTTCTGGATGGGGGAAGAGGTTCTAGCGTCTTGGTGAAGTGTTGAGTGCTAGGAGTATGTGCATGGGTGAGTGGTTTGATGAAGTCTTCCGCTTAGTCGTTGAGAAGAGCAACTGTTTCTTTTGGGTTTTTAGTAACACCTGGCCTTGATTAGTCTTTATACGAGACTTGACCTATTATTTGTTGAAGTTAAATCTAGAGTTTTATTGGAAGTGACTCAAGTGATGATTTGTAGAATAGATTTTATCGTTATTGGATGTTTAATTTAAAGTTTTTAATTAGTTGCCCTTTCCAAATTTGAGGGTGTTACAAGTTGGTATCAGAGCATAAGTTTGAGAGAATTAGGTGTTGATTTTGGATACCTAGACTCAAACTAGCGTTGTTTAGGTGATTGAGAGAGAGAATTGCACCATTTGGTACCTTAAGAGAGGATATTTGGGAGTTGATTGGGTCGCTAGAAACGGGAAACTTGTTGAGGATAGCAAGGACGATCATGTATGATACGTTCATAATGACACATGGCCAGTGTCATGGTGAACCTACATGCTACATGTGTATACTTGTACTACCTTGGTGGAATGACCGTTGGGGTGGTAAAGAAGTTTCTAAGTGAGTAGTCTATGGAAGAGTCGATGTTTATAGCATTGTCACCTTGGAGTGATGGCTAAGTACGACGAATGCATTGAGTTGACCATTTTGGATCGGAGTTGTTGGTGGAATTAGAATCATAGGCTTATCGAGTTGACTTTATTTCAAGAAGAAAATTGTAAGTTAACCGAATAAGTGTGATCATTGCTTTAAGATGTTGAGCATCCGGATGACGATAGTGTGGCTATGAGATTGAGGAGCATGGTTCTAAGACATTGTGATGCCGACCAAAAAGTCATGTACGAAATTTATTTCTGAAATAAGTTTGCACCAATTACTTCTCATGTTTTTCGAATCATAAAGTGAAATAAATTATGAGATTTTGGGAGAAATGTTTAGCACACACCAGATTTTAATCGTGAGTTTAAACATGCATGACATTGCTTATTGCATGTAGTTGCAAAATTGTATTGAAAATCTCTTCATCCCCGTTTTGTGTCTAACACTATTTCGAACATTGCGGTGTGCATATTTTGTTGTTGATTAAGTCTTGGGCAAGTGACTACAGTTTATGACTTTAACATTGGATCTCCTCCACATATGTTAAAGTTTTGGACGAAGAGTTATCTCCCACCATTTTGGTGTTTGAATTTCACATAGAATTTTATTACGAGTGATTTTGTGGATTTAAGGTGGTGATTTAATGGCGTCCAGTTGTGTTGTTTTTCTCTTGGGTTCTTGTATGAGCGGTTTGGTTGCATATAGTATGTACGTCTGTCTTAGTTGGTGTTTTCGCCATTGTGTTTTAGCCGATGTCCTAGAACGACGACAGCATATGGTTGATTTGGCGTTGAACTTGAGAACGACGTAAATTATTTTATCTTTTAACCAAAGTGCATACACATGTCACAATGGTAGTTTTGTGAGATATCTGGCGCATGCAAGTCCGATTGTGGAATGTTATTCCTTGCGAGTTTGTGGAGTTTTATGAAGTATTAATTTTATAACGCTTTGCTATGTGTAAGGGAACTATGAAATGTGTAGGCTTTAATGATGTGGCGTGTAAATTTATGAGTTTAGCGTCGAGTCTCATGCAAGTTTTGTTGAAAAATGATATTTTTTTTTAGCATGGCGGTAAAAAGGGGAACTCCTAAAATCTTAACATTTTTAGACATATTGCCATCTTATGCTTTTACGTTGGGAAACGAAAATTTTGACACCATTTGATTTTAACGTTAGTGAGTTTATGAAAATTCAGTTGGGTTTTTATGACGTCTTATTTTGCGACATTTTAAGTCGCGTAGATAAAATTTTGGAACGAGAATACTGACATCATTGTGTGCGTTAACTTATGAAATTTTCGTCTAATATTATGTCTCATGCGAGTTTTGCACCGGTATTTTCACAACCGTAAAAGAAGTCTTGAGAGTTTTATAAATAGATAGTATCCCATATGCTATTTTGGGGAGTTTCAACATCATGGGATTTCATATAGGTGTTATTCGTTGTATGCTATTTAGAATTCGAATTGATCCAAGTTGTCGGTGTGAGTAAACATATGAAAGATTTATGTTGCCTTGTATTGAACTACCGTTTCGAAAATGTTTTAGTTGTTGACCTTACTGTCACAATTTTCCGCGATGCATTAATTGGGTTATCGATTTACATGTCATTGTAATTACTATTTTGGACAAGTGTGTTTTATCTCTGCGGCCCAAAGTTTGAACTCGATTTAAAACTTATTTGCGTTCCTATCGTTTTGCTAAATTTGGGGAATAAACTGACGTATATGGGCCTTGTTGGGGATTTTATCCTCCGACATTTTGTGGTTTAAAGGAAAAGATTTTAAAGTTGAAATTGTGAATTTCTCTTTTGGAGTTGTACAAACATTTTGTTGCACATGTTATAGTGCGGAAAATTATTTTCATATACATAGTATAAATTGATGCATGCTAGGACCATGGTTGTCCATTTGAAAATTTTGTGCACATCTTTTGTTATTGTCTTTATTAACGCAAGTATTGACCAAACGAATTTTGACAATGGTTTTATATGCATGACATTGGTGACCATTTTGCACACCTATCGAGTGAATGATAATGGATTTTTACCACACGATTAATTGTTGTAAAGCTTGTATATTTGAAAGTTTTATTAATTTCAAATTGGCATACTAGTTGAAAAACCTTGAACTCATTAGGGCTACAGATTTAAAACCCCATTTGGAAAAAAGTTGTAATTAGGGGCTAGAGGAGTCCTTGGGATTTGAAGCGTCGGATGATCCGACTTGTGTTCAGTCTTGGATTTTGGGTTTCAATTTTGGATCTATGCACGTGATAATTGAGGTATTAGATTCATGCCTTCCTAGTTAACTAAAAGGTGATCTTTCAGTTTCGGTAAACTCGCGGGATAAGGTCTTGTGGGGATCATTTGCGCCTGGTTGAGTCCGATTGGATAAGTAACTTGCTCGGTTGACGTCATGTTATATATTGGCAGTGTACCGTCTTAATGGGTTTTCGCGAACAAAGGAAATATTGTGGTCCGTTTGTTGGAATATAAGAGTTGAAATCTTAGTACCCTGTTGGGTGTTAATTTTATCATGACATTGCGTCTGGAATAAAATCCTAGGCGGGATATCCATATGTGTTCGGTATTGCCACTTTCGGGTTTTAGGCGTCGACTGGTTCTTTTGAAGTCAACGAATCTTTGGAGTGATGGGAAGTATTCCCGTTAGGTCATGAAGAGTGTTAACCTCTTGGTGGTGTAATGTAAAGGAAGGTTAGATGTTGATAATTAAGTGTTGATGTGTATGACTTTCTTGATGTGAAAAAGATCTTTTGAGGGAATGTTTTGGAAGTATGAGAATATATCGGAATTGGGTGATAGCCTGATCTGAATTAACCAGCTAAACGGAGAGTATAGCAGTACACCCTTGGGAGGACGGCCTTACCAATATTAAGAATGGATCATTAAGAATTTTGAGAATTCTTTGGGTTTGATGTCGATCTTTGGTTTTGGGTTCGGAATCATGTTGAACTGAGATGAATTGGTCGGTGAGAAGTTAAGATCACAAACTACCCTTGAGGTAGTACGTGTCACCCAAGGTTGGGAGACAACCACAGTCTCACGATTAAAGGCTACGTTAAGTGTTCATTCGAATATAAGCGTGATGTGCCCAAGGGACGTTTATCGTGAGTATCAACATAAGGTGATAACGGGTGTTCTGAAAAATGGGCTGGAGATAACCCGATGCAAGCAACGTTAAATGGGAATCTAGATTTCGAGGATGAAATCTCTTTTAAGGCTGGGAGGGTTGTAACACCCGTAATTTTCGGTAAGTAAATACCACCCGGACGTCTCTATGACTTGTAAACAGTGGGATTTGTGTTGGGAAAGCATTATCTAAAGTCCCTTAGAGTATCGGGAGTGTTGGCACTGAAAAAGTTGGATTTCGAGGCTCCGGAAAGGTCCCGCTACAATGCCCCGCGACTATGACAGTGTTATAGTCGCACTGTCACGGTTGTAGAGAAGGGACAGAGGCCAGGGGGTGCTTAGCGACATTGCCAGGCGACATTGCCCATGCACAGGGCATTGTCGCACCAGTGGCCAGGCTGTTGTTAAGACGCGATTTTTAGCCTTTTTCCTCATTTTCTCTTCTCCAACTCCCTCTATTCTCTATCAAAAACGTTTCCCCTTCCTTCCCCTCAACCCTAACTCATTTTGGGTCAAATCCTTGGCTCTTGAAGTGTTTCATCATCAAGTGGTGAAGATTGGAAGCTAGAGTCAAGGGTTCACCATCTTCTTCTTCAACCTCAAGCTCCATGGTAGAGTTTTCTAGGTTTTCATCAAAACCTAAGTGGTAAGTATATCCCTTTCATTTCTAAACCTTAATATAAGCTATAAATTCCTTCTTGATGATTTCCTAGCGTTTGGTTTCTCAAATTTCGGATTTGATGGTTTTGGAGAAATTAGGTCAAAATTAGGGTCTTGGTCAAGGTTGGGATTTTGATGTAATGTGTTTGGGGATCGATTCTAAATGGTTGAATATGATTATTTATGGATGAAATTTGTGTATCTTGGTTTATGGAGGTTTTGACCTTGAAGATTCAAGTTTCCTCAAATGAGCTCAAAGTGGGGTAAAATCTAGATTTAGCCTAAATCTAGCAAGGTGAGTTCAAGTTGATTTGTGAAAACGTTGTACATGCCAAAATGTCCATTTTTAAAGTGTTTTGTGTTTTACATGAAATTGTTAACTTCTAAGCACCTGATAAGTTTTGGTTATTTTGAAATGTTTAGCTTTATAAACATGGTGAAACACCCATTTTGGGATTTTTGAGAATTTTGGTAAATAAATCGTGTTGATATGTTTCATTGACGATTTTACATATATAAATGGATTTCATTTGATGTAAGTGTCATTTTGTGTATTTGATCTTATAAACCTTTTCAGAAAATGCATATTATCGTGTTATGAGGCATTTTGGAAATATAAGGGTGTGAGTTCATTTGGAAAATGGTTTGTCTCAACCAATGATGAGATTTGAGTTAATCATACCTTGGTCGTTGTGTTTGCATAATAGTTGGCCAAATGTGTTTCAATGTTTATACTAGCTTTCATTTGGGGGTTTACGTAAATTATTGGGCCTTTGGCTCGGTTTTGACTAAATTGAGTCTTGAGGACATTTGTCCGGTTTATTAGCTTAAAGTGGAGCTTTGGGGGAGAGCTGCTTTTATTTCGCCTTGTTTTGGAGAATACATGTTTGAGTGTGTGTGTCATTCATTGGAGTCATGTATTTTAGACTGTAATACATTGGATCCATAGGCATGTAAGTCAGTCGTGTTTAATGGTGAGGACTCTTGGGATTCTCACTTTGGGAAAGTATGTCATGTTGGCATTGGCGTCGTCCCGATTGTTTGGCGAAGATGAACCTTTATGGGTTGTACTTCGGGACTATGGGTCTTGTGTTGGATGTCTAATTATTGTGCACGAGGTCAGACATCGGGATTTATCAAGTAATTAGTCGAGGCTCCTATCTTGAATGATAGGGAATAGGCACTAGGGGTCGAATGAGTACCCTGAGGATGAAACTCCACTAGAGACCGAACAGGCAATAAGATCGTGTATCCTTGAGGTGTAGCTCGGCAGAGCAGGCAATAGGGGATACGGTGTTTGGGAGTTGAAATAAAGTCCGGTTGGAGGTGTAGCTCGATGGAGCAAGCAATACAGTCATGACTAGAGGTGTAGCTCGGTAGAGCAGACAATACAGTCACGATCTAATGTGTAGTTCGACAACATGGTCATGTGGCTTAACTTTGTATTCCGCCACGTACAATGGATCTGGGTCTCCCCCGTCACCGGAAGGTGTTATTTGGGTACTAAATTGTGTCATTTTATTATCTATGTTTTCGGTGACGTTTTGCATACGTGGGTGTACCACCCGTAATTTTCGGTAAGTATTAGTGTTAAGTCTGATTTTATATTAATCATTGTATTTATAGGATTGGTCTTATACTGTGTTTAGTTGTCTAATATTGTGTTGTATCTGACCAGGGTATTTAAGTCCCTTTGGTCCTTGTTCCTTGTAAGTACTTTCACGCTCTTCTAATACATTTGTTACTTTGCGTTACTTGTTCTCTCTCTCTCTATTTTCTCTCTCTAGGATTTAGAGATCTTAGAGCCAATCTAGATCTTGAGAGAATTGAGAGATTTGTTTTTCGTATCTGTTTTTGTACATTAATTCGAAAATTTGATTGATTTTCTTGAAAAAAAATTTCAAGAAAATCTCGTTTTTGAATTTTTTGACAAATTCAACTTTGTTTTTGAACGATTTCTTGTGAAAATTGGTTTGTTGGATTCGATTTTGTTTGCTAAACACTTTTAATTCACATCAATTTGCAAGAAAATCAATTTTTGTTGTCCAATTTTGAAGAGTTTTGAGTTTCTGAAAAACTCGTTGTGCGGACTGTTGATTTCACGAAATTTCTGTTTGGGAGTTTTTAATCAAATTTTTTTCTTGAAAGTTGTCAGAAAACAGTTTTCGATCATTTCTGTGGAAGAAATATTTGCTAATTTCAATTCTGTAATCATCTGTGTTGATTTTTCGTGTTTTACAGCGGTTTGCGCCAGATCTCTTCTTTGCGCGAGTTCATTTTCATTTGCGTGAGTTCTTCATCTTGCGCCAGTTCATATTGCCAAGTTCAGGATTCATCAATCTCACGAGAATTCAAGTTCTCGCCATCCTTTGCTCACGCAAATCGTAATTTGCGTCACCCGTGTATCGCGAGAATCTAGGTTTGCGCCACTAGCTTCTCACGCAAAGCTAAGTTTGCGTTATCTTCTGCTCACGCGAAGCTTGGTTTGCGTCTTCAGCATCTCAAGCAAAGTTTGCTTTGAGCCAGTTATTGTTCACGAAAAAAACAGTTTGCGTCTTACTTGGATCACGCAAATCTAAGTTTACATCTCCAAATTCTCACGAGAACCTCAGTTTGCGCAACCTTCTGTTCACGCAAAGTCTCCTTTGCGCCATTGCTTAATCACGCAAATCTACATTTGCGCCAGCTCTACTGTGAACACTTAGAATTTTTCTGGATTTCTGCCATGGATTCTGCAAAGTTTGCATATCAAGCTCAGCTCTACAAGAACGACCTCATGATGTCATTGGGCACAGAAAATCGTCCTCCAGTTCTGATAGATGAAAACGAGTTTACTCAGTGGCAAGATAGGTTCTTGAATTTTATAGAGCGTCAAAAGAACGGAAATGACATGATGAATATTCTATCTGAAGGACCTTTTGAAAAACCCAAGTTGGCTTCTGGATTATATAAGCCTACCAAATAATATACACCTGATGAGTTATCAGAGTATCAAGCTGATCGTGATATAAAGGCAAATCTGATGCTAGCCTTGCCAAACTCTATCTACAATAGGATTGATTGTTTCAAAACTCATCCTAATCTTATGTGGCAACAGCTTGAGAAGATTATGTTTGGCTCTTCAGTTGCGACTCAACTCCGACATACTCGTTACATGAATAATTTTGAAGAATTCAAAGCCAAGGATGGGGAGCCATTGAAAACTGTGTATGATACATTCTGTGCCGTGATCAATGATTTGAGAAAGATCAAAGTGGAAAAGACTGAGCTTGAGACAAATCTGAAATTCCTCAATGCATTACAACCAGAATGGAACAAATCCTGCCACAGATTGAGGAATGATGTCAGAATCTCTTCCATGCAAATCCAAGAAATGTTTGAGATCTTGCTGACATATGAGAGCATAGTATCTGAGAAGAAGGCCAAACTGGAGAAGAAGAACAAGAAAACAGTGGACCCAGTTGCACTTCTAACGAGCCATCTGGCTAATCAAGCATTGTCTGATAATGCTTATGACGGGTCAACTGAAGATGATGGTGAGGCACTTCAGAAAGCAATGATCCTTCTCTCACAACACTATCAGAAAAATTTCCAACCACGTCAGAGTTCCAACACTTCTCGCTTCACTTCTGAGTCCAAGAATGCTCAAGTGCCTGAGCCAAAGACAGCTGCTGCTTGTTACAATTGTGGAAAGCCAGGTCATATAGCTAAGGAGTGTCGAGCAAAGAAAGTGAGGGACTCAGCTTACTATCGGAAGAAACTGGAACTTGCTGAGAAGAGAGAGAGTGGAACAGCATTGCTAGCCGAAGAAGAGTTTTGGCTGGATCACTCTGATGATGAAGCTGCAAATGTCGAGATCGCTCAGATGTGCTTTGTTGGAGATGATCAGTCAGATGATGATTCTGACACAGATGAAGATGAGGTATATTCTGATTTTGATTACAATTTCATTACCTCACAAATGAACATTATTATAACTGCTTTATCTGGTTTGCGTTCACAGCTTTTATCTGAAAAGAACTTAAATTCAGAAAAGTCAGATTTGATTGACAAACTGAAAATTTCTTTGAAAGATGAAAATTTTATTTTGGTTCATACTAAAGAAATCTTTCAAAAGAAATTGGATGATTTGGAAAATTCAAATAAGACTTATCTTGAGTCTTTAACTGCTATGACCGAATTAAAAGATAATTTTTCGGACAAAATAAATAAGTTAGAAGAAAAGTTGTATCGAAGGAATCAATCTGAACAAACATTTTTTATGAATAAACCAAGGAGTGAGGAGGCTTTAAAAGAAAAATGGGGACTTGGTTTTAAAAATCCACATTGTTTAAACAATGTGATTGAAAAATCCCCAACTTTATATAAATACGATTATCTAACTCTTGCTCAATATGCTCCTCAATTTAAAATTGATTGGATGAATGAGAAGCAAGTGTTAGAAATCGAAAATGAGAAAAGGACAAATAACAAGAAAAAGGAAATTCCTTTTGTTTACACATTTGAAAATGCAAAATATTTTCCTGACAAATCGAGAAGAGGTAGAAAAGGTTTAAATGATATATCTCCTGTCAAATCTTCAGTGTCTGATGATTTTGTTGATATTTTTGCTAACAAATCTGATAAGGAAAATATATCTCCAATCATTTATGATTCTAAGAGATATACACCTCCTTTAATTTTAGAAAGCAAAATCATTGATCTTGAAGATAAGATGGAAGATCAAAATATTTTAAAAGAAATTGAATCTGATATTTTTATTTCTTTCATGACGTCAAGTCTTGAAGAAAATTTATTTTTTCAAAAACAAGATTCTATTTCTGGCCATTCTTCCGATTTTCAAGAAAACAAAAAGGAATTTCCAAAACCTGAAAACTTTTCTCAAAATATTTCAGACTCCAAGGTAAGCGCAGATTTATTGACTGATCAGTTGGGTGCCTTAGGTAAAATTGCTTCTTCTGATTCTGATATTAAGTCTAAAATTCTTGATGAATCTTTTACGCTTAAAGATGATTATTATAAACCAAAGCGTAAAAGAAGAAGGTCAAAGAAGTCGAAGAAACAAGATAAAGTCATTTCTGATAATTCTAATTCTTATGATTCAAATTTTACAGATAGGACTTTTAGCAAGTCATCGAAGCAGATTTGGAGAGCGAAACGGATATCTGATGAATCTCAGACTGATGGAGATAGATATGTAGACAAATATTATAAAAGTGATTCATTTGTTGTTTGTAAGAAAATTTCAAAATATTCAATAAAGCAAATGATTCAAATTTCCAAAAATGTCTCATATTCTTCTTCTGATTCTAGTTCAGATGATTATGCTTTGTATTTATCTGATGATTGTGCTTATTTTTCTGATAATCTTTCTCGTGCTTCTTGTGTCAAATATAATCAATATTTCCTCATACGAACTGCAACTAACTTCCACGAGCCCAAATTCAAATGGGTACCCAAATCTCAAACTGATTATAAGTTGTAGGCACCTCATGTTAAGGGGGAGTAAGAGAATGATGGCTCTTGAGTAAATCAGCTCAAGACCCGGACTTCATTGTCAACATTTTGGCTTCTAAGTACATCAACTTAGAACCCGTGCTTCAAAGACATCGATTTCTAGACATGTCAGTCTAGGACTCATTCTTCAATGCTTTAAGCTTCTGACTAATGAGAAACTGTGAGTACATCTACTTACTTTCCGCTGCATTTATCTCTGATATTGATGTTGTTCCAGTTTTCTCATATTTTTAAAGAATCTGAGCAATTTTATTTCAAACTCTGATTTTGTTCAACCCAAAATTTTCAAATGAGACACAATTTTCATTTTTACATTATGTGAAAGATAATATTAATGAATTATATTTTGTTTCAACTGAATATAAACTTGCCGATCAAATGTTTCTATTTTTTAAAATCTCGGTATGTTGTTTTAAAAGCTTAAACCTTTACAAATTTTATTCTATAAAGTAAAAGTTTTACAATTTTTCTTTCTTTTGCAAAAAATGTGTGTCTAGGATAAATTTTCAAGTTCGTTTGTTTATATTAAAGTTCTTATATGTTCAAATTTCAACTCTAACAAAAGTCGAAAAGTCAGCAACATGTTTGTAGCTTTTGATATTGCTTTAAAGTTGTGTCATTCGGAATATTTATAGTTTACAATGCTTAGAAAACCTAAAAAGTTGGAATTTTGGATCGTAATGAAAATATAGGCTAAGCACTTAAACATAAAACTTTGTGTTTGAGATGATTTTTAAATTCTTATAAATCAGAAATCTCTAAGTTTAAAAGTTTATACCTGTGACCTTTCTGGTTTGGGAAAGTAAGTTCTGTGGTATGCTTGTCATCTGAACCCCTAAGGTCAATTGATCTGGGAGTGATCGAACTCAAATCCTTCAATAGAATCAGATCGAAAGTCATGTTCTACTGGTATGAATGGGTTTAGGATGTGTCGATGTAGCCTTTCTGATCTGGGAAAGTAAGTTCCAAGGGGTGCTTGCCACCTAGTCCCCTAAGGCCAACTGGTCTGGGAGCGACTGACCCAAATCCTGCAATAGGGTCAGATAGAAAGTTACGTTTACGGCATGTTCTTTACTTAATAAACTTGTTGATTAAAAAGATGCCAAAGAGCACACTCATGTAAAGATGTCATAGAGCACAATGCTAAAATATGCCAATGAGCACACATCTCATGATACTTAGTGATATTTCTAAGTTGCAATAAACCTGTAAATTTGTGAAAGTCTGAATTTTTGATGGATTAGTGTGATTACATGCAAAGTTCTCTATTATATTTTTAGAATTGCATTTTCTTGAAGCTAATCGAAGTTCACATGCGAGCACACTGAATAGATTGATGAAAGTTTTTTAAACTGAACATGTCTTAACTTGATATGCAATAAAACTTGTTTTTGTATCCAAATACATACATTTGATTTCATCTGATGGATTTTATTATGATATTTTACTAAGTAGAATTATATTTGTTACTGTTTAAATTTTTATATATTTAGTCGTTTCAAAATACATTTTCAGTATATTTTTCTTTCTACATTGATGTTTCATTTCTTGTGTTCTCATATTTTCTTTATAAATGGGTTTGTGCATTATTCAAAGGGAGTGAAAAAAGAAATTTTCTTTTCTGAAAAGATCATATCTGTTTTTGAGGGGGAGTATCTGGTTTTCTACATGAATGCTAACTTGAATTGTCATCTCTAGTGCATTTGTGTAGGGGGAGTCAAATAGCTTAAAAAGGTAAAATTTTCTGAGTTCAAGTCAGATTTGCGCCAACAGTTGGTCGCGCAAACCTCACTTTGCGCCACCTTCGGCTAGCGCAAACCTTCCCTGTTTTTCCTTTACTTTGATTTTGCAGATCTTAAGTTGTCTCGTCTCCAACATTTGCATGACCAAGTTGATCCCGATCATCAAGGTCATGAGGGGGAGAAGATTAAGGAGATGTTAAAGAGACAAAGAGCTCCAAAGTTTATTTGTTGATCAAGATTCGCTCAAGATTCTAATTTCTTCAACAATATTAGTCTTTTGTTGTTCCAGCTCCGATCATCACTGTTCTTTCAAGGGTCATCTAAAAGAGGTGTGTCGTCTAGAGCACAAGCTGATGAACCAATTGTTTTTTCAAGCATACTCAAACTGGTCCAGCCTTGTCAAGACAGCAAAGATATCTCAAACTGAAAAATGCTGATAAGAAATTTGTTTTAAAAGTCAGAAAGCTTCGCAAAGTTGCTTAGATGGTCCATGCTGATTTAGAAGATTGTTTTTGAAGACCACAACGCTAATGATTACTAAGGGGGAGATTGTTAAGTCTTATTTTATAGTAATAATTGTATTTATAGGCTTGGTCTTATACTGTGTTTAGTTGTCTAATACTGTGTTGTATCTGACCAGGGTATTTAAGTCCCTTTGGTCCTTGTTCCTTGTAAGTACTTTCACGCTCATCTAATACATTTGTTACTTTGCGCTACTTGTTCTCTCTCTCTAGGATTTAGAGATCTTGGATTCACAATTAGGGCACCCAGGCATTTCTGTACCTTGTGTTTGGTGGGATTCATATGGGGAAAACACTACTAAAAGTTCCAAAGAGTGTCGAGGACCTTCGTGTCGAAAAAGATCCGATTTTCGGGCTTCGGGGAGCCTGGGCGAAAGTGACAGTGAGAGTGACATGTGTCACAATCGCGTGTCACTCTCGCGGAGGGCCTATTTGGTTGCGGTACATCTTCGGCGAGAGTGACTCGCGATAGTGACACTGTCACTATCGCTTGTCACAATCGCGGTCGGGGGCTGGTGGTTTAAATGAGCCGATTTTGCTACCCTTTTTCTCATAACCCTCACCCTTTCTCTCCCAAATCGTTTCCTCTCTCTACCTCATGAACCCTAACTGATTTTTGGGGCTTTTTCCATGAATATTAAAGTGCTCCCCCTCTATATTATGATGATGGCTTCATCCTTGATGCAAGGTCAAGCTCTCACCTTCAACACTAGAGATTTTTGGGATTATTAGGTTTTGCTCAAAACCTAAGTGGTAAGTGTATCACTTCCATTTCTAAACCCTAATGTAAGATATAAATGTTCTCTTGATGATTTCCTAGTGTTTGGTTTCTCAAATTTCGGATTTGATAGTTTTGGTGAAATTAGGTCAAAATTGGGATTTTGGTCAAGATTGGGATTTGGATGTAAAATGTTTGGGATTGATTTTTAATGGTTGAATGAGTATATTCATGGTTGGAAACTTGTGAATATAGGTTTTGGAAGGTTTTGCTTGTGGATTCATGTGTTCTTCAAAGGAGCTCAAGTTGGGGTAAAACCTAGATTTAGCCTAAATCTAGCAAGGCGAGTTCAAGTTGATTTGTGAAAACGGTGTACATGCCAAAATACTTATTTTAAAGTGTTTATATGTTTTGCATGCGATTATTAACCGTTGAGCTATTTGGCGAATCTTGATTATTTGAAGTATTTGGTTTTATAAACGTTGTAAAACATCCACGTTTGGGATTTTAAGCATCTTGACAAATAAATCATACGTATTGGTATTTTAATGATTTATTTTATGAATTATAGTTTGAGTATAAATGCATTTTATTGTGTATTATGGGATAAGTGTTTGATTTTATGTTATGGGACGTTTTGAAGGAATAAATGATATGAACTCACTTGGAAAAACAATTTGCCCCAATCTAAACTACGTTGGAGTTAATTATATGTTTTGGAGCATGGGTTTACATAAGTACGGGTTGTTTATGTTTGATTTTATTTTATGAATTTCAACGTTGGGTCTTTGGATTTATTGGGCTTATGGCTCGGTTTGGATTTCGTTGGGTTTTGAGGACACTTGTCCGCTTTTAAAAGCTCAATGTTGAACGTTTGGTTATGATTTGCATTTACTGCATCTTAGTTGAAAATTACATGTTTTGAATGCATTAGTTCATTCGTTTTGAGTCATGTAATGGTTTAGTTAGTGCAATGGATCCATAGGCACGATGTTCCTATGTCCCCGTTTTGGACATTCGGCTCACCACATTGACATAGAATAGGCATCGGGCTCTATGGTAAGTAAGGTGTGGGCCTATATGGTCGGGCAACTTCCCATGGACAGTAAGGTGTAATTCCATTGGGTGCCAGAGTTCCCCTGTTTTGGAACTCTCAAGGATAGACCTGGAGTGGTTGACTTGATGTTTTCGAGCAATGGACTTGGAATAGTTGAGCTCGGTAGGTTTTATGTGTGTAACCCACACGTTTTGGTTTTCCTACATAGTTATTTGACCTACATTTTGTGTTACGTCACATATTATGTAATCGGGTCTTCCCCGTCACCACAAGGTGTTGTTTTGGTTATGGAGTTTTATAATCCATGTTTTCGGAGACGTTTGAGTATGGGT
The DNA here is from genome assembly GCA_954870635.1 of Arctium minus. Classification (NCBI taxonomy): domain Eukaryota; kingdom Viridiplantae; phylum Streptophyta; class Magnoliopsida; order Asterales; family Asteraceae; genus Arctium; species Arctium minus. The sequence continues at coordinate 14,379,934 of OX941097.1, read as the reverse complement.
ATTTATCCATGTTTTAAGGTTTTGAATATTGAAACTTATCCGAGCTTTTGGGATGTTTTGGAAGTTGGAGTTATCTACGTTTTCAGTGATTGATCATTATAATGTCAGTTATGTTTTACGTGCGCTTGGGTTTTGGCTTTATTTAAAGAGGTGTTGTTTTATGATTTTCATCACGAAAGGGGTGAATGAGGAAAAGGAGATTGTTTTACGATTTAATGTATTTCTTTTTGGGTGCTTTCAAATTTAATGTATTGCATTTTGGAGATCATTATTTTAAATAACATTCTTAAAGTTATTGCTTTACATAACTCTAATGAAAACTCTTGAGCTCACTAGGCGTTAAGCCTAACCTTTTTATTTGTCGGCATGTGCATCAGGTTCTAGCTGGGGTTTGGTTCTAGCAGTACTACGAGGAGTTGAGCTTTAGATTCTCACGAGAGTAAGTAGTGTGGTGAAGTCTTCCGCAGTTGGAGATAGTAACTGTTATTGGGTTTTAGTAACACCCGTCCTTATTATAGACTGTATGTATAGAATGAAAGGGTGTATTGAGGTTAAATCTTAAATTGTGATTGTAGATGAATCATTCATTGATGTATTTAGAAAATTTTAATTTAGTTGCTATTTGCAGATTTCAGGGTGTTACAGTTTGGGACTTGAAATAAAGTCCGACTGGAGGTGTAGCTCGACGGAGTAGGCAATACAGTCACGACTGGAGGTGTAGCTCGGTAGAGCAGGCAATACAGTCACGATCTGAGGTGTAGTTCGACAACATGGTCATGTGGCTTAACTTTGTGTTCCGCCACGTACAATGGAATCGGGTCTCCCTCGTCACCGGAAGGTGTTATTTGGGTACTAAATTGTGTCATTTTATTATCCATGTTTTTGGTGACGTTTTGCATATGCGGAGTCGTTTACTCAAGATTTATGGATTGTGTATTATGCCCCGTCCACGTTTGGGGGTGCTTCGAGAAGTAAAATCTTATTTCGTATTATTATAAATTGGGAGCTTTGCTTACTATTCACATTTTGGGTGAGTTTGGGATTAAAGTGGTTTTACGAAAGAAGGTTCATATTGGGTTCCTTGTTTTAAATGTGTACTTTCGGAAAATAGTGTCGTTTGATATTTAAAGTAAATCTTTCTGAAGGTCTGCGATTTAAACTACTTTCTCTCCCTTCAGCAAATGTATCTATTTCATGTTGTAAACTCTTGAACTCACTAGGGGTTAGCCTAACCTTTTTATTTGTCGGCATGTGCATCAGGTTCCGGATGGGGGAAGAGGTTCTAGCGTCTTGGTGAAGTGTTGAGTGCTAGGAGTATGTGTATGGGTGAGTGGCTTGATGAAGTCTTCCGCTTAGTACTTGAGAAGAGCAACTGTTTCTTTTGGGTTTTTTGTAACACCCGACCTTGATTAGTCTTTATGCGAGACTTGACCTATTATTTATTGAAGTTAAATCTAGCGTTTTATTGGAAGTGACTCAAGTGATGATTTGTAGAATAGATTTTATCCTTATTGGATGTTTAATTTAAAGTTTTTAATTAGTTGTTCTTTCTAAATTTGAGGGTGTTACACCAACCCAATAGATGCGGTTTGGGCAAAATTTGTATCGATTATGTATCGGGCTACCTCGGTTTGAGTTTTTTTGCGTTTTTTCGGGTTGGGTCGGCCGGATTGGTTGGGTTGGTCGGAAATTTGAGCACCCCAACCTATTACATTAAACAAATTAGACTGGTTTATGTGAACGAAAAATGAATTAGGCTTGACCCCCAGAATTAGAATGCTTGTGTTCCGCCCCTGCACAACACATGGACCAACAGTGTAATCCACTCTTTAAATTATACTAGAAGCGTACTCGCGCAATGCAGCGAGATACATCACGATTTTAATGTTTCATTTTATTTTTTTGTCGATTTACAGTACGATTTTGGATGGTTTTGAGAAACTGATAATGTTTTTTTATAAATTTGTTTAATTTAGGTTTAATAATATAATGTTTTTTATATAAAAAAATTAAGTATTTTGTTAAAATTCAATGATTATCTTATATATTTTAATGACATCTAGAAAAAAATAACCAATTACATATTTAATAATATAATTAAAACAAATTTATAGTGATATAATATATTAATTAATAGTGATACATGGAAAGGTTTGCATAAAAGGAAGGTTCTGCACATACCAAATTGGTGGGTGTTAGAAGTCTGCAGTAGTAATATGTATATTGTGCTTTGATACTTGTAAATTAAGAGATTTTTAAAATTTTACATAAAATGATAATATCTTGTGCCTAATAATTTGTATTTAAGAGTTTTTTATCCGTGTTTTATAATATAGTATAGATATACATGGGATGGTTGGGTTTATTTTTCTAACACATAATCTTCCTCGCTCTAATATCAAGTTTATAAATTGTAATTTCAATATACTTTTTCATTATAAATATCATTTATTATTATTTCATGTTTGAGGTTTTTGTGCTCCAAACTCGAATTAAATTGGAAAATGGTCTCATACAATTCCTAGTCTCAGACAAGTGGTTCTCAAGTAGGGTTTTTGGTTCTCGAATTTGTTATCGAAGTAATCGTTGACCATAACCAAAAAAACGTGTGTTTGGTTCATGGATTTTGAAGGAATTGGAAGGAATTGAAATGGATCATTCTTTTGATCAAATTCCAATTCATTTGTTTGTTTCACATATTGATCATGATGGAATCCTTTGAATTCCATTGAATTCCACAAATCAAGGAATTCACCATTCCTTGGATAAGTGAAAGAATTGAATTTCATTCCATTCCTACCAACCAAACGCGTGGTCAAATTCCATCAAATTTCATTCCAATTTCTTTAAAATCAAGTTCCTTCAATAGTTTCCAATTTCATCAAATTCCATTTTACGAACCAAACGTTATGTTTTTGATAAGGTAATGTTTACATTTTTTTCTATAATTTTATACCGAGTTTTAAAAGATCATTTTATTTTGTGTTTATAATTAGATGAATGAAATATTATTTGATTGAAGTAAATAACACGTCATTTTAACACATACTCCCTCCGTTCGATAATAAATATCTACAATAAAAAAAATCACATTTTTAGGAATGTGTAGATAGGGGCTAAATCAAATGAGAACCACAAATATGTTACAAACATGTAAGAACCGATATAAAAATATTTTTTTACATGATATATTTTCACCAAATACTTGGATTTAAGATAATGCTTCACATATATTTGTTTCATAATTATGATTGTTTCACATGTATTTGTTTCACCACATAAATATTTTTTACGTGCATTTTTCATTTCACTAGATGAATCAAAATTTAATTTTCACGTGTAATCTTTTTCACAATGTGAACAAAAACATATATGAAACAATATCTTAAATCATAGGTTTTGATGAAAAAAAGTCAAGTAAAAAATATTTTTATATTGGTTCTCACAGGTTTGTAACATATTTATGGTTCTCATTTGATTATCGGTCTGTGTAGATATTACATTTTTTTTAATTAAATAAATGACAATTTTACTCTTAATTACAGAGGAAGAGATTCTCTACCTCATAATTAAGAGTAGAATGGAAAAGTAAACGTTTGTTTTTGAAAATAGACACTAATTCTAAGACAAACTAAAATAGTGATATAGACACTTATTTTGGAACGGATGGAGTAATAAATAGTTATTGTACTGTATTTCAATAAAATAAAAAATTGTTATGACGGTGTATACCCGAGTTAATAATCAATATCATCTGCTATAAAAAAGACAAAAAAAAAAAAGATATGAAAAAGAAAATGCAATCCAGATTCATATTACACTGATAAAGGTGGTTATGTATGACTCCTGTTTAAACCACCATTGATCGTGACAATCTCATTCATTTTTCTTTTTTCTGTTCCAAAAAAGTTTAAGTGGAAATCATCAAAATAAAATGACTATATTTTCATGTATTTGTTAAAATGACTGGTACTTTCACAAAAGTATTTCGCCAGTTTAGTGAATTGCTTACATTCACTTGTCATAAAAAGTCGAGATTCCTCTACGCATTTAACCAACTTAGAAGGTTCTTGACGAATTTTTTTTTGGAAGGCATAGCGGCATCGAACCAACGAACGACTACCATGAACACACGCACGTACACCTCCCCGGCGGTATCGGGCATCCACGGGCAGCCCACTAATCCGCCGCTGTCCCGGCCCAGCTTACGCTGAACCTAGAGCCCAATCACAGTTTAAGATTGGGCTAGGGGGGCAGCCCAGTCAACGACTGGACCGGCCCAAGGACTGGGTACTCCTCATGCCCTCAAATTGATTTCCCTTGTATTCGAACCCGGGTAGATTGGGATACCATCCACAACCCCCCCAGGATGTTATCGCTCTTGGGAAAACCAACTGAGTTAGACGTGATTTGTTCTTGAAGAATTTGATTAAACATATGGGTTTTTGACGAAAAATATGGCTTTTTTTTTAGTTCTAATGGCAAGTGGAACCAAATTCGTTAACCTGACGAAATGTTTTACTAAAATATGTGATGATTTTGGCAAATACATGAAAAATGATCATTTTGTTAATTACGCTAGGTATATTCGTCATTTTGGTGATTTCCCCTTTTTATCCATGGATCATGAATGGAATTAAAAACTTTGTTAAGTTGTTTTATCCTATAATCTTAAATGATGTAGAACCTTCTAAAGTTTTGGAACTGTAAAAATTTGGTAATTTTATTATATTATATACTAACAAATATTTAATTATACATGTCTTTACAAAATATCTAAAACAATTTATAATAGATGTGTTTTTAGATTAATAATTCATATAAAAAAAAACTATTTATTTAAAAATCAAGCAGTCTATATCTTTTTTGGGTAAATTTTATATCTATATGAAATTGGAAAAAAGAAATAACACTATTTATTCAATTTTAAATTGGTAAAACTTAAAAGCTTAGGAGCCGTTTATTCCAAGTGTTTACTTAGTAAGTGCTTACCAGTAAGGTTTGACACCCTCACTTACTTTACAGGGTGACATTATTGTCCATTGAAACGGCATCGCATGCAACAATTTCCCGATAAGCGCTAATTGGGTAGGAGTCACTCTCACTTATCGGGTAAGACTCTCGGTTCTTGCAATCGCTCTTACCGAGTAAAAACCTCATTGTTAAACCAATTTCCGTTAGGTAATCACGTAGAATCCAACTCCATATTCATTGATCTTGAGAATTCTTGATTTACATATGAATGGTAAACTTTCTCACTCTAGAATGCTCTCAACTTTCTCTCTATAAGGATATTACAAATGAACTCCTTACCTAAAAGTTAAGCAAACCTAAACTATTTAAACCTCCTAATTAGAAAACATTAAACTAAAACACTTTGACAACTTTGACTTCTTTCACGTTTACAATTAAAAGACTATGACTAATAAATCTTGAATACAATTTCCCGTAAGGTAAATGACCTGGTAAACGCTTACCGGGTAAGCATCCAGCCGCCTACTAAATAGGTTTATACATAAATTAAAAAAAAAATTGTTATGTTAAATAATACAATTCTGTAATCATATTTGATACATTTATTACTTAAAAATAAAAATAATCAAAACATTTGACAAACCAACCCGACCCATTTTGGCCCACATATCCCAAGACAATACTATTCTAGCAGCTTTAGTTTTTTGTGTGGAAGAAGTGTAAGGAGACACTTCCACATTGTGGTATGCATTATGCAATGGATGTTTCCCCAAAAAGAAGTAATAACAAGTTTTGGGCACAAAGTGGAAGAGTGGTAAGACCACTCTTGTCTTCACACCAACCTTAATAAGGCACGTTTCCCCATAGATTCGATTCAGGGTCCATGAAATTAATCGAGGCACATACAAATTTGCCCCGACATACACAGTTACCCACGGAAAAAAGAGGGTTATCAATTGTCATCTCAAATGGCCACCTCATGAAAAAACATTTAGGGTATTTTGTTAGCAGCTTAATGATACTCGCAACTTTATTCAGTTAGCTATACATAATTGTTTGGTAATGATTTAATGATATAGAAAATGACTTATACAATAAGCTTCTAAAGGGAGCTTTATGCAAAAAGCCAAGTTTTTTCCGAACATTTCCCTCCCAATTAAAAAACATGGTCCTTTCATCTATAGAAAAACCCTCTCAAACAATATTTTTTCTCAATCTATACAAACAGAAATCTCATCAAAACAGGACTTGATGAAAAAACAACCAAATAACGTTATAGCCACCTCACAATTTTTTCTCACGAAATAACCAAGAACCAACAAGTCACTTTCCTTGCGGTTTACGACAAAATCTGAAGCATCCATCGAAAAAGTGGGTCCACCACAAAAACCATTAAGACAAGTTGTGGTAGCGTAGTCCCTTGCGTCTACGCACAATTCACAAAAGACAAGCCATAGTCAGAGAAATTGCAAGCCCATTTTGCAGCTTTCAAAACCGCAAGAAGTGACTTGCGACATTGACTTGTGGTTTCTTGGCTATTTTTTGAGAAAAATTTAGCCAGATGGCATATATAGTAAATACTTTTTCCCGATGTGGTCATTTACGATGATAACCCGGAAAAAAGGGGTAACTAGCAGTAGTGTGATGGTGGGTGCAGTCAAATCCATAATGGATGGCTTATCCTTTCAGGTGGATGACATGCAAAGAGATGGTACTTCACTTTGTACCATAAAACAACACCTACTAGTGGAATGTGGATATCCAATTTTCTACTATTTAGGGTTGACATTTTTTTTCAGATAACATACCATGTTTAAAAACAACTATATGCTAATGAGTTTACCTTATACTTGATGCATCATCCATCCCAATGGTCACCATCACAAGTACCTATCACATGACTCAACCAAAAAGACAGCATTATAATCAAAGAAATGCAACTTAATCAAAACAAACAATCCAAACCTTTCTTTTGATGAGATTATTATGAAATAACTGCAAATAATCTTCAATCACAATGATCCATCCATCCTGCATCGGTTTTCAGAAAAATTTAAAAGCACAAGCAGACAGATCTCCAGTTTCTAAACCATCCAGCACACCAAAATAATGGATGGGAATAGGAAAAAAGAAAAAAATAATAAACAAAAAAATAGAGTAAAATACATGAGGAAGATTTAAAAGTTAAGGAAATGGGGTCTTCCAGCAGTGGCCATAACTCTTTAACACTTTTCTAACCATAACTTAAGTTGTAATTTGGTCAAAATTCTACAAAAATCAACAACAATTACCACATTGGTGAGATTTGTAATTTATGGTACAACTAGTACATTGCCCCCGAATTTCATGGTCAGTATTGGTATGGATTTTCCGAGTATTGTCCCTGCTGAGGAGGGTTGTTTTGGTAATGAGGGTAGGGAGGGTGTTGAGGGTTGGTATTGTTGTACGGTGTGTTTGAAGGATTAATAACGGCATACGGTTCTGGCCGAGAAGCATAGTTGTCATGGTATGAGCTCTGCTGAGTGCGCATTTGTCCACCAGGTCCACCGTAGCCTTGGTAGGTATCGTGGGTGGTCTCAGCAATGGAACCACCAGCATACAGATCTTGGAGCTTCGATCTTGTTCCAGTTATCTAAATGTTCACAAGAATGAATCACGTTGTACTCTCAAGCTTCAGATGAAAAAGTCTCTTATAAAAACAAGTGTTCTATAAAAAGATGGTGTTCATAGGACACTTTTCGAAAGTGTTCAATAAAAAAGCTGATAGGATACGTTATTTCAAAAGTATTCTCGACGAGTTCTTATAGTGGACTGTTAACTATGTACAATGTATCATGCTATATCAGAGGGACCTGTGTACCATAATTGTTTTTAAATAGTAAATTATTAGTCCAGTTTGATTTAAAAAAGTTGAAAGGTGGGAGAACTGACCTCACTAGCATTGCCAACTCCAGGTCCCATAGCAGAACCTCGACCACTGTTTGGCATCTTCGGATCCACAGCGCCTGGGAATCTGATATAAAATGTAAAACAGAATGCGTCAACGTAACACCTAAATCCTAATTTAGAGATTTAAAAGATCAGTAGATGATGTCATAGTATATTACCCAATGGCACTTGGAGGAACTGGATAACCCTGAGGTTCAAAGTCCCTCCGAGGGGAAGGATAACCACGAGGTTCATACTCCATAGGAGGAGCAGGGTAGCTATTAGGTTCATAGTCTCTTGGAGGAGCCCGATAACCACGAGATTCAAAGTCCCTTTGAGGAGGTGGATGACCATGAGGCTCGTAGTCCCTTGGAGGTGCTGGATGGCTGTAAGGTTCGTAGTCCCTTGCAGGTGCCGAATGATTATAAGGTTCGTAGTCCCTTGGAGGAGCTGGATAACTAGGAGGCTCATACTCCTGTCCACCACCCTAAACAATAACATTGATGACAATAACAAAAACAAACAACATAACTCTTTAGAATTGTCTTAATACCAATGGAAACAACATATGTGTGTATATACACACACACATGCATGCATGCATGCATACATACATATAAAAAATAGAAGGTTGTATTTAAACTTGCAATAAACAATTAACGGAGACATAAACAATAACTTTCATTTGACCAGAATACAGATTCTTACAACTCGGTTGAAATTAATTTTATCTTTACAAGCAGAGATTTTAGCACATCATAATTCCTTAGGGCTGTTTGTTTGCGGCTTAATGGACTTAATGAACTGGTGGACTTGTTCTATATTTAGGTTTTTGTTTGCGACTTATTGATTAGGCCTATGGCCTAATTGCTCAGCCAACTTGCACTTGTAGTATCGTTAAGCCGTGAACTTTCCATCTCATGCCCTCTCTCAAATCAATGCCTTTTCCAACATCACCCCTCTCCTCTTTGACAACTCCTCTGCCTCACTGCTCCTCCTTCCCCATCGCTGGTAAAAACAAATTCACCCCTCCCTCTTCATTGGTTTATTTTTTTGCGTTGACCATAATGAAGACGAAACATTCGGATAAGTAAATCCAATATGTCAAAGGGGCTGTCCCAAACCGTGGACGCGAGGAGACTGAAGGCAGGATGGATGCTTAGATGTTGGGCAATATTCCATATATGCTTTATTACACTTGGTTCTTCACTTCCTTATTGCAGTTGTATTGTTTCTTCCACAGCAAGCAGTTTGGGAGTTGAATTGCATACTTAAATTATGATCATATACCATTGTTCATAATACAACTTGCAGGGTCCGTTGATCAACTAATTTACTAGCATACTTGCCTCAATTTTGGTCACCTTAGACCTCAATTTTTGATGAATAGCAAGTATTAGAGCGATTGTGTACTTATATATCTAGTTCTATCCGTGTATCTATAATGCCAGACTGTGATACTAAACCAGAAGTCATCAGGTTGTCTAATGGTGTCCAAGCCGGTAGTGAATGACCCACCAATGCCCAAGATTCTTTTGAATTCTAGTTGAGGTTGAAATGGTAGGAAACAGCAGTCGTGATCAAACAGCCACATACAGCATGTTCTAAATGAACAGCTCTTGAAGCCAATAGCAGCAGATAAGAAAGGATACAAATGCTAATTAGTATGATGCTTATCCTTGTCAGTTGCCATGTTATACAAGATTTTATGGACTAATATTAAATGCCCAAATGTAAGAACTATATCGAAACTACAATGTTCAAGTATTATAATTGTATCCAAACAATTTTTGTTGTGATAATATCATTCAATAGGTGTCATTGTCTTGGATCAAGTTGTTATATTTATAGTTTCATATCATTCAGAATTTGCATTTAGCACATTTATCAATCATTTCAATTCAGCATTTAATCTAGACTGAGGGGTAAAATGACCATTTATGTCATTCAGATTGTTTATCCATCACAATGAACAGCATTTTAACATAAATCAATACATACAGCTTAATCGATATAGGGCTTAATGAAAAAACAAACAAGTAGCACCTTAGTGGCTTAGTCTAGTGTGTAAAACAATCTTATCAGCCTCCTAACCTATATACTATTATATATTGAAAAGGGAACACATAATTGGTAGGTGACATTCCCTGCACGCACCCCGGCCAGGTATGTGAATTTATAAACAGATTTTAGCATATTCTCTAGTTTTATTAAATTAAAAATAGAGATGTCAGCTGATTGTTTTCCTTGTACAACTACTCTACTAACTGCCTTTGTCTAACTGAAATTTCCCTATTTAATTGATCTTTCTCAACTCCAACAAACTGTGATGGAAAATCAATTTTCGATATGGCTGAATACACTTATTTAACTCACCTTGAAAGGTTCATAGCCGCCTGAGCGACCACCTCGTGTAACACCAGACGGAGATGGTCGTTCACCAGTTAAGTTTCCTCGTGAAGAAAATGCTGGAGCAGGTTCTGCTCCAGGTTTTGCATCTCGAAGACATCTTGCTCTATACCTTGATGCAATCTCACCTAATGCATCTTTAGCAGAACCAAAACTTCCAGACACCTAAGAGATCAGAATGGCAACCGCGGGTTTACTAATTTGAGAAAAATAAAGTGAAAACATCAGGACATGTTCATGGATGTAATGATGCAGTTAATACATCACCTGCACAAGTTCTTCATCTTCACCAGCACATTTGGGCTTTTCTTCCTTAGAGTACACACGAATATCTGCTTTGGTTCTCCTCCTCATTTCATTGATCACCTGACCTCCTTGTCCAAGAATGCAGCCAACCTTACTAGACGGAATAAGTAGTCTACTAGTAATGATTCCTTTTTCAGAGTGGTCGCTCGTTTTATCTTGTAAAAAAAGGATCGCATCAATTGTTCGTGACCTTGGGTTCCACAGAGCCTGAAGAGATTTTGGCAAAAGGAGTTAATCTGATGCCCACACAATGTATAATCCACGGGAACAGTTCACAACGAGTAGATGTGATGTAAACGCACATCAGTTAAATATAAGAAGTTACTGACCTCAATTGCTGAGACACGGATCACACGTTCATCTGAGTCTGCTGATACATCATCAACATGTATATTGGTTCCAGTCTCTTGCTGCAGTTGCCTTACATTGGATCCCCCCTTACCAATCACCCCTCCGATTTTTGCTGCGGGGCAAAGAATTTTCATTGAAAATTCAGCGGGAGCCTCCCCACCACGTGCAACAGCGTGATCACCATCAAAATCTGCAGGCCCAAATCTCGAGTTCTCGCTGCCATATTCCCCCCTCCACCGCATTGGTGCAGCACCACGGGCACTTGAGCCACGTTCAGACCACATTGCAGGTGGGGGTAGATTTGTCATGGAAGGACCGGGAGGATGCAATCCTTGGCGGCCGACAGGGACGGGGAATCCAGAAGGAGGTTTGTCCTTGCGTGGATTTTGATGCAACAAGATAGAAACTTCATAGAGAGCCCTCTTTGCAATACCCGGTTTACCTGATATCTGTAGTATGCATGAAATTCAGATATACTTGACATGAAAATGTATACATACATCAAAAGAGTCATATGTAACAGTAGCCAATATATTTCTTTGAATTACATATGTTAGGAATACCCATATTAGAGTTGTTTTTTGATAATTAACTCTCATCTTAACTGCCTATGCTGTTAATATCGCGATATATCGTCGATATATCGGATATCGCTCCTAGCCAAAATATCGGTGATCAAACGAGAATATCGGCGATATTGACCGATATATCGGCGATATTTTGACCAAAATATCGGCCGATATAACCGATTTTTTTGTAATACTTTTTTAACTGCTAATTGCTAAACACGAGTTTATAGAAAATGGACAAATATTGTAACAACCACTCACAAATACATAATAGATGGGTAGCATAAGAACACAAAGCATTACCTGCACCAACTCATCAGTATTCATAGCACAGAGAGGAAGCTGATCTGCAGGCAAAATGCGTATATTTGCACCAGTTTCACTACGCAATCTCTGGATGACATCTCCTTTTTTGCCCAGAAGGCACCCAACCGTATTGTTCGGAACAAGCAGGCGTGCAGTGACCACGTTTTCATTATCATCACCATTATCAGTTCCACCAACTATGTCTTCCTCGACAATCCTATCATGAACTTTTAATAAAGCATCTTGGGCAGCACATTGCAGCTCCATATCATTTTTCTCATGTCCCATTTCCTCGCTACCGCCATCAGCATTGTGTTTCACTGGCTTCTTTGTCGAAGGACTATATATTATGATTACCCTCTGGTCTGAGCCAGGAACCGTGTCAGCAACGGTGATCTTTGCTTGGGTCTTCTCACGCAAGGCCTTGACTATCCCACCACCTTTTCCGATTACACTACCAATCTTTCTAGACTGACATAGTATGCGGTATACTGTCTCTGAAGCCTGAGAGTTTTCTGAAAATTGATCGCCAAATTTCCCTCTTTTATTACCACCCTTCTCGGAAAGGGGATTAGAACGTCTTTTGAAGGAGGAACGCCTGTTATCTTCCATATTGCCAAAAGAAACCTACTGCTGAACCACATATTAACCAGACGAAATCCAGCAGAAACATCAGCATAGAAGAAACAAAAGATGGTAATGTTGAACAAAATAAGAATCAAATATTAGCACATACTTCAGAAGCATATACCAACCCCTAGGTACCCTGTTAAGGCCACATGTTTGATGGATGAATTGGTTACACTTGCAAGACATCAAAGTTCCAATTAAAAGTTTAAACCAAAATAACGCCTTCTCTCCGCATTCTTTCAACACAAATTCCATTTCAGAATAAAATGAAAAATAATTGTACTTCAAAAGGACATGGATTAGAATATCAAAGAACATAAGTTACTAGGAGAGTATTTAGACAACTTTGAATGCCTGAATCCATAGTAAGTCGGATCACCCATTCTCTCAACATTAATAATATAATCTCAAGTGGGTATAATATGAACCTATTCCAACCAGTTTCGGATAGAGACTTTCTTGTTCTGCTGTTACAGTTGACAACTTGATACAGACATTACAGATATCTTTATGCAAGCCTTTATATGAGGATGAACATTTCATGTACCAAAACCATTGACATATACTCATACAACCATATGGGGACACTATATCCTTATTCTCTTGTAAAAGAAAAAATCAACACTTACATGTATGCAAGCACACTACGATTAAGGAAGGTACAAAATAGAAACAAACAAAACCAAGCTTCACCTGTAACCCAACTGAGTAACTATTGGCCTTCTAGTATTCAGAATTAGAGGACAAGGTAACACCATGCTGGATGATGCATAAAATTATGTGTCACCAAGGTCAAGATGCAGCAATCATTTAGTAACTATATGTATTCTAAAAGCGCTTAGCAAAGATATGCAGTCAAGTGCCCCAACAATTAATCGGCTATGTGGATCAAGCACACACCTAAGAACATGAATTATGAAGTTCATTTAATGAATAAAATATAATTATTTTGAGTAAATTATTTAGATTGCTTTTTAATATAACTATTTCCAGAAGAAGACAAGAAATTTCGACTTCTTAAACCCCGCTTCTTTATTTTGTATCAGATTAGGCATTTAAAACCTAGGTGGCACATTAAGCATCCCTAAGCAAGGATTTTCAGAAAACCAGAATTAGGAACTAATTCCCACAACATCCATGGGTTTGAATAGATGGCATTGTTGCAATTGGTGGTTAATTGGGAAGAATAAGAATAATAAACATCCAAAGGTGAGTAGTATTCGCTGAATTATGACACACTCACACACATGAGATTTCTACTCTTGATTATTGTCAAGTTTTGATGAAAGAAAATGAAGTTAAATGGAGAAATATCAGATGAGAAATTGTAAGTGAATAAAGGGGAGAAGGAAAAGTTGAAGACCACAAAACCCACTGTGCATGAATTAAAAACAAAGAGTATTGAAGGTAACTGGTGAAAGGATCAATATCATAAACAATTCAAAACTCCATGTATTGATAATGAATTATGGCTAGACATACCCTCTGTTTGAAAAAAATCTAGTGCAAGAAAAATCAAGTAGAAGAAAAGATGGGATATGGAGGTAAAACACAAGAAGACCCCAAGTATTTCAAGAAGTGGTGCTGATAGCAGTATTGGTGGTGGTAGTGACCATCCTTGCAAGCAAATAAGCAATTAACCAAGAAAGACCACAACAGAAACCAAGAATACTAGCTCTCCTCATCACAACCATTGGGATTACCATGCCAAAGCTAAAAGATGAAACCTACATTTATACCAAGAAATACATGATTTGAAAGTAAACCGAAAGACCCTCGTGATGAAATATTACTGGAAGAATTTTCCCCTAAATCAATTGATTAGACTAAAAATGAAACATGTTAAAGACTTATGAATAGGTGAACTCCCAAGTCTTGGGGAGATGAATGCATCCTTCTATACATCACATTTACGGTCCTTCACATTTCAATTCCCCAGATATTCTTTAACCACTTCCTCACATTAATCTTGGGCAACATCCACATCTACCAACTTGTTGGTAAAGGTCTCCTCGTCTAACCCAATGAATCTAACAAGAGGTTTGTCTTGCTATTCCTCAACCAGTGTAACTCGCCTTTCTCTTCTATATCACCATTTCTAATCTTATCCACCTTAATGTTAACATATCTAGGATACCCGTCTAGTGTACATGTTCCCTTTTGATGGTTGTGTACAATAGAATTTACATTTTGATTCCAATTGAACTCTTACCGATCATACAAAACTATTTGAAGTGCAAAGCACTCTTGGCACATGTCACACAAAACTCAGAGTGTCCGTATATGATATTTTAAGGTTGCAATCATGGCACATGTCATAGGATGATAGGAGTGACATCAACACAAGAGTCATGTTGTGAGGCTAACAATGAAGTGTGTATTTTTTCCAAAGCAGAAGATGAAATTAACAAGATTCAATTACACTGCCTATGCTAAAGTAAAGAATAAAATTTGATACCCGTTGATTAAATTCTCAATGCTAGAAACAACAATAATATTTACATCTTAGCAAAGCATAGCTCAAGCAATAGTGAAGCTGAATTTCACTCTTATATTATAGAAAAGATGGTGCTTTCTCATCTGTAAAGTTTGTAAAAAAAAAACTATTATCAACTAATAATATAACAGTTGCATAATCTAGGTGTTTTGGAATTTGAATTTGTAGTTTGTTGAAAACAAATAACATTTAACACCAGAAAACCAAGCCTGTAATCCGAAAAGATATATCAACAACCACAAAGAGCTGTGAGGGGTTGGATTATTACATTAGGATGACAAAAGTCTCGCAAAACTTTAATGCAGACAATAGATGAACCCCAAACAAAACAAATCCCATAATTTTTTTTTTGTACGGCAACTTGGGCAACGCCCACACACACGCACCCGCGGTATCCGGGCATCCAATTGGGCAACACCGACTAATCCGCGGCGACCCGGCCCAGTGCAAAGCGACTGGACCCGCCCAGGTACGACTAAGCCCGGTCAAGACCGAACCCGCATACCCATAGACCGGTATGCCCATAAACCTGGACCCAAACCGACCTGAAGGTCGACCCAAGGTCTGGGTATCGCCGAAGTGCATCCCCCAGGATTCGAACCCTGGTAGATAGGCATACCATGCACTATCCCCCCAGGGCCTTACCACTAGGCTAGCACCTCTTTGATAAACAAATCCCATAATTGTATTAAAATATCTAAATTTTACACACTAGGCCATGGCAAATGTATGGACCATTGTGCCTTAGCACATATAAAGCTTCCTTTTTACCCATGGTCATGGGCAGAGCCAGCTTTATCCCCGAGGCCTCACTGGCCCACCCTCACATTCAAGCATTTTTCTAATAAGCCCAAATTTTTGTTTTAATAAGCCTAAATTTCATACCAGACTTATCGTATACAAACATAAAACAACAACTTGAACTTAAACATATGGATAAATTATCTATTTCTCTTAATATTTTTATTATTTTATATGAACCAACATTCCATTGCAAAATATTTATTGTTGTATCTATAAATAGCCTCAAGTCTCAACCCTAACAAATTTGTTCCTAGACTTTTAAGTATTTCTATTTTGAAATTGTAGATTTACTTTTTGATCGAACTTTTGAAACGTGTTGAATTTATTGTTGAATATGTAAAGGTTAGTGTTGGAGATATGCCCGTTGACACAAAATAATTAATTATTGGCATTATCCTATTCGGTGCACACAAAGTCCAAACTAAAATTGCAAGAATTTTATGGTTAGAGGGAAAGTTTGTTAAACATCATAAGTGATGGTTTAACTAGAAACTAAGGCAAAAGATGAAGAACCAATATTGGAAGTATGAGGTTGCTTGTTAGACACAAAAGCAACATGTCATTAATTATATTAATGACAACACTCCATCTTTATTTCTCACTTTTAAGAAGGGGCCGATCCCTCCCCTCTCTCTCCTCCATATTTCGGCCAAAAACACACACAAGTGTGTGTGTGTGTGTTAAATGCTAAAGAAAATATTGTCTTTTAAACAAAAAACTTTGGAGAAGAAGGATAAAATCTTGTAAAACTTGGAGCTTGGTGTGTGAACTTTATAGAGGGATTCTCCTTTGGATCCTCCATTGTCTTCAAGGGTATGTTTCATCTTTACCTTTCTTTTATCCTTTTAGTTGCTATTTTCTTTGTACAATGGACCCTCTCTTAGAAGAAGTTTGTTTGTTTTTGTTTTTTTTATAAGCTTCCGTTGCATGTTTATGTTTGAAAAACTTCTTCTCCCAACAGTGGTATCAGAGCCACTTGTACAAGGTGATAGCACTTTTCTCATCTTTTTCTTGAAGAAATCAGTTTTGAATGTTTTTGTACACATTTTCGGGAAAAGATGTGTAAAGAACATGCAAAAGGATTTCTAAGGTTTTTCAAGTTTTAAGGTTTTTTTCCCTCCCTCTTGGACCTTCGATTTTGACATGGTCTTACTTCATTGTTGCTCCCACAACTATGATCAACTATGAACATTTAGAATAACTGGTTTATTCAATGATTAAACATGCTAATATAGAACACAACGAGTATGAAAAAGATCATATCCTATATATCTAACTAAATACTATACTTGTTGATTAACTTGTTCCAATATCCAAATACTAAATCCAAATCAAATCCCATCACTAGAATAACGAAGTCCTATAGCTCAAGCATGACCCTTCAAGCTTAGCATATGAAAGGAGCTTCGTGAATGGGTCCACCAAAATTTGATTTGTGTGAACTTTGTGAATACTAACATCTCCATCTTTAACTTTATTCCGAACATAGTTAAATGTTTAGAGTAGATGCTTGGTACTCTGATGTGACATAGTGTCCTTTAGTTTGCGTAATGGCACCCATATTGTCACAAAAGATTTCTAGGTGATCCTGAATGGGAGGCATCAACCTAGCTTTTCAATGAACTCTTTCATCCAAACATCTTCCCTTCGCAGCTTCTAAAGCAGCAGTATATTCTTATTCTGTAGTATATTATGCAATTTACCTTCGCTTGGAACTCTTTCCAACGAGCTACTTCTTCATTCATAATGAAGACATACCCTTTTTGTGGTCGGAACCTTCTCAATCTTTATGAAAGTTAATTTCCAAATACTAGTATGTCTTCCACATACAATATTAGGAATTTTACTGCACTCCCACTAGCCTTTTAGTAAATGCATGAGTCATCTTTTATTTTGGTGAAATCAAAAACTTTTGATTTTCTCGTCAAAATGAAGATTCCAGCTTTAAGATGCTTATATTGATCCATGAATGGATTGCATCTTGGTGTTCATGACTCTAAGCCACTCATCAGATTCAGAATTTGACATAGCACTTTAGTAGTTGATGGGTTTACTAGAATCCTATCATACATCATTCTTCATTAGTCATTAGTCATGAGAAAACGATATTTCTCGGACTTCTGAATGATTCTACTAGATTTGTGAACACTTTGTGTTTTACTAAGTTTCTGATCAATCAAATTGTTCAGTTTCAACAACCTTTGTTTGATAACTAGTGTCAACCAATAAGTGCATTAGGTTATGAGCTTCTTGAATTACTTCAAGTCCCTTAAACCTCCCATTTGCCTTGCCCATTAGAAACTTGCTTTCTAAGAACTTGGCTTTCAAATAATAAACAATTTTATTGTTTGTGGGATTGTAGAATCGGTATCCAAAACAATCTTTAGTATATTCTACAATATATGCATTTGGTAGATTTTAGATCGAGTTTGCTTGCAGCTTATTGTCTTACATGAGCTTCATAAACCCACACCTTCAACTAAGGATGAAAACTTTCATACGAAATCTTATAAGGTGACTTGTCTACCTCTTGGTTGGTGTCATATTCAAAATACGGTTTACAATAACTAAGGCAGAAACCCAAATTGATATAGGAATAGTACTTCTACTCATCATAGAGTAAGCCATATTTAATAAGGTTCGGTTCATCCTTTCAGACATACCATAATGAAGTGGTGTTCCAGATGGACTAAGTTGTGAGACTAACTCACAATTTCTAAGATGATCCAAGAGTTCTTGGTTTAGATACTATCCTCCTATATCAGAAAAGACTTTAATGGTCTTACTGAGTTGTTTTCTTTAACTTCACTTTGAAACAACTTGAATCATATCAAATGCTTCATGCTTATGTTTCATAAACATAACTTCAACGTTTGAAATCGTTAGTGAAGATATTGTATTACCTATCACCATATCTAGAATTGGTTTTGAAAGATCATATACATCAACATGTATCATTCTTAACAAAACCATTTTTCTTTTACTACAAAAAGGAGCTATATTCAACTTATCAGGACTCGCATTTATCAAATGAAACATTTGCCCTCAAAATGCCACACTTTTGAAGATGGGATATGCGTTTAATGTTTGTATGATTAAGTTGTCTCCGCGCCGCTGCCTGCTGCCACCGTGTCGCTGTTTGCCGTCGCCACTGCTAAAAGATTCATTGTTTTTCTGTTTGTCTATCGCCAACAGTTTGGGATAATGGTTGAAGACGGAAAAACCAGGATTGAAAAGTTTGACGGACAAGATTTTGGATGGTGGAAGATGCAAATCGAGAATCTGCTGTGTCAGAAGGACTTGGATCAAGCCTTGAAAGGAATAAAACCCGAAAAGATGGAAGACGCTGTATAGGCTGCTCTAGACAGAAAAGCCATGGATGTTATCAGATTTACACTGGCCAAGAATGTGGCCTTTAACATTGTGAAGGAAACTACTGCATGTGGGTTGATGAAAGCTTTGTCAAACATGTATGAAAAACCTTCTGCTTCTAACAAGGTATTTCCGATAAGACAGTTAGTAAACACCAAAATGAGAGAAGGTATGTGTGTTACCTCGCACATTAATGATTTCAATACCATTATATCTCGCTTGTTATCTGTTGATATTAAGTTTGAAGATGAAGTCCAAGCTTTGCTTTTGTTATCCTCGTTACCGGAAAGTTGGTCGGGAACTGTCACTGCCATTAATGGTTCAACTGGAACCTTTAAACTCACCATTGAAGGCATACGTGATTTCATCTTAGGCAAAGTTGTCAAAGGTGCAAGGCGCACTTAGGCGCAAAGGGGTCGTGGGGCCTAGGCGCGAGGCGCGGGCTTCACGAATGCGAGGTGCATCGTGTAAAAAAATAATATATATAGATATATATACACATATACATCCACACATGGTAGTACATATCTCAAATACCATTATATGGTATGTAAAAAGTAGTAATATCAACTCCAGTACCATTATATAACACAATTCAATTTCAATTTCAAAGAAGTAGTAATATCAAACATATCTCAATAAGTCTTGCCTAACAGCCATATGTGTGTGTGTCGATTAAAATAGAAAAAAAGGCAACTGTGAAGAGTGAAATCTAGGAGAAAGCATGAAGAATGTTTACGCCTATATACTCTTGATCGCACCGAGTGACATAAGATTATGAAACGACTAAGGTCTGTAACCAAACTCCATAAGTTGTTTAATTAATCATTTGTCTATATAGATGAATAACAAAAATTAGCCTTCAAAATCTTTTAAGTGATACCATCCCTCAAAGCTTCGATTCTAGTTCAAAATCCAAACATAATTAATACCCAAACACTGTTATGACACTTCCAAACATTTCTAATTCTTTAGGCAGTAGTGCACAAGCCACTATGCTTATAAAGTCTTGCCTAATAAATCTCTTTTGTAGAAGTCTAGGAGGTTAAAACACATAATTAATAATAGATTTTGACTTATTTAATAACTCTTTTTTGTAGAAGTCTAAGAGACAAGAAAATTATTTGAAATTAGGGTTGATCTTCATAAGGCGGCGCGCCTAAGCCCATATTGCACCTTGGCCAAGGCGCTGCGCCTTGGTGCGCCTCAGTGAGTTGCCTCGCCTCGACATAGAAAAAGCTCAGCCCTTTGCGCCTTATGCGCCTAGGCGCACTTTTCACAACTATGATCCTAGGAGAGGACATAAGATGACGGAGTTCTGGAGAATTATCTAGTGCTTTGCTAAGCACTGAAGGGAGAGGTAGAAAGCCAGAAAGGGGTAATGGCAGAGGCAGATCAAAGTCTAGAAAGAGGAGCCAGTCAAAGCCAAGGAAGACATCCAATGTTGGAAGTGCAAAGAAACTGGGCACTTCAGAAATCAATGCCCTAAACAATCAGATGGAAACACAGAGGTGAACGCAGCAACTAATGATTCAGATGAAGCCGTTATCTGGTGTGTTGAGAATTCAGCAGAGTCTTGTATCTTGGATTCCGGTGCATCCTTTCATGCTACTTACAGCACGAAGATGATGAAGAATCTACGGACAGGTAACTTTGGTAAAGTTCGTTTAGCTGACCATCGACTCTTGACATCACAGGAATAGGTGACACATACATAAAGACTTCATTAGGTATAACTTGGACCTTGAAGGATGTTCGGGTCATTCCCAACCTTAAGAAAATGTTGATTTCTACTGGGCAGTTGGACAACCAGGGATTTAGAACTACCTTTGGTGATGGGCAATGGAAGGTTGTCAAACAAAACCTTGTAATTGCCAACGGTAAAAAGCGAGGCACCTTATACATGGTTGATGTTCCTGATAGCGGGGTGAATGCAGTGACCAGCGGGCTGAATCCTTCCAGATTGTGGCATCAACGTCTCGGCCACATGAGTGAAAAAGGAATGAAGATGCTCGTTGCATAAGGGAAGTTTCCTGATCTAAAAAGCGTGGACTCAGAATTCTGTGAATCGTGTGTTCTTGGCAAGAAAAAGAAGGTATCCTTTGTGAAGACGGGTCAGACACCGAAAGCTCAAAAATTAGAGCTTGTTCACACGGACGTTTATGGACCGACACCAGTTTCTTCCTTGGGAGGATCAAACTACTATGTGACCTTCATCAATGATTCAACACGCAAGTTATGGGTTTACTTTCTTAAGAACAAGTTTGATGTTTCAATACTTTTAAGAAATGGAAAACTACTGTTGAATTGGAAACTAACCTGAAGTTAAAGTGCTTGAAGTCGAATAATGGTGGGGAATACATTAGCACAGAGTTCACTGACTATTGTGTTGAACATGGCATTCGGATGATAAAGACAGTTCTAGGCACTCCTCAGCAGAACGGAGTGGCAGAAAGGGTGAACAGAACTTTGAATGAAAGGGCCAGGAGTATGAGACTTAATGTCGGGCTTCCAAAGACGTTTTAGGCTGATGCAGTTAACACTGCAGCTTATCTTATCAACCAAGGAATATCAGTATCATTGGGCTTCAAGATACCAGAGGAAGAGTGGAAAGGTGAAGCAGTAAAGTATGAACACTTGAAGGTGTTCGGATGCAGTGCCTATGATCTGATGAAAGATGGTGACAAGTTGGATGCAAAAGCCAACAAATACACCTTCATTGGATATGGCTCTGATAGTATGGGCTACAGGCTTTGGGACTTTGAAAGCAGAAAGGTAGTCAGAAGTAAACATGCAACGTTCAACGAGGCTGAACTTTATACAGACAGGAGCACAGTAAACTCAAATGATCAGAAAGAACAAGTTGAGTTTGAAAGTGATGACATCAGGATAGTAGGAATACTGAGCTTGACTTTCAGAACAATGATGAGTCTAAAGATGTTCATGAAGATGTTGTCAACAGTGAAAGCTCAGAGGATGAAGAAGAAACATCTTCTCCGGTACAGCCTCAACCAGGATCAGGAAATCCACCAGAGTCTCTAAGCCTCCTGAAAAATACACTCCATCAGTCAATTATCTTCTTTTAACTGAGAATGGTGAACCAGAAAGTTATTCTGAAGCAGTTAAGATGAAAGATTCGTTGCAGTGGGAGCGTGCAATGAAAGAAGAAATGGGATCTCTAAACAAAAACAAAACTTGGGTTTTAATCAAGGTTCTAAAAAACGCGTTATGGCGCCACCTTGCCGCCACGTTTTTACCCTTGGAGTTGATATATGGCATTAGGCTCGTTATGGCGCGTTATGGCGCCGTTAAGTTGTGTCCTTGGCGTTATAGCGTTATATAGTTTGGGGGGGGGGGGGATTGTAAATTTCTAAAACTTCTAATTTTTACACGGGTAAAAACTAAAAAGCTCAAAAGTCAAAATTAAAAGTTTTAAACCCTAGATTTTACCTTTCCCTCTCTGTTTCTCTTTCACGACTCACGAACTCTGGAAAACAAGAACATACATTCACGGTTCATCACACAACAATCGAAGTTCTTCAATCGATTAGATAGAGTTGATTTTGCTGCTTCGTTCGTCAATCATCAGTTCATCACACAACCAGGTTCGTATGTTCTATAGGCTTGTGCTTTGACAACTTATAAAATGTGAATGCAATGTACCTTCTTTTGAGTTTGTTTTACGGTTTTATGGTTTTTATCTGTAACTCATGCCCCTTGGGTATTGCTAGATATAGAGAAATCAAGCTTAAGACCAACAGTGAAATGACATAAGGGTGTCATATACTCATATTTGTAGCTACGGATCAATTGGCAATCCTTAGGTTGAGCAGAATTATAAACATGACTCATGCAGCTAACTATACTGCCGGAGCTGAATATAATTGTTTGAGTGAGAAGGAAACAGAAAAGAGATAATAGGTTTGAAAAGTGTACAAGGATCAATAGTTGCACCAACAACAAAGTTTTGTGGTACATGTCCAAAAAGCATGTCCAAGATCCATCCCACTTATAGACACCTACTCTTTTGTATGTAGTTCATTCACGTAGCAAATAGAGAAAACTTTAACTACTTTCTGACATTTTCATCATCTTCATGCCACTTCCTCATCAATGTAAGATTGCAGTCTTGTGACCTGAAGTGAAACCTTATGCACTAGAAAGAAAAGGAAATTGTCATGGGTACTGTTGGTATGAGGGGTTTTAGTTTAGTACATTGGGGGTGGGGGGTGATTTCACATGCACTAGTTGATCAAGGTTGCACTGAATGCATTCTTGAGTTGTATTCTTATTCACTGCTAAATTTTTTTACCCGGTTCTTCAATCCGGGTCCATTTCAGTAATTTTTCCCTCTTCTGTTTAAAAGAAGAGTGTAATTGCTAAGGATTCAGTTCATTGTTAAAATTTTATAAATCTATTTATCTCAATCATATCATTGTTTGATTTTGAATATATTTAACAATCGCATTCACCATCTTTGTTTCATATCAGGGGCAACAAGTTACTGCTATATTAGTTATTTGCAAAAAGACCAGATTCAAAATCAAATTGCAAGGTATGCATACCTTGTAGTCACAGTGGCATTGGTCTGAAAATTATGCTTTATTCACATTTATTGGTTGGCTTTATCAACATCCAACAATCATTACTTGTAAACTTCGCCCTTTCACATTTATTGGTTCACACTTACAATCTTTTTGATGTTTTCTTTTGTATAGGTTTTGCAAATACCCATATAGTTAGATAATGGCTAGTGGTCGTGGGGATCCGGCCAAACAGACCGGAACAACGGAAGCAAGTTCTTGCACAGAGACATTCTTGAAAAGGAATTTGGGTGATGCGGGATGGAACTATGGTACTTTGTGTGATCCTACAAATAAAGATGTGATCAAATGTAACTTTTGCGGGTTTATATGTAGAGCAGGAATCACAAGGTTAAAGTACCACGTTGCGGGAATAAAAGGGAAGGGTGTTGCCATTTGTAAGAAAGCTAGTAAAGAAAATAAAGATGTGTGTGCGGCATTACTTGAGAAGCCAAGAGAGAAGAAAAAAGAGAATAGAATTCGGGAAGATAAAGATGTGTGTGCGGCATTACTTGTTCGGTTATGACGGATGGTTGGACGGATCAAAAACGAAGAAGCATAATGAATTTTTGTGTAAACTCGAGAGTAGGTACAACTTTTCTTTCTTCAGTTGAATGTTCCAAAGATGCACATATCGGAGCGTACATCTTTGATTATGTTGACAAGTGTATTGAAAAAGTTGGGCCACAAAATGTCATACAAGTTGTTACGGATAACGCTTCTAATAATATGGCAGCCGCACAATTGTTGATAGAGAAGAGGCCGCAAATGTTTTGGACTTCTTGTGCCGCACAAACCATCGATCTTATGCTTGAAGCAATTGGTAAAGAGGCTAAATTTAAAGGTTTGATTGCTAAGGCAAAGACTTTAACTATTTACATTTATGCACATCATCGGACGTTGGTGATGATGAGAAGGTTCACAAAGTTTAGAGATATTGTGAGGCCGGGAGTCACTAAATTTGCTACCTTATTTCTAACTTTGCAAAGTTTGATGGAGAAAAAAGAAAAGCTAAGGCTTATATTCACTAGTGATGAGTGGACACAATCCAATTGGGCCAAAACTAATAAAGGAAAAGGAGCATATGCGATTGTGATGAGTGTATCATTTTGGAATAGGATTAGCTTATGCTTGAAGGTGATTTCTCCTTTAGTGAAAGTCCTTCGACTTGTTGATGGGGATCGAAAGCCATCCATGGGTTTCTTGTATGGAGAGCTTATGCAAGCAAAGGAAGATATCAAGATGGCTTATAACAATGTGGAGATTAATTACCATCCTATTTTAGACATCATTGAAACAAAAACAAAAGGTCGACTTGATGGTCCGTTGCATATGACGGGTTACCTATTGAATCCTTATTACTTCTTCAAAGATCCAACCATAAAAGATTATCTTATGATCTCGAATGCGGTTTTCACGTGTGTAGAGAAGTTCTTTTTTGATGATTTTGAAAAGCAAGATCTAGTGATAAGTGTGGAGCTTCCAAAGTACAAAAGAAAAGAATGAGACTTTGGAAGAATGTTAGCGGCAAAGGGGTGTTCGGAAAATAATAGCACTTATGATCTCGGTATATAACTATACATTCATTTCTTGTTTACATATGTTAGATGACTTATATGTGTTTATTTTTATTTGCGTAGTTACTTGGTGGATGACTTATGGAAATGCCACCCCGACTTTGCAAAGGATGGCAATAAAGATTCTTTCGTTGACAACTAGCTCTTCGGGATGTGAAAGAAATTGGAGTGCTTTTGAGGGGGTATGGATTTTTTATTTTTATGTTTTAATAATATTAACAATAGATGTATTAACAATTTATACGCACACATATTGGTAGATAATTTTATATTTAACTTTTTTGTTGTTTAACTTTAGATACATACAAAGAAGAGGAATAGACTTAAGATTGAATGATCTTGTATTTGTTCAATTTAATGCCAAACTCATCAACAAGTGGGCAAAAGTCAAGAACCAAAATATAGATGTGTTACGTTCTCTTGATGCTAGTAAAGCACAATCATGGATCATTGCTATTAGTGATGAGGAGGAGGAGGAGGAGGAAATGGAAGAAGGTGGTACTTCAGAGGCTAGAGACCATGAGGCTAGAGAACTTCATGAGGATGATTTTGAGTCGGATGAAGAACCACAAGTTGAAGGTAACGAAGAGTTTGAGTTCAACTCCGATGACGAAAGACTTTTGGATATAATTGATGATGATAACATGGAAGGATAGTATGTTTAGTGTTTAGATGATATATCTACTCAAATATAACACGTTTTTTGTATTATAGATGTATATAAATTTCAACCATGGGTAGATCGTTCTTTTTGTTATGATCTCTTGATATCATTTTTGTAAACTTTGTATATTTGATATCAAATTATTAATCCATGGTTCTACTTTTGTTTTTATTTATTTATGAATTTAGAGCGTTAAAAAATATATAATTATATATATATATTTGCCGCCTTCGCCGCCATGGAAAATGCCATGGCCTCGCCGTAACTCGTAAAGCTTGAGGCTTGACCTCACCGCCACGCCACGCCGCATGCCATTTAGAACCTTGGTTTTAACCAAGCTTCTGCAAGACAAAAGAGCGTTGCAGAACAAATGGATATTCAGAATCAAGGAAGAGCATGATGGGTCTAAACGGTATAAAGCCCGTTTAGTGGTCAAGGGTTTTCAACAGAAAAAGAGGATTGATTACAATGAAACTTTCTCTCCAGTGGTGAAAATGACCACCATCAGATTGATCTTGAGTATTGTAGTTGTAGAGGGCTTACATCTAGAGCAGCTAGATGTCAAGACAGCATTTCTACATAGTGACCTTGAAGAGGATATTTACATGGCACAGCCTGAGGGGTTTCAGGTTGCAGGTTGCTGGTAAAGAAGACTGGGTCTGCAAACTGAAAAAGAGCTTGTATGGTCTCAAACAAGCACCCAGGCAGTAGTACATGAAGTTTGATAACTTCATGGAAAGGACCAGGTACAGCAAATGTGAGACGGACCATTGCTGTTATGTGAAGAAATTCAAGGGCCCCTATATCATTCTACTTCTCTATGTAGATGATATGTTAATTGCAGGTGCAGATATGAAAGAGATCAGCAAGTTAAAGAAACAAACGTCTGAAGAATTCGAGATGAAAGACTTGGGTCCTCGGTATGAGCATTGCTAGAAACAAGGAAGATGGATCTTTGACACTATCCCAGGAGAAATACATCGGGAAAGTGTTAGAAAGATTCAAGATGAACGATGAGAAAGCAAAACCTAGAAACATACCCTTGGGAAGTCATTTCAGGCCTACCAAAGATCAGTCTCCTAGATCAGAAGATGAGAAAGCAGATATGGCTAAGGTTCCTTATGCATCTGCTATTGGTAGTCTCATGTATGCCATGGTTTGCACGAGGCCAGACATAGCCCATGCCGTCGGGGTTGTTAGTCGCTTTATGTCAGATCCAGGAAGAGAACATTGGGATGCAGTCAAATGGTTACTCAAGTATTTGAAGGGCACTTCAAAGTTGGGATTATGTTTCAAAGGTAAAGATTCAGTTCTCAGAGGATATACTGGTGCTGATTTGAGTGGATGCAAAGAGACATTTAAAAGCACTATTGGGTACGTCTTTATAGTGGGAGGAACAGCAGTTAGTTGGATGTCCAGGCTTCAGAAAAGTGTGGCTTTATCAACAACAGAAGTTGAATACATGGCAGTTGCTGAAGCCAGTAAAGAGCTGGTGTGGTTAAAGGACTTTCTTGAAGAACTTGGGAAAAAGCAAGTTGATTGCTCGTTATACTGTGACAATGAGAGTGCAGTGAAACTTGCTAAAAATCCAGTCTATCATGGGAAAACAAAGCACATTGGGAGGAGATATCATTTTGTCAGAGAATTGATCCGTGCAAAGAATCCAGCAGACATGTTCACCAAGTCTGTGACGCTGGATAAGCTGAAGTCATACATGAATAGTGTTGAGAAGGCAGGTGGCAACTAGGGGGAGCTCAAGCTCAGTTAGTGTTTACAGAAGTACAGAGGAGTGCAAGTGAACGTGTTTCGAAGCCTCCAAGTGGGAGATTGTTGGGATGTAGGCTTCGGCCTTGTTTCGGCCCATTGATCAGAATAAGGAGGAGGCGCAGATAGGAGTCGGCCCTAGGCCCTCTACCCTAATTTCCTTAATTAGGAGATTACCCTAATTATGTTTCTCTATATATTAATCTCATTGTACTTGTAAACATTGTAGCACCTAATATAAAGAAAACCCTAGTTGCCCCCGTGGATTAGCACGATCACCCTGATCGTGTGAACCACGTAAATTCTTGTGTTCTTCTCTTGCTTTCGGTTTGTGTGATTGTGTGTGTAACGTTTAACCCTAACAGACGCTATACCATGTCTCACATTCATACGGATATCTAGAACAAAAGGATAATTGATCACTTACCTATAGAACTGTTTCATACCTTCTCGTTTTGATTACAGAAATAGTGTCTTGAATGACACACCAATGCCATTATATAGTTATTGTGTCAAGTGCAAGTAGGAGTCTGTTGGAGATATGCCCGTTGACACAAAATAATTAATTATTAGCATTATCCTATTTGATCGCACACAAAGTCCAAACTAAAATTGCAAGAATTTTATGGTTAAGAGGGAAAATTTGTTAAACATCATAAGTGATGGTTTAACTAGAAACTAAGGCAAAAGATGAAAGACCAATATTGGAAGTATGAGGTTGCTTGTTAGACACAAAAGCAACATGTCATTAATTATATTAATGACAACACTCCATCTTTATTTCTCACTTTTAAGGGGCCGATCCCTCCCCTCTCTCTCCTCCATATTTCGGCCAAAAACATACACAAGTGTGTGTGTGTGTTAAATGCTAAAGAAAATATTGCCTTTTAAACAAAAAACTTTGGAGAAGGATAAAATCTTGCAAAACTTGGAGCATGGTGTGTGAACTTGATAGAGGGATTCTCCTTTGGATCCTCCATTGTCTTCAAGGGTATGTTTCATCTTTACCTTTCTTTTATCCTTTTAGTTGTTATTTTCTTTGTACAATGGATCCTCTCTTAAAAGAAGAAGTTTGTTTTTTTTTGTTTTTTTTGTTATAAGCTTCTGTTGCATGTTTATGTTTGAAAAACTTCTTCTCCCAACAGTTAGTGTTACGGATTTTGAAATATATATTTACTTTTTGATCGAACTTTATCATGGATATAATATATCTCTCTCTTTTATTAAAGAGGACCATAGTTGTGAAAAGCGCGCCTGAGGCGCTGAGGCGCATAAGGCGCAAAGGGTTGGGCTTTTTCTATGTCGAGGCGAGGCAGCTCCTGAGGCGCTAGGCGCAACGCCTTGGCCAAGGCGCAATATGGGCTTAGGCGCGCCGCCTTATGAAGATCAACCCTAATTTCAAATAATTTTCTTGTCTCTTAGACTTCTACAAAAAAGAGTTATTAAATAAGTCAAAATCTATTATTAATTATGTGTTTTAACCTCCTAGACTTCTACAAAAGAGATTTATTAGGCAAGACTTTATAAGCATAGTGGCTTGTGCACTACTGCTTAAGGAATTAGAAATGTTTGGAAGTGTCATAACATTGTTTGGGGTATTAATTATGTTTGGATTTTGAACTAGAATCGAAGCTTTGAGGGATGGTATCACTTAAAAGATTTTGAAGGCTGATTTTTGTTATTCATCTATAAAGATAAATGATTAATTAAACAACTTTACAGACCTTAGTCGTTTCATAATCTTATGTCACTCGGTGCAATCAAGAGTATATAGGCGTAAACATTCTTCATGCTTCCTCCTAGATTTCACTCTTCACAACTGCCTTTTTTTCTATTTTAATTGGTTGTTAGGCAAGACTTATTGAGATATGTTTGATATTACTACTTCTTTGAAATTGAAATTGAAATTGAAATTGAACTATGTGTTATATAATGGTACTTGAGTTGATATTACTACTTTTTACATACCATATAATGGTATTTGAGAATTGAGATATGTACTACCATGTGTGGATGTATATGTGTATATATATCTATATATATTGTTTTTTTACACGATGTGCCTCGCATTCGTGAGGCCCGCGCCTCATGCCTGCGCCTAGGCCCCACGACCCCTTTGCGCCTAAGTGCACCTTGCGCCTTTAACAACTTTGAAGAGGACCACCCTAGACGAAATTCCTGGCTCCGCCCCTGCCCATGGTGCATCATTGATACATTGATGTGTTACACCAAAAAAGTATCACCATCGAGAGTGCCACGGTGTTCCATAATGCATTGACTACGATGTTGAAGTTGATAAAGGTATGCAAGGCCTTTTGGGTTCTGTCAGCATTACTTCCTCAAAACTGCCTAACACATAATAGTGATTAGTGACTTAGTGAGTCATATTTACACAATGTTAATTCAAAGAACTGGCGATGTATTCATAAGTCGTAACATATGGTTGCATGGGTAGGTTGGTGTTGGAACAATCTTCATCAATAACTATCCTATAGCATCTACTCTTTACCTAATGAAAAAAATCCACTGTCGACCAACTTTTATGCAAAGTGAAGGCAATTGAAGTATAGATAGAAACCTGTAAGTGTAAAGAAACACTTCCACAAAAAGAAGAGAACTATGCTTACAATCTTGTCTTTCTATATGTGCCATTTTCGAGACAGGATAACATAGAAAAGAAAAGAGATCAAAGATAACATAGGCAATTGTTTTTGTTAAGTGCAAATGGAAGTACCCACACAAACTTTAAGTCCCACCATTGACTATCCATGCACAAACATCATTCACTAATACATCTACTAGTCGCTTTTAATTAGCATCATCACCCTATTTGTACTTCTCCACTTTCGGGTGCAAGGTATAACTTCACATACAAGAAAGTACAAATTCTCATCTCCATCAGAAAGTACAAATTCTTATCTACAGGACAAATTGATAGTGCTAAAAATAGAAAGCAAGAATAATTATACAAAGATGTACGCCCTAGGGTTCCTTGACATGCAAAGCATCCTTTAAAGATTATAATTTATTCCATTAACTAGTTAAAAGTTCAAAACTTTGGTGCAATTTGGGTGCCATGAAGGCTAGTTATTGGCAATAATATCTAAACATTAAGAAAAATCCAAAATCACGTCTTATAAAAATAATAAGTGATCCAAGCAGACAAATAAGAGTGCAATTTCCAACCAATTGTAAAACGGATACTGGCAATTGGTTGCAGGTACTCATGAACACTGGATCATTTCAGATTTAGCAGGATGCAATCATGGAAGTTACAGCATACTTTTTAGCAAACTATAGTTATTATAACCAAAAACTAAGTTCCAATCAGAGATTACATCCAGTTCTGTGCAACAACATAATAATAGACCAAAGTTGAAGACGAATGGAAGATGTGAGAGTCTAATTCTAGTTTTGTTTGCCTTCAATATTTTAATCTTCCTGATATTGCAACTAACATAGAAACCACAAAAAACATCATATACTAAAGATCAAATAATGCACACTTATAATGCCTAAAGAGTTGGGGATCATTCTTGTGCCACACTTGTAATGTGATGTGGCATGAATGGGATGGTCCTTCACCTATATTTAACATTCCCCAAATACCTAAATTCATGCATAGTTCAATTGCATGCATGCTATCACCATGTGTGCCTTGGATACCATGCATGCCATTCAACCATGTGAACTCAAATAAATAAAATAACTGTATCAATTATATTATCTTTATCTCCTGTATTATTGTGTGCCACTTAGCTCGCAAAAAAAAAGTAAGTTTTACGAAATGCATGTTCCTTGGTTTCCATGATCTAGCATAAAAAGACCAAACTCCCTCCAGAAACAATACAAATCCAACTATATCAAGATATCCAAATGTTGCCACGAACTAAAAGACATAGTTTCGTGTTTTCTACTAAACAATTCAACTTCGTATCTCTTTGAACCAACAAAAGTTGACATATTTTTAGTTCTTCAAGCTCCTACGATCAACCAACAGACGCACACATCTCATTAAATCACACAATGATAAATACAACAGTACAAACTGCTCTACTAAGCTCAAACCACAACATTCATTCAATCAAAAATCGGTAGCTACAAATCTTCAAAAGGTATATTACAATTTACATACAGCTGGGTCAAATTTCGAGACTCTTACTGCAACAATTCCAGCAAATAATAACAGAGAACAAGAACATAATACGTACCTGAGAAAGCGAAGTGAAATTTGTCGGAAAAAAAGAGAGAATCGAGATTGAAATTACAGTGATGAGGTCTCCATTAACTAGGGCTTTTTTCCGTACGGTTGGGGGAAAAGAGGTTTGGGAATGGGAGGTTCGGCATTGGATTTTATGAACATAAAAAAAAAATCAATGGGCCTTGGTGTTGTTTCATTTTCTAATGGGCCATTGGAGTGTTTGGCATGATTTTTATATGCAAACAGATAAGAATAAAGTGGAACAAGGTGAAATAAACTTATATTTTATCAATATACCATCAAAATAAAACTTAATTCTCTTCTAACACATTAAATAAGAACCAAGGCTATTAAAATGTCATTTCACACAAAGTTCAGTGAAAGAACCAAGGTTTTGTATAAGAACTCTAACGATATGAGACTTTTATAAGAAGTCTTACCAATGATAGTTTTTATAATAACCTTCACTTTTTTTCTTATAATAACTTTAGGAGATGCTCTTAAATTGTTTGTTATGCACATTGAACAAAGTTGGATGGGACTCAATAGGAATGGACGGATGAAAATGAGACTGACGAACAAAGTTGCATTGTATTTTGATTATCACAAACAAAATCCTAATAAAATTTACCAATATAAACAACTTAGCATTGTGGTAAAAAAGTTGGATTCACGTATATAGTCGTATGAACATCCTTGGCCTCTTTCGATTATAGGGGTGCGCAAAACTTGGTTTGTACCAAAAAAAAAATTGAAAACCCAAAATGGAACTCGAGGTGTTTGTTTCGATTCTCAGTTGTTGATTCTCTATACAACCAAAATTTGGGTTTCATTCTTGATTCATATTCTTTCCAATACCCAGTTGTTGATTCGCCTTAGTTGGTTCAAATCAAGAATCAGACAAGTTTTTTTAATTTTTCAAACTTGAAACAATATTGTCTCGTGTTTGTGTTTTTCAAATAAAAATAAACCCAATTGTGTATTTTGTTAATGACCTAGTTTGGGACTAAACCAAAACAAAACTAGTGTAGATGTTTGTGGCATCCTCGCATGCATCCATCAAACACAAATTCCTACTTTTTTTTGTAGTTTAAATACCTCGGTTTTTAACATTTTCAAAAGAAACTCATCAAACGAAATTTTGATATATTTGAGCATTGTCCACTCCCATAAATCTTTTGGTTGATTATTTGTTCTTTGGATGTGTATGTGACATGTTTATGTGATCAAATATTGTTCTATATGATCCACTTGTACATAATTTTTAGTACGAGAGTACGAGACTGTTTATTGACTATGTTGAATCAAATTTTTGAACAATTTTCTAAATGAATTCATTCATTTTGCAGTGGGTTTTGTTCTACCGAAAAAAAATAGTATTTTTTAAAGTAAAGTGAATGTATGAAAAAAGGGGCTTAATCACTTTAAAGTATTTTGTAATTTATCTATTGTTGACTCTAAATTTTATTAAATGACTGTGTGCAAGTGTGAAACGAATGAGCACCTACACGATGCATAATGGTTCTCAATGTCTATCTACAAGTGTTAATTATCTTTGTTTATTCATACTTAAGGCTATTATTAAAATGAAATCAAAACAGGGTTGCCTAGGATGTATATGACCTTGAACGCAGCCTGATGAGGTCACTTTCGATCTAGACCAAGGCCAACTATTGTGCTAGCTCAGACCCCGTCCTCAGGTTCTCTCTAAGTGATTTTAATCACGATTAAACTACGGGGTTGTTTGTTTTTTGAAAAAAAAAACTCTTAATGACTCTTTAAGTCTGAATCATTCACACGTTTTTACATTTAGATTGTTTTTTTTTCCAGTTTTCATAATCTCTTAACTCTTAAATACGTCTGAAATAAGAAATGGTGACCTAACTTCTTAAAACCTCTTATCGCCACCTCAGTTCATATGTTCTTCTTTCTCTCAAGACGCCTCCAGACGTTACAGAAACATATAGTCTTGTTGGTTCAGATTTCAGACTTCAGCACCACATCTTATTAATTAGAAGTAAAAATAAGACTTCAGACCTCTTAAAAAACAAACGAAACCTACGTCTCTTTCCATGCCTCGCATCCAATGACAGCTAATTGTGGTCGTTTCAAGTGCATCCCCCCCCCCCTCTTGTTTCCCTTGGTCCTGCATGCAACCTCAACGGTGAACCCACGAGCAAACCCGGTTTCACATTTAACGTATGTGGCCGCTAATAAAAAAACAATCCATGTTTTAAGCGTGGATTTACCATAACATGAATTGAATTGGTCAAAACCCACATTGTCTAAAATTGAATTGGTCAAAGTCCATCTCTCAAATCCCCACTTAGCACTTTTAACCCTTTTATTTATTTAGCGTATTTATAACATATTCTTTAAAATGAAGATTTTTGCTTCAATAGATTTTTCAAAACCTTCTTTAAAATGGAGAAAGCAGGTGAGAGAATAGGAAATTCTCCAAATTTAGAGAACTGTCCAAAATGATTATTTATGATAGATAAATTATTTTATATTCTTTATATCAATGAGAATCCTTGAAGTTAAATGTATGGAAGAAATAAACAATATTTTATAAAAGGTATTGATTTTTTTAACAATATAATGTATATTGTTATCTCTAAAATGGAGATGCTCTTATAGACTAGGCAATCTTGGTTCGGAATTAGGGTATTACACTTTTAAGGGGACTAGAAGCGTACTCGCGTAATGCAGCGAGATACATCACGATTTTAATTTTTTTTAATTTTTTGTTTTTTATCGATTTACAGTACGATTTTGGATAGTTTTTAGAGAGTGATAATGTTTTTTTTAATAAATTTGTTTAATTTAGGCTTAATAATATAATGTTTTTTATATATAAAAAATTAAGTAGTTTGTTAAAATTCATTAATTATCTTATATATTTTAAATTTTTTATATTTAAATTGAGATTTTTATCTTCTTTTGATTATGTTTATCCGAATTCAAATTTCATAATTTTAGGGTTTCGGGATTAGAGATAAGGATTTGGGGGGATAAGGATTGAATTTATTAATTAGGATTAAAAACATTTAAAAGTAGTACATATTGCTTCATTAGTTGTTTTTTAAAAGATTTTAAGTAGATTAGCATTAAATAATAGTACATAATGCTTAATGAGTTGTTTTTAAGAGTTTTTTATGTCTCTTTTATAATATATTTAAGGGGATAGTAGCTTCAAATATTAACGAACTATTAGTTTGAACTAAAATATTAAATTTGTATATGGAGTATGAGTTAGAAAAACTTAAAATTATCGATTGTATTACGGTGATTATAGTTATAATTGCATGGCCATATAATTTTTAAGATTGACATATAAAAGTATATTGGTATCCATAATTTCAGTTCAAATCCTATAGACCCAATTATTTGTAGTAATGATAACAAGCAAATACCTAATGTCAACTTTCCAAATAAAACTAAGGGACATCCAAAAATGGTTAAGGGTCTGATTACCTAATACTTACACGGTAAGCGTTTATCGGTAATAGTCAACACTTTCATTTAGCCTACCATGAAAAATTTTAGTCCATTAAAGCAGCATTATATGCAACATTTTTATTCCGTAAATGTTTATCGGGTAAGAGTCATCATTCTTACTTACCGGTTAAGACTCTTGGTGTTAGTCATCAGTCTTAGCGGTTAAGATTCTCAATCCTTGTCATAATTATCCGATAAGGTAAAGTGAGTCGGTAAACACTTACCGAATTAGCGTTTAATAAACGACTCGTAAGTGTCCGTTTGTGAATTTATAGTGAAGGTCGACTTATCTATTCCACTATATGTTACCATAGTCTAATTTCTTGCCCTTGTATCATGTATTTAGAAAAGGAAATTAATTATTTTAGCCATTTTTTGAAAATAGTTTAACCTCCTAACCATTTTCTCTCAAAAATTGAGAAAATAGCCCACACCTTCGTAACCACCCATCGCAATTACGAAGACATTCAAAGAGCACCTAAAAATTTTACATATTTGGCCCTTGTTCGTGAAACACGTTCGTAATTACGAACACATTTGAAATCCCTTAAAAATTGCGAACCTAAAAAAGTTGAAATCTCATTTACATATTGCGAACCAAAAAAATTGAAATCCCATTTACATTTGAAAATCCCGACAAAAATTGAAAGGAATTGCGAACCCATTTACATTTTATGAACATAAATAATTTTACAAAAGGGGAAATTTGAAATTGCGAACATGCTCCCTAAAGT
Organism: Arctium minus; assembly: GCA_954870635.1. Taxonomy (NCBI): domain Eukaryota; kingdom Viridiplantae; phylum Streptophyta; class Magnoliopsida; order Asterales; family Asteraceae; genus Arctium; species Arctium minus. The sequence goes on along the minus strand of OX941097.1, from coordinate 14,343,764 downwards.
GTGAAATATTACACCTTTCACCCAGATTCGCAATTGCGTTTACGAAGAGGGGTTGAAAGTGTGAAATATTTTTTATCTTTTGCATGAGTTCGTAAATGGGAAATTTTTTCACAAATGTGTGGGCTATTTGAGTAAGAAAAGAAAGAAGATGATTAGAAGGTTAAAACCATCAACCAAAAATGACAAATAATTAATTTTCCATTTAAAAAAGCATGACCTTTGTACCATGTATTTAAAAACCCATAACCTTTTTAGGTGTTGTTCGGTTCATTTTATGTTAAGACCTGAATGAATATAGTTGTTTGTATGTTAACGGATAAGTTGTTGTTCGGTTGTTGGACTGAATAAACAGTGTGAATATTAAAAATGACTATTTTACCCTCACTCTTTGTTTTTGTCTGAATAAAACAATTGATTGATAAAAACGTTGAATAAATGACTTTTAATTATAAAAAAAAATCAATTTAAATGTTTTTAAATAAAACAGCTTGATTTATACACCATATTTATAAAAAAATTGATATACTATGATTTATTCACCATATTTTATATTCCATTGCATCTCCTTGTATTCTTGATGTTTGTTTGATGAAAATATTATCAAACAAAACAGTCCCTGACACAACATCTTCATCATCGAACAAATCAACATCTCCATCACCAATAAACCAACAAAACCCATCTTCTCATCATCAAAAATCCAGCTGCATCACCAAGATTAGTTCAATGCCTAACATCACTCTAAAAACCCTAACTGAGAAGAAGAGAAATCATCCTTATTTTTTTCATCTTTAGAAAAACCTAACCAAGTTGAAGAGAAAATCATAATAGAGTTTGACTTCGCTTTGATGGAGAAAATATTCGATCTGTTGGAGAAAAGCTTCTATCTGTTGGAGAAAACATTCGATCTAATGGAGAAAACCTTCGATCTGTTGGAGAAAAGCTTCGATTTGTTATAGAAGATGTTCGATCTGATGGTGAAAACCTTGGATGCCTTACTTTTGTCTTCCTCAGAAAACCCTGTCTGATTGGCAAACTAGATCGGAAGATGGAGAAAACATTGGAGCCCTTACCTTTTTCTTCCTAAAAAACCCGCAACTGATTGAAAAACTTGAACATAAAACTAGATCGAACTTGAACGGAAACTAGATCGGAAAACTTGAGGTGTATGAGAGACGCTAAGAGATATGAAGATATGGTGGGAAGGATTAGGAAGTGATCTGATTTTGATGGAAGAGGAAAGGAGGAGTAGAGGGGATTCGGGGTGAGCATGGGACCAGTACCGTACCGAACCGGTACCGTACCGAAAATTCCTGATACCGAAAATGTGGAAAACTCGATATCGAATACCGTACCGATTAGAATGGTACGGTACCGGTACCGGTAATACTAACGATATTTCGGTACTAGTACCCCATCAGTACCGAACCGATTACCGATTATAGGAAAAAAAAATGGAACCGATTACCGTACCGAAATACATGGGACGGTCCGGGATCGGTATGGTACCGGTTCGGTATCGGGATTGGGGACTCCTTGCTCACCCCTAGAGGGGAAGGGTAAAAGGGGAATAACTTACTTGAAAAAAGGGTTGAGCCCAAAGGACATGGTTTTTCTAGCTAACCGATTCAACCCATGGCTAATCGAATAAGTCGTTACCGAATACCTAAATATGACTGAGCGAATAAGCCATATCCACCATACAGTCCATTAAGCCATAAATGAACAACCCGTTAGTCACAAAGAATTAACCTTACCGGTTGCTCCCATCTCATTATTTGGCAATTTAGGATTTTATATGCCAAAAGAATTCTTCCCTATCATACTTGATAAAAAAACATTTCTCAACTCTGAATCATAGTGGTCCTAGATTTTGTTGTTAATAATAGTTATTGCAATACCATGTTTTACTAATCTATGTGTTTTTATAATATTATATATTTATGTTGAGAATATAATTATGAGTTGTTATGTGACAGGTTGTTTAATTTTATTATTTTCTTTTCAAAACTAAAAACGTACTCGTGCAATGCAGCGAGATACATCACGATTTTAATGTTTATTTTTATTTTTTATATTTTATTGATTTACAGTACGATTTTGGATGGTTTTTATTGAGTGATAATGGTTTTTTTATATATAAATTTGTTTAATTTAGGCTTAACAATATAATGTTTTTTATATAAAAAAAATTAAGTAGTTTGTTAAAATTCATTAATTATCTTATATATTTTAAATTTTTTATATTTAAATTGAGATGTTTATCCTGTTTTGATTATGTTTATCAGAATCCAAATTTCATAATTTTAGGATTTAAGGATTAGAGATAAGGATTTTGGGGGATAAGGATGAAATATATTAATTAGGGTTAAAAGCATTTAAAAGTAGTACATATTGCTTCATTAATTATTTTTTAAGAGATTTTAAGTAGATTAGCATTAAATAATAGTACATAATGCTTAATACATCACGATTTTAATGTTTATTTTTATTTTTTGTTTTTTATTGATTTACAGTACGATTTTGGATGATTTTTATTGAGTGATAATTGTTTTTTATATATAAATTTGTTTAATTTAGGCTTAACAATATAATGTTTTTTATATAAAAAAAATTAAGTAGTTTGTTAAAATTCATTAATTATCTTATATATTTTAAATTTTTTATATTTAAATTGAGATGTTTATTCTGTTTTGATTATGTTTATCAGAATTCAAATTTCATAATTTTAGGGTTTGGGGATTAGAGATAAGGATTTTGGGGGATAAGGATGAAATATATTAATTAGGGTTAAAAGCTTTACAGGTAGTACATTAGGCTTTAGTAGTTATTTTTAAGAGATTTTAAGTAGATAGCTTTAAATGATAGTATATAAAGCTTAGTGAGTTGTAATTAAGAGTTTTTTATGCCATTTTTATAATATAGTATAGATAAATGTTCATAATGAAAAATACATACAGTTTTAGAAAAGTGTAAACTAATGACAATTTTACCCCTAATAATAGAGGGAATAATTAATTTATCCATCTCATATATGAGAAATTAAGCACTTATTTTGGGACAAAGTAAAATATAAATGTGAATACTTATTTTAGGACGAAATAAGTAATACTTATAAGAAACTAAATTAATTGTAAGAAATGAAATTCTTATTTTAAGCTAAAAAGTATAACTAAAAGCATCATTTAGAGAAAGAAGACTATAGACAAGTGTCTCTACGTACTAGATTACTAATTAACTCTTCACACAAATCAACATTAGGTTTACATTCTCAATGCTGGTTTAACTTGATTTAGACATAAAAAAAGGTGCATATAGTCATATAACATCACCTTTTGCTAAATGTCTTTCAAATTAGGAAACAGAAGAGAATCTCCATATTATCCAAAAGTTTTAAAAAAATGGAGAATCAAAGTTTAAAATCTTTAATAAAAAAAACTTACATTTAACATCAACAAATTCTTTATTTTAGATATTACATCATTAATTATATTATTAAAATATTTAATCTATTTAATAAAATATTATTTCTCTTTCATTTCAAGGTTTCTTATTGGTAGGATATTATAAAAAATAATTTCTCTCTCATGGTAGTAACTTTTGAAGAGTTATCCAAATTTGAAAAATTTACACTGTCTCTCATACTTTCTCCATTTTGGAGAAAGTTAGGTAAATTTATTGGAGCAAAAAATTGTCAAAAAATATTCATCTTTTTCCATTTTGAAGAATTGTTGGAGAATGCAAATGATCTAAGGGCACCTTTAACTTTAACAGATTATCCATTTAGTCAAAATCTCTAAAGAAAATATATATATTCATCTCCAACAGCTTCCCCATTTTGAAGATCACGATATCATTACATTATTAAAATATTCAATACATGTCATAAAATATTATTTTTCTTTCTTATACATCTAATTACAAGGATTCTCATTGGTAGAAAAAAAATAAAAAAAAAACATTTTATTTTTATAAATAATCATTTTTGAATAGTTCTCTAAATTTGAAAATTTTTACTCTTTTTATCTCTTATTTTTTTTCAATTTTGGAGAAATATGAGAGAATTTGTTAAAGCAAAAATCTCCAAAATTTTCATTTTAAATAATCTAAATTTTTTATTTTATATAATTTGTTGGATATATTCTTAAACATACTTTCTACATAATCTTTATTGTTCATTAGATACCCACCTACACGTTTTATTTGGTAAAGACCAATCTTTGTTATAAGTCATTCATGCTTATATTCCGTCGCATTACATAAGAACAAAACTAGCAAAAGAATAAATAAAACTTAGCAATGAAAAGCATATGGGGCATGCAATAATAATAAATAAGTTTAAATTAAAAATGCATTTTAGAGTTCTCCAAAATCGCTCCGTTGTAAATAATTGTATGATCGCCGAATAGACCATTTAAATATTATGCTAATGACTAAGAATATATTTTGAGACAGAATAATTTCAAAACAAAAAATTGTACGAATTAATAATATTGTATTAAAACCGGCTTTCTAGTTTTTTTATTATCTTAAAGTATAATTTTAAAAAAATCTATACTATATTATAAAACACGGATAAAAAACTCTTCAATAAAAATTATTAGGCACAAGATACCATCATTTTATGCAAGATTTTAAAAATCTCTTAATTTACAAGTATCGACGCACAAGATACATATTACTACTGCAGGATTCTAACACCCACCAATTTGGTATATGCAGGGACTTCTTTTTATGCAGATTTTTCTATGCATCACTATTAATTAATATATTATATTACTATAATTTTGTTTTAATTATATTATTAAATATGTAATTGGTTATTTTTTCTAGATGTCATTAAAATATATATGATAATCATTGAATTCTAAAAAAAATACATGATTTTTTTATATAAAAAACATTATATTATTAAGCCTAAATTAAATAAATTTATAAAAAAAAACATTATCAATTTCTCAAAATCATCCAAAATCGTACTGTAAATCAACAAAAAAAATAAAATGAAACATTAAAATCGTGATTTATCTCACTGAATTGCACAAGTACACTTCTAGTACTTAAATAATAGTAACATAGTCATACACATATATTATCACTGTTATTTTATTTTTTTTGTTAATGAAATTTTTTCTTTCAACAAAAAGAGAAAATGTATACAAATTTAAAAAAAAAGAAAAAAAAACACTCGATCTGAAATGTCAAAACTGATCTAGTACAACTCACTGACTACAATAGTCCCAGTTCCATCCTGCAAATTGCGTCGCCGGAGTTATCAGAAGCTCCGATGACTTTTTCAACGTTTTGCAGACTCCGGCTCCGGGATCGACGAACCGACTCATAGCCAAGCGTCAACTCCAGTCCAATCTCATCATTATCCTCCTGAATCGTAGCCGGCTCATCCATCTCGGCTTTAACTGGAGCCGTGGCTGAGCCATGATCAGCCGTCTCAGCCGACACCAAGCTACCCTCCGCCGTCTCATGGCTCTCACCTTCCGCCACATGCGCCGGCTCAGATTGGTGGCTCAGCGTCGACTCATGACTAGACGACCCATTATTAACCTCGTCCCGACCCGATTCTTCCTCGCATGACCCGACCCAAACCCGGTTCTCTTTTGCTTTTCCTTTCGATGCGGATCTTTTGAAACGACACCGTGTCCGGATCAGGTGAAGCTCGTTAGACTTAGACCCACCGGAGTTCTCATTCTTTGACACGTGGCGGATATCGTACGCCTTTAACGGCGGACCGTTATTCGTCTCCTCCGTATCGGAAACCACCTGAACGATCGGAGACCCGTTTAGCACGGCCTCCACTGCATCCTGACAAAGCTGCCACCTTCCCGACCATAACAACCCGACCGACCCGTAAATCGGGTTCACGATCCGACCACAAGCCTCGTATAAAAGCGACCGGAATATTCCTGTAAAAAAAAACCCATTAATCTCCATGTTCATCGGAAATAATCCAAATTCACAAACCAAAAAAAAAAATTAAATTGAGGGTTAATGACTCGTTTGCTCAGAGTCAACATCTAAATCGTTAAAAGGTAAATTTTATTTAATAAAAAAAAATATTTTAATAGTTCTAAAAACTGATTTTACATCATGGGTGTTCCTTAGTTATTTAGCTCCCGAATTTCTTTTCAGAACAATTAACAAGTAACCATACTTTATTTTACAATATATAATAAGAGACATAATTATTCTGACTATTTAATCATTTTACATCATATAATAAGAAACATAATTATTTTGACCATTTAATCATTTAGCAAACAACTCTCAAACAACTCCTAAATAATCAGAATGATTTAGATACTTTTATGATATATTATAAAATAAAATATAGTTGTTTATTAATTGGTCAGTATGAAAGTAGGATCTTGAACGGATAAGTTTGGTTAAGATACAAAATTATTCAGGTTTTAGAACCATCAAGAGAGCAGACATTTTTTTTTGTTACAAACAAGATTCACCGGTTAGTTAGTGATTCAGACGTTGTTTCTTAATAGAAGTATCAAAAGGTAAACAAAGTGTCTTCTTAGTTAGTTAATTAACTCACCAGGACGAAGGTGTTCAGGACCGGCGTTGATGAGGTTCATAAGTCCGGCACGGCCGTAGAACTTGGCTAAAAACACGGTGGCGTTTGCTTGTGATTCCGGCGATGTAATCCATTGCAAACATGGTCTGATGCTACAGTCATCACTACAGCCCTTCCGTAGGACACGGCAGCCATTACAGCTCATTCTCATTGTTGCAGATTTATAAAAATAAAAAGAGAGTTGAAGAAGAAAATGGTTGAAAGATATGCGGTGGATTGTGGTGGCGATGGTGGGTATATATATGTATATATGGATATATATGTGGATATATATATATATATATTGTTGGCCGCTGGATTTTTGGGAGGCCGCAGTTGTTTCCAAGTAACTGGTATTATATGCGTTTTTAAGAACCAGGTTTTCCACATTCATGGAACTATAAAAAAAATTGCAGTTGAATGATTCTTTTTTTTTTCTATTTTATTTTTTGGTTTATAAATGCAAAAATATTGTTCGTACACCCACTTGGGTCAAATCAAAAATCGAAATCCAGCTTCAATGGAGGCGCGTGGGAGTCACCTCCCACCTGACACATCACGGTTCCAATTCGCGGCGGCTTTGTAATGGCTTTGGCCTTTACCCCATGCAAGAGTCACCCTCTATAGAATTACTAAATTCTAGTACAATTTTGGTCTCTGAATTTATTTATTTAATTTTCTTTTGTGAAAATTATGTAAACTGGTATAGTGGTATCTAAGGGCGCGTTTGGTTTGCAGGATTGGAATGAATTTGGAGGGGTTTGGATTTCAAATCCATTTCAATCCTGCGTTTGATTTGCAGGAAAGGATTTCGTTGACCAGATTTCAAATCCGTTGACCATTTTAAAATCCCTCATATAAAGGATTTGAAAATCCTTGGCATTGAGCCTGGATTTGAAATCTACATCCAATGGATTTTAAAACGTGATCCATACTTCAAATTGTATCGATCCATTTTGACGTTTACCAATAAAAATAAATTCTCTATAAAACAAACCAAAATTAAAATTAAAAAAAAAAACTCAATCCAAATCCAAATCCTACAAACCAAACACATGAAGGAATTTCAAATTCTCTCAAATCCAAATCCCTCCTTGAAATCCAATCCATTTCATTCCAATCCCGCAAACCAAACACGCCCTAAAAGGATGTCCAACAATTATGTTATATTTTTTCTAGAATAGAGTATGAAAAGTTAAAATCTCAAAAAAAGTTACATTTAAATCCAACAACTACTCTATTTTAACAATTCTATCATTAACTATATTATTAACAATTCTATCATTAACTATATTATTAAAATATTTAATATATTTAATAAAACATTAATTTTCTATCCTAAACATACAACTTCAATATCTACTATTGGTGAAAATAAATTAAATATTCCTATTTCTTTTTCTTAAATATATAGTTTTAGGGGAGTTTGGTTCGCAGAATGTTTTTGGATGGAATGGAATTTGTCAAAGGAATTTGACTTTGATGGAATTGGAATGGAATGTTGTCAGGTTTGACCACCTGTTTGGTTGACAGAATTGGAATGGAATCTGTTAACTGAATTGAAATTTTTCTGTTTGGTTCACAGATTGTAGCTTCGGAATTGGAATAGAATTTTGGTAAATGACCAAAATACCCTTTTTGATTATTTTAATTTTTTAAACAAAAATTACTTTAATAAAATAGTCATTAAATAGTTTAATTTTTAACAAAAATTGTTTTTATTATTTTAGCACATGAATGATGTCGAGAGAGTGAGGAGAGAGAGGGAGAGAGAGAGGAGAGGAGAGAGAGAGGAGAGAGGGAGTGGAGGAGAGGGAGAGGAGAGAGGGAGTGGAGGAGAGGGAGAGGAGAGAGGGAGAGAGAGGAGATATAGAGGATAGAGGGAGAGAGAGGAAAGATAGAGGATAGAGAGGAGAGAGGATAGAGTGGAGGAGAGAGAGAGGAGAGATAAAGAGAGAGGGAAGAGAGAGAGATGATAGATAAAGAGAGAGAGAAGAGAAAGAGAGATGAGAGATAAAGAGAGAGGGAAGAGAGAGAGAGAAGGAGAGAGAGATGGAGAGATAAAGAGAGGAGAGAGTGGAGGAGAGAGTGGAGGAGAGAGGGAGAGAGTGGAGGAGAGAGAGAGGAAATAGTGGAGGAGAGAGGGAGAGAGAGAGGAGGAGGAGAGAGGGAGAGGGAGAGATAAAGAGAGAGGAGAGAGAGGGAGGAGAGAGAGATAGCGAGAGCAGAGAGAGGAGAGAGAGGGAGATAGAGATGAGAGAGATAGTTGGTGTTTGTTGATAATCAATATTAGTAGGGTCTAATTTGGAGTAAAGGTAAATTTGGAATTATCAAAATATAAGATTCCATTCCAATGAAATTCTTGGTTTTAGGATGGAATGTACAAATCCTTCATTTGTGGAATTTGGCGGAATTCACACATTCCTTCCATAGAAAAGAATGAACCAAACAAGGGAATTGAATTTGGTCAATGGAATTGGACATTCTAATTCCATCAGATTCCATCAGAATCTTCGAACCAAACGCCCCCTTAGGGGGCGTTTGGTTCGCTGGAATCCGCCGGAATCTGATGGAATTGGAATGGTCAATTTCATTGACCAAATTCCATCCTGCTGTTTGGTTTCCAAAGAAATGGAATTGAATTCCATGAAATCCTTCAATCAAGGATTTGGTCATTCCTTCTCATTTTGGATGGAATTGAATTCCATTCTATTGCATTTTCTCAAAATGACAAAAATACCCTCCAAACCCTCTTAAAAAAATTAAAACCATTAGATGTGGATTTGGTCTCCTCTCTTTCTCCTCTCCCTCTCTCCCCTCTCTTCTCTCTCCTCTCTCTCTCCCCTCTCTCTCTCCTCTCTCTCCTCTCTCTACCCTCTCTCTACCCTCTCTCTCCCCTCTCTCTACTCTCTCTACTCCCCTCTCTTTCTATCCTCTCTCTCCTCTCTCTCTCCTCTCTCTACTCTCTAACTTCTCTCTCCCCTCTCTCTCCTCTCTTTTTCCTCTCTCTCCCCTCTCTCTCTCCTCTATCTCCCCTCTCTCTTCTCTCTCTCCTCTCTTTTTCCTCTCTCTCTACCCTCTCTCTCTCCTTTCTATCTCCTTTCTCTCTCTTCTCTTTCTCCTCTCTCTCCTCTCTCGGCATTTAAAAAAATATAAATAAAAGAACGGGTATTTTTGTCATTTTTCAGAATTCCATTCCAATTCCTTTGCAAACCAAATAGACATATTTCAATTTATTTGACTGATTACATTCCATTCCTGTCAACCAAACAGTTGGTCAAACTTGAAAACATTTCATTCCAATTCCTTCCAGATTCCAATTACATTGACAGATTCCATTCCATCAGAAATCATTCTGCAAACCAAACGCCCCCTTAGTGTTTTCTCTAAATTTGGAGATATTTATCCTTCTCTCTTTTTTTATTATATTTAGCATATATATATAACATAGTTGTTGAAACCAAAAAAAATTATTAAAATCTAAATTTTCTTTATTTTAATATAATTGTTGGAGTTGTTCTAAAATTTAATAAGTTTAGAAAATTATTATTTTGATTTGTACTATGTTTTAAAGATACTCCATGATATTAATTTTGTTAAAATTTATCTTTTAAATAAGTGGTTTTTAGTCGTTTTACATTTTTTTATTAATTTCATTTTTAATCATTAAAAATACATATTTTATTAGGGAATTTAATTAAAATGCCCAAACATGAAAATTCAGTACCCAAAATGCCCTAAATCTTGTGATTTTTGCCAAAATACCCAATAACCCCGTGTTTTTCAAAAACACGGGGTTATACTATTTAGGTCCGCGTATAGCCTTGAAACACGGGGTTAACCCCGCGTGTTGCATATTCGGTCCGCATTTGAGAGAAAACACGGGGTAGTGGTCCGCGTTTGGCTTGAATCGGGGAATGGGCCGCGTTTTTGATTAATTACGCGAGGTTGGGCCGCGTTTTAGCCTAAAAACGCGGGGTTGGGCCGCGTTTTTAGTTTACAATGCGGGGTTAGGGAATTAGGGTTTGGGAAATTATCGTTTCAGGGCTATTATTTCATGTGTTGTCAACTGTTTTTGACGTATTTTTTTGCATGATTTTACTGTTTTTTTTCACACTTTTGTCTGATTGTCATACCATAATTGCACCATTGTCATTGAATTTTGGTTCACATTCATCTTCTCCATTCAATTTTTTCTATAAAGATCAGTAAGATTACATGCAAATTCGTTCATCACATCCACTTGAATTGCTTCATTTTTCATAGTACTGAAAAAATGAGTTCATCTGTTGAAAAAACTAGACTCTTTTTATGTTTCGATGGTCAATGGGTACAAAACAACAATGGGTGGGATTATATTGGCTACACAAAGCGTGGTGTAAATATTCCAATAATGCTTTCATATAAGAGGTTTATTGATTACGTCGTGGGAAAGTGTGGAATCGAAGATTCTGCTGCCTGCAAGTTGGTGTTCAGACGTGCAGATTGCTCACTAAAAGAGCTAACCAACGATGATGAAATCCTTGGTTTTATGCTACTTGCAGCCGATTCAGAAAGACCTCTAGAACTTTTTGTGTATGTCGCATCATTGATGTGCGATGACGAAGATGATGACAGAGGTGATGACGAAGATGATGACGAAATCCATGTCGGTGGTAGTCAACTGGAGTCTGACTCTCAATTTTAAGCATCCTACGACACCACACTTTATTCTGATCATGCATATCGTCCTAACGATTCTTGTCCTGATGTTGTTCCGGAGACGCAACTAGAAGAAGAAGCAGAAGGAGAAGACCCAAAAAAACGGTTTGTTGGAGTTGTTGATGACGAAACCCATGCTTTCACAACTGGTATATCTGATCTGGACAGATCAGATACCGATAATGATGAGGACGAAGAAGAAGAAGAAACATATACCCCTAGCAATAAATCATTTGGTGCGTTAAACGATTATTTTGTTATGTCCCCTTCCCTTCCTAACCCGGAGACCTATATACCAGCCTACCAACCCGCACCTTACAATCGCGGTACAAGTGTACATGAAGGTCAAATATTTCATACGAAGGAGGAAATGACCATACAGCTGGGAATGAAGTTCTTACAAGAGGGTTTCGTGTTTAGAGTGAAGAAATCCGACAAAAGCAGATACGAGGCTGTCTGTGACCAACAAAATTGTGAATATCGTATGTCCGCGAAGTCGGTGGGCCCTAAAGGAGGGTTGTTTTCCGTTAGAAAGCTGAACGACGTTCACACTTGTTCAAGGACGCAACTGAATGCCAGCCAGCAACAGGCCAACAAAAGGACTTTGGGCCACATACTGAAAGACAAGTTTCTTGACGCTAGCAGGTCATTTCGGCCGAAGGACATCGTCAACGATATAAACCAGCAGTACGGGATCAACATTGGTTACCACCAAGGATGGCGTGCGCGATGCAAGGCACTACTAATGGTGAGAGGCACTCCCGAGGAGTCGTACGAACGACTCCCTGAGTATTTATATAACTTGGAGCTGAAGAATCCGGGTACACGCACCAGAATAAGGACGGATTCAAACGGACGTTTCGAGTTGTGTTTCGCTGCACTTGGATGTGCGGTACGTATATTAGCACGTCATATCTTTACATATTATGAATTTTAACATTTACAAATAATGCAAAGATGTTGTCAACGCACCTAACTTATAACTAAGGAATAAAAGACATCGACTTACGGTTTTTTTATTATTTGTTTTTTTGGCAATGTTAAGGGTGTATATTTTGTTGATTTCGTCTATTGCTTAATTTTAGAAAAAAGAAACCACTCAATCTATTGGACTTCCAGGTAGTAGGCGAATCACGTGGATTTCTTAAATCCCTACAAACCTTAGGGCTATTTACACCCGTTTGACAAAATCCAAATCGATATGTTGCGGTTTTTATTAATTGGGGTTTTTTATTATTTCGGTTTTTTTGCAACTAAAATTAACGCAATCTCTACAATATTTTTATAAAATTAACGCAATCCCTAAAATTAATGCAATCTCTAAAATTAACACAATCTCTAAAATCAACGCAATTTTTACAATATTTTTCTAAAAAAACGCAATCTCTACAATAATTTTATAAAAAAACGCAATCTCTAAAATTAACGCAATATCTACTATATTTTTCTAAAAAAAACGCAATCTCTAAAATCAACACAATCTCTACAATATTTTTCTAAAAAGAACGCAATCTCTAAAATAATTTTATAAAAAACGCAATCATCTCTAAAATTAACACAATCTCTAAAATCAACGCAAATTTTACAATATTTTAATATTTTTCTAAAAAAAACGCAATCTCTACAATAATTTTATAAAAAAACGCAATCTCTAAAATTAACGTAATATCTACTATATTTTTCTAAAAAAAACGCAATCTCTACAATATTTTTCTAAAAAGAACGCAATCTCTAAAATAATTTTATAAAAAAACGCAATCATCTCTAAAATTAACACAATCTCTAAAATCAACGCAATCTCTACAATATTTTTCTAAAAAAAACGCAATCTCTAAAATTAACGCAATCTCTAAAATCAATGCAATTTCTACAATATTTTTCTAAAAAACGCAATCTCTAAAATTAACGCAATCTCTAAAATCAACGCAATATCTACAATATTTTTATAAAAAAACGCAATCTCTAAAAAAACACAATCTATAAAATCAACGCAATCTCTAAAATAATTTTATATAAAAACGCAATTGTTGATCCAAACTCTCTCAGTGATTTGATAACGACCATTTTCTGTACTTAGTGAAAATTACGTTTAATATGTATTAGTGTTTCACCATCAGCGATCAGACTGAGTCTGTTCAGTTATCGCTGATAGTCTTTCTTATAAAAAATTAATATGTATTAGTGTTTCACTATCAGTGATCAAACTGAGTTTGTTCAGTTATCGCTGATAGTTCTGATGTAAACAGTAACGTAATCCCTGAAGACAAGTCTCGCGTCAACTGATGTTCATAGCTGAATCGAAGACGAAGCTGCTAAACAAAGAGAAGTCTACTAATGATCTGATGCGGATTTCAGTAAAGCAAAGACAACTCTACTTATACGCGAAGGAACATGAGGAAAGCTTCAGCGATCCCTGAACTCTTGATGTCTCTGAAGAAAGAGATATTCAGCGATCAAATGATCACAAAGCTTATACCTCAAGTTTCCTTTTGTCTTACCTTGCACAACTCAGTACGATGTGTCAGAACGGACATGCCTCTACCACAATTCGTACAACAACTCTGTCAACTACACTGTTCATAATCCGGCCGAAAGCATGTCTCCCAAAGTCAGACTTCCAAAGCCAATCAGTGAACGCCACGTGTAAAGTGCCATGCCATGCATTTAATGCATAGGGTATAAATAGGAAGTTCACCCCTCCATCTGAGGGTGTGCTCAATCCTTGAACTCCAAATATAAACCTTTGTTTTCTATATTCCTTAATCCCCATTCTCTGAAATTCTTGTGCAACCATCTTAGTGTTTCTTAAGTTTGTTTAGATTGAGTCTGTCTTAATCTTATTCCGCAACAAACTTGTAAATTGTGTTTGATTTATTAATAAACAATTTATTAAACTTTAAATTTCTGTGTTTGTATTCAACCCCCCCCCCCCTTCTACAAACTTGTTAAGCACCTCCGGGACCAACAAGTGGTATCAGAGCAGACTGTTTAATCTGATAAACAAAATCTTGCTTTATTCTCTTCCTTGTTGTTCTAAATGGCACTTAACACAAACACTAACTACTATGATAATGGTTCACTCTCTAAACCTCCTCGATTTAGCAGAGATAACTTTTCTCTATGGAAAAATCGAATGATACTATTTCTTGAAGGTGCTGATCCTACTATACCTGAGTATATAGAAAATGGACCCTATGAACCTGTTAGAATTATAGCTGCAGTTCCCGCTACTGCCACCACTGAAGCTGTCCCTGAACGCTATATCGTTAAGGAAATAAGACAGTGGAGTGATGAAGACAAAAAGAAAGTAGGTATAGATGCAAGAGCAAAGACCATTATCTCAATGGCTCAGCCTGATGAAGTTTTCCATTCCATCATGCATCTGAAAACTTCTAAAGAAATGTGGGAAACCATATGTGTTCAATATGAGGGCACCACTGAAATCCAAGGGACTCGAAAGATTAACTTGGTAAGACTGTATGAAAGTTTCATCGCTGGTAAGAATGAATCTCTCTCTGACGTTCATCAGCAGTTTAACTGCTTAATCATTGATCTAAGAACCGTTGGTAGGACCTATTCTAATTCTGAGGTCCTAACAAAATTCTTAGAATGTCTTCCTGAAAGCTGGGACAATTATTCAATATGTCTTAAGCTGACAAAAGACTTAAATTCTCTTTCTCTCAGCACTCTATATGGAATATTGCTCAACTATGAGCAATCGAATCTCTTAAAGAAGAATCTTGTAAAAGATTCTAAAGATTCCAAAAGCACTCCTGTTGCTTTAGTCTCTTCAGAGATAATTCCATCTCAGCGATCTACTCTCACCATCACTGAGTTAGATTCTGAATCTGAGGATCTATCAGACCCTGATCTTTCAGAGTTCGATGAGTCCTTAGCACTCTTGACAAACTCTTTTAAGAGATTTTCAAGAAAGAGCAATTTCCGAAGAAATAAGCCTCTCTCTCTCTCACTGAAAAGCCAAAATCAACTCCTGTTGATAAGGCTACTGCCACTTGCTATAACTGTGAAAAGAGTGGACACTTTGCTAGTGAGTGCATGTCTAAAAAGGTCTTCAAGCCTTCTACCTCAAGAAGATCCAGTGATGAAAAATACCAAAAGCTTAAGAACAAATATCAAAAGATGAAAAGCTACAAGCTAAAAGGTAAAGGTCTCATCGCTGAAGAACATGACTGGGCTGAATCAGAAGAATCAAGTTCTGATGAAGAAGAAGTCGCTAATCTCTGCCTCATGGCTGAGATTAAAGAAGAAGCGGAAGAACCATCTGAACCTTCTATGAGCTACATATCATCTCAGGTATCTATCTCCACTAATCCCTCTCTGCCTGAAGCTGAGAGAAGTCGCGCTGTTGATGTGCTGACGATTGATCTTTATAATGCTCTAAACGACAAAACTCAAGTTGAGAACAAAAATGTTCATTTAACTCAAGAGCTAGAGAAATGTCATGAAAAGATCAGAGAACTAACTCTTTTAGAAGAGAAGTTAAAAGATCAAGTCATTATAAATGAAATCATCAGCATTGAACGCGAACAAGCCATCGCTGCTTTAAAAGCAGAAAAGGCTCATGTTGAAAAATGGTGCAAATCATCAACAAAGATCTCTGAGATAATAAATGCTCAAACTCCTGAAAGTGATAAAACTGGTCTTGGCTTTTGGACACCACGGGATGAGCCTAAAGAAGAAAGTTTCATGCTTAAGTTTGGAACTTTTGTCACTCCTATCTCTGACACTTCTTATGATCAATTTTATCCCTTTTCTTCAAATTCTATCCCTGAGGAAAAATCCAAAGGCTCTAAGTCTGCGGATAAAGGAAAATCCATTCTTCGTCCTCAGAAGGCTACCAAGAAACGAAAGCTGAAAGTTCCTTCTAAACCTTCAGTGAATCAATCCTCTAGCTCTGTGATAGAAATCTTCGATCTCTGTCCTCCAAAGCTAAAGATTGACCTTAAACCCACGAGATCTGAAGAAATAAAAATTCCTCCCAGATCTCATGATGAAGGCATTCTTGGAGCTGGACCTGCTCATCTTAAACTTGCAAAACCTTCTACTTCTGGTCCTAAAACCATTTTCAAATATAGAAAATGTTATCACTGTGGTTTTACTGACCATATTGCAAGCAAATGTCCAACTGCCACTAACGCTGATAAATCAGCTAAAGTGAAGATGAATGCCTCCAAGGCTGAAAAGGTCATTAAAGCTGAAAAATCGACCAAGGTGAAGAATACCACTAAGGTTAAGAAATTAATCAAAGTGAAGATTACGACTGAAACTGAATCTTCATCTGCTATGAAGATTATTGAACCTTCCATCTCCACTAACCCAAAAGGACCCATTAAAAAGTGGGTACCAAACAACGCTTAATCTTCCTTATGTGTGCAGGGATCAAAGGGCATCTGGTATCTCGATAGTGGATGTTCTCGTCATATGAATGGACAAAAAGACCTGCTCACTGAATACAAGGAAGAGAAAGGTCCATCTGTGATCTTTGGTGGAAATAGAAAAGGATTTACCCGAGGGTTTGGTGTTCTCAGCAATGGAACAACTACCTTTCGAAGAGTCGCTTATGTATATGGACTGAAGCACAATCTTCTAAGCATCAGTCAGCTATGTGACAAAGACTACGAAGTTCGCTTTTCTAAGAAAGCATGTTTAGTGGTGAATGAAAAAGAAAAACTTGCTCTTAGTGGTTATCGCAGAGAAAATGTCTATGTAATAGATATGGACTCTACTACCACTGAAAACTTATGTTTTCTCTCTAAAGCCTCTTCTGATGTCAACTGGATATGGCACAAAAGGCTCTCTCATCTAAACTTCAAAACCCTGAATTCTCTCTCATCTAAGGAACTGGTTTCTGGTCTTCCTCAGCACTCATATGCTAAAGAATCTATCTGCTCAGCATGTGAAAAAGGAAAACAAACAAAAGCTAGTTTCAAATCTAAACAAGTTTCCTCAGTGACAAGTCCTCTTATGCTCTTACATATGGATCTGTTTGGCCCTGTCAATATCCAATCAATAGCTGGAAAGAAATATACACTTGTCATTGTAGATGAATTCTCTCGATATACCTGGGTTATCTTTCTTCGCTGCAAGAGTGATACTCCAGAAGAACTAATATCTTTTGTTAAAAAGATGGAAGTGCTGAATAATCTTACTGCTCGTTCAATAAGAAGTGATCATAGAACTGAATTCAAAAACAGCTCTCTGAACAATTTCTTTGAAAACAAGGGAATTTCTCATAACTTCTCTTCAGTAAGAACACCTCAGCAAAATGGAGTCGTTGAAAGAAGAAACAGAACAATCATTGAAGCTGCTAGATCAATGCTCAGCGATTCTCATCTTCCTACACAATTTTGGGCTGAAGCTGTAAATACTGCATGTTTTACTCAAAACAGATCGCTGATAGTAAAGCGATTTGGAAAGACAGCTTATGAACTCTTTCATGGAAGAAAGCCCTCTATCAGCTTTCTTCATATCTTTGGTTGTCAGTGCTTTATCTTAAACAACAAAGATCAACTTGGAAAGTTCGACCCAAAAGCTAATGATGGAATATTTCTAGGATATTTCTCCATCTCTAAAGCCTACAGAGTTTTCAACAAGCGAAGACAAACTGTGGAAAAACTATTCATGTCACGTTTGATGAAACTCGCTCAGCGAACTCTAAACCAATCGCTGACATTGAAGAGCTAAATGCTTGGATGTTTTCTCATTACAGAGAAACAAAACCCTTCTTTTCAAACCATCAGCACACAAATCCATCTACTGCTGATGATGATCCAGACATCATACATCCTAACGCTGAATCCAACTCATGGGTTTCAGCTGAACCTCTTAACACACTGCTACCATCAGATCTACCTTCGTCTGAAAACCTCTCTAATAACAATAGTCTGTCCACTACTCAACAGTTAATTGATGATGAACCTCAAACGTCCTCATCAGTAAACATCCCAATTATTGATCCAACATCTGAGTTAAGCGATTATGCTCCTGCTCAGCGATGGACCAGAGATCACCCAATAGATCAAATTCTTGGTGATCCAGATGCAGGTATTCAGACACGACGAAGTTCAGGTAATATCTGTCTCTTTGTTAACTTTCTCTCTTTAATAGAACCAAAGAAGACTGATGATGCCCTCAGAGATCCAAACTAGGTCAGCGCTATGCAAGAAGAGCTGACTGAGTTTACTCGTAACAAAGTTTGGAATCTCGTTCCTAGACCATCTGATAAAACTGTTATAGGCACCAAATGGGTGTTTAGAAACAAGTTAGATGAACATGGAATTGTAACCCGCAACAAGGATCGACTTGTTGCTCAAGGATACAGACAAGAGGAAGGCATAGACTATGATGAAACCTTTGCCCCTGTGGCTAGGCTCGAAGCAATTCGACTATTCTTAGCTTATGCAGTCTATAAAGACTTCTTCGTTTATCAAATGGATGTAAAATCAACGTTTCTAAATGGAAAGCTGAATGAAGAAGTCTATGTAGAACAACCTCCAGGGTTCTATGACCCTAATTATCCAAATTATGTTTATAAATTGGATAAGGCTCTCTATGGTCTAAAACAAGCCCCTCGTGCTTGGTATGACACTCTCTCATCTTTTCTTATCTCTGAAAATTTTGAACGTGGGAAAATTGATAATACATTGTTTTTCAGAAAGATAAAAGGTCATATTATTCTTGTACAAATATATGTCGATGACATCATATTTGGTTCTACTAACCCATCTCTGTGTACTCGCTTCGCTGAAAGAATGAAGAAAGAATACAAAATGAGTATGATGGGTGAGCTGACATATTTTCTTGGTCTTCAGATTAAACAATCTGACAAAGGTACTTTTATCAGCCAAAGTAAGTATGTTAAGGACATGTTGAAGAAGTTTAATCTTACACAAACTTCAACGATGAAAACTCCTATGGCGCCTCCCCTGACTCTTAACAAAGATCCATCTGGAAAACTTGTTAATGTCACTGCCTATAGAGGAATGATAGGCTCCATGCTGTACCTTACAGCGAGCTGACCTGACATCATGTATTCTACTTGTTTATGTGCACGCTATCAATTTGAACCCAAGGAATCCCATCTGATCGATGTCAAGCGAATTTTCAGATATCTGAAAGAAACTCCTAACCTCGGTCTTTGGTATCCCAAAGACTCAGGGTTCGATCTAACTGGTTATTATGATAGTGATTTTGCAGGTTGTAAACTTGACATAAAGAGTACCACTGGTGGATGTCAACTCCTAGGAGGAAAGCTGGTAAGCTGGACAAGCAAGAAGCAAAATTCAGTGTCCACTTCCACAGCTGAAGCTGAATACGTCGCCGCTGGAAGCTGTTGTTCTCAGATCTTATGGATGAGAAATCAACTATTAGACTATGACCTTCAGCTATCAAAGATTCCAATCTATTGCTACAGCACTAGTGCTATCGCTATAGCAAATAATCCGGTACTACATTCAAAGACGAAACACATAGAGATCAGATATCATTTTATCAGAGATCATGTGATGAACGGTGATATTGAACTTCATTTCATCCCTACTGACTATCAGCTTGCTGATTTATTCACCAAACCTCTTGATGAGACAAGGTTCAACTTTCTCATCAGTGAGCTTGGAATGCTGAATCTCGAAGAATAATTCTTCAGAGTTCATGCATTGTGTCAGTAATCATAAGTTCCCCGTTTATCATTCTCTGATAAACATTCTGACTCTCAGGTATGTTCTCTCCATCACTACAACTGAATCTTCATTCAGTTACGATGTTTTTCAAAATATAAACTTTAATCACTGAACTTTCTTCAAATGATTAAAAGCTTTTTGAAAAATAAATTTATCACTGATATTTCTAGTCAGTGATCATTCTTAAAAGAAAATTCATCCCTAACTTTACCATAAGGGATACTTTCAAAAAGAAAAATCTCTCGCTAACTTTTCTTCAGCGATAATTTCAAAACGGACAAATGAACAATCTCTCTCTCTTCTATGACGTCATTTGAACCGACAATCCACGACATGCCTTTTCTCTGACACGTTCGTCCGTTGCCCTTCCATCCAATCAACTTCGTGGGACGTGTCCATGTCATGATGAACATTTGTTTTCCCGCCTCTCACACTCTCTCTTACTCTCTCACGTATAAAAAGAATGTTTTTCCATTCTTATCATTTTACGCTTTCTGGAATTACTTTCAAGGCAAAAAAACTTTCTCAAACAAATTCTAGCATTCTCAAGCATTTGCATCATCTCCTTCAAGATCAACAGGTTATTCTTGATCTTCTTCTTATTCTTGTTCTAAATCTTTTTACATAATACTACATTTATGGACTTTCATTATGGGTTTATAAGATTCTTTTTAATAAAATCATCTTTCTTTTGATTTTATTCATTCAAAACCATTTTTTTATTATCTTCATTCAAAATCTTTGGTTTTTCTTCTTGTTCTTATATCTTACATTAAGAACACCTTTTTCATCTTCAAATATGTTGATTTTTCTATGTTTCTTTCCTAAAATAGAAACTGGGAAAACCTTCTTTATTTTTAGACTAAAACTTTTCTTCCATTCTTCTATCTGTTTATATTCAGAATGTCTCAATCTGCACTTGTCGCCTCTAAGAACGTCAAGTTCGCCATCGCTGATTCTGAGCTTCCTAAAAACAATCATCTTGCTCGCCTTGACTTTGATGGTGTCAAATACCCACATCTGGTGGAAGCCACAAAATTTCTGAAGCAATCCTGCATTGCCTATGCTATCACTGTGGATCCCACACCTTCCAAAGCTCTTCTCCAATAATTCTGTTTTACCGCTGAAGAGACCTCTCTCACCAACAAAAAGGGTGAATTAGTTCCTGCTATCTCCTTCAGCACTGAACTTGGAACAGGGATGATGACAGCCTTAGGGCTGAGGAAAGCTCTGCGATTTCCCGACAAACCCAGGAATGGATTCGACGCCTTACCCACTGATGTTGAACTCATCCAATTCCTGGATGCTATGGAATACTCTTGGGAACCCAAGCCAAGAACGACAATACCAAACAAGAAGCTGACTCTGGTGAAGAAGGCGCTCATGCCTTCTCAGCTTAACTACATCTTCTCTCACTTCATTCAATGTATGAGTGGGAAGAGTGGGTCATTGGACCAGGCCAGCAAGATTCAGGTCCAAATGGCTTACTCGGTGATCGCCGGAAGAAATTTCGACTACGCAACAGCTATCTTTGACGATCTAAGGTCAAAGATAGAGAAGACCGAGAGGGATCCTAAGATTCCCTATGTACGCTTCATTTGTGCGTACCTGAAGTTTCTATACCCTGCTACTTACCCCACCAATGCTGATGCTTCTTTTCCCAAAGTGGGTCAGCGCTCCCTGGAGGTCAAGCCGCTTCCCAACGAGGTAAGTATCTCTGAACTTCGCTCCCGATTCTCTCTCCTCACTTCTTTGTCTTCAGCGGCCATGCAGGAGGTTCCTTCTTTTTCTATCCCTGCCGCTACCCCTTCCAAACGACCATCAACTGGCTCCCTTGGTCCTTCGAAGAAGGCCAAGGTGACCAATGAGAAAGCTACCTCTAGCTCTATACCTAAGGATGTTTATCAACAAACTTCCTTGGATGCATTCGTGGGTCTCTCCTCCACATCCTCAGTGATACCAAATTCAACCGTGCCAGCGATCTCGGTCGCTGTCACAACAACAGTGACGCAACCTACAATCTCGGTTCAGCAACAACCTGAGGTAACTACCCCTATCCCTACTTCTTCTATTCCCATCTCTAGTCCTTCTAATTCTTTGATCTCTAACCCTCCATCTATTTCTACTCAACCACAGTTTGGACCCATAGGACCTGAACATCAATCTTTTGAGGAATCTTTACAATTCTACAAAATGTTTGATAATTCAGGTACCCCTATAACCTTAAACACTTCTCCCAACTCACCATATAAGTCTGTTTCTCAAAAACTAACTTATATTTCAGGTCCTAGTTTGGCGACTGTTGACACCAATGTCAACAGTTTGAGTGCAAAGGTGGAATCTCTAACTGCCTCTCTCAACAACACCACTAGCGTTGTTCATACCGCTGGTGAAGCACTGCAGACGCTCACAGCTCAATGCGCCTCAAAAGCTGACGTTTCTCAAATCGCTACTCTCCAAGAAGCGATTGCCAAAGTCAGGGAAGACTCACAACAACAGTTTGTAGCCCTGACTACAAAGGTTGATTCCTGTGAAGTCCTTCTTCAGCAAATCCTGACTCACCTGAAGGCACCAGCTCCAACTCCTACTCCCTCATTCACAGAGAACGACCGTACCTCGCTGAACATTGCCGTGGAGTTCATTCATCAGGCTACGTCAGATCTTCCTGCGATTGAAGGCCGTCTGGACAGTTTGGAGGCCGAAGTTCAGGTGTTGGCCGCTGCAAAAGCTTCATCTCCTTCCAAATATTTCTCCCTCAATGATAATGACAAAGAGGGAGGAGAAGGCAGCTGAAGAAAATATGGAGTTTGAGGTTGCTGCTGAGGTCCAACAAAAAGAAACTCCCTCTCAGGTTGAGGGGGAGATAGCTGTTGAAAAAGCCCCTCCTACCATCGATGAGTTAATCGATGAAGAGGAAGAGGACGACGATGAAGATGAAGCCCTTGATCTTGAAGATCAAGAGGAAGAACCTCATCAAGATGATGATGATGATGACGACGATGAAGAAGATCCATCGCTATGGTGTTCTTCAGCCGTCACTTCATCAGCGATAGCTTCGAAAGAAGTTATCAAAACAGGGGGGAGCCATGGAACATCTTCAGGAACCCCTTCCCAAAGCAAAGGTGCTACTGCTGAGGGAAGCCTGAAGAAAACTTCACTATCTTAGGAGAATCCTTCTCAGGTATGCCTTTCCCTCGTTCCCTTATCCTTCTATAAAAATCTCACCCCTGTTTCTTTCTAAGCCTTTATCTCTCTTCTTCTATAAAAATAAACTAACCTTTTTCATTTTCTGACCAGACAGTTCTCTCCCCTGCTTAAGGGTAAAGAGCTCCAAATAATCCCAGCTGCTGAAGCTGATGACCTGATAATCCCAATCTCTGTAAGAGAGATTGATGAAGAGGATGAAGAAGATGAGTCCCTGCAACACCCACGAAGGCCCTCTAGACCACTTCATTGGTCAGAGGAAGAGATGAAGAAAAGAACAGAGATGATCTTTCATCTGGAGAGTCAACGACTGAAGATCCCCTCTCTATCAACAGATCTAGAGTTCCTAACTGAAGCTGAGATTGAAGAATCCGTCAGGGCTGAGAAGTTGATCGCTGACTGTCAAAGAGATGCCACTCTGACTCTCAAAATTCAGTCTTCTCAAGTCAAAGACAAGAAACTGAAGAAGAAACCAGTTGAGGTCCAGGCTGCTCTTTGGAAAGAGATTGAAGAGGAACGCTCAAAAGCTCTAGTGGTCAGCGATAATTCAGTCGACTGGTGCAAACATAAACTCGACTATCGCTCTGACCCAATGAAGATTGTTTCAGTCGCTATCTCTGGAAGAAAGAAGAAGGACAAAGTTTATGTCACTATGGAGATTACCAGAGAGGATGGAAGCTGCAAGGCAATGTTTGTTTCAAAGCTGGAAAGCCTCGGCTATATGGAATGGCTTGAGTTCAAAGACGCACTGAAGAAATCAAAGTCAATCTACACAGTCTATGTTGAAGGGATAAATGATGCTCTCATCAACAGAGTCGCTGCAATATTAAAGGTGTCGTCTGCTCTTCCTTCTAAGCCAAAGCAGAACAGAAGAAATCCTGTCTCCTCCTCCTCTGAAAATGTCGCGGTGATCAGAAATGAAACCTTCATCAAAATTTCAAGAGAAGCTCTGTTCGGTCCTCCTCTTGATCTTTCAGTTCTGGATCTATCTCTGCCTCCTGGTGGACCATATGTTGCGGGACAAGTACTTGAAGAACCTTTTGGAATTTTCTTCAGAGACAACGAGGAACAACTCAGATTTCAAAGAATCTCTGAAATCCCTATCTGTCCCCTCGGCCTTCTTAAGGATCTCATGTACTTATGGTGTGATCTCTCTCCTGCTGCTGAGCAAATCAAAGTGATAATTAGCAAAGAATCTTTAGAGCGAAAGCAAAAAGGAGAAGATATACCTGAGTATTTGATAAATCCTCCTAAATCCTCTTTAGATAGCTGATAGATTAGTTTTCTTCTTGTAATCTATTAGTTTAAACTTACAGTAGTTAGTACATCACTTGTACTTGTAATTTTCATACCTTGTAATTCTTTTCCTGGATTAATGAAAATTTCAGTGAAGTACTTAACTCTATCAGTAATGTAAAAGATCCCTCAAAATAGTAATTGAGACATGTATGTTATGAGTCCTGATTATTCCATCATTCTGAATTATAAAGTAATTTTCTTCAGTTACTTTGTCATTATCAAATAGGGGGAGATTGTTGATCCAAACTCTCTCAGTGATTTGATAACGACCCTTTTCTGTACTTAGTGAAAATTACGTTTAATATGTATTAGTGTTTCACCATCAGCGATCCGACTGAGTCTGTTCAGTTATTGCTGATAGTCTTTCTTATAAACAATTAATATGTATTAGTGTTTCACTATCAGTGATCAAACTGAGTTTGTTCAGTTATCGCTGATAGTTCTGATGTAAACAGTAACGTAATCCCTGAAGACAAGTCTCGCGTCAACTGATGTTTATAGCTGAATCGAAGACGAAGCTGCTGAACAAAGAGAAGTCTACTAATGACCTGATGCGGATATCAGTAAAGCAAAGACAACTCTACTTATACGCGAAGGAACATGAGGAAAGCTTCAGCGATCGCTGAACTCTTGATGTCTCTGAAGAAAGAGATATTCAGCGATCGAATGATCACAAAGCTTATACCTCAAGTTTTCTTTTGTCTTACCTTGCACAACTCAGTACGATGTGTCAGAACGGACATGCCTCTACCACAATTCGTACAACAACTCTGTCAACTACATTGTTCATAATTCGGCCGAAAGCATGTCTCCCAAAGTCAGACTTCCAAAGCCAATCAGTGAACGCCGCGTGTAAAGTGCCCTGTCATGCATTTAATGCATAGGGTATAAATAGGAAGTTCACCCCTCCATCTGAGGGTGTGCTCAATCCTTGAACTCCAAATAGAAACCTTTGTTTTCTATATTCCTTAATCCCCATTCTCTGAAATTCTTGTGCAACCATCTTAGTGTTTCTTAAGTTTGTTTAGATTGAGTTTGTCTTAATCTTATTCCGCAACAAACTTGTAAATTGTGTTTGATTTATCAATAAACAATTTATTAAACTTTAAATTTATGTGTTTGTATTCACCCCCCCTTCTACAAACTTGTTAAGCACCTCCGGAACCAACATCAATCATCTCTAAAATTAACGCAATCTCTACAATATTTTTCTAAAAAAAACACAATCTCTAAAATTAACGCAATCTCTAAAATCAATGCAATATCTACAATATTTTTATAAAAAAACGCAATCATCTCTAAAAAAAACACAATCTATAAAATCAACGCAATCTCTAAAATAATTTTATAAAAAAACGCAATCATCTCTAAAATCAACGCAATCTCTACAATCAACCCAATCTCTACAATCAACGCAATCTCTACAATATTTTTCTAAAAAAACGCAATCTCTAAAATTAACCCAATCTCTAAAATCAACACAATATCTACAATATTTTTATAAAAAAAACGCAATCATCTCTAAAAAAAACAATCTCTAAAATCAACGCAATCTCTACAATATTTAAAAAAAAATCGCATTCTCTAAAATTAATGCAATCTCTAAAATAATTTTATAAAAAAACGCAACCATCTCTAAAATTAACGCAATCTCTAAAATCAACGAAATATCTACAATATTTTCATAAAATTAACGCAATCTCTAAAAAAACACAATCTCTAAAATCAACGCAATATCTACAATAAACGCAATCTGTAAAACTAAAATTAACGCAATCTCTAACATATTATCAACATAAACGCAACACTCTAGAATTAACACATAATCACTAAAATATAAAATTAAAACGCGGTTAAGGTAAACTTACCGAACAAAGTGGTCGACCCATATCCGACTTCTAAAAATGCTAACCAACCAAGTCGAGATCCGAGCGTGTGGAATACACGATATATTGAGAGAGTGAAAGAGATTTATTTGAGAGTGATGGTGGTGGGGTTATTGGGGGGGGACCTCAATTTATAGGGATGTAATACATCTAAACCCTAATTCAAAAGACCATCTTCACCGTTGATCTATCAAATACACAAGACACAATTAAAACGCGACCCCCAACCTCGCGTTCCACACCAAATACGTGGACCAACCCCGCGTTCAACAGTATAACGCGTCCCTACCTCGTGTGTTTTCACCATCCTCGGGCCAAAATTCAAATACGCGGACCACTCCCCGTGTTTTAGCACCAAACGAGGACCAATCTTGGTTTACACGGACCTATCCCTGCGTTTCAAGCCATACGCGGACCTAAATAGTATAACCCCGCGTTTTTCAAAAACACGGGCTTATTGGGTATTTTGGCAAAAATTACAAGATTTGAGGCATTTTGGGTATCGAATTTTCATGTTTGGGTATTTTAATTAAATTCCCATTTTATTATATACATGTATATATATATATATATAATATACACGCACAAAGACCAACTCCTTTGGTAGACATCATTTTCATAAGAAATTTTATATAAAAATCTCCATATTTATAAGATCTTCTTGACTATTGTTCAAAAGGTCTATCTCATAAAGACCTTATACTCCTTTATGAGGTTCTAACCAGTGGCCCTAACTCATCTCTAGGCGCCTATGTGTCCACTATAAGCTTTTCCAATCATTTGAACCTCGCCCTTTGTTTAAGGCTATGCCATCTAGGGGCAGAGCCAAAAAGTTTATCTAGTTGAAGCCTAGATAGAAACATATTGTAAGAAAATTTATGATTTTTACAAAACGACCCTTCTAAGAGATACGCTTTTCTATAAATACTTGTCCGTAGACAATAGTTGTTAAAAAAGTAGTGCCTAAACAACATTAATATGTTTATATTTCCATAAAAAAAAACACAAGATGTATCTACAAGTGTATATAAACAATAAAACCTTTTGAAATTAAATGAAAACTATTGTAAAATACCTTTAAAAGTTTTGCTTTTTAAAAGGAAGAAAAATAATACTTGGGTATAAATAAACAAAGTTTGAGGGGTAATAAGGTTTGAGTCTATATCAAAACTTTTTTCTTTAAAAGTTTCAAGGGGGAGCCTTGGCCCCTTCTAGCTATAAGGTAGCTCCGCCACTGATATCTTCCTAAGATGCTGCTAAATGGATACATCTTATCGACGTCAAAGAATAATAACTCATACATCGAACCATCGAATCGGGAAATTGGGTATTATCATGTAGCTTTGTATCAGCTAAGTTCACGAATTTGAGATAAGTGGACTAAAATTGTTGAATACGTGGTAAGGGTGACCTATCAGGTCCCCTGACTGATTCTACCATAGATGCCAATGATAAACAATAACTCTCCCTGGAACGCAACTTACAACTTTCTTCATACTATGTTTTCCAAAGAGCAACTTTTCTCATAATCTCACCCAAAAGAGGTTGAGTTGGAATATCATTTTAATTACAACTAATTATTCTTTTTTTATCTACTTTTTGGCATTAAGAAAATTGGTTTTAAGAACGAGTGATTACGCTTATCTGCCCCTTACACACGACTCAAAATTTCCATGTCAAACTACATGAAAGAGATTTTTGAGAGAGTCCACAATAAAATTATTGTTAATTTCCCGAAGTAAGGAACGAAAATATTCTGATGAAGACATTCCTCAGTAATATCATCATGACTCTCGAAGTCATGTACAGTAGCAATACAAACCAAACACGACGAATAGTGGAAATGTTTATTCATGGTAAATATGATGAATATCATGATGATATATGAATAGTGTAGAGCTTTTGTAACACCCCAAAAATGGGGATAACAAAAATTTTCGGAAAATGAAAATATGGTATATATAAATTGTCAAAGCATCGAGCCTCCAAAAAATGGGGAAATGAATATTCATCTGTTTTAACAAGTTACAATTCTAAGTATTGGAAATGACAACCTACTAATCTAGTTTCTCATGAAATAAGATTACAATACGGGTGTCACCCAATGACTTCCAAAAAAATAAATTCTTCTATGACTTGGTGTGCCAAAAAGGATCCTTCCCCAAGCTCGCTCAACCCCGACTAAATCTTCTTAAGATCGGCCCCTCTAGAACCTGAGATACACACCGACACCAAACAAGTGTTAGGCAAAAAAACCTAGTGAGTTTGAACAAGTAATGATAATTCATTTAAAAGAGACATGCACATGACAATTATCGGGTAAGTTTCCATATGTGGAGTCAATGGGGGAGACCCACATACCAATCAAGTTTCACCCAAAGAGTCGATACACCTTGATATCAACTACCATGAGTGACATCCAAAAGGCGCGACACATCCGAGAACTACAACCATGACATTACCCCGAATGGCGGAGGTCTAGGTGCATACCATCATGGTGGCACCCATGACTATATCCTCCTAGTGTCTACCGACTTGGTTCGCTAAACAATATCGTTATTAGGCCTTAACGCACTTAGTTCACTTTAAATGTTCACAATACCAACCATGGGTACAACATTTAGAATATATGTCACACACATCATGTATAATCTCCACATATGACTTATATGTATTTCCTCTGTTCAACATACCCATATTTTAACTTAAGGTGCAAACAAGTAATAGACCACCAAATTCCATGGTTCCTTATCCATTAGGGAAACAATAAAGCAACCAACCATCACATAGACACCAAATAAATCACTTACCCAATATTGTTGGTTAATAGGTTCCAAATAACCATTCAAGAAAGCCTCCTCCATGTAGAACAAAGGTTCTTGTAATGCCCGTAATTTCGTTTAGAACTTGCCAATATGTATATATTTATATAGGCATTCTTGTATCTTTCAAGTCATGTCTAACATCCTGGAACAACGACTTACGCGGGTTGTTGCACGGGTTCCAAGCCGCGGAACTCGCTGGAAGTCAGGCCCTTGGGACACACGCGCGACCTATATCGCAACCTCAAAGCCGCGGGACCACCTGCAGATCCTAAAAACGGGTTTTTTAGCCAATTGAACTCATTTCTTATATTTTTCCCCAATTTAAGAGAAGCGTTTGAGAGTTTCTTGGTGGTTTTATTCCCCAATTACTCCTCTCCTCATTTATTGTCAACCTAGGGTTTTAGAATGGCATTTATTGAAGATCAAGAGGTCAAGGAGGATATTAAGGGTGGTTGTTTACCTCATTCAAGTCTCCATTCTCCCCTACATCAAGTTAGGGTTACCAAGTTTCTAGGGTTTTCTATAAAACCTAGATAGTGAGTTCCTTTCAACTATTTTCAAACGAGATACATATCTTAACATGCTACTTGTTATTATTTCATTCTTATGTATACATCTTGATCACCTGATAAGTTTGACCTAATTATTACTTTTGGTATTTGTTGGGTTTTGGTTAATGTTCTTTATGTGGGACTTGATGAGGCTATTACTGACAATATATTGGTTATGATATCATGTCATTATGTCGTTTGGTGGATATTATTGGTGAACTTGCATATTTTAGGGTTTTAGACCTAAAAGGGGATTTGAACTATGTGAGACCTTATACATGTATCTTGCTGAGATGAAATATGTATAGAGATGGATGTTGTATGTATATTGGATGAACCATGAGTAAGCACTAGGAGGATGTAGTCTTAGGGTGCCACAATGATGGTATGCACCTAGACCTCCACCATTTGAAGTAATGTCTGGGAGGTAGTCTTTAGATGCGTCGGGCCTTCGGGATGTTGCTCATGAGAGTGAACATCAAGGTACATTGACTTGCGGTGAAACTCATCGGTGTGATGGGTCTCCCCCATTGATTCCTGTATGGTTATTGATATTCCCAGATTCTAGTTTATATTCAAGATTAATCAAACAAAACAAGAAATCACAAACAATTACCTGTTTGATTTCAATTCAATTCCAATATTACACTTTCTCTCTCTACAATCTCTCTCTAACGAACTCTCTTTTTCTCTGATATCTCTCTCTCTAAAATACAACTGAATATCACTTCTGTTTGTTGCTTACTTACAAAATACAAAGAATACAAGACTATTTATATCAACAACTAATACAAGGAAAAACAAATACAAAATACATTGACTTTTATTACAAAAGACTTTGACTTTGATGAGATTTGACTTTCTCAGCTTTGACTTCTTGTACTTTGACCTTCAGTCTTCTTGATCTTGTATCCAATATATTTATGCTCTAACAATCTCCCCCTTTGGATTCAAGATCACTATTGAAAGATCTAGCAATTCAGTCTTCACTTTAACTCTGTCAAAATAATCTCCTCTTTTCTTTAACGGTATTCTTTCCAAAACTATCTTCAAATGATTATCTCCCCAAAACTTTCACAATAATACTTTCAGACTTTGGAAAGAAATTATCTTCAGAATCAGCTCGGATTTGCTTTAGCAAAAAAAAAATCTTCAAAGAAAATTTCCTCAAATCTTCAGAAATTCTTTGATCTTCTTCAAATCTTCAAATCTTTACTTTGAACTTTTCTGACTTGGACATTTCTGAAAATTATCTCTCAAAACTTTATCAATTCTTAATACCATCTCCCCCAAACTACAAAACTTTAACATTTCTTGATATCATCTCCCCCTTTTTGATGATTTGAGCATCTATATCATCAAAACTTTTCTTCCAAGAAATGTCTTTGACCATTCTGATCTGTCCAAGAGCCTCTGATTCTGTGATCCATAACCAAGTAATCATCCAGATCTTTTCAAATCTAGACAAAATAAGAACATGTAACTCCTTAATCAACAAATGAATCAGTTAAAAATGTATGTCAGTAACACAAAGTCACTGTGTGTAACGAATACACAATATAAAGGAGCTTTTTGATGTTCACTCCCCCAGGGCTTCCATCCAATCATTGAAATACCACAAAGGCAATTTCTATGAATGTTATGACAAAGAAACAAATTCCTTGTGTGTTCGTGCATGTGTAGAAAGAATTAAGCACGATGATTGCTTTTATAAAGGCTCAACATAGTGTAAACCACTGAGACAACAGTAAATAAACACAGACTCAATGTGCATGATTGAAGTGCGAAGGTGGGGCAGACTTCCTTCTTTTTCAATATCTAGATTTTCCAAAAGAAAATCAGATAGATTATGTGTTGCGTCCCCATAAAATATGAAACATTTTCTTTTTGAGAAGAAAATGAGTGGCTGGTTGGGTATTTTCAAGAGTTGGCATGGGCTAATTGTCTGTTTCAATAATGTTCACGAAAGAATTGTGAAACATTAGTAATGTGGGTGCCCGGCTCAGGAAGTAGTTGGTGCAGAGTTTGATATTCTTTTACTCTGATCTCTCACCCTCTTTCTTTTAAACATTAAGCTCGCTACTAACCAAACTCTCTTTTCCATTTTACCTCATCACACCCACACTCATTTCTTTTAGACTCCTCACACTCAATCTCTATGGATTAACTTCTTGGGTAGAAATCACTGGTTAACGTGATTTCATAGAAGTTTCAATTAATTCCTAGCACAAAGAACCCATATTTCCTATAAAAGTATAATGTTGCTCTAATGATTTAACTTTATCAGTAAAAGCTCATATACAAATGTCAGATGAATGTATGCTCAGAATATAATCATGAAGATATGAGCATTTTAAAACATGGAAATATTTTCAAACAAGTATATTGAATGAATGAATATAAATGCAAAAGACTTGTTTGAAAATCTGACATTGTATGAAAATGATCAGAAATGATATAACAATCAATGCTTATGGTCAAGAATAATGGATATGTGTCTATACGAAACAAAAAATATAGACATTCTTGAAATGAACGCTTCGAAATGAAATAACGCTCAAAATTCTTTGAAGTACAAGCGGGGTGTCTTACCATCGAAAAAATTGGTTACAATATGAGACATGGTAAGATCATTTTGAACAAAGTCAAACCGATGTGTGTGAATACTTGAAAGTATATAGAAAAGACAATACACAAGTATTAATCTTTGGATAACACACGGTTTGTTTTTCAATGAAGCACAAAAATAAAATGAAAACATTTAAAATCACACTTCCAAATTATCAAATCTGTTTAAGAATCGGGAAGTGGTTTGAACATTTCAGAACATGTTTTCAATATCTGAAAGTTGTCCTTCTTTCAGATACATTTGAGATTAAGATAAGAAATTTACCTTCTCGCTCAATCTTAATTCTCATAAAGTCACGCTGTAAGTCATAAAGATATGATCGTGTCATCCTCTCTCATCCTGCATAAGTCTCAAAGTCTAGTCAAAATTTATTCACAAAATTTATTCGAAAACAAAAATAAAAATAAAAGACGTAAAGCAATAAAACGATTAAAGTACGAGTTCTGATTTAAAATAATCAGAAATCATAGTCTTACTCCTTTTGACTTGGCTTATATGCTCCCCCTAAAATCATGCATCACAAAAAAAAAAAAATCATTTAAGTAAAATGCAGAAATTAGTTATGCTCCCCCTCAAATGAATGTAGATCATCTAAAATCTTCTCTTACTCCCCCTGAGATCATGAGCAAACATGTTAAAGTGCAGATATCCTTCAGAAATAAAAATAAAGAAAAATGATGAAAAATAACAATTCGTAACTTTAGTAGGTAACAACCGATTACGTCTTAAGATTTAACATACCAAGCTTAGAGACAAGAAAATTAAATCTCTTTTCATCTAAGGGTTTGGTAAATAAATCTGCAAGTTGATAATCTGTTTTTACAAAATAAAGTTCGATTGTTCCTTTTTCTACATTATATTTTATAAAGTGATACCTGACGTCAATGTGTTTGGTTTTCGTATGCTGGACAGGAATAACAGATATCGTGATTGCACTCTTCGAGTCACAATAAATTGGAATTTTATCAAACTTGAATCCATAGTCTCGCAGCTGTGTTCGCATCCACAAGACTTGAGAGCAGCAACTGGCAGCAGCTACATACTCTGCTTCAGCAGTCGATGTGGAAACGCATAATTGTTTCTTTGATGCCCAGCTAACGAGCTTGTCTCCAAGAAATTGAACATGACCAGAAGTACTCTTTCTGTCCAACATGCAACCTGCATGATCTGCATCTGAGTAGGCAGTCAGTTGAAACCCATTATCCTTAGGATACCACAGACCAAGGTCTGCAGTTCCCTTCAGATATCTAAAAATCCGTTTGACAGCAGCCAAATGGGATTATTTAGGAGCAGCCTGATATCTAGAACATAAACATGTTGAAAACATAATATATGGCCTACTTGAAATAAGATACATTAACGATCCTATCATACCTCTATAAGTCCTAACATCAACACTTTTACCCAAAGGATCAGTGTTAATCTTAGTACCTGGTGCCATCGGGGTTCCAATTGGTTTACAATTTTCCATTTTGTACTTCCGAAGAATGTCCAAAATGTACTTAGATTGGTTAATGAAAATCCCCGTAGAAAACTTCTTAACTTGTAATCCGAGAAAGAAATTCATCTCTCCCATCATACTCATTTGAAAACGTGACACCATGAGGTTAGAAAAGTTTTTGCAAATATTTTGGATTTGTAGAACCAAATATTATATCATCAACATAAATCTGAATAAGAATAATATCAGCTTTTTCCTTTTTGATAAATAAAGTGGTATCAACCTTACCTTTAGAAAAATCGGACTTGACCAAGAATTTAGATAAAACGTCATACCATGCTCGAAGGGCTTGTTTTAAACCATACAGGGCTTTGTCCAATATGTAGACATGATCTGGCTTATCTGGATTGACGAACCCTTCTGGTTGAGACACGTACACTTCCTCTTTAAGAATGCCATTCAGAAATGCTGTTTTCACATCCATCTGAAAGACTGTGAAATTCTTATGAGCTGCATAAGCTAGAAACATGTGGATTGCTTCTATACGCGCTACTGGAGCATACGTCTCATCGTAGTCTATGCCTTCCTCTTTCCGGTAACCTTTGGCAACAAGTTTAGCTTTGTTCCTTATGACGATACCATCTTCATCCTTTTTATTCTTGAATACCCATTTAGTTCCTATCCCTGTTTTACCTTCTGGTTTTGGAACTAATCTCCAAACCTTTAGGTCTTCAAACTGATTGATTTCTTCTTGCATAGCAGATACCCAGTCCGAATCAGCAAGAGCCTCTGATACTCGCGTTGGCTCAATCTTACTGAGAAATGAGTCATGCATACATTGATTAAGAGTCGTTGACCTCGTTTGTACAGGCTTGTCAAAATCTCCAATTACTTGATGTAATGGATGATCTTTGGTCCAGCGATGCTCATGAGGGAGTGGAGTAGATACTGATTGAACATGATCATCATCTAGAAATCCACTATCAGAATCTTCAGTTTGAATAACAGGAGGGGGGTTTGCAGTTGAAGTTTCAGGTGCAGAAGCATCAGTTGGAACAGCAGAATCTGGCTGTTGAGTAGACAATGTATGACACCCAACTGAAACAGTTACTTCTGGGTCAGCAGTTTCTTGTATATCTTCAACTGTAGGAGTAATTGTAGG
Source organism: Arctium minus (assembly GCA_954870635.1). NCBI lineage: Eukaryota > Viridiplantae > Streptophyta > Magnoliopsida > Asterales > Asteraceae > Arctium > Arctium minus. The sequence continues at coordinate 14,308,787 of OX941097.1, read as the reverse complement.
AATGTGAGCTTCTGACTAAACAGGGGATTCTTGTTCAGTTATGACATCTGAAGTGACTGGATAATTGCAACTTGTATCTTCAAACCTGTCAGTCACAACAAATTTAGGTATATTAGATCCTAGAAACTCATCATAAAAGAATTCAAATAACAAATCTAAATCAGTTAAATGTGAAATAGATGTAGAAGCATTATTCGAATTATTGGCTGTAAAAGCAGGTTCTGGACTGATCTGCCCAGAAGCTAATACTCCAGTGATCACGGGTTCTGAACTGAGTTGTTCAGAAGCCATATCTTCATCGAATGTTACATTCACGCTCTCGACAACTGTCTTTAACTTCTTCAGATAAACACGATATGCTGCCGATGTTGAAGAATAACCAATGAAGATACCCTCGTCCGCCTTAGCACTGAATTTATTCAGACTCTCTCTGTCATTAAGCACAAAACATTTACACCCAAATATGTGAAAATACTTGATTGTTGGTGTTCTGTTGTTGATCAGCTCATATGGAGTCTTTTGAAAACGGCGGTATATCATGGACCGATTTTGAGTATGGCATGCAGTCGACACAGCTTCTGCCCACAAGAATAGAGGTAAGTCCGATTGGCTAAGCATAGTCCGAGCGGCCTCGACTAGCGTCCGATTTCGCCTTTCGACTACTCCATTTTGTTCAGGCGTACGAGCAGCAGAATACTGATGTGAAATCCCGACTGATTCGAGATATTCATCAACAATCTTGTTCTTGAATTCTGTGCCGTTGTCAGTTCGAAGAAACTTGACTTGTCACTGCATTTTTACCTGGGTCATCTTTAAGAAAGTAATGAGAACTTCGGGCGTCTCATCTTTTGATTGAAGAAATTTGACCCATGTGTATCTTGAATAATCGTCCACAATAACCAACACGTATTTCTTTCCACCCAAGCTTTGTGTTCTCATCGGACCACACAAATCCATATGTAACAATTATAGTGGAGAACTAGTGCTTGGTTCAGGCTTCGGTTTATGCGGAGCTCTCTTCATCTTACCCTTCTCACATGCAGCACATAAGTGTTCTTTCTCGTATTTCAGCTCAGGAAGTCCTTTTACCAATTTCCGACTAACCAGCTTGTTGATATAACGAAAGTTCAAGTGAGATAAACGTCTGTGCAGAGCCAACTTTGCTGCAATGAAGCCTTTGTCATCAAGCAAAATTGATTGTCATTTTGTACCTTTGAAAGATTGATGGTATAGAGGTTCGTCTTTCGATTTCCGACTAAGAGTTCATTGCCATCTTCCGTACGAACCGAACATCTCTTAGCTTTGAAGTTGACCTCTAACCCTTTATCACAGAATTGACCAATGCTGAATAAGTTGTGCCCTAAGCCTTCGACATAACTCACCTTACTTATCGTTATGTTGTCTTGAATAATGTCACCATATCCTAAGATAGGTGAAAGCTGATCGTTTCCAAATCTGACATTTCTACTGAATTTCTCTGTATAGTTAGACAATAAAGCTTTTTGCCCAGTCATATGCTTGGAACATCCACTGTCCAAGTACCACATATGCCGGGTCTGCAAGAGAAATCAGTAAACAATAGATTTAGGTACCCATTTAAAAACGGCCCTAACAGATTAACACAAGATTTTGGTATCCACTTGAAAATGGACCCTTTGTTCTTTTGAAAACCTTTAAAAATATTTGATCTTGAAGAATACACATGATAAGATCCGAACCAATCAGAAGAATTATGAAAGTAAGCAAAATCATTTCTCCGATAATGATAAGATGTAGTAGAAATAGGAGATAATTGAATCAATTGCTTTATTGAATATCGCTTGTAAGAAGTTACAAGGTTTTGTTTATGTGAAGCAAGTTGATCAATTACATCATTATCACTACTAACTGATCTAGTACAAGAATTATCAGAAACTGATTCAGCTATCTCATCATCCTTCCTTTTTGGTCGCCATTCAGTTTGAGCTTTCGACCTTTTCTTGCTTACATCTGAAACAAATGATTTAGATTTATTAGGAAAAGCATATTTCTAAGACTGAGTTTTCTTTTGTGTACCAGTGTGTTTCTGTTTCTGTAATCGCTGTTTCTTATGTTTCTTACCTTGAGCATAGTAATCAGCAGTTACAGAAATCGATTCACCAACTTTAGTTGATGATTTAGCAGTTTTAAGAACACTTGGTAACACCTTTTCATTTATAAGACAAGTAGAATGATCAGGAAGAGAAGCATTGAAGCCAAACATATCAATTTCTTCTATGCACCAACCATCAGAGTTTAAAAAATCATTTGCAGACTCAAATAAGTCATCAAAGTTATCAGTTGAAGTTTGAGGTGCCTTTGAAACTGTATAACACTTTGTAGATTTAAATTGTAAAACAGTGTTCTTTAAAACTGTAGAAAACACACTTTGTTCAATATCTACCAAAAGTTTTTCATCAGATAAAACATTTTCCAACTCAACTATTTTGCTTTCAAGAATGAGTGGAGGAACATAAACCTTTGCAATTGCAGGTTTTGCCTTCATCTCAGAAACAGAATAACTAGCAAAATAATCATTTGAAAGAACTTTTGGTGTTTCTAAAAGATAACTATCATTTAACTTTGCATAGTTAAATGGTAGTTGCATTTTTTTTACATTCTTTCTATTTTCAGTTTCTTTGACCTCAACTTCTTCCGGTAATTTGGTAACAAATTTGGGTTTTAAATGAGTATGTTTACCAGCACATGCAAGAAAATCAAAATTATATAATGCTGGTTGTTTTCTGATGGCTTTCTTTAAGTAATGGGGGTTTTTAAAACCAAGTCCCCATTTTTCCTGAACATCAGCCTCTTCATCAGGTGCATTAAGAAAAATGGTTTGATCTGTTTGGCCTCTTGCGTAAAGTTTGGCTTCCAGACCATTTACCTTCTTATTCAAAAGCTTGTTTTCAACCTGCAGTTTATGAACAATTAGTGCAGATTCTTTCTTCTCAAACTCATATTTAGAAACTTTAACTTCAAAATCAGAAATCTTCTTTTCAAAACAATCTACTTGAGATTTAGAATCAGAAACAGACTTGCGTAAAGAATCAATCAGATATTTGTTCCCAATAACCGACTTATTAAGTTCAAATATCTTATTGTTTCTTTTAGCAACTCTGTCTTTTTCTTTCTTCAGTTTTAATTGAAGATTATTAAGCTCAACCATCATAGCTTCCATTTTGGTTACAAAATCTTTTTCAGTTAAGTTTAATACCTCATCATCTGTCTCGTCATCTGACTCATCATACTTCACTTCTTTTCCCATGAGACAGAGATGAGCAGTTTCTTCCTTCTCTTCCTCTTCACCTTCTGAATGATCCAGCAAAAATTCGTCTTCAGCCATTAAAGCGATGCCTGCTTCTTGTTGTTTGGCTAATAACAACTTGTTCTGAAAATATTGAGAATTGCGAACTTTTGGCTTTCTACAATCTTTTGCAAAATGACCAATCTTGCCACAGTTGTAGCATTTGACTGAATCACTTGCTGGCTTTTCTACAACAGTGTAGTCATTCACATACTTCTTCCTGTCATCAGGTTTCTTCTCAACATATCCGTTCTCTTCATATCTCCTTCCTTCCACCCTTTCTCGGTGTTCATGATTCTTGGAACTTGATGAAGAGTACCTCTGTGAGTTAGATCCCGGCTTCTTGTAAAACTTTTTCTGGAATGCACGGGTCAATAACAACATAGCCTGTTTGAGGCTTTCTCCATCATCATCATCTGATTCAGATTCAGATTCAGACTCAGAACTGGTAATCACTTTCTTCTTTTTCTTCTTCTCTTTCTTTTCTTTCTTTTTCTCCCCAGCTACCAATGCAATCGGATCAGGAACCTTTTCAGACTTCTTTTTCTCAGCTCTTTTCTCTTCCACTTCTTCTTCATTCTGCCTCAAAGTCTCATATACCTCATGTAATGGTATGTCATTCAGATCCTTCATCTGCTTCATCCTACGTGTATGCTTCTTCCATTCAGGTTGTAGGATGCTCAGGAATTTGACATTGTTTTCAAGTTGCTTCTTTTTCACCTTATTCTTGGACAACTCATTCAGAAGCAAGACAAACCGTTCATAAGTATCTTCTAAGCTTTCATTTTCTTTGGCTTTGAATTCATCATAACTGTTGATGCAATTAGCCACTTTCATCTGATTCCCGACCTTGGATCCCATCATCATCTTTTGCAACTGATCCCACATCTTCTTAGCATTTCCCTTGTAGCTGTCTATTTTGATGTAGATGACATTCGGGATACTTTGAAGAAGTAAAGATCTTGCTTGTTTATCTGCTTTGTATCGACTTTTCTGTTCTTCAGAATACTGAGAGATATCCACTGCCACTGTTTTCATCTTTTGATCTTTTTCCTCAGTACCATCTTCACTATCAGACGAATCATCATCTGGTATTTGAACCATGATTGGTGCCATAGGACCTTCTTTGATTGACAGCATAATATTCTCTTCATTTGCATGTCTGTCTATAAAATCAAGGAATCTGTCTTTCCACTGTTCATACTCTCCTTTGAACAGTACAGGTGGCTTGACATCAGTGCCAATTGAAAGAGCATCTTTGGAAGTCATCTTGTTTAAACCTGTTTGAGAAATATATGCAATAAGAAACTAAAAACTGATCGTTAGTCCAAATGAAACAATCAAGAAAATACAGAAAACTTGAAATATAAAATCAGAAATTTTGAACACAACCAGAAATATGTCCCCCTTCGCAGACTTAGCACGGGGGTCCTCCACACTTTGCGCTTCAAGAGGCAAACGCAAACCTTTACTTTGCGTTTCAAGTGACAAACGCAAACCACCACTTTGCGGTTCAAGAGGGAAACACAAACCACTACTTTGCGGTTCAAGAGGGAAACGCAAACCACTACTTTGCGTTTCTCGTTACAAACGCAAGATACACTTCGCGTCTCTAGTTGCAAGCGCAAACCACACTTTGTCTTTGAGCCCAAATACTTCTACTTTGCGTTTTTTCACTTTGCGTTTGTTTAAAAACGCAACTCTTACTTCTCGATTCTTGATTGAAACGCAAACCTGTACTTCTCGATTCTCAAATGAAACGCAAACTTGAACTTCTCAAATCTCAATGAAGGAAACGCAAACTTTTATGAACACATGCAAACCTTGATGAACACCCGCAATCCTCTAAAATCGAACAAAATCGCACCAAAAACTCATTTAGACCTAGAAATTCAACACTATACTTCGACAATTCACTCGTCTAACTAATTCGAACACAAAACTAACACAAAAAATCGATCAAATAAGCAAACGATACAAATTTGATACACATACAGTGTCAAGAACTCGTGAACAGAAAAAACCACAAAAATTCGAAAATTTGAATTGATTACAGTGCAATTGACAAATCTTTCTATACAAACTCGATCGATAGCACTTAGTAAACAAAACCTAATCGATTTCAGCACCTAATTTGCACTAAAACTCGAAATTCGATTCTCGCTCAAGAACACAGATACGAACTTTTTGAATTTCTTGATTTTCGATTTGGATCTGCTCTGATACCAATTGATATTCCCAGATTCTAGTTTATATTCAAGATTAATCAAACAAAACAAGAAATCACAAACAATTACCTGTTTGATTTCAATTCAATTCAATTCCAATATTACACTTTCTCTCTCTACAATCTCTCTCTAACGAACTCTCTTTTTCTCTGATATCTCTCTCTCTAAAATACAACTGAATATCATTTCTGTTTGTTGCTTACTTACAAAATACAAAGAATACAAGACTATTTATATCAACAACTAATACAAGGAAAAACAAATACAAAATACATTGACTTTTATTACAAAAGACTTTGACTTTGATGAGATTTGACTTTCTCAGCTTTGACTTCTTGTACTTTGACCTTCAGTCTTCTTGATCTTGTATCCAACATATTTATGCTCTAACAGTTATTATGTGTATAACTGTTTAATTGATCATGTTATTATTGTTGAACTCACAAGGCTCGTTTGGCCCAACACTTGATTGCCTTGATGTGTATCTCAGGTTCTAACGGCCCGCCCGCCAAGGAGGTTTAGTTGACCTTAGATGCGAGCTTGGGAACATTTTGGGACGCCAACTATAGAAGACACCTTTTGGAGTTTGGATAACAACTTGAGTTAATCTTGTTCCTAGTTAGGATTTAGATTAAAGGGTTGTTTTCCCTCATTGTTATTTATTACAAACTTGTAATCTTAACAGGCGTATATTGGTTCCCTTTTTGGGATGAGCTCGTGCTACGGTATATTTTTATATACCAAATTTCTCGTTCCGGAAATTATTGTTTGTCCCAATTTTTGGGGTGTTACAGTTCTTGAACCCAAACATAAATGAACACCACATAGCAATTAAGATATATATTATGTACAGGTGAGATGATAACAATAAAGAACATAATATGATGTTTATCTAGTTTGACAAGGTTTAAGAACTCACAATCTATGTTTTCACCCAAAATCTAGAAAATGACGAACCCTATAAATGAAGGTAGATATGAGTTGGTGGTTGAAATGCTTGAGAATCTTCAAAGGGAGCTTCCAACGAGGACTTGATGTTCAATAAATGCCCCCAACAACAATCACCCAAGTAATAAATGAGGAGAGAGCCTCTAGGGTTTCAAAATCACCCCAAATGCTTAAAATTTGGACTAAAAACGGGTGAGATATGATAAATGAAGTAAAATCGGTCAAAGGTGGGTTTTTATACCCTCAACCCCCGACGGCGATAATGCCCGACGACTATGCTCAAGGGCACTGTCGCGAGCTTCCCCACACTGTCAACACCATCCGGGCGAGATTTTTTTTTTGTACGGCAACTTGGGCTATGCCCACACACACACGCACCCGCGGATGACAGGACGACTATGCCCAAGGGCACTATCGCTGTCACAATCGTCGGGGATGTACCGCGGCCCCCAAACACACAGCGACATTGACCAACGACTATGACATCTGTCATAGTCGCGTGGCACAATCGCGCCACAATCTGAAAACCCGAAAACTTCCCGAAATTGGTTCCGTGACTTGAGTCCAACATCTAAGGTTTCGAAGTATGGATTAATGGTTCCAATGCTCAATCAAAATATAAAAGATATAGGGTCTCGAGAGTTATGTGTGTATATATATATATATATAACTTACTAAGATTTTCCGGGTGTTATAGCTTTTGTATACACGTAAACATGCATAAATATTCATGATGAATATTATTGTGAAAATATATATTAATAATGAATATCATACTAATGTATACAGATGTATAAACGTGAACGTACATAAATATTCATATTGAATATTACATAGACACATTATTTAATGTAAAAAAAAACTATATTGATATAAATGTCAAGTCGAATAGAATAAATTTTTTGCTTTTTAGTTAAATTATTTATTACTTTAAAGTCATTTAGATTAAAAACTACGAGGGTTGATGTTTTTTAGTTACAAAAAGAACAATTCAAATAAGGAGTTTGAGGACATGTGAGTTTATATGAAACTCCATTTTCATTTTGACCTATTTACTTTAATTGACTACTAACAATTCTTCTAATATTCATTTATTGATTAAAAATATCAATGGTGATAAGTGGTTTCTCAGTTCTCAACAAATGTGAGGTTTTTAATGAAAGCCACCTATATATAGAGGTGAGTTCATATGAAAATGGTATCTATTTAAGAAAATCATATATGATTCACGTGACTTTGCCCGCGATCAAAGTCGTCCGTATAATATCGAATCATACATGATTTTGCACATGGTTTGTTGTTTTCTTAAATAGTTAGCGTTTTCGTTGGAACATTTCTTTTCTCTCCCCCCACTCTCTCTCGATATATATATATATATATATATATATATATATATATATATATATATATATATATATATATATATATATATATATATATATATATATAATAGTAATGGGTTATGCTATTTATAAAGCAAAACCGCTTCTTATTTATTGGCGGTTGAAGCAATGGGTTATGCTATTTATAAAGCGTTTATCTGGTATGCGTTTACCAAGTCATTTATCTTATCGTATAAACATGACAAATGTCAAGAATCTTATTTGGTAAGAGCAATTATAAAGATGAATAGTCTTATTCGGTAAATTAGGGTGACAACTTTTACCCAATAAATATTTATCGAATAAATTATTAAATACGATACCATTTTAATAAAGTACAATATTATCCAATAAAATAAATTAAAATATTAACTCTTCTCTGGTAAGCATTTAGGTAAACACCTCTTAACAAAGTTGTTGTTAGTTTTATATATAACAAAAGTTTAGGGGTTGTTTGATTTTTTATTCATTAAGTTCTGAATCTATTAAGTTGTCATTAAACATTAATCTGTATGGATAAATTAAGATAAGTTGTTGTTTGATTTTTGTTCTGAATGAATAGTTTGAACAACAAAAAGTATCATTTTAACCTTATGTCTACATAAATGTTGAATTAAAATAAACAGTTTGATAAATATTTAAAATGAAAAAAAATTATAATAATGTGAATTATTTAAAACTAACAAAATTAATATGAATTCAACGAGTTCATATGAGCATCTCCAACAGCTCCCCCAAAATTTCTCCAAAATGGAGAACCAAAAGTCAAAATCTCCAAAAAAAATTACATTAATCTTTAACAGATTCTTCATTTTGGAGAATCAAACATTAATGATAATATTAAAATATTACATTGATATATTAAAATATTATTTCTCTCTCCTAAATATCTACTTTCTAAGTTTTCTATTGGTGCTCTTAACTAGTAATCATTTTTGGGGTTATCTCCATATTTGGAGAATAACTCCTTCTCTCTCCTACTTTCTCTATTTTGGGGATAGTTATGGAGAAGCTGTTGGAGCAAAAATATAGTTTAAAATCTCCATTTTCTCTATTTTCTTCATTTTGGAGAAGTTGTTGGAGATGCTCTAATACAATATTTAGGCATTGTTTGGCAAACTAGCTTATAAGCTAGCTGATAAACTAGCTTTTCAAAACGCTACTATGAGTAGCTTTTCAATAAGCTAGCTTATGGTCATCCAAACATGTACCAGGAAAAAAAGCTAGCTTATAAGCTAGTTTTTTTTTTCCAAACATAGCCTTAATAACTTAAAATATATTTTAAAGCAATCAAGTATTATTGTTTGATTACAATTTTTTTCATTTATACATGTTGGTAAATTATTTATTTTTTAATGAGTCGTGTAATTATAATTTGTAGGATAAGCGTAATTTTGGAAAAATTCTAACTTAATATATTAAGATAGGCAAAGGTGTCGGTGATAGTGAACGGGTCTCCAACTAACGAATTTCATATGGAGAGAGGCTTAAGGCAAGGGGACCCCCTTGCCCCCTTTTTATTTTTGATAGCGGCCGAACGCTTGCATAATATAATGGAGGTAGCCGTGGAAAAGGGATTATTTGAAGGCATCAAAGTGGGGAGAGACGGAGTCATTATATCCCATCTGCAATATGTCGATGACGTTATCTTCTTCGGGGAATGGAATATTTCAAACTTAAAGAATCTCATGAGAATTCTAAAGTGCTTTCATGCGGTGTCGGGGTTAAAATTGAATATAAGCAAAAGTAAACTTTATGGAGTTGGAGTTCCGGAAGATGAGATTCAAGCATGGGCAAGAGGCTTAGGTTGCGTTTGGGATAACTTGCCATTCATTTACCTAGGTCTTCCGGTGGGTGCACCGATGCGGAAAACCAATCAATGGTTCCCGATGGTTGAAAAAATGAAGAAGAAATTAGCAACGTGGAAATCGAATTTGTTATCGTTTGGTGGTAGATGAACTTTGGTGAGGTCGGTTCTTGGTAGTGTGTCCCTATACTATTTCTCGTTGTTCCGTACCCCGGTAAGTGTGTTGAAAGAGCTAGAGAGTGTTAGGTCTAAATTCTTTTGGGGAAGGGCGGGGGAGGGCAGTGAGAGGAAGGAGCGGGGGTGAGTTAAATGGGAGAGTGTAGTGAGAACATTTGATAGGGGTGGGTTGGATATCGGGCAACTCAAAGACATGAATGTGGGACTCCTTGGGAAATGGTGGTGGCGATTTCACAATGAGAACGAGGGTATTTGGGATAAAGTAATCAAAAGCATTTATGGTTGGGACGGGGGCCTTGGTGAAGGTGTGCAAAGGGGGAATTCGACTTGGGTCAATATCATAAAGGCAGGATTGGAAATCGATAAAGAGGGTATCTCCTTTTCGGGATCGTTTGGGAAGCGACTAGGAAATGGTACGGGAATTAGATTTTGGGATGATAGATGGGTTTCAAGTAGAAGTCTTAAAGAAAGGTTTAAGAGACTCTATTTGCTTGAGACAAACAAAGCGGTGACGGTAGTGTCTAGAGGTGCGAGGAGTGGAGAAGTATGGAGTTGGAATTGGGGGTGGAGAAGGGAACCGCGGGGGAGAGAGATTGGAGAATGGGACGACCTAAAAGAGTTAATCGCGGACTCTACACCAAAGGAAGATAATACGGATAGAGCGATATGGTGGCTGGATGAACAACGGGGATATTCGGTCAGCAAAGTGCGAGCATTGATGGAGGAAAAAAGAGCAACGGAGATAGGAAATGCAACGGCAACCATGTGGATTAAAGCAATTCCAAAGAAAATTTGCATCTTTGTATGGAGAGCGAAGATGGGTATGATCCCGGTGAGATCGGTTCTGGAAAAGTTGGGAATCGACTTAGACTTTACCCTTTGCCCGCGGTGTGGCCAGGAGATAGAGACGGTGGATCATGCACTAGTCGGGTGCGACGCGGTTAAGACGGTATGGAAGATGGCAGGAAGATGGTGGAACATTAATACGGAGGCAGTAAGTTCCGTTAATGATATTCTTGGACTCGGAGAGCAATCGGGAACTAATGGGACAGGAATGAAGAAATGGACAACGGTGACTTGGGGGTTCCTTTACCTTATTTGGACAGATCGAAACAAGTTGGTATTCGAAAGAGGTAACGGTTCAATAGCAAATAGGTTTTTTGATTATCAATTAAAAACTTTTGAATGGGTCACTAAGAAGGATAAAGAGCTCGCCACAGATTGGGCGACATGGCTCTCGTACCCGCGTGGTGGGTGGGTGACGTTTGGGGTGGAAAGGGGGAATTCGATTTGGGTTTGTGGCACAGTTTGGAACAGGCTCAAGCTGAAGTCAAATGGGACAGAGGAAGTCGACGGCTCTGTGGGTCGAGAAAATGATGCTATTAATTTTTCTTTGTGAAGTAGTTGTTGTCAAAATCTGGGTGTTGGATATTGGGGCTTTAGATGCTATTAAGTGTACAGGTGGCAGCCCGATTGAACGGAGAAGGCGTCAAGCGATGAAAGGGGGACGTGGTCTGTATCTGTGGTATGGCTAGAGTTGGTGGGGAAGATTTGGTGTCGTGATATTGAAGTTAATGCAATGACCTGCTGTGTGGAAGATTACAGAGTGAAATTCGTGAAGATGGTTCTAGCCTTGGAGTTGTTGACAAGCTACAGATGCATTTCGGGCACAATTTGGATAATACAGGTCGCTTTCGTTTGTTTCGAGTTATTGTTTGGTTCAGTTGCTTCTTTTGGGTGGTTAGTTCGTAGTCGGTGAGGTGGGTCGTCGTGATTAGCAGTTCTAAGAAAAAATTCGAGGGACGCTGCAATTTTTTATCGTGTTTATGGCGATGTTCGATCGTGGGAGGATGCTCACTTTAAAGCGCGTTGACCTTATGGGGCTGGTCCGAGTGCAAATAATGCTACAAATCGAGTACCATGCTCGAAAAAAGGAAAAAGAAAAAAAATCAGTGGTGTGGCTGTTGATCGGTGGCTGTCTGAACACTTCGACGGTTCTGTGGAGGGCTTTCGGTGCAATTTCGGGCTTGCTGCAGGGGATAGGAGTTTGGTAGGATTTGCTCGGGGACTGTTTTAGCTCTGCTTGGTTATGTTCGGGGCTGCAGTTCGGCGGTTATCCTTCTGCAAATCTCGGCCTTGACAGCACACTTTGGGAGCTGCAGACCTCGTGAGCATCCTTCAGCAATCCTTGGAGGCTGGGTTTTGTGACTGTGCACATGCTAGCGTGGATCTAAAAAGCTTTGGTTTGACTCTTTCGTGATCTTGAGCTTGCGGTGGTTTTATCCTTGCAAACTCCGTCTGTTCTTGGTCCCGTTTGTTAGCCGTGTATCGTTGGTTGTTTTTCTTTAGTGCTGTCGTGTATCTCGTTGTTTCGCTGTTTCGTTTGTTGGTAAACCTTGCGAAGGGTGTTTTGTAATATGTTTTGTTGGTTTGTTTAATAAAGGTTAATGCCGTTCAAAATACATATATATATTAAGATAGGATGAGCGAATTTAATATGTTAAATCAATTTGTTAGTATTAAGTTAAAATCAAACATCTTAACATAACTTAACCAATTAAGCTAACCATCCATTAAACTATTAAGTAGAAAACAAACACCGTCAGTTTACACACTTATAAATGGTGAGAGTCGGCGGACAAGTGAAAAAAAGGAAGCGCGTGGAAGGAACGTGAAAGGTGTCAGATTGGGATCGAATCGCCACATAAGCAAAAAAGGTAGCCCAGCAGGTTTAATCTCCTGGTTTTCGGGAAGTCGTGTTCAGCTTTTTATGTGAATGTGAGTCAGCACCCAACACAAAAACCAGTGTCTGGTTTCTGGTTTTGTAGAAAAAAGAAAAAAAAACTAGGAGCTGTCCTGTGGGCAAATACCATGGGCCATACCACATTGGAATATCGCCACCTTATCCCATAAACCAGGAGACTCTTATCAAAATTCACCCACCATTTTTTCTTTTTCTAAATAATAACGAGTTTTTTTTATTATTTAATTTTAACGACTTTGGATTCAAGTTTAGAGAAAATGATATTTGTACTACAGTACATTAGAGAACCTCCAATAGCATTGTTAATTTGTTTGTTATAATAGAGAATCAAAAATGAAAATATCTAAAAATTATTAGATTCAACTCCAACAGATTTGTTATTTTAGAAATTTTAAAACAATTTATATTATTATAATATTCTCTAATTTATCATCCCAATACACTTTTTTTTAAAAACTTAATATAAAATGATAAAAATTGAATCTTATTGATGAGATTTAATAAAATAATCATTTATTTCTACAACCATCAAGTTTTAGAGAATTTCTCTAAACTTAGAAAAATTTCAAGTTTTCTCTATTTCAACAAACAAAATAGCAAAGTTGTTGGAGAAGTTTAGATAACAAAAAGCCAATTTTTTCTATTTTAGCAAAACTATTGGAAATGTTCTTACAACTCAAATGGTTAAGAGCATCTCCAACAGTTTCTCTAATTTTTTTTCAAAATAAAGAATCAAAAGTTAAAATCTCTAAAAAAATTTACATCAATCTCCAACAGCTTCTCAGATCATCTCCAACAACTTCTCCAAATTGGAGAAAATGGGGATTTTAGACATTTTTTTGCTCTAACAGATTCTCCAACATTTCTCCAAAATGGAGAAAATATGAGAGAGAATGTAAATTTCTCCAAATTTGGAGATATTTTCAAAAATGATTACCATGAGAGAGAAATGGTTTTTTATTGTATCCCACCAAAGAGAAACCTTGAAATAAAATATTTAGAAGAGAGAAATAATATTTTATTAAATATGTGGAATATTTTAGTAATATAATTAATGATTTAATCTCCAAAATGGGAAAGCTGTTGGAGATGGATGTAATTTTTTTTTGAAGATTTTGACTTTTGAACCTCCATTTTAGAGAAATTTTGGGGAATCTGTTGGAGATGCTCTCAATTTTAGAGCTAAATCATTGATTATAATATTAAAATATTTTATATATTTAATAAAATATTATTTCTCTCACCTAAACATTTCATTTCAAATTTTCTCATTGGTGGGATATAATAAAAAATAGTTTCTTTCATTTGGTAATCATTTTTGGGGTTATCTCCATATTTAAATAAAAACTCATTTTCTCTCCTACTTTCTCCGTTTTAGGGATAGTTTTTGGGAAACTGTTGAAGCAAAAGTATAGCTCAAAATCCCCATATTCTCTATTTTCGATAAGTCGTTGAGATGTTCTAATAATGAGAAGAGTTTCGTCTAATTTACATGGATATCAATTAATTTTAGAGTAAACTCTAATTTTGGTCCTTGAGGTTTAGTGAAAAATTTGAAAGTGGGACCTAAACTTTGATAAGTCTAAAAATAATCCTTGTGATTTGCATTTTACTTTGAAAATGGTTCTTAACTACTAACTCCGTTAATAATATCCGTCAAACTGAGGGGCATTTTAGTCTCTTTATCAATATCTTTAATTTTTCTTTTAGTCATTTTATTCTTTTTTATTAAAAATTAATGTACAAATGTATAAAGATTGAGTACAAGTTTGATTAGAAAAATAAGAAAAAACAAAAACAAAAACAAAACAAAATCAAAAAAGAAAAAAGCATGACCCACCTTCCCATCCCTTCCACGTTAATTTACAGTACCCACCGGTGAAAAAAAAACCCATATATCCAAGCACACATAGATCAATCAAAGCCACAAATAGATCAATGGAAAGCATACACAGATCAATCGAAAAGTATCCCTCAAAAGAGATTCTTCAACTGGTGCCCTCTTCGATTTTTGAGCATAAGAACGAAACTTTGAATTTACATTTCTGGTCTCAATTTTTAGCACAGGGACGAAATTTGTTTTGGGTTTCGGTTTTAAGCCCGGTAGAGGAAAGACTGGTGGCTACTGAAGCAAGGGCAGGGTTAAGGGTTTTGGTTTTGAATTCCCTTTCTTTGTCCCCATCGATGGTAGCCAGAGAAGGCGTCCCTGTGATTTGTTCATCAAAATAGGGACGAGTTGTATGTTTTGCAAACTCTTTATTGTCGCTTGATTTGTTCAGAAAATGAGAATCATGGACTTGATTTATGGTCGACGTTGAGGATGAAGGATGTGGTAAGGGTGGAGAAGATCAGAAGAGCCAAGGGGGAAGATGACGTTGAGGATGAAGAATGTGGTGAGGTTGAAAATGAAAACCATGGACTTGATTTCCTTCCGACGTTCTTAGTGTCGTTGAGTGAGGAAAGGGGCGGTCGGAGCAGGGGCGGAGCCAGGATTTGGGTCTAGGGGGGAGCATATATATATATTGAGAAAGAAAAAAGGTTCAAGTGAGAACGCTAACTATTTAATAAACACGAGGACAACAAATCATATGCAAAATCATATATGATTCGGCAATAACGGCCAAAAAAAAAAAGTGGACGCGAGCGACTTTGGTAAAGTAATACGACTTGATAAGTGCTTACCCGGGTAAGCGTTTGGTAAACGACCCCTAAGCGTCTGGTAACCGCATAATCCTATCAAAACTACAAATATCCTAAAATCTAAAAGAGACTCTGGATTAGTCGGTGCGCGTAAGCTGGCCCGAAAACCCACGGTTACAAAAAAAAAAGAGGCTCTAGAAGCATGAGAAGTCAAAGGGAGCCAAATCTAATTTTGATGTTTAAATCATGAGTTTCTATCATTTTATATAAATAATTATTATTATATTTATAAAAAAATTAAAATTTTAGGGGGAGCCACTGCACCTCCTGGTGCCTTGGTGGCTCCACCCCTGGTCGGGAGGGGTACCCGGAGATTCTTCGCCGGAGCCGGAAATGGTGACCGGTTTTATAATATGTTATAATTTTTTTATTTCTAAAACAAAATTAGAAACATAAGTAAAAAGACAAAAATATCCTTACTTAACAGATAAATTTTAACGGGGTTAGTGATCAGAGACTATTTTTAAAGTAAAATACAAACCACAGAGATGATTTCTAGACTTATCAAAGTTCATGTCCAATTTTCAGACTTTTTATTAAACCTTAAGGACCAAAATTAGAGTTTACTCTTAATTTTATTTGGTTATGAAGTTATCATTCAAATACGTTCTTTGAAGTTAGCAGTCAATACAGTAGTCACTAGGAGAGTTCCAATCTTTTACATATGCGTGGTAGTAAATAAAATGAGATATAAAATTTCATACTATATACGTTTTAAAACAACGGAAATATTTTAAGTGACAAATTAACATATAAATATCATTTTTCGAAGGCGGAATCTAAAATCGTCTTTGTAAAATCTTAAAACATTATACTTGGTGTAAAATTATATATAGCATATATGGAATTTCAAATACAAACTCTTTAAATAGTATAAATTATACAAGCCAATTGACTGAGATATTTATGAAATGCAGGGCCGTTCCTGATATTTTAGAGGCCCTGTACGAAAAACTAAATATGCTTTTAATTTTTTATTATATTTATCTTATAATAAATCTATTGATAACTTATTTTTGAATTTAATCAAATTGTCCATCTTTTATTCTCTTTTGACACTAAATTTTAAATTTTATTGTTATTATGTTAGTGTTGATTAAAAATTTGTAATTGATTCTTTAACTTTTTATTAATGTTAGTGTTTTAACTTTCATAACTCGTCCAATAAAGGGTTTGTGAAGAGGTAGGAAATATGAAATAACATGGTATGTAAGTGGGGGAGGAGATATTAATAACAATTGTCTTTCTATAGAATTGATCAACCATTATCGATTTTCACAAAAACCCATATCAACAAGAACGTATCATCATTAAAAATCAATATATTAAAAATCAAAAGTGTGCCAAAAAACATACGGAAAAAACCGACAAATACTAAAAAATCTAAATCTATTAAATATTCGAAGAAAAATATAAGATATATCATTAAAAAAACTAAACAACTAACGTTATTCAGATCATCTCTATCAACTATTTTATATATATATATATTTTTTAAAATAGACAATCTAAATTTAATGTCTCTAAAAAAATTACATTCAACTCCGATAACTGTTTTATTTTTACAATTTTAACATTATTTATATTATTAAAATATTCTATAAATTTATTATCTTAAAACAATTTTTTAGAAAAACATTATACAAAATTAAAACTTAAGATATAAATTAAGAGGTTTAGATTTGAATTTTTGAAGGATAAATCGTATAGAAAACATTTTTAAAATAATCATATAATTAATTTAATTATCATAGTAAAAAGAATAATAATAAAAAAAGATATATTTAAGTTATTTTCAAAAAAAATAGAATTTAAAAGAAAATGTTAAACTGTTTATATACCGATTTAATATATAAGACAAAGCAATTTTCTTCTTTTTTGAAATGAAAACAAGATTAAATGATAATAAAAAATAATGGCAAAGCAAGGGATTCGAACCCTGCCCTTGTGGAAATAAAGCATGCCTAACACGCATACTCTTTTACCATTGTGCTAGATGCATTTTTGTTTAAAATTTTGCCTTAAATTGATTATATAGTGGTTTTTGTTATAAGTAAAAAATTAAAAAATATTCCGAGGCCCATCGACGATCAGAGGCCCTGTGCGGTAGAACCACTTGGCACACCCCAAGGAACGGCCCTGATGAAATGATGAGAGTTTATTTACTATTATCTAGATATATTCATAGAAGACGATCAAAGTTCATTCATTATGATTAACGCTTTAGATCAACAAACAATCGGGATATTTATGAATTTAGAAATTCATTAGACTAGATTGACGGTTAGGATCAATTTGTATGGTTTGACTAATTAGAAAGCTTGTATTTGAAACTCTCTCTATATGTGTGTGTGTACAAATAGAGAGAGAGAGGGGGGGAGTTCCATTAGGAACCCAACATTGATTTAGGTGCTGTTCGGTTCGTTTATAGTTAAGACCTGTATGGATATAGCTGTCTGTATGGATATAGTTGTCTGTATGTTAACAGATAAGTTGTTGTTCGGTTGTTGTGCTGAATAAACCATCTGAATGTCAGAAATGACCATTTTACCCTTTCGTTTTATATTAAACATTTGTTGACGAAATTTTACAAAACAACAAAATTTACAGCAAAATGTAGATTACACAATAAACAAACGAATAGTAAAACAATCATTTTACAACAAATTTATATAGATCAATCTTATTAACAACAAATAAAAAACCCTCAAAGAAAATACCAATGATACAAAAGGCAAAGTTGTTGGATAAAAAAAATATCAAATAAAAAAGTGAAGAACACCTGTTTCCTCCAACAAAAAACACAGGTCCTTCAACAAAGTTGGACCGTCTCCTTCAAAAAACACAGGTCCAATTGGTGAGTTGGACCGTCTCCTTCAACAAAACCAACCCTATCTATGGCGAATCTCACTGGAAGTTTCTGAAGGAGGAGCTGCAGGAAGGAAGGAGGAGCAGCAGCAGGAAGGAGAAGAACAAAAAAAACAGAGTAGGTCGAAGGAAGAAGTTTAACAAAAAAAACCCTTCTCGATCTCCTTCATCGCCTCTGTCTTCATCGGCGGTGGTTGCTCCGGCGGCGGCGGTGGTGGTTGCTCCGGCGGCGGCGTCGGTGGTGGTGGCTCCGGCGTATGTGGGTATTGAGCTTTTTCTAGAGAGGGTTTTCCATGTGAGGGTAGAGGGTTGAAGGAACGATGGTTTTCCAGAGAGGGTTTTCCAAGAGAGAGTTGTGGAAATGAGGGGTATGATGTGTCTTTTGGATGTCTGAATCCGGAGGACAAATGAATTCTAGCTGACCGATTCAGCCATGGGCTGACCGATTCAGCCAATACCGAACACTTGGATATGGTTGTGCGAATCAACCATATCCCCTATACAACTCATTAAGCCATAAACGAACAACCCCTTAGAGGCTTAGGAACCACCAACAATGCACCAAGGGTCTCTCTTTCGGTATATTTATCATGAATAACAAATTCATGATGAATATAGAAGCGTTATTGGTCTTGAATTACTCATTCATAATAAATATATTACAACATTCATGTTAAATAACACGTCCATGTTCATAATAAATTATGTCACGTGTTGTGTTGTGGATGGTTCTCGGGTTCCTAAACAATTTTAGGTTTTTAATGAAACTTACCCCCCCCCCCCACATGTATATACATATATATACATATATATACATATATATACATATATATATATATATATATATATAGGGTGCGTTTCTTTTGCAAACCAAACAATTTGTACAAACTATGCAAAGTTGCAAACCACTATATTAGTAAACAATAGATATATTTATGGATAATGATTATGACTCATTAATAATGGTTGTGATATATATGAAAAATGTTAAGTTTATTCATTAAAATCATGATTTTAAATTAGGAAATGTTAAGTTTATTCATTATAATCATGATTTTAAATTAGGAAACATAATAAAATCATATATTCATTAGACTTGATGAACGGCTAAGATTGGTTTGCATAGTTTGTACAAATTGCTTGGTTTGCAAAAGAAACGCACCCTATATATATATATATATATATATATATATATATATATGCATAATCATTTGCTAACCAATTAATTAGTCTAATGTTTCAAACTCATCTGAGTCAAATCAACGGTTCTAGTTAAATTGAAGTTTATGAAATGATGAAAAATGAAATGAATTAAATGATTTAAATCAAAGCAATATTGAGACAAATTTTGCTTTATTTTTGGAAGATAAATTCGGTTATTTTTAAAATTAATTTAAATTTATTTCTCTTAGATTCGGTTTTAACTCCATTTATCTTTTAAATTCGGTTGTTTTTTAGATTAAATTCCATTCTGTTCGTGTATTAACTTTGGTTATTCCAAACGTTTTACCAAAGTTCACAAGTGAAACCAGAAAATGAATGAAATAATTAGGGTAGTTTAAAGTTTTAAACAAAGTTTATAGGTGAAATAATGATTTTTGTTTAAGGTTTATAATGTTGTTTCGTGCATGAATCTTTGTATTTCCAAAAAATTTACCAAAGTTCATAGTAGAACCAGAATGTGAATGAAATAATTAAGGAAATTTAAACAAAGTGCATAGGCGAAACCAGAAAGTTCATAGGTGAAACAATATTTTTGTTTAAAATTTATAGATGAAACAATAATTTTTGTTTAAAGTTCATTTCGTTTTCTTTCAAGAGGGTAAGTGAATGAGATAATTAAGAATGTGATAATTAAGAGCACGAAATTCTCGATTTTTTGATGTAATTTATTTGATTAAAATATTAATAATTTTTAAGATAATTTATTTAAATCTTTAAAAGGTAAAAGCTTTTAATTAAAAAAGAAAAGAAAAAAGTCAAATAAGGTAGACATGAGATTGAAATTAATTTTTTTTACAACTAATCACCTTAATTAATAATTTTAATTAAAAACTCTATTTAATGTGAGTTGTTGGACCAATAGAGATGGAGACACGATATCACTCCTCATGTTCATAACGGAAATAGAGTTTGCAATTGAATTTTTTTTCTCTCCGTCTATGTATGTATATATATATATATATAGAGGAAGGAACAAACGAGAATGCTAACTATTTAAAAGAATAAGAAAATAATTTTAGGTCAATCATTTTATCAAATAATACCTTAAATAATTAATTCTAAAAATAAATAAATAAGGGTATAAAAGTAATTTAGTTATATAAAAGTTATTTTAGGTATTTATTTAAGATTCTACTTTTATCATATTTGTAAATTTAATATGATTTAATTTTTAATTAAATAAATTTTTTTATTTAATTCATTTAAAATAAGCATATTTAATTTTCATCTAAAGAATTCTTTTTTATTTAAAATAGTATTTAAAAAATTACATTTTTTATAAAAATCACATGTGATTCATAATGAATTATTTTTTTTTCATTTTTTTTTCCTAATCATATGTGATTTAAAATTTGAAAAACAATAATTCAAATTAAACATTAAAAAAAATAATGAAAACATAATCATATGTGATGTGTAGCAAAACACAATTAAAATTAATGTATAAGATCACATATACTTCAAAACGTAATTCATAATTTTTCATCAAATTTACAATGAATTAATTTTTTTTCAAAATGTTTTCCTAATCATATGTGATTTAAAATTTGAAAAAAAATGATTCAAATTAAACATTGAAAAAAATAATGAAAACAAAATCATATGTGATCTGTAACAAAACACAATTAAAATTAATGTATAAGATCACATGTACTTCAAAACGTAATTCATAATTTTCATCAAAATCATATATGATTCAAAATGAATTAATTTTTTTTCAAAATATTTACCTAATCATATATGATTTAAAATTTGAAAAACAATGATTCAAATTAAAATTTGGAAAAAAAAATAATGAAAACAGAATCATATGTGATCTGTAGCAAAACACATTTAAAATGTATAAGATCACATAATGATACATAAAAGAAAATAAGTGAGTCTTTTTTAGGAAAAAAATGTCGATTAATTATGGATATCACATGTGATTTTTGAGAAAAATTGTAAAAAATTCTTAAATAAACTAATTCAATAAAAATAAATATTTAAAATGAAAAACTAAACCACATTTATTTTAATGTTGTAAAATATTATTAAAAAATTCATGAATAAATACCTTAATTAAATTTGTTATAAAAATAAATGAGTTTCCATATATAATATGTATACAACAAATGACACATATTCCCTTTTAGGTGATTTTTAAGAAAATTTTATTTAAGGTATTATTTAATAAAATAATTGACCCAGAATTATTCTCTTATTCTTTTAAATAAGTATTATTCTCTTTTGAACCCGACTCTCTCTCTCTCTCTATATATATATACATATATGTGTGTGTGTTTAATTATTTGAGAACTTCAAAATATGTGACTTGCGTGATATCCATCCTAAATCACTAATTTAATATAATAGTAAATTATGTTTTTAGTCCCTGTGGTTTGTTGAACTTTTCTATTTTCATCCTTATCCTCGTGGAATTACGATTTTTATCCCTATGAGTTTTTATTCATTAACTTTTTGTCTTTATGATATAGATTTTATTACGTTTTTCATCCCTATGGTTTACAGTTAATTTCTATTTTAGTCATTCATACTTAAAAGTAGTAGTTTGAGCTTAGGGACGAAAATTGAAATGAATTGTAAACCATAGGGACAAAAACCGAAATTTCAAAACCACTGGGACGAAATTCGCAATTCAACAAATCACAGGGACGAAAAAAATAATTTACTCTTAATATAATTAATGTTATTAATTGATGAGATAATTATTAATTAAATAACATTAATGCATATTTTTTGGAAATTACATACATATCCTTTTCTTTCTCTTCTCTTCTCCGTATTATCATACACACGCGCACAATTTAATGTGCACACAGGGTGCGTTTGGTATTCAAACAAGATATGACATAACAACACGGCAGAATAGTTGTTTAGCGTTTGATAAGACAAAACTAGATAGAACAAAATAGATAAAATGACTAGTTTACTGTAGCACCCTAAATATAGGGATTAATTTAAACCTGAATTTTCGCGGAATAAAACAAGGCTATCATAAATAAATCACCCAAAGAGGAGAATCAATGTATGGCGCTTACAACACAAGAATCAAGTGAAATAAAATTCAACAACCTACTAATCTAGACTGACTGTATATAGATTATAAACGGGTGATGCTATTTCACTTCCAAAAATACTCTATTGCTATACCAAAAGTACGCCTCTATGTGCCATAAAAAATGTTATTTCTCTTCAAGACTCTTCACTCAAACCCGAGAGGTCCTACCGCTAGGATGACCTGTTATACATGTCATTTTAAGAAGAAAAAAAATGTTAGACTAAAGCCTAGTGAGAACATACAATTATATTGGGAAAACAATAAGTTCTAAATGAGATAAATAGGAAAAACCAGTGGAATAAATATAGATAAAATATTACTTTTATACAAATACCTCTTGGGTTGACGGGGGAGACCCGCTTACTAATATAAGTGACGGAACACAAAAATAAGTCACGTGACATGTTAGTAAAACCAAACACATAATAAAAATACACGCATTGGATGTCGTGCTCGATAGCTTTAAACGTACACCCACAGAATGTCAACTTGAACCACGTAGGGCCCTTACGTTGAGTTATCCTCATCCAATGACGTGTATTAGCACGTAGGACTTATACCATACCGTCGATGTCTAACCGTGCCTCAATGTGAAAAACTAGCGTTCCATCATCGGACGTAATGATGCAAATGATTATGGAGTCATGACACTCAAATGCAACCAAATAGTCAATCTCATATAAGTAAAACCAACCAATACTCATAAGACAATTAAGATGCCATCAAAGGTGCAAGATTTCATATAAATCCTCATGTAGATCCAAAGGGGTTCCCAACATAGTCTTTTAAATATCATTTCCACATATCAACTCAATCCCCACAAGTGTTTATTTAATATGTACCAATATTTCAAAACCCTAGTTTTTGACTCAAAGTGTTTAAACTTGAGATTAGAAGAAAACACATTTCACATGTATATAAACCATAAATAACATAAGGTATAGGTTTCTTACCCTTGTAATCATACTCACCCAAGTAAACCCTAAAATCTCCAAAATTAGGTTTTGGTGAAAACTCACCCAAATCAAAAGAAATTAAAGTGGAGATGTTTAGAAGGTTAAAATCCACATTTAACATGTATAAGGTTTGTAAAAGAGAGAATGAACTCACCTTGGTGGTTGATACAAAGGAACCAACCCTAGAATTAAAGGAGATGAGAGCTTGGATACTAAACCACTTGAGAGATTCCTAATAACACTTCCTAAAAGTACCAAGAATCACCATTAATGGCTAACAGAGCACCATAAATGAAGTGAGAGGTTTTGGGGGAGGAGACTTACCAAAAACTGCAGAGAAAATCGCCACACAAAGCCCTAGAAATCTGATAAAATGGTCAAAAATCGTGACATGGTCTTTTTATACCCGGCCATCCTTCAGTGATAGTGCCCGACGATTGTGACTCTTGTCACTCTCGTCGGCATAATTGTTTGTGCCCCTAAATTCGTGGTACAATTTGCACGAAAGTGACCAACGATAGTGACTAAAGGCATTCTCGCCTGGCACTATCGCCGAGATGGTACCGAGGGGTCCTCACTCCCCAGCGATTGTGCCTTCCTGATAGTGACATCTTATCACACTCGCAGATACTTTCGCCCAGCCGGTACCGAGACCTGCATCAGTCCGGATCTTGATTTGTGTATACCCAACACTCCTTAATCTTTGAGGTTTAGCATTCTAAGACAAACAAAGATCCCATAACATAAATTAAGATTTCGATAATCAATAATTATCCCCATTCTAAAGTAAGGATTAAACTTACGAGTGTTACATTTACCCCTAGTGAGTTATTTATATCTTTTATATATTTTGATTAATTTATATAATTTATTAAGTTATAATAAAAAAATATTTTTTATAGCAAAATATATCATTATAAAACTTTCATCTAGACGAATTAAATGACACCAAAACAGAAAAAAAATTATTTAAAAAATATGTAGTTTCCAAGTTTTATTTTATATATTTCAATATTTTTTATTGTTATTAATGTTCAATAATTACATAAATGAACCAAAATATATAAATCGTATAAAAATATTATAGTGAGGATAGTAAAGTGAAAGTTTAAAAAACATAAAATGCAATAAATAAAGTTTAAAGTTGATGTGACAATTATATTGATTTTCTTTATAAGGGAGGGAAGGTGGCTTTAATTTTTTCGGAGCTAGGCTTAGGAAAGTAGGCTTGACTTGGGGTGGAATCTTAAAAGCGAGAAATTATTTAGATGGGTTTCGGCTAAATTTTGCTCTTCTTTTGTGACATTTATCAGAGATGGGAAACATCAAACATACGTCTTTTTGGGTTGACAAATGGATGGGTGGGTGGTTTTAGGTTATGTGACAAGTATCCTGCTTTTTCGTTTGGAATTCCGAAGTCAAAATCGGAGATCATGGCACTTGGATTGAGGGTTGTGGATGTGTAAGTGGAATTGGAACTGGGTTCATCCTCTTCGGGGGAGGGCTTCAAGTGAATTTCCTGACTTAATTTCTTTGTTGCATAATGTTTGTCCTAAGGTCCCTGGTAGGGATTCCACTCGTTGGTTCCTTACTTTGGAAGGATCTTTCACTACTTCGTCTCTTCGGCATATAGTGGATGGTTACTTTCTGCAATATTTTCCTGATAATAAAGCCACGTTACAGAACAAGCTTCACCCTAGGAAAGTGAATGTCTCTGTTTGGAGGGCTCTTCATAACAAATTACCGGCTCAATAAAAGAGGAATCAATCTTGATTCAGTGTTACGCCCGCTCTGTAGAGATCATGTAGAATTTTTAGATTATTGTTTACTCGATTGTAAGGTCGCCTCGTCGCTTTGGAATTGCATCTTTAGATAGTGGAATATCAACTACACTATACCCTCTTCCGTCTCGGAGTTTTTGATTTTCAATGGGGGGAGGCAAATTGCAGGGTCGTTGAAGGTTGTGTGGAAAACGGTTCTTTGGAATGCTATTTATTCTTTTTGGAAAAGAACAAATGCTTATATTTTCAGGGGACATATTTCTCGTGGTGATCTCTTTAGTGACATCCGGTTGAAAACCTCCGTTTGCATTGTTCCTAGGTTCAAAGATCGGTCTATTACAACATTTTGAGTTAAATCCCCGTCTTTTGTTGTTTCTAGAGGTTTCATAGTTGTTTCCTTGTTGGTCCCCCTTTTTTGGTCTTTTGTATTGGAGGTTATTTCATTTTCAGGACTCATATATCGATACGAAATCCTATCTCCATGAAAATCCTTTTTTCTTTCGCCTTTTAAATGGTCAACAAATCTTCTTTTTTAATAAAAAAAACTAGGAAAAAAAACCCAGTAATAATAAGTCAACTTCGTTATAATTGAGAAAACAAAATATTAAACATCCCTACCAACCATATTGAAAGGATAAATATTTAGCAAACTAAAATCCAATAAAATGTTAGTTGATTATTGCTTTGAAATTAATCGAAATAGATATTAAAAGACCAAACAAAACCCTTATAAAATGACATATATGATGTATTGGCTTCTAACTTATAAGTTGTTTTGGTATATCACGATGATTATTATTTATTACAATTCTAAAAATGATCAAAACAAATGGTCGTTTGGTTTTTAAAGTTTACTTTTAAAGTACATTATGGTTTTTAAAACAAACGGTAAACCCATTTAAACGTACACACAATATAGTTCTAGAAACACGATTTTTACGTATGAAATACGTACACACAATGCATTTCAAATATATTTTTAACGATAATATACATTCTACTAAATTATACGAATACTGTAATTTTTAAAGTGGAATGAGATTCAAACAAATAATTAGGTAGGTAGAATTAAAATCGATAACTATGATGGTAAAAGGAAAACGTTAGAAACGGTCAAACAAAAGACCTTGACTGTATAATATTTTATTATTAATTAATATAGCAATAGTAAATACTTTTGAAATGGTAAACATTTTAATTAGTAATGATAAAGAAGCAAAGTAAAAAAAGTGAAGAATTTAAAGCTTTTTCTTCTTTGTAATTTATATAAAATAGATAATTAAAAGTTAAAATAATATAAAAATGTTATGGTTTAACTCTTAGGGGGCGTTTGGTTCGCAGAATGTTTTTGGACGGAATGAAATCTGTCAAAGGAATTTGACTTTGAAAAAAATTGAATGAAATGTCATCAGGTTTGACCACCTGTTTGGTTGACAAACATTGGAATGAAATTTGTTAAAGAAATTGGAATCTGTCTGTTTGGTTCATATAGTGTAACGTTGGAATTGGAATGAAATATTTAGTAAATGACCAAAATACCATTTTTGAATATTTTGAAACCAAAATCCAACTAACATTGTTAAGGTCAGTGGTTCAGATTGGTGGTGGTTTAGATTGGTGGTCAACAGTGATTCAGATCAGTGGTCGGCAAAGGTGGTTGACGGTTGTCCAGATCGGTTGTGGATGGCGGTTGTTCAGATCGGTGGTGGCTGGCGGTGGTTCCGATCGGTGGTGGTCGACAATGGTTCCGATCGGTGGTCGACAGTGGTTCCGATCGGTGGTTGTGGGCGGTGTTTTAGAACGGTGGTCGACGGTGGTTCAGAACGGTGATCGACGGTGGTTCCAATCGGTGGTGATCAGCGGTGGTTCAGAACGGTGGTCGATGGTGGTTCCAATCGGTGGTGGTCGGCGGTGGTCAACGAAGGTTCATATAGATATAGGTAAATGGGGATATTTTTGTCTTTTTGAGAAATTGAGATGGAATAGAATTTAATTCCTTCCTAAATGTGATGGATGACCAAATCCATGAATTGTGGAATGTGTGAAATTCACTCCCATTCCATGGAAAACCAAACGCCTGAAAGGAATTTGGTCAATGGAATTGATCATTCCAATTCCTTCAGATTTTATCCGAATCCTGCGAACCAAAACCCCCCTATAGTTTATCTAATATGAATATTTCTACATTAATTGGATTATTAAAATATAATATAAATTTATTTTTCCAATATAATGTTTAAAAGAATTTTATATAAATAATAATTACACAATTTCATCCGTGAAAATAATAAATAAATAAGTAAATGAGTAAATTATGGATTTGGTTCTTGATGTTTGTGATTTTTTACGGGCTTCATCATTTATCTTCATTTATTACAAAATAAACTCAAGTTATACAATATGTTCTGGATTTGGTCCCTCACACTCACGACCATCCATATTGTCCATTAACTAATTTTCCATATTTTTTTTAATTCTTTTTATTATTAATGAACATCGTTTATGTTAACAAATAAAAAACAAACAAGAACACATCTTCAATCAAAACCTTAAATCCTTCTCATTTTTTCTTCTCCATGTACGTTATACAAACAAATTAAACAAGTTGTATTCATTATCATCAAAGTCATTGTCCACAACTCATGTTTTTAAATCAAACATACTAAATTAAACTCAGGAATGACGAAAAATCCTAAATTAAAAAAATAGGAACAATGAAAATTTCTAACAAAAAATGATCAAGAAACACGAGATAGACGAGAGGATAAAAATTCTAATCGTAGCTGCAAAACAAACACCAACAGAAAAGTCTTACGACAAACCCCAAATATGTTTAATCAAACTTAAATATAGATATCCATTTCATCAAACCATTAAACTCAAATTTTGGATATTCATTTCATCAAACCATCAAGCCCAAATTTTGTAGAATCGAACACATATGTGAAATGTAATCCTAATATGAATCTTCTTCGACTGAACTTAAATCCATATGTAAATTATGCTTCATCTCAGGCAAGGGGATGATGTTTCAACAAGAACCCTCTATGGGTAAGGGAAGAAGGGAAAAAGGATTTCAGCGAATAGATGTTTTATTAATTCGTAATAACATCCACGAAGGGGAGAGGTTTCCATGATCGTACTCTATTTCGTGCTCATCTTAGAACAAGGGGGAGAGGGGTTATAGAGGTTGGGAGAGAGAGAGAGAGAGAGGGAGACGAGGGGGAGATGCTTTGGTGGTTTTGAGTGAGAGGGAGTTGAGAGTAGAGAGATTTTGACAGTTTTGAGAGAGAGAGAGAGGCTCTAATGGTTAGGGTTTGTTTTGTTGCTAGTTTATCAATATTCAAGAAATTAAAAAATTATATTAATTAAAAAAATGACTAATAAAGACAAGCGGCATAATGACCTATTTACCCTCATATTTTTTTTTTGGAAAGGGTATCCTGGGCCTATGGCCCAGACTAATCCTTAGCAATTAGGGTCTTTGGCCCAGCTGCTAAAGCGTGCAGCCCTGAGTTTATCCTCAGTGGCCACAAGTGCTGCTAGTGGGGCTTGAACCCGGGTTGAGCGCTATGAACTCCCCAAGTCTTTACCACCACACCACAGCCCTTGTGGTTTATTTACCCTCATAGTTAACGGAGAAGGTGGACAAAAGTTAATGTAAGGGACCAAACCTGAAACAAATTGCATAGACAGAGGTTTATTTTGTATTAAATGAAGAAAAAAAGATCAAATCCGTTGAAGAATCACAAACCTCATAACGAAATCCATAGTTTACTCTAAACAAATCAATTTTCTCTACCAAACATTAAATTTTTGTATAATTTTTTCAACTTCGAATTTTCTTTTATGTTATTTATTTTAAAAAATAATATAGAAAATCATTTAAAGTAAAATAAAGAATAAAAAAATCTTCATTTTATGTATTTTATAAAATCTGTTGAGTAGGATCTAGTATATACATGTTGGAGTGACAAATAACATTTGTAGATAAGGTTTAGGTTTCGATGAGAAGTTGAGTTAACGTAAGAAGCGTGAGAAGTGATTATCAACCGTTGAATGCACATTATTAGGATGAAACGCACCAAGATACACCAGATCAATTCTCTTTATGAAGGGTAATTCATGAGTGGTTTGAGATTATAAGTGACCAATGGTTCAGATCCACTTTTCACGTTTATCACGTTAACTTGAATTTTTACACGATCCAAACAAATAACAAAAAAAAAAACAATTAATTCAATTTGCATTTTAATTTAGACGTAATTGTTTTTCAAAAAAGCACAAAAAACACACATAAATGGATTGATAAAAGCATATGTAATTAGTGGTTATAGTTGTCAACTATAATAAAGATTTTAACACATCTTTCTTGTTTTTTTATTTTTCCATTTAAAACAATATAATATTGAATAACGTGTGGATAAGTAAAAATATATATATATATATTTGTAAAATATTATCGGTTGGTATCTCAAAACATGTTTATTTTCAAACTACTTCAAGTTTAATTTGTGTTAAAACGTTTTTTCGTGCTTATGATTTATTAAAGGTTTTTATTTTCGTCTACATGGTTTAGAAAATATGTATATAATTACTACAAGTTTTATTTATTTCTCTTTTCATATATGGTTTAACGTTTATCATTAAAGAGTCGTTAAACCTTACACCATGAAAACTATAAATATGACTTTTTCTAAATATGGTCATATATTAAACTAGAGAAAAGTTCATCAAACCCAACAAACTATTCCATTTTGAATGAGTAAGTCACTGAACTAAATTTTTGAATGAAAAAACCATTAAACTTTCTCATTTTGAATGATTAGGTCCCTGAACTATTTTTTTTAATGAAAAAACCATTAAACTTTTTTGTTTTGAATGAAAAAACCTTAAAATATTTCATTTTGAATGATTAAGTCCCTGAACATTTTTTTTGGATAAATTAAATCATGAACTTCTAAAAATTGGTTACTTACATCATTTTAACCCAAAAAAAACACCTGTAACCGGTTATCTTTTTATTATTTCTCTTTTGATATGTAAAAATAGATAAAAAAAGAGGGAGATCAATGGCAGGGGCAATAGCGTGTTAGCCGATATGGAGAACGGACAACGTTTTGGCAACAGGGAGTGGCGAGGCGGAGTGATATGATTGTTTGTGAGGGGTTCTAATGGGGTAAAGTTTGAGAACGGTAAAGTTGATTTAGATTTGTTTTTATTTTAAAACCTTCATAGTTAGTTCCAGGTACCTTTAAAAAAAGGTAACCAATTTTTATAAGTTCGATGATTTATTTATTCACAAAAATATTTAGGGACTTAATCATTTAAAATTAAAAAATTTAATGGTTTTTTCATTCAAAAAAATAGTTGAGGAACTTAATCATTCAAAATGAGAAAGTTTAATGATTTTTTAATTAAAAAAATAGTTCATGAATTTTATCATTCAAAATGCAATAGTTTTATTGGGTTTTTTTGAACTTTTCCCAATAAACTAACCACTTTTCTATCGTATTTTATAAAATATCTATCAAATGTTGAAACTATTAAGTTTGTTTTAATTTTACTTTTAAACTAGTGTTGGGCTCGTGCATTGCACGGTAGGATAAATTTTTTGTTGGAATATTGAACCGAGTTAAAATGAAACATAATTTATCTGTTAACAGTTAATGAAATACAATGTGAAAAACGAATGTATTTTCATAAGTGGTTAACTTGCATATATTCTTAATCGTTTGTTGTTATGAGTTTGTGCAATAATATTGGTAATAGTTTTGTATTATATTATTTAAAACTCAAACGACATGTCTCACAACATATTTATCTGACTATTGACTTCAACACCTCATAATATTAGTCGATAAAAATAAATATATGTATATATATCTTATTCCCCTACTTCGAAAAATATGATTGTGGGTTTTGAAAAATATAAACAAATCCCCAGTAAATAAAATAAAATATAAAAAAGTAGTTTTTCAAAGAAACAAAAATATAGTGGAATACCTTTTGTTGAGTTGCACGTTCCGCCATTGACACTCGACCGTTCGTCTTCTTCGTGTACTCGGATGATACATAGAGAAGCTATATATATTTATAGTGAATGTAGAGAATATTTTAAAATCTTTTATTTTCATTTTCGATTTTACATTTAAATATAAATATATTAAAAATATGGAAGAATATTTTTATATCTATATCATTTCTATTTTATTTTCTTTACACTTGGTTAATTTGGAAAGTATTGCGGAATATTTTTATTTTAAAGAATACGATAGTTTATTAGTATATCTCGTTATTTTTTATTTTTAATTCATATCAACCTTATTTTTTCTTCTTTTAATGCTCGTGAAAAAAAATACGTGTAGATTTTATATTATAAAAAAAATACGTGTATATTTTATATTATGCTAATATAAAATACGTGTAGATTTTATAAAATAAAATAGATTTTATATTAGCAAAAAAAATACGGAAGAAAAAAGAGTTTATATTACATCTCATTATGTAAAAATATTTTATAAAATAAAATATGGAAAAAGATTTTATAAAATAAACTATGGAAAAATCATTATGAGATGTAATATAAAAAAATACGGAAGAAAAAAGATTTTATATTACATCTCATTAATATAGATTTAAATGTAAAATCTACATTTAAAATAGATTATGCTAATATAAAATTTATTTTATAAAATCCTCCACCAAAAAAACAAATAGTTATATTAATAAATGAGTATCCATTTCACAAATAGATGATTATGTGAGATACTGTGTTTGGAAAGGTTGTACCAAAGCATTAAGAAATTGTAAATTAAGTAATTGACTTTAATTAGTTGTAACATGTGCTTAAAATGTAGTAATTAAGAGTTTTTTATGCCGTTTTTATAATATAGTATAGATATATAATTTATATCCTAATAAAATTTTATTTGTTTTCTTTTATTATTTTCCTACTTTTTTCATTTTTCATTTTTCATTTTATACCGTTTTGTTAGTGCTCGTGAAATGGAGGTTCCACAAAGCGTCTGAGATGACTTGGGAACATGAATCCGAGATGAGATTGAGGTATCCTCAGTTATTCCAACCCGATGCAAATTTCGGGGACATAATTTCTGTAAGGGAAGGAGAGTTGTAACACCCCAAATTAGGGGTTGTTTGTAAAATATGTAGAAGTCAAGGACTAAAAAAGATTGATGGTAGAAATAAATGGATGGAAATAGAGGTTGAAAGAGTCAAGTGAGAGAATCCTTACAATTGGAAGGGGCTTGGATTGTTGAGGTTACTTATCTCCAACAAAAGAGAGTAGGGACCATTTACCCAACGCGTACATAGTAAGCACTTATCGGTAATAATCAAAACTTTCACCTAACTTATCGGGTAAGATTTTAGTTCATTAAAACGACATCGTATGCAACATTTTTATCCAGTGAATGCTTACCGGGTAAGAGTCGTCACTCTCACTTACGGGGTAAGACTCTTAGTCTTTGTCATTACTCTTATCGAATAGATTCTCAATCCTTATCATGTTCATTCGACAAGGTAAAGTGAGGCGGTAAACACTTAATGGGTAAGATTTTAGTAGACGGCCTTTAAATCTCTCTTTTTCCTAGAGGAAAATCAGAATACTTTCTCCTCATTGTTTCCTTGAAGTCCGAAAGAAGAAAACTAGAGAAATTGGCGAGCGTCTAGCAAGAAGAAAAGGGCTTGAAGGGTTCGATTCAAGCTTGGTGCAAAAAGTTTTAGAGAAATCGTTGGTTTCGATAAGTGAACTTCTCTTGTTTCCCTTTAGTTTTTTTTTTTGGGATTTATAACCCTATTTCGTTTAGCGACCGGGTAGTATTGAACTTGAGTCCAGGTTTTGCGATTATTTGTGTTTCATGGGTTTTGGGGTTACCATCGAGGAGATTGAACGAGGTGGAAAAATGGTCGTGGCCACAATTTCTGCCTGATACGAATGTCGGACCCCTATCTGATGTGGCCTCCACACTACCGAGATCGAATATGGATAGGAGAGGGGTTGAACCCTCGAGTTCAATGGATGAGCAAGGGACATTAGCCGCCAATTTAGCCTTGGCTTAATACGATAAGAATGACAGCTGCGATCGCAATAGACGGTGTGATCAACGCAAGTTAAAAAAACAGAAACAGGGGGAGAGAAAATAATTATCATTTAGAATTAATTAAGGGTGTAAATTAAATAATTTTAAAAGTTGTCAAGTAAGTGGAGATAAGTTAGAATGTGGGTTCATTGAAACCTTTTTCGACAACTTTAGTTTATAATTATTTAGCGTAACATTTGAACCATAAATTTATAGTTTAGGTGTTCGGTTCGTACTCGATTTTATCTTCTAAAAATTTATCCCCCCAAACGACGGTTATCCCAAGCCTTTTAAACCACAAGGAAGAAAACCGCCCAAAAAAACCGTGGTCGCTCGATTTTCTGACCAACGCGACTTGAGGCACGGGCTAGGCCGCACGAGAGCCCGCCTGGTGTTAGATTTCGGTCGAGAAACAGACCTTGGTGCGTCCTGAGGCGCGGCTTTGGCCGCTGCAGAAGCCGCCCGACGTACTGGAATTGAACGAGAAGCGGTTGTCGTGATGTTGCTGGAAGACTTCTCTAGGCCTGCTCAAACAAATTGGGCTTGTGCTTGCTGTTGGGCTCATGGCTGCAATTAAGAATCAAGAAACTAATTTTTTTTCTCTTTTCTATGTTGCAGCCCACCTAGACAATGATAAGTATTAATTCATTTTTTTTATTAATTTTTTCTTTTTAAAATTGTAAATAACAAAATACTAACCCAAATTAATAGAGGTACTTTAAGCAATCAATTAAAACTAATCATAGGGTCATTTTGACGCAAAAATGTATAAAATTTGATACTTATCACAAACTCACAGAAATCTACCGTGGCCCAACTATTCAACAATCGAGGTGAGTTTTCATGACTCGTTTCTCCAAGGGAAGGATACACAATTAAATCTATCACAATTTACGCAGTTTAATTATCATACTTTAATTATTTAAATCGCTTAGCCCTTGTAGTTATTATCATTCTTGCTGCTTCATATTACTCACATGGGATTTTTATTAGTACGTAGGAATTAGTTAAGCTCAGTGGTTACCCGGTTGGGAACAATCACGTTGCTTAGTTCAATGTGTGTGTCGTTAGGCACATGTAGTGTAGTGAACAAAAGTAGCTTATGATTGATTGGTTATCAGTTATATATATGGTAATTAGTTTTAATTCAACTATGTCATTATGCAATGCTTAATGTTATGTTATCTTAGTATTTCACGAACCCACTTGGCTTTGTTACGCTAACCCGTATTGTGCATCTCATGAGGCACTCATGCGGGAACTATCAAAGGGAAATGATGTAGTTCGTTAGCTTGCTCACTAGGCTGCTTTTATTATTATTTGTGTTATAATAAACAGTCTGGTATGGGATGGATTGGCTGATTGATTCTTGTCATTTAGTTTTTAGACTTCCGCTTTTAGTTTAAATTTGATGTATTTTGACGAATGATTTAGACTTTTATGTCATTTAAGGATGAGCATTTGAGTCTATTCTAATTTTAGGGGTTGTTTGGCAGTTGCTGAATGGTTTAGTGCATAATGATTAAGTGGTCTGAATGATTAAGAGGTTTTATGATATAGTGTAAAATGAAATATGGTTGTTTGCTAATTGTTCATAATGAAATCATGGCTCTTTAATGGTTAAGGGAGGGTCAGGATACAAAATCATTAAGAGGATTTTGGAACCATTAAGAGGCAACCCTTTTTTTTGCCAAACAAGATTTACCTCTTAGCAATTCAGAGGTTGCCTCTTAATGGAACCATTAAGAGGTAAACAAACAACCTCTTAGGGGTTGTTTGACAGTTGCTGAATGGTTTAGTGCAGAATGATTAAGTGGTCTGAATGATTAAGAGGTTTTATGATATAGTGTAAAATGAAATATGGTTGTTTGCTAATTGTTCATAATGAAATCAGGGCTCTTAATGGTTAAGGGAGGGTCAGGATACAAAATCATTAAGAGGATTTTGGAACCATTAAAAGGCAGCCCTTTTTTTTTGCCAAACAAGATTTACCTCTTAGCGATTCAGAGGTTGCCTCTTAATTGAACCATTAAGAGGTAAACAAACAACCCCTTAGTATTATTGTGGCTTATTTTCCGTAATACTTTCTAGGGTCTAAATCTCTTCTTACACTTTTTATTGTAACTCTTGTTCTCACGTGATCCTTCGTCTACTAGGGGTGCTAAAAAAACCGACCAACCCAACCCGACCAACTCGGGAAAAATAAACCCGAGGTAACCCGACATATAATCGATACAAAATTAGAACAACCCGAATCTATTGGGTTGATATTGGGTTAGGCTCAAAGTAACTCGGCCAACCAGCTAACCCGATAAACATTTTAGCGACTTCTCTAAAATTATTTATATTTCCCTTTAATATGTATAAGTTACCAAAAACAACTCGGCAATGGAATTCATAAGAGTACATTATTGGAAGTTATATGTAATACCTAGATATTTGATTAACTCGTATATTCTTTTGAATGATGGATCGTATTTCAAATAAAAGTTTCCTTATTTTTATGTTTTCAACCTGACCAACCCGAACGGGTTGGGTTGCACTTTTGTTTGGCTTGGGTTGAGTTGAAAATTCTCAAACCGTCAACAGTGAGTTGGGTTGTTAAAATACTTTTAACCCGATCAATCCAACTCGTGAGCACCTCTATCGTCTATCCAATAAATATTTAATAAAACCATTAAATTATATTATCATATCATCTTTAAAATATGTTAAAAATAGTATTCTCATACAATTGTGGGCGGCCAGCAGAAAGTTTGGAAGGATATGTTTAAGCTCATGCAATTTCGATCCATATATCCTCGTCGATATTATATTAATCTATAAACTTAAATTCAAAAAGATAACATTTTTATTAATTGGAAATGACTTATGTACCCTCACCATATATTTGCATTTTGTTACTTTGTGGATCACATTCGGTTGGTACGATGGAGTGAAATGAAAAGCGAGTTTAAAAAATATGTTAGAATTTAATCATTCAAAATATAAAAATCCATTGGATTTTTTTGGACTTTTCTATGATTTTACCACATTAACCAGTTTTCAAAGTTAAAATAATGAAATTGATCGGTTTTATAAAGAGCAAATATTTATTTTGTTTAAAAAAATTGTCCGACAGATTGATCATAAAATTTTTGGAACTCCATTGATTTTTTGAAGAATTTTCGCTTAAATAAATTATTCAACTATATTGTCTGGCATGAAAAATTGAAATTGTAATAAGATAAATGAAAAATGATGAAAATACACCCTGGTTTGTGATTGTCAACTAGATTTTGAAAACCCAGTTTTAGGGGTTGTTTGTTTTTTACAAAAAAGAATTTAATTCCCACTTATCACTTATTCGGTCAGAGGTAGACCAAATAAGTGTGTTTGTTTTTTCAAAAAAATAAGTTCCAATTATCACTTAATTCCCTCTTCCCGAATAAGTGATAAACCTATCACTTAATTTTCAGTTTTTATCAAACCCTCATCGCCGCTTCATATATTTCTCCATTCTCCTTCACGCACAAGCCTCATCTCGATCTCTCACCTCCATTTCTCCATTGATCTGCCTCACATTCCATCGATCTGCGACCATCGACGCCCTCTCCAACCGACCATCGATCTGCCTCACACCCTCTCCAGCAGCGCCATCAGTCTTTGATTCGCCTCCAGTCTCCAGATCTTGCCTCACACTCTCAACCCAAATCGATCGCTATCAAGACCTGTCGATTTCTAACCAAATCGATTACCAATCAAGGTATGTCGATCTTTAAACTTGGTTCGATCTTCAATCATGGTACAAGATCTGTTTGTTTAAAGCCTGTATTTATATTGTCTTATTTATTTGTAATATGCCTTGTCTGTTATTTACTTTTTGAATTGCCTGTTTTATTGATCAATCTGAACCACATTATCGCACATTTGTTTAAAATCAGTTGAAACAGCATGTATAAGGAGCATACCTTGTTTGTCTGCTCTTTTTGAAGTCTTATTAGATACATAAATGTTAGTTACAATAGAGAGACATGAACAGTATATGTATGCCTTATTTCATTTATTTATTTTTCGATTCAGACGATAATATTCTTGAGCAAGATGCATAGTGTTGGCAACTTTATAATAATCTATCTATTAAGGCTTGTATAATAGGTGTTGGCAATGGTTGCAAGGTGTATTTTTGGTGTTGCAACTAAAGGATATCGTGTTAACAAAGCTATTCTTCTTGAAGGTCCATTAATTTGGAAATAACCTTCTACTTTTTAAAAGTTTGGTTGTTTGCTTTTTGAAACATTATGAATGCCTTTCATTGCAAACTAAACAGTGTTCTTGTGGAAGTGCAAAGAAAAGAACTACATTTTGCAAGGAACAGTAGAAGAAGTGCCAAGAATGATGGTTAGTTTAGCATTTATATATTCTGTTTGTTCTAAAATCCTCCCGTCTTGCAAATTATACTGCTTGTTACCACTTCTATGAGAATGATGGTTGGTTGCAATGAAAAACAAGTATTATGGTTGAAAAAGTCTGTCAATAATTTAGATTGTATATTTTAATGTTGCTTTCTCCATTTTCCAGTTGTTTCTTCTCACATCAAGTCAAGTAAATGGGAGCCACACATAAGAGTTAAATAATCATAAAAGTTAAGTGACCACTTGGTCTATTTTGCCAATCCTTTTTTAATAGGATCTTAACATTTTTAGTGATTTTATGTTTCTTGGTCTCTTGTTGAGGTTTTTCTTAACCAAAGATGACTTTTCTGTTAAAGAAAGAAGTTAACCAGATGAAGATTTTTATGGATTTAGAAGGGCTATGCAATAGCATTTCTGTTGGTTTGTTGCTTTTGTTGTTTTCTTGATTGCTCTACTTCGGGCCACTCTAATTGTTGTTTTATACAACTCTTTATATCTTGTTGAATTCTTTTGTTTTTATTTGTATGAGTAGAACCTTGTTAAAACAAAGTAATTGAAAATGACCACTTAGGCGGCATGATGCTTCTTTTCTTTTTTTTCGTTTGGCATTTGTAGACTCAGATTACTTGTTTTTTTTTTCTTCATGAGATTGATGATGGTTATTCTATATAAATTTATGTTTTTTAGATGTGTTTTTTAGTTTTAAAGATGTGCTTTTTGAGATGTGTTTCGAAAAAACAACCCCTATTTCTGTAATGTGTTTATATCTCTTGTGTGCTAATTAGTGATGGATGAGAAACGAAGGTTTAAGTGATGAGTTGTTTTCTGAGTATGATCAAACCAATGACCAAGGGGACGATGGCGGTGATGAGGCTGAAGAGGTTCAAGTGCATGGGAGTACTGCTGACCAAACATATATGGCTAGTTTAAGAGAAGAAATTGCGACACAATTGATGCAAAACGGAGATTGATTTTAGTTGTTACAAGACTTTGTTCATGTTTTCTATTGTATTTGAACCAATTAATGTATTTCAGTTGAATTTAATTGTTATGAA
Source organism: Arctium minus (assembly GCA_954870635.1). Classification (NCBI taxonomy): domain Eukaryota; kingdom Viridiplantae; phylum Streptophyta; class Magnoliopsida; order Asterales; family Asteraceae; genus Arctium; species Arctium minus. The sequence continues at coordinate 14,270,015 of OX941097.1, read as the reverse complement.
GACTGATTTTAGTTG